>BSBM01000502.1:10128750-11592500 GCA_027924585.1 Larix kaempferi | reverse complement strand
CTCAAGATCTAATGAATTTCATAATTTTCATAGACGGGGCAATGGTCAGGGTGGAATGGTGATCAGTGTTGTCCAACATTCCAGGCTGTATTAACCAAAACAAAGTCCCAATTGAGCCACCTAATCTAGTAGAGAGACCACAACACTTGTCAAACCTTATAATTAATATAATCATACTTCCTATTGTTGAAAATGACGTTCACTCCTGAAAACCAAAGCACAAAGGACACAAGGCACAAAACATGGTGTCACTACATTGCATGCCCTTTCTTTTTGCAATTGATTTCATTGCCCCTTTTTTTGTGGATCTTTTTGTTAGTGGTGTGATTGTATTTTGTATGGAATCTACTGATTGTAAATTATTAAGCAAATTAGCTTGTATTATTGTTATTTATATTAGGGTGACTTCTTAGCTTTGCGATGATGATTTTAATTAGGGTTAGGTTCCACCTATGCAGGGCTTTCCCAGTAAAAGGTAATTGTTCTTGAATTAGAAATTTTTCACAAACAATAAGTGTTCTGTATCTGCATTTAGATTGGCTGTATAATTGCATTGCATTTAACTGTAAAGGAACACTAAATTGAATCAAGTGGTGTTTTTCTCTATTTTACTGTATATCTGAATTAAACACTACTTGTAACTCAACACTCTCAAGGTGTTGAATTGTTGCCTAACATGGAAAAAATTAAAATGAACTTTTATGTTCAAAACATTTTGTTTTTGCAATTTTTGTGTTTTTTAAGACTGTACATTAGATAATCCAAGTTATTTGTCTAAGTGTTATTTCCTATAGTATGCCCTTTGGGTGACTCAAGCCAAAATTTTGGAAGGATTAATTATTAAACTTGTTCTTTTAGTATTGGTTTACTCTACTTCATACTCCTATATATATCTGATACCCCTTAAGTTATTCCATTTCTTCAACTGTTGTATGAGGATGTTTTGGTGTATGCTGAGACGTTGATCTTGGATTCAAAGTTGTATCAAAGCTTGGCTTTGCAGCTTAGCATAATTTTTGGTGTACATCCGTGGAGAAATGGATCATAAAGGGTTCAATGGCTGTCAAAGAAACATTTGAAAGTGATAAAGCTGTGAATTTTTTTTGCAGAAGCTTGGAAAATTGAAATGCATAGCATTGTAGGTGAGTGACTGCTTTGCATCCATTTAACATGCATTTGGCATATGCAATCTGAAATACAATCCCTAGTATTTTTGTTGAATTAATAAGGTGAAGGAGAAAGAATATTCACATTCGTATTCTATTGATTCATGGACTTCCACTTTTTTCATTATCACTGCTTGAGATGTATATTTACAAGTGAAATTCAGTGTCAATTTCTGTGACATTGATATTGTGCTCTATTCATGCATGCACCCTTTTATTCCATATTTTATTCAGCCCACAGCTCAGCCCTATGCCAAACTCTATGTCAGCTGCATGACTCGTTTGAGTTAATATTTGAAGTTATTAGGTATGTTCTCCCCAAAGTTGTCTATGCAACCTAGTACCATGGTCATTCCTTCAATTGGACCTTAGATATCAGTGTCACCCAGTTTTCCTTTGTTTATTCTTTCTCGGAAGTAGTATTTCCTAGACATTCTATTACATTTTATGAGATGAGAAATTGCAGTGTGCATTATTTGTAATTGTAGTTTGAAGTTTCTGTGATCGATTCCATATTCTTCATTGAATGTATTCTGAGCCCACTAACTGAGACCCTTCATTAGTACAAGAACGACGTTGAAGATTATTATCTCCATTCCTTACTTATGGACACTCTCACTTTGTAACACTGCACTTACGATATTATTATATACACTATAGTTTTGGTTTTAGCTGTTTGAGCACAAAACATGGTTGAAATTGGATCAGCATGCCTAGGTCAGCCATAATTAGATAAATTGCTCCTTTTTGAAGGCCCAGATTCATTCACACATGGTATAGAATGCACAATTAATCCCCAACCTGCTTAGATCTTCCATGAAGCAGTTGTATGGCTTATAGCCTTTTATTTCCCTCCAAAACAACATTCTAAAACTTCACTCTCTTCATTATCATTCGATTGCAACTACCCTTCCTCCCATTCACATTTTGAGGTCTCATCCTCTAATTGGTTGCATCTATTGATACCTCCACTTTCATTTAGTACTGATTAACCAACTACTCTGTAAAAATTCATCTTCATGGCCTAGTTCACCAATTTCATCCTCTAAAAAGCATATCTGAAAACTCTTTCCACACGCTACTTGTGGATTAGAGAGAACATGGTTAGAACATGGGAGGCCCAGAACTGAGATACGAGGTTGTTTAATGCCCTTTCCGTCCACAAATTTCCCATAATTGGAGACCAGTTCATGCTTTCACCCACATAACTGCTTCTTTTCATTTTTGATGTTTTTTTTACCCACAAGCATGCTCAAAACTCCCACTTTATTGTTGTATGAGGATGAAATAATGTCCAGGAATGGCCAAAAGTAGAACAAAGGATTTAGGGTTGCTGTTCATGTCATGCTACAAGATGACCTAGAATGTGCCCACTGCCCAGATTTAAAATAATCCTCATCAATGATGTTTTAATGCTAAAAAGTGCCCAAAATTAGTAGTTGGGGTTGTTACTATTGATAGAAGGATGAAGTATGCCCAAACTTGCTGCTTATCCACTTAGGTATCAAATAATTTGGCTTAGTGTTGTTTTTATTCAAACATTTGTTGTTCATTGAATGTAATTATCTGTCCTCTATCCATGTACATGGGTGAAAGAGAGAGACTTGCATTTTCCTCTAAATGGTTATGCAATTGCAAGAATGAAAATTTAAGCACATTAAGTTTTACAAAATGAGCAAAAGGCATACAAAACAAAGCAGTTGTGAATGAGGAAACTGAGGATGATGTGAACATTTTGTGTGAACAGATATGACAACTAAAGGTATTTTATGTTCATGATTATTTGGTCATTATACATGGTATTTGATATGTTTGAGTTGTTAATATAGGCTGTTTAATTTTCTCACAACATGATAAACTTGTGAAGATGAATTCCAATGACAATGGTAATGTTGCAAGCAGTGGTGGTGGGTACTCTATAGGTTAATATGAAGGATGCCTTAATGGAACCCCTTAGAGAAGACTTAAGGAAAGGCATGGACATTGCTAGCTCAAAAAAATACGATATGAGGCCAATCATGTTCCAGGTTAGAACATTTGGAAATGAATTTGTATGCCCAACATATTTTATCTATCTTGCATCAAGTTTATGCCTACTAGCAATGGGATTTGATGAGTTAGCTTTCATGATCCACTTTGTTATAAGTGTGTTGCTTTGATTACATGATTTTAAGAATGAGATTATAATTTTATTGCATGTACAGGAATAAAATTTATCCCGTTTGGATCTTCCTTATGCGGTGATGATAAAAATTATTGTGATTGTATGGAACACCTATGGACTATATACCTTGAGAGAGAAGATAAAAGTTTGACCCTTGGTCTTGTGGGTAAAAGGGTTGTTTCCCCACCCTAACTGTACACCTTTGTGTTGTGGGTGAAAGGGTTGTCTTCCCACTTTGTTATGACCACTCTTGTTGACATTTGACCTTATGTTGAGCCTTGTTGGTCCTTGTGCTAGCGTCTCCCTCTCCTAGTGTGGTACCTTGACCATTTTGTCACGATGACTTACCTTTATTGTTATCGGCTCCCTTTAATCCTCCTTCAGGTTGCTACTATGTATGGTAGTGCTCCACAATATGAGGAAATTTTAGAGTGTGGGTTAAGGCTGCCTCTACACATTTGAAAGGAGCTTCTATTTGCTTAATGTATGACTGTCCTAAAAGACTATCATTTATTGCAGCAATGGGATTGAAAGTTCATCCTCATTTCTAGATTGTTTTGATTAATACTTTGCGGTCTGTATTTGTCCAACTCTACCCTACAACTACCTATCTCTTTCTCTCTCAGGTATGTCCATTGTTTTGTTAGCGACTTGTCTCATAAGAGACAAAGTCTGATCATAATATATAGCTGAGTATACAAAGGAAGGTCTATACCACATTTTTTTATCCTTTACGTATGCTAGTTTAACTTATTCATTAATTTATTACTACTGTTGTTATTTATTGTCCTTGGATGCTTCAACTTTAACATAGGGACCTTTAGGAGTGTTAAGTTGAAAGAGATGAAAATTATGTTATATATGTTGTATTGCAGTCACTCGAAGCTTAACTTGTTCATCAATTTATTACTACTATTGTTATTTATTGTCCTTGGATGCTTCAACTTTAACACAGGGACCTTTGGGAGTGTTAAGTTGAAAGAAATAAAAATTATGTTATATATGTTACCACATTGTTTTCTCTTTTACGTATGCTAGTTTAACTTGTTCATTAATGTATTACTATTGTTGTTATTTATTGTCCTTGGATGCTTGAAATTCAACACAGGTTGTTAAGTTGAAAGAAATAAAAATTATGTTATATATTTGTATTGCAGTCACTCGAAGTGTTTCATAGTTTGGACCTTCCTTATACGGTGATGATAAAACTTATCGTTTCATACTTGAAAGACTTGAAGGACTGGTACAAGGTAATCCATTATGGATCTACAGTAACTTGGTAATCATTATTTTGTATGTTTGAATAATATAAAATTTGTTTGAATATCATCATTGTCAAGCAATAACAAATTCTTAAAGGATGCTAGCTCAATGGTATAGCACCTTCCTAATTATAGGCAGGAGATTGGTGGTTCGATTCCTCCGTACCCTATCATAAATTAGTGACTAAGAAAATGACTAAATTCACATAAATATGACTAGTAGTAGCTAATTTCTAGTATCTTATAGCGCGACTAACGTTTAGTCGTATTTAGCTTAGTCATTAATATGTTATCATCTAGTAGTTTATTTAGTCGTATATTTGGTCAATAATTGTGGCAATCAATGACTAAATAAATGACTAAATCAATGATTATAAATGACTAAATCAGTGACTAAATAAATGACTAATAAGTCAACCAATTAATGACTAGTGAAATACGACTAGCTGTAAGATAGTGGAAACCAGCTACTATTAGTCACCGACTAAAAAATAGTCGTTTATAGTTGAATTTTAGTCATTTTTTTAGCCATTAATTCCTCATTTTCTACTAGTGCCACGTTGAAGAGTAGGTACACGATACCTAGTATTGATGAACTCTTTGACTAGATGAAAGGGTCTTCAATTTTCTATAAGTTTGATTTGTGATCAAGGTATCACCACCTAAGAATGAAATAAGGTGACATTCCCAAGATTGCATTCCAAACTTAATTTGGGAATTACGAGTTCATAGCAGTGCCATTTGGTTCAACTAATGCACCAGCTATATTCATGAGCCTCATGAACAGTGTTTTCCGTAAGTAATTGGGCTGCTTCATGTAGGTATTTTTAGATGATATTCTTATCTATTCTAAAAATGAAAAAGAGCATGAGGAGCACTTACACTTAGTTTTTTCATGCTTAAGGGAACATAAATTATATGGTAAATTGTCAAAGTGATCTTTCTTCCATAAGGAGATTCACTATGTGGGACATATTATATCAAGGAAAGGGATCCTAGTAGAACTAGAAAAAGTAAAGTCCATCAAGGATTGGATGATTCCAAAGAATGCACATCAAGTGCATAGCTTAATGGGGTTAGCAGGATATTAATGAAGATTCATGGAAGGTTTTTCCAAGATTGAAAAATACATTACCAACTTGTAGCACATGGGGATCTGATATGAATGGACCAGTCAATGCAATGATATTTTTGCAGAATTGAAAAGATTGTTAACAAGTGCACCAATCTTGCATGTACCATATATGGATAAGGAATTCATAGTATGCACAAATAATTCAAATCAAGGATTAGATGGAGTACTAATGCAAGAAGGTGGAGTGATATATCCATATTTTGAAAATATAAATATATAATTGTATTGATATGAGATGAGTTTTTACAAAAGATGGTCTACCTTTAATATGGATTTCAACAACGATTTGAGGAGTCACATCCTCTTTATTATTATAATTACTATTATTAATAATTATTAAAGTGTCTTTATTTATTATTTAATATTTGTAACATTTCCCTTCCCTTAAAATTTTCTTTTTCCTCAATGCAATGATAATCAAGGATGTAGTTGTTGAAATAGTTATGATTCACTAGATGCATCTTCTTCAGCAAGATTTTTCCATTTAATAAGATATTATTTAATCACTCAAGATTGCAACCTTTTTCCCTATTAGGAATAATAGCTTCTGGCTCCAATATAATTCATCCTTCATCATCCAACATAGCAAGCATTGTTTTGCACTTTCTAGTGTTGTCCTAAAACCTTTTTTAGACATGATAAATGAAAAACATTGTGGATGCGGCCCGTGTACAGTAATTCCAATCCATATGCCACGTGACTAATATTCATGTTGATATGATATGGTCCATAAAACCTTCAAGCTATTTTATTCTTTCCACCTTGTTTAAGTGATAATTGTATAAAAGGTTGCAGTATCACAAATACCCAAACTCCAATTTTAAACTCTCTTTCTATTCGATGTTGATTGGATTATTGTTTCATTCGATTCCTAGCAATAGTTAGATTCTCTTTGAGTATTTAAACAAATTTGTGATTCTATTCTAAATTATCTTTTATAGATGCAAGCTTTTCCTGATTTGTGGCTATCTCCTTCCATTTCAGAGGTTCCTATCCGTAGAGAACTTAAAATGTTTTCATTTTAGCAAATGTATGATATGTGTTATTATACCATCATTAAGTAAGATGAAACCATTGAAACCATTTATGTTGCTTGTCGGTTACAAAATAACAAAGGTAGGTTTCTAATAATTTATTGACGATTTCTATTTGGCCATCAGTTTGGGGATGGTAAGCAGAGCTCATGTTAAGTGACGTCCCAAATGTTTTTCAAAATTTTCTTCAAAATTTTCCTTTAAACTTGATGTATCTGTCACTAATGATAATCTTTGGAAACCCATGTAACTTGTAGACATTTTCGCAGAAAAATTCAACTATTTCCTTGGTAGAATTTTTTTTTCTTACCCCAATGAAATGTGCATACTTGGTTAGTATTCCTAGTACCACTAGTATTTTTTCCTTCCCTTCTGACATGGGTAAGCCTTCAATTCCATTGATATTTATTCTCATTTCTGATTTGGGTTGTGCAACGGATGGAGTAGCTCAGTGGTTAGGACATTTTCATTTTTATTTGTTTGGAGAATGTCACATTCTTCTACATATTTGCGAATGTCTGCATTCATTCCCTTGAAAAAATGATAGTATTGCATTATAATAGGTTTTAAAAAATTCTACATGTCATGTAGCTGGATAGTCATGGGATTCTTTAAGTACTTTGGTTTTAAAAGTTGAGTAGGGGATTAAGTGGATTCTTTCCTTATACCGAAAGAGATCATTTTTCCATTCAAATTTGGGGTATTGGTTTATATTGTTAATTATGGATCAATTCTCTAGGATTTTGGCGTATTCGGTTTGAATTTCATCCATCCATTCAAACATCACCATTGATACTGCAAAAAATTACACTTATTCATCTTTTATGGACATAGCATCAGCTACTATGTTGTTTTTTCCCTTTTTATGTAAGATTTCCATATCAAATGTAGCAATTTTCTCTATCCAGTTCTCTTGTTAAGTTTTTAACGTTTTTTTTATAGCAAGTGTTGAAGACTATTATGATCTGTATGGATCATAAAATTGCTTCCCAAAATATATGGTCTCCATTTCTTTAATGCATGCATGAATGTGAGCATGTCCTTGTTATATGTAGACTGTAAGAATCCCCTTATGTTTAAATCCCTTCTTTCAAAAGAAATTGGGTGTCCTTGCATCAATACTTCTCCTATCCCAAACCCTAAGGAATTACATTCAATTATGAATCGTTTTGAGAAATGATCAGGTGTTGCTGAAATAGGAGTTGTAGACATAATTCATTCCAATGCCTCAAAACACCTTCTTCCTTCATCACTCCATTGAAAGGAATTCTTTTTAAGGAGATTGGTTAGCAGAGCAGTTAAATGAGCATAGTTCTTGATGAATCTTTGATAGTAATTGTTCAATCCTAAGAATCCTCTTAAATTGGATATATTTTTTGGTTGGGGCTATTCACTATCTGCTTGGATTTTCTTTGGATCTTCCTTGGATCCTTCTTTTGAGATAATATAAGTAAGATACTCTACTTCTTTTTTTCCAAATGTACATTTTACCTTTTTGCATAGAATTTGTTTTCTTCCAAGAGAGATAGTATATGTTCCAGATGTTTTAGATGTTCCTTCCATATCTTACTATATATAAGGACGCCATCAAAAATACTAAGACAAATTTCTTGAGGTAAGTATGGAATAGTTCATTCATAACTGCTTGGAAGGTGGCGGGGGAGTTCGTTAATCCAAAAGGCATTACCATGAATTCATAGTGCGCTTCATGTGATTGAAAAGTGATATTTGTGACATCTTCTATTCTAACCTTGATTTAATAATAGCCTCATCTTAAATCAAGTTTTGAAAAATATTTGGATTCATGAAGTTCATCCAACATGTCATCGATGAATGGAATTGGATACTTGTTCTTGATTGTTATTTTATTTAATCATATGTAATCTATGCATAGTCTAAATGGGCGATCTTTCTTCTGAACTAATATCACTGGAGCTGCATATGGACTTTTGCTCTTTGTGATAACACCACATTTCAACAGATATTGAAATAATATTTCTATTTCTATTTTATGGTGGTGGGGGTATCTATAGGGTTTAACTTTGATTGGGCTTAACCCAAGTTTAACATCGATTATATTTTCAATCCTTCGTTCTAGTGGTAACTGCATGGGCAGATATTGAAATATATTTTCATGTTTTTGAAGTATCTCTTGGAAATATTCCTTTTTAGTATCATCTTGTTATGAATCCTATCTCCCCATATGATGACTTTGGATACGAGATGAAACCACTTGCGTCTCGGGTGGTTGGAACACATATAGCCTATACTTTTTTCCTTTCCACTTGAACTTGATGAAATTTTTTTAATGATTGGTTGAGTAGGTGCCCAATGTTTGTAGTCATTGGGCTCTTAAAATGATGTATACTCCACATAGAGGTACAGTGTAGAGTTCTGATTCCAACTTAAAATCTCGTATTTGAATTTTCACCTTATGGAACTTCCCTACATTCTCAATATTTTTTCCATCTGCGACCATCACCTTCATGTATGGACCTGTATATACGAATAGCTTGAGTTTCCTTGTGACTCTTATGTTGAGGAAGTTTTGGGTGCTTCCTATATCTATTGGTATTGTGACGTTATAATTTTTAATATGCCCTTATAAATTTAGCATTTGTGGCTAGTTGATGCCATTCATGGTTACAAGTGATTTTCTATGTGTGTCGTCGTCTTTAGTTGCAATATTTTGGGTGTTCTCTTCTTTTTCATTTTTTGTTTCTTAGGCATTTAATTCATCATTTCCTTCTACTTCACATGTAAATAATTTATTTGAATTATCTTCTATGCGAGACTTGTGTCTGGAACCGTCCCATCTATCTCTACCTCGTATTCATTTACCTTATTTCATTCATTGAGATTCCAAACTTCATTTGCCATATCATATGTGCGAAAGTATGTATTCAATCTTTATGTTTCCATAGTCAGTGGTGTTTTTTTTCTTAAATATGTTCTTCCATTTCTTGATTGGAAAGTTTCAAATTCGCTTTTTTTGCTTTCTCCTTACATCTTTCCACTTCTAGGTTCGATATGTCATGCATTTTTAATTTGTTTTGGATATATGGTTTAAGGCCTCCTAATTAAGTTTCGAGTAACTGGTTGTTAGATAATCCAAATACTCATGTGGAAGGGGATTCCCACTAATGTGCGAATTCCTCGACAATTCCTCTTTTATTTAACCTAGTAAGTTTTGAAAATATTTTGTTCTCAGTGATTCTTGGAAATATTTTTAAAAGGTCATTTTTGAACAAGTTCCAAGTGTAAGAATAATTTTCTTCTTTCCACCACATATACCAATTGTATGTGTATCCTTCTAGATGCATGGACACATATTTTACTTTCTCCTCGTCTATCATAATGTTGGATATAGTAGAATATTATTCAGCTTTATTATTGGGAAGGGCGATGTTATTGGGGTTTGCTTGGAGTGTGAGTGCGCAATGGTGTAGGAAGTGGAGTGGCAAAGAAACAACGAGTGTGTTGGATGGATAGATGCATTCACAGGTGAGGAGAGGTAGTAACATGGGAAAAATGGGAGTGATGGCGAGTGTGGGGAAGGGAAGAGTGAAGGGGTGCATAGGTGTATGGAGTACGAGCATGGGGGTATGGAGAGTTAAGTGCATGAACAATAAGGGGACTATGGAGTGTAACAGGATATGCGATGGAAGGAGGACGACATGAGGTGGGAGAGTAGTGAAGGAAGAAGGAGAAGTAGAACAAGGGTGAGTAGGGATGATGGGAAAAGTGGAATTTGTAGGAGGTGGCAAGGAGGGAGTGGAAGGTTTAAGGATAGGGTGTGGGCAGATAGTGGAAAGAATAATGGAAGGAATGGATGTGGTGGAGAGAAAGTGGTAGAAGGGTGGTGAATGCATGAGAAAAAATAGCCATCTTCTACTCTTCCCAAGTAGCTTGGTATTCAATATATGATACCAATGATATATCTAGATCGTGAAAATATAAAACATAAATATATAACTGAATTGATATGAGATGAGTTTTTACAAAAGATGACCCACCTTTAATATGGATTTGGTCAACGATTTGAGGATTCATGTCCTCTTTGTTATTATAATTACTATTATTAACAATTATTAAAGTGTCTTTATTTATTATTTAATATTTGTGACATGGAGTAATAGATTATGCAACCTGTAAGTTAAAATATCATGAGTATATTTACGCCACACATGACTTAGGGTTGGAAGTAGTCATGTTATCCATAAATTTTGTTGATGTATATGTAACTTCGGAATGTATTTCACCTATGTATATTGTACTCCTATAGAGATGTTATTATTCCTCTATACGGAAGTGTCGTCATTTGTATTGACAAGTGTTGCAAGTGTCGTAACTTGTTGTGATGGGTTATTAGACCACCAAGTGTGGGTTCGGCTCTGATTAGTGTAACCATGGGTTATTAGACTAAGTTAGACAAGTCGGCCTTGCTAGGTTATTAGGCAGGTCAGGTCATGTATAAATAGAGTGCGGGAGGCACTCTATTTGATCATCTCATTATTCACTTCTACACTACTCAGAAAGTGGCGCACTAGTGGAGGAGGAGGTTCAGCTGCTAGGAGGACTATCTCTATGTACTTTGGTTGTATCATTGCTCTTTCTATCTCTGAGGAAGTTGTGGGGTTTTTCACCTTTATGGTTTTCCCCAGTGAAACTCTATGTGTCTATTGTCTCATGTGATTGCTTGGTGTGATTGATATGCATTGTTATACTTGATATTTTGTACATGTTATTCGCTCAGTAAAGATCCTAGAGTATGTTGAATTAATGCTCAAAAATTAACATGGTATCAGAGCTAACCTGAGAAGAAGACACTATGCAGTTGCAGAAACTAGGGTTTCCTGTTTATTGGGTTTCTCTCCACAGATATTGAAAAGAAGTAGGGTATTTTGACTCTCTTCATCAAGACACATCTTTTTGTCCAATCAAAATTCAATTCTGGGTACTTTCATTTTTGGCCCTAAAAATTAGGGTTTCCACAAAAATAGGAATTTCTTAATTCTGATGACATAGCTGGAAGCTCATTATAACAATCGAAGTTTATAGCTTTGGATCGAGATTTTTGGTTAGGTGAAGCTCCGGGAAACTGAAACCCTACTTCAGGGTCCTCCTTAGTGAATCTGGGAGATTGAAAAGCATTTATGAAGCGTGAAACTTTGCAGTTTTCAATTTCTGAGTATACCAGGCTGATCAACTCATCAAGGCGCATCTTTCTATCCTTTCAGAAAGTTGAAATTCACATTTTGAATTTTTAGGGTTTCTCTAACAAACCCTAATCGAGCAGAAGATCCAGATTTCTGCAAATCAAGTGGTAAGACCTAAATCTTTTCTATTTCCATTTGAAGTACTCTTTAAAATGTCTCAGCACACCAAGCTTGAGGATAAGATTGAAGGGGCGGATAAATTCCGAGCATGGAAGTATAGGATTGGGTTAATCCTGGAAGAAAATGAATTGGATACTTACATAAGTGAAGAGGTCCCTGTCTCAGAGGGAGAAGAGGCTAATGCCTTACATAAGAAGAATTTGGTCAAGGCAAAGAGGATCATTGCTGATTCTATCAAAGACCATCTCATACCACATGTGTCATCTCTAAAGACACCCAAGGAGATGTTTGATTCCCTAACCAAGTTCTTTGAAGGGAAGAACATAAATCGGAAGATGACTCTGCGGAACCAATTGAAAGGGGTAAAGCTTCAGAATGGAGAGACCATTGAATCCTATTTCTCTAAGGTCTCTCAGATCAAGGAACAAATTGAAGATGTGGATGAAGTAGTAGATAATGGTGAAGTTGTCATGACCACATTGAATGGCCTACCTAGGTCATGGGACTCCTTCATCCAAGGAATCTGTGCAAGAAGGAAGTTGATCTCTTTCAGTAGACTATGGGAGGAATGCTCACAAGAAGAAGCAAGGCTTGTGGCTCAAGAAGAAAAGAGGGGAAATGAAGATCAAGCTCTCACAACACACACCAAGAAAGGAAGGTCAAAGATGGAGCATTCTCATACCAAGAAATCTTCACACCACCATCAATATAAAGATAAGAAAGATCTTAGATGCTTCACATGTAATGAGAAGGGACACTTTGCTTCAGATTGTCCTAAGAACAAAAAGAACAAAAACAAAAACTTCAACAAAAGGAAGAAGAACAACAAGAAGAGATATCATGCTCATGCTGCCGAGGATGATGAACGTCCCAAGAAGAAGGATAGAGAAAAAAGTGATGACTCATCTAGTGAAGATAAATATATCCTAATATCTGCTCTCATAGGTACTATCTCTCATGGTTGTAATGATTGGCTTATTGATAGTGGGGCTTCCAAACACATGACTGGGTTTAAAGAATCTTTTGCAAATCTATCTGAACATGAGTCACCCCATAAGGTGAAACTTGGGGATGACTATCAATATCCCATTAAGGGAAGTTGTGAAGCCTCCTACAATCTAGACTCTGGGAAGTCTTTGATGATGAAAGATGTTCTATATGTACCTGCGCTCAAGAAGAACTTACTCTCCATATCTGCATTGGATGCAAAAGGTATGAGGGTTTCATTTGTAGATGGCCAAGTACTAATGTGTCCAAAGGGTAAAACTATAGATGATGCCGTAGTGATTAGAGAGAAAGAGCGAGGATTGTACAAACTAAAGGGACAACCTAAACATGCCATGGTACATGAATCCATGGAGCCAAGTGAACTTTGGCATAGAAGGCTTGCTCATGTACACTATAGGGCACTACCTATTGCAAGCAAAGCTATAGAAGGTCTTCCTGAAATCAAGACAAAGAATGAAGGGGTTTGCAAAGGATGTGCAAAAGGAAAGAACATTAAGAAGGAATTTCCAAGCAGTGAAATCAAAGCTAAAGAAATCTTGGAAATTATCCACTCCAATGTATGCGGTCCGATGTCATCCAGTTCTCTGAGTGGGTATGTATACTATGTCTCTTTCATTGATGATTTCTCTAGGAAGACTTGGGTTTACTTCTTAAAGAATAAAGATGAAGTGTTTGATAAGTTCAAGGAATTCAAAACCTTGATGGAAAATCAAACTGATAAGAAGATTAAGACATTCAGATCTGACAATGGCGGAGAATTCACTTCAGGTGATTTCAAGAAACTATGCAGTGATTCAGGGATTAAGAGGGAGTTGACTGCTCCCTACAATCCACGATAGAATGGGGTTGCAGAAAGAAAGAATAGAATAATCATGGAAGCAGCATGAGAAATGTTGCATGACCAGGATCTGCCTATACATCTATGGGCAGAAGTAGCTAGGACAGTTGTATATGTGTAGAACAGATCACCTCACAAGATATTGGACAACAAGACACCAGCAAAGGTATTCTCTGGTAAGAAACCTCAAGTCAACCATCTTAGAATATTTGGTTTTCCAGTATATACACATGTTCCAATGGAAAAGAGAACAAAGCTAGATCCTTCAGGAAAGAAGGGCATCTTTGTGGGGTACAGTGAAAGCTCAAAAGCTTACAGAATATACTTTCCAGGGTTCAAGAAGATTGATGTCAGCAGGGATGTAACATTTGATGAAGACTCAGCTTTCATCAAGTCAAGGAAGGCACCTGTTGAAGATCATGAAGAACCAAAGGAAACCAGATTTCAAGACACCACCATGAATGAAGCAATTCCAGAAGCAGATCATGAAGTTGAAGATCCACAAATACTTGTAGATCCACCCCGTGAGAAGAACTCTCACAAGAGGAAACCTGCATGGGCTAGAGAGCTCATTCAAGATGCAGAAAGGTATGGTATTCCAGAAGAAGAACACAGAGCAAAGAAGAGGACTAGATCACATACTAGCTATGTGGCCTTAATTTGTGACATTATGAACAAAGAACCTTTCAGTTATGAAGAAGCAGCGGAAAAGAAAGAATGGAAGGATTCCATGGTCGAGGAATACCAGTCGATCATGAAGAATGATGTTTGGGATGTGGTCCCAAGACCTAAAGGGAATTCTATTGTGACTTCCAAGTTGATCTACAAGATCAAGCATGCTGTAGATGGCAGTATAGAAAAGTACAAAGCAAGATTTGTAGCTCGTGGCTTCTCCCAGAAAGAGGGAATAGACTATGAAGAAACTTTTGCTCTTGTAGCTAGGTACACTTCCATCAGATTAGTACTTGCCTTGGCTGTAGTGATGAAATGGAAGATACACCAGATGGATGTCAAGACAACTTTCTTGAATGGTCTAGTCGAGGAGGAAGTGTATGTGGAGCAGCCACTTGGTTTTGAGACACATGACAGGGAGTCACATGTGTGCAGGTTGAAGAAATCCTTGTATGGCTTGAAGCAAGCTCCTAGGACTTGGTATGGTAGGATAGACATCTTTCTATCTAGTTTGGGCTTTACTAAGAATAAAGCAGATTCCAACCTTTATTACAAGGTTGAGGAAGGAAATCTTGTGATACTACTTCTGTACATGGATGACTTGTTTGTTACAGGTGAGGATGGATTGATTTCCGATACCAAGAGGAAGCTTGCCTCCAAGTTCAAGATGAAGGACTTGGGGATGATGCACTATTTTCTAAACATAGAGGTGTGGCAGAGTGCAAATGGAATCTTCCTTGGACAAGGGAAGTATGCAATAGAGATCTTGAAGAGGTTCGGGATGATGGACTGCAAGGCCATGGCCACACCTATGGCATCGAACCTGAAGCTTCTGTGTGATGCTTCATCTGAGCTGGTTGATGTCACAGTGTTTCGTTAGATGATTGGGTCCTTGATGTACCTGATGAACACGAGACCAAATATTTTCTTTGCGGTGAACACGTTGAGCCAGTTCCTGTCGGATCCCAAAGGTGTTCACCTGGTTGTTGTAAAGCATATTCTGAGGTACCTGAAGGGTATAATTGATTATGTCCTCAAGTATGATGCGAACCAAAAGTTTAACCTACAGGGTTATGTTGATTCATACTGGGCAAGCAGTGTTGCAGATAGGAAGATAACTTCTGGGTGCTGCTTCAGTATGGGATCAAGTGTGATCTCTTGGTTTAGAAGGAATCAATCCTGCGTAGCACTGAGTACAGCCGAAGCAGAGTATGTTGCAGCTTGCGCGGCTAGTTGTGAGGCAGTATGGCTCTAGAAGCTACTGTATGAGTTATTTGATCTCCCGCTGGAGGCTACTGGTATCTTTTGTGACAACCAGAGTTGTGTGAAGCTATATGCGAACCCGGTGTTCCATGACAGGTCGAAGCACATTGAGATCAAATATCACTATATCAGGGATATGGTGCAGAGAGGAGCAGTGAAGCTCCTGTATGTTGCGACAGATGAGCAGGTTGCAAATGTGTTGACGAAACCACTAACCAGAGTGAAGTTTGAGTACTTCAGAGAGAGGCTTGGTTATCTTCAGATTGATGACACTTCGAGGAAGAAGTGATGGACACATTTTCCAGAGCCATTCCAAGCATGGTGAGAGGAGGATCCTTCCCATGGCTATGGATGTAAGCGCTGGATGATGAGCATCAAGACGATGCTCAAGTTACTGCTCTGTATATGCATCATATTAGATGTTGGATATGATCAATTGGATCATGTATATGTATATGCATCATGTTGGATGCTTGATATGATTAGGTAGATCATGTATGATGATATGTATTATATGGATACATTGTATGATCAGGTAGATCATGTATGTTGATATGTATCAGGTGGATACATTGTATGATCAGGTAGATCATTTATGATGATATGTATCAGGTGGATACATTGTATGATCAGGTAGATCATGTATGTTGATATGTATCAGGTGGATACATTGTATGATCAAGTAGATCATGTATGATGATATGTATCAGGTGGATGCATTGATGATTAGGATGATCAGGTGGATCATGTGTGATGAGTCCGAAGACACAGATGCACAGAGCCTTTCCGACATGGTGGTAGATGTGTTCTCCCATGTGCATTGATTTAAGTGCAGAGCCTTTCCAACATGGTGGTAGATGTGTTCTCCCATGTGCGTTGATGTAAGTGCAAAGCCTTTCTGACATGGTGGTAGATGCGTTCTCCCATGTGCGTTGATGTAAGTGCAGAGCCTTTTCAACATCATGATAGATGTGTTCTCCCATGTGCGTTGATGTAAGTGCAGAGCCTTTCCGACATCGTGGTAGATGTGTTCTCCCATGTGCGTTGATGTAAGTGCAGAGACTTTCCAACATGGTGGTAGATGTGTTATCCCATGTGCATTGATGAAAGTACAGAACCTTTTCGACATGGTGGTAGATGTGTTCTCCCATGTGCGTTGATGTGAGTGTTGAGCCCTTCCCGGATGGTTGAAGTGTGTCTTTCCATGCCGGTGAGTGTAAGTGTTGTATTGTGTGCATTTGGACTGTGCTTCATAGATGATGTTATGATCAGTATGATCATGAGTATCAGGATGATACTATGTGGCCATGGACAGGTTGTGCAGTGGCATGTAAAAGGTACTAGGAGATCCGATAGGTTGAGCTGTGTGCTTGTAAAAGTCCTGGGATGCTATTTCAAGGTTTTGTTGACTCACATAATTTGTCTTGAGGATTCCACAGTATGGCCAATAATGATGAAGACCTACAGATGGAGGGCTTACATCCAGTATGAAAAAGGACTAGCTCTGTAGAACTTCCTATGACAAGTAGATCGGAGATTGATTGAGATATCAGTAGCAATGACGATGGCGATGATCCAGTGATGATGATCCAGAGAAGAAGACTTGTGCTAGCAGATCTATGTCGAGAAATACCTTCCTAGTTAAGAGGGAGTGCTGATGTATATGTAACTTCGGAATGTATTTCACCTATGTATATTGTACTCCTATAGAGATGTTATTATTCCTCTATATGGAAGTGTCGTCATTTGTATTGATAAGTGTCGCAAGTGTCGTAACTTGTTGTGATGGGTTATTAGACCACCAAGTGTGGGGTCGGCCCTGATTAGTATAAACATGGTTTATTAGACTGAGTTAGACAAGTCGACCCTGCTAGTTTATTAGGTAGGTCAGGTCATGTATAAATAGAGTGAGGGAGGCACTCTATTTGATCATCTCATTATTCACTTCTACACTACTCGAAAAGTGGCGCACTAGTGGAGGAGGAGGTTCAGCTGCTAGGAGGACTATCTCTGTGTACTTTGGTTGTATCATTGTTGTTTCTATCTTTGAGGAAGTTGTGGGGTTTTTCACCCTTATGGTTTTCCCCAGTGAAACTCTGTGTGTCTATTTTCTCATGTGATTGCTTGGTGTGATTGATATGCATTGTTATACTTGATATGCTATACATGTTATTCTCTCAGTAAATATCCTAGAGTATGTTGAATTAATGCTAAAAAATTAACAAATTTGTGGAGGCACTACCTTGTAGGGTGGATATTCATGCTCAATACTCACCATCAAAGATTACATTACATTTTTACACAAAGGGATTTGAATGCTAGGAAAAGGTTATGGTATGAGTGAGTATGAATTTGGTATTGCATACATCAAAGGGAAGGGGAACATTGTGGTAGATGACTTGAGCAGAAGACCAAGGATATTATCCTTAGTACCCTTAAAAGTCGATTTAAGGGAGAGAATGTTGGGACAAATTTTGGAATATAGTTGGTATATAAAGGTGAATTATGTACTACAAAGTGGGAGGAAACCAAAACCTAAGTATGAAGGGTATCATTTAGAGGCATATGGGATATTGTGATTCAAGGGAGGATGTATATCCCTTAGGAAGGAGATATTAGAGACACTATCCTCCTAGAGGCCCACAAATCACTTCGTGCGCATCCAGGAGTGAAGAAGATGTATGTGTACATGAATACGCTCTTGTTTTGGGCAAGCATGAAGCATGATGTAGTGAAATTTGTTGCTAGGTTCCTGGAATATCGACAAGTAAAAGCTAATCACCGCAACCTAGCTGGTATTTTGCAACCACATGACATTCCTATGTCTAAGTGGGAGGTCATCTCATTGTAGGATTGTCTCTTACATCTCTAAGACATAATACCATATTGGTGGTAGTTGATAAACTAACCAAAATATCCCATTTCATTCTAGTTAGCAACACTTACGAGGTTGTTGATGTTGAAGTATTTATAAGTGAGAGTATATGTATTCATGGGGTCCCTAAGAAGATAATCTTAGACAAAGACCCTGGGTTTACTTCTATATTTTCGGCTAGCATGCAACCATCATTGGGTACACAGTTGAACTTAATATCATTTTATCACCTCGAGATAGATGGGTGGACCAAGAGACTAAATCAGGGGATGGAAGATATGATTAGAATGTATGTTATGGACCAGTAAACCCATTGGGAGAAGTATATCCCTTTGTTGGAATTCACATACAATAACAATTATTATAGCTCCATTGGTATGCCTTCATTAGAGAAAATTTGAGGTCTAAAATGGGCCTTCTAAGGAAAATAATAAAATAATAGTTAAAATAATAAAATGATATTTATGAATTTTTGGAGGAAAAGAGAAAAAAACTACCTTTTTCTTCGTATTTTCAACATATCTCTCTGTTGTTTTACTCAAATTTTGAGTGGGGGCACTTGTTGGATGAAGAATTAAATTCTACATCCAATGAGTACTCCCGCTCAAAATTTGAGCGAAACGACATGTAAATATCTTGAAATAACGAAGAAAAAAGGTACAGGTTTTTTCTAGTTTTCTCCAAAATTCATAAATATTATTTTATTATTTTAACTATTATTTTAAGTCAATGTGCCATGTCAACCATTATGGTTGACTCTTTTCTTGAAATCCTATTTGTTCTTGAATCAAATGGCTTTTTTTCTTATGAGGTGGCTCATTTTCTTACGAGGTGGCTTGTATTCTCAGAAGGCCCATTTTAGACCCCAAATTTGCTCTAATATGTATCAGGCTCTATATGGGAGAGCATGAAGGACACCACTCAATTGGGATAAGTTAGAATATTGGTTTTGATTGGGATTGAATTGATTTAGGAGATGGAAGAGTAGGTGGTTCAGGTTATGTAATAGTTAAAGGAATATCAGTATAGACAAAAGAGTTATGTTGATGCACATAGAACATATAAAAGTTATGAGGTAGGAAATCAGATTTTTATTTTCATAAGACCAAATAAAATTACTATTTGGTTTGGGAAGGGGATTAAGTTATCACCTCGAGTCATAGGTCAATTTGAGATTCCAAAGATAATTGGACTAGTTTCTTATCATCTTGTGCTTCCACCTCACTTGCATATAAGTCATAGAGTATTTCATGTATATGTATTACAACATTGGGTGATTGATAAGACTCACAAAATTCATTGGAAGGAATTGCAGGTCTTGGTCGATTGAACTTTTATTGTTGAACCATTATGCATGCTGGATCATAGATTTCAACAACTCTGAAGTCATTTTATGGACCAAGTGTAGGTCCAATGGTACAGATATAGCCCAAGATCTACTACCTAGGAGGACACAAAGACCATGCATTGAGAGTTTCCCTCACCTTTTTTACTATAGCTTTGGGACAAAGTTTCCTGAAGAGTGGGTGTATGTAATGCCCCATATTTTGATTAAACATCTATTAATGCCTAAAATTCACACACGTGCTACATTTCAACGATTCATCCGATAAAGTGTCATCAACATAAAAAAAATGCATCTCACCATAGGCATCCTCAATAGATACAAAAAACTGCATGAGTCCACAATTACCAAGAAACAGTAAAAAAAATGGTAGTGCAGGTATTACACAGTTGACCTACGCTATAGCGCAGGTTACCTGAAAAATGCTCGTGCTAGACCCACATGTCTTTTCCTTTGATAGAAATGCTACTGTCAAAATGACGGGACCACTCACACCCAACGGTGCATTAAAGACTCAATCCTCCCCAAGGATCAAAATTAGGCTCCTTACACACTCGGGGGACATTAATCATCCCCCCTTGTGTGCCTTGGAACTAGTTCATGAAGGATCTAGTTGTTTGATGGCCACCTCTCAAACTATAAAAGGAAGCCATTGGCACACATTTGGTAGGAAGAAATTAGAGCAAGATTATGTTGTTGTATTTGAGTTGGATATTCATTATAGCCCACCATTTCCTACCATTGTAAGCATTCCCAAGCTCCCTTTTCACCTTCCATCAAGGGGCAAGTGTCTCTCTCCATGGTTCTTCCATCTACTTAGCATTTAGTTTGGACAAGAAAGGCCTCCCTAAGGGATATTGTTGGATTCCCTTGAATCCTTCACCTCCTAGCTGTTGTACAACTATTCCATTGGGAAATACAAGAGTGGTTTAACATATCTTTGGTTTTTTTTTTATTTTGCATTCTCCCCCCATCTCTTTCATTTTATTTTTATTATTATTTTCATGTTTGAATGTGAACTACACTAACAATCTCTTCAGAATCACTTGGAGAAATACCACCAATCATTAAAAGGGGCTCCAAGGACTGAGGCCTTGCAACAACCTATAAGGCTTAGCCCCTCACCAAGTGGAAGAGTGCACTTGTGCAATTTTTTCCATGACAGTTCTAATGGAGACCATACTTATTTTTGTTCATCTCTTTTTAAACTAGCTTGTTTTATGCTAAGTAGCTAATTCGAGGTATTTGTCACTTGTAGGAGATCAAGTATTCCACCTCTTGCTTCCATAATTTGGCCCCATCACGGGCCCATTTATTTTTCCACAGTCGCATCGTTATCGGCGTCTCTACCGCACTGATAGCACGAAATCAACTCGGACAGTTGTGTGCATAGTGCAGGTTACCAGTGTTAGACCCGCACTACATTGCCCATCACACCTGCATAGAAGGTTGGTGTATTACACGCACTACAGTGCATCTGTTTTGTATTAGCCCGTGCGGTCCACAAGTCAGTGTAATGCCCCATATTTGGACTCAAAAAGTTTATCCGTGAGACATATTGCACTTTGTTAAATATTATTATCTATTGGACTCAGCTAAACTGAGTAAACTATACTTATGACACGATAGACCCAATTATATGTTGCTACCATGGTTACTATGTTATGTTGTCACTATGACAATGATGTTACGATATTATGATGTTACTATGTTCATGCAGTTAATAGGTTATGATTATCATGAGTTTCATTGCTTTTATGATGACAATATATGTTTTAACGTTTTCATTGATGGAATGTGAAATATATGATGTTGTACGTGGATGCTATCCTATGATGAAATTGATTGAATTTTTATGTTTCATGCATACCTATGATGAGCTAAATTTGTGACGTGAAATAAAATGGTGTTGATGATATGGATAAATTGGTGATCGAATGGAAATGCTTGTTATAAAATGTGTATTTTGCGAAACACTAACCTACATGACACAAGGGCTATGGGATAGCCGGATACTTGATCTGATATATGGGATAAGAACTTGTCCATGCAGTAAACCTTAGCAACCGAAATTGATTATACGATGACACGGTCCGATAATCTTGATATTAGCAGAGTATGATTTGATAAGGGTGTAGACTCAGTATGTTGAGAGGGATGGATGTATTTCCCACCCTATGTTTCTATGATACCCGTTTTTAACACCGAAATTAACCCCTAAGGTTGTGGAGAAGGCAATTCGGGGTAACCACTAACCAATCTTTAGCTTTTGCTACTGACCCAGCACAAACAGAGAGGGCTCTCTCTATAAACTCATGAAAAACTAGAATAATCAAAGGCATCAACAATGAAAACATGCACTAGCATTCATCATTCAATATATTCAATTACAACAATACAAAAGAACAAATTTATGTTGGAACAAAATGGTTTAAACTTCATTTGGATGAAACATATGAATCTCTATTTTTGGGAAATGGAGCCACGTTAGACAAACTCTAAAAATTTATTCACAAGGGCTTAACAAATGCATTAACACAGGGGCGAGATAGTAAATAGCTTGTAGTCAAAGTGAATTTAATTGGTGAAACAGAAGAGAAAGAAACAATCCATTGATGTAAGGCATACAATAATGAATCCTACACCAACTTTAGTAGAGAAGTAATGGTGAAATACTTGGAAAAAGATAAGCAGAGCATAACTTCTATGAATTCTACTTAACTATCACACTGCACCAAGTATGAAGGAATGTTAAAGACAGGAATTAACAATGAGAGATACACAATTAACATAGAAAGAGAAAAATAGACTACAAGACAAGTTACATAAGAATCCCTGAAAACATTAGCTCGGCTCTGCAAATTTTATTCAAAATATAGCTCAAAAGTGTCTTACACAACAATACACAAAATTCCCATACAAGTTTTCCACTTGATTTTTCAACCCTTCTATCTTCAATTACAATGAATTTATAGATGCCCTTCGATCTCTAGGCTCAACTCTTCTCTGAACATAAAATAGTTGCAATTTACTGGAAACCTAATTGATAGCTAATCAAGGTGTATTCGCCATTACAACTTCAAAGCAGACACAGGCGGTATAGGCCTAACCGCTTTTTACATTCATTGGCCTATTTACTATATGATCAACTATTTTAACAAAAAACAAAACAGAAAATTGACAGCTCTAGCTCACCGCCCCCATCGCTCACTGATCACTCAGCCGATACCCTTGAGTTTTTCATGGTTTGACCTTTAACCTCGCTTTACCATACTTCTCGATTAATTTCCAATGGTCATCTGTAGGTAAATTTATGGTGGCGAGCTCCTTAAGTAATACTCTTAGCCCAGTGTGTTTCGTGTAAGAGTATCCGGTATGTAATGTTCTGGCTCCCCCAAAATTCAAGGCTAACTCGAAGTCTCTTGTCAATTTCTCAGCTACTAGCTGACCGTTAAGGGCTCATCCATCCCTTCAAAGTCATTTTGGTTCATCCCGCAATCCCACAGCTTGGTTTTATACTCTTCCTTTGAGAAAATCTGCCCTTTGTCATCCTAGAACTCAGGTAGGCCTTTCTTGAATAAAGGCTCAAATGCTTCCTTGAACATTTTTAGCTGATTTGACAAAATAACAATCCTTGATTGGGTGATCTTCACCTGTTCATGTTTGTTAATTACCCTTTTGGCCCATATGATGGTGGCCACCCTGTCCTTGATGCTGGCATCATTGGCCTGTTCTTCTGATAAGTCATTTAAGAAATCTATTGCGTTGCTAGCATATCCTGAAGGATTTTTATTAAACCTTTCATTCGCCACCGTCATAGCTTGTATGGATAAATTCACTACAGCCTCTTTATCCATTATAAAGTTTAGATAAGGTCATAGGTCTTCAACTTGTTTTATAATATCATCCCAGATGATTTTCCTAGTTTCTTGTAGCACTTTCTGCCCGATTATTTGCTCCTTCAAATTGTCAAGCTCTCCCTTCATTTCTTGGTACTTGGTTTCCCAAGCCTCGCTTTTTCTTTCTGCATCATCCTTTAGAATTTTCAAGTTTGCAACCTGCTTCCTTAATCTGAGTAACTAAACGTCCTCCAAGGTGGCATTACCTATTTTCCCAACCAAGGAGAAATCTCCGGTTGCAATCGGATCTGTGACTTCCTGTTCCACTTCCTTTACTTTATTCTCTAACTCTTCAAACTGGGTCCTCCATGATTCCTCATGGGTTGCTACAAGGGTCATGTCAGACTGCATCTTCTTTTCTTTCTCCATAAGCTCCACCAATTGGGCTTTACAGTCCAATAGTTCCCCCTTTAGTTTCTCTTTCTCTTCCTCCAGCTCTGCTATCTCGGGGGTACTTGCAAATTTAGCAGGTGAGATCTTTAAACTCTTATTTAAAGTCAGGATCTCCTGATCCCTTCCATTCAACAGCTCCTAGATGTTCTTCCTTTTATCTTCTTCGGTCTCATTTGTTAGCAGCTGTGTTTGGTGTTTCTTTTCCTGTGCCTTCAGAGACTTATTTTCTTCTTTTTCCAGCTTCAACTGGTGTTGGACCTTGGACTTATTTTTTTGCACTTTGGATAGCTCTATGGCAAGCTTCAGCAGCCTATTATAAATTACATCACTTGTCTCCTAGTTTAGATTGATCATGTCAGGGATAGGGATGTCTTCTAGGTTGAATTTCATCTCTGTAGCCTTGTTTTTGGTGGCTAGAGTAAGGCTCAAGGTGTTTTGAGCTAAATTTCTGCTTGCAACTAGGGCCACATCTTTCTTGAATATTTTCCTCACCTTAGAGTATAGTTTTGCTTCTTCTGCCATGTTGTCAGGTTTTTCTTCATACTCCACTGGCAGCTGGGCTCTGCTTGTACTAGATGTTGTGGGCCATTTAGGCGGTTTTCCAAACACATGTTCTTTCACTTCGTATGGGGACATTTGAAACTTGATATGATTCTTCTTAGGTTTTTCTTATTGGATATTTACTACCAGCTTCTCATCACCCTCTACCTTTTACCTCTTTGAGGGTCTTTCAGGGTCACTATCTACATCCATAGAGCTGCCAACCGTTGAACTGCTGGGTTTCCCTGGAAGGATGACAAGGGGTATATCTTCTGGTCCTGTTGGGGATTTATTTGATGAGCTGGGTGGTAAGGATGTGCCTTATTGGAAAAGGAAATTTAGAGCATGAGAGGTCTCTAATGTAATGCCCATATTTTGATTCGGCATATTTATTAGTTAGACACACCATACTTTACTTCTTATATATTTTGTCGAACTCAGCTCGACTGAGTAAACTATATTGGACCTCATTATATGATGTTACTCTGTCTTATGATTTCACCATGATTATGATGTTACTATGTTATGCAGTTATGATGTCATGATTATCATATGATTTCCTTATTTTACGATTTCAGTATATGTTTATATGTTTTCCTTAATGAAATGTGAAATATATGATTCGGTACGTGGATACCATCTTCTTTAATGAATTGCTGAAATGTTATATGTCATATGCATCTATGATGAGCTAAAAGGTTACATGAAATAAAATGATAACATGGATCAATTGGCGATCAATGGAAAATGCTTTCTATAAATTGTATTTTGCAAAACACTAACCTACAGGACACAGGGGCTATGGGATAGCCAGTTACTTGATCTGATATATATTGAAAAGGAAAAACATGTTCATACAGCAAACCTTAGCAGCCAAAATGAGGATACGATAACACAAACTGATAATCCCGATGGCAGCAAGTATGAGTTGATAAGGGCGTAGGCCCAGTATGTTGAGAGGGATGGATGTGTTTCCCACCCTATGTTTCCATGAGACCCGAGGTCGTGGGAGGGCCGTGCTGAGACACGCTCCCCATGTTGTTGTGATGACGATTGTCGGATGCCTGCTAGGGGAGGATAGGTCCGCTATTCAGCCGACGCTATCGCTCTCAAGTTCTAAGTGGTCAGATCGGTGAGTCCGGCATCCACTGTTGTACTAGAAGAGGAAGGATAGGGAGGATGCTGGACGTAGGTTATGAAGGGAGGATGTGTTAGTTAGCACTGTTGGGGGTTTAGTATTCCTTGATTCCGAGTTAGTGGAAGTAGGCACCCGTCCTGTACTTGATTGATTAAACTAATGTAAACATAAAGACAATGATGTTAAATTGTAAAGGGTTAACTGTTAAATAACCGAGGATGTTAAAGTAATTATACTATAGATTATGCTTTCTCTTCTGCATGGGGGTAGATACTATTGTTAGTTAGCAAGTATGCATAGGCGGAATGGGGTTTGTTTATAGTACATGTCCGACATGTGCATACACTGGCCATGCATGCACACCTTGTACGTGTACAATATTACTGGTGTATAACATACTTGTCATGCTTGAATAGTAGTATAAATGTCATAGATAACTCAGTTAAGGATACATCAATAAACTTAGGTAATGAATGGTTAGGTTTTCAATGTGTAAATAAGTGAATTAGTAATTATATGAAAACATTGTAATAATAAACTAAGACAAGTATCGTCAGTTAACATTGTCATAGAAGAACTGTTGTGAATAAGGTAATGATAGTGTCTAAGTAATTAGTAAAATTGTTTAAGCCCTCACAAGTGCTTTGTTTATAAGAACAAGGATGCTATGTTGATGATAGGGTACCCATGTGATAAACAAATAATTAAGAATACTATGATTGATTCACCTTTTATTATTGTCAAAGGGTGATTTAATTATTATTATTAATTAATAAATGATATTCCAACAACATTTATATCCCTATCGTAACAAATGCAATATAAGTAAGATTTAAAATATTGATTTATAAATTAATATTGCGTGATTAATTCCATTTCAAAGTTAGCCATAATAAGATAATCCTTTTTGGAATAACCGTGATGTGATGGGAAAATGGATATTTAATTGTTCAATGTTAATCTTGGAATTTAAACCTCAAGCTAAAGTAGTCTCGACGGATAAGGTGGATCATTAAGACACATCATGTCCAAGTTGACAAGGGGCAACTAATTATATAATATTTTATTAATTACATTAATAACATTAAAATATCAAGGATGGCGGATAGACTTGTATTTAATAAAACTTGTCCCGAATGGATAACCTTGGGGTGATAATTCCCACCGTAATAAATAATTACGACCGTCAATCCAAAACCAAATGAATTTTCCATAAGAGTAATTAATTATACATTTTTATAATGAGACATGGATGAATGAACTAGGGAAAGGAGTAAAGGTTGAGGGGCTCGAGAGGGGGAGTTTGGGGCGGTGGAGTAAGCCCAAGGTCTTCTCGAGGATGGACATGTATATAGAGGGGGAGAAGGTTGAAGGTTGGGGGAGGATTTTGGATTGGGGAAGAAAAGAAGTTTGGAGAATAGAAGTTGGGAGAACATAAAGTTTGGCGAACAGAAAGATTTGAGAACAGAAGGAAAGACTGCTCTCGGGATTATCAGATTGTGGGCTCGGGGGCTTGGAAATCCTTTGATTTCCAAGGGCCAGCAAGATTATAGCTGGTCGGTAGGGTGGACACTTTAGTTTGGCTGTCTAAGGGGTTATAAAACCTGCTACAACTTACGGTTAGCATCAGCATCAGGTAATTTCCGTTATTTACTATTATGCTTAAACTTACTGTAAACATGCATCACTTGCTATTTACTGATTTACTGCTATATACTGGTTTACTGCTATTTACTGATTTACTGAGTTGTGAAACCTATGCTTATGCCGTTGTAAAGAAAATATTAGTATGTTAGTCTATTTTAAATTACGAATGCAAGGTGATAAAAGAAAACACGACAGTATACTAAATATTATTTAGGCACATAGTAATTCTTAGAAATTTACTTCCATAAACTGGTAAAGTTAAAACGTAGAGAATTAAACCATAAATTTTACACAGTGCTCTGCTGTAAAAACCAGAGCACTACAGATGGTATCAGAGCCTTTGTTCAGACTCTTGAACCTACAGGCCTATTCATGCTTCACCTAGAAAATTTACTTGATAATTTACCTACTTGACCTCCAGCCATAGTCATCTTTCAAGGTACCTGCACAACGATAACAACAATTACATTAAAAATATATATATATAACCAGACCCGGGCATTAAATAAAATTTGCATAATGAGAAATTAAAATATCCACATCAAAGAAACATAGTATTTATAGAAATCGAGAGTTATAACCAATAGATTGTGCATAAGAGCCCACGACTTATATGAAACCAAAACGATCCAACTGTAGGGCTATATCTGCTCTGAATGGAAATCTGCAACTTATCTCAGCCATGCTCGTTGACAGAAAAAGAAATCTTCCTATATCTTCCCATAATATTGGGGTTTGGGTAACAAAACCCTAACTAGTTGAATGAAGATAAGACATGGTAAGAAAATTCAAAGGCATAAGCAGGGTTAAAATCTTTTATGATAATTCAATAATAAACTAAGTAGAAATTGAATAATAAAAAAATTAAGTTGTTAATTATAACTGAGGTTCCATCAAGGGCTGAGCAACCGTGAAATCCTGTGAACGTAAGGTATAAGGGTATTAACAATGAATGCAGGCTACAGTAATTAGATAATACAGAAAACGCATATTGGGGTTAAATTACTTTACCTAAGAATGAGAATAACTCCAAGGGACGCACTACAGACTACAGTAAACAAGAAACAAATTCAAGTAGAAATTGAGGGAAATCGTTTGACTTATGCAACTGTGCTACAAACTCTAGAGACCTATCTCTCAGCCTACCTAAATCAACGGATATTAAGAAGAAGAAAAGATCATGTATTTAAGAGAGCATGGTTCGGTTCCATAAGGAAACTCTTATCAAGAAATAAAACATAGATTAAAAAGATTATTAGTATTGGTTCTCTCCATCGAGAGGCCACCCGAATTCTCTACACAAGTATACAGTCTAGCAGAGGGAGAAACAACAACAGTAAGGGTGGATCTATCGATCTAAAACAGAAAGGAAAAATAATCATGCTGAGATCATAGTGTTGCGATATTCACAAACTCGACTCCTTCGTATATCTTTGGAGAGACAGGTCTCTGCGAATCTGAACGGGGTTTTAAGTGACTACAATGAATACTCTTACAAATGTAGTTTTAATAGTAAAGATTTGTTATCTCAAATGCAGAGTTGCCAGGCAGAAATTACCTGTATTATTAGAAAAGCCGATACTGTCTTTCTGTTCTCCGCGTGTATTCCTGTCGGCAATAGAAGAAAATATACATGGACTTAACGAAGTAGGGCAAAGAGAAATGGCGAAGTTCAAATACAAAGCAGTGCATCACAGTGAATTCACTTACTGCCCGTTAATAGAAAAACAAGCAGATCATCTTCAAAATCGCCACAATACGAGAACCAAAATCAGAATTAGGAAGAAAAATGACGGGATGTAGTAGCGTTTCAGGTGTTGTTGCCTGATTGGCAATGCCTGGCTATCAGACCCTCTGGGAAAGACCTCCTGGCATGGACTGAACCTAATGGGTATGTATTGAACGCGGGGTCTGTATATGACGGGTATTCATTTGATTTACAAGGGCCATAAAGAAGCTTTTTGATTTTAGTCTCACTTGGGCTGGGATGGAGACAGTAATTACCAACCAGTCTCATTGACAGGAGGTAGTCTTTACGGCGGTCGCCAAGAATTAAGGTGGTCGCCCATAGACAGTATCATTACCGGTAAGTCTGCTAGAAGGTCAGTCAAGAAAAATTAGCTCTTGAGATCCCAACTGCCATGATTCCAACAACAAAACTTCAGCAATATCATGCATCTGCTAACCAGCAGTTGGGGTAGGGAAGGCATTTAGTGATTGGCATCAATCCCCTAGGGCCTAAATAGTTCCCATCTGGGGTCTGATGTCAACCAGTGGCCATGCTTTTAATCCCTAAGGACCTATTTAAATAATCACACGGGTAACGTACACCCTAGGAACCAAATGGGTTTATACAACTAGCTGGGACTCTAGATTTTTCTTGAGAAATATAATTGAGGACGCTGGTACCTTGCCAGCTCCCTACAGAAATCCCCTATTTCCCGGTTTTTCAGACGGTAGTAACATCAACTGAAATACCTGCTGGTAACTCAATAGGTAACTCTACAGCCCAAGCGCTAAGCTCACATAAGAGCCTAGCCCAGATGCTCTTTTATTTCCTGTATAATAAAGAAAAGCAGTAAAAACCTCATGAACACGGTGTAACGAGAACAGGTGGGCACGTCCAACTTATTTACTGTTAACGTCGAACAGTTCGCTTAGAATAATTACCTCATTCCTGGCACTGGTCGTCGGGTGAGCGACTGGCCCAATTCAAATGGCTTTGTACCAGTGGGGAAATTGAAGGAATGAAAGTCCGTTTACTTATTGGGGGAACTACTGGAAGAGGTGGCCCGTCGCTGAGGCCTGGATGATATCGTCCTGACTGCTGGTATGGGATCTAGACTGGTAATGCCGGTGGGGTATCACTGAAATAGAGATGGTCCTCCGGGACCGCACTTATCTGGGGTCGGAGGCAATGCGGCTATCAGTCGGTATATTGGTGCCCGCGCCTGTCAGGATGAATGTTAAGAGCGCTTTCCACAGTGGGACGTTGATGCGCAGGTTGAATGCCGCCCCTCCCGATAGCAGGGCCTCCAGTGTTATGATCCGTGGTATGTTGCGGCCCATGCGTTGGAGCACATAAGAGTTGCAGACCCAAAATTAATAGAGAGGAGGCACGGAGTTGACGAGCCAGAAAGGAGAGGAAAAGGGAGTTCACGCGCGCGAGGGGGTGGAGAATTGATATAAGGAAGATTGCCTTCAACTGGGGCTCCTCGCCGGAGTCCGCCTGGTAGCATGCACACCAGCACGTGGCATGCATGCAGCCCGATCCGTCCCCGTGGGCTCCCTTGTGCCATTGGATAGGCAAACGGTGGAGGAGGTCTTGGGTGTGAGGAAGGACAAGTGTGGCTAGGCTGGAAAAGGCGGATGGAGGTGCCGATTGTGGAAAGGGATAGGAGAAGGTGACGTGGAGTGGGAGATACGAGGAGGTAGGTAGGGTGGACGCACGTGCGTGAGATGTTATAATGTTTAAAAATAAAGAAAAAAAATATATATATATATAATAAATGGTTTAAAACTTTTGTTTAATGTTTCAAATTGTTTAATGTTTAAAATTATTTAAAATTTAAAATTTTAGTTGTAAATTAAAATATCTGCATGGTGGGATATTTCTAAAATAATTAATGTTTAAAATTATTTAAATTTAAATTTTATAAACAACTTTTTACCGGTTATATTAAAATATCTGCATGGTGGGATATTTCTAAATAATTAATGTTTAAAATTATTTAAATTTAAATTTATATTGCATTAAATTTAATTATTTAAAAATTCAATTGTAGTTCTTTCAAAATTGATATTTATGATAGATATATATTGCTAAAAGTATGGAGATATAATTGTAAATTTAATGCAATACATATATAATAGTTTTTAGGTTGATTTAAAAATCATATAAATAAAAGTTAGATTGTGATTAGAGTCTCTATGTTTAGGATTAACTTTAATTAAACCTAAGGTTGATTAGAGGATTCAGAATTTTAAGATAAATTAATGTCAATTAGGTTGTTTAGATTAAAGGGCAACATTTAAAGTTAACTAAAATAGAGATATTAAAAATTTTGCCGAGATTTCAACTCCTAGTCAAAGGGATGAAAGAGACCCGGAATCTCAAAAACAAGACACCGTTAAGACCAGCATGACGAGCTGAACACCATGACAAAGATTGTTTAATAAAAACGACTATAGATTTTACTGTGCTAATCCTGACAATCTGTTATCTCACGATGCAAGTTATTTCTTATGCATAAGTATAAGTGTATGAATACCTACATTTTAGTTCCGCGTGTATTTGATTGAACAGCTAAGGACATGATTTTATTTTTCAAACAAACTCAGGAACTATCATGGTAACAACACGCAGAGGTCGAGGACGGGGTCAAGGTCGACCACCGTCACCACCACCTCCGCCACCGCCAACACCGCCACCACCAACCTCAACACCAGAAATGCAGATCATAATGAGGTCATTGGAGGCTATTATGACCACGATGAACATGCAGTCGGAAAGGGCCGCCGAGGTGGAAACCACTCAAGTGAGTCGAGAGAACTCTGAAAGGGCACATGGCCCAAGACTGGAACCGCTTCAGGACATATCGAGGGAGTTGCAAAAGATAAAGGTTCCAGAGTTTTCTGGAGGACGACCCGGTAAGCATGCCGAAGCATGGCTGGAAGGCATGAAGAGATGCTTCGCATTGAATGAGTACACATCTAGTTCCAAGGCTACGATGGCCATCTTTCAGCTTAAAGGTGATGCTTTGAATTGGTGGTCAGACCTCGAGAAGCAGTTGCACCTTACTCCTCTTACAACTTCTTGGGAACTGTTCGAGGAGAGGTTCCACATGAAGTATTTGCCAAATTATTACAAGGAAGAACAGGCAGGTGCACTCCATGCCTTAGTACAGGGAGACAAGACAGTGGAGGAGTATGAATCTCGATTTATGGAACTGGTAAAATATGTTCCTTACCTTGATGCAGATGATTGTCAGGTAGAGCGTTTTGTGTATGGACTTAACTACAAGATTAGAGCTGCTGTGCGGATGTGGAAGCCAACTTCAGTTGCCATGGCAGTTGAGTATGCTCGTTATGCAGCTGATATGTCAGATGGAAAAGGGGGTAGTAAGTTGACAGGAACCAATCAGTATGTTACAGGGAAGGCGTCACGCCCTTACTTCAGGGGAGGACAATCTAGGCCTCCTCCTTATGGTAACCGGTTCACACCGAGGGGTAATACTTCAGTTAACTCAATCTCGCAGGCATCGTCCGCAACCCACCAAAGCCAGGGACGTACACAGGGAAGTTCCTATAGAGGAGCAAGGGGTTTTAGAGGAACCAGGGGAAGGAACTCATCTCAGAGGATTCCTTCGAGCAACAGGCAAGCCCCTCCCAATCTCTCTTGTTGGGGATGCGGAGGTCCTCATTTCCAGCGAGACTGTCCCAAGGGTCAGTCAAGCAGCAGGCACAGGGAAGGAAAGGCACCCATGGATAGTTCGGGTAACAGTCATCGGATTCATGCAGCGGTGCATAACCACCAGGCAGAACATCAGTCTACCGTAGTAGAATCCACTGGTAATGTAAACAATGTCAAACTTAAAATTTTGTTTGATCCAGGAGCAACTGATAGTTTTATTTCACCATTTGCATTAGATAAATGTGGGTTGGCAGCCTACGAGCACGATGATTTCAAACTGGTCGAAATGGCTTCAGGAACTAAGCAACCAGTAGGTCTTAAAGTGAGAGGTTGTGGGGTTGACTTAGGAGTTTGCACCACTAAGTTGGATGCTTATGTCACCAATTTGGGGACTTATGACCTGATTATTGGCATGGATTGGTTAGAAGACCATAGAGCTTTCATAGACTGCTATGCAAAGAAGGTGTTGTGCCTCGATGACGAGGGAAGGACAATTCAAATCCAAGGCTTGAAGAGGAAGGTATCCCTCCGTTTCATCTCTATGGTGAAAGCTAAGCGGTGCCTAAGACAAGGATGCCAGTTGTTCGTAGTGGAGGCCGTGAGCGATAGTAAAGGACCTTCCTTGAATTCTTACCCAGTACTTCCTGAGTTCAAGGATGTCTTTCCAAAGGAATTACCAGGACTACCTCCAGAAAGAGAGCTCGATTTCACAATCGAACTAAAACCTGGTGCAGAACCTATCTCAAAGACTCCGTATAGAATGACAACTCCAGAGCTCCGTGAGTTACAGATCCAGTTAAAAGAATTGCTAGATTTGGGACTGATTAGACCCAGTATCTCACCGTGGGGAGCACCAGTGATCTTCGTTAAGAAGAAGGACGGATCTCTGCGACTGTGCATAGATTACAGAGATTTGAACAAGGCCACTGTGAAGAACAGGTATCCCATACCAAGAATTGATGACCTCTTTGATCAAATGAAAGGTGCGTCAGTCTTCTCAAAAATTGATTTACGATCAGGGTATCACCAGTTGAGGATCAAGGAAGGCGACATTCCTAAGACTGCCTCTCGAACTCGATTTGGGCATTACGAGTTTGTAGTGGTACCATTTGGTTTGACCAATGCTCCAGCTGTATTCATGAGCCTCATGAATGGTGTCTTCCGAAAATACTTGGACCACTTTGTTCAGGTCTTCTTAGATGATATTCTTATCTATTCTAAGAATGAGAAGGAGCATGAGGAACACTTGCGATTAGTCTTGACATGCTTAAGGGAACATAAACTTTATGGTAAATTGTCAAAGTGTTCCTTCTTCCAAAAAGAGATTCACTACTTGGGGCACATCATCTCAGGTGAAGGGATCTCTGTAGACCCAGAAAAGGTAAAGGCCATTGAAGATTGGCCAATTCCAAGGAATGCTCATGAGGTGCGCAGCTTCATGGGGTTAGCAGGCTATTACCGGAGGTTTGTGGAAGGATTTTCTAAAATTGCAAAACCTATTACCACCTTGCAACGCAAGGGAATCCGGTATGAATGGACCGATGAATGCGATGCCGCTTTTACAGAGTTAAAAAGATTGTTGACAAGTGCACCGATCTTGCGGGTACCAGACATGGATAAAGATTTCATGGTATGCACCGATGCCTCGAAGCAAGGATTAGGAGCGGTGTTGATGCAGGAAGGTGGGGTAATAGCTTATGCATCTCGAAAGTTGAAACCTCATGAGGAGCAGTATGCCACGCATGATCTAGAATTGGCAGCAGTAATGTTGGCACTAAAATTATGGAGGCACTACCTAGTTGGTAGAAGCTTCACCCTTAAAACAGACCATCAGAGCTTGCAGTACATATTTACCCAAAGGGATTTGAATGCTAGGCAAAGGAGATGGAGTGAGTTCATGAGTGAGTATGACTTTGGTATCTCTTACATCAAAGGAAAGGAGAATGTAGTGGCAGACGCTCTAAGCCGAAGGCCGAGACTTTTCTCCTTAATTCCCTTGAAGGTTGACTTGAGGGAAAGGGTACTAGGACAACTATTGGGCGATAGTTGGTATCTAAAAGTAACCTCAGCTATTCAGAATGGAAAGAAACAGGAATTGAAGTATGATGGGTACCATCTAGAGGAAGATGGATTGTTGCGGTATCAGGGAAGGATGTATGTTCCTAAGGAAGGTGATATCAGGGAAACCATCCTTAGAGAGGCCCATAGATCGCATTACTGTGCGCACCCAGGGGTGAAGAAGATGTATGCTGACATGAAGCAACTCTTCTTTTGGCCAGGTATGAAGATGGATGTAGTGGATTTTGTTTCGAAGTGCCTTGAGTGTCAACAAGTGAAGGCAGATCATCGTCACCCGGCCGGTCTCCTACAACCGCATGATGTCCCTATGACTAAATGGGAAGTCATTTCCATGGACTTCGTTGTAGGATTACCACTCACATCTCTGAGACATAATGCTATTTTGGTGGTAGTCGACAAACTGACCAAAAGTGCTCACTTCATTCCAGTCAGAGACACCTATGATGTGACAGATGTGGCAAGGGTATTCATAAATGAGATTATACGTCTTCATGGAGTTCCTAAAAAGATAATCTCGGACAGAGACCCTAAGTTCACCTCCAGATTTTGGACAAGCATGCAGTCAGTATTAGGGACACAGTTGAACTTAAGCTCAGCTTATCACCCCGAGACAGATGGACAGACTGAGAGGGTGAATCAAGTGATGGAGGACATGCTTAGGATGTATGTTATGGATCAACAGACACAGTGGGAGAAATATCTTCCTTTAGTGGAGTTTGCATACAACAATAGTCATCACAGCTCCATTGGTATGCCGCCATATCAGGCATTGTATGGGAGGCCGTGCAGGACACCACTCAGTTGGGACAGGTTAGAGGATCGAGTTTTAATTGGGCCTGAATTGATTCAGGAAATGGAGGAGCAAGTGATACAGATTATGCAGCGGCTGAAGGAAGCACAGGATAGGAAAAAGAGTTACGCTAATGCACACAGATCAGATAGAACTTATGGAGTAGGGGATCGTGTATTTATTCGCATCAGACCAAATAAAAGTACCATTCGGTTTGGGAAGGGTACCAAGTTGTCACCTCGCTTTATAGGTCCATTTGAAATTCTTGAGAAAATCGGACCAGTTGCTTATCGTCTCGCGCTGCCACCCCACTTGCATAAAACTCATAATGTATTTCATGTTTCTGTATTACGACATTACATAGCTGATGAGACTCACAAAATTCATTGGAAGGAATTGCAGGTCTCGGACGAGGGAACCTTCAGGGTCGAACCATTACGTATACTTGATCGTAGGGTTCGACAGCTCCGTAGTCGCCATGTGGACCAAGTTAAGGTCCAATGGGACAAGTATAGCCCAGGGTCTGCTACCTGGGAGGATGCAGAGACCATGCGTCGATATTTTCCCTCACTATTTTGACCATAACTTCGGGACGAAGTTTCCCGAAGGGTGGGTGTATGTAATGCCCATATTTTGATTCGACATATTTATTAGTTAGACACACCATACTTTACTTCTTATATATTTTGTCGAACTCAGCTCGACTGAGTAAACTATATTGGACCTCATTATATGATGTTACTCTGTCTTATGATTTCACCATGATTATGATGTTACTATGTTATGCAGTTATGATGTCATGATTATCATATGATTTCCTTATTTTACGATTTCAGTATATGTTTATATGTTTTCCTTAATGAAATGTGAAATATATGATTCAGTACGTGGATACCATCTTCTTTAATGAATTGCTGAAATGTTATATGTCATATGCATCTATGATGAGCTAAAAGGTTACATGAAATAAAATGATAACATGGATCAATTGGCGATCAATGGAAAATGCTTTCTATAAATTGTATTTTGCAAAACACTAACCTACAGGACACAAGGGCTATGGGATAGCCAGTTACTTGATCTGATATATATTGAAAAGGAAAAACATGTTCATACAGCAAACCTTAGCAGCCAAAATGAGGATACGATAACACAAACTGATAATCCCGATAGCAGCAAGTATGAGTTGATAAGGGCGTAGGCCCAGTATGTTGAGAGGGATGGATGTGTTTCCCACCCTATGTTTCCATGAGACCCGAGGTCGTGGGAGGGCCGTGCTGAGACACGCTCCCCATGTTGTTGTGATGACGATTGTCGGATGCCTGCTAGGGGAGGATAGGTCCGCTATTCAGCCGACGCTATCGCTCTCAAGTTCTAAGTGGTCAGATCGGTGAGTCCGGCATCCACTGTTGTACTAGCAGAGGAAGGATAGGGAGGATGCTGGACGTAGGTTATGAAGGGAGGATGTGTTAGTTAGCACTGTTGGGGGTTTAGTATTCCTTGATTCCGAGTTAGTGGAAGTAGGCACCTGTCCTGTACTTGATTGATTAAACTAATGTAAACATAAAGACAATGATGTTAAATTGTAAAGGGTTAACTGTTAAATAACCGAGGATGTTAAAGTAATGATACTATAGATTATCCTTTCTCTTCTGCATGGGGGTAGATACTATTGTTAGTTAGCAAGTATGCATAGGTGGAATGGGGTTTGTTTATAGTACATGTCCGACATGTGCATACACTGGCCATGCATGCACACCTTGTACGTGTACAATATTACTGGTGTATAACATACTTGTCATGCTTGAATAGTAGTATAAATGTCATAGATAACTCAGTTAAGGATACATCAATAAACTTAGGTAATGAATGGTTAGGTTGTCAATGTGTAAATAAGTGAATTAGTAATTATATGAAAACATTGTAATAATAAACTAAGACAAGTATCGTCAGTTAACATTGTCATAGAAGAACTGTTGTGAATAAGGTAATGATAGTGTCTAAGTAATTAGTAAAATTGTTTAAGCCCTCACAAGTGCTTTGTTTATAAGAACAAGGATGCTATGTTGATGATAGGGTACCCATGTGATAAACAAATAATTAAGAATACTATGATTGATTCACCTTTTATTATTGTCAAAGGGTGATTTAATTATTATTATTAATTAATAAATGATATTCCAACAACATTTATATCCCTATCGTAACAAATGCAATATAAGTAAGATTTAAAATATTGATTTATAAATTAATATTGCGTGATTAATTCCATTTCAAAGTTAGCCATAATAAGATAATCCTTTTTGGAATAACCGTGATGTGATGGGAAAATGGATATTTAATTGTTCAATGTCAATCTTGGAATTTAAACCTCAAGCTAAAGTAGTCTCGACGGATAAGGTGGATCATTAAGACACATCATGTCCAAGTTGACAAGGGGCAACTAATTATATAATATTTTATTAATTACATTAATAACATTAAAATATCAAGGATGGCGGATAGACTTGTATTTAATAAAACTTGTCCCGAATGGATAACCTTGGGGTGATAATTCCCACCGTAATAAATAATTACGACCGTCAATCCAAAACCAAATGAATTTTCCATAAGAGTAATTAATTATACATTTTTATAATGAGACGTGGATGAATGAACTAGGGAAAGGAGTAAAGGTTGAGGGGCTCGAGAGGGGGAGTTTGGGGCGGTGGAGTAAGCCCAAGGTCTTCTCGAGGATGGACATGTATATAGAGGGGGAGAAGGTTGAAGGTTGGGGGAGGATTTTGGATTGGGGAAGAAAAGAAGTTTGGAGAATAGAAGTTGGGAGAACAGAAAGTTTGGCGAACAGAAAGATTTGAGAACAGAAGGAAAGACTGCTCTCGGGATTATCAGATTGTGGGCTCGGGGGCTTGGAAATCCTTTGATTTCCAAGGGCCAGCAAGATTATAGCTGGTCGGTAGGGTGGACACTTCAGTTTGGCTGTCTAAGGGGTTATAAAACCTGCTACAACTTACGGTTAGCATCAGCATCAGGTAATTTCCGTTATTTACTATTATGCTTAAACTTACTGTAAACATGCATCACTTGCTATTTACTGATTTACTGCTATATACTGGTTTACTGCTATTTACTGATTTACTGAGTTGTGAAACCTATGCTTATGCCGTTGTAAAGAAAATATTAGTATGTTAGTCTATTTTAAATTACGAATGCAGGGTGATAAAAGAAAACACGACAGTATACTAAATATTATTTAGGCACATAGTAATTCTTAGAAATTTACTTCCATAAACTGGTAAAGTTAAAACGTAGAGAATTAAACCATAAATTTTACACAGTGCTCTGCTGTAAAAACCAGAGCACTACATCTAAGGGATCGATGTACATGTGCCCCTGACCAATGTATTCTAGCCAATTTGCTCTCTCAGGCATGCTTGACATCTCGAAGTAGGCATACCCTCTCCTGCCTGCTTCCCTCCTCCTCTCTGAGATTATATGATGTGGATCATAATTCATTCCAACTTTAGAAGGGATTCCCAGTTCTCTCATCATCCCCTCAATCGCTAATAGGGTTGTCTTATGTTTAAACATAAAGGACCCTACCACCCATGGGAAAGTTGTATCAGAGGACTTCTTGTTATCTAAAAAGTGGTCACGTTCAGCTTTCAGCTTCTACCTTATGAATTTTAAATTGAACAACCTGGGTGTTAAAAAGGTGGGGAGTACATGTGGGGGGTGTGAAAAACCATACACTCTGATTACTGTCCCATGTTTCATCAAAAACCAATCTCCTATCCCCTTCCCCATAGCGGGCTACAGTAATCCTTCATTTCTAGGAGTACCTTGGGAAATTCCTTCTGGAAAAATATGTGATAAAATTCCGCCATCATATCATTCATGAAAACCAAGTAATCTGAATACATTTCCTTTATAAGTTTCAGCTCTGGGATTTGCAGGTTTTCTTCAATGGCTGTTAAAAACATTTTTAGCAGATAGGATTGGAACCTAAAGACTCTAGTTTTAGGGAATTTGACCAACTGCGAGTGAATACTTTCGGTAAGGGCATCATCAAATCTTAGGCATGCGGTCTGGATAAGTGGGTTTTGATCATCTGGATCTATTGGGAAAGTGCTCAAGACAGACACCAGACTGATTAATGGCTCCATGACGTGTTGGTCACTATCTAACCCCAAAAAATGGGCTATCATGGAAATGAAACATTTAGACTCTTCTCTGAAAGAAACAGCTTCGTCAGGGAAAGGTGAGATAGGAAAGGCTGCATCTGGTAACAAAGAGGCCTGGAAGAAACTTTGCTTGAGTTCATTTGGGGCCTGGCGGAAATGCTGAATTAGGGTTTCTATTTGATATCCCTGATCCCTATGACCGAACTCCAGGGGAATAGCTAGGGCCTTTCTAACAACTGTTTCTTTCACATGGCAAAGGAGTTTGGAGCTTGAGGCATTGAAGATTTCCCTCTAACCTAGGGCATAGTTGCTGGCGCACCATTCCACGAATTCATGGCAACTAGGGGTTTGGGTGGTGGTGAAACAGTGAAAAAAGGACTAATATACTTTGTGGATGTCTACCTGCCCTGCCCTTATATCTTCCAATCTCTCTTTGGCTGTATCCAGAGAGCTATTGACAAATACGGTGTCGTATATGTCACTATCCTTGTCTTCCAATAGGGAACTGATTGTCGGAGCTTCGATAACAGGGGGGTCTTCTATTTCAGCCGTTTGAATATCCAGTTGTGAAAAGAAAAGGGGCAAAGACCTACCTGGTCCATTGACAACTCGACAAACTTCTGGTCTCCTGTTCGGTCGGTATACTTCTGCAAGATTCTCCTTCTTCGTTTCTCCAACGTGCACTTGACAGACAGGATGTGGACATTCGTGGAGGCAAACCATTTTATAATATAGATTTTTCCATATCCCCCCTGCAAGTATGATTGCGACAGTGTATATCAATCGTTCATCTCTCTAGGTCACCTTTAGCCATAGATCTTCCCACTTCACCTTCCAACATCATTGTGGCCTTCAGTTTAATATCACATGGCTCCAACCTTAACCGTCGGATGAAGTTCCTTCACTGACTGTGGCGATTTTGGGCGTGCTTAACATGCCAACGATAAAAATCACTACCATTGTTGTGGGCCATTGATCTACCTTCATTAGATCCATGCCGTTGAAAGGAGCATGATGCTTAACTAAGTCGCGGTGATTTGGGACGTAGTGTTTCCCCGCGCATGTTAAACTAGCGCCATAGCGTTTTCACCATATATTTTTTCTCCAATCAATCTTTACCGTTGATCGCTTTAGGAATATGCCTACTGGTTAACACTTCACTGGTGCCTATAACATTTTAAATCCGTCTCAGCGCTAAGGGTTCGTGGCCATAGATCTTTGGGCCGTTTAATCTGAGCCGTCTATGCATGCCTTTGTGCGCTAATGGCTCATTAGCCTGCTATCGGACCTCTAGTTACCACAAACGTTTAGATGTTTCCCAGTATTTTCCCCTTTGTCTACATCTACTTTGCTGTGTTCTGATTTTCTACTTCTGGGGGATATGACTCGAGAGTTCTGCTTTTCCTTTGGAAAACCTTTATGATCATGCAACTCTCTTTCCTCCGCCAAAACCCTCGTCAAAACACAACACAATTTGAGTGCTAACAACTGGCTCCAGCCGAGGATTCTAACCTCCCTGCGAGGTAGCAAAGAACTCCATAGACCACGTTCCTGATCCATTGGGAAGCTCCCAATCCTAACAATTGCAACTGAAAACCCAAAACTGAAAAATATACTGAAGTTTTCTGAAAATGCTGAACACACACACTGCTAAAGATTTAAAACCGATATTAAAAAAAATGGTTGATCTTCAAGCTTATTTATGTACAAATGATCCTACCCTATTTACTGAGTATAAAAGCCGAATCAAGTGACCTCACATTTCCAATGAAGCCAGTCAAGAAAATGACTTCCTAATTGAATTTCATATTCAACCCCTCGAGGCCAGAAAAAGAACTCAATGAATGATAACTCCCACTGAAGATGTTTTTCAATCCCTGCATTCTTGAACAATACAAACTCCATCTTCTCTGATGATTCCAACAAACTAGCAAAAGGATCTTCAAGAAAATGAAAGACTCCTATTTATTTATGACCAATCATGAGAGCCCGTTCAACTAGTTCTCTGTGATTGTTTACATTATCTATGTCACAACATGGCTGCTCAAATTGTAATTCCCTTTGCAATCTGTCAAACTGAATTTCAGAAAGACTTAGGAAAGAATACTCATCTCCTTTGTCCTTTATATTTAGTACATGGATCAGATTTTCATGACGACACTCAGATGTAAACTCAATACTATCGCATAGATTTGTTTCCTTATATAACTGAGTGGATGAGAGACTTTGACTTGCAAGAGATATTGGACAATCAAACATATGTACATTAGTTTGATAAAATTGAAGTTCTTCTTGGGTTTCGAAAGAAACATCATTATGAATTTCAAATGTATTAAAGAAAACAACTATGTCTAGGCAACAAGACTCTGAAAACGAGTGACATGGAGAAAAACGTATCTGACTACCCTGATCTTCTTATGAATCATATAGCGACTGACAAGACTAAAGAAAATTCTCATCCAGCTCAAGAGGGGAGATATGAAGGGCATCACCAACTTCATCCGAGATGTCAGAATTTAAAGCTTGCTCTTCTTCCTTAGACGTAGCAGAAATATCATTGATTTTTTCAATAAAAATAAGTGCAACAAACTCTTCTCGATATAAAAATTCTAAAGATGAAAGAGAGGTCTGATTTTATTTTTGGCACTTCTCTTTCCTATGGAAAATATCTGCTCCTTGGGATTGATTGCTCACTTGCCCCTCCCTTTCATTGTTAATTTCAAAAAAACTTATGAAGTTATCCAAGCAGTCCCTTTCATATTCATCATACTTAGGTGGGATACAATGTTCCTTAAAACCATTATTAATATGAATTTTATCAGGCTGATTGCAATGCACATAAAACAAATCAGAATTACTCTGTCCTGGCACATCACTGAGCGGATCAACTCCTTGCTCATAGTATAAAAAATTAGAATCGAAGGCAAGTTCTCCTTGTTCATGTTTCTCTTTGAATCCTATTTCCCCTTCGATTTCCTTCTCATTATCTCGGTCTTAAATGGTTTTAGACATCATAAGATTGTCTTCGACCTCCAATGCATCAATGAACATATGTAGCAAATTGGAAGATCTCCTCTCCAAAAGGAGAAGAGATAAATCAGGAGGAAAGGTAAAAGCATAATGTAACTTATCAGCATTCTCTAGGGGCTGAATTTCCTTTGGCATATTATAGTAGAAACTTGCAAACCTCATGTTAAAGCTGGACATGGTTTCACCATCTTTCCTTATCATGGAGTAAAACTCTGAAAGAACTAGATCCCATGACCTTCTCTTACCCCAAAATTCCAGAAATACAACAGATAACTCTTCCCACGTATCAATAGATTTCGACGGAAATTGCTTAAACCATTTCTTCACATCTCCTCGGAGGGATTGGGCAAAAAATATCATACAAACATCATCATGCTCTATTTCAAAAAGGTCTAGAAAATGCTCAAAACCCTGGAGATGTCTTTCAGCAGTAAGGCTTTCAGATTCTCCATAAAAAATAGGAAGATATTTATGGTAATTTGGTGGAAAATCGTGAAGAACAGGGGGAAGCCTTAAAGGGCTATATCTCAGCTAAGATCTGGAAGGCCAAGGAGTATGTAAAAGGAGAATATCATCAACCTTATTTTCTTGGGATCTGCAAGGATGGTTATGGATTTTTCAAGGCTCAAAAGAGGGGACGGGATTAGCTCTTGGGATGAAAGGAGAATGTATGGTTTCATAATCTAGTGAAGGATATATAAAAGAGGGTCCCTCATGACTTAGAGCTCTTTAGTGAAACAAAATTCATTTGATATATCTACCTAAGGGTAAAAGGAAACCAATACAGAAGAACAAGATCTCTTTGAAGAAATTGGTAGTTTGGGACCTGGGTCTTGATTCTTCCATGTTTGAGGAAGCCGGGATCGTCTCCTAGTGGAGTTTGCAAATTCTGATTGAAGTCTGAGGAGACCAGCCTCTGAAATAATGAAACACTGGATTTCTTGAATGTGGAATTGCCATGATATTTTCAATGTCTCAATTCTGATATAAGGTTACCGATCTTCCCCGTGGAGTCACCTTCATACTGAAATTTTGCTTGAGTGGAGTCGCCAGGTGAATGATACAACCTTTTCGATGTATGACTTCTATTCACCATCAACATTTCAGATCTTGAACCTTTATCGTTCTCCAAGGGATAATAGAACAATTTTGATCCCCTGCAATGGCGCCAGTTTGTTAACACTCAAATTAACCCCCAAGGTTGTGGAGAAGGAAATTTGGGGTAACCACTAATCAATATTTAGCTTGTGCTACTAGCCCAGCACAAACAAAGAGGGATCTCTATATAAACTCATGAAAAACTAGAATAATCAAAGGCGTCAACAATGAAAACATGCACCAGCATTCATCATTCAAGATATTCAATTACAGCAATAAAGAAGATCATATTTCTGTTGGAACAAAATGGTTTAAACGTCGTTTGGCTGAAACATATGAATCTCTATTTTTGGGCAATGGAGTCATGTTAGACAAACTCTGAAAATTTATTCACAAGGGCTTCACAAATGCATTAACATAGGGGCAAGATAGTAAACAACTAGTAGTCAAAGTGAATTTAATTGGTGAAACAGAAGAGAAAGAAACAATCCATTGATGTAAGGGTTACAATAATGAATCCTACACCAACTTGAGCAGAGAAGTAATGGTGAAATACTTGGAAAAAGATAAGCAGAGCATAACTTCTATGAATTCTACTTAACTATCACACTGCACCAAGTATGAAGGAATGTTACAGACTGGAATTAACAATGATAGGTACACAATTAACACAGAAAGAGAAAAATAGACTACAAGACCAGTTACACAAGAATCCCTGAAAACATCAGCTTGGCTCTGCAATTTTTATTCAAAATATAGATCAAAAGTGTCTTACAGAACAATACACAAAATTCCCATAAAAGTTTTCAACAAGATTTTTCAACCCTTCTGTCTTCAATTACAATAAATTTATAGACACCCTTCGAGCTCTAGGCTCGGCTCTTTCCTGAACAGAAAACAGTTGCAATTTACTGGACACCTAATTGATAGCTAATCAAGGCGTATTCACCATTACAACTTCAAAACAGACACAGGCGGTATAGGCCTAACCGCTTTTTACATTCACTGGCGTATTTACTATAAGACCAACTACTTTAACAAAAAACAAAACATAAAATTGACAGCTCTAGCTCGCTGCCCCCATCGCTCGCTGATCACTCACTCGATACCCTTGAGTTTTTCATGCTTTGACCTTTAACCTCACTTTACCATACTTCTCGATTAATTTCCACTGGTCATCTGCAAGTAAATTGACGGTGGCGAGCTCCTTAAGTAATATTCTTAGCTTAGTGTGCTCCATGTAAGAGTATCCGGTATGCAATGTTCTGGCTCCCTCAAAATTTGAGGGTAAATCGAAGTCTCTTGTCAGTGTCTCAGCTACTAGTTGGCTGGTCAATGGCTGATCCATCCCTTCAAAGTCATTTTGGTTCATCCTGCAATCCTATAGCTTGGTTTTATACTCTTCCTTTGATAACATCTTCCCTTTCTCATCCCAGAACTCAGGTAGGACTTTCTTGAATAAAGGCTCAAATGCTTCCGTGAACATTTTTAGCTGATTTGACAAAATATCAATCCCTGATTGGGTGATCTTCACCTGTTCATGTTTGTTAATTACCCTTTTGTCCCATATGATGGTGGCCACCCTATCTTTGATGCCTGCATCATCGGCATGTTCTTCTGATAAGTTATTTAAGAAATCTATTGCGTTGCTAGCATATCCTGAAAACTTTTTATTAAGTCTTTCATTCGCCATCGTCATAGCTTGTATGGCTAAATTCACTATAGTCTCTTTATCCATTATAAAGTTTAGATAAGGTCGTAGATCTTCAGCTTGTTTTATAATATCATCCCAGATGATTTTCCTATTTTTTTGTAGCACTTTCTACCCGATTATTTGCTCCTTCAAATTGTCAAGCTCTCCCTGCATTTCCTGACACTTGGTTTCCCAAGCCTCCCTTTTGCTTTTTGCATCATCCTTTAGAGTTTTCAAGTTTGAAACTTGCTTCCTTAATCTAAGTAACTCAGCATCCTCCAAGGTGGCATTAGCTATTTTCCCTACCAAGGAGAAATCTCCAGCTGCAATCGGATCTGTGATTTCCTATTCCATTTCCTTTACTTTCTTCTCTAACTCTTCAAACTGGGTCCTCCATGATTCCTCATGGGATACTAAAAGGGTCATGTCAAACTGCATCTTCTTTTCTTTCTCCATAAGCTCCACCAATTGGGCTTTACAATCCAATAGATCCCCCTTTAGTTTCTCTTTCTCTTCCTCCAGCTCTGCTATCTCAAGGGTACTTGCAAATTGAGCAGGCGAGATCTTTAAACTCTTCTTTAAAGTCAGGATTTCTTGATCCCTTTCATTCAAAAACTCCTAGATGTTCTTCCTTTTATCTTCTTCGGTCTCATTTGTTAGCAGTTGTGTTTGGTGTTTCTTTGCCTGTGCCTTCATAGACTTATTTTTTGCGTTTTCCAACTTCAGCTAGTGTTGGACCTTGGACTTATTTGCCTGCACTTTGGATAGCTCTATGACGAGCTTCAACAGCCTATTATAAATTAAATCACTTGTCTCTTTGTGTAGATTGATTATGTCAGGGATAGGGATGTCTTCTAGGTTGAATTTCATCTCTGTAGCCTTGTTTTTGGTGGCTAGAGAAAGGCTCAAGTTGTTTTGAGCTAAATTTCTGCTTGCAACTAGGGCCACATCTTTCTTGAATATTTTCCTCACCTCAAAGTATAGTTTTGCTTCTTTTGCCATGTTGTCAGGTTTTTCTTCATACTCCTCCAGCAGCTGGGCTCTGCTTGTACTAGATTTTGTGGGCCCTATAGGCGGTTTTCCAAACACATGTTCTTTCACTTCTTATGGGGGCATTTGAAACTTGATATGCTTCTTCTTAGGTTTTTCTTCTTGGATCTTTACTACCAGCTTCTCATCACCCTGTACCTTTTTCCTCTTTGAGGCTCTTTCAGGGTCACTATCTATATCCATAGGGATACCAACCATTGAACCGCTAGGTTTCCCTGGAAGGATGACAAGGGGTAAATCTTCTGACCCCACTAAGGCTTTATTTGATGAGCTGGCTGGTAAGGATGTGCCTTCTTGGAAAAGGAAATTTAGAGCATGAGAGGTCTCTGAGGGATCGATGTCCATGTGCCCCTAGCTAGTGTCTTCTATCCAATTTGCTCTCTGATGCATGCCTAACATCTCGAAGTGGTCATACCCTTTCTTGCCAGCTTCCCTCCTCTTCTCTGAAATTATATGATGTGGATCATAATTCATTGTAGCTTTAGAAGGGAGTCCCATTTCTCTCATCATCCCCTCAATCACTGAGAGGGTTGTATTATGTTTAATCATAAAGGATCCTACCACCCATGGGAAAGCTATATCAGAGGACTTCTTGTTATCTAAAAAGCAGTCACATTCAGCTTTCAGCTTCTGCCTTATGAATTCTAAATATAACAACCTGGGTGTTAAAACAGAGGGGAGTATATATTGGGGGTGTGAAAAACCATACACTCTAATTACTGTCCCATGTTTCATCAAAAACCAATCTCCTATCCCCTTCCCCATAGCAGGCTGCAGTAAATCCTTCATTTCTGGGAGTACCCTGGGCAATTCCTTCTGGAAAAAGATGTGATAAACCTTCGCCATCGAATCATTCATGAAAACCAAGTAATTTGAATACATTTCCTTTGTAATTTTAAGCTCTAGGATTTGCAAGTTTTCTTCGACGTCTGTTAAAAACATTTTTAGCAGATAGGACTGGAACCTAAAGACTCTGGTTTTAGGGAATTTGACCAACTGGGAGTGAAAACTTTCGGCAAGGGCATCATCAAATCTTAGGCATGCCGTCTAGATAGGTGGGTTTTGATCATCTGGATCTATTGGGAAAGTACTCAAGACAAACATTAGATTTATTAATGTCTCTGTGACGTACTGGTCACTATCTAACTCCAAAAACTGGGCTATCATGGAAATGACACATTTAGACTCTTCTCTGAAAGAAACGGCCTCGTCAGGGAAAGGTGAGATAGGAAAGGTTGCATCTGGTAACAAAGAGGCCTGGAAGAAACTTTGCTTGAGTTCATTTAGGGCCTGGCGGAAATGCTAAATTAGGGTTTCCATTTGATATCCCTGAGCCCTATGACCGAACTCCAGGCCAATAGCTAGGGCTTTTCTAACAACTAGGGCTTTCACATGGAAAAGGATTTTGGAGCTTGAGGCATGGAAGATTTCCCTCTGGCCTGGGGTGTAGTTGTTGGCGCACCATTCCACAAATTCAGGGCAACTAGGGGTTTGGGTGGTGGTGAAACAGTGAAAAAAGGACTGATATACTTTGTGGACATCTACCTATCCTGCCCTTATAACTTCCAATCTCTTTTTGGATGTATCCAGAGAGCTATTGACAAATACAGTGTCGTATATGTCACTATCCTTGTCTTCCAACATGGAACTGATTATCAGAGCTTTGATAATAGGGGGGTCTACTATTTCAGCCATTTGAATATCCAGTTGTGAAAAGAAAAGGGGAAAAGACCTACCTGGTCCACTGACAACTGGACAAACTTCTGGTCTCCCGGTGGCCAGTATGCTTTTGCAAGATTCGCCTTCTTCTTTTCTCCAACGTGCACTTGACAGAGAGGATGTGGACATTCGTGGAGGTGAACCATTTTATAATATAGATTTTTCCATATCCCACCTACAAGTATGATTGCGATGATCCATATGAACCGTCCATCTCTCTAGGTCACCTTCAGCCGTATATCTTCCCACTTCACCTTCCAACGTCATTGTGGCCTTCGGTTTAATATCACATGGCTCCAACCTTAACCGTCGGATTAAGTGCCTTCACTGACTGCGGTGATTTTGGGCGTGCTTAACGTGCCGGCGATAAAAATCACCGCCAGTATTATGAGCTGTTGATCTACCTTCGTTAGATCCATGACGTTGAAAGGAGCATGATGCTTAACTAAGTCGCGGTGATTTGGTACACAGTGTTTCCCCATGCATGTTAAACTAGCGCCATAGCATTTCCACCGTAGATTTTTGCTCCAGCCGATGTTTACTATTGATTGCTTTAGGAATATGCCTACTAGCTAACACTTCACTGGCGCCTATAACATTTTAAATCCATCTCGGCGCTAAGGGTTCATGGCCGTAGATCTTTGGGCCATTTAATCTGAACTGTCTATGCATGCCTTTGCATGCTACTGGCTCATTAGCCTGCTATCAGACCTCTAGTTACCACGGATGTTTAGATGTTTCCTAGTATTTTCCCCTTTGGCTACATCTACTGTGTTTTGTTCTGATTTTCTACTTCTAGGGGATATGACCCTAGAGTTTGGCTTTTCCTTTGGAAAACCTTTATGATCATGCAACTCCCTTTTCTTCGCCAAAACCCTCCTCAAAACGCAGTACAATTTGAGTGCTAACACCCGTGGTCGTGGGAGGGTCGTGCTGAGACACACTCCCCAAGTTGTTGTGATGATGATGGTCAGATGCCTGCTAGGAGAGGCTAGGTCTGCTAGTTAGCCAACACTGCCTCTCTCAGGTTCTATGTGGTCAAGTCAGTATAGTTGGCCCCCACTTTTGTACTAGCAAAGGATGGATAGGGAGGATGTGGACGTATGTTATGATGGAAGGATATGTTAGTTAGTATTGTTGAGAGTTGGGTATCCCTTGAACCTGACTTAGTAGTAGTAGGTGTCCCTTCCTTGAGAATAATTAATTTATTGATATTCTGAAACGAAAATATAATGATGATATAACTCAATTGGTTAGATCAATGATTGATAATGCTAAAATGATTATGTTGGATATATGTTGATTTGGTTATATATGTGTGTGTGTGTGTGTGTGATTGTCACGTCTTCTATGTATGGTTGCTCACTCTGCATGAAGGATTATTATTTCGTTAGTTAGTATATATACATAGGTGAAATGATCCATTATTATTGTACATATATGATCTATGCATACGTTGGCCATGCACGCATACCTGGTACATGTATGCTAGTATTGATGTGATAAATACTTAACATGCTAAATTATTGTAATGTTATTCTGGATATGAGTGAGTCATGCATTAATCGAGCTCGAATAATGATTTTTTAATCATTTGGATATGAATGGATAGGTCAATTAGTTTAGCTAATAATTATATATAAGTGAGGCATTAGGAATTGTCATGAGATAGTTATTGTAAACAATATAGATATTGTTCAGTATACACCAATAGTATAGTTCTAAATTAGCGTGTTTATCATTCTATTTAAACTATTGAAGGTGTTTTTATGTGGTTGTTATTATTATTAGTAGTAGTAGTAGTAGTATTAATGATTTTGTTGTTGTTAACATGCATAATCTTATTGTTATTATAATTGTTGTCAAATAAATATAGCTTAATGGTTTTGCATAAATGGATGAATTTATCTCGATTATTTTATGTGAATAGTACAAAGGAATAATATTATTATTTTAAAAACAATTGAAAGTGAGACTTTGTGATATTATTATATTCCATATTATATTGCTATTTAAACTTTAATTGTCAATCAAACAACACTGACGAATCTGGATTTGGTTGAATAATAAAGACATCATCATCCTCCATATGTAAAGCCAAGTTTGTATTTATTATATTATCCTATCTACATTTAAATATCAAGCAGTGGAATACATTCTATACTATTTAACTTGTCCCATAAGTTTAAATAAGACAAGTCATGCTTATTCTTGAATGAAAGTAAATGATAGGAAATCTACATAAAATGACAACCTTGATTGGGATTGAATTATTTCATTGCTCGAGAGAAAAGGGAATCTAACAAACATATTTAAACATTATTTTATCATTGATTAGTGTGATTGCATTAATGGTTTAGAATCCCAAAAACATGGAAAGTTAAGGCGATGGAATAATAATGAAGTTTGGAGGAGGAAAATGGATATAAAGGAAAGGTTTCAAGAAGAAGGGGGGTGGGTTATTTTGGAGTGAGCAAGGAGAACTATGAGATTTTTGGAAGTGAAGGAGGAGGTGGGAAACTCCACATGAAATATTGCATTTTTGAGCAAACAAAAGTTTTTATGGGCTCGGGGGCTAGGAAAACCATTGCTTTCCTAGGGCCAACATGATAAGAGTTGGTCGGAAGGGTGGTTCATGTGTTTGGTTGCTAACTATTGGTCCAAAAGAGTTGTTGGAACTAAGGGATTTGCTGCAACCTACAACCTACGGTAACATGTATTCTACTGGTAGTTTAGGAAAAAGATTTATATTCTAATATACTGAATGTTATGCAGGAATTTACACTTATGTCTATTGTTAATAACTATATGTATGTGAAATGAATGTTAATAAAAATACCTAAAATAGAAAAATTGTTGAATTTATTTTGATCAAATAAATTCATATTACTATGCTCCTAGATATTTCCAAAGAAAATTAGCATAATGAAACGAAACAAAAAACTTGTGCTAAAACATATTGATACTTATTTATTATCGAAATAATTATGAGGAAAAACAACTCTATAGGAGCTGGGTATAAAAGTTGATTTAAAAAATAAATAAATTTAGAACTTTAGTGTCCTTCTGGAAAGAGGAGCATTGCATTTGGTATGAGAGCACTGGTTCAAACAATTTGACCTCATGGGGCCTTTCCATTTGCGAAGGAAAAAAAAATTAGGATAGGAAGACTTAGCAACACCAAACCTTTTTGCAAATTTCTATAGCATCTAGACCATCTGTGTAAACATGTAGACTACCTGCAGGAAACGTAAAATTGAGTAAGAGAACTTGAATTTAACATACCAGTAGAAACATTGAATTAATTATCTACTGCCCATAGTCAAATTTTGAGAATCACAAGCATAATAACATGGTTGTATGGTAATTAACGTGATAAACTACTTGGTAATTAACGTGTTAACTAGTGGTTCAAGTTGGAAGATCAAACTCAAATGGAAATTATCTCTATATTCTTATTTAGCGAAACAGTCATTAAGAAAATTCCCTATAAATTTGGTTTTGTGCAAAGGAATTCCATATTTATTTAGGGTTCTAAAATTATAGTGGCATTTAGTTTGTGTGTGTGTGTGTGTATATATATATATAATAATAATAATAAATAAATAAATAAATTTGGCTACATGCATTAATAAAGTAGATCAATAATGTTTGTAACATTAATAAAGAGAAATGCAGTCCTGAAAAAAACTCTTACTGAATTTAAATTAAAATAGGTAAAAGTTTTAGAAGCTTGGATATAAGCGCCATATATTACTATATTAGTCTACAAACTTATGGAAAAAATGTATAAAGACATAAATTTGTACATAGATAGAATCCAAAACTTATTTCTTATAATCACCAAAACATGTCATCAACAAAGTGCCAAAGGATAGCCTCATCAATATATTTCTTCAAATGATTGAACTTCAAAGGGAAAAATCTATTGTAAAAAAAAAAATGGATGTCACAATGTTTAGGATATTGCTAGCATGTCAAGCCAAAAATTCGATTGCCTCTCGCACTACAAGTAGAAACTATACTTAATATTTGTTTGAAGACAGACAATCATCTTGGAATAGAACTGTATGAAGAAAATAATGATTAAACTACAACATTGGGATAACCATATATCGATAAAAGAAATATGAGTGGATGTACATCCTTAAATACTGTATATATGTTTGTTGTTCAATTTAGAGTTAAAGTTTTATCATTTTAAGAGATTCGAGTAGTTGTACTGAGGCACAATCATTAGTACACAATGAGACCTGAAGTCATTCTTTTAGCTTTCAGGTAATTGTGCCCGCTTGCACCCTTTTTATATTATTTTTTTTTTTTTGTTTCATTTAAGTACAAGAAGAACTTAAAAAAAAAAATAGGTTTGTGCAGAGTTTGGTTGCACCCCCTCTCAATCTAGCTCACATAGAGTTCAGAATAACAATTATATAATTCACTGGCAGATATAGCTGCACAAGTCTACCTGGGACAACACACTTTGTAAAAAAAAATAATAATAAAAATAAATAAATAAATGAAACTATAAATGATTTGCGCTCCTCCACAAAGCTCATGCATGGATCTAGGATCATCGCACCTATTTATACTTTTAAAATAAGGGCTACCCCCTTCCCAAGCTCACACGCCTGAATTTGTAACTATATATGTAATTGCATGCAAGGCAAGGATGGATGGTCCTATGCCCTTCCCATCACTTTCACCCACAAAATATACGCATTAATAGCATGAATGAGGAGTTTGCCTCTTTTGAGTAGGTCTCTTTTCTCCTTCATATAGAATATAATATGCAAAACAAATTATAATTTCAAATTGACAGAGTTTCACCTTAATAGAATGGAAACAAGTTCAGGTGAACTCACATTCAAATCGACATTAAGAGGTAAATGGGAAGACTGGAGAATCACTCCAGTCTTAACAATGAAAAAAAGGGTTCGTTTCTCCCTAATCAAAGTACCAAGCTCAACTCCAAGCACTGAACATTCCTATCCGTTGAAGGGAAAAGGGGCATGCGCAGTCAATTAAAAATTCACTATGCAATGCATGAATATTTTCTTTTTCTTTGCTAAGGACATGAGCTAGACCTAGCAAATGCTTAACTTGAATTTTCTTCCACTTTATACAAACACTTTACTAAAAAATGATCGTGCAGAGATTACATGTGCAATTCACCTTTACCCTTTTACTACGCACAGATTAACTGCGCAATTCAACCTTTTATTGTGCGCAGATTAACTGCGTGATTCAACCTTTTACTGCGCGCAGATTAACTACGCATTTCTACTACGTGATTCCACTTTCTTACTGCACGATTCTACTTTCTACTGCGCAGTTGAACTTTGCGCAAATGCACTAATCTTAACTTCGCGCAATACTTTACTTTGCATAAATGTGCACTTCTCTAATCTTTGGGGAACTTAACTTTGCGCACTTAATACAAATTACCTTTTTCACACATTTTTAACTTTACGAAGATTAACTGCGCGGTTAACTTCCAATACCTATTTAAGTGCACACAACCCAAACTTAAATAAACTTTGTCTTAAAACATTTCTTCTTAAAACATGGGAACCACAACATAGGTTGAAACTTACTGTGCGTTAAACTAGGGCATTCACCAGAGTGAAATACTTGAGAATTCTTGATTTCTTTTACAACGCGTAAATGTAAACAACATTCACACAAATAAACATGAAGAAGATGTGCGCAACACAACATTTAACATTCTTGAGAATGAATATGCGAAACTATAGACTTATATATATTACTCAGTAAAACATAGTAACTTTGCGCACTTACAGAGAGATGATATTAACTTTAATCTTTCACCATTTACACAGAGCTTGGGCTCTTGAATTACTTCATGGATTTTCACTTCTTCTTCTTTCACTCCCTCACCTCTTTTTAATCTTCTATGGGAGATATCTATTTATACAAAAACTTAGGTTTAGCTTCTCTTCGAAGTTACAAGGTTGCAATAAACACTGCAATTAATTTCTACCTAAGAAATCTGATCTTGCCGAATACAAGAGTGGCTACTTAAATACTAACTTGTCGTGACTAGGATTGGCTGCAAACTAACTGAATGTCAGACATTGCAGACTAACAAAATGACCGACTGGGGTCTGACAGAGCCAATGCATATCTGATATGCTATCATCTCATTAATTATGATATTTCCAACACTCCCCATTAATTATGAGCGGATGGGGATCATTAAACAAAAATACAATATTACAAAATATTTCAAAGCTAAAACATGCTCTGTTCATGACAAAGTTCATTGTGCAAAACTTGTCACTCCCAAACAACTTCGCAGAAATTGGAATGGGTCCTTTGCCAATGGTTTTTTAAATATGTCTGCAACTTGATCTTTAGACCTACAAAATTCTAAACAGATTTCCTTGTTGTTTATCAATTCTTTGATGAAGTGATACCTTGTGTCAATGTGCTTCGTTCTCTTGTGAAACACATGATTCTTTGATAGTGGAATTGCTGAATTGTTGTTGCAGTAAATGACTGTGGGTTCTTTCTAGTTCTACGATAGATCACTTAATATACTCGTCATCCAAACTGCTTGAGATGCAGCACTTATAGCTGCAACATATTCTGCTTCTGCTGAAGAAAGAGTTACTATGGGTTGTTTCTTTGAAGCCCATGAAACAACACCTGTTCCTACATGAAATGTATTCCCAGATGTGCTTTTTCTATCATCCATGCTGCCTCCATTAACATTGTCAATGTATCCAATGAGTTTGAAATTTTCTGAGGTTGAATACAAAATACCAAAGTCTTTTGTTCCACTTACATACCTCAGAATTATTTTACCTGCTTGCCAATGTGATTCTTTTGGTGACTCCATGAATCTTGAGATTAGGCTGACTCCATACATGATGTCTGGCCTTGTTGCTGTAAGATACATAAGGCTTCCAATGAGCCTTTTAAATAGAGTAGTATCTACATTGGATCCATCATCATCCTTGCTCAATTTCAAACCTGTTATCACTGGTGTTGGAGTTGTCTTGCAATTTAACATCTTAAACCTGTTCAAGACATCACTTGCATACTTTGACTGTGATATAAAAATACCATTTTCAGTCTACTGGACTTCAATGCCCAGAAAATACTTCATAAGCCCCAAATTAGTCATTTCAAATTCACTTTCCATGACTGTTCTGAATTCTTCTATGCCAAAATCACTAGTAAATATTAAATCATCTACATACAGGAAGACAATCAGCTTATTACCTTCCTTGTTGATCTTTGTGTATAGCGTTGGCTCACATTCACTTCTGTGAAATCCATTATGAATGAGGTATGAGTGAATGTGACTGTACCAAGCTCTGGTAGCTTGCTTCAAACCATATAGTGCCTTCTTCAGCCTGTAAATTTTGTGTCCCTGTCCTGGAACTTCATAGCCTTGTGGCTGCTCCACATATACTTCTTGTTCTAAATAACCATTTAGAAATGCATACTTGACATCCATTTGATAAACAGGCCATTTCTTTTGTGCTGCGATGGCCAAAACTTTTCTAATAATGTCCATTCGCACTACAAGTGCAAAGGTTTCATTGAAGTCTATGCCAGGCTGTTGTGTGAATCCCCTTGCTACCAATCTTTCCTTGTGCTTATACACATTTCCTTCAGCATCTTGATTGGTCTTGTAAATCCATTTTACACTTATGACATCCTTCTCCTTAGGAACATCAACTAGTTCCCATGTCTGATTTTTCTCAATGCATTCTATTTCTTTATCCATGGCTTGTGCCCAAAATTTGTCTTCAACTACTTCTTCAAATGTTAAAGGATCATTAACTTGAGAAAATAATGCAAAACATGAGAATGAATTAGGTGTACCAACCTCATATATATCACGCAAACTTCTTGTCTTTGATGGAGTTGCTGGTGTCGAGCTGCGCAAACTGCTTGATGGAGTTTGTTGTGCACTTGGTGTGCTTGTCGGAGTAGCTTGAGCTGCGACTTGTGTTGGAGTTGCTTGTGCTGGAGGATGATGCACAATCCTTAGAGTAGACAGAGTTGCACAATTTTGATTTACATGCGGAGTCTCATCCACATCTTTTGTGCTGTCATCATGTTCAACATGTGAAACGATTTTCACATTCTACTCTACTGTTCCATCCCATGCTTCATTTTCCACAAACTAAACATTGCGACTGATGATGTCTTTCCTTGAAATAGGATCATACAATTTGTATGCTTTTCTGTCTTAACAATATCCAATAAAAATACATTTCTGTCCCTTTTTGTCTAATTTCCTTCTTAGATCATCTAGAACATGTGCGTATGATACACAACCAAAAAATTTCAAATGCGAAACACTATGTTTCATACCTATCCATGCTTCTTGCGGAACTTTTTTCTTCACGCTCTTTGTTGGGCATCGATTCATGATGTATACAGCAGTTGCCACTACTTCAACCCAATATTCATTTCATAGATGCGCAGCTGCCAAGATACTACGCGCCATCCCCATAATGGTTATGTTCTTCCTTTCTGCGATACCATTCTGCTATGGTGTATATCGCGCAGTGAACTGCTTCTGTATGCCATGATTTTTGCAAAAGTTTAAGAAATCATTTGAAACATACTCACCACCTCTATCTGTTCTCAATATCTTGATGTTGTAACCACTCTGCTCCTCCACGAGTGCCTTGAACTACTGAAAACAATCAAATGCATCAGATTTATGTTTTAGAAAATAAAACCATGTTTTTCTTGTGAAATCATCTATGAATGTGAGAAGATAAGTGCATCCTCCCATGGATGGTGTTTGCATCGGTCCACAAATGTCAGAGTGCACTATTTCAAGTGGTGTGCGTGCTCTGTATGACTTTTTGACTGGAAAAGTCTCTCTGTGTTGTTTGCCAAAAATACAGCCTTCACAAATTCTCTCTGGTCTTTCGATCAATGGTAATCCTTTCACCATGTCCTTATGTGCAGTAACTTCAGCCCACCAAAATTTAGATGTCCAAATATGAAATGCCATAACCAGGATTCATCCTTCATTTCTGTTGGAAACGCTGCTTGCATTGTGTTGTCCTTCTTTTCCTCTGCGCAATGAATGCCTTCTTCTTTGCTCTCTACGCTGAACGTAGATCCAGAATTTTCATTATGTATTTCATGAAAAACTTCAGTTGTTTTTCCTCTTATGATGGGTCTTATCCTCAAAGGAAACAAGCGGTTTCTTGTCATCTGCACTTCTTCTATCAAATGATTGCTTGGGTATATGTCCTAAATCACACAGCGCTTTCCTACCATGTGAACTCAGTAACCTTTTTCCAACAGTTGACCAATACTCATCAAGTTATGCTTCAAACCTTGAACATAATACACATCAGGCATGAATTTTTGCTCCCCCCTATTTTGTTAGAATATCAACAGTACCCTTTCCCAAAAAAATGACTTGAAAATTGTTTCCAAGTGTTACATCAGTTTTAATTGATTTATCTAGACTAGAAAATAAACTTAAATTACCAGTCATATGATTGCCACAGCCTGAATCTAAATACCATATGTCATTTGGACTTTCTTGGACAGCATTGCATTCTAGTGGAGATGAGCATGCTAAGAACAATGAGCTGTTCAGAGCATTTTTGTTGCTTGACTGCACTTCACCTTTCTTTCCTTGGTTATACTGCTTCTTCTTGCATTCATATGCGAAGTGTCCATACTTCTTGCAGTAATGACATTGAATTTTTGATTTATCATACCTCTGTCCACTTGGCTGATTAGGGGTTTGATTCTGGCCTCTACTAGTGACATGTGCAGGGATGCTGCTGTGACCTCCTCTGAACGAACTTCGTCCTCTACCTCTAGAGTTTGATCTTCCTCTGCCTTTTGCACGGCTTATGGATGACTGTGCTGCGAATGCACCTTCCAACGATGTATCTAAACCGTTGAGTCTATGTTCATGATTGAGTAATGAGGCTTGCAACTCATCAATAGTAAATGTGGGCAGATCTTTATTTTCCTCCAGGGTTACAACCAAAGATTCAAATTTCTTTGGCAAAACTCTAAGAACCTTTTCAACAACTCTTTGATCAGTTAGAGTTTCTCCATGAAACTTTATTTGATTAACTAAACCAATAACACAAGTATAGAATGAGTCTACTGACTCTGTGTTTTTCATTGAAAGAGATTCAAAATCTCTTCTCAGAATCTGAAGTTTAGCAGTCTTAACCTTGTCCAAACCTTGATAGGCAACTCCAGTGTGTCCCATGCTTCCTTTGTTGGTTGTGCTACTACTACCCTTGGGAGTATGGACTCATGTATTGCTTGATGTATGTGGAACAATGCCTTTCCATCTTTCTTCCTCTGTTCCCTTAGAACATCCTTCTCATCTCGTGTGAGATTATTGTATACTACTGCATTTGCTGGTTCTGCATAACCATTTTGGACCATGTCCCATATATCTTGACCTCTAAACAAAGCCTTCATTGTTAGAGACTAATATTCATAATTTTTACCAGAAAATATTGGGGTTTGCATATTACCCGAAGTGGAAGCCATACTTAATCAGTTTTCCCTTTTGTGAATACAAATTCTACTTTCCGTAAACCAGGCTTTGATACTAGATGAAGGGAAAAGGGGCACGCATAGTCAATTAAAAATTCACTACGCAATGCATGAATATTTTCTTTTTCTTTGCTAAGAACATGCGCTAGACCTAGCAAATGTTTAACTTTAATTTTCTTCCACTTTATAGAAATACTTTACTACAAAATGATTGCGCGGAGATTACATGCGCAATTCACCTTTACCCTTTTACCGTGTGCAGATTAACTGCGCGATTCAACCTTTTACTGCACGCAGATTAACTACATGATTCCACTTTCTCACTGTGCAAAGGTTAACTGCGCGATTCTACTTTCTACTGCGCAGTTGAACTTTGTGCAAATGCACTAATCTTAACTTCACACAATACTTTACTTTGCATAAATGCGCACTTCTCTAATCTTTGCAGAACTTAACTTTGCGCACTTCATACAAATTACCTTTTGCGCACATTTTTAACTATACGAAGATTAACTGAGTGGCTAACTTCACATACCTATTTAAGTGTGCACAACCCAAACTTAAATAAACTTTGTCTTAAAACATTTCTTCTTAAAACATGAGAACTGCAACATATGTTGAAACTTAATGCACGTTAAACTAGGGCATTCACCAGAGTGAAATACGTGAGAATTATTGATTTCTTTTACAGTGCGTAAATGTAAATAACATTCACACAAATAAACATGAAGAAGATGTGCGCAACACAACATTTAACATTCTTGAGAATGAATATGTGAAACTATAGACTTATATATATTACTCAGTAAAACAGAGTAACTTTGCACACTTACAGAGAGATGATATTAACTTCAATCTTTCACCATTTACATAGAGCTTGGGCTCTTGAATTACTTCACGGAATTTCACTTCTTCTTATTCTTTCACTCCCTCACCTCTTTTTAATCTTCTGTGGGAGATATCTATTTATACAAAAACTTAGGTTTAGCTTCTCTTCGAAGGGTTGCAATAAAAACTGTAATTAATTTCTACCTAAGAAATATGATATTGCCGAATACAAGAGCAACTACTTAAATACTAACTTGTCATGACTAGGATTGGCTGCAAACTGACTCACTGTCAAACATTGCAGACTGACAAAATGACCGATTGGGGTCTGACAGAGCCGGTGCATATTTGATACGCTATCAGCTCATTAATTATGATATCTCCAACACTCCTCCTTAATTATGAGCAGATGGGGATCATTAAACAAAAATACAATATTACAAAATATTTCATAGTTGAAACATGCTCTATTCATGACAAAGTTCACTGTGCAGAAATTGTCACTCCCAAACAACTTCACAAAAATTGGAATGGGTCCTTTGCCAATGGTTTTGTAAATATGTCTGCAACTTGATCTTCAGACCTACAAAATTCTAAACAGATTTCCTTGTTGTTTATCAATCCTCTGATGAAGTGATACCTTGTGTCAATGTGCTTCATTCTCTTCTGAAACACATGATTATTTGACAGTGCAATCGTTGAATTGTTGTTGCAGTAAATGACTGTGGGTTCTTGCTGGTTCTGCGACAGATCACTTAACATCCTCCTCATCCAAACTGCTTGAGATGCAGCGCTTGTAGCTGCAACATACTCTACTTTTGCTGAAGAAAGAGCTACTATGGGTTGTTTCTTTGAATCCCATGATACAAAACCTATTCCTACATGAAATGTATTCCCATATGTGCTTTTTCTATCATCCATGCTGCCTCCATTATCGTTTTCAGTGTATCCAATGAGTTTGAAATTTTCTGAGGTTGAATACAAAATACCAAAGTCTTAGATGAACTAATGTAACCCCATGTATGCATGGAGGGAGCACTCTACTGACACTTCATATACCATTACACCCTTTATCGCAACGTTGTTTGGAATTCCACCAATCGCATGGCATCTGGGGTTATCCGTGCATTCAAGATGGCATCGTAGAGGGTGCTACTCTGCATCCTTGTTTCCTCTGCCATAAGACAAAGGCAGTCGCATAGAGGCCTCATTTGGTTGTGTAGTCATCATTATTTTATTACTCTAAACTAATAAAAATCCCTTCAATCCTAGTTATTGCACAACTGGCATTGCTCCTACAATGACACTTACAGAACCAGAGAACTTCAGATTCCGTTTTGCGGTCCCATTTTACTATTAAAAGCAATTGAAGCAGAGGTACTTAGTCTGAAATATATATCTATATATATAAATAAATAAATAATTGTTTAAAAAAAAAATTGTAGAAACATTGTATGATGCCATTCGATATTAGAAACCATCACTATAAACTCTAATGCAAAAGCCATAAAATGAATACCATTAAGCTGTAAACAAGGAGACAAATCCAATTTCAAAAGAGAAATCAGTTGGATGAGCGTTAAAATCAATAATTCGTAGTAAAATCTGGACCACAAATGTGTACATAACATAACCACGGTGCCCACATCTTCCAAACACCAAATCAAGCTCAAAGATTACATAGATTAACGATCATTCTCGGCACGTCTGCACAGAAACAAGGTCACACATGCTAACTAGGATTACACCTAGGGTTTAAGAGCACAACCTATTGAAGTTTGGCCTCAGGTTCAATTCCCATGGAAGCAAATTTTTTTTTTTTGCAGTTATAGTACACAAAGAACACACAGAAAGTGGGCAATGCATTGCGGGATTTAAAAAATTATAAGCAGTAAAATAAATTTAGCTCGGTAATCTGTATTTATTCCCAACCAACAAGACTAATAACTTCTGCCCTGTACTAATTTGTAATTAAAAATAAACGAAACTGCAACAAACCTAGTTTAAGTTTCCATAAATTGTAGTCAAATGAAGTGATTCTCAAGAAAAGGATGAGACATGTACCTTAAAAATTAAATGGATTCTTGATCAATTCAGCTGGGCCTTTGTAAAAAGCCGAAATCGATCCCATCTGATCCTCTCCAACTTCCCTTTGTTGTTTTCGACCACTTGGTGATGAGAAAAGAAGCAAATATTAAGACTACATTTGGCGCACAATATTCCACTACTTGAGGCATATTCCACTAAATAATCATATGATGCACCTGGGAAGAACACTGGGCCAAGTCAGATCGTGTGAAGTGAATCTCAGCATGAAGGATGGCTTGGATGGTTCTTAAAAAGATTCGCTGGTGAGCGGGCTCTCATAGATAAGTGCTTAAATCGAGTAAACGACGAAAGGATTGAAGGGTTTCTTCAGTGCTTGAGGAAGCCAAGGTCTGCCACCCTTTTCTTCAATTTGGTCATGATTTTCTCAAACATTCAGATATATTGTACGGAAATCCTTTGCATAGATGTTTATACCACTCTCACATGACCACACCAGTCCAAGGAATACACTGTGAGTAGAGTGGATGCCGACAACAGGACTTGCCTTCGCGCGCGGAAGCTGGGACCATAGTTTTGTGCTTGAGGGAGGGCATGCATTCCAACCACGTGGGTTGCATGCAACCCATTCTCCCCCCCTTCGTTGAAGATGCACAAGGATAGGTGGTGGTCCGCATGGAAAGAGGATAAAAGGTTATTGGAGAACATGGGATAGGCAGGAGAACCGGCAGGAGATGGGTGGAGCCGGAGGATTAGTGATGAAAGCGGTGGCCAGGGGGGATAGAGCGAGGTGGAGTAGGAGTGGCAGGTAAGGATCGTGGTTAGAGAAAGAGAGCCGGCATGGGGAAGGCTACCTTCACGCATGTGGCAAAGGGCCATTGGATCAATCTATATTGAAGGAACTATGTGTTGATGTAATTGTAACTTCAGAATGTATTTCACATATGTATATTGTACTCCTATAGAGATGGTATTATTCTTCTATATGGAAGTGTCGTCATTTATATTTTAAGTGTCGTAACTTATACTTGATGGGTTATTAGACCACCTTGATGGGGCCGACCCTGTATAAGTCATATGGGTTAAAGGGTTATTAGACCACCCTATTGGGGGTCATCCCTATCAGCATTATGTTAAGTGGTTAAGTTGAGGCTGACCTAGAAAAGGTTATTAGGCAATTCAAGTCAAGTATAAATAGAGTGCGGGAGGCACTCTATTTGATCATTCATTTTCTCACTCATACACTCATTGGAGAGTGGCGCACTAGTGGAGGAGGAGAAGCTGTTGCTAGGAGACTATCTCTTATGCTTGGGTTTTGTATCATTGCTCTATCTATCTCTGAGGAAGTTATTGGGGTTTTTCAGCTTATTGGTTTTTCCCAAGGAAAATTTGTGTGTCTATTGTCTCTTGTGATTTCTTCTTGTGATTGATATGCTGTACATGTTATTCTCTCAGTAAAGATCCTAGATCATATTCAGTTGATGCTAAAAAATTAACATGGTATCAGAGCTAACCTGAGAAGAAGACACTGTGCAGTTGCGGAAGCTAGGGCTTCTTATTTTTGGGTTTCTCTCCACATATCTTCAAAGGAAGGAGGCTAGATTGACTCTCCTTAGCAAGGCACATCTTTTAGTCCAATCAGAATTCAATTCTAAGCACTTTCAGTTTTGGCCCTAAAAATTAGGGTTTCCACAATAGATGGAATTTCTGAAATTTGAGACTGTGGCTGGATGCTCCTTAGAAAAATCAAAGTTCAGAGCTTTGGATCGAAATTTTTGGTTGGGTGAAGCTCCGGGAAAATCAAACCCTAGTTTGGGATCCTCTCTAGTGAAGCTGGAAATTAGGGCTTCTGTAAAAGTTGGAATTTCTGAAATCTGAGACCATGGCTGGAAGCTCCTCTGAAAAATCAAAGTTTAGAGACAAATATCGAACTTTTTGGATGGATGAAGCTCCGAGGAAATCAAACCCTAATTCAGGGTCCTCCCCAGTGAATCCAGAAGTTTGAAAAGCAAATTTGAGGGGTGAAACTTTGCAGTTTTCAAATTCTGAGTATACTAGCTTGATTAGCTCATCAAGGCGCATCTTTCTATCTTTTCATAAGTTTGAAATTCAAAGTTTGAATTTTTAGGGTTTCTATGACAAACCCTAATCCAGCTTCAGATCCAGATTTCTGCAAATCAAGTGATAAGACCTAAATCTTTTCTATTTCATTTGAAGTACTCTTTAAGATGTCTCACCACACCAAGCTTGAGGATAAGCTTGAAGGGGCTAATAACTTCCGAGCATGGAAGTATAGGATTGGGTTAATTCTAGAAGAGAGTGAGTTGGACACCTAAGGAGAAGAGACTAAGGCCTTACATAAGAGGAACTTAGTCAAGGCTAAAAGGATCATTGCTTATTCTATAAAAAACCATCTCATGCCACATGTGTCATCTCTGAAGACACCTAAGGAGATGTTTGATTCCTTGACCAAGCTATTTGAAGGGAAGAATATAAATCGGAAGATGACCTTGAGGAATCAATTGAAGAATATCAAATTCTAGAATGCGGAGACCATGCAGTCTTATTTCTCAAGGGTCTCCCAGATAAAAGAACAACTTGAAGCTGTGGGAGAAGTTATAGAGAATAGAGAAGTGGTAATGACCACTCTTAATGGCCTTCCCAGGTCATGGGATTCCTTCATCCAAGGAATTTATGCTAGGAGGAAACTTATCTCTTTCAGTAAGTTGTGGGAAGAATGCTCACAGAAAAAATCTTGGATTGTAGCTCGAGAAGAGAAGATGGGGAATGAATATCAAGCTCTCATAGCACATACCAAGAAGAGGACACTTTTCCTCAGATTGTCCTAAGAACAAAAGGAACAACAACAACTACTACTACAAGCAATCTGATAGGTATGAATTACAGGTATGTTTTGAAATCTGTTCATGTTTAAGTTTATAATATGATTGTCTTCATGTTATTGAGTTTAGTAACAATCTTGTTTAATTTTAGACTTGTCTTATCACCCTAGTAAAAGTATGAATGCATGATAGAAGACATTGATTGATTAGGGTTATGACACTTATGATTGTATTATGATTGTACTAATGCGCTGTGGTGTTGTATGAGGAGAATGTTATCCGCTAACATGAAGGTACAAATCAAGTCCTAGATCAAGACCATAGTGACATGAAGCCAAAGACTCATCCATAGTCATGGATCACATTGACATATGTATAATTTGGTTCTACAATGGTTAACTTATGAGTTATGCAGGTCATTGAAGAGAACAAGAAAAACATTGCTAGACATAATTAGCAAATATGACTAACCAGAATAGTTCTATGGTCAAATATGAATATACATGAGTAAGAGAATTCGTCTCTGAAACTTTGAATGCTAATACTTATTATCTGTGTTTGAAATGTTCATGACTATACATGTTTAATATTATTGTGTTTTGATAGTATTAAGATTATACTAATGAATGTATTAATGTATGATATCTCGAGGATAACACAATGATGATACTAGTAAGCATGCATAGTGATCGAGGATGGATATTAATTCAAGGACAGGTAATCCAAGAAGTAAATATCAAGAGGGAGCACACTCCAATAGTTCCTGGAAGGAAGCAAATATTGAGAGGGAGTCCACCCAACAAACAAACAAAGATAAGTATTTGAATTGTCATTTCTTGTATATTTGATTGTTTAAATAATATTGTTCAATGATGTATATACTTATGTTCCTAGACTTAGGTTGTGTATCATGCATATTAGAATAATTTCATTAATGAACAGTATACCACTAATATGCATGTAATGGGTAAGTGACCTATGGCACTCTGCAACATTCCATTGCTACTTATCTAGAATGAAACCTCTTTGTTGACATGTTGGGAGTTGTGCACACTCTTAACAATGTTCTGGTAGAGATTGGAAGGCATCTAGAAAGTTACGGGATATGGATAAATGTTATATTGAAGCACTAACTAAATTAATTGCACGACCATATGACATATTTATTTATGTGTAAGAATTTGTTCTGAAAACTATGAGATGTTTCTAATCATGCAATTTAACTTGTCTTGTAGGAAATATCATATACCATCACCTACAAAAGAAGGACTACAACATTTACTCTAGCAACAAAGCTTTTTATTGATGAATATGAAGTTCCCAGGATCCGGGATGAAGTAATGATCGAAGAGTACCAGTCAATCATGAAGAATGATGTTCGGGATGTGGTCCCAAGACATGAAGGGAAGTCTGTTGTGACTTACAAGTGGATCTATAAGATCAAGCATGCTACAGTTGGTAGCATAGAGAAATACAAAGCGATATTTGTAGCTCATGGCTTCTCCCAGAAAGAAGGGATAGATTAGGAAGAAAATTTTGCACCTGTAGCCAGATACACTTCCATCAAAATAGTACTTGCCCTGGCTGTAGTGATGAAGAGGAATATACACCAGATGGATGTCAAGACAGCTTTCTTGAATGGTGTAGTCAAAGAGGAAGTGTATGTGTAGAAGCCACTTGGTTTTGAGACACATGACAGAGAGTCATATGTGTGCAGGTTGAATAAATCCTTGTATGGCTTGAAGCAAGCTCCTAGGACATGGTACGAAAGGATAGACAACTTTCTATCTAGTTTGGGATTTATCAAGAGTAAAGCGGATTCCAACCTTTACTACAAGGTTGTGGAAGGAAATCCAGTGATACTACTATTGTATGTGGATGACCTATTTGTTACAGGTGAGGATAGATTGATTGCCTACGTGAAGAGGAAGCTTGCTGCCGAGTTCGAGATGAAGGAATTGGGGATGATGCACTACTTTCTAGGCATGGAGGTGTGGCAGAGTGCAGATGGGATCTTCCTTAGACAAGGGAAGTATGCAGTAGAGATCCTAAAGAGGTTCGGGATGATGGACTGCAAGGCCATGGCCACACCTACGACATCAAACATGAATCTTCTATGTGATGCTTCATCTGAGTCGGTTGATGTCACTGTGTATCGTCAGATGATTGGGTCCTTGATGTACCTGACGAACATGAGACCAGATTTTTGTTTTGGGGTGAACACACTGAGCCAGTTCCTAAAATATCCGAGGAGTGTTCACCTGGTTGCTGTAAAGCATATTTTGAGGTACCTGAAGGGTACAATTGATTATGGGATCAAGTATGATGCAAATCAAAAGTTTAACCTGCAGGGTTATGTTGATTCGGATTGAGCAGGCAGTGCTGCATATAGGAAGAGCACTTCTGGGTGCTGCTTCAGTATGAGATCAGGTGTTATCTCTTGGTTTAGCAGGAAGCAGTCTTGCATAGCACTAAGTACAGCCAAAGCAGAGTATGTTGTAGCTTGTTCGGCTAGTTGTGAGGCAATATGGCTTAAGAAGCTACTGTATGAGTTATTTGATCTCCCGTTGGATGCTACTGGTATCTTTTGTGACAACCATAGTTGTGTGAAGCTGTCTGAGAACTCGGTGTTCCATGACAGGTCGAAGCACATTAAGATCAAATATCACTATATCAGGGATATGGTGCAGAGAGGAGAAGTGAAGCTCCTGTATGTTGTGACGGATGAGCAGGTTGCAGATGTGTTGATGAAACCACTAGCCAGAGTGAAGTTTGAGTACTTTAGAAAGAGGCGTGGTGTTCTTCAGATTGATGACACTTCGAGGAAGAAGTGATGGATACATCTACAGGAGCCATTCCAAGCATGGTGAGAGGAGGATCCTTCCCATGGATGTGGATGTAAGCGTTGTGTGATGAGCATCAGGACGATGCTCCAGTTACTTCTATGTATATGCATCATGTTGGATGCTTGATATGATCAATTGGATCATGTACTTATGTATGCATCATGTTGTATGCTTGATATGATCAAGTGGATCATGTATTTGTATATGTATCAGGTGGATGCATTGTTGATCAGGATGATCATGTGATGATGTATGGTGAGTATTAGGTTGATACTTTGTGGCCGTGGACAGGTTGTGTCCTATGGCATGTAATGTTGACCTGGGATATCCGATAGGTTGGGCTGTGTTCCCGTAATAAGTCCTGGGATGCTCTTTCGAGGTTGTTCCATGACCACATGTAATACTGACCTGGGAGATCTGATAGGTTGGGCTGTGTGCCCGTAATAAGTCCTGGGGTGCTCTTGCGAGGTTGTGTGATGATAAATCCTAGATTTGTTCTAGGTCACATCCAGTATGAAAAAGGACTGGCTCTGTGGTGATAAATCCTAGATTTGTTCTAGGTCACATCCAGTATGAAAAAGGACTAGATCTGGGTGATAAATCCTAGATTTGTTCTAGGTCACATTCGGTATGAAAAAGGACTGGCTCTGTGGTGATAAATACTAGATTTGTTCTAGTTCACATCCAGTATGAAAAAGGACTGGCTCTGTGGTGATAAATACTAGATTTGTTCTAGGTCACATCCAGTATGAAAAAGGACTGGCTCTATGGTGATCAATCCTAGATTTGTTCTAGGTTACATCCAGTATGAAAAAGGACTGGCTCTGCAGATGTGTTACATCCAGTATGAAAAAGGACTGGCATCGTAGATGTGTTACATCCAGTATGAAAAAGGACTAGCTCCGTAGATGTGATACATCTAGTATGAAAAAGGACTAGCTCTGTAGATGTGATACATCTAGTATGAAAAAGGACTGGCTCTGTAGATGTGATACATCCAGTATGAAAAAGGACTGGCTCTGTAGATGTGATACATCTAGTATGAAAAAGGACTGGATCTGTAGATGTTGATACATCCACCATGAAAAAGGGCTGGCTCTGTAGATGATGAAGACCTGCAGGTGGCGGTCCTACATCCAGTATGAAAAAGGATTGGCTCTATAGAAATTCCTATGACGAGTAGATTGGAGATTGATTGAGATAGAAACAGCAGTGATGATGATCCAGTGACGATGATCCAGAGAAGAAGACTTGTGCTAGCATATTTGTGTCAAGAAATACCTTCCTAGTTAAGAGGGAGTGTTGATGTAATTGTAACTTCAAAATGTATTTCACATATGTATATTGTACTCCTATAGAGATGGTATTATTCCTCTATACGGAAGTGTCATCATTTATATTGTAAGTATCGTAACTTATACTTGATGGGTTATTAGAACACCTTGATGGGGTCAGCCTTGTATAAGTCATGTGGTTTAAAGGGTTATTAGACCACCCTATTGGGGGTCAGCCCTGTCACCATTATGTTAAGTGGTTAAGTTGAGGCCAACCTGGAAAAGGTTATTAGGCAAGTCAATTCAAGTATAAATAGAGTGCGGAAGGCACTCTATTTGATCATTCATTTTCTCACTCATACACTCATTGGAGAGTGGGGCACTAGTGGAGGAGGAGAAGCTGCTGCTAGGAGACTATCTCTTATGCTTGGGTTTTGTATCATTGCTATATCTATCTCTGAGGAAGTTATTGGGGTTTTTCACCTTATTGGTTTTCCCCAAGGAAAATATGTGTATCTATTGTCTCTTGTGATTGCTTCTTGTTATATATATGCTGTACATGTTATTCTCTCAGTAAAGATCCTAGATCATATTGAATTGATGCTCAAAAAGTGTTTCAATGATACAATGTGGTAAGGAAATGCTATGCTATAAACCCATAACTTATGTATAATAAATAAGTTACATTACGCCTTATAATACCTTTATCTATGAGAAGATGTTAAATAGTCTAGTTGTATTGACAAACACTATAGTTGAGCTAACATAGTTGAATCTAGGCATCAAATTGGTAAATAAATATATGTACGCAAGTGTTGGGGATTGATGCTTGATAGTGCTAATGAATCAATATAATGTATTATGCCACAGTGTGTGCAATTAGTCGTGTTTGAATATAGTAAGTGGAAGGAGATTGAAGGAACTATGTACATGCGAGAAAGGGGTAGGGGTTATATGTCGCTAGTCTTGCTTTTGTTAAATTGTCATGATTTGAAGGAAAATATTATTGGGAAACAACTCGGATTTAATAATTACAAAGTGAACAAGCGATAAAATATAAAAAGTACGAAAATTGGTGGGGAACTAATAAGTTAGCTTGACTAAGCATATACGAGGTTAAGAGAATTAATGATAATAAATGGAATAATAATGAATAAGAAATGTGAACCAATGTGCACTGTGATGAATAAGTTATGATGTTTAAACCCCTAATATATGATGGAAGAAATCGATCATCACGATAGAGGTAAAAATTGTTGTTAACTGAGAAAAACAAACAAAATGAGACGTATAATGTTATGAAGATAGGATAATATGTCTTTGTTGACATCAACATCTCGCAAAATAAGAACAAAGCTTGATGCCACGTAAATGTGTTGGATTCACATTAGTATCATGTGAGGTGGTTGTAGTGCATAATGTGTGTAGGTATCCATAAGATCCATGTAGATTAATAAGCGTATGTATAGGAAACTTAGATTACGACAACAAATACAAGTTATAGTATGATAGATGCTAGTAAATGCCTTTACATTGTGCGAATAAGAACAAATTAGATATAAATTTATTATAAGTAATGGTTCCCCTTCTAATTATATCACATATAAAATGAGAGAACAAAAAATGAACTTGGTAACATTTTCATTCTGATGAGATATAGTCACAAAAACCTTGTAAACAATAATAGTTCTCCTAATTTAATAATTGTTATAAAACTTTTGGTTATCATGGATATAAACTGCTTAGTATTGCTAAAGTAATAATATTGTATGATGCTACGGTGGATAGCACTTGATTATAACCTTTAAGCATGTTAGCTATAGTATAGAGATTCTATAAAAAGCTCAATCTAAATGCTTCTTTAAATATTAGAACACATATCATGGGGTAAAAGAAGTAAAATTGCAACACAACATCGACATGTTGGTCAAGTTAAAGATCAGTAGGAGAAGTATAGCCTATGATCTACTACCTGGGAGGATGTAGAGACCGTGTTTTGAGGTTTTCCCTCACTATTTTGACCATAACTTCGGGACAAAATTTCCCGAAGGGTGGGTGTATGTAATGCCCCATATTTTGACTCGACAGGTTAATCCGTGAGACATATTGCACTTTGTTAAATATTATTATCTGTTGGACTCAACTAAACTAAGTAAACTATACTTATGACATGATAGACCCAATTATATGTTGCTACCATGGTTACTATGTTATGTTGTCACTATGACTATGATGTTACAATATTATGATGTTACTATGTTCATGCAGTTAATAGGTTATTATTATCATGAGATTCATTAATGGAATGTGAAATATATGATGTTGTACGTGGATGCCATCCTATGATGAAATTGATTGAATTTTTATATGTCATGCATACCTGTGATGAGATAAATTTGTGATGTGAAATAAAATGATGTTGATGATATGGATCAATTGGTGATCGAATGGAAATGCTTGTTATGAAATGTGTATTTTGCGAAATACTAACCTACAAGACACAAGGGCTATGGGATTGCCAGATACTTGATCTGATATATGGGATAAGAACTTGTCCATGCATTAGACCTTAGCAACCGAAATTGATGATACGATGACACGTTCCGATAATCTCGATAGCAGCAAAGTATGATTTGATAAGGGTGTAGACCCAGTATGTTGAGACGGATGGATGTATTTCCCACCCTATGTTTCTATGATACTCGGGGTTGTGGGAGGTTCGTACTGAGACATGCTCCCCTATTTGTTCTGATGATGATGGTTGGATTCCTGCTAGGAGAGGCTAGGTCTTCTAGTTAGTCGATGCTACAGATCTCAGGTTCTATGTGGTCAAGTCAGTATAGTTGGCACCCACTTTTGTACTAGCAGAGGAAGGATAGGGAGGATGCAGACGTAGGTTAGGATGGGAGGATATGTTAGCTAGTATTGTTGAGGTTTGGGTATCCCTTGAACCTGACTTAGTAGTAGTAGGTGTCCTATCCTTGAGAATAATGAATTTATTGATATTTTCAAATGAAAATATAATGATCATATAACTCAATTGGTTAGATTAATGATTGGTAATGTTGAAATGATTATGTTGGATATATGTTGATTTGGTTATATGTGTGTGTGTGTGTGTGATTGTCATGTCTTCTATGTATGGTTGCTAACTCTGCATGAAGGATTATTATTTCGTCAATTTGTATATATACATAGGTGAAATGATGCATTATTATAGTACATATATGATCTATGGGTACGCTGGCCACGCACGCATACCTGGTACATGTATGCTAGTATTGATGTGATAAATACTTAACATGCTAAATGATTGTAATGTTATTCTGGATAAGAGTCAGTTGTCCATTAATCGAGCTCGAATAATGATTTTTTAATCATTTGGATATGAATAGATAGGTCAATTAGTTTAGTTAATAATTACATATAAGTGATGCATTAGAAATTGTCATGAGATAGTTATTGTAAACAATATAGATATTCTTCAGTATACACCAATAGTATAGTTCTAAATTAACGTGTTTATCATTATGTTTAAACTATTGAAGGTGTTTTTATGTGGTTGTTATTATTATTATTAATGTTGTTGTTGTTGTTAACATGCATAATCTTATTGTTATTATAATTGTTGTTAAATAAATATAGCTTAATGGTTTTGCATAAATGGATGAATTTATCTCGATTGTTTTATGTGAATAGTACAAAGGAATAATATTATTATTTTAAAAACAATTGAAAGTGAGTCTCTGTGATATTAGTATATTCCATATTATATTGTTATCTAAACTTTAATTGTTAATCAAACAACATTGTCGAATTTGGATTTGGTTGAATAATAAATACATGAGCATCCTCCATATGTAAAGTCAAGTTTGTATTTATTATATTATCATATCTGCATTTTAAATATCAATAGGTGGAATACATTCTATACTATTTAACTTGTCCCATAAGTTTAAATAAGACAAGTCATGCTTATTCTTGAATGAAAGTAAATGATAGGAAATCTACACAAAAGGACAACCTTAATTGGAATTGAATTATTTCACTGCTCGAGAGAAAAGGGAATCTGACAAAAATTATTTTATCCTTGATTAGGGTGATTGCATTAATGGTTTAGAATCCCAAAAACATGGAAGGTTAAGGCAGTGGAGTAAGAATGAAGTTTGGAGGAGGAAAATGGACATAAGGAAAGGTTCCATGAAGAAGGGGGGGTGGGTTATTTTGGAGTGAGCAAAAAGAACTGAGATTTTTGGAAGTGAAGGAGGAGGTGGGAAACTACACATGAAATACTGCATTGTTGAGCAAAGGGAAGTTGCTATCGGGATTATCGACTATGGGATCAGGGGCTAGGAAACCCATTGGTCTCCTAGGGCAGCATGATAAGAGCTGGTCGGCAGGGTGGTTCATCTATTTGGTTGCTAACTATTGGTCCAAAAGAGTGCTGGAACTAAGAGATCTGCTGTAACCTACAACCTACAGTAACAGGTATTCTACTGGTAGTTTAGGCAAAAGATTTATATTCTAATATACTGAATGTTATGTAGGAATTTGCACTTATGTATGTTGTTAATAACTATATGTATGTGCAATGAATGTTAATAAAAATACGTAAAATAGAAAAATTGCTGAATTTATTTTGATAAAATAAATTCATATTACTATGATGTTAGATATTTCCAAAGAAAATTAGCATAATGAAACAAAAGTGAAAACTTGTGCTAAAACATATTGATACTTATTTATTATCGAAATAATTGTGAGGAAAAACAACTCTGTAGGATCAGGGTACAAAAGTTTGTTTTAAAAAAAAAAATTTAGAACTTCAATGTCCTTCTAGAAAGACGGGCACTGCAGTCAAAGTATGGTTTAGCCACGCTACTATTGTTTATTTGATTTTTATCTACGTAGCTTAGTTTGGAAGTCCAATTGTTGCTTACTAGTGAACTTAAATTAAGGCTAATTCACCCAATTACTTAATTTATTAGTAGTTAGTGCACCTAGACCAATATTAGGAAGTAAAGAGTACATCTCCCTTGAAACTTACCTAGTAATCAACTTTGAGGATTTCAACGGGCCCCAATGTTGTCACTAGTATTCAAGATCATTTCTTGTTTATGCATCAAATCGACATGTTGTTTTTAGTAGTATTGCTAGTGTAGAAAACACATTTTGCACACAAGAAAGGACCTAAAGACACTTGTCACTTGAAGTATGCTCTTCACCTCACACTTCATGTGATCTTGGTGAATCATAAAAAGGGTGAGAAGTGTGAAATACCTCCATTGCACATTTTTCTCTTGGTTAGAATATTTTTATTTTGCAAAGCACCATGAGCATCTCTTACAGTTAGAAGTACAATTTACTTGATATACTCTTTTAGTTAATTTTCCAATCAAATCATTTTTTTTCTTTCATCACATGTGTTTGCTCCACTAGCACACAATAAGAGGCCTAAAGACTCTTCTAATCCTAGTATGCTCTTAACCTCGCACATCATGTGAGATTTGTGAATCATAAAGGTAGGGATTGTGAAATACCCATCTTACATTGCATAAGTGAAACATTCAAACCCCTTAAAATCAATATTGTAATTGTCTTAACCAACTAAAATCCTCCACTGGAGGTCATAAAACAATATTTTAGTTAGGTAGGATTGATTGGGCTAGGAATCCATTAATGCCCACCAATCTTGTTTCAATAGTAATATTTTGAAACATAGCATTGTTGTCTCATACCGTACTTACAAAATCTTTCTATAAGCAAGTGTTAAAAGAAAACCCGGACTAGAAGTGCATCGTGACCAAGGAGGTGAACGTTTAGGTATAGCTTCCCTTCTCTCCCTTACAAGCCACTCATCTTGTTGTAGGGAGACAACACTATACCGTGCAGGAAAAACCACTGATCCACACTTGACACAAGGTATCTTAGTGGCCCAACTTAGGATATCACCAAGGAGAAGTTGTGAGTGCAATTGACTCCTGAAGTTAGTTATTTCCATTGGGAGGTGTTTCCAATTCTTCCTAATTGGATCATTGGCCCCATCGTTGATAGAACTAGCTCTTTGTTACCTCCACTAGTCGATTGGTGAGTGGAAAGCATTATCACCATCAATTGTGCTTTTGGGAGGCCCAGTTACATTTTGAGAGGAAGGACGTTAGGTATTCTAGGGAATTTACATTTTTTTTTTTTTAACTACAATTTCACTAACTTGTAGTAAAAAGAACCTACATGTGGGGACTCATGCACTAAAACTGACATTGCACATATCACTCACTTATCGCACCATTTTGCATCTGTTGTGGTTGGCATATTTTTGCATTTTTCCAATGTGCTTATTACACTATCGCTCTCATTTGACACAAATCCTCCACCATTGAGGAACACAACAACATCCTAAGACAGTCTCGTAGACTACAAGGCCTATCCCCTCTCTTGAGGGGTGTTATTACACCTCCCGCTGTTTTATCCCCTCTCTCAAGGTGTCGTTCCCAAGAAGCATTAATAAGATCATCTGGTCGAGGCCATGCCTTGCTAGGTACATTTTCTCCCTGTTGTAGGTACAACAGATCCCATGTTTTCAACAAAACATGGGATCCCCATATTTTTGTATGCAAAGGTGATGATTAAATTACATGGTCATTTTGGGGTTTTCATCATGCTTTTATTGCTTTGTCATGTTTTGATTAATTTAGTAGTTTTCGTTTTTCAAAACTTATTTTGATTTTGTGTGTTTTTGTGAGTTACGGAAAGCTTTGATTTTCCCAAAAGTTAATTCTTTCCACAATCCGCAACCCGTAGTGCGGACTGCGGAAGCTTGGTTTTTGCCTTTGGAACATTTTTCGTTCTGTAACCCACAATCTGCAATGTGGATTGCGGATGCGGAATTTTTTTTTCAAATAAGTGTGGTTGTTTCCATCCGCAACCCACAACCCGCAATACGGATTGTGGGAACACTTTGTAAATAGTTTTGCGTTTTGCATTTCTGCAAGCTGCAAGCCACAACTGTGGATTGCAAAAAGTGTTTGAATAATAAGTTTGCATCTTGCGTTTCTGCAACCCGCAAATGCGGATTGCGGATTGTGAAAGATTTATTCCATTCATTAGCGTGATTTGCATTTCCGTGACCCGCAACCCATAATGGCGGATTGAAGATTGCGAAAACTTCTGGTTTGTTAATGTTTAGAGTTGTGATTCCGCAACCCGCAACCTACAGCTGTAGATTGCAGATTGCGGAAAGATTGTATATATTTGTAAAATAAACCCACGTAATTTTTCTTCCGCATTATGCTTGTTTTAATCTTAACCATTGATTTTCCTCGATCCTGCGTTTGATATTGGATTGTTGTTGTTAAGAATAATCATTTTGGTTCCCCATTTTTCTTCACCATTTTTTTGATCTGCAATCAGATTTTTAAACCGTTATTTTCACCTGTGTCTGAACATGAACTGGTAATCATTTATTCCAATAAATCATAACTGATTGGATGATAGGATTTGACATTACATCATTTGTGAATTAATGCAAATCTTATCCTGTCTTAATCCAAGTTTGTCGACACATGTTGCGTATAATTTCAATACAGATGTGATAATTGCAAGTTCTAGAGCGTAAGATTTTAATCATGGCAATTCATTACGCTCAACCATTTCTGGAATCTTTATTGTTTTCTTTTAAATACAGACATCAACGTGGGATGTTTGTTAGTTCTCATATTGCAACAGAAAAGTCTTGTTAGTTGATTTTCAGAAGTTTTCCTTCTAAATTGTTCCATATTGTGAGCAAGATGCAAAGAATTCACAAATATTTGGTAAGATTTTGTGAAGAGAAAGAAATTTAGCCTCTTCTTGATGCAAGTCGCCCCATCGCAACAAGGTTCTTGCTTAACAATGTTAATTATTTGATAATTTCATTCCATTATCATTCAGGATCACTAATAGAAAAACATGTATAGCATATCAATCATAGACACAATAGCAATCACACAAGAGACACAGAGTTTCACCGGGGAAAAACAAGAAGGTGAAAAACCCCACAACTTCCTCAGAGATAAGATAAGCCCCAATACAAGATCACAAGGATCAAACCCAATAAGATGTTTCTAGTAGATGCTCCTTCTCCTCCACATCTGCACCACTTTCTCTCTTATCTATGCGAGCTTGAGAAGTGAGTGAATGAATAGAATGAGAGAGGCACACCCTCTATTTATACATTGAATTGACCTGCCAATAAACCAACATGGATGAATTGCTAATCAAGTCTAATAACCCAACCACATGACCTAATTAGGGCCAACCCCACACTGGTGGTATAATAACCCATCAATACAAATGACAACACTTACAATGTAACTTGCGACACTTGCAAATACAAATGATGACACTTCCAATCAGAGGAATAATACTTCTCTATTGGATATACAATAAAATACAAATGTAATATACAAGTGAATATCTTCTGAAGTTACAAATACATCAACCCTCCCTCTTAATTAGGAAGGTATTCTCTAAACACAGGTCATCAAAACATATTGGTGGAAGTCTTCAATTCTGGAGCTGGATCATCATCACTGCTGCTGCACTTGACATCTCGATCACTGGGATATCTCTGAATCCTTCTCATCATAGAAAGTTCTACAGATCCAGCCCTTTTTCATGTTGGATGTAGGCCTAGCCTCCTACAGGTCTTCGTCATCACTGGCCATACTGTGGAATCCTCAGGACTTATTACGTGCATCAACAAAACCTCAAAAGAGCATCCTAGCTCAGACTATAGGATCTGCCAGGATATTTTACATGTTGACTGTCACAAAACCTTCAAAGAGCGTCTTGCAACTTGCAAGAACTCTAAAGAGCATCCTAGGACTGATTAAGAGCTTACTACTCAACCTATCATATCTCCAGGGCTGATTACATGTGACCCCCACCACAAAACCTTAAAAGAGTGTCCTACATCTTGCAAGAACTCTAAAGAGCATCCCAGGACTGATTACGAGCTTACTGCTCAACCTATCGAATCTCCAGGGCTGATTACATGTGGTTAGGAAAAACCTTTAAAGAGTGTCGTGCAACCTGCAAGAACTCTACAGAGCATCCCAGGACTAATTACGAGCTTACTGCTCAACCTATCAGATCTCCAGGGCTGATTACATACCTCTCATAGGAAAACCTCGAAAGAGCATCCTAGCTCAGACTATAGGATCTCCTTGGATCTTTTCTATGCTACATGCACAACTTGTCCATGGCCACGGAGTATCAACCTGATACTCATGATCATACTGATCATCATCATATAGTACATCATCTTGATGCACATCATCATCGCATGATCATCCTGATCATCGTCACAACATCGTCCTGATGCATATCCTCTGGAGTATCATCCTGATACTCATCACATATGATCATCCTGATCATCATAGCATCGTCCTGATGCATATCATCTATAGCATTGTCCTGATACTCATCACATATGATCATCTTGATCATCATAGCATCATCCTGATGCATATCATCTGGAGCATCATCCTGATACTCATCACATATGATCATCCTGATCATCATAGCATCGTCCTGATGCATATCATCACTCATGATCCAACTAATCATGTAAAGCATCCACCTTATGCATATCATCACACATGATCCACCTGATCATGTAGAGCATTCACCTGATGCATATGATCATCATGATCAATATCATAGTATAACATTATCCAGAGCATCGTCCTGATGCTCATCACAAAGTGCTTACATCCACAGCCATGGGAAGGACCCTCCTATCACTATGCTTGGAATGGATCCTGCAACTGTGTCCCATCACTTCTTCCTCAAAGTATCTTCCATCTAAAGAACACCAAGCCTCTCTCTGAAGTACTCAAACTTCACTTTGGCTAGTGGTTTGGTCAACACATATGCAATCTACTCATCTGTCGCAACATACAGGAGCTTCACTACTCCTCTCTACACCATATCCCTGATATAGTGATATTTGATCTTGATATGCTTCGACCTGTCATGGAACACCAGGTTCTTAGACAACTTCACACAACTCTGGTTGTCATAGAAGATACAGGTAGTGTCCAACGAGAGATCAAATAACTCAGACAGTAGCTTCCTAAGCCATACTGCCTCACAACTCGCCGAACAAGCTGCAACATACTCTGCTTCAGCTGTACTCAGTGCTACGCAGGATTGCTTCCTGCTAAACCAAGAGATCACACCTGATCCCATACTGAAGCAGCACCTCGAAGTGCTCTTCCTATATGCAATACTACCTTCCCAATCTGAATCAGCATAAGCCTTCAGGTTAAACTTTTGATTCGCATCGTACTTGAGCCCATAATCAATTGTACCCTTCAGGTACCTCAAAATATGCTTTACAACAACTAGGTGAACACCTATGGGATCCGTCAAGAACTGGATCAATGTTCTCACCACAAAGCAAATATTCGGTATTGTGTTCATCAGGTACATCAAGGACCCAATCATCTAACGATACATTGTGATATCAACCATTTCAGATGAAGCATCACACAGAAGCTTCAGGTTCGATGCCATAGGTGTGGCCATGGCCTTGCAGTCCATCATCCTGAACTGCTTCAAGATCTCTACTGCATACTTCCCTTGTCCAAGGAAGATTCCATCTGCACTCTGCCACACCTCCATGCCTAGAAAGCAATGCATCATCCCCAAGTCCTTCATCTTGAACTCCGCATCAAGCTTCCTCTTCGTATTGACAATCAATCTATCCTCACCTGTAACAAACATGTCATCCACATACAATAGTAGTATCACTAGATTGCCTTCCTCAACCTTGTAGTAAAGGTTGGAATCTGCTTTACTCTTAGTAAAGCCCAAATTGGATAGAAAGCTTTTTATCCTACCATACCAAGTCCTAGGAGCTTGCTTCAAGCCATACAAGGCTTTCTTCAACCTGCACACATATGACTCCCTATCATGTGTCTCAAAACCAAGTGGTTGCTCCACATACACTTCCTCTTCGACTACACCATTCAAGAAAGCTGTCTTGACATCCATCTAGTGTATCTTCCATTTCATCACTGCATCCAGAGCAAGTACTGTTCTGATGGAAGTGTATCTGGCTACAAGGGCAAAAGTCTCTTCATAATCTATTCCCTCTTTCTGGGAGAAGCCACGAGCTGCAAACCTTGCCTTGTATTTCTCTATGCCACCATCTGCAGCATGCTTGATCTTATAGATCCACTTGGAAGTCACAACAGAATTCCCTTTAGGTATTGGGACCACATCACAAACATCATTCTTCATGATCGATTGGTATTCCGCGACCATGGCATCCTTCCATTCTTTCTTTTCCACTGCTTCTTCATAACTGGAAGGTTCTTTGTTCATAATGTCACAGAGCAAGGCAACATAGCTGGTGTGTGACCTTGTACTTTTCCTCTCTCTGTGTTCTTCTTCTGGAATACCATACCTTTCTGCATCTTGGATGAGCTCTCTAGCCCATGCAAATTTCCTATTGTGAGAGTTCTTATCATGTGGTGGATTTATAGGTTCTTGTGGATCTTCAACTTCATGATATTCTTGAATTGCTTCATTCATAGTGGTGTCTTGAATTCTGGTTACCCTTGGTTCTTCATTGTCTTCAACAGGTGTCTTCCTTGATTTGATGTATGTTGAGCCTTCATCAAATGTTACATCCCTGCTGATGTCAATCTTCTTAAACCCTGGAAAGTAGATTATGTATGCCTTCAAGCTTTCACTGTAACCCACAAAGATGCCCTTATTTTCTAAAGGATCTAGCTTTGTCCTCTTTTCCTTTGGAATGTGAGTGTGTACTGGATAGCCAAATATCCTGAGATGGCTAACTTCAAGTTTCTTACAAAAGAAGACTTCTTCTGGTGTCTTGTTGTCAAGTATCTTGTGAGGCGTTCTGTTCTGCACATATACAGCTGTCCTAGCTGCTTCTTCCCATAGATGCATAGGAAGATCTTGGTCATGAAGAATTGCACGTGTTGCTTCCATGATAGTCCTATTCTTCCTTTCTGCAACTCCATTTTGTTGTGGATTGTAGAGAGCAGTCAACTCCCTCTTAATCCCTGAATCACTACATAGCTTCTTGAAATCACTTGAAGTGAATTCTCCACCATTGTCGGATCTGATGATCTTGATCTTCTTATCAGTTTGATTTTCTATCAAGGCTTTGAATTCCTTGAACTTATCAAACACTTCATCTTTATTCTTCAAGAAGTAAACCCAAGTCTTCCTAGAGAAATCATCAATGAAAGAAACATAGTATACATACCCACTTAGAGAACTGGATGACATTGGACCGCATACATCGGAGTGGATAATTTCCAAAAGTCCTTTTGCTTTGATTTCACTGCTTGGAAATGCCTTCTTTGTGTTCTTTCCTTTTGCACATCCATTGCAAATACCTTCATTCTTTGACTGGATTTCAGGAAGACCCTCTACTACTTTGCTTGCTATTGGAAGTTCTCTATAGTGCACATGAGCAAGCCTTCTATGCCAAAGTTCACTTGTCTCCATGGATTCATGCACCATTGCATGTTCAGGTTGCCCCTTCAACTTGTACAATCCTCCCTCTTGCTCTCCAATCACCACCACATCATCTAGTGTCTTACCCTTTGGCCACATGAGTACTTGACCATCTATAAATGCAACTCTCATTCCCTTTGCATCTAAATATTATATGGATATAAGATTCTTCTTGAGTCTAGGTACATATAGAACATCTTGCATCTTCAAATACTTCCCAGAGTCTAACTTGTAGGAGGCTCCACCACTTCCTTCTATAGGATATTGATAGTCATCCCCAAGTTTCACCTTATGGGGTGACTCATGTTCAGATAGATCTACAAAGGATTCTTTAAATCCCATCATGTGTTTGGAATCCCCACTATCAATAAGCCAATCATCACATCCATGTGAGATAGTACCTGTGAGAGCATAGATCAGCACATATTTTTCCTCACTTGAAGAGTCTTCACTTTCTGCCCTATTTTTCTTCTTGGGAGGTTCATCATCCTCAGCAGTATGAGCATGGTGCCTCTTCTTGATGTTCTTCTTCTTGTAGTATTTTCTCTTCTTGGGACAATCTGAAGCAAAGTGTCCTTTCTCATCACAATTGAAGCATCGAACTTGAGATAGATCTTTCTTCTTATGATGGAAGTGAGAATTTTTCTTGTTGTGAGATTTCTCCCTCTTAAACTTACTTCCCTTAGTGCATGCTGTGAGGGCTTGATCTTCACTTCCCATCTTTTCTTCTCGGGGCACAAGCCTAGCTTCTTCTTGTGAACATTCTTCCAATAGTTTACTGAAAGAGATCAATTTCTTTCTTGCACAAATTTCTTGGATGAAGGAGTCCCATGACCTAGGTGGGCCATTCAAAGTTGTCATGACAATTTCTCCATTATCCACTACTTCGTCCACAGCTTCAAGTTGTTCCTTGATTTGAGAGACCTTATTAAGGTAGGATTGGATGGTCTTTCCATTCTGGATTTTTACCCCTTTTAATTGGTTTCGTAGAGTCATCTTCTGATTTATGTTCTTTCCTTCAAACAACTTGGTCAAGGAGTCAAACATCTCCTTAGGTGTCTTTAGGGAAGACACATGAGGCATGAGATGGTCTTTGATAGAATCAACAATGATTCTCTTAGCCTTGACCAAGTTCTTCCCGTGTAAGGCTTTAGCCTCTTCTCCCTCTGGGACAGGAACCTCTTCACTTATGTAAGTGTCCAACTCATTCTCTTCTAGGATTAACCCAATCCTATACTTCCAGTCTCATAAGTTATCAGCCCCTTCATGCTTATCCTCAAGCTTGGTGTGGTGAGACATCTTAAAGAGTACTTCAAATGGAAATAAAATATATTTAGGCCTTACCACTTGATTTGCTGAAAACTAGATCTGGAGCTGGATTAGGGTTTGCTAGAGAAAACCTAAAAATTCAAATTTTGAATTTCAAACTTCTGAAAGGATAGAAAGATGCACCTTGCTAAGCTGGTCAAGCTGGTGTACTCAGAATTTGAAATCTGCAAATTTTCACCCCTCAAAATTGCTTTTGAAATTTTGATTCACTAGACAGGACCCAAACTAGGGTTTGATTTTCCCGAAGCTTCACCCAACCAAAAAGTTCGATCCAAAGCTCTAAACTTTTATTTTTCAAAGGAGCTTCCAGCTGTGCTCTTAGATTTCAAAAATTCCAATTTTTGCAGAAACCCTAATTTTTAGGTCAAAAACTAAGAATGCTCATAATTGAATTCTGCCTCGACAGAAAGATGCGCCCTTTCTAGGAGAGTCAATCTAGCCTCCTTCCTTTGATGATTTGTGGAGATAAACCTAGATATTAATAAGCCCTATATTTCACAGTTGCATAGTGCCTTCTTCTTAGGTCAGCTCTGATACCATGTTAATTTTTCGATAATTTCATTCCATTATCATTCAGGATCACTAAGAGAATAACCTGTGCAACATATCAATCATAGACACAATAACAATCACACAAGAGACAGAGTTTCACCGGGGAAAACCAAGAAGGTGAACATACCTGCAACTTCCTCAGAGATAATATACACCACAATAAACGATCACAGGGATCAAACCCAATAAGATGTCTCTAGTAGATGCTCCTCCTCCTCTGCATGTGTGCCACTTTCTCTCTTAGCTATGCGAGATTGAAAAGTGAGTGCATGAATAGAATGAGAGAGGCACACCCTCTGTTTATACATTGACTGGACCTGCCAATAAACCAATAGGGATGACTTGCTAATCAAGTCTAATAACCCAACCACATGACCTAATTAGGGACAACCCCACACTAGTGGTCTAATAACCCATCAATACAAATGACAACACTTACAATGTAACTTGCGACACTTGCAAATACAAATGATGACACTTCCAATCAGAGGAATAATCCTTCTCTGTTGGATATACAATAAAGTACAAATGTAATATACAAGTGAATATCTTCCGAAGTTACAAATACATCAACAAACAATACACATGACACATCTGCAAATATTCACACAAAACAAGATGCAAACAACATGCCAGAAGATGGCTTATATTACTTCTGTGAATTGGTTACAATGTGAAATAATTGTAAATACAAATAACTAACTATCTGCCGGCCTTAGCTGTTACAATACATAAGTAACTGTGGTGTGCTCTCTCAGTGTGTCGACCTCACTCTCTCCTGGTTCACTACTGAACTCTGAGATATGGCTCGATCTTCCCTTCGGCTCTACTTGACTCTCCTAAAATGCCAAGTCCCTCAACTGATCCAAACTCTCTTGTCTTCTACTCTACTGTTGTTGTTCTTGAGACCACTATGATCCCTAAGACACACATCCTCCTGTCATCCGATCCTTCCATGATCCTGTAGACCTGCAACTGTCAGTGTCTTGACTGTGCTGCATGGCCTCTTCCTGTGACAACGTCTGTCACGTCTTCACCCACCTGCAATAACTACCATTAACTTCCTTATCAACCCCGAACTGTTTCCAAGTACGCTTTTTGACTTCTACGCTTCCTCTGACATGCTACAGTAAACGTTCCCATTGACCATAGTATCCTTCATTAGCTTTGACTCACCTATTAGCTTCACTCTGCGCTTAGGATTCGCCAATCCGCCCCTTCCTCCTCGCTTGGCTCATGCCCAAAACCTATCGATGTCGCGGTTCGACAACATGTCGACCTTTCAACGACGTTACGACAACTTGTCACCTATCAACATTAACATGTCGACTATCGACTGTCATTTGTTGACACTGACATGTCGACTCTCGACCTCTTCACTCATGTTGACTGCTTCGACAGCTTCTGCTCGACTTATTGACTTCGACGAGTCAATCTGCTTCATGCACTAGCAGTCGTCGACACTCCCTCTGGTAGGCTCCCTTCTATCGATCAACTTCGACTGATCTGCTTAGGCTCTAATGCTCCTGCATCAGACTCCCCAAGTAAAAAAGAACTCGACTGCTCCTTCAGTCTCCTGAACTCTTCTTCAGAAATCCATGTCACCTCCTGCAACTCATCATCTCTCCATCGCACCAGGTATTCCTTCTTTCGCGAACTATGCATACGCCCAACATCGCGTTCTTCTATTACTTCTGTGATCTCCTCCGTGTGTCGATCTAGAATCTGTGCTGCCGAGTCGATGTTCGACAATTATGTGCTTCTACTACTTGAACCTTCTTCGAACTTGTACAGATCTCAGACATTGAAGATTTGTGAAATTCTCAAGTCATTCAGCAGCCCCAACACATAAACATTATCGAAAATCTCTTCTTTTGCAAATTAGCATAGACCAAGTCTCCTTCGTTGAACGACTGTAGTCTCTTCTTTCTGTCGGCTCTCAACTTGAATGCCGCGTTTCTCTTTTCTATGCACTTTCGCACATCTTCATAAACTTCTTTCATGTGCTCTGTGAATGATTTTGCATCTGCGCTCTTTTTGATTTATGTCGGCAACTCGACCAAATCTACCACTCCGTGTGGGATTCTTCCCCGAACAATCTGGAATGGGCTCAAACCTATTGACCAATTCACATAATTGTTGTATGAAAACTCCGCTTGCACCAACACATTTTCCCACTGCTTGGGTCTGTCGGCCGTCAAACATCTCAGAAGTTTTCCCAAAATTTTGTTCACCACCTCGGTCTGTCCGTCTGTCTGCGGATGATATGCCAAGCTAAACTACAACCTCATGTCCAGTTTCTTCCATAGGGTTCTCCAGAAATGCCCCATAAACTTGTTATCTCTATCCGATGTGATACTCTTCAGCAACCCATGCAATCTAACTACTTCCTTGAAGAATAATACAACAATGCCTGTGGCGTCACTTGTCTTCCGACACGGAATAAAGTGTGCCATTTTTGAAAATCTGTCGACTACCACAAATATTGAGTTGCTTCCTTGCTGCATCTTCAAAAATCCTAGTACAAAATCCATGCTCAAGTGCTCCCATGGGGTATTCGGTACCAGAAACGACGTATAAAACCCAGTGTTATGACTTCTTCCCTTTTCCAAATGGAAAACTCTACACTGTCGCACCCACTTTTCGACATCTGTCACCATTCTTGGCCAATAATAATTTTCTTCAACTAATGCCCTGGTTTTGTCGATGCCAAAATGACCTGCTAATCCATCGCTATGTAACTCTTAGATTAGGTTCTCTCGCACTGATCATCTAGGAATGCACAACTTTTTTCCCTTGAACAGATAGCCTTCTTGGACAAACTAATCCAGATATGGAGTTCTGTTGACACTCCATGGTTCACGACAAGCTTCCCATGCTTTTGTAAAATCCTCGTCGGTAGCATACTCTGTCTTCACTGACTCTATTCCTGTTGCTTGAACTGTCGCTGTATTTAACAATGAACCTCTTCTACTCAGCGCATCGACAACCTTATTCGACTTGCCCGACCTATGTCACAACATGAATGTATATCCCTGTAGGAATTTGACCCATTTCATGTGCCATTGATTTAACTTCGACTGAGTGTTCAGATACCTCAGTGCTTGATGATCTGTGTACAACATAAATTCTTTGGGAAACAGATAATGCCTCCACTTCTTCAATGCCTGGACAATAGCATATAATTCCTGGTCATAGACCAAATATTTCCACTTCACATCATCCAAATTTTCACTAAAGAATGAAATTGGTCGGCCCTCCTGGCTCAACACTGCTCCAATTACGATTCAACGCAATCAACCTGGAAAAAATTGTCGAAATATGGGAGTGCCAACACTGGGATCTTAGTGACCTTTTCCTTCAACTTGTTGAAATCTTGATGGGCTGATTTCGTCCACTTGAACTCTCCTTTGCGCATACACTCTGTCAATGGTGCATAAATACGACTGAATCCCCTGATGAACTTCATGTAGAAAGTGGCAAGTCCACTGAAACTCCTTACTCCAGTCGCGCTTGTCGGTTCAGGCCAATCCAATATCGCCTTCACCTTTTCTAGGTCCATCACCAACCCTTAACCCAATATTACGAATCCCAAGTATACCAGTTCTTCCTTCATGAAGAAACACTTATGCAATTTCACCATCAACTTCTCTTCCTACAACTTCTGCAATACCTGTCGAATGTGCCCCAAGTGTTCTTCCTTGGTTCGACTGAAAATCAGAATGTCATCTAGATAGACTATGACAAACTTTCCCAAGAATGGTTTCATTACTTCATTCATCAACCGCATGAATGTACTAGGTGCATTAGTCAATCCAAATGGCATGACTAACCACTCATACAACCCTTCCTTCATCTTGAATGTTGTTTTCCATTCATCTCCTTCTCTAACCCGAATTTGATGATAACCGCTCTTCAGGTCTATCTTCGTGAAGTACTTCACTCCACTCAAACAATCCATCAAGTCATCCATTCTCGACAATTGAAACCGATACTTGATCATGATCTTGTTGATAGCTATGGAGCCTGTACACATCCTCCATTCTCCACCTTTCTTCGACGCTAATATTGCTGGTACTGTGCACGGACTCAGACTCTCTTTGATCAACCCTCTATCCAATAACTCCTAGACCTGTCGATTAAGTTCCTGACCTTCTGTCAGACTCATCCTATGCGGTGCCTTGTTTGGAAGAATCGACCTTGGAATCAAGTTGATTTGATGGGATATGCTCCTCGTCGGTGGCAATCCCGTCATTGTCTCATCGACCACTATGCTGCGAAACTCTTCAAGCATCTTTCCGACTTCGACCAGAATTTTCTCCACTACTGCACTCTCGACACATGGTTCCTTCGAAATGATATCATAACACCCCGACTGTTTTTCCTCTTCCACAAGGAATTCTTTCCCTGAACACATCAGCACGTGCTTCTCCCAAAAGTTTCTCTCGCCCTACTTACCGTCGACGTGCTCCTTTGGTTTCAGCTTAAGAGTCCTTTTCACGCCATTCTTCCACACTGTGACTGTGTTGGCTCGACCATCATATATTATTTTTCGATTATATTTCCATGGTCTTCCTAACAACAGATGGCATGCATCCATTGGAATTACATCACACAGTACACTGTCCTCTAACTTCCCAACCTTGAAGTTAATCAGGAACTGTCTGGTCACCTTCACATGGTGTCTTTTCTGCAACCATGAGATCTTGTAAGGGTCTGGATGTTCTCGACATCCCAACTTTGCTTTCTTGATCACCTCTATCAACATAAGATTCTCAGTGCTTCCGCCATCAACTTGTTGTTGCTACAACACCCTTCCCCAAAATTTTTAAGTTATTTGGGGCCCCTCCTTTTAACACTTTTGTAGTAAGCTTTTACTTCATCGTTCTGGTTTTCCTCTAACTAGTCAGAATTTCATTGCCTGCTTCCAAAAGAGTTTTCTCATTTTATCTAAGGCAAAGTCATCTTTTCCTTTAGCGCAAAATTTTCGCCTCAACTTCCCTGCTATAGCGCAAGTTTTAGACTTAAGTCCATCGCAGCTCTGACATGCCTTTAACCATAAGTCCCTTGCTGGGTGCAAACTCTAATCACAAATCCTCCGTCTGGTGCGTACCTTGGCTCTAACTCAACCGCCCTTTTGACAAGTCCCAAGTCTGTTATCTGGCGCAATAAGCCGGCCATAGTTAGCACAAGAGATAATTTTTCTCGGTCACTTGAGGCACAAGAATTATCATTATCATCCCGCCTTGGAGCTACGCTTCACTTCCTTGGAAAGATTAAAAGTTGGCGCATTCTACCCCAGCTCAACTATGATGATAGAGTCGACTCCCCAAGCGCTGGAGACGTGCTTATCCTTCCCGCTTACAAATCTGTGTTCGTCTTTCATGATAACTCATGCCTGGTGCATTTTTCCAAGCTCAACCCTAATGCCAGGAGGGCCACTTGAGCGCAAAGCTTATCTTTGAAGCATGCTTGCCACATAGCGCAAAACATTACACTCCCCTCTTGGCGCGAAAGCTAAAATCAGTACTTGGCGCGAAAAGATCTCCTCGATCCCTGTACACCGGCGAAGTTGGTAAGGCCTTTAATAAAACCATGTGCCACTCTTAATGACAGATTTCTCAAGCCCCGTGATCATAACCTCGCCAACTTTAAACGTACGTGAGTATTTAACTCTCCCCCTATTTAAGGCATGCAACGACGTTTCGGGTTTTTATTTAGTCATTTGCACTTCGAGCACTCGCCATTAGCGTCGAAGTTAGATACTGTCGTTCACTGCAAACAGTTGAGGTCTCGGAACGCTCGCCATACTGACAGGTAGGCTCTTTCCCAATCCTACTCTTGGATTAGTAGGTTAGAAAATCACCCACGCATAGTTTGAGTAGCTCAAGTGGCCTTCGTTTTTCTTTGCATGAAAGCTAGAAAGGATGTAGGACAGTCGCCTTTCTTTTCCCTATGAGGATACGAAGCCACCACTTTCAAAATAGGGTAGAGACGGCCCCGTCTCATAGGCACAAGTCTTTCCCCTCTATTGCGTTTTCGGTTCTCCTGGTTTTCCTCATAGCGCTTTCATTCGCCAAGCAAAACCCGCAGCTCCCCACAACTGCATTTGAAAGTTTTATGTGTTTTCTTGGTTGCGTAATAGTTTGTTTCGGTTTGAGGATCTTCTTCTTTGAGTAGAGTCTCTATTTTCTGAAAGTATGAAGTGCTTATCCCACTCTGGTCATGAGGTCGAATCATCCCAGCGGTATCTTGGCGACCGCAGATTTTTTGCACAAGCCCGTAGAAGCCGTAGTAAGGCAAGGCCTTGTTTGCAAAACTCCCTGCCAAGCATCTTTTGCACGTAAGGTTCGACCCTTCTTGCTCCTTGCAGTTAAAGTTTCATGCTATAAGCACTGAGATACCCTGCTCAATCAAGAGAGAGGTTTATTCATGCCGTGGTTGCATAAAACCCACATTGCTCTGCCAAAGCTATCGTGGAGATGTGTTAAATCAGCCCATCAAGCCCATTTAGAAACTGAAAGTTACGGCTCGATCCTTAGCCGATAAAGCCTGCGGTTGCGGAACTTATCCATCTTTAGCGTAGCTTCCACTATAAGTTGTCGGCGCATGAAATGTTTAAACATTGACGCACAGACAATATGCCATGCATTATGTTAAGCGCTAGCGCAAAAAATAAGATTAGGATAGCACATGCGAATGTGTTTAGCTTGGGCGCACAAATGAAATTATGGCGCTGGCACACGAAATATTTTAGGTCTCAGCGCAAGAAATGCATTATCACTTGGCGCCTGAATAATTTTAGGCACCGGCGTGCATAGAATGTTCAAATATTAGTGCATAAATTCCCACTTATACCCCAGCGCACACTAGATCGCTAATCTTAGCACATGCAAAATCCTGAGCTCGGCGCAAAGTTCTATTTAGACGCCAGCGCAGAAATCTTCTCAGATTCGTGCAAGTGTGTGTATTAATTCCAGGGAATACCTACGCAGATTCAAATATGATCTCGCCCATTGTCTTGATGTTTTCTCTTTGTTTTTAGCATGAAGGGACATTTCTGAATTAAGCTTAAACATGAATTGAAGATAATTATGATTGTTTGAGACAGCCTCTATTTTGTGAAAATGTTATATTTTGGCTTTGTCATAGAGTGCTGCTAATGTTTGGAATAGTGGTCTAACTAAAGTATTTTGGTATTGCCTTGCTCACCACAGGATTACCATGCATAGGAAGTTAGCAAAGAAGAAGGCAGCTCATAAAGTAACCTCAGACTCAGAGGTTGAAGTTCTATTAGATACTTCTCTCGTCAGGATGTTTGCTGACACGCAAGCTACCACTGTTGTTTCCCCTGGGATCTACACTCCTGAATTTCAATGGGGTGATCCATACAAATTCATCATAGCTCAAGATAGTTCAATAGCTTCTATAGAGGATGCCTTAGTGTATGCCAACATCAGAAGGTCTCATTTGCATAAGGCAACAACTCGGCCAGAGCTATTCCCTTGTTCTGAAGTCAGCAGGAGAGAAGGGGAAAGAGCTGACAGAGAAGTCTCTTGAGCCAGATCCATCTACTCCAACAGATATGGAAGTAGACCCACCATTGATATGCACTCAAGGGGGAACTCATGAAGAAGGTGCCTATTCAGGGAGCTTAGCGCTGACCCCATATAACCCCAGGAAGCAGCGCAAAATAGCAGACCTGGATACTGTATATTTTAGTGAGAAGAAAAGGGCCATCATTAATAGGAGAGAAAAGAAAATGGAAGCCAAGACAAAGAATGTGGAAACCGAGGAGGATTATTATGAACTATGGATAACAGAGAAAACATTGGTCCAAGGAACTAATGCCAACCCCACATTCCAAGCTCAATGCACCATGGCATCAGCTAAGGCAACTAAAGCCAATATTGATTTTTTGAAAGAAAAGTTAAAGCATTACAGGGAGCAGTGCCTTAAGATCAAAGATGATAGAAAGAGGGAGGTTTTGTAAGCAAACAAACTGAAGGAGAAATACAATGAGTTGTTAGGAGAGCATCTGGTGCTCAATTCAGGAGTCCTCCAGCTCGAGAATGAGAAGAACTCCTTAGAACTGCAGTTGCCTATCTATGAAGGTGACTTGGAGAATCTGAAGGCTCGGATAAAAGAGTTGGAAGAGCTCGAAACAAGCGGAGCTCAACAAATTCAGCTCCGCCAACATGAATATGAGGGACTGATTCAAGAAAAGGAACAACTAGAAAGAAAACTCAAAGAGGCAGCGGAAGACTAGCAAAATGTTTCCACATTTCACAAACAAGCATGTGATATGCGGATTAAAATCCATCAGCTACTAGTACTGATCTCGGAGGAGATTTGGAGCATGAAAGAGATGATTAAGAAAATGACAGCAATTGAAACCAAAGCCCTAAGGACCCAAGAAAGGTTTGCAGATCATGTAGAGAAGCTGAAACAACAATTTGAGTGGAAAAAGGGAAAATCTCAGCTCCCTTCACACTTACGCGCCCCTACAGGGGATGAATTGGATGTGGGCATAGGAATCCTTGAATTGTCCAGAGAGTGCGGTACCAAGGTAAGTTCGGAAATCAAAAGGACGGTCCATAAGTGTTGTTCCATCTTTTCCACACTCAGGGAATCGCTTATCATATGTCATCTGGTTATCCCCACCTCCATTTATGATTTCCCAAAAGAAGAAGACCGAGTGTTTGAGTTGCAGAACGAGCTAGACGATGAATTGGCTTACATCAAGAAGATAGAGGTATTGACTCAGGATGAATTTCAACAGTTCATTTGCCAGCCTGCAATACAAATTTACTTCCTGGAAGCAATGGAAAAAGAGACCACACAGGGTAAAGCGCTGATCAAATCGGACCTTCGTAAGCATGAAATAGCGTCCCAAGCAACAGTATCTTCTCGCAGCAAGCTCATCGTAAAGGATATCAACCAATGTACCTCATACATTCAAAGTATAGATGGCCCGGTAATCTCAAGCAAGCCGGTTAGTGGAGGCGTATCTTCAAGTCAGCAAGCAGAAGCCCCAGTATAATAGACAGATCATTCTTATTTTGTTTCAAGCAAGCGAAAAGGCTGAAATTCTACCTTTGTATAATTGCTTTAAAAGCACAGTTGGTCCCTAGTTTTGTCCTATTTGTAAAACCTTACACGTATTCATAGGCTTTGTAAGGATACAATGAAAGCCAAGGAAGGAGGTTATAGAATTAGGGTACACTTGTCAGCCCAAGGGGCACTTTCTAAAGTTATAAATAGAAGGTTAGAAGGAATAGAGTCGCCAGAGGACTTTTTTTTTGGCAGGGAAAAGAAGCTTCTTAGCTTGTACGAACTATTTTGTAATTAGCTCCAGGGAAGCGATTTTTGCCTAATAAAGAGCCCGAGGGAGACATTTGTTTTGCCTGGAAATGTGGACTTGATGCATGCTGGATTATTCTTATGACATTCTGACATTGCTGTGAGATCTTTCCTTGCTGTTCGGAATTGTTTCTGTCTGATGAATGATCTCACTATTTTCTGTGCAATGATGTTTTCCTAAATGAGTAATAGAATGCTTTCACATGGATATAAAAGCTATCTTTTATATCTTTAATTTCTTGTTGTAGATGTATCTTTGTGATTTAATGGTTATCTGTGGATCTTTAGATACTTCTTTCAGCACATTGCTCATATTTAAAGTTTACTCCTTGCAAGGATAGATTAGATTTATTTCAGTCTTAGATATAGATTTGTTTCAATCTCTCCATTTAGATTAAATTAGCTTAGGCACTTGCATATCATTTTAACAATAAAATAAAAAAGAACGGTGGATCGGGCCATAACCGGTGTAAAAGAAGCAAATCTCCAAATCTAACGGTAGCCAGAACCGTTAGTTGGATGGATTCCCCATACAAAACGGTGGACAATCTAATTAGGATAGTTTACCAGGGAGAATCCCTTTCTGCTTGATGCCGCGATCTTCGAGGCATCAACAGTTTTTATCACTAGAAGGAGGGCCCGAAGTGCATGGCTGATAAAGGAAAATCTCCCATTGTCAAAAATGTTACTGAAAACCCGCTTGAAATAGGAATTTTAGACAGCCCAAATATTGAAGTAACAAATCAAGAAAACTCCATCTCTGATTCTAAACATCAAGAAGTATTGTATGATGTGCCTTTTGTAGAAATAGAAGATTTAAGGAGACATACATGATATTATGTTAGGCAACTAGGTGGTTTAAATGCATTGAATTTCCTACCTAGGAAAAGTACTCCCAGAAAAGAGAGACAGTACACCCGTGATTCGATTCTTGTGCAGAACTTTGAAGAGCTTATAAATTTAACTTTGGAAGAAATTGCAGAACCCCTAAAAGAAATCGATCTTGAAAACCCAGAAATTTTTTCAGATCTAGAATATATTGGAGAACATGTTACTCCAAAGAACACCCCACTTAATTCACCACACAATTCTCCACCTGATTCTCCACATAGAAATATGGTTGTACCTTCTTGGAGAGCGAGGGTAGCATTGAATCTAGCTGGGCCATTCCACAATCTACCTAAAAATCCAGAGAAAGTCTTGCCTAAATTCAACCCAGGAAAAGCCATTTCTGCTGAAGATCATCTCAAGAGTTTTTATTTAGCCTTGAATCTTTTAAATGTACAGCATGAAGATGTAGTTTGTAGGCTTTTCCCATACACATTTGAGCCAAAAGTTTATTCCTGGTATTTTAGCTTACAAGCTAGCTCAATTTCTAGCTGGGAAGAATTTGAAACATGTTTCTTAAAGAAGTATGGAAATCAAAAGACTGTAGCTAGACTCATGAAAGAATTATTGTCCATGAGAATGGAAAAGAAAGAAAAGGTTCAAGACTTCAACCAAAGGTTCACAACACTCTTAAATAATTTCAGTAAAGCAAATAAACTGACAAAAGAATCTCTAGTTGAATATTATACAACAGCTCTTGAAGGGCCAATAGCAATGTTTGTCAAAAGATCTAAGAAAACCACCCTGATAGAAAATTTCGAAGAAGTAGGAAGGTAGAAGAGGAAGTAGATAGCATTGCCAAACATGCCTTAGACGCAGAAACAAAACCAGCAATTAGTAAAAAAGCCTTGATGCTCACCAGGAATAAAGAAGAGCCATCAGTAGACATGGAGAACGTAGTTAAGATGATGCAGAAATTGTCTAATAAAATCGTAGATCTCGAGAAAGATAAAGCAGCTAGTACATCTAGGAAGCCTTTCAAGCTATTCTATAAGAAGAGAGAAGACAACGATCAACCTCATCCACCTATGAATACTTCTCCTATTTTAAATCTGAATTAAATAGGGATGGAACACTTTTGCACATTTCATCAGGAGCCACACTCGGAAAAGAGTTGCCCACAATTGATTAACTCTATGAGTTTAGTCATGAACCAAATGCTGGATTCACAGATTCCATATCAAGACGATCCTCCAGAGGAATTGAGCCCTAAGATAGAGGAACCATCTCCAGACACTACTATGGTGCTATGGGATTCGGTACCTTTAACTGAATTGGTAGAAGATGATCCTGTGGAAAGCCCAGTCTCTGCTATAAACATTAACACTCGTAGTAAAGGTCTCATTGCAGATCCAGTGCCAAGCTTGACTATTACCAAGCCTAAAATTTCAAAAGAATTACCTTGAAGACACATAACAGTCATTCCACGACAGCCTAAAGCTAACCCAACAGTGGCCAAGAAGCCAAGCATTGACACAACAGTTCAACAACCGAAGGTCACACTGAATAAGACAGACCATCCAACTAGAATTGTAAAAGAATCTGATATAGGATATGACATTATTGAAGATATAAAGAAAGTAAAGGCAAATGTTTCAATATTCGATATGTGCAGTTTTCCCCAACAACGAGACAAGTTGTTGCATGTTCTTCAATCCTAGCCCAGTACTCCATTAACAGATACTCAAGAAGACCCTGAAATTAATGAGGCTAGTATCGGCGGGAAGTCCAAATCTCAGACGTTGCCATTTCTTTTAACTTTTGAAATTTTCAATCACAATGTACACAATTGTCTAGTAGATTCTGGAGCATCTTCGAATGTCATGCCACTGTCAATCTGTAAAAATATTAATGGGCAACCAATTCCATTTCCCACCTAGATTATTCAGTTAGATAGGATTGTTGTCAAAGTTATCGGGGAAATGAAAGATGTCCTCATTAGGTTGTCAACAGATTCTAGAGTTTGTCAGTTCATTGATATAATGGTAGTTGACATTCCCGAAGCCTATGGTTTGATCCTACGTAGGGATTGGTCCACAAAGTTGAATGGTTACTTTGCAACTGATTGGTCCCATTTGTGGTTGCCATATCAAAATAGACAGAATCAGATCAAGGTTCTGAGAGAACCGCACATGAAACAAAATGTAACTCAACTAGAAGGAAAGAATGAAGCTGTAGCCTTCTCATCCTCAGTTTTGGGAAATTATTTCTTAGAAATCGATCCAGGTAATTATCAGTCTAAAACTATTAGCCATGAATCAGATGAACAGTCTGATCTCCTTCATTTTTCTCGGACTAATGATATTGACTATAATATAGTTAGTTTAGTCACTGACTTAGATCATAAAGATACTAACTTAACTATATCAAATGATTTATTTTGGACATTATACTTTGATGGTTCTAAAAATTTGGAAGGTTCTGGTGCCAGTTGTGTTTTGATGGATCCAAAAATAAATAAGTATTTTTTGCCCTGTAGGTTAGAATTTGATTGTACTAATAATATTGTTGAATATGAAGCTTTAGTCCACGGATTAAAGAAAGCCATCAGTTTAAATGTTAAGTATCTGAAGGTGTTTGGTGACTCCGAAATAGTTGTGAGACAGGTAAGAGATACCATTCACTGTCTCTCACCTCATTTGAAAGGTTATCAGGCTGAGGTATGGGATTTAATTGTGCATTTTGATGCTTTCATTATAAAACCTGTTCCGAGATTGCAAAATGCTGCAGCTGATTTATTAGCAAATTCCACTTCTAGATTGGTGCCAAATAATAACAAGTGCTCAATTGAGTTAATTTTCAGGCCTTTTGTCCCTAACAATATCACAAACTTCAAAGTTTTCAATGATGACGAACAGATTATCAGTTTTTTAACAAATGAAGACATATTCCAAGAAGTTGTGATAGATGAACAAGAACTCGATTCTGATTTACAAAAGAAATATACAGCTAAAGGCAATTTCATCCCCAAAGGGGTGAGGTCACTTGAAATGCTGTTTGATCTACAGAGCAAGTTCAAAAGGCCAGCAAATACCAAGACCAATAGCTCATCAATGCAGCATGAATTAGTTAATCTGGGCAACGAAGCTTAACCAAAATTTGTTAACCTTGGCAAATGTTGTTCACCAGGAGAAAGAGATAAGTTCATCAAACTGTTTCGACAATATAAGGATGTTTTTGCATGGACTTATGAAGTTTCGAAAACATATGACATCCGCATTATTTAGGATGTCATACCAATGAAAGCAAGTGTCAAGCCATTTCAGCAGCAATTAAGAAGGATGCATCCTACTCTTGAACCTTTGATTCAAAAGGAACTGAAGAAGTTACTGGATGCTAAACTAATATTTAAGGTCTGGCATTCTGAATGGGTTTCTAACCTTGTTCCCGTGAGAAAGAAGTTAGGAGAGATAAGACTATGTGTTGACTTCAGAAATTTGAATAGGGCTTCAGATAAAGACAACTATCCCATCCCTTCAATGGAACAAATTCTCTAGATGGTATTAGGATCATAACTTTTTTCCCTTCTTGATGGTTTCTCTGGTTACAATCAAGTATTAGTATCTGAAGAATACCGTCTTAAGACTACTTTCCGCACTAAGTGGGGAACTTTCGCATACCGAAGAATGCCATTTGGCCTCATAAACGCAGGAGCTACATTTCAGCGGGCAATGGACATTGCCTTTTGAGGATTGGGAGGTCATTGTGTTGTGGTCTACTTAGATGATGTGACAGTTTTTTCAAAGAAAAGAGAAGATCATGTTGTTCACTTGAAACAGATTTTTGAGCATTGCCAAAAATATGGTATCTCTTTAAATCCCAAGAAGAGTGTGTTTGTTGTTCCCGAAGGCAAACTGTTGGGCCATATCATTTCAAAAAGGGGAGTTTCAATAGATCAAGAGAGAGTACAAGCTGTCAATAAAGTCCCCATGCCTCATAACAAGAAATCCATGTAGTCATTTATGGGCACTATCAATTTTGTCCAAAGATTTGTCCTTGATTTCGCGCAAATTGTTAAACCTTTGAAGCAAATGGTCAAGCAAAGCACACAGTTCAAGTGGACAGACTTAGAAAAGGATGCATTCAGGTACATTAAGGCAGCCATAGCTAAGGCTCCTTCCTTAAGAAGCCCATATTTTGACAAATATTTTATCTTGTATACCTTTGCTTCGGACGACTCACTCGCGGCGGTGCTTACGCAAAAGGTAGAGTTAGGAGATGAATACCCAATCTCGTTTATGAGCACTGGTCTGGAAGGTGCTGAACTAAACTATCATGTTTTTGAAAAGCATGCATATGCTGTCTTCAAAGCGGTCAAACAATTCATACCATATATTCTTAAGAAAAGAACTAAAGTTATAGTTCCTCACCCAACTGTTAGATCCCTTTTTGTTCAAAAGGAATTGGGAGAAAGAAGGGAAAATTGGGTCACATCTCTTCAAGAATATGATTTAGAATTTAAACCAGCCACCATCATCAAAGGACAAGGCCTGTGTAAATTGCTTACAGAGCATCCAATGGATGAAGAGCAGCATTGGAAGAATAAAGCCGAATTGAATTCAGTCGAGGTATGTCCCATTTTCACAGCTCCTGAATCGTGGTACAGAGACCTAGTGCATTATTTGCAGCAAGGATATCTACCAAAACACTGGAGTTCTAAGCAAAGAAGGGCACTCCGTCTAAAATCAGCAGCTTATCAAATCATTGATGGGATACTTTTCAGAAAAAATTACGATGGAATTTTTCTTAGATGTCTAGAAAAGGAAGATGCAAGTAAAGTTGTCAAAGAGTTACATGATGGTCCCATTGGTGGACATTATTTAGGGGATACAACGGCTCACAAAATACTCAGAGCTGGCTATTATTGACCCACTTTATTTCGAGACGCCCATGCTTATGCATGGAACTGTGATATATGTCAAAGAAGTGCTAGAAAATTACCTAAGGCAGCTGGACCTTTGCAGCCAGTTATTATCTCAGAACCTTTTGAACAATGGGGTATAGATGTGATTGGAGAGATAAACCCAAATTCTTCTCTACAACATCGATACATCCTGATGGCCACCGACTATTTCACCAGATGGACGGAGGCTACCCCATTGCGCAAGATCAATGAAGATGCAATCATCAGATTCTTGAAGGAGAACATCATAACCAGGTTTGGGGTTCCAATTTCCCTAGTATTTGATAATGCCACCTATTTCTTGTCTTTTAAAATAAATGAATTTGTTTATGAATGGGGAATTAAACTGCATTATTCAGCCAATTATTACCCTCAAGGAAATGGATTAGCTGAATCTTCAAACAAAAACTTCATCCGAATTCTCAAGAAGACTGTGATAGAAAATCAGCGAAGTTGGCTTATAGCTCTCCCAAATGCCTTATGGGCAGATAGGGTGACTCCAAAGAACGCATTATGGGTTTCCCCTTACACTCTCATCTATGGCAAGGAAGCCATTCTCCCTCCCAATATTTTGCTTCCATCCTTACAGTTGTCCCAAGCCTCTCGAGGGTCTGGTAGTCAAGTCTTGCAATCTAGGATCAATACTTTGCTTCAACTTGAAGAAGCCCGTTAGAAAGCTAAATACCAATTTCATCAACATCAAGACATAGTCAAAAGATGGTTCGATAAGAGCAAGTATGGTAAAAGAAGTTTTGAAGTAGGAGATTTAGTTATGAAATGGGACCATAATCATGAAGGCAAGGGGATGCACACAAAATTCCAACACTTATGGATAGGCCCTTACCAAATCTCTGCAAAGCTCGGCCCATCCACTTACAAGTTGATAGATCTCCAGGGAGATGAAGTAACCCTTCCTCTCAATGGCCTCACCTTGAAACAATACTTTGCATAGTCTCAATGAGACTTTCTGTACATAAATAAAGTTTTCTTTTATTTTACTCTAGTCTATGTTTCCTGTGTTTCAGCTAGATTTCCTTTTTCTCTTAGCCTCTGACTTTTTGTACAAATTTGTCTCCCTGAGTCACCTGCAATTGGGCCTCTCGTGAAGGCAGATCTCGCAAGAGAATTGCACAACTCTTAAAGCTGGAAATGTATCCTGGAAAGAAAGTTCACCCATGCATTTGGGGCTTTGATGATCGTTCTCCAGAATGAAGAGATCCAGTTCTATTGGTCACACTAACCCTTGTTTAAATAGCAGAGATCTATGATTATATTTACTACTATCTTCAGGATCCATCCACCATCACACTTAAAAGCATCTCAAGAAGATCGCTTTGGTTGGACCCATGGATGAGTAGCACATCTTGAAGGCATAGGGTATTGAAATGACTCCATGCTGCAAATTTAAACCCAAAGGGGCTCATAATCAAGGGTCTATTTTCCAGAGATTCTCACCTCAATCAAAGCATGGCTGAGATAAAAGCAAAGCATACAGGTCAAGAAAGATTTCCAAAATACTCAGCTCAAGTTCGGCTCCTCTCCGTCCGTGAGGCTTGATAAAACAATAAAATCTCTCACTCACACAAAAGGGCATTATGGATTGAGGAGCCAAAATCAAAGACCGTATTTTAAAGAAAATATTTCTGGAAGGATGAAGCAGCAAAGCTGTCAAATGTATGAACATCCAAATGGATGCAGGCGGCATGGGAATGAGGAACAAGAGCAATGGTGTCTATTAGATGTTGTTGCAAATCCTGTGGAGTCCGATAGCAGTGGTCATCTGAAAGATGAATCTTCTAAAATTTACCCCATATTTTGGCCCTTGGAAATTTTTAAAGATATCTTCATCAAAGATCCCTTCTCCCAATGACCAATGGGTAAAGTGATTTCTTCCTTTGTCAAGATTCGAACGCTTAAGACGACTACTGCACATAAGGTGAACAGCTTTTGAAAAGAATTCTTCCAATAAACGAGATAGTTTTCAGAGATCTGTGTTCATTAGCGATTCGCCAATTGTTGTTGCTGCAACAACCTTCCCCAAAATTTTGAAGTTATTTGGGGCCCCTCCTTTTAACACTTTTGTAGCAAGCTTTTACTTCATCTTTCCGGTTTTCCTCTAACTAGTCAGAATTTCATTGCCTGCTTCCAAAAGAGTTTTCTCATTTTATCTAAGGCAAAGCCATATTTTCCTTTAGCACAGATTTTTGTCTCAACTTCCTCGTTGTAGAGAAAGTTTTAGAATTAAGTCCACCATGGCTCTGATGTGCCTTTAACCATAAGTCCCTCGCTGGGCACAAACTCTAATCACAAATCCTCTGTTTGGCGCGTACCTTGGCTCTAACTCAATCACCCTTTTGACAAGTCCCAAGTCTGTTATTTGGCGCAATAAGCCGGCCACCATTAGCACAAGAGATCATTTTTCTCGGTCGCTTGAGGCGCAAGAATTATCATTATCATCCCGCCTTGGAGCTACGCTTCACTTCCTTGGAAGGATTAAAAGCTAGCACATTCTGCCCCAACGCAACTATGATGATAGAGTCGACTCCCCAAGCGTTGGAGACGTGCTTATCCTTCTCGCTTACAAATCCCTGTTTGTCTTTCATGATAACTCATGCCTGGAACGGTTTTCTAAGCGCAACCCTAATGCCGAGAGGGCTGCTTGAGCGCAAAGCTTATCTTTGAATGTGCGCTTGCCACATAGCGCAAAACATTACGCTCCCCACTTGGCGCGAAATCTAAAATCAGTACTCGACGCGAAAAGATCTCCTCGATCCCTATGCACCGACGGAGTTGGTAAGACCTTTAATAAAACCATGTGCCACTCTTAATGACATATTTCTCGAGCCCCATACCCCCATAACCCTGCCAACTTTAAACGTACATGAGCATTTAACTCTCCCCTATTTAATGCATGCAACGACGTTTTGGGTTTTTATTTAGTCATTTGCACTCGGAGCGCTTGCCATTTGCGTTGAAGTTCGAGACTGCCGTTCGTTGCAAACAACTGAGGTCTTGGAACGCTTGCCATACTGACAGGTAGGATCTTTCCCAATACTGCTCTTGGATTAGTAGGTTAAAAAAGCACCCACGCACAGTTTGAGTAGCTCAAGCGGCCTTCATTTTTCTTTGCATGAAAGCTACAAAGGATGTAGGACAGTCGCTGTTCTTTTCCCTATGAGGATACAAAGCCACCACTTTCAGGCCAGGGCACAGATGGCCCCATCTCACAGGCACGAGTATTTCCCCTCTGTTGCATTTTTGGCTCTCCTGGTTTTCCTCATAGAGCTTTCATTCGCCAAGCGAAACCCGCGGCTCCCCACAACTGCATTTGAAATTTTTATGTGTTTTCTTGGTTGCGTAATAGTTTGTTTCGGTTTGAGGATCTTCTTCTTTGAGTAGAGTCTTTGTTTTCTAAAAGTATGAAGTGCTTATCCCGCTCTGGTCATGAGGTCTAATCGTCCCAACGGTATCTTAGCGGCCACAGAGTTTTTTGCGCAAACCCATAGAAGCCACAACATCCCGAGGCCTTGTTTGCAAAACTCCCTGCCAAGCATCTTCTGTGCATAAGGCCCGACCCTTCTTGCTCCTTGCAGTTAACGTTTCATGCTATAAGCACTGAGATACCCTGCTCAATCAAGAGTGAGGTTTATTCATGCCGTGGTTGCATAAAACCCACATTGCTCAGCTGAAGCTGCCATGGAGATGTGTTAAATTAGCCCATTAAGCCCATTTAGAAACTCGAAGTTACGACCCGATCCTTATCCGATAAAGCTTGCGGCTATGGAACTTATCCATCTTCAGCGTAGCTTCCACTATAAGCTATCGACGCATGAAATGTTTAAACATTGATGCATAGACAATATGCCGTGCATTATGTTAAGCGCTAGCGCAAAAAATAAGATTAGGATAGCACATGCGAATGTGTTTAGCTTGGGCGCACAAATGAAATTATGGCGCTGGCGTGCGAAATATTTTAGGTCTCAGCGCAGGAAATGCATTATCACTTGGCGCCCGAATAATTTTAGGTGCCGCCATGCATAGAATGTTCAAATCTTAGCACATAAATTCCCACTTATACCCCAATGCACACTAGATCGCTAATCTTAGTGCGTGCAGAATCCCGAGATCGGCACAAAGTTCTATTTAGGCGCCAGCGCAGAAATCTTCTCAGATTCGCGCAAGTGTGTGTATTAATTCCAGGGAATACCTGCGCAGATTCAAAGATGATCTTGCCCATTGTCTTGATGTTTTGTCTTTGTTTTTAGCATGAAGGGACATTGTTGAATTAAGCTTAAACATGAATTGAAGATAATTATGATTGTTTAAGACAGCCTCTATTTTGTGAAAATGTTATATTTTGGCTTTGTCATAGAGTGTTGCTAATGCTTGGAATAATGGTCTAACTAAAGTCTTTTGGTATTGCCTTGCTCACCATAGGATTACCATGCATAGGAAGTCAGTAAAGAAGAAGGAAGCTCAAAAAGTAACCTCAGACTCAAAGGTTGAAGTTCTATTAGATACTTCTCTCGTCATGATGTTTGCTGACACGCAAGCTACCACTGGTGTTTCCCCTGGGAGCTCCACTCCTAAATTTCAATAAGGTGATCTATACAAATTCATCATAGCTCAAGATAGTTCAACAGCTTCTATAGAGGATGCCTTAGTGTATGCCAACATCAAAAGGTCTCATTTGCATAAGGCAACAACTCGGCCAGAGCTATTCCCTTATTCCGAAGTTATTGGATGGCTTATTCCTAACATCCGAACTGACACAAGGCTCATGACTGATAAAAATGGGTTAAGCTTGGAATCTTTCACTCCCGAGCATGTTACTGCTGCCTACAGATTTCCTTCACCCAGGGCTTCCTTAGATGATGACTAGATGGCAAAGCATCAAATGGAATTGCAAGAAACTACCCGTAAGATGACTATAAATGTGAGGCAGATCAGGAGGAGGCAGAATAATGAATATGAGAGCAATCTCCTAAAAACCCCTTACAGGTTCATCATCCTGATGTTGAGTAGACTCTTCGGCATGCCTAATGGCAATGTGTTTAAGATCGGATGGGTGCCGGTGATGTTTCACATAGCCACAAAAGGCACCATCTTCAACTGGGATGAAATAATTTCAGATAGCTTGGCCTCACAGTTAACAGCATCCCAAGGAGGACTAGCCCAAAAGAAGGTAGATTTCTTCATGTCTTCATACCTGATTGACTGCTTATTAAGCAAGCATTTGTTCCCGGACTTGGGTTGCTCATGGAAGCCAAATGAAACAACTCTCTCCATAGCTTACCAGTGTACATGGGCAAGTAAATACGCAAACCACTACAAGATGATTTGCGAGAGGTTTATCATGCCATTGTACCAGCTTATCTTTGTTCAAGAGCCAAATTGTATGTCGGAGAATGCTATGCCCATCATTGAACGATTTGGGGACTATTATCACAGTGCAGAAGGAACATACATCAGGATGAGTGGAGGGACTCATGAGCCATTTATGTTCCCTCGGTATGTTACAGATTTTATGATTCATAAGGAGGCCGTGAGACAACTCTTTGGCACCAGCGCAATAAGCAAGTTCTTAACAGACTGAAGAAGGCCATGTATACTCCCATTCCATTTACCATCGGATCTTATAGCCTCCCAAGAGCAAGAGATGGGGAAAATTACGCTCAAGGCTTAGAAGTTTTCCATTTTGGCTCAGTCCCTTTCAGAAGGCATGACCCCAATGCTGCAGTAAGCAGGCATTGCCTTGACCTCAAGCTCTCCTTTGAATACGCTCATGCGGTGGACCGAGACGAGGAATTATATAGGAGCGCCCACAACCTAACTGAGTTAGGAAAACATTACAATATGAAAGCTGTGAAAGATCCAAGCCCCAAAACTATCGGTTTGATCCAAAGAGATCGAGATGCGTCAGCCTCACAATCAGGGGACCCATCAAAATTGGAGCAGGACAGAGTGCTCCAAGAGAAAGCTCTCAAGCAGTAGCAGGACCAAGAGCAAGCAAGGATTCAAGGTGAGCTAGCTTCCAAGCTTCAACATGAGGAGATTGCAAGGAAGCAACAAGAGCAAGCCTCTCAGTTGGAACAACAAGAAGAGGCCCCTAGGATTCAGAAAGAAGAGGCTACCAGGATTCAGAAAGAAAGAGGAGATCAGGTATCCCAAGAACAAGCTTCCAAGCAATAGCATGAGGAAGAGCAAATGCCCTTGTCTAAAGGAGCAGATGGATTGTAGACACAGCAAGAAGAGTCAACTGGAGAGAAGGGGAAAGAGCAGACAGAGAAGTCTCTCGAGCTGGAGCCATCTACTCTGATAGATATGGAAGTAGACCCACCATTGATATGCACTCCAGGGGGAACTCAAGAAGAAGGTGCCTATTCAGGGAGCTTAGCGCTGACCCCATATAACCCCAGGAAGCAGCGCAAAATAGCAGACCTGGATACTGTATATTTTAGTGAGAAGAAAAGGGCCATCATTGATAGGAGAGTAAAGAAAATGGAAGCCAAGACAAAGAATGTGGAAACCGAGGAGGATGATTATCAACTATGGATAAAAGAGAAAAAATTGGTCCAACGAACTGATGCCAACCCCACATTCCAAGATCAATGCACCATGGCATCAGCTAAGGCAACTAAATACAATATTGATTTTTTTAAAGAAAAGATAAAGCATTACAAGGAGCAGTGCCTTAAGATCAAAGATGATAGAAAGAGGGAGGTTTTGGAAGCAAACAAACTGAAGGAGAAATACAATGAGTTGCTAGGAGAGAATCTGGTGCTCAATTCAGGAGTTCTCCAGCTCGAGAATGAGAAGAACTCCTTAGAACTACAGTTGGCTATCTCTGAAGGTGAACTGGAGAATCCGAAGGCTCGGATAACAGAGTTGGAAGAGCTCGAAACAAGCTGAGCTTAGCAAGTTCATCTCCGTCAGCATGAATATGAGGGGCTGATTCAAGAAAAGGAACAACTAGTTGTTGATGTATATGTAACTTCGGAATGTATTTCACATATATGCATATTGTATTCCTATAAAGATGTTATTATTCCTCTATACGGAAGTGTCGTCATTTATATTGTAAGTGTTGTAACTTATACTTGATGGGTTATTAGACCACCTTGTTGTGGTCAACCCTGTATAAGTCATGTGGGTCAAAGGGTTATTAGACCACCCTATTGGGGGTCGGCCATGTGGGTCAAAGGGTTATTAGACCACCCTAGTGGGGGTCGACCTAGTCAGCATTATGTTAAGTGGTTAAGTTGAGGCCGACCTAGTTGAGTAAAGGTCAAGTCAAGTTAGTGTATAAATAGAGAGTGTGTCTCTCTCATTTTACACATTCTATTCTCTCACTCACACTTGGGAGAGTGGCACACTTGTGGAAAAGGAGGCTCTGCTGCTAGGAGAAGACTATCTCTTGTATTTTGGTTGTATCATTGCTATATCTATCCCTGAGGAAGTTATTGGAGTTTTTCACCTTTATGGTTTTCCCCAAGTAAACTCTGTGTCTCTTGTGTGCTTGCATTATTGTGTCCATGATTGATATGATATAGATTTGTTGTACATGTTGTTCTCTCAGTTAAGATCCTAGATCAAATTGAAGTAAATTCTAAAAATTTAACATGGTATCAGAGCTAGTTTGAAAGAAGGCATGATATGGCATGTATGACACTTGTTGCACTTACGATGCTAGGGCTTGATATAGCAAAAACCAGTCATCGTAGCACTTTCTCTATAAATATGTTTTGGAAAAGTTTTCGGATCTAAAACTTTTACAGGTCGAACATCAGATCCCCATGTACCTTGTGTCCAAAGGAAAACCTCTAATTCGTTGTACTTTGTGATTTATGATCTGTACAATATAGGGTTTCTGCCTGTTCCAGATCTGAGTCAAAATCAAGTGACCTTGGGAAAAAGGTCATAACTTGGGCTATAAAGATCCAAATGAAATTTCGTAAAATGTTACAGGTAGTACACAGGCTTTAATATCTCAAGAAACGTTTTTAGAGGCCGATGTTGAACCAGTGACACGTGGCACACCGTACAAGTTTGCTCTCCTTTATTATCCCATAAACAGGTCACGTTGTGACACTTGGCATAACTCTCTCTCAGAGAATCCAATTGAGGTCAGAGCTGTCGGGATGGAAAGACAACAGGTCAGGCTATCTTAGGTACATATTTCTATCAAAACAAAATTGTTTTTTAGTAGCTTCATTCATGGCTTCCGGAATTTAGGGTTTCAGATAAAGTTGGAATTTTTGTAATCGGAGACCATGGCTGAATGATACTCATCAAAATCGAAATTTAGAGACCAAGATCAGAATTTTTGGTTGGGAAAAAGGCCGGGCTTGATCAGACCCTAGTTCAGGACTTTGATCAGAGAAGTGGAAAATTAGGGCTTCTGCAAAAATGGGAATTTTTTAAATCTGTGACCACAGCTGGAAGCTCCTCATAAAAATAGAAGCTTAGAGCTTTGGATCAAACCTTTTGATGGGGCAGAAGAGTGGGCTTCATCAAACCCCAGTTTGGGGTCACATCTAGTGAATCCGGAAGTTTCAAAGGAAAAATTAAGGAGTGAAACTTTGCAGTTTTCAAATTCTGAACATACCAGCTTGATCAGCTCATCAAGGCGCATATTTCTATCCTTTTGGAAGTTTGAATTTTTTGTGTTTCTCTGACAAACCCTAATCCAGCTCCAGATCCAGTTCTTGCAAATCAAGTGGATTGGGTTAATCCTAGAAGAAGATGGATTAGTCACCTGCATAAGTGAAGAAGTTCCTGTTTCAGAGGGAGATGAGGCTAAGGCCTTACATAAGAAGATTACAAGCAATATCGATAGGTATGACTTATCTAGGTATGTTTCGAGATTTGTTCATGATTAAGTTTATGGTATGTTTGTCTTCATATTATGACGGTTAGTACAATCTTGATTAAATCTAGACTTGTCATATCACCTTAATAAAATTATGAATGCACGATAAAAGATATTCATTGATTAGGGTGTTGACACTTATGATTTTACTAATGCATTATGGTGTTGTATGAGGTTTATGTTGTCTGCTAACACAAAAGGTACACCGAGAAAGTCAAATCATGTTCTACTTCAAGAACATATGCTCATGGTGACATGAAGACAAAGATTCATCAATTGTCATGGATCACATAGAAGATCTACTTTCAAGGTATGTATAACTTGGTTCTACAATGGTTAACTTATGAGACATGCAGGTTACTAGCACAAGTCACTGAAGAGAACTAGAAGACATTATGCGGGTATGTTAGACATAACTAGCTAGCATGCTAATCCAGGTATGTTTTTCCTATATCAAGCTAGAATCCTACCTTGTGTTAGGATCTTATACTGTTGTGTTGTTGATAATGATTATTCATGAAATCATAGGTTTCAATAGTCATGGTTGTATTCATATTATGTTTCTTACCATAATTGATGATATGACTAACCAGAACAATCATGAAGGTATAGGTTTGAGTAATCACAAGTTTATGCATTGATGATTTAACTAATCAGAAGAGTCCTATGATCAAATAAGAATATGCATGAGTAAAAGAAGACTTCCCTGAAACCTTGAATACTAATGTTTATTATCTGTGAATGATCATGAATATACATGTTTAAGATTATTGTGTTTTGATAGTATTAAGATTATACTAATAAATGTGTGATTATGTATGAGACCTCAAGGATATCACAATGATGATACTAATAAGCATGCATAGTGGTTAAGGATGGATGTAAGTTCAAGGACAGGTAATCCAAGAAGCAAAGATCAAGAGGGAGCACACTCCAGTTGTTCCTGCAAGAAAGCAAAGGAGCACACTTTAGCAGTTTCTGCAAGGATGCAGATTTTCAGAGGGAGTTGACCACTTCTCACAATCCACATCAGAATGGAGTTGCAAAGATTCAGAGGGAGTCCACCCAGCAACCAAACAAAGATAAGTATTTGAATTGTCATTTCTTACATAATGTTATTCAATGATGTATATGCTTAGGTTCCTAGAATTAAGTTGTGTATTATGCATATTAGAATAGTTGCATTGATGAACATTATACTACTAATATACATGGGTAAATGGCCTATGGCACTGTACAACATTCCATTACTACTTATCTAGAATGAAACCTCTTTATTGACATGTTAGGAGTTGTGCACACTCTTAACAATGTTCTGGTAGAGATTGGAAGGCATCTAGAAAGTTACGGAATATGGATAAATGTTGTATTGAAGCATTGGCTAAGATAATTGCATGACTGTATGACATATTTCTTTATGTGTAAGAATTTGTTCTGAAAACTATGAGATGTTTTCTAATCATGCAATTTAACTTGTTGTGTAGGAAAGATCGTATACCATCACCTACAAAAGAAGGACTACAAAATTTGTTTAGCAACAAAGTTCTCTATTGAAAATATTGAAATTCCAAGGATCTGGGAAGAATTCCATGATCGAGGAGTACCAATCGATCATAAAGATGTTTGGGATGCAGTCCCAAGACTTGAAGGGGAGTCTGTAGTGACTTCCAAGAGGATCTACAAGATCAAGCATGCTGCAGGTGGTAGCATATAGACTTTTGCTCCTGTAGCCAGATACACTTCCATTAAATTAGTACTTGCTCTGGCTGCAGTGATGAAAAGGAAAATACACTTTCTTGAATGGTGTAGTTGAAGAAGAAGTGTATGTGGTGTAGCTACTTGGTTTTGAGACACATGACAGGGACTCATATATGTGCAGAACTTGGTATGGTAGGATCGACAGCTTTCTATCCAGTTTGGGCTTTACCGAGAGTAAAGCGGATTCCAACCTTTACTACAAAGTTGAGGAAGGCAATCCAGTGATACTACTTTTGTATATGGATGACCTGTTTGTAACAGGTGAGGATAGATTGATTGCCGACATGCAGTGGAAGCTTGCTGCCGAGTTTGAGTTGAAGAACTTGGGGATGATGCACTATTTGTTTTTTGGCATGGAGATGTGGTAGAGTGCAGATGGAATCTTCCTTGGAAAAGGGAAGTATGCAGTAGAGATCCTGAAGAGGTTCAGGATGATGGATTGCAAGGCTATGGCCACACCTATGGCATCGAACCTGAAGCTTCTATGTGATGCTTCATCTGATCCAGTTGATGTCATTGTGTATCATCAAATGATTGAGTCCTTGATGTACTTGACGAACACGAGACCAGATATTTACTTTGTGGTGAACACATTGAGCCAATTCCTGACGGATCCGAGAGATGTTCACCTGGTTGTTGTAAAGCATATTCTGAGATTGGGTAGGCAGTGTTGCAAGTAGGAAGAGCACTTATGGGTGCTGCTTCAGTATGGGATCAGGTGTGATCTCTTGGTTTAGCAGGAAGCAGTCTTGCGTAACACTGAGTACAGCCGAAGTAGAGTATGTTGCAACGGATGAGCAGGTTGCAGATGTATTGACCAAGCCGTTGGCCATAGTGCAGTTTGAGTACTTCAGAGAGAGTCTTGGTGCACTTCAGATCGAGGTTCCTTCCAAAGGGAAGTGATGATTCCGTAAGATGTAGATGCACATGAGCTTTTCTGACATGGTTGATGTGTTCTCCCATGGTCGTGATATAATTGTTGAGCCATTCTCATATGGTGGTAGATGTGTTCTCCCATGGTGTAGATGTAAGGGCTGAAGCCATTTTTCACATGGTGGTAGATGTGTTCTCCCATAATGAAAAAGTAAGGGCTGGAGCCTTCCCTGAATGGTGGTAGATGTGTTCTCCCATGTCAGTGGTGTAAGTGCTGGACGATGTGCATCTGGGCTGTGCTTCGTGGACGATGAGATGATCTGAAGAAGATGATGCTATGATGATCAGGAGGATCATGGATGATGAGCATCAAGACGATGCTGCTCTGTGTATGCATCATGTTGATGTTGGATATGATCAGTTGGATCATTTATATTTGTGTGTATGTATGCATCGTGTTGATGCTAGATATGATCAGTTGGATCATTTATATGTATGTATCCATCATGTTGGATGTTGGATATGATCGGTTGGATCATTTGTATGTATTTGTATATGCATCATGTTGGATGCTTGGACCATGTATCTGTATATGTATCAGGTGGATACATTGTATGATTAGGTAGATCATGTATGTTGATATGTATCATGTATTTGTATTTGTATCAGGTGGATACACTGTATGATCAGGTGGATCATGTATGATGATATGTATTAGGTAGATACTTGGTATGCATCAGGTGGATGCATTGTATGATCAGGATGATCATGATGACGAGCTTCAGGGTGTTGCTCTAGATGATATGTATCAGGATGGTACAGTGATGATGATCAGTGTGATCATGAGCATCAGGATGATGCTTTGTGCGATGATGATCCATTGGATCATGAGTATCAGGTTGATACTTGGAGGTCAGAGATGATATGTGGCAGGTTGTGCAAATAGCATGTAATCAGTCATGGGAGATCTTGTCGGTCGTGCTGCGGCACATAAATGTTCCTGGGATACTCTTTCCAGTATTGCTATGTAGTATGTAATCAATCCTCAGATATCCAATAGGTTGAGCTGTGTGCTCGTAATCAGTCCTGGGATGAGGTATTACTACAGAGACATGTAATCAATCCTAGAGATCCAAGAGGTTGAGATGTGTGCTTGTAATTAGTCCTGGGATGCTCTTTAGAGATCTTGCTAGTCGTGCTGCGGCACATAAATGTTCATGGGATGCGCTTTAAAGGTTTTGTCTATCCACATGTAATCAATCCTAGAGATTTGAGAGGTTGAGCTGTGTGCTTGTAATAAGTCCTGGGATGCTCTTTAGAGATCTTGTCGGTCATGCTGCGACACATAAATGTTCGTGGGATGCTCTTTAAAGGTATTGTGGAGGAAATGCATGTAATCAATCCTGGGAGATCTTGTTGGACGTGTTTAGGCACATAAATGTTCCTGGGATATTCTTTCCGATATTGCATCCGCACATAAAATTAGTCCTAAGAGGCCACCTCTATCAGACCGTTTGCACAGATGATGAAGACCTGCAGGTGGTGGGCCTACATCCAGTATGAAAAAGGACTGGCTCTGTAGAACTTCCTATGATGAGTAGATTCATAGATTGATTGAGATAGCAGCATCAGTGACGATGATGATGACTCAATGATGATTATCCAGTGACAATGATCCAGAGAAGAAGACTTGTGCTAGAAGACCTGTGTCGAGAAATACCTTCCTAGTTAAGAGGGAGTGTTGATGTATATGTAACTTCGGAATGTATTTCACATATATGTATATTGTATTCCTATAGAGATGTTATTATTCCTTTATACGGAAGTGTCTTCATTTATATTGTAAGTGTTGTAACTTATACTTGATGGGTTATTAGACCACTTTGTTGGGGTCAACCCTGTATAAGTCATGTGGGTCAAAGGGTTATTAGACCAACCTATTGGGGGTCGGCCATGTGGATCAAAGGGTTATTAGACCACCCTAGTGGGGGTCGGCCCAGTCAGCATTATGTTAAGTGGTTAAGTTGAGGCCGACCTAGTTGAGTAAAGGTCAAGTCAAGTTAGTGTATAAATAGAGAGTGTGTCTCTCTCATTTTACACATTCTATTTTCTCAGTCACACTTAGGAGAGTGGCGCACTTGTGAAGGAGGAGGCTTTGCTGCTAGGAGAAGACTATCTCTTGTATTCTAGTTGTATCATTGCTCTATCTATCTCTGAGGAAGTTATTGGGGTTTTTCACCTTTATGGTTTTCCCCAAGTAAACTTTGTGTCTCTTGTGTGCTTGCATTATTGTGTCCATGATTGATATGCTGTAGATTTGTTGTACATGTTGTTCTCTCATTTAAGATCCTAGATCAAATTGAAGTAAATTCTAAAAATTTAACACTAGCAAGACAGCTCAAAGAGGCAGTGGAAGACTAGTACAATTTGTCCACATTTCACAAACAAGCATGTGATATGCGGATTAAAATCCATCAGCTGCTAGTACTGATCTCGGAGGAGATTTGGAGCATGAAAGAGATGATTAAGAAAATGACAGCAATTGAAACCAAATCCCTAAAGACCCGAGAAAGGTTTGCAGATCATGTAGAGAAGCTGAAACAACAATCTGAGTGGAAAAAGGGGAAATCTTAGCTCCCTTCACACTTACACGCCCCTACAGGGGATGAATTGGAATTGGACATAGGAATCCTTGAATTCGCCAGACATTGCGGTACCAAGCTAAGTTCATAAATGAAAAGGACGGTCCACAAGTGTTGTTCCATATTTTTCGCACTCAGTGAATCGCTCAGCAAATGTCATCTGGTTATCCCCACCTCCATTTATGATTTCCCAAAAGAAGAAGGCCTAGTGTTCGAGTTGCAGAACGAGCTGGATGATGACTTGGCTTACATTAAGAATATAGAGGTATTGACTCAGGATGAATTTCAACAGTTCATTTTCCAGCCTGCAATACATATTTACTTCCTGGAAGCAATGGAAAAAGAGGCCACACAGGGTAAAGCACTGATCAAATCGGACCTTTGTAAGCATGAAATAGTGTCCCAAGAAACAGTATCTTCTCGCAGCAAGCTCATCGTAAAGGATATCAACCAATGGACCTCATACATTCAAAGTATAGATGGCCCAGTAATTTCAAGTGAGCCGGTTGGTGGAGGCGTATCTTCAAGTCAGCAGGCAGAAGCCCCAGTAGAATAGACAGATCATTCTTATTTTGTTTCAAGCAAGTGAAAAGGCTGAAATTCTACCTTTGTATAATTTCTTTAAAAGGACAACTGGTCCCTAGTTTTGTCCTATTTGTAAAACCTTCCACGTATTCATAGGATTTGTAAGGATACGATGAAAGCCAAGGAAGGAGCTTATAGAATTAGGGTACACTTGTCAGCCCAAGGGGCGCTTTGTAAAGTTATAAATAGAAGGTTAGAAGGAATAGAGTTGCCAGATGACTTTTTTTTTGGCAGGGAAAAGAAGCTTCTTAGCTGATATGAACTATTTTGTAATTAGCTCTAGGGAAGCGATTTTTGCCTAATAAAGAGCCTAAGGGAGACATTTGTTTTGGATGGAAATGTGGACTTGATGCATGCTGGATTATTCTTATGACATTCTGACACTACTGTGAGATTTTTCCTTGCTGTTCGGAATTGTTTCTGTCTGATGAATGATCTCACTATTTTATGTGCAATGATGTTTTCCTAAATGAGTAATAGAATGCTTTCACATGGATATAAAAGCTATCTTTTATATCTTTAATTTCTTGGTGTAGATGTATCTTTGTGATTTAATGGTTATCTCTGGATCTTTAGATACTTCTTTCAGCACATTGCTCATATTTACAGTTTGCTCCTTGCAAGGATAGATTAGATTTATTTCAGTCTTATATATAGATTTGTTTCAAGCTCTACATTTAGATGAAATTAGCTTAGGCACTTGCATATCATTTTAACAATAAAATAAAAAAGAACGGTGGATCGGGCCATAACCGGTGTAAAAGAAGCAAATCTCCAAATCTAACGGTAGCCGGAACCGCTAACTAGACGGATTCCCCATACCAAACGGTGGACAATCTAATTGGGATAGTTTACTGGGGAGAATCCCTCTTTGCTTGATGCTACGATCTTCGAGGCATCAACACAACTATGGTCTTGCAACACCATTTTACGATTCACACCTTCGTTCGAAAGATCTCCTTCTGCTGTGCAGGCTCTTGCTTGTCACATCTGTCATCCAGAACCAGTGTCTTGCTAGCTGTCATGGCCCGACTTTTCTTCTTACCATCTCCACTGTTGTCGAATGCCAATTCTTCCCTCTCGTTGACTTGTTCATCTTTTTGAGGTCTGGGTTTTGAATCCTCTACAACATTTAGGTTCTCTGGGCATTCATATGCCTTGTGTCCCGCTCCACAACACTTATAATAGATTATGGCTGGTCTGTTAGCTCCTTTTCTGTTGGATGGACCACTTCAACCATACGCACCTCGACCACAGCTTTCTCGACCATCGTGCCGGTTCTCTTGCACTTTCTCCCTTGTTGATTTCCCTTCTGCATGTCGACTATCTTCGATAGTTTCCCTCCTATAACCGCTACTTTGTCCTTTCGCGGTAATAGTTCTCACACCCCGAGTAGTCATCCTACCTCTGGTCACCTCAGAATTTCTTGACAGTTTCTCTTATGCCTTCAAAGCTAACTAGTAGGCTTCACTCACTGCCCTACATCTAGACATGCTCAACTCATCCTGAATGGAATATTTCAAGCCATTCAAATACCTAGCGACAACTTCTTCTCCTTCGTCGGTTTGCCCCAATCTTATCGACAATATGTAGAACTCTTCCGTGTAATCCTTCATGGTCATCTCCTTTTGTCGAAAGTTCCGTAACTTGCTGAACAAGGAAATCACGTAGTCGTTCAGCAAAAACTTCCCTTTTAGCTTGGTGACCATCATGTCCCAAATCTTGATTTTCTCCTTTCCCTTCTTGAATCTGTCATCCTGTACATTGTCCCACAACAATGAGGCATGACCCTTCAACCTCAGACATCCAGTCTTAACCCTTTTTGGATCCTCGATCTTCCATATGTAGAAGTATTTATCCATCTCTCTGAACCAGTCGATCAAGTCTTCTGGATACATAATTCTGGATTAGGTATGAACGTCTATCTTTTCCCGACCTCTCATATCCGTCAGAAGCTTGATGAGTTTCTCTTCTAGTTCATCTTCCGCTGCTTCCCATGGTTCCACTTCTTCGACTTCCTCGTCATTGTGGTCTAACCCATTAGGAACACAACCACGCCTTTGGTTTTCTTTGATTGATGCAACTTCATTTTTCAAAGTTCACATCGTTCGGACGCATTCGTCGAACATTTGACAATCAACTATGACTGTTGCACCACACGCGCTTCGTCCTCAGACATTAACAACTCTGTGAGCCATTTTCAACCTCTGCTAAAACTCTCACTCATCCAATCACAACTGGACTTCAACAAGTCGTGCACAACTCTACCCAACCACATCAGGAGTTGTTCAACACACTTGCAGGCTCAATATCACTTGAAGTTCTTTCGTGCACAGGGATTCACTTCCCGTTTTGATATATCTATCCTTCTCAACAGGATTCAACTGGACTCACTTCTGGGCTCTAATACCAACTGACACGAGTCACCCCATCACAACAAGGTTCTTGCTTAAAAATACACACAACACGACCGCAAATATTCACACAAAACAAGATGCAAACAACATGCCAGAAGCTGGCTTATATTACTTCTCTGAATCGGTTACAATGCGGAATAACTGTAAATACAAATAACTAACTATCTTTTGGCCTCATCCATTACAATATAGAAGTAACTGCAGTCTGCTCTCTCAATGTGTTGACCTCACCCTCTCCTAGTTCCCTACTAAACTTTAAGCTATGGCTCGATCCTCCCTTCGGCTCTGCTTGACTCTCCCAAAATGACAAGTCCCTCAACTGATCCAAACTCTCTCATCTTCTACTCTGCTACTGTTGTTCCTGAGACCACTGCGATCCTGGAGACACGCATCCTCCTGTCAATCGATCCTTCCATGATCCTACAGACCTGTAACTGTCAACATCCTGACCGTGTTCCACAGCCTCTTCCTATGACGACATCTGTCCCTGCAATAACTACCATTAACTTCCTTAGCAACCCCGAACTATTTCCAAGTATGCTCCTTGACTTCTATGCTTCCTCTGACATGCTACAGTAAACCATCCCGTCGACCATACTATCCTTCATTAGCTTCGACTCACCTGTCGACTCCACTCTGCGCTTAGGATTTGCCAATCCACCCCTTCGTCCTTGCTTGGCTCATGCCCAAAACCTATCGATGTCGTGGTTCGACAACATGTCAACCTTTCAACGACTCTGCGGCAACTTGTCACCTATCGAAATTAACATGTCGACTATCAACTGTCGCCTATCGACACTGACATGTCGACTATCAACTGTCGTCTATCGACACTGACATGTCGACTCTTGACCTATTCACTCCTGTCGACTGCTTCGACGGCTTCTACTTGACTTATTGACTTCGACGAGTCAATCTGCTTCACGCACCAGTGGTCATCGGCACTCCCTCTGGTCGGATCCCTTCTGTAAATCAACTCCAACTGATCTTCCTAGGCTCTGATGCTCCTTCATCACTTCTATACCAAGAACATGTGTCACCACCTTTTGATGCTAGTGTTCGTAATGAAAGCAGAGATAGTTAAGAAGAGGACTATGTGACAGCTCCCTTAGAATAAGAGAAGGAAGACCACTAAAAAGCCAGCTGATCGAGACGATACCATTATCCAGGATTTTATAATCAATGAAGTACCTACCACTCCACTAATCCCTTTGAAGGAGGAACATGTGGCCAATTTTTCAGTTTTCAAGCACATTGGTGATCATCATGAATATTCTAAGAAAGACTTTCAGTTCCCTTGTTATTTGTCGCAGACAGTTAGTGAGTGTTGTGAAAGAATTGTCTTTCACAATTCACTATGGGAAATTCCTCCAAATGTATGTAATGAATTCCTCTGGGCATTTCAGGATTTGTTTAGTATTAATCTCTCTTGAAGATGATTTAGAAGTGGAACTTGATTTTTAATCCCTGTTTTATGGGAACCTTATATTTTATAACTATTTTGTAAGCATTACTTAAAGGGTAGAGGTCTCATAGGAGAGAGGGGGAGAAATTCATTAGAGAAGGACTGGAGAAACATTGCTTCACTTGGGATCTTGTAATTTGTTGCAGACCCAATGAATCAAAGTTAGTTTCTTTTGCATCTTGTTTGTCTATGTTATCAAATTTCCTTGATGATGTCTGATTTTTTCACCTTAAATATTGAATGAATATTGTTTATCTTTTGCAATCGGTCATTAATGAAGTGATCCGTGATTTGGATTTGTCTTAATTCATGGTATTTGTGTATGTATGTTTTAATTGAATTTATTTAATTAAAATATTTATCTATTTCTGCAAATGATTCACAGAAATAATTAATTCATGTTAATTTTTCAATTAGCATAAGAACTACAGGGTAATCTTGCATGAAACTAATCTTTAAATTATCATCAGTTAATTTTCATTTCCTGATTGTATTTTGAAGTAATAAGAAGTGATCCAATTTTACATTTCTGTTAAGTTGGTGGAATGACTTATTAAATTCAAGCCAAGTTATCCTGCACACAGTGAAAACACTCCTTTTAGATTAGATCTGACTCAGTTTAGATTTCCTTTAAGGTAGAGTTGTTCTACGTTTATATCAGTCTCAGAGTTAGGATACCTTAATCTTCCTTCCTGGGAAGACTAATCCTTTCAGGATCAAACCCCATAAGTTCCAGCGGAGGCCTTTGTATCTGTGGGAGTTAACTACACCAAACATGATGGGGATAGAATTTCTCTTGCACAGAGTCTTTTGAAGCCTTTCAGTCTGGATTTTCACCCTCTATTGTTAGCCTTGGAACCCATTCTAGCAACCTACCATCCGGGGCTGTCAACACTCCCCTCGGAGAATCTATTAATTACACCACTTCCTCCCCCATCGAAAGTAGTACCCCATTGGATGGCTTCTACCGAAGGATATCCCTCAGATCCCTTTGAACCATCCTCTCTCATAGGAGTTCATTCGTTGTTTACAACACCACCTGGGTCTCCCCCTCGTGGAAATCACATCCCAAATGTAATATCCCCAAATAAAACAGCTCAAATTTGTTGATTTAATTATTGTGTTAAGTTGTTAGTATAGAGTTAATTGGACAATGAATATTTTATGGCCAGCGTTGAAGGCTACCAAGTGTCCACATATGGACTAATGTAAGAAAAATGATTTTGTTTTGATTTAATAAAATAAATGAATTTGGTGAGGACAACCATGCTAAAAGAGGAAATCGTGCATCTCAAGGGTGGGGGAATAAGAAGAGTTGACCTTGGGTGATCAAGCAAGTGTCAAAAGTGCATTAAATGGAACTAGACAAACTCCCTAAAGAGTAGGGATCATAACAGTCATGATTTTCTGAAGTAATCGACTGTTTGCAAAAGAGCTAGGCAAAAACAATAAAAAGACATATGCATGTGGCAGGACTTTGCTTCGTATGTCATGGGGATGGATTGATTTGTTGTGTGAGCACACTGTTGTTAGGAAAATGATTGTTGTGTGAGCACAATGGTGTTAGGAAAAGAAATTTGTTGTGTGAGCACATTGGTGTTAGGCAAAAATTTAATTGAGACTTGATGGACGTTAACTATTTCCCACTCTTGGATGCACGATTTGGCTCAGGGGTGATTAGAGTGTGTTAGGCGATAGCTCTAGATCTATGGTTAGCCGGAAGAGCGTGGCTGTCCCTACCTCATTCGACATCAATCTATTGTCAGGTTTCATTTGTATTTGCAATTTAGTAGGATTATTGAAATGATTAAGCTGTGGATGGATAAATTTTTATGTTGATTTGAATTTACAATGTGAAATATTTTAGTTTCCTCTTATAAGTGTAATCTACTCATTATTTCAGTTATGTTCTTAGTATCAAAGAGATGTGATTTCTCTTATTTTGAATATAATATGAAGTTTAGAGTTTGTTTATGTTTATTGCATTACATATATGAATTCATGATTGCATTTGGAAGTTGTTTAGAAAGGGGTTTCACATATGCGGTCTCTACTTATGCATTTATTTATGAATGGTGATCCTTGTTAAAGAGAATCGTTGGAATAATGTTGGATTCTTTGTCTAGGGCATGCAATCTTATTTTTCTCATTTGATAAGGAAATCTTAGGGCCTGTATTACCATGTTTACCAACATAGAAGACATTTTACATGGGAATTTAAACGTTAGAAATGAACCCCAAATCTGCCCTATATTGAAGTTCCACATGAATCCCAAATCCGCTTTGTTTTTGAAGTTCCGATTTCCTGATCTGTAATTTTTTGGAGGGTCCCACAACCTGAGTTCCACAATGCGAAAATTGGGAATGCGAAGACATTTACAAACTTGTCCTTAAATTTTAGGGTTCCTCAACCCGTAATTTTGCAATGCGGAAGTTGGGATTGCGGAACAGATGAAACCCAATCCTTTTTTTAAGGGTTCCGCAACCTGAAATTACACAATTGCGGAAGTCAGGATTATGGAATGGTTGAAACCCACTCTTTACGACATAAGGTTCTACAACCCAAAATTCCACAATGCATAATTCGGGACTCCGGAACGGTTGAAACCCAGTCTTTACGACTTAAGGTTCTGCAACCTGAAATTCCGCAATGTAGAAGCCGAGATTGCAGAACGGTCAAAACTCAGCCCTTAATTTTGAAGCTTCCATAACCACAGTCCGCATTGTGGAAGAAGGGATTGTGAAACAATTGAAAACTCCACCTAAGTTTTGGAAGTCCCGCAACCCAAGGTCCACAATTCAAAAATCGGGAATGCGGAAACTATTGTAAGCCATTCAGTAATTTGAAGGTCCCGCAACCCGAAACCCGTGATGCAGAAGTCGAATTCAAGAAAACCTTTGGAAACCCATCATTTTTTTTAAGGTTCTACAACCTGCAATATGCAATGTAGAATTTGGGATTAGAAAAACCTATCATATGCATTGGTGGCATGACTTAATTGGTTGTAGAGTTTGTTTTGATGATATTTCTTTGTATTCAGTCATTTAGGAGATTAATGAAATGTTTTTTTGTGGCACTTTGATAGCATTTTTCAATAAATGAAAGTATGATTGTGAGTCATAGGAGTGTCATATACAGTTATAGAATTAATATTCTTGATAGGAATATGTTTTGCTTAGTCATTGAAGAAGAACTCTTAGCTTTCATGAATTTCATGTCTATTGTTTTTATGAGAAAATGAATGCTGAGTCTTTATACATTTAATTCTTTGGTAGGAATGATAGAATTCTCTAAGTTTCATTACTTGAATAGTAGTTAAGTTCTTGAGTTAAAAATGATGGGATTTAGACTGCTACTATGTTCAATAATTGTGAAGTATACTACTTTAAATTAAGTAGTTTCATATATATTATTTGTTGGTTTCCAATATCATAGAGAATTATTAGCATGAAGGGATGGGAGTACCATTAGAAGAAGAGTAGTATAAATTATGTAAAAGTGTTTGGATTGGGTGTTATATTTTTAGTGTTAAAGGAGGTGATAGGTAGAATAATACCACTTCATGAGGAAAAGAGAAAATCCTTATCTTTAACTATGCTTCCAAGCATATTAGGATAAATAATTACTTAAATAGGTATTTGACCTTAAGATCTTTATGGAGAGGCTAACCCTATTGCTAAGTGTAAATGATACATAGTCTAGATGGAAGACTCATCATCTTATGAAGAGACCTAAGTTAAATGTTTTTATTTATAATTAACAAGTATGATTAATGATGAAACTAATTGTAAATGTTAATAAGTATTCAAAGGATCTTTTATTTATTTTACACCCCTTTTCCTTATATTTCTAACTTAGAATTATCGGTATGTTACATATGGTATCAGATCCCAGCTACAATATTGCAGCCTTTAAGAGTGTACCTTTGATGTAAAATTGATATAATATTTCTAACAAATGAAAAACTATTGTTGTTGCTTACCGATTTATTGTCAGGCTGATACAAACCATATTGAGTTATGGCTTCCGATAACAAAGCTAATGAAAATCCGGAAGAAAAAAACCACATAAATAATGCACAACTAGATCAAAGAAACTTTGAATCAATTCAAGTATTAGAAAACATGAGACATCTGATTGTCGAAATACAGAGTTATAAGGCAGAAAATGAACAACTAAAGAAAGATCAAGAGAAACAACAAGAGATAAATGAAATTCTACTTCGCAGCTTACATGAAAGAAACTAGGAAGAAAAACAAAGAATAGAAGAGAAGGCTGATAAAAATACCACTAAATTTTTTGAACAGAAGGATAGTTCTTCCCATGATACCCAGAAATCAGAATCTCAAACAAACTCAGCTGTGAAGAGAAAGTTTGATCACTTGGAAGGCGATTTTAAAAAGATTAAACTGACCAATTTCGACGGGGAATCAAATACTGTAGAGGAAGCATAAGCTTGGTTATTATATATTAAAAAATATTCCCAGATTTATTATTACTCCATCAATATGAACGTCAGGATGGCAGTTTATAACTTGAAAGGGAAAGCCGGGTATCTGCTAGAAGGACCTAAAAGTTGCACATGGACTGAAGAAAAAAAGCTTTGGAATGGTCTAAATTCAAGAAATTCTTTAAAAACAATATCTGTTGGAAAGCTACTACGAAATAAAAACCAAAGAGTTCTACGAATTAAGGCTCGTACAAATGACCATGGAGGTCAATTAATTTATGGATATACTATGGTTTGTACCTTACATAAAGGATGAAAAATTAAAGGTTCAATGATTTTTGAGTTGTTTTCCACAATCCTACAAGGACTACATAGAATTTGACAATCCAAAGATGTTAGATGAAGTGCTGAGAAAGGAATTAAAGACTGTGCTAGGACAGAAATGCCTAAGGCATGGAAGGATAAAAAGAAAGAACAACTCAACCAGCACAAGAAGGGCTATAGGCCACCTCCATACATAAACATACCAAGATTTCAATAGGGAAATAATTACCCAAGTGACGGATACCCCAGTAACAGGAAGCCGACACAAAATGACAACAAACCCACACACCTAGGCCCGAAAGGAACTACTGGAGCGGCTAAGGGTCAACTGCAGTGTTGGGAGTGTGGGGAACCCAACTTACAACTTAACTGTCCACATATCAAAGGAACAAACAAAAACATCCATAATGTCAGAAGAATAATACACTATATACATGAAGCTATAGATAATCGACAAGAAGATCACCAAATTGAATTTCAATACTAGCTATCACCCACAAACAGATAGACAGATAGAACGTACCAACCAAATTATCAAAGATATGTTAAGAATGTACGTCATGGAAAAACCCACTAAGTGGGAAGAGTATATTCATCTCATAGAAATTTCCTACAATACTGGATACCAAGCCTCATCAAAGTTGATCCCATTCGAAGTTCTAGAAGGTAGAAAGTGTATTTCCCCAATTAGCTAGGATAGTCTAGTGGACCTACTTATAGTAGGACCAGAATTATTACATGACACCGAACAGATTGTACGCAAGTTACATAATAATTTAAAGGAGGCTCAAGACTGCCAAAAAAGTTACACTGGCTTAAAAGGCAGCATAAGGATTTTGCAGTCGGAGACCATGTGTATCTTCAATTTAAGCCAAGGAAGAGTTCACTACGGTTGGGGAACTGCAATAAACTAGCACCACGGTTTTGTGGACCTTTCCAAATTCTGGAAAGAATTGGACCAGTAGCTTACCAACTTGCACTACCAACAAATTTAAGAATTCATAATGTTTTTCACATTTATTTATTGAAAAATTATATCTATGATCCTACTCACATAGTTGACTAGAATATGTTGCAAGTGGAAATAGAAGGCGAGTTCCAGGTGGAACCTCTATGCATTCTAGAACGGAAATAAACAACACTTCGGAACAGAGTCATCACCCACGTAAAGGTGCAATGGAAGCACTTTATCCTAGAGGAAGCGACATGAAAACTGGAGAAAGACATGCAAGAAAAGTATCCATATATGTTTCCTGAACCAATGGAAGAAGAATAATAACATTGAAAACAATGTTTAAAATAAGGAGGTGAAGATGTAATATCCCCAAATAAAACAACTCGAATTTGTTGATTTAATTATTTTGTTAAGTTATTAGTTCAAGTTTATTTGGGCAAAGAATATTTTATGGCCAGCGTTGAAGGCTTCCAAGTGTCCACGTATGGACTAATGTAAGAAAACCATTTTTGTTTTGATTTAATAAAAGAAATGAATTTGGTGAGGACAACCACGCTGAAAGAGGAAATCGTGCATCTCAAGGGTGGGGGAACAAAAAGAGTTAACCTTGGGTGATCAAGCAAGTGTCAAGAGTGCATTAAATGGAACTAGACACGCTCCTTAAAGAGTAGGTATCATAGCAATCATGATTTTATGAAGGAATCGGTTGTTTGCAAAAGACCTAGGCAAAACCAATAAAGACATATGTGTGAGGCAGGATGTTGCTTAGTATGTCATGGGGACGGATTGATTTGCTGTGTGAGCACAATGGTGTTAGGAAAATGATTATTGTGTGAGAACAATGGTTTTAGTCAAAGCGATTTGCTGTGTGAGAACATTGGTGTTAGGAAAAAATTTAACTGAGACTTGACGGAGGTTAACTAGTTCCCACTCTTGGATGCACGATTTGGTTCGGGGATGATTAGAGTGTGTCAAGAGACAGCTCTAGATTTATGGTTGGGAGGAGCATGGCTGTCCTTACCTCATTCAGCATCAATTTATTGTCATTTTTCATTGGTATTTGCAATTGAGTAGGATTATTGAAATGATTAAGCTGTGGATGGATCTATTTTTATGTTGATTTGAATTTATAATGTGAAATGTTTTAGCTTCCTCGTATAAGTGTAATCTCCTCATTATTTCAGTTATGTTCTTAGTATCAAAGAGATGTGATTTCTCTTCTTTTGAATATAATATGCAATTTAGAGCCTGTTTTTGTTTATTGCATTACATATCTGAATTCCTGATTGCATTTGGAAGTTGTTTAGAAATGGGTTTTACATATGGAGTCTCTACTTATGTGTTTATTTATGAATGACGATCCCTATTAAAGAGAATCATTGGAATAACGTTGGATTCTTTGTCTAGGGAAAGTGATATTTTTTTCATAATTTGATAAGGAAATATTAGGGCATGTATTACCATGTTTTCCAATGTAGAATTCATTTTACTTTGGCATTTAAACGTTAGAAATGAAACCCAGATCTGCCATGTTTTTGAAGTTCCGCATGAATCCCAGATCCGCTTTGTTTTTTGAATTTCCGCATGGTTTTTCCAATCCGCAATGTTTTTTTGGGGTCCCGCAACTCAAGTTCCACAATGCAGAAATTGGGAATGCAGAGACATTTCAAACTTGTCCTTAAATTTTAGGGTTCCGCAACCCACAATTACGCAACGTGGAAGTCGCGATTGCGGAACAAATGAAACCCAATCCTTGTTTTTGAGGGTTCCGCAACCCGAAATTACGCAATACAGAAGTAGGGATTGTGGAACGGTTGAAACCCATTCTTTACGACTTAAGTTTCCGCAACCCGAAATTCCGCAATGCAGAAGTTGGGATTGTGGAACGGTTAAAACTCAACCCTTTATTTTGAAGGTTCCACAATCGTAGTCCGCACTGCGTAATATGGGATTGCAAAATGATTGAAAACTCTTCCTAAGTTTTGGAAGTCCTGCAACCTGAGGTCCGCAATGCGGAAATCGGGAATGCGGAGAGTGTCGTAACCCATTCCGTAATTTGAAGGTTCCGCAACCCAAAACCCGCGATGCAGAAGTCAAATTGCGGAAAACCTTTGGAAACCCATCCTTGTTTTTGAAGGTTCTGCAATGCGGAAGTCAAGATTGCAGAAACCTATCATATGTGTTGGTGGCATGATTTAATTTGTTGTAGAGTTTTTTTTATGATCTTTCTTTGTATTCAATCATTCAGGAGATTAATGCAATGTTTTTTCTGTGGCACTTTGATAACATTTTTGAATAAATGAAAGTATGATTGTGAGTCATAGGAGTGTCATATATAGTTATAGAATTAATATGCTTGATAGGGAGATGTTGGGCTTAGTCATTGAAGAAGAACTCTTACGTTTAATGAATTTCATGCCTCTTGTTTTTATGAGAAAATGAATGCTTAGTATTTATACATTTAATGATTTGGTAGGAATGATAGAATTATCTAAGTTTCATTACTTGAATAGTAGTTAAGTTCTTGAGTTAAAAATGATGGGATTTAGACTTATACTATGTTCAATAATTGTCACGTATACTACTTTAAATTAAGTAGTTTCATATATATTATGTGTTGGTTTCCAATATCATAGAGAATTATTAGCATGACGGGATGGGAGTACCATTAGAAGAAGAGTAGTAGAAATTGTGTAAAAGTGTTTGGATTAGGTATCATATTTTTAGTGTTAAAGGAGGTGATAGGTAGAATAATATCACTTCATGAGGAAAAGAGAAAAGCCTTAGCTTTAACTATGCTTCCAAGCATCTTAGGATAAATAATTACTTAAATAGGTATTTGACCTTAAGATCTTTATGGAGAGGCTAACCCTATTGCTAAGTGTAAATGATACATAGTCTATATGGAAGATTGGTCATCTTATGAAGAGACCTAAGTTAAATGTTTTTATTTATAATTAACAAGTATGAGTAATGATGAAACTAATTATAAATGTTAATGAGTATCCAAAGGATTTTTTTTATATACCCCTTTTCCTTATATATCTAACTTGGAATTATGGGTATGTTACGCCAAACAATATGGAAAGATTCGTCATCCCAACCTTACCGTTTATGGCTAGTTTAAATCTACCTGATTTGGAAAAACTAACAAATGACACCATTGCTCATGATGCGACATGGACGACTATGCTAGACAAGCTTCCTTTTGATATTCCCAAATTCGAAGGAAAATAGGGAGACGATCCCGCCAACCACGTTATGTCTTTCCACTAATGGTGTTCATCTATAAACATAGTGGACGACCCCGTGAGGCTTCTCCTATTCCAACCTACCCTCACCGGAACAACAACAAAATGGTACGTAAACCCATTCAACATTTGTGACATTGGCCACCACATTTATTATGTACTTGCAACTTCCAATCCGACATGATCTAGGCCTCAAAATGTTCAGTGATTTTCATCAAAATACTTCCACCCATAGCACGGTCTACATCCACGAGTCGCGTGGATGTCGCACACTATGCAATATCGAAATACAACCTCCCTTATTGTTGGATTGGTTTATAAAATATATCCAACCCACCATAGCTAAATATGTTGTCACCTACATGCCACAAAGCAAGAAAGAGACTATTATGAAAGAACAACATTTTGACCTCATTAATGCACAGTCTGGATACCTTTACACAATCCTACCTAATGCCCCGTGAAATCAGTCATTGGATCCTACAAATTCGATCCCATCACATTCAGTGGATGGGATTATTAGGTCCATTTCCCATTTAGGAAAGGTTCCTCCCACCACATTGATTCCATTCAACATGGTTTTGTTTTACCCATCCATGCCACTTGTGTTGGTAACCCCTATGTCGGTACCAACACCATTAGTTGGTCAATTACAGTAAGGACCATACAGTCCTACATACCCAAACATCAGCCAAACAATGATGGTTAATACACTCCCAATGGCACAAGTCACTCATACATCGACCTCTTATGGAGCAAAAATGGCATTCATCCCACCGTTGAGATATAATCCATATTACCCTTTCCCATGCCCAACTAGTTAGAAAAATCCACCCCACATGGGGTTAACCTAGTTCAACCTAGCTATGTTCAACAAGTTCAACAATTCAAGAATTTGAATGTCGTAAACCCCCAGAATCCATAGAATCGAGGGAAGAATAAAGGTAAGAACAAACAAAATCAGCAGTCAGGGCAAGGGGGAAATACCCCCCTGGAAAAACTAGAACACGGGTGATCCAAATGAAGGGACTAAAAATCACCCCAAAGAAGGGAAGAATCCTCCCCTGAGAACAAATTATTGCTTCTCCATTTGTAGCGATTATGGTCATTACACACATCATTTTCCTCTTATCCCTGACTGCCAATAGTTAATGGAAGCTAAAAAGAAGATCCCTAAACCCTTTTCCAATCAACGAGTAGTTATACAAGAACAAGATCCTCGTCCATCTGGCGATGGATCTTTCCAAAATATCTATACGTTGGATATAAACCTTCATACACGAGCCAAGGGTTATGATGGGCCTTCCACCCGCCAAGTGGAAGACATTTATATCCCCTCGGGGGGGGCTCTGCAAATACCATGCCCAAATACTGAACAAATCCCATGAATTTTGAAAGATCCACTTAGGCGTACCACTAGTAACCCCCACATGAAATCCTTCCACAATTACAATATTGTGGATGACTTGGCTCAGTCCCCCATGGCTATGTCCACATTAGAAGTGCTACAATATTTCCCAACATAAATAAATGCCTTACTCAATTCAATATGTGTTATCAACCCTTTTGACTCACACCTCATGACCTTTGATGTTGACAAAGCTGATCTGTGACTACCATCATCAGCCGCATTTCAATTTCCAGTCACGGTTAAAAATTCCATGATCCATAGTTGTATCATCAACGAAGGTGCATCCACTTGCAATATGTCCATAAAAGTATGGAAATGATTAGGATCCCCTGATCTGGTCCCCTCATCTATCGCTCTTTGCGCATATGATGGGATACCATCCCAAACAAGAGGATTATACCGAAATCTCCCCATAGAGCTGGGGGGAAAGATGGTTATTATCGATATCGAATTAATCAATGTTGAGCTCGAATACAAAATCCTCTTGGGACGTAGTTACATGTATGCCATGAAGGTGGTATCCTCCCCAGTATTTTGTATCATGATTTTTCCTTAAAATGGGAAGATATTTACCCTTGACCAGCTTAACTACTATGACCCTAATACAACAAGAAATCCTGACAACGTCCTACCCACTATATTGGGCGATGATCAACTGTATGTTGAAATTTCCCTCGGTATGTACAATGACTCCAATTTGTTAGGAGAATATTTGGTACCACCACCAAAGATCCCTACAACTACCGATGGCCTAATGTGCACAATTTGCACCACTGAAAATGGATCCGCCTCCACGTCAACATCGTTATCAGCACCACAGTTGAGTCATGGCATTTAAAAAACATTGAATCCATCGGTACCATTGATTTTTCAAATCCCATTCTTGTATCCTCCCATGGGTGTACAAGGGACGTCGATTATGTCTCAGTTAACTCTACTTGGGCTAACTTTGGGGATCCCAGTGTGGTACCTTATACCACCCTTCCTAGAGATGGATTCCAAACTATTCTCCCATTATGATTTTGTCCTTGTTTTGGCTACTACATTTGCAAATATCTTAACACATTCAGTTATGACAACTGAACCTATGACATCCACAACTACACCACAATCGGTCATCACTAAGACTGCCAATGGGGGAACCCAACAACCAAAGTTGAAGGGTCCCCTATTACCAACCTCGACATCTAATTTGGTATAAACCATGAAGCCTAAAGCAAGGGGCATCGACCATCAAAATTTGAAAGCCCCAGTAATGATCAATACTTCCAATCAAAGGGTCACACCATCATGTTCTCTTTGCGGGTAGCAAGGCCACACAACAAACCTATGTCACACTCTACTAGAGCTAAGGAATTTTCTTAATACTGTTTGGATATCCACATCATCTTTTTCAGGATCTTGCATGCAAATTAGGGTTTGCATGCAGAATCTAGGGTTGGCATGCACAGGCATGCACTGGCATGCATCCCAGTCACCAGTTTGATGCCTCCAGCACCTTATCCACTTCATTCTAGCACCCGGGAGCCACTTACCACAGAGTTTTAGCCCTCCTAAGCTGAAAGGCGCCCACTTCTCACCTACTGCCAGAGAAGGGCGCACTTGTTCACCTACCACTGCAGTTCCACTTCAGTTACATTCAGTTAGCTCCGATTCTCCCTGATTTGAGGCTAGTTTCACTCCCGACTGACTGTATCACTTCCGTTTGACCTCCAGTTTGATTAGGTGACTTGTTATGACTTCAGTTAGCCTCCCATGCGCCCCCACTGAGCCTCCATATCCTAAATCAGTGCTACACACTTCAGTTACACTTATTACACTCAGTTAGACTCAGATTGACACCTGGATGACTGGTTGTTGTGATTGATGAGCACCACCGATGATTGATGAGGACTCCTAGATAGAGTCAAGCTACTCCATTCAGTGATTTGAATGACCTCCTTAGGCAATTCGAATTGCTCTGTCATTGTGACAGTTTGTATTGTAATTCATTCACCCTTTCTGGGATAGAGAGCACTGCTGCATGTTTTTGCACAGTTTTGCACCATATTTTCTATGTTCATCTGTTGTGATTGATTTACTTGTTCATTAGATCTGCTGTGACTAATTTTACATGGTATCAGATCCATTGCAGGGACAAGATCTCTTTTCTACAGGTGTTTATACAAGAAGATTTGACTGAATTGCTAAAAATTGCAAAAAGTTTGGCATGAAATATCTCAAGGGCATTCGCTCCTGTGCATGCAAAGCTTGAAAATTATTCCAATACCACTCCAGAAGCTTGAGTTACCACATAATTCCTGGATCTGATACATTGGACCTATCCAATATTGCTTGAAATCCAATCCCAGGTGTGATGCAACTCTCAAAGGGTGGATTGTTCGACCTTATTGTGGTTGTTTTGATGTGATTTGCAGGTTTATTGTCTCCTTCAAGTGCACTCGCTATCTTCTGCATGCAAGGTTTCCTACATCAATTGCATTCGCTATAGTCTGCATGCAAGCTTCCTCTTCATCAGTTGACTCGCTCCTAGCAATGGAATACTCTTATTCAAAGCCTATCCTCACCCCATTCAATTATTTTGATTGGAAATATGATATGGAGATCATATTACGTTCAAAAGGTTACTACCGAGTCACTATTGGTCTTGAATTGGAGCCAAACAATGTATCAGATCGAACCAAACACTACAACAAGCTTGATGAAGCTTATGGTCTTCTTTGCCTCTCCATCTCCAAAGATCTTCACTTCCATCTCAGCGGATTGAAGACTCCAAAAGCCATATGGGAGCAACTTGAAACACTATTCGGCAAGCAGGATGAGCTTAGGGCTTTTCAATTAGAGAATGAATTGATTGGCCTTAATCCTGAGAATTTCGAGACCATCAATGAATTCTTCACAAAATTCAAGAACTTGAACTTGCAATTGAAGAACAGTGGTGTTATTAAAGAGGATAAACAGTTGATCCTCTCCATTCTAAGCAAGCTTGGGAAAGATTATTCGGTATTTGTCTCTACTTTCAATTCCGGTCGGCTAACTACCCCGAATTGGAAGATGCCTACCTTGAATGCCTTCATTGAGTCCGTTACAAAAGAGCATGACAAGTTGATTCAAATGGGGTCCATAAGCTCCAAAGATTCATCCCTATTTGTTCAAGGACCCAAGATCTCGAATGGTAAAGGAAAGCTAAAGAAGGAGAAGCCCAAATTCGAGCCTCACAAGCAAAAAGACAAAGGCAAGCAAACGGATGCACCATCCAATTCGAAATCCAAGCAAAAGGGCAAAGAAGGTAACCAAAAATCTAAATGTACTTATTGTAACCGTGGCTTTCATCCCGAAAGTTCATGTATGAAGAAGACTATAGATCAAATGGCCCTCCTCTTGGAAAAGAACAACATAACCCTTCCTGACGGTGCAAGGAAGAAGGATCGGAATGACGATCATGAAAGAGGACAAGCACTCATGGCAACGGTTTCGAAGCCCACTACTCTCTTGATAGATTCGGGTGCATCAAATCATATGGCTGCAAATATTGATTCTTTTTCCTCATTCGATCCAAACAGCTCCATCCCCATCCATTTGGGAGATGACTCAAAAATTTCTTCAAAGGGCAAAGGTACGATTCATGTAGAACATGGAAGCTTTCAGAATGTTCTCTATGTGCCTTCCTTAGCTTCGAATCTCCTTTCTGTGTATCAAATGACACATACTGGTGTACCAAAGCAAGTCACATTCAGCCCTAATACAGTTGAAATTTCTGATATCAAAAGTGGAAGACTAGTTGCGGTTGGAAAGGCAAACCACACTGCAAAATGTTATGAGTTTTCGCACTTTATTCCGCTTGCAAAGCCCACTGCTCTTCGCACACATGGTAATGAGGTTAGTAGGATTTGGAATGAAATATTTGGACATCTAAATTATAAGTATTTGCTGCTGCTATCAAATAAATCCATGGTAGATGGGCTTCCACAACTCCGTTCCTCGAAGGGAATATGCACCGGTTGCATTATTGGGAAGCACCCCGAGCACAGATTCGACCGCGGCAAGGCTAGCAGAGCCTCTACTATTTTGGGATTGATCCATTCTGATATCAGTGGTCCGTTGGCCCATATGTCATTAAATGGTTCAAGGTATGTTTTGACATTTATTGACGATTTTTCCCGCTTTACATGGGTATTCTTTCTCAAAAACAAGTCAGAAGTGCTTGGAAAATTCAAGGATTTTAAGGCTTCTGTTGAGACCACCACTGAGAGAAAGATCAAAGCTCTTAGATCTGATAATGGTGGGGAATATATCAAGTCCGAGTTGCTGCAACTTTGTTCCTAAAGCGGAATCAAGATCCGACATACAGTTCCCTACACACCCCAGCAGAACGGTGTAGCGGAAAGGAAAAACCGGTCACTAAAAGAGATGGCTACATGCATGATTGAATCAAAAGGTTTGGCTACAAATATTTGCGCTGAAGCAATCAATGTTGCTGCATATATATAGAACCATGTTCCACATTCATCCGTGAAAGGTATGACTCCTTTCGAAGCATTCTTTGGTCACAAACCGGATGTGTCAAATTTGAGAGTTTTTGGCTCTACTGCATGGGCTAGAATTCCTTCTGAGAAGAGACGAGCCTTGGATCCACAAAGTATCGAGTGCATATTGATAGGATATGGGGAAGAATCAAAAGCATATAAACTCATGGATATCATATCTAAAAAGATATTCATAGAGCGCAGTGTGCAGTTTGAAGAACCGCTTCAAGAATTGCAACTAGTCGAGGAAAAGACTGCCGATCCACCGCCTTCACCAGAAGAAGATCCGAGCAGCGATAATGAAGGTATGAGTTCTGATATTTCTGATATTGTAGCAGCATATGATGATCATGACATATCAGTTTTGGAATCCGATCATTATGATCCTCCTCAGTTACCAAAGTGGGCCCAAAACACTCTACAATCTGCTGGTTCTAGTCTTGGAAATCCTGCTGATCCGAGACGAACAAGAGGAGACTTTCAAAGAGCAGGTATGGCTCTTTCTATTGCTGATCCATTTCTTCCTGAGATTTTTTATTTGATGGCTGGTTCAGATCCTACATCATTCTATTCAGCCCATCGAGATCCGAGATGGAAAAGTGCCATGGACGAAGAGTACAGTTCTCTTCAAAAGAACAATACATGGGAGCTAGTTTCTCTTCCACCTGGAAGAAAATTAGTGAAATGTAAATGGGTCTACCGTACTAAAGTTGCTGCTGATGGCACTATCAGAAAATATAAAGCAAGGTTGGTGGCAAAAGGTTTTTCCCAAGTCCAAGGAGTGGACTACACAGAGACCTTTGCACCGGTTGCAAAGATGGATTCCATCCGCCTTGTTTTAGCTATTGCCGCATCCAAGCACTGGGAAGTGCACCATATGGATGTGAAGAGTGCATTTTTACATGGAGACCTTGCTGAAGAGGTCTATATGTAGCAGCCAGAGGGTTATACATCAGATCCATCATTGGTTTGTAGATTGAAGAAGTCTTTGTACGGGTTAAAACAGGCCCCAAGAGCTTGGTACGCAAAGATGGACTCCTTCCTTCTTTCTCAGAATTTCCAAAGATGCAAATCTGATCCGAATGTGTATCTTCAGCGAGTTAAAGGTAATTTGTTGGTTATTGTACTTTATGTTGATGATCTGCTTATTACTGGTAGCACACTTACTTCAATAAACAAGCTAAAATCTGCCTTAAATCTAGCTTTTGACATGAGCGATTTGGGCTTGCTGAGTCACTTTTTGGGCTTGGAGATAGCTCAAAATTTTGATGGGATCACTATATCTCAGCAAAAATATGCTTCTGACCTGTTATTGAAGTTTAATATGGCTGAATGTAAGGCAGCCCCGTTCCCATTCCTCTCAGGAATCAGTCTTGAGGAGGGAGATTCCACACCGCTTGCAGATTGCAGTATGTATCGACAGTTGATTGGTTCACTACTTTATTTGACACATTCACGGCCTGATATCTCATATGCCGTGAGTGCCGTGTCAAGATATATGCAGCAGCCACATGAGCTTCATTGGCGAGCAGCCAAGCGGATCTTGCAGTATGTGCAAGGTATGAGACAGTTTGGCATACACTATGCTGCAAATTCTGAGCTAGATTTCATTGGTTTTACTGATTCAGATTGGGCAGGTGATAGCATTGATCGGAAGTCCACTTCCGCTTATGTTTTCATGATTGGTCATGGTGCTATTTGCTGTTCCAGCAAAAAGCAAGCAGTCATTGCACTTTCTTCAGCAGAGGCAGAGTATCGAGGGGCAGTCAGTGCCTGCATTCAAGCAGTTTGGTTGCAGGGTATTCTTTCTGAGTTTGGTTTTGGTGGCACTACTTCGACTGTTCTCTTTTGTGACAATCAAAGTGCTATCAAGATCTCCACAGATCCAGTTCAACGGCAGAGGACCAAACACATTGAGATTCATATGCATTACATTCGACAGTTGGTGCATGACCGCACCATCATTCTGCAATATTGCCCTACTGATGAGCAAATTGCAGACATCTTCACCAAGAGCTTCACTGAGAAGAAGTTCTCTTACCTCCGTTCACTGTTGGGGGTGAGTTCCATCATGGTGGAGACATATTGATTCATTATTATGCTTTAGCTTGAGGGGGGGCTTTCTTCCCACTGGGTTTTCCCTCTTTCCTCACTTAGTTTATTTTCAGCATTTTTTGGATTATTGTATTGGGGTGACCTTTGGTCTTAGTTACCAGGGCCCCACATTATTTTGTTCGCACATCATAGTCTAGCTTGAGGGGGGGTGTTCGGATATCCACATCATCTTTTTCAGGATCTTGCATGCAAATTAGGGTTTGCATGCAGAATCTAGGGTTGGCATGCACAGGCATGCACTGGCATGCATCCCAGTCACCAGTTTGATGCCTCCAGCACCTTATCCACTTCATTCTAGCACCCGGGAGCCACTTACCACAGAGTTTTAGCCCTCCTAAGCTGAAAGGCGCCCACTTCTCACCTACTGCCAGAGAAGGGCGCACTTGTTCACCTACCACTGCAGTTCCACTTCAGTTACATTCAGTTAGCTCCGATTCTCCCTGATTTGAGGCTAGTTTCACTCCCGACTGACTGTATCACTTTCGTTTGACCTCCAGTTTGATTAGGTGACTTGTTATGACTTCAGTTAGCCTCCCATGCGCCCCCACTGAGCCTCCAGATCCTAAATCAGTGCTACACACTTCAGTTACACTTATTACACTCAGTTAGACTCAGATTGACACCTAGATGACTGGTTGTTGTGATTGATGAGCACCACCGGTGATTGATGAGGACTCCTAGATAGAGTCAAGCTACTCCATTCAGTGATTTGAATGACCTCCTTAGGCAATTTGAATTGCTCTGTCATTGTGATAGTTTGTATTGTAATTCATTCACCCTTTCTGGGATAGAGAGCACTGCTGCATGTTTTTGCACAGTTTTGCACCATATTTTCTATGTTCATCTGTTGTGATTGATTTACTTGTTCATTAGATCTGCTGTGACTAATTTTACAAATACCCCCATTAGCATCACCCATGCTCCATTAGTGTTAAAAGGGGGCACACCTCAATCGCCCACAACTAAGTCCAAAACATTGCATATAAATCACACATGTTCCATATGTGCTCAGCATGGGCACTATACACACCATTGCCCTGAACTCCCTTCATACCGAGAGGCATTAGCAACAGTTCTTCTCACTCAAGTAACAATTTAGGAACCCCCCTTCTTATACCAAGAAGTAGAATCCATTAATGTGATCGCCACATCGACGGCACGATTAGTCACCCTCCCACAGAAGTTGCACCAACTTCAAAAAATGTGGTATAGCTTGTAATGTTGCAACAACCAGCTAAACTTACGGAAACACCATCACACAATGAATGCTATTCATGTGGGAACTCCACCCATATTCTCCCCCCCAGTGCCATCGATTGAATAATGGAGCAAATAAACACTCAAGAAAACCAAGAATGCTTCCATCCATGTGTACCAAGACCTTTTCGACCTTGTGGATAGACCACCTATTACTCCTTTCAATGCTCCATTTTGCGCAATGAACGAAAAACTCATCTTGAACTGATGAGAATGCAATATCAATTAGAAACACCCAGTGTAACCCCCCAAGCATCACCAACCGAGGAGGTAGTACCAACCTTCCCAGACACCATTAAGATTGAATCTCCTTTAGTCAGTGTCCTCACTTGCAGTGATTCGTCATCTTCCGACGAATACACACACCACTTGCAAGCATGCCTAAAAAATTAACAACCAAAACAAGGGGTTTATACACCCCCAACAAAAATAAGAAATCCAACACCAATCGCTGATATTTTTATTTTGTGCCAAAAACTTTACCTTCATTTCACACTATCTTGAATTAAGAAAGTAAACTATCTCTCTTCTTCAAATGCAGATGGCCTCCACAACAGACATCTATATAGTATATGTGAACAGTTCTAGTCGATGGTCCAAACATCTAACATCTGTCGCTTGGGTTATATATTCCCCCTCCCATACTGTCCACCACACCGGCGAGGTGTTCTTTGAGGCATTAACAAACAACCAAGTAGAGTGCAATGTCGTAATTGGTTTGTTAAGCGATTCCCTACACCTACGCGTTCACCATCTACAAGTGCACGTTGAATCACAACTGGTCGTATTGCAGTTGAATAATGTATTCTATGTCCACAAATCGCTCCTAATCAGAAATTTTCTGCATGTGCGCCTTCTCATTCGATAGTTTGAAACCATAACTTTCACACATATACCAAGAAACGACAATACATTCGCCAACTACATCGCCAATGAGGTATTGAATTGGCACCTAGTACATCACCCAACTGCATAACCCTGCATACGAATCATACATAAAAAAATTCTATGTGTTTCACCTATGACTACACATACATATATCTCATCATCAAAACTCCTACATTCAATAACACCTACCCAAAACAAATATGTGAGTATCAACTATTACATATACATCACATCAACATATAGGCAACATAAATCAAAATACACATACATCACATACATAAAGAGACACATACATCATGTTCCACCAAAATCGTATACATATATATATATATATCATAAACAAATATGTGTGTCATGTACAAAAAATGGCCCTCCTGGGGCATATACATAGTATCATTATGGGGGATACATAAAAAACCACCTCCCACAGGCTCATAAAAAAATTATGCGTGTGTATCTAAAAAACTGGGGCTCATATCCCTACAAAAGAATCAAACCACCCAGCCGGCTGATGGATATTGGGGTCCCAAAATGGCAAGTGGTTGCACATCCTCCCCTCGCTCCAGCTCTGGTCCCCACCATGGTCACTGTCATGGAGGAGGGGATGCTCCTCCCTACACCTCCCGTACACAATGGAACACAACTGCGACCCGTCGCATGATCAGCCATCAAGATGGCCCACACTCGACTTCTAGGTGAAGCATCAAATCCACCTGATCATCCTCGAGGTTGGCCCAGTCCTACTCATCAACCCTAGTCATCATCCCATCAAACCTTCACTCCAAGTTAGATACCAAAGTTGCGATCCAGTCCTCGATAGTTGACCCACCTGCCACATTTCCTCCAACTCCTGTGGGACAACCCTCGGTTGCACCTAGTCCTCCAATGATGGGCCCAACCCCGATTGCTAGTTGATCTCTCCTCGGTCTCGGCCTCTGAGGCAACCTCATAAGATGTTAATTTTTTAGCATTAATTCAACATACTCTAGGATCTTTACTGAGAGAATAACATGTACAACATATCAATCATAGCAATGCATATCAATCACACCAAGCAATCACATGAGACAATCGACACATAGAGTCTCACTGGGGAAAACCATAAAGGTGAAAAACCCCACAACATCCTCAGAGATAGAAAGAGCAATGATACAACCAAAGTACAAGAGATAGTCTTCTATTAGCAGCTACTCCTCCTCCTCAACTAGTGCGCCACTTTCCGAGTGATGTAGGAGTGAATAATGAGATGATCAAAATAGAGATCTCCCTCTCTCTATTTATACATGACCTGACCTGCCTAATAACCTAGCAAGGCCGACTTGTCTAACTCAGTCTAATAACCCATGGTTACACTAATCAGGGCCGACCCCACACTTGGTGGTCTAATAACCCATCACTGCAAGTTACGACACTTGTGACACTTGTCAATACAAATGACGACACTTCCGTATAGAGGAATAATAACATCTCTATAGGAGTACAATATACATAGGTTAAATACATTCCGAAGTTACATATACATCAACACGCCCTCTTAACTAGGAAGGTATTTCTCGACACAGATCTGCTAGCACAAGTCTTGTTCTCTGGATCATCATCAGCGAATCATCGTCCTCGAATCATCATCATTGTCAAGCACTCTATATGCAGATAAATTGTTACCAATACACACAGAGCATATAATATTTATTGTCAACCCGAGAAAGTCTTTTTATTTCAAAGGATAAGTGCACAATCTATGCTTAAACACCAAACCATTAGAAGTAAATACTTTTTATCTTCTATCATCCATGTTCATCCCAAAAATCTATGCAATCCCAATTGCCTTCTAACTGCTACACTTCGATTCCTCTCTATCATGCATCAATAAGAAATGGTATCAGATCTAATCAACAATTGCAGGAAAGAAATCTCATTCGTATTCTAGAACAATCACTTGTCTGATCTAATCACTCTAGAAATCATAAAGCATAAACTGAACATTAATCTAGAAATCCAATTGCAAAATATTGAGTCAACTGTTCTAAGAAATTGAATTGCAGAATGGAAATAAACAACACGCAATAGGAAAGATAAATTGCAAGGGCTCAAGGGATCACAACTTAGCTGCAAGATGAACAAGGCTGTGTATAATTATCACACGAATTGCATAAAGTCTATACTCAGTCGACTGTCACTCTGTATTACTTGTCAAATTCAAGGGATTCTAATATTAATTGTACTGAAAATCCACACCATAAATATTGCTGCTGCGTACAAAAGGAAAGAACAAAGCATCACACAATAATAAATTCAAAATCCTATTTTAACTTAGCAATCTCTGTGGAAGACGGGCCCAGTCTTCACACAGAGACGCTGGTTGAACAACACGAATTCCTTTAGCTCAGAAGCAACCCCTTATATTAACAGAAGAATGACTACACAGTTTTGCTCGGCTGCTAATACAATGAATTAATTGTCTGCTGTTCAACCCCTGGGTCGAGGCAACTCCCCATATTTATACAAATCATAACATCAAACCCTATAATCGGGCAGCCATGAAGATCTCTGATCTTCAGGCGCCCTAAATAACTAACTGTTACAATATGTGGCAGAACAGAAACATCAAAATATGAGAAAGTTATCAATTGACCCAAGAGTGGCGGTCCTTCCAGCTCACAGCTAGACTCGAGCAGTAACATACTCAAGATAGCGCATTCTGTTACAGCTACCGTGTCATAGCTGTGCCTTAATTGATGATTCAAGCCCCAAGGATCCCTTTACAAGCAACGAACGTCCCTTCTTTCACGACTTGTTCATCCCCGATCTTCCTGCAGTCCATTTATCTCAACTACCTTCATAAATCGTAACATGTTAGCACAATTGAGAGATGCACAGCTTTAACTATCACAATCATAAGCATTAATAAAATAAAACAATGATCTGTCATACCTTGGTAATTTGGGGAATAAGGTAAGGACAATAGGTCTGATTGCCATGATAAGTGTTGTAGGACAGGGGCATGAAAGATGATTAAAGATGATTAAAAAGGGCCAATTCTGGGCTCAACATCTCCCCCCAACTACCCGGTTGCATGTCCTCATGCAACAACCTGCATTATTCAAAATATGAGTCCTGTACTGAGCTCTATCCATGGAGAGAGAAAGAATTGTAGGAAACCCAGGCACCTTATCTATCTTTTGAACAGCCTCTGTGAGTAACCCAACATCTTCCTTGATCACTGTTCCCCTTCCACTATTAATTGCTGGTATCTGGAAATGCAGTTAGTGTAGTGGGAATCTTCCTGCAGTCTCATTATGCTGTGCCTTGGGGCTTAGAAGGCAATCCTTAATCTGAATCTAAATCAATAACATTCCTAGGAGGGAGAAGCACTGGTTCTTGTGGGGCAGTGTCTTCTAGCACATCTAAGTTTAATAAGAGAGTTGCTGGTTCTTGTGTGACAACAACATCTTTTAGGCTCTCTTCAGCAGCTACCATCATTGCTTTTAGAGACACTGGTTCTTGTGTAGCAGTGTCTTCCTTGTCTTTTTGCTGCTGAGATTGGATTTCTTTCTCATTGTGTAGCTCCTCCTCCAAAATTTCGGTGTCACCCAAGCATGGTGTCTGTACCTGTTCATCTTCTCCCCACTGTGTATCGGGAATGAAATCCACTCCAGGTTTATCTTTTAAATGAAATTCAGGAGCTCCTGTTGCAACTTCCAAGGATGTTGGTTCTTGTGTAGCAACATCCTGGCTTGCCTCTTCATCCTCCTGTTGTTGCAAATCTTCTCCTAGGAGCTCTGTGTCATGGGAGTCCTCTGGAGTTACCACCCAGAGTTCATCATTGAATTCCAGAGTGTCCTCTGTCCTAGGTTCTTCTCCCACCTATTTGGCTGATTGGACAAGTAAATTCAGGTTTGCTGGTTCTTTTGTTACAGCATCATGTTCCAGTTTATCACTGTCCTGCCTTTGTGCCTCTTCTTCTAAAATTTCTGTGTCCTGGGAGCATTCTGGGGTCACAGTATGGAATTTTTCATTGGCCTCCAGAGTGACCTCCATTCCAGGTTCTTCTCCCATCTGTTCTATAATCTCTGTATCATGAGAACATTCTGGAGTTGCCATATATTCTTTATTAGGCTCCAGAGTGTCCTCCATCCCATGTTCTTCTCCTATCTATTCTCTAATCTCTGTATCATGGGAAGTAGCAGCTTCAGCAAGGATGTTCAAAGATGCTGGTTCTTGTGTGACAACACCTTCTTTTTCTGCTGCTTCCTTTATTGTGGCCACGGGCTATTGTGCTGAATAAGTGCTAAGTTTGATTTTGTGGCCTGCTTCCTTGAAGATTTCTCCACAGATGGGATAGAGTATTCATTCATCCTCCTGCCCAGCTTCAGCAGAATCTGATCCCTCCAGTTGTTCTGCAGCCTCTATCAGTGTGTATATTTTTCTTTCACCCTGCTTTCTGCAGGTTTCCTTCCAACTTTCCAACTCCCTTCTAAGTACTTGGAGATCCTCTTTCAGCATTGCGTTCTCAGCCAGAAGTCCTTAAATTCCAGGTTCTTCCTCCACTGGCTTTTGTGGAGCATCCATCGGTCTTGGTACAAGGGTTGGGGGCTCAACCTGTGCCTCTAGGGTTTCCCATCTTTTCCTGGCTGCCTCTGCTGGTATTGCAGATCGAGTTCTTTTCTTTCTGATTGGTGCTATTAGGTTAAATTCATTGGTGGCTCTCTTTCTTTTCTTCTGTGGTGTTTTCTTTTGTGGTTTTTCCTTTTGTGGTGTTTGCTTCTGTGGAGCTAGGGCATAGGGAACCAAAGCTGAGCTCGAAGGAATATTTGCTTGCTTCTCATGCTGTTCTTCTTCAATCACATCTCCTCCTCCTACCCACTCAGGTGAAGACTCAATTGTTACCAGCTCAATGTCTTCTTCCATTGCCCTGGCTCTGTCATCTTCAGGTTCCATTGTCGCAGCATTTGATGCTGCTCCAATTTCACCTTCTGCTGTCGGAGTTGCCCTGTTATCTGGGTTTTCCACAAAGGTTTCATCTACACCATCGCCTAATGGCTCTGTTTGTGCCTCCAATTGCTCTCCTTCAAATGCAGTTTCATCCCCCAATGGTTCTGCTTGTGCCGGAGATTCATCTCCCCCGCATGGCTCTGATTGTGCCCCTGGTTGTTCTTCCTCTAATATAGTTTCATCCCCCCTAGATGGCCCATCTTGTGTCCCCGGTTGTTGTTCTTCTCCCATGGTTTCACCCACCCCGGATGGTCCTGCCTGTGCCCCTGATTGTTGTTCTTCTCCCATTTCATCCCTCCCCCCAACTTCACTGGAGGAACTCCGGTCCTCCTGTTGTGGTGGAACCTGTAATTGCTGTAATGGGACGACCTGCAAGGGAATGGGTTGCTGAGGTCGGGTTATGAATTGTTCCCAAGTTATATGATGTTGGGCAAGGGTTCTTGCAATGATTAATTTGATAAGGCCATGGTGGGTGAGAGAAGAAAGTGGGTGCTTAGCAGACTGAACAAATGTCGCCATATGACGCAAGTCGTGCAATAAATAGTATGGAATGTTCAATAAAATGCCATGGCGGAGATGAGAAAGCAAAGGAAGTTCAGAGTTATACATAGTTTGATATCTACCTTCACAAGTAATGTACTTCTTGAGAAAGACAGCAACTTGGTCCCATGGCCGCGACAGTGAGTTCAGTGCAATCCCTCTTCTGGATGCTTCAACTTGCTCCCCTGCGAGTAAAAATTCTTCTCGTGCAACCGTTGCAGGGACTCGTCGGTTAAACCATGGTTTTCCCACCATCGGGATGGCTGTGACCTCGGATATAATGATCTCGGAAACTTCTATGCGCAGCCCCCACACCGTGGAGTGAGTTTTAGTAAGATTCAAGGCAAATTGTAGGGATGCGTCCCGATCGGATCCGTCCAATCGCTCAAAGAATTTGACCTAGTCGGCAGCTTGAAAAATGGCAAGAACTTGAAGATTTCGCCTAAGTTCCCGGGTATTGAAAGGTTCATGGCGAACTGGAATCCCCATGGTCCTGGCTGCAAGCTGAAGTTGCTATTCCATAGATTACAGGATCCCAGAATGGAAGTTGCAGCACAGAGGATGCACGAATCGTTGAGCGGAGACATTGAGCGAATGAGCAAATTTGGAAAGTTGAGCACAGAAAAGCGTTTGAAATTTCCATGCCGAATTGGGGAAGGTGGCAGTTATTAGTGTTTACATCGTATGAGGGAAAGTTTTAATCAGGTATAATGGTGGTACGAGTGAAGGTACGACTAATATCGTTTAAATGATATCAATGCTTAATCACGTGATAAATGAAAGCCATACCTCATAAAACTGTGCATCGGAATGCTGCGGAAAATGGTGGAGCATGCAGTTGGTGACGTCACGGAGCCGAACTCGTGCACAGTCAGACATGTGATCATGATGACTCGGATAAGGCAATAAGTTCTTCCACCGATGAAACACAAACCATCACATCCTTGGGGTCGGAATGATGAGTTCACCGGCACGACTGAGGTGAATCAGCACCATGATTAACAGGCTTGGAACAATTCTTCTGTTAACACAGGAGTTACCACTGCAAGTTGCCAAAACAATGATAGCACGGCCGACGAAAAAGATGTTGCAGTCGCCAAAAAATATGTTGCAGCCGCCGGGAAAGAAGTTGCAGCCACCGGAAAAGAATTCACGGCAGCCGGAAAAAGAATTTACGGTATCGGGGAAAATTACGGCTGTCACGGAAAAGTTTTACAGCGGCGGGAAAAATTACAGCTGGCGGGAAAAGTTTTACGACTGTGGGAAATATGTTGCAGCCTGTCGGGAAATTTGTTGCAGCTACGGGAAAATGGTTGCGGCTGCCGAAAAATAGTTCACGTCCGTCGGAAAAAGTTCACAGCTGCCGGGAAAAAGATTTTACCGGTCGACGGAAAATGATAACGCAGCCGCTGGGAAATTATGTTGCAGCCGCTGTGACATGATGTTGCAGTCGCTGGAAAGAAGTGGCAGTTGCCGGGAATGATTCATAGCTGCCGGAAAAGGAGTAATGGCTACCGATAAAAATGATTTCATGGTCGATGAAAAATGATAATGCAGATGCTGGGAAATGATGTTGCAGCCGTTGTGACAAGATGTTGCAGCTGCCAGGAAGAGTTGTTGCAGCTGTCGGGAAAAAATGTTTACGGCTGCTGGGAAATTATGTGGCAGCTGCTGAAAAATGAGGTGGCAGCCGCTGGGAAATGAGGTGGCAACTGCGGAAAAAGATGTTGCAGCTGCCGATGTTGTAGCCGCCGGGAAGAAGATGTTGCAGTTGCCGATGTTGTAGCTGCCGATGTTGCAGCTGCCGGAAAAGATTAACGGCAGGCGGAAAAAAGGATATTACAGCTGCTAGGAAATGAGGTGGCAGCCGCAGAAAAAGATGTTGCAACTGCCGATGTTGCAGCTGCCAGAAAAGTAGTTGGAGCTGAGAGGAAAAAGGATTTGCGACCGCGGGGAAAAGGATTTTTACGGTTGATGGGAAACAATAACGTGGTTGCCAGAAAAGATATACAGCTGCCGGAAAAAATGTTGCAGCTGCCGGAAAAGATGTTGCAGCTGCCGGAAAATATGTCACAGATGCCGGATTTTTTTTTGTTTTTGTTTTTTTAGCAAAAGGAAAATACAGCGCAGGACGGCACAGGGAGATTTTCGCTCGACGGGCCCAAACTGGTCGTTCTCCTGGCACTTCCCTGAAATTTTTTGAAAAATGACAGCAAACAAAAAGATCAAATGCAAAGAGAAAAAAAAACAACAATTATACGCTACAGCAGGAAATTATTTATGTACAGCAAATACAATTTTCAATTTAAGGATTGGCAAAGGCAGAGAAAAATTCTTGCTCTGGTGCCAGCTGATAATCTGGATCGGCGACAATCTGCGAAATGAATGCATCTTTCGAGATGGGCTTACGATACAGTCGCAGTCTCTGGCCGTTAGCAAGTAATGGTATACGGTTTTCATCAATGGTCACCAGGCGAACAGTGCCGTTGTCAAATACCCTGTCGACCAAATATGGACCCAGCCATCTTGTACGTAATTTTCCTTTAAAATCCTTCTTGAATCTGGATTCGTATAATAGTGCCCAGTCTCCTTCATGGAAGATTTTCTTTTTGATGAATCGGTCATGCCAGTTGGATCTCTGTTGCTGGAGCAGCACAGTATGGTCTACTGCAACTAACCATTTCTCATCCAGTTCATTTAATTGATTCAATCTTCTCTTCTGGGCTTCTGTTACATCTAGATTCATTTCGGTGGCTGTTTTCAGGGTCTTGATCTCAAATTCAATTGGAAAGATGGCACTCTTTCCATACACTAGATCATAAGGAGAAAACCCTGTGGTGTTGCGCCAAGTTGTGCGATATGCCCACAGTGCTTCTGGAAGCCTGTCATCCCAATCCTTTCGATGGCTTTTAACTGTTTTAGTAAGGATTGCTTCAATAACTTTATTAGTATTTTCCACCTGACCATTGGCCTGGGGGTGGTAAGGTGAAGCTATCCTATGCTGCACATGATACTTCTGGAGCAAGGACTCAAATTGGCGTGAGATGAATTGCGGTCCCCCATCGGTGACTACTTCCTTTGGTACCCCAAAGTGGGTAAAGATTTCACTGTACAGAAAATCAATCACCGCCTGGTCATTAGCCTTAGCCAAAGCTACAGCTTCTACCCACTTGGTCATGTAATCTGTACACGCCATAATGTAAACCTTATGTCTAGAAGGAGGGCTCATAGGGCCAACAAAATCCAATGCCCATCTATCAAATGGTTCTAGTACCACTTGGGGCTGTAAAGGCATCTGATCTATTTTATTAGGTTGGCCCATCCTTTGGCAGCTGTCACAGGACTGAACATATCTTTTAGCGTCCCTGAATAGTGTCGGCCAATAGTAGCCCATCCGCAGTGCTTTATGCCCTGTTCTTTTTTCTGCAAAGTGTCCTCCACAAGGTTCATCATGACAGGCCTTCAGTATATGAAAGATCTCATCTTCCCTTACACATCTTCTAATCTCAAGATCGGGTCCTGTGTAAAAGAGATGACCATTGAGCCAACAATACCTGGCACTTTGCTGGATGATTTTTCTCTTCTCTCGTTTAGACATATGTGGCGGGAGCTTTCCTGCAACCAAATAATTAGCAACGTCTGCATACCAGGGGGAATGAGCTGAGAGTGCGAATAGATGCTCATCTGGAAAAGAATCCTCAACAGGCGAACTGTCATCACTGTTAGTAAAACGTGATAAAAAATCAGCAACAACATTTTCTTTTCCAGGTTTATCTATAATGGTAATATCAAATTCCTGTAATAATAAAAGCCACCTGGTTACTCTGGCATTGGTGACAGGTTTGTTCATCAAATACTTAATGCCAGAGTGGTTAGTGTGCACAAACGTAGGATACGCAGTAATGTAATGCCAAAATTTATTAATAGAATAGACAATAGCCAGGAATTTTTTTTCAGTAACAGTATAATTAAGTTCAGCAGGGGCTAAGTTTTTACTGACATAATAGATAGCATAAGGTAATTGACCATCCTGCTGTCCTAGTACTGCTCCAAGGGCGGTATCAGAAGCATCTGAAGAAATGTGGAAAGGTATGGTCCAATTAGGTCCCCTCAGGATAGGGGCTGTGGACAGCTTCTCTTTAAGCTTATCAAATGCTGTCTAGCATGCTTCACTCCACACAAACTGTGCGTCCTTCATTAACAATGAAAACAAAGGGGAAGCAAGTTTGGAGAAGTTTTCTATAAACCTCCTGTAATATCCAGCATGTCCCAGGAAACTTCGCACTTCTTTCTGCGTTGAAGGAGTAGGTATATTTTTTATCACCTTAATTTTTGAAGGATCCACCTGAATGCCATCGATAGAGATGAAATGTCCTAATACCACCCCCTCACTCATCATCATATGGCATTTTTCAGTGCTTAATGAGAGGCGAGACTATTCACAGCGAATTAAAACCTTCTTTAAATTTCCAGTGCTTCCTCAAAGTCCTTGCCATAGGGAGTAAAATCATCCATAAAGACTTCCATGCTATCATTAACTAATTCAGAGAATATAACAATTATAGCTCTTTGGAACATTGCTGGTGCATTACATAAACCAAAGGGAAGCACCCTGTAGGCAAACGTTCCCTAGGGGCAAGTGAAGGTGGTCTTATCCTGGTCCTCAGGAGCAATCTGAATTTGGTTGTACCCGCTGAACCCATCCAAGAAGGAGAAGAATTTTTTTCCTGATAGGGTATCAAGTACCTGGTCGATAAAGGGTAGAGGGAAATGATCCTTTTGCATAGCTTTGTTCAGCTCCCTATAATCAACACAGACTCTCCACTTACCATTTTTCTTGGGCACAATTACAAGTGGGGAAACCCACTCACTATCTGAAATAGGATAGATAAATCCTGCTTCCAAAAGTTTCTGGATTTCCTCCTTCACTATATCCCTCAGATTGAGGTTCATGCGTCGTTGAGGTTGACACACAGGCCGGGAGTCATTTTTGATATAAATATGGTGGGTGCACAGATTAGAGGGAATACCTCTCATATCTGTATACTCCCAGGCGAATGCCCCCTTTCGTTCCTTTAAAAGACTGATTAGGCACCTCTGTTCCTCTGAGGAGAGGCCAGGGTTGATATTCAAAGTTCTTCCAGGCTCTACCTCAATAGGAATGCTTTTTGAATTTTTCAAAACTGGGATTATATTTGTATCACCAACTAATGTTTCCTCCGTAAGATTTTCTTATTCTTCCTTACCAAGGGTAATGTTCAGGATTTGATAAACTTCTTTATCCATTGAAGCAGGCTCACTAATGAAATTACTGATGGCATCATCTTCTGTTTCATTTTTAAAAGTTAAGGCCTTCCCTATTGTTAATAGTGGTTGAACATCCTCCTCCTCTTCCTGTTCTATCCAAAGGGAAGTTTCAGCGTCTAGACTTGGCCGTGCTGGAGGATACAGGGTGAGGTTTTTGGTTTCCATGCCATCAGATATAGTCATGGACCCCGATCGACAGCCGATGCAAGCATCAGCTGTGGCCAACCAAGGCCTCCCCAGGATCAATGGGTGTCCCCCCAGCTGTGATTTTGGTTGTAATACAAAAAAGTCGCCAAGGTATTCCCATGAGTCTATTGAGATGACAAGATCGTCCAGAATCCCTTCGGGTCTGATGGTGGATCTATCTACCAATTCTAAAATGGTAGGGGTCAGTCTAATATTAGTGAATCCAAGCTTCTTTACAGTCTCAATTGTTATGACATTGATCGCTGCTCCTAAATCTACTAGCACGTTGGGTATCTGCGTCTGTCCTATATGTACAGTGACAGTAGGATTGCCAAGGTCGTCATACTTGGTCACAGGGGTTTTTCCTGTCATCAAAGCAGATAAATTCCCTATGACGTGAACAGTGGGAGGATCTCTGGGCTTCCTCCCCGGTCTTTTTGTGCACAGGTCTCGAACAGTTCTAGCATAAATAGGTACGTCTTGAAGAGCTTGCAAAAGGGGGATCTTAACATAAAGATTCTTCAACTCTCCTAGGATATTGAACTGAGGTTGCCCCCCTATTTTTGGTAGCATTAGTCTCTCAGGATATGGTGGTTTCCTTACCAGCTGGGTAGGCTGCATATTATCTGATTTCTCGTTTAATGTTTCAGCCGTCCCATCTAAGGGATGCTCAGCACCTTCAGTGATAGGAACCGGATCGAATGGATGCTGGGAACTCTCTCCTTTGTCATGCACAGAAGGTGGAATATCTTCTGTAATTACAGGTTCTATTATCTTCCCACATCGTAGACGAATATCATTACAAAGTACAGGGGAGAGAGAGTAGGCCGGCATATTGAGAGTTTCCAATTGATGGACTGTTTTATTATTCGGGTTAGGATTAGGTTGGGCAGGCAGCTGAGGCCGTATTGGTATATTAGGAACAGGATTATTTTGCAGCTGCAGCTGCGACTGCTGAGGTGGGTATTGAGGATATTGAGGAAATTGAGGGTATGGAGGAGAATATGGTGACTGTTGAGGTGGAGGTGGTTGGAGGAACTGATTCCCAAGAGGGAAGTTCCTCCACCCAGGAGACCATGACGTAGGTTGATGTGGTGGTTGTGCCCAAGGACCCCATGAATTAAAGTTTTGCATTACAGGTTGGGGAGGATTCCACTAAGCATAATTTGAAGGGAATTGTGTATTCACATCTTGCATATTATTATTCCAATTGCTCATATTATTCAAAAATGGAAATGAGTCCAAAGGCATACCTTGATTTCGAGGCTGCCAAGGTTTCTTCTGTGCAATGAAATAGGCTGATTCCACTTCTGGAGTTGATGCCTGCAGGACAGCCTTCACTTGGGGAAGTGTGGGACATTCTTTCATGTCATGGTTCAGCTCACACAGCTGACATACTTCTACTTTGTCAAGAGGGCATTCTTTCAGTGGATGATTCTTTCTACATCGGGGACAGAACACACCTAGAGTGAGATCTTCCACTGCCTGTCTTTGTTTTGCCTTCAGGATATCAATCTCCGAAGAGATGGAGCTCATCATTTCTGTTTTAAAGTTTTCAAGGAGATTTCCTATCTCTGCACGTGTAGCTCCTCCATTGGATGACTTCTGAGTTCTGTCGAAGACATCACGTTCCAGCTTATCTTGTTTATCCCGCTTATTATTCCTAAAAGATCCCCTGGAGTATCTCTTACATAATTCCACAATTGTCTCAAAAGGTTCTTTGGAGATATCTCCCTTTCCTAACAGATTTAACATGTCTAAACAATCATCCCTGATCCCTCGAAGCAAGATTATCTTGAGCACGTCCAGCCCCATGTTGGTCTGCCCGGCTCTTTGCACATTGTACAGCAACCTTTCTACAAAATCCTCCAGAATTTCATCCTCCTTCTGCACCATCTTGAATAATTCCTCTCTTTTGTCCCTGGTGTTACAATATTGTTGATATTTTTCCAGGAACACTTGCTTCATCTTATTCCAATTAGCAACAGTTCCTCCCCCAAGGATCATGAACCATCGTAATGCATTGTCCTTCAGGGTGGCAGGAAAAAGTTTCAGCTTTTGGGCATCTGTGACATAATCATAGCTGCGACAGAGGATATCAAATTCAAAAAGGAATTCGTCTGGATCTTCTGCCGCCCTGCCATGGAAGTGAGGCAACACCGATGGTGAGATGTTCTTCATAGGAGCTGTCCCTTCTAGCTGTTTTATTGGAAATTGTAATGTAGCCATAGTTCCTTCTGGCAGGGAGTCATTTTCATGATGGTATTCTACCACTGCTTCTTCCTCTTCGTTCTCATGTCTGTTATTCATCTTTTCTTCTGTATCCTTTTCTTCGTTCATTCCTGCATTCTTTACCTCAGTTGTAACAGCTGCTTATTCTTCAGTTGTAACAGCTGTGTACTCTTCAGTTGTAGCAACTGCGTATTCTTCAGTTGTAACAGCTCCGTATTCTTCAGTTGTAACAGCTTTGTATTCTTCAGTTGTAACAGTTGCGTATTCTTCAGTTGTAACAGCTGAATCAGTTGTACCTTCTTTAGCAGGGGTATATGAGGGAATCACAGCTGCTCCTGTATTTTACACTGTGGATCCTGACGCTGGTGCTCCAGGATCAGCAGGGCTTCTTCTGATAGGAGTTTCCCGTTGACGAGTCCTGGTAGCTGAATCAGTTCTGTCAACAAGATCGTCAATGAATGTCCTTCTGCCCAACGGTGGTCCTCGACCACGACCCGAACCACCTGCACTGTTAGTATTTTGTGGGGTTGTGGGAGTTAGGAGGTGATCGCATTTTACCCTCCTCGTATTCATGCGAAGCAGATCATTTCAGCAAAGAAGAGACTGACTGAAAACAATTATCATATGCAACTAATGGCAGCGGTGCCAAAATGTCAAGCACTCTATATGCAGATAAATTGTTACCAATACACACAGAGCATATAATATTTATTGTCAACCCAAGAAAGTCTTTTTATTTCAAAGGATAAGTGCACAATCTATGCTTAAACACCAAACCATTAGAAGTAAATACTTTTTATCTTCTATCATCCATGTTCATCCCAAAAATCTATGCAATCCCAATTGCCTTCTAACTGCTACACTTCGATTCCTTTCTATCATGCATCAATAAGAAATGGTATCAGATATAATCAACAATTGCAGGAAAGAAATCTCATTTGTATTCTAGAACAATCACTTGTCTGATCTAATCACTCTAGAAATCATAAAGCATAAACTGAACATTAATCTAGAAATCCAATTGCAAAAGATTGAGTCAACTGTTCTAAGAAATTGAATTGCAGAATGGAAATAAACAACACGCAATAGGAAAGATAAATTGCAAGGGCTCAAGGGATCACAACTTAGCTGCAAGATGAACAAGGCTGTGTATAATTATCACACGAATTGCATAAAGTCTATACTCAGTCGACTGTCACTCTGTATTACTTTCCAAATTCAAGGGATTCTAATATTAATTGTACTGAAAATCCACACCATAAATATTGCTGCTGCGTACAAAAGGAAAGAACAAAGCATCACACAATAATAAATTCAAAATCCTATTTTAACTCAGCAATCTCTGTGGAAGACGGGCCCAGTATTCACACAGAGACGCTGGCTGAACAACACGAATTCCTTTAGCTCAGAAGCAACCCCTTATATTAACAGAAGAATGATTACACAGTTTTGCTCGGCTACTAATACAATGAATTAATTGTCTGTTGTTCAACCCCTGGGTCGAGGCAACTCCCCATATTTATACAAATCATAACATCAAACCCTATAATCGGGCAACCATGAAGATCTCTGATCTTCAGGCGCCCTAAATAACTAGCTGTTACAATACGTGGCAGAAGAGAAACATCAAAATATGAGAAAGTTATCAATTGACCCAAGAGTGGCGGTCCTTCCAGCTCACAGCTAGACTCGAGCAGTAACATACTCAATATAGCGCATTCTATTACAGCTGCCCCATCATAGCTGTGCCTTAATTGATGATTCAAGCCCCAAGGATCCCTTTACAAGCAACGAATGTCCCTTCTTTCACGACTTGTTCAGCCCCGATCTTCCTGCAGTCCATTTATCTCAACTACCTTCATAAATCGTAACATGTTAGCACAATTGAGATATGCACAACTTTAATTATCACAATCATAAGCATTAATAAAATAAAACAATGATCCGTCATACCTTGGTAATTTGGGGAATAAGGTAAGGACAATAGGTCTGATTGCCATGATAAGTGTTGTAGGACAGGGGCAGGAAAGATGATTAAAGATGATTAAAAAGGGCCAATTCTGGGCTCAACAGTCATCATCACTGCTACTGCTATCTCAATCAATCTCCAATCTACTCGTCATAGGAAGTTCTACAGAGCCATTCCTTTTTCATACTGGATGTAGGCCCACCATCTACAGGTCTTCATCATCACTGACCATACTATGGAATCCTCAGGACTTATTATGTGCATCACAAACCCTCACAAGAGCATCCCAGGACTTATTACGGGCACACAGCCCAACCTATCGGATCTCCCAGGTCTTATATGTGACCCTCATCACAAACCCTCGAAAGAGAATCCCAGGACTTATTACGGGCACACAGCCCAACCTATCGGATCTCCCAGGTCTTACATGTGATCTACACTACAAACCATCGAAAGAGCATCCCAGGTCTTACATGTAGTCACCACCACAAACCCTCAAAAGAGCATCCCATGACTTATTACGGGCACACAGCCCAACCTATCGAATCTCCCAGGTCTTACATGTGGTCACAGGACAAACCCTCGAAAGAGCATCCCAGGACTTATTACACGTACACAGCCCAACCTCTCGGATCTCCCAAGTCTTACAAGTCCTCCCAAGCACAGCCTGTCCACGGCCACAGAGTATCAACCTGATACTCACCATACATCATCCTGATGTACATGATCATCCTGATCATCATCATAGCATCATCCTTATGCATATCATCCAGAGCATCGTCCTGATCATCATCACCGCATTGACTGATGCATATCATCTACAGCAACATCCTGAAGCTCATCATCCATGATCATCCTGATCATACAATGCATCCACCTGATGCATACCAAATATCTTCCTAATACGTATATAAATACATGATCCACCTGATCATAACAAGCATCCAACAGATGCATATACAGAGCAGTAACTGGAGCATTGTCCTGATGCTCATCATCCAGCGCTTACATCCACAGCCATGGGAAGGATCCTCCTCTCACCATGCTTGGAATGGCTCCAAAAAATGTGTCCATCACTTCTTCCTCGAAGTGTCATCAATCTGAAGAACACCAAGCCTCTCTCTGAAGTAATCAAACTTCACTCTGGCTAGTGGTTTTGTCAACACATCTGCAACCTACTCATCCATCACAACATACAAGAGCTTCACTACTCCTCTCTGCACCATATCCATGATATAGTGATATTCGATCTCAATGTGCTTCGACCTGTCGTGGAACACTGGGTTCTCAGACAACTTCACACAACTCTGGTTGTCACAAAATATGCCAGTAGCATCCAATGGGAGATCAAATAACTCAGACAATAGCTTCCTCAGCCATACTGCCTCACAACTAGCTAAACAAACGACAACATACTCTGCCTTGGATGTACTTAGTGCTATGCAGGACTGCTTCCTGCTAAAACATGAGATCACACCTGATCCCATACTAAAGTAGCACCCAGATGTGCTCTTCCTATCTACAGCACTACCTGCCCAGTCCGAATCAACATAACCCTACAGGTTAAACTTTTGATTCGCATCATACTTGAGCCCATAATCAATTGTACCCTTTAGGTACCTCAGAATATGCTTTACAGTAACCAGGTGAACACCTCTGGGATCCATCAGGAAATCGCTCAATGTGTTCACCCCAAAGCAAATATCTGATCTCGTTTTCGTCAGGTACATCAAGGACCCAATCATCTGTCGATAAACCGTGACATCAACAGGATCAGATGAAGCATCACACAGGAGCTTCAGGTTCGATGCCATAGGTGTGGCCATGGCCTTGCAGTCCATCATCCCAAACCTCTTCAAGATCTCTACTACATACTTCCCTTGTCCAAGGAAGATTCCATCTACACTCTACCACACCTCCATGCCTAGAAAATAGTGCATCATCCCCAAGTCCTTCATCTCGAACTCGGCAGCAAGCTTCCTCTTGGTATCGGCAATCAATCCATCCTCTCTTGTTACAGATAGGTCATCCACATACAAAAGTAGTATCACAAGATTTCCTTCCTCAACCTTGTAGTAAAGGTTGGAATCTTCTTTACTCTTGGTAAAGCCCAAACTGGATAGAAAGCTATCTATCCTCCCATACCAAGTTCTAGGAGCTTGCTTCAAGCCATACAAGGCTTTCTTCAACTTGCACACATATGAATCCCTGTCATGTGTCTCAAAACCAAGTGGCTTCCCCACATACACTTCCTCCTCGACTACACCATTCAAGAAGGTTGTCTTGACATCCATCTGGTGTATATGCCATTTCATCACTGCAGCTAGGGAAAGTATTGATCTGATGGAAGTGTACTTAGCTACAGGAGCAAAATTTTCTTCATAATCAATCCCTTCTTTCTGGGAGAAGCCACAAGCTACAAATCTTGCTTTGTATTTCTTTATGCTACCATCTGCAACATGCTTGATCTTGTAGATCCACTTGGAAGTCACCATAGACTTCCCTTCAGGCCTTGGGACTACATCCCAAACATCATTATTCATGATCAACTGGTACTCCTTAACCATGGCATCCTTCCATTCTTTCTTTTCCGCTGCTTCTTCATAACTGGAAGGTTCTTTGTTCATAATGTCACAGAGTAAGGCAACATAGCTGGTATTTGATCTAGTCCTCTTCCTTTCTCTGTGTTCTTCTTCTGGAATGCCATATATTTCTGCATCTTGAATGAGCTCTCTAGCCCATGCAGGTTTCCTCTTGTGAGAGTTCTTCTCACGGGGTGAATCTACAGGTTCTTGTGGATATTCTATTTCACGATCTGCATCTGGAATTGCTTCATTCATGGTGGTGTCTTGAAATCTGGTTTCCTTTGGTTCTTCATGATCTTTAACAAGTGCCTTTCTTGACTTGATGAAAGTTGAGTCTTCATCAAATGTTACATCCCTGCTGAGATCAATCTTTTTGAACCCTGGAAAGTATATTCTATAAGCCTTCGAGCTTTCACTGTACCCCACAAAGATACCCTTCTTTCCTGAAGGATCTAGCTTTGTCCTCTTTTCCTTTGGAACATGTGTATATACTAGACAGCCAAATATTCTGAGATGGCTGACTTCAGGTTTCTTACCAGAGGAGACCTCTTCTAGTGTCTTGTTGTCCAATATCTTGTGAGGTGTTCTGTTCTGCACATATATAGTTGTCCTAGCTGCTTCTGCCCATAGATGCATAGGCAGATCCTGGTCATGCAGCATTGCCCATGCTACTTCCATGATTGTTCTATTCTTCCTTTCTGCAACTCCATTCTGTTGTGGATTCCAGGGAGCATTCAACTCCCTCTTAATCGTTGAATCACTGCATAGCTTCTTGAAATCACCTAAAGTAAATTCTCCACCATTGTCGGATCTGAATGTCTTAATCTTCTTGTCAGTTTGATTTTCCATCAAGGCTTTGAATTCCTTGAACTTATCAAACACTTCATCTCTGTTCTTCAAGAAATAAACCCAAGTCTTCCTAGAGAAATCATCAATGAAAGAGACATAGTATACATACCCACTCAGAGAACTGGATGACATCAGTCTGCATACATAGGAGTGGATAATTTCCAAGATCCCTCTAGCTTTGCTTTCACTGCTTAGAAATGCCTTCTTAATGTTCTTTCCTTTTGCACATCCTTTGCAAACACCTTCATGCTTTGTCTTGATTTTAGGAAGACCTTCTACAGCTTTTCTTGCAATTGGTAGTGCTCTATAGTGCACATGTGCAAGCCTTCTATGCCAAAGTTCACTTGGCTCCTTGGATTCATGTACCATGGCATGTTTAGGTTGTCCCTTCAATTTGTACAATCCTCCCTCTTACTCTCCAATCCCTACTGCATCATCTATAGTTTTACCATTTGGCCACATTAGGACTTGGCCATCTACAAATGCAACCCTCATACCTTTTGCATCTAATGCAGATATGGAGAGTAGGTTCTTCTTGAGCCCAGGTACATATAAAACATCTTTCATCTTCAAATACTTCCCAGAGTCTAGGTTGTAGGAGGCTTCACCACTTCCTTTGATAGGATATTGATAGTCATCCCCAAGTTTCACCTTATGGGGTGACTCATGTTCAGATAGATTTGCAAAAGATTCTTTAAACCCAGTCATGTTTTTGGAAGCCCCACTATCAATAAGCCAATCATTACATCCATGAGAGATAGTATCTGTGAGAGCAGATATTAGAACATATTCATCTTCACTTGATGAATCATCACTTTCTGCTCTAGCCTTCTTCTTGGGAGGTTCATCATCCTCAGTAGCATGAGCATGATATCTCTTCTTGTTGTTCTTCTTCTTGTTGTTGAAGTTGTTGTTGTTGTCTTTCTTCTTCTTGGGACAATCTGCAGCAAAGTGTCCCTTCTCATTGCATGTGAAGCATATGAGGTCTTTCTTATCCTTATGATAATGGTGGTGTGAATATTTCTTGAAGTGGGATGGCTTTCGCTTGAACTTTCCTTTCTTGGTGTGTGCTGTGAGATCTTGATCTTCATTCCCCATATTTTCTTCTCGGGCCACAATCCTAGCTTCTTCTTGAGAACATTCCTCCCATAGTCTACTGAAGGATATCAACTTCCTTCTTCCACATATTCCTTGAATGAAGGAATCCCATGACCTGGGTAGGCCATTCAAGGTGGTCATGACAATTTCACCATTCTCCACCACTTCATCCACAGCTTCAAGTTGTTCCTTGATCTGAGAGACCTTAGAGAAATAAGATTTAATGGTCTCTCCATTCTAAAGCTTTACCCCTTTCAATTGGTTCCACAGAATCATCTTTTGATTTATGTTCTTCCCTTCAAATAGCTTGGTGAGGGATTCAAACATTTCCTTGGGTGTCTTTAGAGATGACACATGTGGTATGAGGTGGTCTTTGATAGAATCAGCAATGATCCTCTTTTCCTTGACCAAGTTCTTCTTATGTAAGGCCTTAGCCTCCTCTTCCTCTGGGACATGGACCTTAGAACTTATGTAAGTATCCAATTCATTTTCTTCCAGGATTAACCCAATCCTATACTTCCATGCTTGGAATTTATCATCCCCTTCAAGCTTATCCTCAAGCTTGGTGTGGTGAGACATCTTAAAGAGTACTTCAACTGGAAATAGAAAAGATTTAGGCCTTACCACTTGATTTGCATAAATCTGGATCTGGTGTCGGATTAGGTTTTGTCAGAGAAACCCTAAAAATTCAAAATGTGAATTTCAACTTTCTGAAAGGATAGAAATATGTGCCTTGATGAGCTGATCAGCCTGGTATATTTAGAATTTGAAATCTGCAAGGTTTCACCCTTCGGAAATGCCTTTTAGTCTTCCTGGATTCACTAGGGAGGACCCTGAATTAGGGTTTGAGTTTCCCGGGGCTTCACCTAACCAGAAATATCGATCCAAAGCTCTAAACTTCGATTTTTCCAAGGAGCTTCTCGCTATGTCCACAGATTTCATAAATTCCTATTTTTGTGGAAACCCTAAATTTTAGGGCCAAAAATGAAAGTGCCTAGAATTGGATTCTGATTGGCCAGAAAGATTCTCCTTGATGATTAGAGTCAATCTACCTTGCTACTTTTCCAAAATCTGTGGAGAGAAACCAAATAAACAAGAAACCCTAGTTTCTGCCACTGCACAATGTCTTCTTCTCAGGTTAGCTCTGATACCATGTTAATTTTTTAGCATTAATTCAACATACTCTAGGATCTTTAATGAGAGAACAACATGTACATCATATCAATCATAGAAATGCATATCAATCACACCAAGCAATCACATGAGACAATAGACACACAAAGTTTCACTAGGGAAAACCATAAAGGTGAAAAACCCCACAACTTCCTCAGAGATAGAAAGAGCAATGATACAACCAAAGTACAAGAGATAGTCTTCTACTAGTAGCTACTCCCCCTCCTCAACTAGTGCGCCACTTTTCGAGTGATGTAGGAGTGAATAATGAGATGATCAAAGCAGAGATCTCCCGCTCTCTATTTATACATGACCTAACCTGCCTAATAACCTAGCAGGGCCGACTTGTCTAACTCAGTCTAATAACCCATGGTTACACTAATCAGGGCCGACCCCACACTTGGTGGTCTAATAACCCATCACTACAAGTTATGACACTTGTGATGCTTGTAAATACAAATGACGACACTTCCGTATAGAGGAATAATAACATCTCTATAGGATTACAATATACATAGGTGAAATACATTCCGAAGTTACATATACATCAACATAAGACCTACATCTGCATCATAGAGGATGAAACTATCATTAGTACCTAACAAACATGTATATCATGAATGTAAAAAAATAAAATTATGTACAAATTTATAAGCAAAAAGTACACAAACATAAAAAAAATACAAGTACCGTCGAAACCACCAGTAGGAATGGGTAGCTCCAGATATCCTTGGAAATCCATATCGCTCCAAGCGTACCTCTCCACCCGACCTATCCATCCCTCCCAAACATACAGCACTTCGGGCGTATAATAGGCCCCCTCGGACCCACCCCCATCACGAGGCACAATACGCCCCCAAAATTCCATCTGTAGATCTTGTGGTCCCCTCAGGAGCACCACTACCTGTGGCCTCAAGGATGGATAACGCTCAAAGAAATAGGAGCATAGTACACTGTTGAAGCAGAAGGTGCACCTCTCCACACCCCAACATAAATATGACATCTACTGCATCATAGACTGTAGCATCAATGAACCCCGTGCCATAAGCTAACCAACCATCACCCTCTCCACTAGTTAGATTCAGCCTCCTATAACCCAGTTGGGGGACGTGACCCCCAACACACATACAAAAACATTCACCATAACCTCCACTAACAGAGCCCTCAGATGGCTCACCAACCAACCACTAGAGTTCACAGAACTCTGGTCACCACCGCAATATCGATCCATTAAACTATGGATCGTCTCCCCCTCCCTCAACCCTTGGGGATTTAATCCCACCAAAAAATAAATATCTGGAGTAGTGATACTCAGGTCCTATCCTCCCACATGGAACACTTCGTGATCAAGGTCCCACATGTCTAGTAGCCACAATAGAAGGTAATCAGTTGATCGCATCAGAGGGCTCTTGAAAAACTTCAAGAGCCCAACATCAAGTAAGGACTTAGATGTGGCTCGGTTGGACAACACAATATCTAGGAGGGAATCATACTCCCTCTCTCTCCACTCCACATCCTGGACATGCGCCATCACTAACCAACAACCAACTGTAAAAGGAAATGATCACCCATCATACTTGTAAAAATACATCAGCACGACTTTCTCTAAAAAGGTCCATGCGTAGCGCGACATTTTACAACATATGCACGCATAGCGCGGACGAAACACTATTCGTCTGCACGAAACCAGCGCATGGGATATATACAGCTTGACCATGTGGGAAGCGCAACTATTCAAGGAAAATTCATGCTAAACTAGGTGCACGACCGAAGCGCATATGTCTCGCCCTATGCGCGGTTAAGTAAATATTTCCCATGCTACAATACGCATTATTTTTCAGAAAATATCATGCTTTGACAACGTGAGATTTTTAAAAAGTCTCGTTCGATCGCAAAATATCGCATGACAACCATAAAAAACATAAAAATAACCCCTGTCCACCCAAGGGTCCCCTAAACCTAATTATACCCAGATACAATTAAACATGACTAAGTTTAGGCTTACCTAGAACTCACAGATCGACGAATTGTTTACCTGATCTCCCAGAAACACTCGAAATTCAGTCTAGGAGGTTGGTGGCTCAAAGTACAAATGATTTCAAAAAGTTGGCCCCACCCCTCTTTTATACTCATTTGACCCAAACTTCCAACTGATGCCACGGACAAACCATAAATCCATTTTCAGAACCGTTCACACCACGATGACCAACACTTCAAGCTCTTCGACATGGAACCAAGCAATCTGGATTCCCACTAATTTCACTAAGACACTTTTTTCTATCCAAGTACTCCATATGTATGTGATGTTTTGGTTATACGATTTATGCATTGTTAATACCTTGGTTATGTCTTTTACTATACTTGGGTATGTGGATCGTATTTGTTATATTTTCACAATTTAATTCAATATTATCTAGGATATTATGTGAGAGAATAACATGCACAACAATTCAAACACAAGAGACAAGAGACACAAAGAATTTCATTGGGGAAACCATAAAGGAAAAAACCCCACAAATTCCTCAGAGATAGAGTGAACAACAATACAATAACCCCAAAAGTAGAAATGGTCTTCAACAACTTCTCTCTTCTTCACTTGTGCGAACTCCTCCTCTCTCTCACCAATGCAAATTCAGTGAGTGTGTGAATGATCAAATAGAGAGGATCACCCTCTCCATTTATACTTTACCTTTCACTTATCCTTAACCCCAAACAGTTCGACCCCTAAGTGTAACTGACTGGGCCGACTTCTCTAGGAGAGTCTAATAATCCATGATGACTCGAGTCTGGGGTCTAATGCCCCGTCATACAATGGAGGGTTAACCTCATTGACTTTACATGACTCAAGTACAATAATGACTCTCATGATCAGAGGAATAAACATATTTGTCGGAGGTACAATAATAAAATACAAATACAATATAAAATATACAACTGAATATCTTCCGAAGTTACAATTACATTTACAACATTTGCAGGACTGTGATCAAGAAAATATGGAGCCTCTTCTTTGTCTACTATACGGATAAGACTCCAAAGCTCTAACAACAAGGGGAACGCACCCTACCACAGGTATCATTCTGCAACTGGCATATAGACTCTATTTACCCTAAGTTTATAATGCATATATCCTAGTATTCCTGCAGATAACCATAGGGTCCCCCTTCATGGCCTTGATGTGCCATAAGCATCATTTCCATGAATATCTTTTTCCCCCATCGGTGTGCGCACCACTTCCACCCCCATCATCAATTGGCACCCATGATGTCTCCCCCCACAAGTCTGAGGAATTTGACCAAACTTGAAACGACTCTCCCTTAGAGTATCATTTCATAATTGCACATTTACTCCACCAAGTAGACACATGTGAGACTCCTCGACACATGTTACGAGAATGATTCATAGATCTCCCTCATACCTCCATGAGCACTTTAACTTTTTCAATATTCCTCGTATCGTCACCCCCTCAAAGACATGCATGCCCCCCCCTCACTGAAGTAACAAGTTCCATTGAGTTACCTCGCATACATACACTACATGGAATTGTTTCATGAGAACCCGTCTTTGCGTCTACAAACAAGCCCTCACTTCACCATTGGAAAGTGTCCCCCAATCCACTCACAACCATGGGAATTCCAACCAGAATAAAACTGTGGGGACCGCACCGATATTATTTATGTACAAACAAGTTCCCTCGTCGCCTCACATTGAGGGAACACCATATTATTTTGGAAACAACCAATGGTCACCTTTGATCGATGTATATTGAGACTCCATATGTTCAACAATATTTGTTTTTTCGATCACCATTACCCTTCATTTTGCGTATCCATCAAAACACCTTTATTTTTTGTTTGTCTCCATCTGTTTGAACCTGTTCCATCCTGAAAGAAAAGTTGTCGTCCCTTCTCCCCATGTTTACATCGATCAATGGAAGTTATGAGCCCCATGCTTATCAACCAATTTTATGTCAGGTATGTCCGTCCACCAGTTGGTTACAATATGATCCCATTTCTAAGGATAGGACTCTTGTTTTATGATGTACTTCAACTCTCATCGACGTCAAAACACTATATTCCAAGAGTTGTAGTAGTTGCAGTTGTACCTTGGGATCCCTTTCAATCACTATAAGGAATCACCTCAAATTTAGTAGGGATATTCATTAGTGCTCTCTAACTAAGTGGTTTCCCCTATGCTCAACGTCAACACATCATTGCATCAGGGGGAAATCTACTTTTGAAGGTAGTAGTGTTCACATTTGGAGATCATGATAGCAGTCTATTTGGTACGGTGAATCCCTCAGGAAGGTTTAGATGCCAAATTTAGTCCCCCACCATAGTGGGTTCATCATGGTCACCAGCAGTTCCACTTCTTCAATATTTCACAGCATCTGTAGGGGAATTTACTCTAACATGGATTGAAACCTTCTTCATACATTTCCCAACAGTATAGTAGAGTTGACACCTAGTCTCCTCTCTCATTGTAAATCACTTTGAAAACATTTCACGAGCATAGGTATTCCCACCTCATTTGTGTAAAAACTATTATTTATTACATCTCCAACGGTCGTCACCAACAATCTCCCTCCATGGGAGAACCTTATTTTGTCCACATATGATTCATTCTAGATAACAAGAGAGAAACAATAGAAAACATGATGCATTATAGGCTCTACAGTAGCCTCCAAACCTCATACATCAGGGGGAATCTGTTAACACCTAAAACTCACACACATGCAACATTTTGGCGATTCATCCAGTAAAGTGTCATCAACATAAAAAAAAATGCATCTCACCACAGGCATCCTCAAAATATCCAAAACACAGCATAATTCCACAACTGCCAAGAAATAGTCAAAACAAAGGATAGTGCAGGTATTACACAGTTGACCCGCGCTATAGCACAAGTTACCTAAACAATGTCCATGCTACACCCGCAAATATTTTCCTTCGATATTCGTGCTATTGTCAAAATGGTGGGACCACCCACACCCAATAGTGCATTAAAAACTCAATCCTCCCCAAGGATCACAATTCGGCTCCTCACACACTTGGGGGGCATTAATCAACCCCCCTTTTGTACCTTGGAACTAGTTCATGAAGGAGGAGAGTTCACATTTGTATCTAGTTGTTTTATGAACACTTCTTGGCCTCTAAAAGGAATCCATTGGCATGCATTTTATAGGGAGACATTAGAGCAAGGTTATGATGTTGGATTTGAGTTGTTGCTTCCTCACAACCCACTATTTCATACCATTGTAAGAATACCAAGCTCCCTTGTCACCTTCCATCAAGGGGCAAGTGTTTCTTTCCATGGTTATTCCATATAATTAGCATTTAGTTTGGACAAGAAAGGCCTCCCTACGGGATATTTTTGGCTTCCCTTGAATCCTTCACCTCCTAGGTGTTGTACAACTGTTCCATTGGGAAATACAAGAGTGGTTTAGCATATATTTGGTCGATTTTGAAGTTTGCATTCTCCCCCCATCTCTTTCATTTTTTTATATTAATATTTTCATGTTTGAATGTGAACTACACTAATAATCTCTTGCAGAATCACTTGGAGGAATACCACCAACCGTCAAAAGGGGCTCCAAGGATTGAGGCCTTGCAACAACCTACAAGGCTTATCCCCTCACCATGTGGAAGATTGCACTTGTGCAATTTTTTCCATAGCAAAATCTATGCCCCATTTTGACATACTATATTTACATTATTATTACCTATTGGATTGGACTCATCTTGGCTAAGTGAACTCTGTGTGTATGCGACATTATGAACCTTATTATATGTGATTATTATGTTCTATGTTTATCATTCCTCTTATTAATGATGAGATTTATGTGTTTTAGTTTTCTTTTAGTATGCAAAGTTAAAATATATGATGAGGTACGTGGATACCATTATATGTTGTAGTCTATTGAATGGATGGATGCCATGCACATGATAGATATATATTAAATCGTATACATGAATTGATGATTGATGATTGATCATTTGATTATCGACTTGGAAATATTGAAATAATGTTATGTATAGATGTATGTCTTGAGTAAGGCTAACCCACATGTTATAGGGGATAAGATATAGCCAAATACTTGTCATGATGTGTGGTCTAGCGCAGGATTATGCAGGAAAATAGGTTTTTCAAACTACTCATTTGGTGACACAACTCTGATAACCATAATAGAATTGCAGTGTGATTTCTGACTGGGTGTTGACCCTAGTCTTGTTGGGATGGGTGGAGGTATTACCCACCATGTATCCTCTGATACGAGAATCATGGGAGGGTTTTGCTAAGTCATGCTCCCCAAGTTGTGAGATGATGATTGTTGATTGAATGTTGGGGAATTTAGTGTTGGAACATTTAAAAAACCCATTATCTCATTCTAGACCTAGGATAAATTAACTAATCATTTATGATTAATTTCCTGAGTTTTGACTAGGTAAAATAGGCCAGTTTTGTCTTTTAGTGGACCACATGCCGTCCTAACTCACCAAAAAGAATTTGGATGGATTCTGGATAAGATTTCCTTGGCTTCTGTCTAATTTTATTCTATTTTTGAATTAGAAAGACACTTTCCTGATTTAGACAACTTTATCCTATTTTTTCTACTTTCTAGTGGAAAAGGAAAAGCTTGTTTACTTGGAAACTCTTTCCACTTGACCAATTCGACCTCCACATCATACCTACTCTCCTAAAGACATCAATACATTCTATTTACCTCACTCATGATCATCCATACCATACTTACTAAATTTGTGAGCCTCTAGGACAGTTTTGGAAACTGCTTTTGCCACCTAGGAGTTTTTTGTCTTTTCTAAGCCTTTTCTTTTTTCTCTTTCCAAATTTCCTCAAAGGAATTCGATTCTCTCCATGGAGGATGTATTATATAATCTAATCATATCAATGAATAAGATACAAACTGATTTCCACAATTTATTCTCTTTATTCTTCTTCTCTCATTGTCTGAAATATTCCATGTGAAATTGTCTTATGAATCTAGTTCCTAGCAATTGAAAATCTCACATGGTATCAGAGCTAGCTTGATTCAAAGAAATTTCCAAGAGTGTTTTTTGCAAGTATTTCCATCACCAGGAGAGAATTAGTATGGAGAAAAATCAAGCCAAATCTAAGACTCTCACTCCCTTCAATTTCTTTGACTGGAAGGCACATATGATCATCCAACTCCAAAGCAAAGGACTGTATAGAGTCACCATGGGGCTTGAAACTGAGCCAGGATCTGTTGCATTAAAATCCAAATGGTTCAATAGGATTGATGAAGCTTATGGGTGAATTTGTCTCTCGGTATCTCCATATATTCTATTCCATATTGATTCTCTATCCACTCCAAATGAAGTGTGGACAAAGCTAGAATCTCTCTTTGGAAAACAGGACGAGCTCAAAGGTCATTTGTTGGAGTTTGAACTTATATCTCTTAGTCCAAGTAATTTTGACTCTATGGAGGAGTTCATCTTAAAATTCAAGAACCTAGTGCTTCAACTCAAGCAATGTGGCATAGAAAAGAAGGATGAGCAATTGATCCTTACCATTCTATCAAAACTAAGCTCTGAATACTCAGTATTTGAGTCTACTTTTCATTCTACAAGACTTGTTGTTCCCAAGTGGAATATTCCAACCTTGGATGCATTCATTGATTCACTCACTCAGGATAAGGACAAGTTCATACAAATGAAGGATCTATCACCCTCAAAATACTTTGCACTTGTTTCTCATGGATCAAAGAGTTTCAATAATGACAAATCCAAACAAAATACATTGTCAGAAGAAGAGGATTCTGATGGAGATTCCAAATCAAAGAATATGAAGAAGGAGAAGCCCAAGTGTTCTTATTGCTGCAAAGGAACTCATCCAGAGAAATATTGATTCAAGAATAAATTGGACATCATGGCCAAGATGCTTGAAGAGCATAACATAGATGTTCCTGACTTTGCAAAGAAATAACAAGACAAGCTTGTTGTAGAACAAGAACATTGTTTTCAAGTCTCTCCCAAAGGTAATCATGCTTATGAACTTTGAGTGCTAGATTGAAATATAATTCTGATGTCTTTGATTTTGATTCACATTCTTATACAGCAGAATCAGAAACCTCCACTTCTTCTTTGGAACAGTCGTCAGTCAGTTCATCCAAGTCTACTCTCAAAACTAGTCATTTTTTACTAGCTTCTGACTTGTCTTCTGAAAGGTATTTCCACCTCCATTCAAATATTTTAGATTCTGATTTAGAATATGATTTACAGTCTAATATGAAAGTCATTACATCTCCCACAACATTTTCCTAACCATTGGATGCACAAAATACTCCACAACCCCCAAGTTCTCTAGTTAAGAAACTAAACAATTCTATGTTTTCCTACATTGTGTCACTTGCCTCTATTGTAATTTTGTCTTTCATATCCTTCATTGGTTGGAAAACCATGTTTTAATCCATATTTGGACTAATATTCTAGACATCTGGACCTGACCCCATCACTCATGGTTCAAAATTCAAGTCCTCACACTCTCCAGGCTCGCTCAGCTATGAGGGTGACCTAGTTTCTCACATGTTTCCTACTGAAACTCTGTTCGATCATGGAGACTCCACATATTTACTTGTTTCTACTCCATATGAATCACATTCTGATATTTCAAAGCTGCATGATCTCATTTTAAACATCATAAAGGTCCTACATTAGTTTGAGAAGAAGATACAAGAACTAGTACACCACATTACAGCTACAGAAGAAATTGATCTCGTTGAGTTCATTGTTTCTCCTTGGGAAGGAGTTTGCATAGATATTTTTTTTCGTTATTGATTATGTTTTTATATATGATTATATATGTTACAGCATCAATAAAAAATCATTTGATTCTCCTCCATCATCAGAAGATGAGCTTCATAGAGCTTCAACACAAGGTTCTTGCCTACACAACATTCATGCATTGATGCATGATCCTGACATATACAATCTCTTCATCAAGTTTGTTACTCAGAAGCATCCCATTCAGCTCATTCAACTCATTCAAATGAGCAACATGACAGTATGAAGACATCAAGCATATCCATTTTTGAGAGAGGGTTTTTTTCCCATGAGTTTTTCCTCGTTTCCTCGGTTTATATGGACTGGTTATTTTTGTATTGGGATGACCATAAGCCTTGTTGCTTGGGCCCTATATTTCTGATATTTTTTTGATTCTAATCACATAAATTTAGGCTTAAGGGGAGGTGTTGGAACATTTAAAAAACCCACTGTGTCATTCTAGATTTAGGACAAATTAACTAATCATTTATGATTAATTTCCTGAGTTTTGACTAGGTAAAATAGGTCAGTTTTGTCTTTTTGTGGACCACATGCAATCCTAACTCACCAAAATGAATTTGGATGGATTCTAAATAAGATTTCCTTGGATTCTGTCTAATTTTATTCTATTCCTAAATTAGAAAGACACTTTCCTGATTTAGACAACTTTATCCTGTTTTTTCTACTTTCTAGTGTAAAAGGAAAAGCTAGTTGACTTGGGAACACTTTCCACTTGACCAATTAGAACTCCACATCATACCTACTCTCCTAAAGCCATAAATACATTCTATTTACCTCACTTATGAGCTTCCATGCCATACTTACTAAATTTGTGAGCCTCTAGGATAGTTTTGGAAACTGCTTTTGCCACCTAGGGGGTTTTTTGTCTTTTCTAAGCCTTTTCTTTTTGCTCTTTCCAAATTGCCTCAAAGGAATTATATTTTATCCATGAAGTATGTATTATATATTGTTATCATATCAATGAATAAGATACAGAGTGATTTCCACAATTTATTCTCTTTATTCTTCTTCTCTCATTGTCTAAAATATTCCATGTGAAATTGTCTTATGAATCTAGTTCCTAGCAATTGAAAATCTCACAGTTAGGTTAATTTACTCGATACTTCCACTTACAGGTTATATTTGGGGTTAGGTTGATATAGTCAACACTCTAGGATATTCTAGCAAAGGAATGGATAGGAGAGGAAGTTGGAATTAGCTTGGGAAGGGAGAATGTTTAGATTAGCATTGTTTGGGGTTGGCAGGTTGTAGACACCAACTAGTTGTAGTGGGTACCTTTCTCTTGTGAATAATTGTTTAATTAATTAATGTAATAACTAATTATAATGTTTATTTGTCCTAAATTAATTATTGTTTAATGTTGATGGTACTCGATGGTTATCTTGCATGTGTGGTGTTCGTGTCTAGTATGTGTCGTTGACATGTCTTGTGCATGTGGTTGTCTTGTATTGCACGAGTGGATGTTATTGAATTGTCAGTTAGGGGTTCTGCATGATAAGATATTATGATTGCATATAGTATATGTACGATCTATGCGCACGCTATCCATGCATGCACATCTTGCACATGTATGCTAGTACTAGTATGATGAATATCCAAATATGTATAAGTGTTTGTAATATTATAATGAATGGTGGTGAATTGTTGTGATAGTATTAATATGTAATATTAAATAAAATATTAATATAATTCCATTTAATTATCTCTTATTTATTTGAGTTCATGGTAATCCCTCACCTTAGTCTCAGCCCTCATTTAAAATAAACTATGAAAGTGCATTTGTCAAATTGTTGGTCATGAGTACAATCATTAATGTTACCAAAGTTTAATTAATTAATGTAGCATCATGATTAGGTGTAGTCAATGTTTACCAATGTTTACTTACTAATACTACATCAGAATCTGAGTGCACTCCTTAATGTTTACAAAAATGTGATTAATTAATATTGCATAATGTTAGGTGTAGTCATTAGTGTTTATCCAATGTCCAAATTTAGTAAATAATGACAATCACTCGTTGAATGATAGTTGGTGAATAAATTAATACAAAGGAATAAATTTCTAATAAATTATAATATTTGTCTTTTCAAGTCAAATGGGGAGAAAATGTATAAATTTCGATAATTTATGGGTAGGTCAAGACATTTATTAGGTAGATGGATAAAATCTATGATGGAGGGGACCGTGAAAGAGGCGATGGAAGAAGGAAAATGGAGGATATTTGAGGAGATTAGGGTAAATGAAGAGGAGGTTCTTTTGGGGAGATTAAGATTATAGAGATCTTGGAAATTGGTTATTTTCATATGTGAATTGAGGGCCGATTTTTGCTAAGGAAGGATTTGGCTCATTAGAAGTTCAAAGGAGTGTTTCAATTGGGGTTATTAGATCTATTAGCATGGATGACTAGGAAACCCATATATTTCCTAGAGCTAGCAACTTACTACTAGCTGGATGGAAGGATGATTCCTAGTTTTGAAAAACCTTACTACTATCTAGATAGACTAGACTACAACATTTGTATAAGACAAGAGACTACTTACCACTTCACTTGAGCTATGTGCAAGAGGTATTCTACTTCATTATATTTATTTATTTTTATTTAAAATTTGTTTGATGCAAAAAGATAAAACTGTATATTTACTATGAATTATCCTATCTGCGAATTATGCTATTTATGATTCACTTTAGATTTAATGAAATTGAAAATTATGCTATTTATGTTTTTCTTTCTATGAATATATGCAAGTAGACTATGCACATAAATTAATTTAACTAGTAAATGATTAAGATTCAAATGTTCTCAAACCTACAATAGACTAATCACAAAGGAAGATTTGACACTTACCACTATGATGTTAGCTAAGCTATTCTGTATACAATGTTTTAGTATACATATGGAATTACAGTCAATGTTCGGGAACATAATCACAATGAAAGAAATAGTGTAATTTACAGAATTTATAATAGAGCCTCGAGCTCAATCCTCATTAAATATTTGTATTTAATTACAATTGCCTCCTAGTAAATAGGACTAAAACCCTTCAGTAGGAAGGGCATTGCAATCTACCCTACCCTAGCTTTCCCTTTCATAACCTAGACTAATATATTATATCCTTTCTTACCCTAACTTCTATCTAGCCTAATATACAACACCCTAATCCAACATACCCTACACTATGCCTATTTTAATATACCCTACCCTAACCTAGATTATCCTAGTGTGGCCTAATCGATACCATCCCAATGTAATATATCCTACCCTATCCAAACCTACCCTAACCTAAACTAACTTTATCTAGCCCATCCTACCCTAACCTGACCTAACTTTCTCTATCTTAGCCTAACATAACATGCCCTACCCTATCGTAGGCTACACTAGCTGAGGGATATGTTAAGCTAGCTTAACCTCACTAATCTACCTTAGCCTATCCTAACCTAAACTACACTAGGTGGCCTTATTGTAGGTTTGAAAACCATAAACTAACCTAGCACAACCAAGCTTAGCCTAGCCAATCCTAGCCTACTCTTCCTCAACCCAACCTAGCCTAGAGTAACCTAACCTAACCAAACCTACAAAAACCTATTGTAGTATAATGTAACCTAACATATTTTTACCTAGCCTACCCTATCCTATCCTAACCCATTTTATCCTATCATCAGCATAATTATATTACTTGTTTGCTATCCTTTCAACATTTGTATCACACTAGATCTATTGTTGTTACATATATAATGACTCATTGGGTGAAATGGACTTTTGTATAAATAATTAATTTAAAAGTGTTATGTGATGGTTAGAAATCCATCTAATAGATAAGATATTTTCAACTTATTTTAAGACAAGAAATAAATCTCTTCAACCTATCCCATCTAGCCAATCTACTTTAAACTTTTCATTTTCTATTTTTTTGCAAATTTTAGAGAATTTCCTATATTAGTATTCTAGCCTTTCTTTTCCTAACCTAACCTAAGCTACCCCATGCTATCTTATCCTATCCTATATTATCCTAACCGATCCTATCCTTCCTAAGCATAACCTAACCTATATTACCTTACCCTTCCCTAACCTAGGCTATAGTAAACTAGCATAGACTAGACTACCCTAAACTATATTAACAAGTCTAACCTAGCCTAGCTTAGCTTACTAGCCTAGCGTAGCTTGGCTAGATTGGGTTAGGATATGCTAGGGTAGGGTGGGTTAGGTTTAGCTAGGATAGATTGGGTTAGGATAGAATGGTTTAGGTCATGCTATGCTATATTCAGATAGTTTAGGCGAGGTTATGGTAGGATAGACTAGGGTAGGGTAGGTTATGTTTAGTTAGATCATGTTAGTATAAGATAGGTTATTATATCTTAAGCTAGGGTAGGGTAGGGTAAGTGATACTAGGTTAGGCTAGAAAAACCTAGGCTGAGGTGGGATAAGCTAAGATGAAGTAGGCTAATCTAGGCTTAGTTGGGCTAGGCTTGGCTAGACTAGGGTAGGTTTGGATATGTTAAATTTGGTTAGGCTAGGTTAGACCAAGCTAGACTAGGATAGTCTAAGATAGTGTAGGCTAGCATATGATAAGCTAGGTTGAGCTAGGTTAGATTAAGGTATGTTAAGGTAGGATAGGATAGGATAGGTTGAGGTGGGATTTGTTGGGATAGAAATGTCTAGGATAGACTAGGAAAGTTGGATATTCTAGGACAAATTAAGAAAGGATAAGTTAAGGTAGGTTTTGGTAGGGTGCCTAGGTTATGCTAGGGTGGAATATATTATTTCAAGTTATGTTAGGAAATACTAGAGTATTTTAGGGTAAAGTTAGGTTAGGTTTTAGTTTAGGCTTGAGTAGGATATGATAGTCTACGTTAGTGTAGGGTGTTAAGTTAAGCTAGACTAGGCTAGGCTTAGGTAGGATAAGTTAGGCTAGGTTAAGTCGACTAAGCTAAGCTACATTAAGGTAGAGTAGGGTAAGATAGGTTAGGGTAGGTCAATATAAGGTAGGGTACAATAGGGCAGGTGTCACCTACCCAAATTTTGAGACTATTTATTTTATTGCAAAAACATTATGTTAAATTATAATTACAAAGTTCTGTAATTATGACCAAATCTGGTCAAGGATGATTGTAATGACATATTATTATTATTTAATAAATTAAAAACAGGAGACAAACACCAAGGGAACTATTAAATGAGTGTTCATTGGCCCACTAGGAGGAATGGAAGCTGTTAGAAGGCATGGGACAGGTGTCAGAATTTGCACTCCACCACTAGTTGTTGGTTATGGGACAACTACCCCTAAAATTGTGGCGTTATTCCCCAAATGGGTGGAAGAGAGATGTTAGCTCATTAATGACTAGGTTAACTACTAAAAAGGCCTAGGAAGCCTAGAGAAGGAAATTCGAATTGAGTAGGGAGCTCCATAATTATTTTCTGCAGAAATAATTCCTCAAGTGTATCAGGTGATCACTAAGAGATTCGAATAGGGAGGGCTAAGTGGAAGTGCATTGTGAGTCTGCTGAAATTATTTTGAGAAGGAAACCAGAGGTGCTGATGCAGATCTCTTTGACTGCTAAGTCTATATGATTGAATGATCCAAAATGTTGCTGCAAGTTGATGACCTAAAGCTTCTACAAATTCTTCTTCATAGTGGTTCAATGAACAAGCTTAGGGGTCTGAAGGAAAGTAATTTGGTTGTCTTCAGGAGTAGGTTGGGTGGAACAGGCTCCTTGGGTTGTTTGTTTCTCCTACATTCATCACGTACTGTTCTCTCTTGTTTATTTTCAGTTAAATGATTTTCTGCATTTGTAGATTTAGTATTTACAGTTAATGGTATATAGAAGTAACTGTTTCAATTTCTGACCTAGGTATGATTTTGTATAATGATGGTTAAGTAAATGAGATGATTGATTAAATATCTTCTCTGCATTTTTCCCATACTCTTTTCTGTATAATACTCTAGTACAGAGAAGTAGAATTAATTTAGATGAATGATGGGAAGAATGCCAAGTGAATGATTAGACTAACACTGTGTGTTTCTTTTAATTCTGCAATATCAATTACATATGTCTAAACTCATAATATAGAACAGCATATCATACAACAGATATTGTAACATTTTCTTTACATAGTAACAAAAGTAAAACATTTCATCTCTGCACAGAACTAGGTTTTCAATTATCACTATCTATTATTCCTTTTTTGAAAGCTAATGCTATGCATTCTATTATTATTCTTTCCAACAGTAAGGTGTTATACCACTTATCATCATTCCTAAAAATTTAACAGCTGCAATTTAAAATATTCTTTTTACAGAGAGTTGTTACTTAGTACATATAACGCTAAATAGATGCTTATCATTCACAAATAATAGTATCACTGTATATTACTATTTCATTTCAGTATCCATATCTCATATTTCGATTTAGTTATCAATTACAGCCATTAAATTCAAACACTTTCATCATAGGCAGAACCCCAGCTCTTTTTCACTTATTATTTAACATTCTCTTGCAATACGTTAGACATAGGATCAAAACCCTTAACAGGGAAACAAATCATTTACAATATCATGACAGGTTCATAACTGGTTCGATGGTCACATACTTAAACAACTTACATCAACCTTTTGAGTTATAAACACAAGTAAGTTAAAAACCTCACTCTTCAGAAGTAAATACTTTTAGTTATGATTTCTTTTCATAGTATTTAACCAAAACAAGAAAACATAATTAGCATTCTAAACAACTCTTTGGCCAAACCCTTATATTTGAAATAACAACTCAAATATTATCAGTTTCCAAATAGATTATAGATATATGTTCATTATCGAAAAATACAGTCGCAAAAATATTTAGAATTGGCTCTCATCCAATATCAAAACTGATGAACATTAACACCTTTTTACACATAGCATTGTTTCAAATACAGTATCAAAACCACATGTTGAACCCTTCATCTTTATCCAAAAGTCGAGGGTTAAGACCTTGATAAACATGAAATACATTTAATTATACTGTAAAAATCGTAGAATACATTTTAAGGGTAAGTCGAGGATTTCATCCTCCCTACGTTGCTTATAGAATGGAAGCATTGCAACATCAACGATTTCCTCGGAAGATAGAAAACTCCGACCATTTCAAACACAACCAACAGGTTTCCAAGAGAATCCATAAGAGAAACCACCGAGACTTACCACTTACATGCAGTAGTTCCCACCTAAACTGGAGCATAGAGCCATATTAGTAATAGCACCTGCGAATATTACAAAAGTGGTTAAACTTAAGTACATCTTGCAACATTGCAGACGATTGCATATAAATGAAAAGAAAACTATAGAAGAGACATTACCTTCACATTAAAAAGAAAACGAAGGCTGAATTCAACAACGTCTGCAACAGGCTTGAAAACCCAGAGTCGCATACAACTTGTTGAGTGCATATATTATACCCACAGTAGTTGGTTCAATTTTTTTTAAAACACTGATTGTGATATTGAAACTAGGGAAGGAGCATTCAAATAACTCATTTCAAAAGCCAAACCCTTCGGCAACCAGCTTGATAATTCCTGAGCTTTCTAAATATAAAAAACAAAACAAAAAATTTCCACACATGAGCTCGACTCTTACACTATCATCTTGTAACAGTAATCATTCTCAGGTCACTGGTTCAAATCACTGGAGAAACTCTCAAAAACTTGCCATCAAACCCTAAGTATTCGTAGGTTGGTCGGCCTCTCTCCAGAACCACTCTCGACACAATGAATGTCAAAGGAAAAACAATAACTATGAGGTTTTGGTGGAAGTTTAGGGTTAAGTCCCAAAGCCCGAGAACAAATGTAGGATCAACGGTGGAGATTATGCATCACAGCACCACGTATTTCCAAGCAACCACCTTATTTATGACTTCATTGATAACCATCACCACCATGGAGACCAGCTCGGATCATGTTCAAACTAAAATGCATACAGCTCGACCAAGTTTATTGTTTCATCACGATGCCTTCATGAGCTAAGTACTACATTGGCAGCCACTGAGAATTTCCATCGAGCTGGTAGATAGGAGTAATAAATTCCAAGTTGATTCACTAACACCTGCCAGCACATATCCACTTCAACATTAATGACCATGTCCTTACCTTATGCTGACACAAAGTTTGGTTGTAACTCTGTCACATTATATATATATATGTTAATATAAGCTATGCCTTAGTGCTAAACCAATCAGGTATCAAGTGTATGTTTAAAGGCTCACGATGACACTTATAGTTTCCTATTATTGGTACATAGGACACATGCATAAACTCTTGGCATATAATTAAATGATATAGGAAAAGCATGGAAATAATATATAGTTTTCATGATATGAAATATTACATAGATTGCATATAGTTAAATGCTATAGGATTTGCATATAATTCTTATGCTACGAGAATTGCATATAGTTTACACTATATAATTCACACTATATAGTTCACACTACTTGAATAACCATGTAATTTACATATAGTGTACATATTATAGTAATACAAAAATATCATGCCTTTAGCCTATGTTTTGTAAGTCACATTACTCTTGTGCCAAACATTAGTAGCGCATGATATCCTGCATCAAAGCTTTGACACTCTATTTTCATCATTTAAATGTTAAACAAAGAAGACATCTGAGTTGTTTAGTTATCAAAAACAAACTATAGACGGATCGCCGTATTAGTACCTTAGAAATTTATATGCAAAAACCTTGAAGGCTAACTGAAAGTACTCTTTAAATTATGTTTGTATTACTTGAACTAGTGTGCCACCTTACCTGCATCTGTGGAAGGGAAATTCCAAATGCTTTAGCATAAATGCTAAGTAAGCCTCAGGGTACCCTTAGGACCCCTTCCATCATCAAAAGAAGAACAACAATTAGCACTTATAAACATTATATCGTTTTGTAATGTCCCCATTTTGACCCCCTTTGTATTAAACCGTAAATGATGTAAATATTGTAATTTAATCATGGTGAGGAGCTCAAGGCCAAGGCCCCACCATTGATTTAACGTTTCATGAATTGGCAATTAAAAATAGATGCCCATGGTTCTTTTGCGAGATGGGCACAATGTAAATAAGACACCATGTAAATACGAATTTTAATGGAAAAACCCACAACCGGCTATGCAATGCAACAAAAGAGATGGGGCATGACTCTACAAGGAAAAGGGAGGGAAATTATTCAAACCTTGAGCCAATGGTATTAATCCATGTGTCAATGGGGAAACCCATAAACCACCAACTACCCATTTTGTCTCATGTACCCAATCATTTAATTTTTCCAAGAAATTGGTTAAGGCAGTTAATGCCTTGGGAATGAAAGAGTATGGGCAAGCCATTTTCGTGCATGGGCAAGCCATCAACTTGGAAAATCGTGTTTTTGCTTGTGGGGCAAGAAACCACCCACGAAATGGTGCCCAAAGCCATGGGGAATGGGCAGTCTTCAGGCATTCACGCAGTTGGAGTTAGCTGGACTCTTTCCATTTACGTTTTTCATCTAAATACTGCATTTTTCCATGCCTGGGAGTCGTTTTTGCATTATATAACAGTTGGGAGAGGGAGGGACACGTTTTGAGGACTGTAGGGAGGTCGTTTTTGCCCCTGAATGTCCAAGGACGTTTTTCAAAAAAAAAACGGATTTGGCTTCCTGGGTTGTTCACCAACTTCCCATTTCGTTTTTGTGGGTTCCCACGTTTTTCTGGGTTAGTTGAAACCCCAACTCATGCATTCCACTGTGGAAAACGTTTTCCTCATGCCCAGCAAGTGGGGTCCTGCTGTTATGTGCATCCTTGTTCTTGGTTTGAGCCTGTGAGATGAAGTGTTGGAGTGGTAGTGGATAGAAGTGGCTTGATAAACCTAGTGGGGGAGACAACCTCTCAAAAAGATCAAGAGGGCTTTGGTTACTCTTCTATGCATACCCTGAGAGCACTAGATAGGGAAGGTATGGCTTGAGGGACTGCACAGCAGTGAAAAGAATACTTCCTTGTGCTGGGTGTGTAGGTATTGTGGGTGCCAAGCTAGATAGATCTTGCAAGGTTATCCCTGGCTCTGTGTTGGAGCTCACTAGCTTAGCAATTCTTCCTTTCCATCTCCTAGTAGCCTGATAAACCCAATTGTAGATTGGCTTGGCTCATCTGGGTGTATGCTTGGCTATGTGTGAGTCTGCTGTTCCCTGGTTCCTTGTAGAGATCATGCCCAGCTCGGGGGTGGCAGTGGTGCTGAGAGATTGAGGAGCACACTGGCCTGTGGTTGGGTGGAACGTTGCAGTTGCATAGCCAGTTGCTTGGGACTGCCTTATTGAGATAAGTATTCTCTTGTGTAATTGGCAATTATCATTTGATGAATGTTATGAATGTATGTGGATGTATTAAACGAATTTGCTTCCGCTGTGTATTAAAAATGATTATGCATTTCCATATGATCTTGTAAAATTCTGCACAGATCTTTATTTCATGGCTGTCACAAAATCTTGAATGTGTGTTAGAGATCATCAACATTTATTTGATTACCATCGTTTTTCCATAGCATGCACGGATACAGTTCTTCGCATCAATGATTTTAATTCAAACGTTTTGGGGCTAATTGCCCGGACTGAGCACTGTGATCCTCTCTATCACGCTGGTATGATAGGGGGGACACTACACGTTTGAATATTGATACAAGTAATATAAATCATAGCTGCGATGAGAAGAGTATCCATTGGCATCTTAACGTAGACTTCGATTTCATTTCATAATAAGACGATAAACAATACACCATATGATAGTCAAAAACTTTTAATACAACAATTAGATTTATAATTAACACACGCAAAACTAATGTTGTATTTTGTGTTAAGAAGTATGAAGTGTCGTCATCATATTTTGTTATAGTTAAAAGGATTAGCATTTATTTTATTTCCCCATTAGCAAGTACAACATTTAATGCTACTTTAAAATTTTTAAATTTTTATGAATTTTCAGGATGTTACAGTAGGGTAGGGTAGGGTAGGGTAAGATACAATAGTATAGGATACATAGGCTAGCCTAGAATTGGTAGGCCAGGTTAGCTTAGGATAGGATAGGATAATGTAGGGTATAGTATGGTTGGCTAGACTAAGTTAATGTTAGCTCTAGGCTCTATTATAAATTCTGTAAATTACACTTATTTCTTTCATTGTGATTATGTTCCTAAACATTAACTGTAATTCCATATGTATGCTAAAAACTTGAATACAAAATAACTCAGCTAACATCATAGTGGTGAGTGTCAAATATTCCTTTGTGATTAGTCTATTGTAGGTTTGAGAACATTTGAATCTTAATCATTTAGTAGTTAAATTAATTTATGTGCATAGTCTACTTGCATATATTCATAGAAAGAAAAACATAAATATCATAATTTTCAATTTCATTAAATATAAAGTGAATCATAAATAACATAATTCGCATATAGGATAATTCATAGTAAATATATAGTTTTACCTTTTTGCATCAATAACAAATTTTAAAAAAAAACAAATAAATATAATGAAGTAGACTACCTCTTCCATGCAGCTCAATTGAAGTGGTAAGAAGTCTCTTGTCTTATGAAAATTTTGTAGTCCAGTCTATCTAGTTAGTACTAAGGTTTTTCGAAACTAGGAATCATCCTTCCATCCAGCTAGCAACAAGTTGCTAGCTCTAGGAAATCTATGGGTTTCCTAGTTGTCCATGCGAATAGATCTAATAACCCTAATTGAAACACTCCTCTGAACTTCCAATGAGCCAAATCCTTCCTTCTCAAAAATAGGCCCTCAATTCACATATGAAAATAACCAATTTCCAAGAGCTCTGTAATCTTAATCTCCCCAAAATAACCTCCTCTTCATTTCCCCTAATCTCCTCAAATATCCTCCATTTTCCTTCTTCCACCGCCACTTTCACGGTCCCCTACATCATAAATTTTATCCATCTGCCTAATTAATGTCTTGACCTACCCATAAATTATCGAAATTTATACATTTTCTTCCCATTTGACTTGAAAAGACAAATATTATAATTTATTACAAATATATTCCTTTGTATTAATTTATTCACGAACTATCATTCAACAAGTGATTGTCATTATTTACTAAATTTGGACATTGGATAAACATTAATGACTACACCTAACATTATACAATATTAATTAATCAAACTTTGGTAAACATTAAGGAGTGCACTCAGATTCTGATGTAGTATTAGTAAGTAAACATTGGTAATCATTAATGACTACACCTAATCATGATGCTACATTATTTAATTAAACTTTGGTAACATTAATGATTGTACTCATGACCAACAATTTGACGAATGCACTTTCATAGTTTATTTTAAATGAGGGATAAGACTAAGGTGAGGTATTACCATGAACTCAAATAAATAAGAGATAATTAAATGGACTTATATTAATATTTTAATTAATATTACATGTTAATACTATCACAACCATTCACCGCCATGCATTATAATATTACAAACACCTATACATATTTGGATATTCCTCATACTAGTACTAGCATACATGTGCAAGATGTGCGTGCATGGTTAGCATGCGCATAAATCGTACATATACTATATGCAATCATAATCTCTTATCATGCATAGCCCCTAACTGACAATTCAATAACATCCACTCATGCAATACAAGACAACCACATGCACAAGACATGTCAACAACACATACCAGAGAAGAACACCACACATGCAAGATAACCATCGAGTACCATCAACATTAACCAATAATTAATTTAGGACAAATGAACATTATACTTAGTTTTTACATTTAAATTAATTAAACAATTATTCACAAGAGAAAGGTACCCGCTACAACTAGTTGGTGTCTCAAACCCGCCAACCCCAAATAATGCTAATCTAAACATCCTCCCTTCCCAACCTAATTCCAACTTCCGCTCCTATCCATTCCTTTGCTAGAATATCCTAGAGTGTTGACTATATCAACCTAACACCAGATATAACCTATAAGTGGAAATATCGAGTAAATTAACCTAATTGTGAGATTTTCAATTGCTAGGAACTAGATTCATAAGACAATTTCACATGGAATATTTCAGACAATGAGAGAAGAAGAATAGAGAGAATAAATTGTGTAAATCACTATGTATCTTATTCATAAATATGATAACAATATATAATACATAATTCATGGAGGAAATATAATTTATTTGAGGAAATTTGGAAAGAGCAAAAAGAAAAGGCTTAGAAAAGACAAAAAACCCACTAGGTGGCAAAAGCAGTTTCTAAAATTGTCCTAGAGGCTCACAAATTTAGTAAGTATGGTATGGAAGCTCATGCGTTAGGTAAATAGAATGTATTTATGGATTTAGGAGAGTAGGTATGATGTGGATGTCGAATTGGTCAAGTGGCAAGAGTTTCCAAGTCAACTAGCTTTTCCTTTTCTACTCGAAAGTAGAAAAAATAGGATAAAGCTGTCTAGATAAGGAAAGTGTCTTTCTAATTTAGGAATATAATAAAATTAGACATAATATAAGGAAATATTATTCAAAATCCATCCAAATTCGTTTTGGCAAGTTAGGATGGCACGTGGTCCACTAAAAGACAAAACTGGCCTATTTTACCTAGTCAAAACTCAGGAAATTAATAATAAATGATTAGTTAATTTATCCTAAGTCTAGAATGACATAGTGGGTTTTCTAAATGTTCCAACAACCCCCCTAAAGCCTAAATCTATGTTATGAGAATCAGAAAAATACCAGGCCCAAGCAACAAGGCTTATGGTCACCCCAATACAAAAATAACTAGTCCATGTAAACCGAGGAAACAGGGAAAACCTCATGGGAACAAAACCCTCCCTCAAAAATGGGCATGCTTGATGTCTTCATACTGTCATGTTTCTCATTTGAATGACATGAATGAGATGAATGAACTGAATTGGATGCTTCTGAGTAACAAACTTGATGAAGATATTGTAGATGTCAGGATCATGCATTAGTGCATCAATGTTGTGTAGGAAAGAACCATGTGTTGAAGCTTTATGAAGCTCATCTTCTGATGATGGAGGAGAATCAAATTATTTTTTATTGATTCTGTAACATATATAATCAGATCTGAAAACATAATCAATGATGGAAAGAATATCTATGCGGCATACTCCTTCCCAACGAGAAACAATGAACTCAACGAGATCAATTTCTTCTGTAGTTGCAATGTGGTGCACTAGTTCTTGTATCTTCTTTTGAAACTGATGTAGGACCTTTATGATGTTTAAAATGAGATCACGCAACTTTGAAATATCAGAATGTGATTCATATGGAATAGCAACCAGTAAATATGTGGAGTATCCATGATCGAATAGAGTTTCAGTAGGAAAAGTGTGAGAAACTAGGTCACCCTGATAGCTGAGCGAGCCTAAAGAGTGTGAGGACATGACTTTTGAACCATGAGTCATGGGGTCAGGTCCATATGTGTGGAATATCAGTTCAAATATGGCCAAAAACATGGATTTCCAACCAATGAAGGATATGAAAGACAAATGTGCAATAGAGGCAAGTGACACAGTGTAGGAAAACATAGAATTGTGTAGTTTCTTAACTGGAGAACTTGGGGGTTGTGGGGTATTTTGTGCATCCAATGGTTGGGAAAATGGTGTGGGAGATGTAATGACCTGCATATCATACTGTAAATCATCTTCTAAATCAGAATCTAAAATATTTGAATGGAGGTGAAAAGACCTTTCAGAATACAAGTCAGAAGCTAGTAAAAAATGACTAGTTTTTAGAGTAGACTTGGATGAATTGACTGGAGACTATTCCAAAGAAAAAGTGGAGGTTTCTGATTCTGTTATAACAGAATGTGAATCAGAATCAGAGACATCATAATTATATAGAATTATATTTCAATCTAGCACTCAAAGTGCATAAGCATGATTACCTTTGGGAGAGGCTTGGAAATAGTGCTCTTGTTCTACAACAAGCTTTCCTTGTTCTTTCTTTGCAAAGTCAGGAACATCTATGTTATGCTCTTCAAGCATCGGCCATGATGTCTAATTTATTCTTGAATAAACATTCCTCTGGATAATTTCCTTTGCAGCAATAAGAACACTTGGGATTCTCCTTCTTCATCTTCTTGGATTTGGAATCTCCATCAAAATCCTCTTCTTCTGACAATGTCTTTTGTTTGGATTTGTCATTCTTGAAACTCTTTGCTCCATGAGCAACAAGTGCAAAGTATTTGGAGGGTGATAGATCCTTCATTTGTACCAGCTTGTCCTCCTCCTGAGTAAATCTTATCCATAATCCATCCAAATTCATTTTGGTGAGTTAGGATGGAATGTGGTCCACTAAAAGACAAAACTGGCCTATTTTGACCTAGTAAAAACTTAGGAAATTAATCATAAATGATTAGTTAATTTATCCTAAGTCTAGAATGACATAGTGGGTTTTTTAAATGTTCCAACACTAACTTCCCCAACATTTAATCGACAATCGTTATCTCACAACTTGGGGAACATGACTGAGCACAACCCTCCCAGTATTCTAGGTATCGGAGGATACATGGTGGGTAATACCTCCACCCATCCCAACAAGACTACGGTCAACACCCTATCAGAAATCACACTACAATGCTATTATGGTTATCAGAGTTGTGTCATCAAATGAGTAGTTTGAGAAGCCTATTTTCCTACATAAACCTGCACTAGCCCACACATCATGACAAGTATTTGGCTATATATTATCCCCTGTAACATATGGGTTAGCCTTACTCAAAACATACATCTATACATAACATTCTTTCAACATTTCCATGTTGATAATCAAATGATCAATCATCAATTCATGTAAACAATTTAATATATATCCAGCATGTGCATGGCATCCATCCATTCAATAGACTACAACATACAATGGTATCCATGTACCTCATCATATATTTTAACTTTGCATACTAAAATAAAACTAAAACACATAAATATCATCATTAATAAGAGGAATGCTAAACATAAAACATAATAATCACATATAATTAGGTTCATAATGTTGCATATACACATAGTTCACTTAGCCAAGATGAGTCCAATCCAATAGGTAATAAAAATTTAAATATAGTATGTCAAAATGGGGCATAGATGTTGTTATGGAAAAAATTGCACAAGAGCAATCTTCCACTTGGTGAGGGGATAATCCTTGTAGGTTGTTGCAAGGCCTCTATCCTTGGAGCCCCTTTTGATGGTTGGTGGTATTCCTCCAAGTGATTCTGCAAGAGATTATTAGTGTAGTTCACATTCAAACATGAAAATATTAATAAAAACAAAATGAAAGAGATGCGAGGAGAATGCAAACTTCAAAAACAACCAAACATATGATAAAACACTCTTGTATTTCCCAATGGAATAGTTGTACAACACCTAGTAGGTGAAGGCTTCAAAGGAAGCAAACAATATCCCTTAGGGAGGCCTTTCTTGTCCAAACTAAATGCTAAGTATATGGAATAAACATTGAAAGAAACACTTGCCCCTTGATGGAAGGTGACAAGGGAGCTTGGAATTCTTACAATGGTATGAAATGGTGGGTTGTGAGAAAGCTCCAACTCAAATCCAGCAGCATAAACTTGCTCTAATTTCTCCCTATAAAATGCATGCAAATGGATTCCTTTTATAGGCAGAGAGGTGGCCATCAAACAACTAGATCCAAATGTGAAATCGCCTCCTTCATGTACTAGTTCCAAGGTGCAAAAGGGGGGTTGATTAATTCCCCCCAAGTGTGTGAGGAGCTGAATTGTGATCGTTGGGGAGGATTGAGCTTTTAATGCACTATTAGGTGTGGGCGGTCCCACCATTTTGATAGTAGCACAACTATTGAAGGATAAGGTTTGCAGGTGTAGCATGGTCATTTTTCAGGTAACTTGTGCTATAGCGTGGGTCAACTATGTAATACCCACCTTATCCTTTGTTTTGACTATTTATTGGCAGTTGTGTACTTATACTGTGTTTTGGATCTGTTGAGGATGCCTGTGGTGAGATGCATTTTTTTTTATGTTGATGACACTTTACTGGATGAATCGTCGAAATGTCGCATGTGTGCAAGTTTTAGGTGTTAACAGATTCCCCCTGATGTATGAGGTTTAGAGGGTACTATAGAGCCTATAATGCATCATTTTTCTATTGTTTCTCTCTTGTTCTCTAGAATGAAGCATATGTGGACAAAATAAGGTTCTCCCATGGGGGGAGAGTGTTGATGATGACTCTTGGAGATGTAATAAATAATAGTTTTTACACAAACGAAGTGGGAATACCTATGCTTGTGAAATGTTTTCAAAGTGATTTACAATGGGAGAGGAGACTAGGTGTCAACTCTACTATACTGTTGGGACATGGATGAAGAAGGATTCAATCCATGTTAGAGTAAATTCCCTTGGAGATGCTGCAAAATATTGAAGAAGTGGAACTGTTGGTGACCATGATGAACCCACTGTGGTGGGGAACTAAATTTGGCATCTAAACCTTCCTGAGGGCTTCACCGTACCAAATAGAATGCTATCATGATCTCCAAATGTGAACACTAATACCTTCAAAAGTACATTTCCCCTTGATGCAATGATGTGTTGACGTCGGGCATATGGGAAACCACTTAGTTAGAGAGCACTAATGAATCTCCCTACTAAGTTTGAGGTGATTCCTTATAGTGATTGAAAGGGATGCCAAGGTACAACTGCAACTACTACAAATCTCAGAATATATTGTTTTGACGTCGATGAGAGTTGAATTACATCATAGGACAAGAGTCCTATCCTGAGAAATGGGATCATATTGTAACCAACTGGTGGATGGACATACCTGACATAAACTTGGTTGATAAGCGTGGGGCTCATAACTTCCTTTGATCGATGTAAACATGGGGAGCAGGGAAAACTTCTTTTCTTTCAGGATGGAACAAGATTTGTTAAAATTCAATATTCTAAGACAGAAAATAGCAGCATTACATTCCATTTCACAATAATAGCATATACAGGATCACTGAAGAAACAACAAGCATAACATAAACACAAGAGACATAGATTTATCCTGGGAAACCCTCATGGGGTAGAAAACCCAGTAAAGCTTCCTCAATATACATGACCAGCAATATACAAAGATGCAAACCAAAGACATGAACTCCTCCTCCACCATAGCATACCTCTCATCCACAAGTGCACTACTCTCAAGTGAGTGAGTGTGTGTATCAAATGAGGAATACACCTCCTCTATTTATACACTACTCCAACTTGTCTTTTACACAAGACATGTAGGCTCGTATTTAACCAATGGGTTAAATACCCCACTACAATTGACTGGGCCGACCCGTCTAGGGTGGTCTAATAACCCTTTGACCCACATAACACATACAGGGCCTACCCCCACTAGGGAAGTCTAATAACCCAAGTTACCACATTCCGATGGAGGAATAAACATCTCCAGATATATAATAAGATCTTCACGGATGAATGAAAACATCTCTGGAATAATAAAGTACAGATATAATATTCTTTGAAGTTACAATATCTCAACACTCCCCCTTAATGAGAAGGATATTATAACAGCATCTGCATGAGCAAGGAGTCATCAACATCATACATGATACATCTATAAATCATTGGAAGCTTTCTCAACATCATCAGTAACTCAACCAGTTATTGGAACATCTTCAATACTGGAACATCAACATCTTCAGTACTAAGTCTTTATCTTCTGCAGCACTCAAACAACTACAGCAACATCAATATATGAATCCTCATGATCGTCAACATCGTCATCACACGATCATCAGCATCGTCATCACACAATCATCAGCATCGTCATCACACGATCAACATCATCGTCTAGATCAACACAATCAGCATCGTCACATCATCTCGATCTATAGCATCTGATTCATCACAATCTACAGCATCTCGATCATCTCGATCTACAACATCTGGATCATCTCAATCTACATGATCAACATCATCATCATCTAGATCAACACAATCAGTGTCGTCACATCATCTCGATCTATAGCATCTGGTTCATCACGATCTACAGCATCTGGATCATCTCGATCTATAGCATCTGGTTCATCACGATCTACAGCATCTGGATCATCTCGATCTACATGATCAGCATCATCGTCATCTAGATCAACGGTATTAGTATCCACACCAATACAAGTATACACATCATCAAGTATCCACACAATACAAGTATACACATCATCAATACAAGTATCTACACAATACAAGTATACACATCATCAATACAAGTATCTACACAATACAAGTATACACATCATCAATACAAGTATTCACACAATACAAGTATACACATCATCAATACACAATACAAGTATACCCTACAACACACACAATCATATTACAGGATGATCAATCCTGCTCTCTTTAGGACATAGGTCCATGGATGATGCAATCCTGTCATGTACCTTTTGAACCAAGGTCCAAGGATGATCCAGTCCTACCATGTACCTTTTGAACCGAGGTCTAGGGATGATCCAGTCCTATCATGTACCTTTTGAACCGAGGTCCAGGGACAATCCAGTCCTATCATGTACCTTTTGAACCAAAGTCCAGGGATGATCCAGTCCTATCATGTACCTTTTGAACCGAGGTCCAGGGACGATCCAGTCCTATCATGTACCTTTTGAACCGAGGTCCAGGGATGATCCAGTCCTATCATGTACCTTTTGAACCGAGGTCCAAGGACGATCCAGTCCTATCATGTACCTTTTGAACCAAGGTCCAGGGACGATCCAGTCCTATCATGTACCTTTTGAACCGAGTTCCAGGGACAATCCAGTCCCATCATTCAATTCTCGGAGACCTCATGTCTACGACTCAATTCAAAGGACCAAATTTCGAGGACGATCCAATCCCCTTACCTGTTCATTCAGGATTTTATTCTCGGAGACATCTTGTCTATGGCTCAATTCACAGGACCAAAGTCCGAGGACGATCCAATCCCCTTACCTGTTCATTTAGGATTTTATTCTCGGAGACATCTTTTCTACGGCTCAATTCACAGGAACAATGTCCGAGGACGATCCAATCCCCTTACCTGTTCATTCAAGATTTTATTCTCAGAGACATCTTGTCTATGGCTCAATTCACAGGACCAAAGTCCAAGGACGATCCAATCCCCTTGCCTGTTCATTCAGGACTTTCTTCTCGAATACATACGTCTACGGCTCTCTTTAGGACTGAAGTCCAAGGATGATCCAATCCTCACATGTCCACCAACGACTTCATTCTCGAAGACATACATCTATGGCTCACTTTAGGACAGAAGTCTAGGGATGATCCAATCCTCACATGTCCACCAAGGACTTCATTCTCGAAGACATACGTCTACGGCTCACTTTAGGACAGAAGTCCAGGGATGATCCAATCCTCACATGTCCACCAAGGACTTCATTCTCGAAGACATACGTCTACGGCTCACTTTAGGACAGAAGTCCAGGGATGATCCAATCCTCACATGTCCACCAAGGACTTCATTTTCGAAGACATACGTCTACGGCTCACTTTAGGACAGAAGTCCAGGGATGATCCAATCCTCACATGTCCACCAAGGACTTCATTCTTGAAGACATATGTCTACGGCTCACTTTAGGACAGAAGTCAAGGGATGATCCAATCCCCACATGTCCACCAAGGACTTCATTCTCGAAGACATATGTCTACGGATCCTTTTAGAACATATGTTCAAGGATGATGCAATCCCTCTTCTTTCTCGGAGACATCTGTCTACAGATCCTTTTAGAACATATGTTCAAGGATGATGCAATCCCCTTTTCAACTTAGACCTTGTCTAAGGACCATCCACCAACCTCTCTATTGGTATTACTAATATAGGTATCCTCATCATCGACCTCACTGTCGATGCAGGCAATCTCATCATGAGTGATCACATCACTCCCCCTTTCGAGGAGGGTCCTTCTGAACTATATTAAGTTTGTCTCGGAAAACATTACTTGAGGTAGAGGTTTGGTTATAACATCAGATCGGTAAAGGTTTGGTTAGTTCATCGGCAACTTGTTCACTTGAGGTAGAGGTCTGGTTAGAACATTGGAAGCTTGTTCACTTGAGGTAGAGTTTTGGTTAGTACATCGGTAACCTGTAACAAATTTGACCTTTATAGTTCCTTTCTGCACCATATCTTGGAACACTAGATTCTCTGCCATCTTGATACAACTCTGTTTGACACATAGTATCACAGTTGGGTCTATCTCTAAGTCAAAAAATCCTGTAGCCATACTGCTTCACAACTAGCAGAGAAAGCAGCCATATATTCCGCTTGTGCTAAGAGCCATACTGGACTACTTGCTGCTAAACCACAAGATCATGGCTGATCCCAGACAATAACATCCTCTCGATGTGCTCTACCTGTCTGATACATTTTCTGCTCAATCAACATCTGTGTAGCCATCTGAAGTCATGATATCCAAAATAGAATAGATCAAAGTCTATCATATCCTTTAGGTACCTGGTAACATGCTTTGCAACTAATAGGTGAACACATCTAGTTTCCACTAGATACTAACTCAAGGTATTCACAGGAAAGCATATATCTGACCTAGTATTTATTAGATACATCAATGACCCAATAATTTGTCTGTACAGAGTTATATACACTAACTCTGATGAGTCATTCACCAACAGCTTCAAGTTGGAATCCATGAGGGTGGACATTTCAACATATCAAGTCCTTTTAATATTTCTCGGCATACTTTCCCTGGTTGAGAAAGATTCCTTCTGAGCCTTTCCATACTTCAAGACCTAGGAAGTAATACATTAATCTAAGATCTTTCATTTTCTTTTATGCAGCCATCTATCTGTGCCATCTCCCGTTAGATGGATCTACTGATATGAACCTCAACATCATTCGAACTCTGAGGTGAGTTCCTTCTTGTATCCATGTCATCTATGTATAGAAACCATATTCAACCTTGTAGCAAAGGTTGAGATCCATATCACCCATGGTGATCATTAAGCTCATCAATTGATTATCGATCCTGGGAACCCATACAGAACCTGATTCACACTTCTTCTTTAATTACACCACTAAGAGAATGGTCTTATCTAGCCACTTGGAGCAAAACATCTCATCATGATTCTCTTCCTCTTTCTAAGAGAATCTTCTAGCCACAAGCCTTCTATAGTGTGTTTGATTTGTAAATCTTTTGTTGAACATCCATCGCTTGTTCAGTGTTCATCATTCATCATGATCTTTCCTACAAATCAAAATTAAGTACATGATTAGTAATACTTCATAATCATCAAATCATATTGACATGATAACCTATTATGCATACAGATATCATTTACATAGTTATGCAACTATTTTGACCAATACTTTGGCACAACATTTTCCCATATCCTATATGCATACAGTGGCTATCTAGATGCCTTCCATCTCTACTAGAACATACTATCGAGAGTGTGCACAGCTCTCAGCATGTCAGCAAAGAGGTTTCATTCTAGACAAGCAACAATGGAATGTTTGTCCAACTTACCAATCATATGCATATTAGTAGCATGATATATTCTACGAATACAAATATGCATACAAGCAATATCATTTACTATTTCTAATAACAACTCAAGTACTTATCTTTTATGTTTGTGTGGTTGCCTCCCGCTTGATCTTCTGTATGTCTTCTGAACTTCTATTCATTCTGTACCACTGTGCATGCTCAAGTGTGCACTAGTGTCATCCTCATGATCTCATACACAAACATACATTCATTAGTGTATTCTCAATATTATCAAAACATTCTAATTCTAAATAATCTTGAATATGTATAGTCATGATCATTAGTATTCAGGGTTTCAAGGAAGTCTTCTTTTACTCATGCATATTCTTGTTTGATCTAGTTAGTTAAATCATCAACCAAGATAAGAGACATAATATGCATAAACCCTTGATTACTAACTTTATGAATAAGCATAACCAATCATACCAAGTATACTTATATAAGGGATCCTAACACAAGGTAAGATTCTAACATGACATAGGAAAACATACCTGGATTAGTATACCTGCTTAGTTATGTACAACATACCTAAACAATCTCTTCAATGATTTAGAGATCCTGATCTAGAACCTGCATGTCTCATAGGTTAAACATAATATAACAAAGTCATACATACCTCGTAAGTGGATGAGTCTTTGTCTTCATGTTGTCATGGTCATGGAACTTGATTTGTCTTTTGTGATGTACCTGTATCTTGTTAGCAGACAACATCAACCTCAAACAACACCATAATGCATAAGTACAATCATATAGCCCTAATCATTGAATGTCTTCGATCATTCGCATGCATTCATACTGTTACTAGGGTGATAAGACAATTCTAACATTAATCAAGATTGTACTAATAAATAACATGAAGACAAACACATTATGAACTTAATCAAGAATCAGATTTCAAGACATACCTGAACCTCCTTAAGTCATACCTGTCAAGACTTCTTGTAGTCTTTTTATGTAAGGCCTTAGCCTCAACTCCCCCTGAAACTTGATCTGGAGCTTGATTAGGGTTTGCTAGAGAAACCCTAAAAATTCAATCTTTGACTTTCACACTTCTGAATGGATGGAAGGATGTGTCTTGCTGAGCTGATCAAACTAGCATACTTCAATTTTGAAATCTCCAAAATTTGACCCCTCAAAATTGCCTTCGAAACTTCTGGATCTTCTGGACAGGAACCGGAACTAGGGTTTGATGAATCCCACCCTTCTGTCCAATCAAAAGGTTCGATCCAAGGCTCTAAAATCTTATTTTTCTGAGGAGCTTCCAGCCGTGGTTACAGACTTCAAAAAAATTCCAACTTTTGCTAAAGCCCTAATTTTCCATCTTTCTGATCAAAATCCCGAACTAGGGTTTGATCAAGCTCGGTCTTCTACCCAACCAAAAAATTTGATCTTGGTCTCTAAATTTTGATTTTCCTGAGTAGCATTCACCCATGGACTCCGATTCCAAAAATTCCAACTTTCTCCGAAACCCTAAATTCTGGAAGCCATGAATGAATGTGCTCAAAAAATAATTCTGTTTTGACAGAAATATGTACCTGATTGTTTCTCCTGTAACTCTGAATTTTATAGTGTTTGAAAAAGTTTCCTGAGATAGCCTGACCTGTTATCTTTCCATCCTGATAGGTCTGACCTCAATTGTATTCTCTGAGAGAGAGTTATGCCAAATGTCGCAACGTGACATGTTTATGGGATAAAGCAGGAGAGCGAACTTGTACGGAGTGCCACGTGTCATTGTTTGAACTTCTGCCTCTGAAAACGTTTCCTGAGATAGATCGCCCTATTATATTTTCATATTGATAGGTTTGACCTCATTTGAACTCTCTGAGAGAGAGTTATTCCAAGTGTCGCAATGTGACTTGTTTATGGGATAAAACAGGAGAGCGAACTTGTATAGCGTGCCACGTGTCACTGGTTCAGTTTCGGCCTCTGCAAAAGTTTCCTGCAATAGTACAGTTTGTGTACTACCTATCACTTTTTATGAAATTTCATTTGGAGCTTCCTAGCCCAAGTTATGACCTTTTTTTCCTAGGTCACCTGATTTTGATTGAGATCTGGAAGAGGCAAAAACCCTAACTTGTACTGATCATAACTCAAAAAGTACAACGAATCTAAGGGTACCCTTTGGGCACAAAGTACCTGGGGATGTTATCTACGACCTGTAAACTTTTTAGATCCTGAAACTTCGCATAAATGGATTTATAGCGAAAGTTCCATGATGACTGGTTTTTTCTATATAAAACCCTAACCTTCAAATTGTCGCAAGAGAAGCAAGTGTCGTAAGTGCCATACATTGCCTTCCTTCAGGTTATCTCTAATACCATGTTAAAATTCAATATGATAAGATAGAAAATAGCAGCATTACATTCCATTTCACAATAATAGCATATACAAGATCACTGAAGAAACAACAAGCATAGCATAAACACAAGAGACACAGATTTATCCTGGGAAACCCTCATGGGGTAGAAAACCCAGTAAAGCTTCCTCAATATAGATGACCAGCAATATACAAAGATGCAAACCAAAGACTTGAACTCCTCCTCCACCATAGAATACCTCTCCTCAACAAGTGCACTACTCTCAAGTGAGTGAGTGTGTGTATCAAATGAGGAATACACCTCCTCTATTTATACACTACTCCAACTTGTCTTTTACACAAGACATGTAGGCTCGTATTTAACCAATGGGTTAAATACCCCACTACAACTGACTGGGCCGACCCCTCTAGGGTGGTCTAATAACCCTTTGACCCACATAACACATACAGGGCCGACCCCCACTAGGGAAGTCTAATAACCCAAGTTACCACATTCCGACGGAGGAATAAACATCTCCGGATATATAATAAGATCTTCACGGAGGAATGAAAACATCTCCGGAATAATAAAGTACAAATATAATATTCTTTGAAGTTACAATATCTCAACAAGATGAAACAGATGGAGACAAACTGAAAGTGAAAGGTGTTTTGATGGAGACACAAAATGAAGGGTAATGGTGTTTTGAACATATGGAGACTCAATATACAACGATCAAAGGTGACCATTGGTTGCTTCCAAGATAATATGGTGTTCCCTCATTTTTAGGTGACGAGGGAACTTGTTTGTACATAAATAATATCGGTGGGGTCCCCACAGTTTTATTATGGGTGGAATCCCCACGATTGTGAGTGGATTGGAGGACAATTTCCAATGGTGAAGTGAGGGTTTATTTGTAGACGCAAAGACGGGTTCCCCGTGAAACAATGCCGTGCAATGTATGTATGTAGGGTAATTGAATGGAACTTGTTACTTCAGTGAGGGGGGGGGGAATACGTGTATTTTTGAGGCTGATGATACGAGGAATATTGCAAAAGTTAGAGTGCTCATGGAGGTATGAGGGGGATCTATGAATCATTCTCGTAACATGTGTTTAGGAGTCTCACATGTGTCTACTTGGTGGAGTAAATGTGCAATTATGAAATGATACTCTAAAGGAGGGTCGTTTCAAGTTTGGTCAGATTCCTTGGACTTGTGGAGGGTTAAATTATGGGTTCCAATTGATGATGGGGGTGGAAGTGGTGCGCACACCCATGGGGGAAGAATTTATTCATGGAAATGATGTTTATGGCACATCAAGGCCATGAAGGGGGACCATATGGTTATTAGCAGGAATACTTGGATATATGCATTATAAACTCAAGGTAAATGGAGTCTATATGCCAGTTTCAGAATGATACCTGCGGTAGGGTGTGTGTCCCTTGTTATTAGAGATTTGGAGTCTTATCCATATAGTAGACAAAGAAGAGGCTCCATATTTTCCTGATCACGGTCCTGCAAATGCTGTTAATGTAATTGTAACTTCGGAAGATATTCACTTGTATATTTTATATTGTATTTGTATTTTATTATTGTACCTCTGACGAAGATGTTTATTCCTCTGATCGAGAGAGTCATTATTGTACTTGATTCATGTAAATTCAGTGAGGTTAACCCTCCATTGTATGACAAGGCATTAGACCCCAGAGTCGAGTCATCATGGGTTATTAGACTCTACTAGAGAATTCGGACTAGTTAGTTACACTTAGGGGCCGACCTGTTTGGGGTTAAGGCTAAGTGAAAGGTAAAGTATAAATAGAGAGGGTGCTCCTCTCTATTTGATCATTCACACACTCACTCAGTTCGCATTAGTGAGAGAGAGGAGGGGTTCGCACAAGTGAAGAAGAGTGAAGTTGTTGAAGACCGTTTCTACTTTTGGGTTTATTGTATTGTTTCTCACTCTATCTCTGAGGAAGTTGCGGGTTTTTTTCATTTATAGCTTCCCCGATTAAAATCTTTGTGTCTCTTGTCTCTTGTGTTTGAATTTTTTTGCATGTTATTCTATCAGATAAGATCCTAGATAATATTGAATTAAATTGTGAAAATCTAACATGGTATCAGAGCTAACCTAAGAAGAAGACACTATGCAGCTTCATAAGCTAGGGATTCTTAATTTTTTGGTTTCTCTCCACAAATCATCAACAAAAGGAGGCTAGGATAACTCACTTAAGGAAGGCGCATCTTTCTGTCACAGCAGAATTGGATTCTGAGCATTTTCACTTTTTGGCCTGTCACTGTTGTGGGAAATTAGGGCTTTTTACAGAAGAAGAATTTTGGAGTGCAATCAGTACAAGATTGTTCTCCTCCTCAAAATCAAAATTTTAAGACAAAGATCAAAGTTTTTGGTTGGGAAGAACCCTGGAAAAGTCAAACCCTAATTTGATTTTGGACCAGAAAAACCAGAAAACCAGAAAAAGCTAGAAACTACAGATCCAAAATTCGCAAGTTAATTTTCAAGGGTGAATTTTTTGAATATTCAGAAACCAAGTGCACCAGCATACTTGCCTCATGGAGGAAAACTAGGGCATCAGATATTTTGGGTTTTTGTTCACTGATTTATGGAAGTGAGTACATTGGACAACTCTGTTATAGGTCAAACTTGCACCTCTCCGTCCGTGATCACCTTGAGCTGTTGATCACACAAAAGGACAACTGGGATGGAGGAGCATGTTGACCCTAGATGATACTTTGACTTACTCCATTTCCTAACATTACTGGAAAAACCATAAAAATATCATTCTGAGATATGAGCGCTACTCTACCTCAATAAGACTAGCGCCTATACGCTACTCCAGTATACAATAGTAGCGCTCAAAGCCTTATGAGCGCTACTCCTTCTCAGCATAGTAGCGCTCAACATTTAAAAATTGATGAGCGCTAGTTGACAAGCACCATAGTAGCGCCCTAAACGCTACTTCACTGAACAATAGTAGCGTACATCTTAAAAGATGATTAAAAAATATTTAGTTTCACGAGGAGGATTAGTTGCTGGTAGTTTCCCAACTTCCCCAACTTCCTCCATAACCATATATCAACCTGAACTACTTCTCTGATCCTATAAATACAGAGAAGACTAAAGAGAAAGGTTAGATGGATAGATGGAGAAACTTAGAGACATAAAGACATAAGAGAGAAGTTTGCATTGAGAGGAGTTGATGCTGAAGATATCCAATCCTGAGAAGAGCAAGAGCCCAGAATCAAGTTGCAGGAGCCTGCCTCAAAGTCAGGTATACTTGTACTTCATTTTACATTTAACAATAAAGGTTGAAGTGTCTTTCTTGTTCCAACTTAAATGTTTTCTAAAATAATATTTTAATTTGGATCTGTTTTGGTCAATATCAAATGTTTAACATTGCTTTTGTTTCCTTCAAACATTATATATTATCCGAGGCACGCTGAGAAAGGTGTTTGTTTTGCAGGTTTACTGAACAAAAAGTGGATTTGAGGACTGAGTGAGGGATCAAATAAAAGCTAGGATCAAACGCCGGTTAAAAGGTATGTTCTTAAGGTCCATAACTCATTTCTTTTCATAAATATCTCTGCAATACAATTAATACACTTACCTGTCACCCCATCCAAGTTGATAGCATTAGTTTCCTTGCTATAGGATAGTTTTGCCCGCCAACAGACTGGCGACTCCGCTGGGGATAGTTGTGTTTTTTCTCTAGGAAACTTTTACTTGTTTGTCTTCCCAGAACTGTTTTGACTCCTTTTATGTGCTGAGAAACCCTGTAGGTATCCATTGCCTGTTTTTCTCTGCTTCCATCAGTCTTTTTGTATCTTTTTAAAGTTAGTTTTTAAACTTTTTAGATATGAGCGCTACTTTGTTGTACATACAGTAGCGCCCATACACTACTATGCTATACATACAGTAGTGCCCATCTCTGCAGGGGCGCGAGTTTCCCTACTACATAGTAGGGTACATTTCCTGAAGCCTTCTGTTAGTGGTCTGATTGAGTTTTAGCCTTTTTGGTGGTCTGCTGACTTTGCTTTTAGATCTCCTTGACTGGTGTATGAGGTTTTTAACTTTTTTTTAAGTCATAGAACCTTTCTTTGAGTCTTCTTACCATCTTTGGATCGTTGTTTACCTTTGGAACATTTGGACTGTTTATAACTTTTTGGAAGACTAGGTTGTGTTTTGTGGTAAGCACTTCCGCTTTTTAGGCCCTGACTGTATGTTGCTGGTTTACAAACCTGCATACTTTTGTATCTGCTGTTTGTGGCAACGTTTGTCTGCTCTTTACCTATCCTATCCTTTTTTTTAGGGTTTGGCCGTTTTAGAGCCTGTAGGGTGTCTTCCGAATTTGTTGATTTCCAATCTTCTTGGACTTATTGTCTTTTTCTGGTTTCAAGTGCATTTAAAGTGCTTTAGGCTGATTCATTTCTCATTTCTTTGTGTTAGTAGGGTAGTTGGTAGCTTGCTTGTCTACTTTTTGCTTGGCATAGTGGTCTTGCTAGGGCTAGATGCTTTAGGTCAGTCCTTTTGTATCTATCTCCTTTGTTTTCTCCCACTTTGTTTCTGAGTTTAGAGGCTTTTTCTTTGCAAAAAACCTATAGATCAAGTCTTTTTTGAGCTAGTGCCTTGATAGCTATAAGCTTAAGAACCTTTTTTAGCCATACTTACACACATTGCACACAAGTCGTATCTTGCTTTCCATGTTTATAGTTATTTTTCATTTATAATAACAGAAAAAGCAAAAATTTGGTAGTTTAAGTTTAATAAGGCTTATTTTTTGTTACAAGATAGCATAGGTTGTTTTGTACAATTTCAAAAAGAAAACAAAAAGAGATTTAAGTAGATTTGCTCTGTTTTGTCAGTTTGGAAAAGAAGTAAATGAAAAAATAAAAAGAGCTTTGTTGTAGAAAGTTTGAATTTATGCACTTTTGTTTTCCTATTGCAACCACACCACACAAAAGCACTACCTTTTGGGTAATAACAGCCCTAAATTTTTTTTAATAAAATGAAATAGAAACAATTTTTCTTTTTTAGGGATACACTACACCAACTAGTCTTGGTTAGGATCTTGAGTTTAAATCACCTTAAACCACTCAAGATCACACATTATGCAAAAATCGTAGTTCGACTATCACAGGTAAATCCATTTCACTCAAAGCTTGCCGGGGATCTATGCAGTAGGTCATTTCGAGATCAGATTGTTGGGAGTACTCCTCCTACTTTCTGTTTTGAGCATACACCAGGATTGGATCGCGTTTGGGGACTCTTTCGAGTTTCGGGCTTAGTTACCCTGCCCACGCCTTCTGATTCGACCGGTGACTGTTCCCCCAGGAGTTTTCGGTGTTGTGGTATCCTTAGTATCTGACTTTAGGTTCATACACAGGGGACAGCAGAGGGTATATCTGCTGTACCTAAGACAGACGTGGGAGGAAATCCCTTGCAGGTCTTTGGGAGGGCGGTTGGGTGATTCCAGCGCTTGCACCCTTAGTCATTGTATTGTGGACCCTGGGTAACTGTCTTTCTTCCTTCGTTGATCTGTTCTGGACCCTCATCATCCCAGACTCTTCTCCGGAAGGCACCTTGTTTGCATGGTTTGCATACTTAGGACTTTTTAGTTGGCATGTTGTTTTCCCCCTAGTTGTAGTGGCCACTAGTTGGCATGTTGTTTACTTAGGAATTTTTAGTTGGCATGTCCCTTTTTCCTTATTCTCAGGGGGAGGGGGTAATATTTTTAACCAGCAATATGGTGGGGCTAATACCCAGCCACAGTGGACTAACCCACAGAGCACTAATCCACTTTCATATGGGTGGGGAAATTTCAATAATTCTTTCATACAACAACAGATGGAAGGGGGAAACCCCTACCAACAAGTAGCTGGGGGAAACCCCTATCAATAGATGGTAGGTGGAAACCCCTATCATCATATGGCTGGGGGAAACCCTTATCAACAGATGGTTGGGGGCAACCCCTACCAGCAGACGGCTGGGGGCAACCCCTACCAGCAGTTCATGGGTCAAACTATGGGTGGTTCCCCTTTTTCGACCCCAGCTTATCAAGTACTATCTTACTGGCCTCGTTTACCATTTCTGGCAACTTTAAATTTGCCAAATCTTTCCAAACTGACCAACGATCTAGTGTATCATAATGCTACATGGCCATCAGTTCCTACCAAGTTACCTTTGGACATTCCAAAGTTCAAAGGAAAACTAGGTGAAGACCCTGGTGACCATGTCACTACTTTCCACTTATGGTGTTCCTCGAATTCATTAAATGAAGATTCCATTAGATTGAGATTATTCCAAAGGACTTTAACCTGTGCTTCCGCCAAATGGTACATTGAGTTACCTGCAGCTACATTCTCTAATTTTGGGGATCTCGCGACTGTCTTTTTGAATCACTTCCAGCTTCTTATTCGGTATGATGTCGGAACAGACCTTTTGTCTACATTTAGGCAAAATAAAGCCACTCATTTATCTGACCACATTCAGGAGTGGCGAAGACGGAAGAGGCTCATTAAGGCCAACATACCTCCAGAATTCCTTCTTGAGTGGTATTTGAAATCACTCCTTCCTTATATTTCTAAGGAAGTAGCTACATCTGGAGTATCTAACGAGGAAGAAGCCATCCTACGAACCCAGCAGTTAGATCTCGTTTATGCACAATCCGGGTTATTGTATGAGATTATACCTGATGCACCGCGATCGAATACCGATCTGAGTAGACCTAAACCTAGACCACATGCTAACAGCATAGTGGGTTCAGTTGACTCTGCAGCTTTCGAAGCATTGACCAAACAGGTTCATGCCTTATCTGTCAAACAATCGACTGCAGATGTTTCTTCCGTCACAACCTCTCCTTCTACTTCTGATCCTGTCAACCAGGTTCAGAACAATCAAAAGGGCCCTCGGCAGCCCAATAACAAAAAGAAGGGCAAGAAAGGAGAGGGGAACCAACAAAATCCCAAAAAAGAGAATGCCGAAGAGGGTAACAAAGAGGAAAAGAAGGTTAAGTTCCCTTGTAAACTTTGCAAGTAGAACCACCTTACTCACCAATTCCCTCTGCTTGAAGAAGCCCAGAAGCTCTTAAGAGAAAAGAAGCCTGCCGTCCTGAAAGATCCATTCCCTAAAGGGCAGAGCTCAACTTCTGGCACCTCCAACACTGGGGGCACTACACATGCTACGGTTGATCAAACTTTTATTAACATGGTTAATTCGGATGCACTCTTACAAACGAGAGCCAGGAACTATACCCCGGACGCACAGAAAAAGGATAAAGAGATTCCAGAATCCTCCACTCCACTCCACATACCTGTGGACCCAATGCCCAAGATTCCGAAAGGTGTATTGAAACGGGCATCGCACAACCCCAACACTAAGGCCGCTTCCAACTACAACATGGTTGAAGATTTAGCCCAGACCCCTTGTGCCATGTCTACTTTAGAAGTCTTGCAAAGTTGTCCTTTACAACAGAATGCACTTTTGGCAGCTATTGGAAGTATGGAATCCTATAACATGTATACGCGATTTGATATGACTGATGTCAAATACCGATTGCCCTACCACATTGCTCTTTAGATTGAAGTCATTCATGGTCCAATGACCATCAGACGAGCTGTCGTAGATGAGGGCGCGTCGACTTGCATAATGTGAATTTCCTATTGGAAAGCTTTAGGTTCCCCCGAGTTAGCCCCTTCTAACACACTGCTTACTGCATTTGATGGCAGAACTTTCCATCCACATGGGGTTTTGCCATCATTTGATGTCACATTGGCCAGTAAGACAGTTGCTGTAGAAGTAGAAGTTCTCGACGCTCCGCTTGATTACAATATTTTATTGGGCAGGAGTTGGACATATGCCATGCGAGCCATTGCATCGACAGTTTTTTGAGTTGTTATGTTCCCATTTGAAGGTAAGATCGTTACAGTTGATCAACTTTCTTTCACTCAGAGAAACAACCAGACTTCTTCGAAGACCACAGTTCCATTAGTTGATCAAACCGCCCTGGTTAATGAGAGTTTAGGAGCAGGGCTATATGGGTCGTTAATAGGCACTTTCGACCTCCCCTCCCCTGTCCTTTTTATGCATTTTTATGTGGGTACTGCTACCGAAACATTCACGGTTGGTTTAAGAACTGATCCTTGGATCCTTCCTACTACGTCAGAACCTTTTGTGCCTCCATCCATTGCAGAGGTGGCCTATATGGAAACACAACACACTACAATGGAACATATCATGACTCCACCAGTCTCTGTTGAGTCAGATATGGACTATGCTCTGGCATGGTCACTGAATTCCACTCACTCGTTCGATTGTTTAGATATGGTTTTGCCATCCGATGAAGCCATCTTAGAAGTCATGATGGGCCTGGACCAACCTTGGGAACATATGCATCACAGGTCCTACATGCTTCCAGATCTAGACAGGATTGAGAGAGGAGAATTCCCTGTGAGACCCGGTGGATTGGTTGATTTGTCATCTTTTCCTTCTACTTCAAGAGCTGTTTATGCTGAAGGAAATATGGCCAATATATCGAGAACAATTCCAATCAACATTTCCACCAAACTCGGGGTCGTGGAAAACATTTTTATTGGTGCAGACTGTTCTCCAGAAGAGATCGCTCTGTATACAAAACTTTTTAAAGAATTCCACGACATTTTTTCCTGGTCATATGAGGAGATGCCAGGTATTGACCTAGCCATCATGGAGCATGTCATCACGACATACCCTAACGCAAAACCTGTGAGAAAAAAGCTCCGTCCCGTGAACCCCAGAAAAGCAGCCACCATCAAGGCGGAGGTTGAAAAGTTGCTCAAAGCCGGTTTCATTTATCTGATTGATATGACGGAATGGGTTTCAAACCCCGTTCCGGTTGATAAGAAGCAAGGTACTATTAGAGTTTGTACTAATTTCCGGGATTTAAACAAAGCTTGTCCGAAAGACAACTATCCCACATCATTTATCAATCAAATTATAGATTCTTGTGCGAGACATGAGATGTTCTCTTTCATGGATGGTTTTTCGGGATACAATCAAATAGAAATCAAACGCAAAGACCAGCATAAAACAACTTTGATTTTCCCATGGGGGACCTTCGTTTATCAGAAAATGCCATTTGGCTTGAAGAATGCTCGAGCTACCTTCCAGCGCACGATGAATTTTGCTTTTCATGATATCAAACACATTGTAGAACCTTACTTGGATGATCTCCCGGCACGATCTCAAAAGAGACGGGATCATCCAGCTCATCTTAGACAGGTGTTTGAAAGATGCAAAAAATATAAGATTCGTTTGAATCCGAATAAGTGTGTGTTCTGTGTCGAATCGGGACATTTACTGGGCTTCATTGTCTCCAATCGTGGCATAATGGTCGACCTGCTTAAAGTAGAGGCGATTGTAAATCTTCCTCCTCCTCGCACCTTGCGACAAATTCAAAGTCTACAAGGCATGTCTAATTTCTTACGGCGATTCATCATAAACTACGCTAAAATTACCAAAGGTTTTATGAGGCTACTCAAACAAGACTCATACTTTGTGTGGGAGGAAGCTGCTCAAGAATCCTTTGAAGCTTTAAAAAAGGCACTCCTTTCAGCACCCTTGTTGAGCCTGCCAGATTACTCAAAAGATTTTCTTTTATACCTGGCAGCGTCTCTTAATACAATTGGTATAGTTTTGGTTCAGGAAGACGATATGCTCCAAGAGCATGTTGTCTACTATCTTTCTCGCACATTGATAGCCCCTGAGGTTAAATATTCGCACGTTGAGAAGTTAGCACTTGCCGCAGTCTATGCAGTACAGAGGCTTTGTCACTATATACTTTTACGAACTACTACTGTGATAGTAGAATTCAATCCTTTCCAATACGTTCTCACCCGACGAATCATCGGTGGGAAATATAATAAATGGATTGTAATCCTACAGGAGTTCGATTTGGTCTTCCAATCAGCCAAGTCGAAGAAATCACAGTGTTCGCTGAGTTAATCTCAGAATTTCCAAGTGACCTAGAATACGTTGAGGAAGAATCATCATTCCCAGATGAATATATCTTCCTCATTGTTTCCTCTGACCCATGGTATGGAGATATCTTAGTATATCTCCAGAATTTGAGGTGTCCTACTACTTTTTCTCAAGAAGAGCGACGCAAGCTCAAAAGCCATGCGAAGAACTACCTTATCATCTCAGATACTTTATATCGATGTGGGGTAGATTCCATTTTACGACGCTGCTTAACTCGAGAAGAAGCCGAAGCAGTATTAAATGATTCCCACAGTGGAGCTTGTGGGGGACATCTTTCCGGGTTGGCAACAGCTCAGAAGATACTGTGTGCCGGATATTTTTGGCCCACGATCTTTAAATATTGTGTGGAAGCAGTGAAACGCTATCGACCGTGTCAGTTTTTCACTAAGAAAATGAGGGCACACCCAGCTCCTCTTCATCCTGTAATTATAGCAGGTCCCTTCACAAAATGGGGGGTCGATTACATGACGTGCAATCCAGCTTCGGCTGGAGGACATCATTACATCATTGTTGCCATTGACTACTTTACTATGTGGGTAGAGGCAATGCCTACTGTTAAGGAAGATGGAGAAATTGCCGCTTATTTCGTGTTTAATCAGATTATTGCACGGTCTGGCATACCTAAAGAGATAGTGACTGATCATGGCAGTCATTTCAAAAATAGCATGATGATTGAACTATATACAATGCTTGGTTTTCGACAAGAACATTCGTCTTCATACTATCCACAGGCGAATGGACAAGTTGAAGCAGTAAACAAAACTTTAAAGGTTATATTGCAGAGAACTGTTAATGCCAGTCGAAATAACTGGCACATCATGCTGTACCCGGCTCTTTGGGCTTACCGAGCCAACATTAAGACTGCTACCGGTTTCTCTCCCTTCCAACTTGTGCATGGGATAGAAGCAGTCGTACCGATTGAATGCAAGATTCCTTCGCTAAAAATAGCAGTTCAGTTACTACCAGATACTTCAATACTAGAAGAGCATTTGTTACACTTAGAACATCTAGATGAGCAGCGCCGCGACGCGCTAACAACAAATGAGGTCCACAAAAAATGAGTCAAAGGACAGTACGACAAATCCGTCAAACCTAGGGTTTTCATTGAAGGAGACTTGGTCCTACTTTGGGATCAAGACAAAGAACCCTTAGGACCTGGAAAATTCAAATCCAGGTGGCTCGGACCTTTTATAATTTCCAAAGTATTAAAGAAAGGTGCCTATGAACTGATAGATTACGAAGGTAATAAGTTGGCCGAGCCTAGAAATGGGCTCGACCTGAAGAAGTACTACGCTTAGGCTGAAGTACTTTTTCTTGTAACATAGCTGTATATTTTTGTAAAGCTAGTTTTTGTTATGCTCGTTAGTTAATCTTATGTGTGTTTCGTTTCGTGTAACAAATGTCAACCGAACATTTCTTAGGATTTGCTGATGGCGCCAGTCGCCACACCTATCAGTTGGCTGCAACAGCTTGGGTCATTTATTCACCCACTGGCCAACTTGTCTCTTCGGGGGGGGTTTGTTTGGGTCCTACCACGAATAATGTAGCTGAATACAATGCAATTATAGAACTTCTCTGAGATGCTCTCAGTCATGGCATTTCACATTTAGAGGTAAGGCTTGACTCACAATTAATTGTATTTCAGTTAACAGGTGTTTATCAGATTAGGGATCCTGGATTGCTACGTCAGTTTCTACGAGTTAGACTATTGGAAAGACAATTTCATTCTATTATATATGAACACATTCCAAGAAGTTTAAACACATTAGCTAATTCATTAGCAAACTATGTGTTAGACTGGCATTTGCATCATACATTTTCATAAACAACATTGCACAGATAAAATTCAAACACATACGCATGTAAATAACCGATACTGTATATAGCCGATATTGTATCAAAAAATATATATGAGTTTTGAGTCACAAGTCTATCAAATCATGTCATAAAAGTACAAAAACTGGGCATAGTAGCCTCAAAAATATATACATAGAATGTATCCCTCTCCTATGGAAAAGGAGGGACGTCATCATCATCTACTACATTGCGATAGCATATGACTAGCCTAGCTATCTTCCGCAGCACCCTAAGCCATGCCGGGGCACCCTAACAACATCTTCCTGCATATCAATAGGTATCTGATCCATACAGCATGCAGGAACTTCGTGATTCAACCGACTCATTTTTCTCTCTAAGGTTCCCAACATAGCATCTGCTGCAGCAATATCAGCTGGCCTCACAAAGATGGTAGGATGTCCCTCAGTACGAACATTGTTAGGATATTCCTATACTCCATCCTAGTCCTTCTAACATTCCTGTCATTTACATTTTCAGTCCTGCATGCAAAATTAGGGTTTGCATGCATTTTACATGCATCCTAGTCATCAGCACCAGCACCTAGCCCTCAGCAAACTAGCCCCAGGAGCTTCTCTCGGATCAGTCTTAGCTCTCCTATAGCTTAGTGCGCCCTCTTTTCAATTATTGCATGAGAAGGGCACCTTTCTTCATCTGCCAGTCTAGTTTAGTTCAGTTATCTTCAGTTCTTCCTTGATTTAAGGATTAACTGACTCCTAACTGACCTTATCACTCTTTTGGACCTCCAGTGTGACTAGATAGACTGTTTTGACTCCAGTTAGCTCCATGAGCACCCTCCACTGAGTCTCCTTCACTATATCAGTGCTTCCATGTGCCAGTTACACCAACCACACTCAGTTAGACTCAGTTTGACTCTAGGTTGATCACTACTTGTGCATTGATGACTTCACTGATGAAGAGATAGACTCCTAGTTTGGCACTGATGACTCTCCACTGATTATGGATCTGTGCATGAAGGATAATTCGAATTACACCTAGTGAATTCGAATCCTCATACTCAGCATTGTATATTTACCCGGTTACTATTCTGATTAATGTAGTGTGTGTAATTATTCTGCCTCTATTGGATCTATGTTCTATTGCTTCTCTCTTCTTCCTTAATTCCTTAATTCTTTCACTGTGAGATTACATTATCTCTTTGGATCTTATGTTGGCAATCTAACATGGTATCAAAGCCATTTGAGAGTATATTCTACCTCCATTCTTGAGAGTTTTTTTGTAGGTATTTCGAAGTTCTAGCAGTTGCAGCAGCAGATTCAGCAGCTCTCTATTTGCACTTATTCAAGCAGTCAAGATGAGCAATTCGAATGCTCCTTCTTCTCCTATACTTCTCACTCCTTTCAATTACTTCGAATGGAGGGATGACATGAATATTTTCTTGATGACAAAAGGGTTTGAAAGATTGGTTTATGAAAGAGATGCCACACCACATATAGCTAGATATAAAATCAAGCATCTAACCAAATTGGATGAAGCTTTTGGATACATATGCCTTTACATGTCCAGAGATCTATTGTTCCATGCTGAAGGTTTGAAGTCTCCAAAAGAGTTATGGACCAAATTGGAGAGCCTTTTTGCCAAACAAGATGGGATGAGAGGCTACACTCTTGAAAACGAATTGGCCTCTCTACAACCTAGCAATTTTGAGAGCATTCAAACATTCATCTCAAAATTTCAGAATTTGGTTACTCAATGCAAGCATTGTGGCATCACCAAAAGTGATGAGCAATTAGTACTCTCCATTTTGAGCAAACTTGGATCTCAATTTTCTGTTTTTGTCTCTACTTTCCATTCTGGGAAAATGTCAATCCCTGGATGGAAGTTTCCTACCTTGGAAAAATTTACTACCGCTCTCATTCAAGAAGAAGACAAATTGATTCAAATGGGTTCCATCACAATCTCCAGAGATCTATCTCTTTTAGCTGGTGAATCAAGTGGAGCGAATGCAAGGGGGGGACAAAAAGGCAAAGGAAAGAAACCTTCAAGATCCAAGAATGACAAACAAAAGAGACCTAATTGTACCTACTGCAAGAGAGGAAACCATCCTGAGCATTCCTGCATGCATAAGAAGATTGATCTTCTAACCAATCTTCTTGAACAAAACCAAATTGTTGTTCCAAAAGAAGCAAAGATGTCTGATTCTGGATGTGGATCTGATGATTGTCATGCATTGATGGCTGGTTTTTGAAACACAAAAGCTCTCCTCATAGATTCTGGAGCTTCCAACCACATGATGGCACAAAAAGAATCTTTCTCTTCTCTAGATCTCCATGATGGGCCTACCATTCACATGGGAGACAACACTCAGGCTTCTGCAAAAGGAGTGGGTACAGTGCATATGGAACATGGTAAGTTCAAAAATGTCTTGTTTGTTCCTTCTCTAACTGCAAATTTATTATCAGTTTATCACATGACCCATACAGGATCTCCAAAGCAAGTTACTTTTGGTCCAAACACTGTCGAGATCACAGAAATATCCACTGGAAAGGTTATAGCGAATGGGATTGCTAATCATGCCTCAAAGGCATATGAATTTTCTCACTTTATGCCTTTCTCTCCAAGTGTTTCTTCAGATTCCGATCAAGATCAGAGTGACTTCTCTTCCGATGAAGAAGAAGAGCAAGATTCTGATGTAGAATCCATAGTTCAAAAAGATTGCAATCCAGAATCAACACCTATTCTCAGTCCAGATACAAGGTCAACATGGGCTCACACAGCTCTTGCTACTACTGAGAACACTGTTTAGGATCATCACACTACCAGAATTCCACACCATGCCAACCTTGGATTATTCCATCCACCTCTCCATGAGAGATGCAGCATGATGATGGGGTTTACTCTTCCATTCTTTGGGAAAACTCATCATGATACATTTGCTCCAGTGACAGAAAAGGTTCCTGAAAGACTTGCTACATTCAGCACATTCTCTAGCACTTACATTCGCACTTTACAGAGGATCAGCTTACCAAGTCTCTTTGCAAAGTTTTCACTGATGAAAGCTTGCTTCTTTTCTACTTAGAGTGATGGCTCCTTGAGTTATTCAAAAATATAAAATGAAAAAAAACAAAATGAAAAAGAAAAATTGAGGCAGTATTTTTTTATCATTTCATTGATTGTATGGGTGACCTTTGGTCCTAGTTACCAGGGCCCAGGATGGATTAAGGAGGGGTGTTAGGATATTCCTATACTCCATCCTAGTCCTTCTAACATTCCTGTCATTTACATTTTCAGTCCTGCATGCAAAATTAGGGTTTGCATGCATCTTACATGCATCCTAGTCATCAGTACCAGCACCTAGCCCTCAGCAAACTAGCCCTATGAGCTTTTCTCGGATCAGTCTTAGCTATCCTATAGCTTAGTGCGGCCTCTTTTCAGTTATTGCATGAGAAGGGTGCCTTTCTTCATCTGCCAGTCCAGTTTAGTTCAGTTATCTTCAGTTCTTCCTTGATTTAAGGATTAACTGACTCCTAACTGACCTTATCACTCTTTTGGACCTCCAGTGTGACTAGATAGACTGTTTTGACTCCAGTTAGCTCCATGAGCGCCCTCCACTGAGTCTCCTTCACTATATCAGTGCTTCCATGTGCCAGTTACACCAACCACACTCATTTAGACTCAGTTTGACTCCCGGTTGATCACTACTTGTGCATTGATGACTTCACTGATGATGAGATAGACTCCTAGTTTGGCACTGATGACTCTCCACTGATTATGGATCTGTGCATGAAGGATAATTCGAATTACACCTAGTGAATTCGAATCCTCATACTCAGCATTGTATATTTACCCGGTTACTATTCTGATTAATGTAGTGTGTGTAATTATTCTGCCTCTATTGGATCTATGTTCTATTGCTTCTCTCTTCTTCCTTAATTCCTTAATTCTTTCACTGTGAGGTTACATTATCTCTTTGGATCTTATGTTGGCAATCTAACAAACAGGCCCAAGATCTGCATATGACACTTGATTAGCACTTCAAAATTCATTCATAAAAATCAAATACTTGAAAAAGTTTGAAAAAATTAAATAAATCTCAAAATTTAAACATACCAATATCTCCCCAGGATCCACCTGGAGGAAGCACCAGTTCTGGATCATGACGGAAATCCAATCCAGCATATGGAAACTACTCAAAAGCGGGCACTTGCCTCTCCCACCACCCCCAGAAATCATCAGTATGATAACAGTAGTGACTTTCCCCACCACCCTGGCGGAGGAATATGTCACCCCAGTGGCCTAGTCTGGGCTCACGGGGGTTAACCTGAGGTAGAGGCATCCCCAAACTAATAGCAGGCATCCTCTCAAAGAAGAAAGTACACAAAATACTACCGTACCCAAAATTCTTCATTGTGCCAGATTTGCAACCTGTCAATTGAGATTTCATGCTCGCCAGTAAACTAGTACACCAATCATAGACATGACCATGTAAGCATTGTACACCAATATACATAGAGTGCCTGGAAGCTAAGTGTTGTGAGGCACTACCTGCCACTCGGTTGATCATGCTCACTATCACTTTCAAAGGGAGGCCTTCAATGGTTGAAATCAAGACTTGGCTTCCTGATTTCTCAGCTCCGGAAACACAATATGTATTCACGTACTCTTGCACAGATCTTACACCCACACGAGAAGACCCTTTCAGATTGATTACATCTCCTCTCCGTGAGAGACCAGTAATGAAATATATGTCATCAATTGTAAGCTCCAAAGTTTTCCCACGGATGACAAAAGTATTGGTATCCACATCCCAGTACTGAATAAGTCTTCGAAACAGTTTGTTTAAGGCCCTCATGTTTACGGTTCGGTAAAACTTCAATAAACCGCATCTTCGGAGAGCATGGAGGGTGGACGGATCTTGCGTGGCCAACCTATCCATGTCCTCATGTTCTCTCTCCCTCCATTGAAGAACCATCCTGCACAAAAAATGAAAATTTTTTGAGTCTCGGCGCTTGTATATAGGTTTTCAAGAGTGAGTGCTATTGTGTATACTACACAGTCACGTATGGGTGCTACTCTGCTTAAGCACAATAGCGCCCATTTCGTTTACACACTACTGTTACTATTACACAGTAGCGCCCGCGCAACAAAGCTTGTGAGCATCATGTTGCAAGCTATTTTTTGCTCAAAAAATGAAAACTAAACCATGAAAATGCAAGTTGGGTGAATTCTAACTTACTTGGTGGAAGAAGAACGACGTTTGGATGCTTGGTTTGATCGCCACGGAGATTTGAAATTGTAAAAGGTTGCCCCAATATTTGCCCTACAAAACAATTTGGAAATTGATTTTTAAAATGAAATTATATACATGAATTGGAGTTTGATTTTTACCCACCATTGTTTAATTTTCTATAGTTTCAAAATTTTCAAAAATACCTAATTAATCAATTGAAACACACATATGGTACAATACTAATCCAAGCTCAATTTTCATTTAATTTTTGTAGGATTCATCTCCTACGTTTAAAAACTCTTGATGTTAGACCTTGTCAACTAGTTAAATAGTTCAAATTCATATATCATTCGAGATTTTTTTACGCATCGACTAATATTTTGTTGAAGACCTAGTTTTGGCAGAGTATGAAGCTATGATCCTAGAAGCTGACCTTTAAGTCATTTTAAGCTCTTGTTTGGACTATTTAAACTAGGGGACTATTTAAGTCACTACTGTTGGAGTAAAACTAGGGCATCAGATATTTTGGGTTTTTGTTCACTGATATATGGAAGTGAGTACATTGGACAACTCTCCTTGAGGAGGCACATCTATCTATCCAACCAGAAGTTCCAAATTCCAATTTGGAAAATTAGGTTTTCTCTAACAAACCTTAGGCCAGCCAACTCCATATCGAGTTTCAACAAATCAAGTGGTAAGACCTAAATCTTTTCTATTTCCATTTGAGTTTCTCATTAAAGATCTCTCGCCACACCAATCTTGAGGATAAGCTTGAAGGGGCTGATAATTTCTGAGTGTTGAAGTATAGGATTGGGATTGTCCTAGAAGAGAATGAATTGCACACCTATGTGAATAAAGAGGTTCTGGTTCCAGAGGGAGATGAGGCTAAAGCCTTACACAAGAAGAACCTGGTTAAGGCCAAGAAAATCATTGCAGATTCTATCAAGGACTATCTCATACCACATGTGTCATCTCTGAAGACACCTAAAGAGATGTTTGATGCCTTGACCACCTTATTTGAAGGGAGGAATATAAATAGGAAGATGACATTGAGGAACCAATTGAAGAATATCAAGATACAAAATGCATATACCATGCAATCCTACTTTACAAGGGTCTCTCAGATAAAAGAACAACTTGAACTGTGGGAGAAGATATAGAGAATGGAGAAATAGTGATGACCACCTTGAATGGTCTTCCTAGGTCATGGAATTATTTTATTCAAGGAATATGTGCAAGAAGAAAGTTGATTGCCTTCAATAGGTTATGGGAGGAGTGCTCACAAGAAGAAGCTCGAATTGTAGCTCGGGGAGAAAAGATGGGAAATGAACACCAGGATCTCACAGCATATACCAAGAAGAACAACAACAAGAGGGAGCATCCTCATCATAAGAAGGGTAAACAACAACACCAGAATCAGAGGGAGAACCTTGGATGATCCAAGAGAGATCTTTCTTACATTTGATGTTATACTTGTGATGAGAAAGGGCACTATTCTAGAGATTGTCCAAGGAACAAAAGAAGCTCCCACAAGAAGAAGAACAACAAGAAAAGACATCATGCTCACATTGCAGATGATGATGAATCTCCAAGGAAGAGAACCAAAGAAGATAGTGAATATTCTTCATGTGATGAAGACTATGGATTAAAATGAAGGTAACCAGCTACAAGGGTTTATTTAGAAGTTTCCACCTCATAAGTTGAAGCTAGAGATGACTTTCAGTATTACATGAAAGGAGCAAAAGAAGCTACTGCAGATTCGAACTCCTCAAAAAAAATAAAGATCAATAATCTATGGAAGAACCTCTCATCCATTTTCAACATTGGTTAAGGTGCACATTATCAAAGACTCCATTAGTTCCTGCAAGGAAGCAAAGATCAAGAGGGAGCACACTCCAGGAGTTCCTACAAGGAAGCAAAGATTGAGAGGGATTCCACCTAACAACCAAACAAAGATAAGTATTTGAATTGTCATTTCTTGTATATATGATTACTTAAATGATGTTGTTCAGTCATGTACATACTTATGTTCCTAGATTTAGGATCTATATTATGCATGTTAGAAAATTTGCATTAATGAACAAGATACTACTAATATGCAAGTAATGGGTAAGTGGCCTATGGTACTGTACAACACTCCATTACTACTTATGTAGATTGAAACCTCTTTGCTAACATGTTGGAGTAGTGCACACTCTTAACAATTTTCTGGTAGAGATGGAAGGCATATAGAAGTTATGGGATATGGATAAATGTTGTATTGAATCATTGGATAATATAATTGCAGGACTGTATGACCTATGTATTTATGCGTAAGAATTTATTCTGAAATTTATGAAACATTTCTAATCAAGCAATTGAACTTGACTTGTAGGAAAGATCGTATACAATCTCGTACAAGAGAGACTTGTTTCGAAGAACAAGCGATGAAGAATCAACATACATCAAAAAACTACATATTGAAGATATTGAAGAACCTAAGTTCCTGGGATCAGAAATACAATAATGGAAGAAGCGATTCCAGAAGAATATGAAGAATGCGATATGGAAGACCCACAGGAACCTGTAGATCCACCAGGTGAGAAGAATTCTCACAAGAGAAAACCAGCATGGGTACGAGAAGCAATTCAAGATGCAGAGTGATATGGTGCTCCAGAAGGAATGCATAGAGAAATCAAGAGACCGAGACCATTCTCCATTTATGTAGCCCTGTTGTGTGACATCATTGACAAAGAACCTTACAACTATGAGGAAGCAGCTAAGAAAAAGAATGGAAGGATATCATGATCGAGGAGTACCAGTCAATCATGAAGAATGATGTCTAGGATGTGGTCCCTAGACCAGTAGGGAAGTCTGTTGTGACTTCCAAGTGGATCTACAAGATCAATCATGCTGCAGATGGCAGCATAGATAAACACAAGGTGAGATTTGTAGCACATGGCTTCTCTCAGAAGGAAGGGATAGATTATGAAGAGACATTTGCGCCTATATCCATATACACCTCCATCATATCTGTACTTGCTCTGTCTGCAGTGATGAAGTAGAAGGTAAACCAGATGGACGTCAAGACAACGTTCTTGAATGGTTTAGTAGAGGAGGAAGTGTATGTGGAGCAGCCACTCGGATTTGAGACACATGATAGGGAGACTCATGTGTGCTAATTAAAGAAATCCTTGTATGGATTGAAACAGACACCCAGGACGTGGTACGACAGGATTGATAGCTTCCTGACCCATTTGGGATTTACCAAGAGTAAAGCGGATTCCAACCTTTACTACAAGGTTGAGGAAGGGAACCCATTGATACTTCTACTTTATGTAGATGACTTGTTTGTGACAGGTGAGGATGGGTTGATTGCTGAAATGAAGAGGAAGCTTGTTGCCGAGTTCAAGATGAAGGAATTGGGTATGATGCACTATTTTCTAGGTATGGAGGTGTTGCAAAGTGTAGATGGAATCTTCCTTGGACAAGGGAAGTATGTAGTAGAGATCCTAAAGTGATTCGGGATGATGAACTGCAAGGCCATGGCCACACCTATGGAATCGAACTTGAATCTATTGAATGATGCTTCATCAAAGTCGGTTGATGCCACGATGTATCGTCAAATGATTGGATCCTTGATGTACCTGATGAATACGAGACCAGATATTTGATTTGTTGTGAACACATTGAGCCAGTTCCTGACAGATCTGAGACATGTTTACTTGATTGCTGCAAATCATATTCTAAGGTACCTGAAGGGTACGGTGGATTATGGGCTCAAGTATGATGCAAATCAGAAGATTAAACTGGAGGGTTATGTTTATTTGGATTGGGCAAGTAGTGGCATTCATAGGAAGAGCAATTCAAGGTGTTGCTTCCGTATGGGATCAGGTGTGATCTCTTGGTTTAGCAGGAAGCAGTCCTACGTGGCACTAAGTACAACTAAAGCAGAGTATGTCGCAGCTTGTTCAGCTAGTTGTGAGGATATATGGCTGAGGAAGCTACTGTTTGATTTGTTTGATCTCCAGTTGGATGCGACTTCTATATATTGCGACAACTAGAGTTGTGTGAAGTTGTCTGAGAACCCGGTGTTCCATGACAAGTCGAAGCACATCGATATCAAGTATCACTATATCAGGGATATGGTGCATAGAGGAGAAATGAAGCTCCATTATGTTGCGATAGACGAGCATATAGCCGATGTGTTGACGAAGCCGCTAGCTAGAGTGAAGTTCGAGTACTTCAGAGAGAAGCTTGGTGTATTCCAGATCGAGGTTCCTTCCAGAGGGAAGTGATGATTATGGAAGACAAAGGTGCACAAGATCCATTATCACATGGTGGTAGGTGTGTCCTCCCATGGTGTAGATGTTGTTAAGATTCAATATGCTAAGATAGATAACATCGATATTCCATTCAATTTCACAACAATAGACAGGATCACTAAAAGAACAACAAGCACAACATAAACACAAGAGACACAATTTATCCTTGGAAACCCTCATGGGGTAGAAAACCCAACAAACATTCCTCATTATAGATGATCAAAAGTACAAAGATGAAATCCCCAAACAAGAGCTCATTCTCCTCCTTTGCATATCTCTCTCTCTCCTATGTGACTTCACAAGTGAGTGAGTGTGTGTTAAATGAGGAACACACCTCCTTTATTTATACTTTACATTCACTTGAATTTTATTTATACTTTACATTCACTTGAATTTTACACTTGACAGGTTGGCCTCAATAGTTTATTCTTTTGATGACTGGGCCGACCCCTCTAGTGGACATAAATACCCCATTACAAATGACTCTTAGGGGATCTATTGCCCCGAATTACATGGGAGGATTTACCTCAATGACTTTACATAATAGGAACATCTCGATGAAGAAATAAAACATCTCTAGATGAATAATAATACAGGACAAATAGAATATTCTTTGAAGTTACAATATTTCAACACCCCCCCTTAATGAGAAGGATATTCTAACAAAATCTACAGGAGCAGGGAGTCATCAACTACATCATAGTGATACATCTATAAATCATTGGAAGTTTTCTTCAATCATCATCAGTAACTCAAACAACTACTGGAATATCTTCAATATCTTCAATACTAGAACATCAACATCTTCAGTATTAAGTCTTCATCTTCTACAGCACTCAATCACTCGATCAGCTACAGCAACAACATCATCTGGATCTGTCAATTAATAGTATCATCTGGATCTCTTGATCAACAACATAATCATCTAGATCTCCCGATCAACGACATCATCTGGATCTCCCGATCAACAACATCATCATCTGGATCTCCTGATAAACAACATCATCTGGATCTCTTGATCAACAACATAATCATCTAGATCTCCCAAAATACATCATCATCATTTGGATCTCTCGATCAACAACATCATCATCTGGATCTCCCAATCAACAACATCATCATATGGATCTCCCGATCAACAACATCATAATCTGCAATACACATGATCCAATTACGGGATGATCAATCCCTCTCACTTTAGGACATAAGTCCAAGGATGATACAATCCTGATCCAGTTACGGGATGATCAATCCCTACCAATTTAAGACACCATATAATGTCTAGGGACGATGCAATCCAGATATACTTACGGGATGATCAATCCCTATCAATTTAAGATACCATATCATGTCTAGGGACGATGCAATCTATATCTACTTACAAGATGATCAATCCCTATCAATTTAAGACACCATATCATGTATAGGGATGATGCAATCCATATCTACTTACGGGATGATCAATCCCTATCAATTTAATACACCATATCATGTCTAGGGATGATGCAATATAGGTCTACTTACGGGATGATCAATCCCTTTCAGTTTAGGACATATGTCCAAAGATTATGCAATCCGGAACCATAGTGCCAGTCCTTCTTCATACTGGATGTGACCTAGATCAAATCTAGGATTTACCACCACAGAGCCAGTCCTTTTTCATACTGGATGTGACCTATATCAAATCTAGTATTTACCACCACAGATCCAGTCCCTTTTCATATTAGATGCGACGTAGATTAAATCTAGGATTTGACACCACAGAGCCAATCCCTTTTCATACTGGATGTGACCTAGATTAAATCTGAGATTTACCACACGACATCATCACATTCTCGGAGACAAGAGTCTACGGATCTCTTTTAGGACATATGTCCAGGGATGATACAATCCCACTGCAACATCATCAATATCTTTCACAAAGACAAGATTCTATGGATGCCTTTAGGACATGTTGGCTGCTTTCTGGATAGACCCGGGTTTTCAGGATGCGCAGCAACAAACACCCCTTGGCGCACTGGCCCTCTCGGCAACGAGCTGCGCAGCAGCCCGAGGTCTCACCTGAAGTGGCTATGGGGGGGCTAAGGAATTAGGATTCCTTAACCTAGGCAACGCGGAGACTGAAATCTTCCCCCCTCTCTTCCGGGAGGATTCCTCAGAGCGGAACATCTTACTCTTCCGCAGACCTCTCAGCGCGACAATGCTAAAACTCTTACCAGCCTATCTGTGCGGTATCTCCGCACCTGCGGATGAGGCGTTTACCCGCTACATCCGATACACTATGTATCATTTTTGCTTCCGCGCCCCAACGCAGTAACACATTCCTTAAGTGTTGCGGTGATAGTGCTCTTACCGACTCCTTCGATAGTGCATGAATATGACTCCTAAAGGAACTTCAAGGACTTGCTTTATATACTCATTCATAAAGATAACGAAACATTCATGTAAACACAGATAGTAAAACATAAACATGCATTCACACAACCCATCATCATAACAACGAGAATTATGTGGTTCGCCTCCGCGAGGAAATCACATTCATGGGAACTGTATTCTATATTAACTCAAAAGGGGAATTACACAGTACGCTGCGCACACAGCTGCAGCCTTAGATCTTTTAGGGAAACTCCACGCACACAGCTAGGATCCCTTCTCTTAGATCTATTCTCTTCTTCTACAGAGATTACAATGACTCAGACATCAACTTAGATTGTCTGCAAACTCAAACATCATCTTACAATGACCTTCTAACCTGTCTCTCTGACCCATCTAACTTATCCAACCCTTTTCCCTTTACAATTACACATATATATAGGTGGCCCTGAGGGTCGCACCTTTACAAAACTGTGGGCCTTTCCCAGCAGTAATCCCCAAAAACCCTAACCGCGGACATGGCTAGGTGTACTGTAGGCGCCGCTTGTAGTCACGTCGCCACTTCCTGCAGACTCCGTGATTTTCGACGCAGATTGTGGGTATGGGCGCCGCTTCATCATTCACTGCTCCTTGTCCTTCGCCTTCAATTCTTTGGTTCGTTGCTCTTCCTTGGTCAGAGAAACCATAACTTCTGTACTTAGCCTTAATGAGGGTAGCTGAGCCCTCTATTCCGTCGCTTCATTTATTGTGGTAGCTGAGCTTTCTACTCGGCCACATTCACTCTCCTTTGACGTGTGCGCACGAGCTCTGTGATTTTCGGCCCGTAATCTGCGCTGAGCTCGTCCATCTGGCGTCGTTCTGCGCATTGTTCACTTCTGCCCAAAATTGGTGCTTTTACTCAAAATTAGCATCTCTTCCCTTCAACACTTGTGCTTTTTCCTCAAAATTTGCAGCTTTACTATAGCTGTGGCCTATGCTCCAACAGGACCCTAACACTTACTTATGGCTCATCCCCGAGCCACTCGCACTAGTGTGTGGTCACTTTACTTGCGCGTCTGCCTTTGCTTGGGTCGCAGCAAATGATTTCTTCCACTGTGCAATAGCGGAGTCCATTTCATTCACACACTCCGCAGCTGTCTGCACCATGTCCGAACTGGCTTCTTCTTCAGTTATGCCATCAACCAACTGTTGAGATTCAGCAAATTCTTTGATCTTTGCCTCGGCTTGGGAAGCAAGTTCAGCATACTCATCCATAAATGGCTAAATGTTGTTGGTGAGATTAGCATCTTCATTTCTGAGCTTGTGCAGTTGTTGTTGTACTTTGCGCACTTCACTCATTTTCCTCATTTTTTCTAAGCCTTCTAAGGCCTTAGCTTCTTCACTCAGAACAGTTAGGGACTGTTTTGCTGCTTGCACCTGTTCCAAAAGGCCGACTTTGAAAGGGAGCTTTTCAAGCTCATCCCAAGCCTCCATAGCTTGCGTCATTAGGTTCTGGGCTTCATCTGCTCTGCACTTCATTTGCGTGGAAGCTATGTGCAGTGCTTCAAATTGTTCCTGCCTTTCATCTGTAGGAGGTGCTGCGACACGAGCTTCCAACTCGGCGATCTGCGTTCTATGGTCCTCAGCCATAGCAACTATTTCCTGCTCTAGGGATTTCACCCTTCCGCCAATAATTTGCACTTTCTCAACTAGAGGAAGGTCTGGTTGAATCTGGCAGGCCGGCAGCTCCTGGGCGATTTCATCAAGTACGTTTCTTATCCCAGTGTCTTGTGCTTCGTAAAGTGCAAGCTGCTCAGAGATGTTCTTATAGCCTACCTTCAGCTCTATTTCCTGCGATTGCAGTCTTTGGTTTGCATGGAATGTGGAGAGCTCTCTAGCTCTCAACTCAATAGAGACCTTCTCTTGCACTAACTGCAGATTTTCTATCGGAATCAATGACAAATTTATCTCAATAGGGCCAACCGTGTTTACCTGGGTTGTAGCCAAAGGATCCAGGAATGTTATACTTGTAGGCGGGATGTGAACGACAATATGCCTCTCTGCAAGTACTTCAACCCACTCAGTGCTTGTAGATTCCTGTGGCGCCTGTGAATCGGATGCTGGGGCATGGGTCTGCGCAACTCTTCCTGTGAGACCTTTCAACTCCACGAGCTGCAGGTCCAGAGCACTTCTGATGTGAGCCTGAGAGGTCCGCAGCTCACGAAATTGCTCCTTCATGTACTGGTTGAACCCCGAGGCAAGGGTCTCAGAGGGGTGCGACACCTTCTGCTTCTTGGAAGCTGGTTCTGGAAAACTTTCATCATTCCTTTGCTCAGTCGTTTCCTTACCCTTATCTTTTTCTGGCACGGCAGGGGGTGGCATTGCGGCAGCAACTTCAACACCCTGCCTCCATTCATCTGGCCAAGACTTCACAGTTTCTTCAACATCCTGAGTAGTCATATGGTAGAAGCCTATGGCCCATTATTCCTGAATTCCGCAAGGGAGAAAGTAAATTTCATGTAAGTTGGTAGAAAAGACCAACGTCATTCCATATATTTGTGCTGTCTCCTCATTCAGCCTCGGCATTTCCTGGATGGTATCTTTGAGGAGATGGTAATATTCACAGAACACGGAGCGGTTCATCTTGCGCTTCGCGGGATTACTAGAATCCCAGAGGTTGACATAGCGCATCCCTGCAACCTCTCCTGCACGGCGCAGAAGGAACTGAGTGTTGGGGGGATCCTTCCACCTGACAAAGGGGCATAAAATCAAAAGCCAAGAAAAAAGGAACAACTGACCGGTGGTGTCCTGAATGTTTCGGCAGTCGTCCAAGAAAGAATTCAAGAGGAAGAGAAACCAATTATACTGCTCTCCCTCCGCAGTTGCGATTGCAAGCTCTACAACAGCTCCAGTGACTTCTTTAGGTCTGCACTTCGTTAGAAGTCTGCCTGCCAGCGGACTGCCTATGAATCTAAGTGCTTCATCCTCAACTATAGTGAGGTCATAAGCCCGACCTCCTCTCAACAATTTGTATTTCTGCACCAGCTGTGCAGCCAACTTTATGTCCTTATCTTTACCAACAAAATGAATGTTGGGGTCCTTACCAACCTTAGATAGGATGGTAATACTATGAATCAAGTCCACATTCAAATCGATTGGCCTCCCCAGCCAAAGATAACCACCATGAACACAGGATAGTAGGGCCTTAACAACTGCATTTACTTCATTGCTACGCCCGAAGTGCGGTAGCTTTAACAAGTTCAACAGTCCAGGCCTCTCTAGATTTGCTGCAAATTCCTTCAAGATGAATTCATCAACCTTTCTAACGGAATTATGGACTACCATCAGATAGCGATCCAGCGCGAACTAAGGATACGTTCTGTAGTCTCCCAAGTTGAAGTTAGAAAACTTAACCAGTGGAAGGTGTCCAAGCAGGGACCCTTCTTCTTGCACGATTTCCGCCATTGGTGGCAGCAGAATCAGATACTTCACATTCTTCGGAATATGCACCTCGGGTGCATCATCTAGATGTGGAGGAATGTAATTAACCATAGTGGCCAAAGGATCTGAAATGGGTTCGTCCGGCTGCTGCTGCTGAGACGCCCTTGTGCCCGGAGATTGTCTGGGATTAGTTCAACCAGGATGCGTGTAAGCCGAGGTCGTCACTGGGGTATCCATGCCAAAATCTAAGCCTCTGCGCTTGAATTGACGAACAAATTCTTCAGTTGACAGGTTCTTCGTCATGAACTGGTATACACAACAAGCACTTCAACAGACAAATGGTGGAACAGCGTAGGATATGAATGCTGAAAACAAAGGGAGCAGTCTGCACGACATGGCTCTGAAAACAATAACTTAGATTCTCAAACAAGACACTCTACAACTTCGAGGAAAGTAGCCCGAACATATACGAGTGCGGGGTATTTATAGCTAAAGGCAGTAGTAGATGCGGACAAGTGGGGCTAATAACCGTAGGCGCCTATGCATGAGTTGACAACCCCCCCTACCCCTGCGCCTCTGCGGTGCATTAATTGCGATGGACGGGTTCTGACAGCCTTTCGGGAGATGAGCTAAGGCCTTCGGCTCATTACTTAAATGTGAATCTTAGGGAGATCAAGCCGAATCTGTCAAAGAAGATACAATTAATTGGCAATCTTATCCTTCATTAATATTCAGACGGGGTTATACGACTACCGTAATTCAAATTTTCGGTGGGTCACTTCAGCATAGGTAATTGTGCACATGGAGGGCTCCATGGCGAGGAGAACTCCTCAAGCGGCAAATTGACAACAGGGAACTCCGCAAGAGTGATGGTTTGACAACCCGGGGAAAAACTTTGCAAGAGCGCAAATAGGCTCGCTCAAAACAGGCTTTATTGACTTGCGCGGATGTTTCATGGAACTGCACGGGAAGCCGGAGACTGAGAGTGTCTCGTGATTTCTGTGTAGACTGTGATAAGTGCGATGCCTCTTTCAACTACACTGGGCATCTGCACTACTTTAGCATCTAATTAAGTCGACAGGGCAGAGTGGCCGTGGCGATAAAGCTTGAGCCGACTCCCATTAATCATTATGGGCAGCAATTCTCCATTAAGCTTCGCAAGCTGAACTGCTCCTACTTCTGTTATCTTCGTCACCTGAAAAGGGCCTAACCAATGTACATGAAACTTGCCTGGAAACTTGATGAATTTACTATCATAGAGGAGTACCAAGTGTCCTTCTTGAAAGACTTTATTCTTAATATGCCTGTCATGCCAAGCTTTCTGTCTTGCCTTCTGCACTTGTTGATGGAATCCGGCTAAAAGTCTGTCTTCTTCTAAGGCAAGCAATTGTGAGAGTCTTTCACTCATAGTATTAGTATCTACCATTTCTGTAATTTGTGCAATTCTGAAGCTGGGAACAATGTATTCCATGGGCATAACTGCTTCTTGTCCATACACCAAACTGAAAGGCGTGTGACCTGTTAATTTCTTGCATGTGGTTCTGTAAGCCCATAACACAGCTGTGACTCTAAGGTCCCAATCATCTCTTTGTTGATTACAGATCTTCGTCAGGGCATTCTCGAGAATCTTATTGAATGCCTCCACCGTACCATTAGCTTGAGGGTGATAGGGTGTACTCTTATGGTGACTAATGTGGAATTCCTCGGTAAGGGCCTCTATAGTCTCATTCAGGAAATGTGTGCCCTGATCACTCATTAGAATCAGTGGACATCCAAATCTAGTGACAATGTTCTCAAAAATGAACTGCCCGGCAGTGGTAGCATCGCAGTTCTTAATTGGCTTCGCCTCAGCCCATCTGGTGAGGTATTCAGTAGCTGTGATGATGTATCTTGCGTCGGTTCTCTTTCCTGGTGGGTTGATAGGTCCCACAAAATCAATGGCCCACTTATCAAAAGCACGCAGTGTTATCTGGGGTCTTAGCGGCATTTCATCTCTTCTTGAGGGTTTTCTTGTCCACTGGCACACATCGCAACATTTGTAGAATTCCTTAGTATCCTTGTGCAATGTTGGCCACCAAAGCCCTGCGGCTAAGATCTTCTGCGCAGTTGGCTTTCCTGCGAAATGGCCTCTTGCGGTCCCTGAGTGCGCTTCTGCGATTATGGAATTCTTCTCATGCGGTAAGATACATCTACGCAAGACTTCATCGGGGCCCAACTTATAGAGTTGGCCTGCTATCAATGTGAAGTCTGCGGCTTTGACAACAAGTTGCTTCTTCTACTGGATTGTAAACTCAACTGGCGCTTGCCCGGTAGTGAGAAACTCAAGGATATCGGAATAATACTCATCGGCTGCTTGAACAGAAAACAGCTGCGCATCAGGCATATTGTCCTCCATATTTGTAGGTTCCTCCCCTGACTCTATCCTAGATAAATGGTCAGGTCCTGCATTCAATCTACCTGGCTTCACAATAACCTCAAAATCATACTCCTGGAAGAGCAGTAGCCATCTGCAAATTCTTCCCCCTAACACTGGCTTATTGACCAAGTATTTCAGAGTAGAATGGTCAGTATACATTTTAAAATGAGCACCCAATAGGTAGTGTCTGAACTTCTGTAAGGCATACACCATAGCTAGTCCTTCTCTTTCTGTAGTGGTGTAGTTCTTCTCGGATGTAGACAGCTTTCTGCTAGAGTAAGCAATGGGGTGGTCAATACCTCCTTCTCCCGGTTGTGTCAGCACAACCCCCAATGCTATGGAAGAAGCATCTACATGAACATGAAAGGGTTTTCTCCAATCTGGGAAAACTAGAATAGGCGCTGTGATCATCTTTTCTTTAAGTGTATCCAAGCTCTGTTGGCATTTTTCTGTCCATTGGAATTTTGAATCCTTTTTCAGCAGTCTTTCCATAGGCGCAGTGATCTTTGCATAACCCTTGATAAATTTCCTATAGTACCCTGTATGTCCCAATGTAGTGCGCAATTGTTTGACTGAGTTGGGCGCAGGTAAGTTAGCAATGATGGAAACCTTCGTAGGATCCATCAGGAGTCCTTGTCTGCATACAAAATGACCCAACAGAATACCAAAAGGAGCACATAAAATACATTTTTTCAAGTTAAGGGAAATTTGATACTGTCTACATTTTTCTAACATCATCCGCAGATTCCCTATATGGTTCTTTAGTAAACCAAACAGAGTCCAGTCATCAAAATAGACTTCTAGAAACTTATGAATGAATTCTTTAAAAACAACAACAACGACTCTAGAGAAGATAGCAGGAGCGTTTTTAAGACCAAAGGGCATTACCGTATACTGGAATGAGCCCCATTCAGTCGCAAAAGGGGTCTTATGGCGGTCTTCTGGATGGATTCTGATCTGATGGTATCCCGAAAAGCCATCAGTGAAGGAGTAAACCTCTTGTCCTCCAACATTATCAAGCACTTCGTCTGTAAAGGGCGTAGGAAATGGATCATGCGTTGATGCATCGTTCAGCTTGCGCAAGTCCATGCAGATTCTTATTTCACCTTTTTCCTTCTTCTCTTGTACCACCATAGGACTAATCCAGTCACTTTCCTCTACTGGCTCAATAATACCTGCTGCGAGCATCTTATCAATTTCTTCTCTAACCTTTTCTTTATATCGCGGGTTCAACCTGTATGGGCACTGTTTTATTGGCTTGGCGTATGCTTTCAAAGGTATGCGCATAACTCCTAAATCTCCTAATATGCCTTTCATTTCTGTAAACTTGGTGGGAAAGATATCCTGGTAGTCATGTAGTAAATCTGCAGTATGGCCAACAGTTTCATCATCCCAATAATCTCCTATAGAAGCAAACTTGGGCTCGGCTTCTGTACCAATGTTAATCTTCTTGAGCTTGATGTGTTCTGTAATGGCAGGGATATCAAGCTGAGGGCCTTCGACCTTGCGTGTCCCTTATGATTCTGGAATATTGATGTTGTGAGGATCATCTTCCTCTTCACCAGTGGTGAAATTATAGCATTCCAGGGCATGTTCCATCTGGACAGCCCAATCTGGTTGAGAATATTCTTGTAAAGGACATTGTTCAAATACCTTCTTTCTAATACACTTTAAAGCGTGGTCGATGCTTGGATGTTCTAACTCAAAGCTGAAAGTAAGTTGAAAACTTTTCATCATAAGAGGCCAAGTGATAGTGCCTCTGCGCAATTCTGTTTCAGTGTACTAGTTCCTTGGAACTGTATCCAACGTGTGGATGAATAGGTGAACCCACTCATCCTCTGGAATATCTGACCATTGCTGAATACATACTTAAACGTGTGACCTGGGGTCACTCTGTCCATCATATTTGCACAACACTTCTGCTGTAGTTTCCTGAAATCTGCGTAGTATCAATCTGCGACAGTCTTGCCATGTGTCAATATTATCTTTATGCACACCCCACCATCTTGCGGGTGTAGCGCGTAGTGCTACATCCAATGCTTGTATGCGCTGCTCGTCTGGGATTTGTTGTTAATATGTATGTATGAATTCACTTACTTCAGTTAAACCATCAAAAATTGGAGTGTTATTCAATTCTGTTCCAATCCATCGAATGGATTTAGTCATCATGGCACAACGCCTTGCAGAAACCTCATGTAAGCGATTCTGCCAGTTTTCCAGTCCTGCGTCTGAATCTGATGTGCATGAGCTATCGCATCGCCAGCTGATATGGCCGTCCGCTGTGGGATTGACATAGTCATTATGACTAGCAGTCATCTGGTACAAACTTTCCATGTGGCGCACTTCTTCTTCTTCCCGAATGGGTTCAATATACCGTGGTCCTTGAACGGGATCAAGCGGTGTGATGACCCTGATCTGGGCATCCTCAAAGGTCATCTATCTTTTCTTGAAATTAATGACAGCCAAATTATCAAATGCCCAATATATGCCTAAAAGTGCTAGGTAAGGTCTACTATCATCCATTATTTTGATGACTTCAAAGTCTGCAAAACTTCTTACTCCCTCGATATCAATGGCCACATTGGGTAATCTGCCCAATGGAGAAACTCGTTGCTGATTTGCAAGTCTTAGTTGGATAGAAGATCTTGTAAGCTGAGGGCTACCCATCTGTTCCCATGTCTACATGGTGAGAACATTAACTTCTGAGCCTAAATCCAAAATTACATCATCCATTTCAAATGCTCCAATCTGCGCTGTGAGCCTCATCTCTTTTCCAGTTCTAGTATGACTCCCAATCTGGTGAACAACACGCTGCGGTGTATTCATCGAAGCAGATTGTTGACACTGATCCAATAGGTGTTGGAGTTCTATAGTTTCTTTTTCATTGCGCAACAACTTTAAGCAGTTTCTCAGGAAAGCATGGACACTGCCTAGTGCATCCTCCTCATCAGGCCTTCCAGATGTAGTGGCCTGTTCTTGTACTAGGTTCTCTTGTCTTAGCACTTGCGGTCTGATATCATTATGCGGAATTGCGACAGAGCTTGAATCTCGCGGATCTGAGAAATACTCTTGAGCTTGCTTGAATGCTTCTTTTTGCTTCTGCAGGTCAAGCGAGGCTGGTTTAATATTAGCGCGGTGCACCCATTGCATCGCTGTCTTTCCAGTTCCCAACTCTGGCGCACCAGTAGTTGCTCCACTACACGTCACTATATTAACTGTAGGATCTGGCTCTCTTTTTTCTGCTACAATCAACTGAATATTCTAGTTAACCTGTGGCGTCTTTGCTTGCATCTTAGCCATCAACTGAGGGCATTCTTCAATGACATGATCATAATATTTACAGTATCTGTAGATGGTTGTAGGATTTTGGCAATCCCTTGCATAATGGCCTTGAGGTCCGCAGTTGTAACAAGTGATCTGTCCTCTTCCTCGAGCAAATCCTGCTACGCGTCCACGGCCCCTATAATTTCCTCCTCTGCCTTCGTGATTTGGTTCATACTGCGGACCTGCTGTGGGTCCTTGTGCCTCTTACTGTACTCTATAAACATCATGTTTCCTTTCCATCATAAGGTCATATGCTCTGCAATTGTTCTCATCATGGCCTACTGATTTGCAGAAATTGCAACATAGATTCTTTGGAGTTTGTACATATTTCTGTAACAAGTGACATTCTTATGGTTTGTGACCTCTAGTTCTACAGATTTCACACCAAGGCCCTTGTGCTTGTGGTAAAGGGTTAGGTGCTCCAGTCACAATATAATCTATGAAAACAGGACAATGGTCCTTTGAATGACCTTGTGCTCTACATTTTGTACACCAAATTTCTTCTTTAACATCCTTTCCTTTCTTAATATCATGCACTTGGAAGGTTAGGTTTGCTAACTGGTTCTGCAACTGCGCAACATTGTTGCTTGTTCCAGGAATTGGTGAAGCTTCTAGTTTCATAGCCATTTCTAGAGCTTGTTCCTGCGTAGTGAGATTATGCTGCATAAGAGGAAGTCTAATATGAGGAAGCAACGCAGCAATGAACCATTCCTTATGCTACTGCGGTGCAAACTCAAAGCTTACTTGATCTATCAAGGCTTTGAACTTCTAATCAAAGTCCCATACTGACTCTGTGGGTAACTGTTTTATGTCTTTGAGCTCGGATATGCACTGTGATTCTGATTTAGGTTTCTTGAATTCTCTAATCATAGCATTTCTTACATCAGCAAGCGTCCTATTCTGTGCTGCTGAGTATTTCATGAACCAGGTTAAGGCTCTTTCTCTTAGTGTGGTTGCTAACTGAACCAACTTAACAACATCATCATTAATTTGCTTAATCGTCCAAATGGCTTCACATAGAAACCAGTGTTGCTCAGGGTCTTCTAGCCCTGTTCCCCTAAAGGTTGGTAGCTTCATGTCATCACCCATCCTTCTTGCGCTAGGTTGATGTGGAGGTGCTGTAGCACTACCTCCGGGATGGTTAAACAAAGGTGGTGCTGAGGTACTAGAAGTACCATGCGGGCTACTAGAAGGTGTTACTGCGGGGTTATACTGAGCCCCGTCTGGCTTTTGCGGTGTAAAAGGGTGATAAGGGATATGAGCACTCCCTTGTCTCTCTATATGGCTCGCTCTAGGAGCTCGACTATCTTCTGGGCTAGACTCAAAAGAATGTTGGTAAAGGCCTACTTTATACCGTTTTCCACTACGAGTGCAACCAATAAGTTCAAGATCACTATCAAAATCTGTGGACATTACTTGTCTATGCTATTCATCGGAAGCTATGCATAGTTTTCCTTTTTCATGCAGGAGCATTTTAATTGACAGGTTCAGAGAATTTAAGAACTTACCCCTGTATGCTCGGAAGAAGCTCCGCTCAGCTTCGTTGAAGCTCTTTCTCGTATCTATTGCAAACTCGGTGATGAAGCCTTCCAGCAGACTGTTCAACCAAAAGTCTACTGCGCGGGACACAGAATTATCTACCCACTTCAAAATGCTAACTAGATCAGGCATCCAAACGATGGGTTTATCAACATGCACAGTGGGTCCAGTATCTGCTAGCTTGGCTACCCACGCATGCAACTGAAGTGCAAATGTTACGAAGAAAATTTCGTGAAGGCCAGTATAAATATGCTTCTGCAACCAGTCTTCTGTCTGAAGCATAGGGCTTCTATTTTCTCGTTCAATGAACTCTCTAGCCTTTGAATCGAACCACTCTTGAATTTCTTTAGCTGTAGTATTCCAGTAGCACATTTCCTTCAAGAAAATAGGGTTAAAGCCAGCAATGGAAGCATTTGTTAGCTTACAAATGGCTACTAGAAGTCGACGCTCAGCTCAACTTCTTCTACCTCACACATCCTTAGCGCGGCAACGGAACCAATTGTTGGCTTAACAAGTCGCAAGGCAACAATCTCGCACGTCGCTGGAATAACAAGTCCCAAGGCAACGGAACCATTTGTTGGCTTAACAAGTCGCAAGGCAACAATCTCGCACATCGCCGGAATAACAAGTCTCAAGGCAATGGAACCATTTGTTGGCTGCTTTCTGGATAGAACCGGGTTTTCAGGATGCGCAGCAACAAACACCCCTTGGCGCACTGGCCCTCTCGGCAACAAGCTGTGCAGCAGCCCGAGGTCTCACTCGAAGTGGCTATGGGGGGGCTAAGGAATCAGGCTTCCTTAACCTAGGCAACGCGGAGACTGCAATCTTCCCCCCTCTCTTCTGGGAGGATTCCTCAGAGCATAACATCTTACTCTTCTGCAGACCTCTCAGCGCGACAGCGCTAAAACTCTTAGCATCCTATCTACGTGGTATCTCCGCACCTACGGATGAGGCATTTACCCGCTACGTCCGATACACTATGTATTGTTTTTGCTTCCGCGCCCCAGCGCAGTAACAAATTCCTTAAGCGCTGCGGCGATAGTGCTCTTACTGACTCCTTCGATAGTGCACAAATATGACTCCTAAAGGAACTTCAAGGACTTGCTTTATATACTCATTCATAAAGATAACGAAACATTCATGTAAACAAAGATAGTAAAACATAAACATGCATTCACACAATGCATCATCATAACAACGAGAATTATGTGGTTCACGTCCGCGGGGAAATCACATTCACGGGAACTATATTCTATATTAAATCAAAAGGGGAATTACACAGTACGTTGCGCACACAGCTGCAGCCTTAGATCTTTCGGGGAAACTCCACGCACACAGCTGGGAGCCCTTCTCTTAGATCTATTCTCTTCTTCTACAGAGATTACAATGACTCATACATCAACTTAGATTGTCTGCAAAATCAAACATCATCTTACAATGACCTTCTAACCAGTCTCTCTGACCCATCTAACTTATCCAACCCTTTTCCCTTTACAATTACACATATATATAGGTGGCCCTGAGGGTCACACCTTTACAAAACTGTGGGCCTTTCCCAGCAGTAATCCCCAGAAACCCTAACCACGGACATGGCTAGGTGTACTGTAGGCGCCGCTTGCAGTCACGTCGCCGCTTCCTACAGACTCCGTGATTTCTGGCGCAGATTGTGGGTATGGGCGCCGCTTCATCATTCACTGCTCCTTGTCCTTCGCCTTCAATGCTTTGGTCCGTTGCTCTTCCTTGGTCAGAGCAACCATAACTTCTGTACTTATCCTTAATGAGGGTAGCTGAGCCCTCTATTTCATCGCTTCATTTATTATGGTAGCTGAGCTTTCTACTCGGCCACATTCACTCTCCTTTGACGTGTGCGCACGAGCTCCATGATTTCCAGCCCGTAATCTGCGCTGAGCTCGTCCATCTGGCGCCGTACTGTGCACTGTTCACTTCTACCCAAAATTGGTGCTTTTACTCAAAATTAGCATCTCTTCCCTTCAACACTTGTGCTTTTTCCTCAAAATTTGCAGCTTTACTATAGCTGCAGCCTATGCTGCAATAGGACATGTGTCCAGGGATGATACAATCCCACTACTCAACTTAGATCAAGTCTAAGGACCACTCATCGACCTCATCATCGGTATAGGTATCCTCATCATCGACCTCATCGTCGGTACAAGCATCCTCATCATCGACCTCATCGTCGGTACAGGTATCCTCGTCATCGATCACATCGTCGATACATGCATCCTCATCATCGATACAGGTATCCTCATCATTGATACAAGTATCCTCATCGAACATATTGTTGATACAGGTATCATTGGCCTCATCGTCGATCGTCGACCATATCACTCCCCCTTTCGAGGAGGGTCCTTTTGAAATACACCAAGCTTGTCTCAGAAATACTCAAACTTTACTCGAGACATAGGTTTGGTCAATACATCAACAACTTGCTCATTACTGCTCACATACTCGATATTTATAGCTCCTTTCTGCACCATATCCCGTATATAGAAATATCGGATCTCTATGTGCTTTGACTTATCATGGAACACTGGATTCTCTGTCATCTTGTTACGACTCTGGTTGTCACACAGGATCACAGTGGAGACCATCTCTAAGTCAAAAAGTCCTGACAACAGCTTCTGAATCCATATGGCTTCACAACTAGCAGAGCAAGCTGCTATATATTCTGCTTCAGCTATGCTGAGAGCCACACTGGACTGCTTCCTTCTAAACCATGAGATTATAGCAGATCCTGGATAATAACATCCACCTGATATGCTCTTTATGTCTGAGACACTTCCAACCCAATCTGTATCTATATAACCATACAGTATGAAGCCATGATCTCCAACATAGTATAGACCAAATTCTATCGTACCTCTCAGGTACCTCATCACATGCTTTGCAGCTACTAGGTGAGCACATCTAGGCTCAACTAGATACTAACTCGGGGTGTTCACAACAAAGCATATATTTGGCCTAGCATTGATCAGATACATCAATGAACCAGTCATCTTTATGTAAACTGTAGAAACCACCATCCATCATCACGGATCTCTACATCACATTTTCCTTGGCTAAGGAAAAATATCATATGATATCAACCACATATCTAATCACAAAATCATGCCAGGATTCTTTAACTCTGAGATCGATTCCCTCTTAAGTGGATTCCTCTACATCTGAGTATTGTCCTCCTTCTATGACTGAACATCATTCACACTCTGCATTGAGTGATCTTCTACATATCTATCTGTTCCATCTTCCGTCAAGTGGTTCTACTGATATGAGCCTCAAGATCACTCGAACTCTATGGTGAGTACCTTCTTGCTTCCATCTGAGAGAAGCATGTAATCTGTATATAGAAACCATCTTCAACCTTGTACCAAAGGTTTAAATAGGCATCACCCATGGTCATCATCAAGCTCATCAAATGACTATCGATCATGGGTACCTGTTGAACCCATACAAAGCCTTCTTCAATCATTTGATTCTCTATCGAATCCTGAGACTTTGCTCGATTCACACTTCTTCTTCAATTACACCATCCAGGAGAACAATATTTTCATCCATGGGTGTAATCTATCGCTGGAAGTGTGTCTAGCCACTTGGATCAAACATCTCATCATGATCCTATCCCTCTTTCTAAGAGAATCCTCTAGCCACGAGCCTTCTATAGTACGTTTGATTTGTAAGTCTTCTTGTTGAACATCCATCACTTGTTCTTTGGAATAGGTGTTCATCATCCTTCTTTTGATCATAGCACATGATCTTTCCTACAAATCAAATTTAATTACATGATTAGTAACACTTCATAATCATCAAATCATGTTGACATTTCAATGATAACCTATTATGCATACTGATATGATTCACATAGTTATGCAATTATCTTGACCAATACTTTGGCACAACACTTTTCCATATCATGTATGCATACAATGGCTATCTAGATGCATTCCATCTCTACTGAAACATACTATTAAGAGCATGCATAGCTCCCAGCATGTTAGCAAAGAGGTTTCATTCTAGACAAGCAACAATGGAATGTTTGTCCAACTTACCTATCATATGCATATTAGTAGTATATTGTTCAATGCTATATGAATGCTTACACTATACATGATAGATTCTAGGAATACAACTATTACGAGCAATATCATCAACTACTCAGAGATTCAAGAAGTAATTCAAATAACAACTCAAATACTTATCTTTTATGTTTGTGTGGTTGCCTCCCTCTTGATCTCTATTTTCCCCTTTATGATAGCATCATGATTATATGTCTTTGAACTTCTATCCATCCTGGACTATGCATGCTTAAGTGTGCACTAGTGTCATCATTGTGTCATCCTCAAGATCTCATACATAATCATACATTTATAGTATAATCTCAATACTATCAAAACATTATGAGTCTAAATAATCTTAAACATGTATGGTCATGATCATTTCATACACAAGTATACTTATCTAAGATCCTAACAAAAAGTAGGATTCTAACTTGATATAGGAAAACATACTTGGATTAGCATGCTTGCTAGTTATGTCTAAAACAATATCTTCTTTGTTCTCTTCAATGATTTAGAGACCTTGTGCTAGTAACCTACATATCTCATAATTTAAGAATAGTAGAACCAAATCATACATACCTCGTAAGTAGAGCTTCTATGTGATCAAAGACTATGGATGATTCTTTTTCTTCATGTCATCATGGTCATATATTCTTGATCTAGAACTTGATTTGTCTTTCTTGATGTATCTTTCATGTTAGCAGACAACATCATCCTCATACAACACCATAAGTGCATTAGTACAATCATAAGTGTCATAACCCTAATCAATGAATGTCTTCTATTATTCACATGAATTCATACTTTTACTAAGGTGATCAGATAATCTAAAATTAATCATGATTGTACTAACCTAAATAATCTGACGACAAACATATCATGAACTTAATCATCAAACAGATTTCAAAACATACTTGTATCTCCTCAAGTCACACATGTCGAGATTGCTTGTAGTCTTATCTATAAGGGTAAAACCCTAACCATCCAAGGTAGATCACTTGTAAAAATATTATATAAGTTCATGGTGCTAGGATGATATAATATCAGTGCCATTTAAACGTCCTTCATTGCTTCCGTATGAGTCTCCCAACTTTGCTATGGTTTCTTCTTACTTGGAAACCCTAATTTTCAATCTCCCTCCTCCCACAACATTTTGATGGAGGATTAATATCTATGATGAATGGATTCCAAATCCATTTTCAAATTTTCCAATGTTGTATCAAGTGTCTCCAACATTGTATCAGGTCATGCCATACCTAAAAACTGAAAAACCTAAGTGAGAGCTTCTTCCTCCTCTTCTTTGATTTCCTCCGTTGAGCCATTTCATATGTGCCTTATTGTTTCTAGTGTATCTCTAAAATTTTGAATCTTCGGGGTCTAAAACTTCATCTTTCCAACCCCACAAGTTTGAACTTCATTGCATTCTCCATAAGAGAGATATTCTCAGTTTCCCAACATGACCTATTTAATTTATGAAATAACATAGTGAATTTGTACGGAGTTCCACGTGTCACTGTTTCAACTTCGGCCTCTGAAAATCTGACCTGTGAAACTGCAGTATTTTCCCTAACTATCACTTTTTACGGAATTCCATTTGAATCTTCCTAGCCCGAGATATGACCTTTTTACCTAGGTCACTTGTTTAGGGCTGCATTCTGGAAGAGGCAGAAACCCTAACTTGTACTGATCATATCTCAAAAAGTACAACGAAAATGAGGCTGAAAGTCGGACACAAGGTACACGAAAATTTCATCTTCAGCCTATCCAAGTTTTTGATCCTAAACCTTCGCCAAAATTTATTTCTAGCTAAAGTTCCACGATGACTAGGTTTTGCTATACAAAAATCTAACTTTCAAATTGTTGCAAGTGAAACAAGTTTCCTAAGTGCCATACATTGCCTTCTTTCAGGATAGCTCTGATACCATGTTAAGATTCAATATGATAAGATATATAACATCAATATTCCATTCAATTTCACAACAATAGCATATACAGGATCACTGAAAGAACAACAAGCACATCATAAACACAAGAGACACAATTTATCCTGGGAAACCCTCATGGGGTAGAAAACCCAGCAAAACTTCCTCAATATAGATGATCAAAGTACAAAGATGAAATCCCAAAAAAATAGCTCCTTCTCCTCCTTTGCAGATCTCTCTCTCTCTCTTATGTGAGTTCACAAGTGAGTGAGTGTGTGTGTTAAATAAGGAACACACCTCCTCTTTTTATACTTTACATTCACTTGACTTTTACACTTGACAAGTCATCCTCAATAGTTTATTCTCTTGCTGACTAGGCCGACCCCTCTAGGGGACTTAAACACCCAATTACAAATGACTCATAGGGGATCTATTTCCCTGAATTACATGGGAGGATTTACCTCAATGACTTTACATAATAATAACATCCCCATTGAGGAATAAAACATCTTCGGATGAATAATAATAAAGTAAAAATAGAATATTCTTTGAATTTACAATATTTCAACAGATGTAAGGGCTATAGCCTTTTTTGAATGGTGGTAGATTTGTTCTCCCATGTCGAGTGATGTAAGTGTTGTGTGACGTGCATATGGGCTGTGCTCCGTTGACATTGAGATGATTTGGACATGATGAGATGACAATAGGGTACACAGGTTTTGCAGTAGCATATAATAAGTCCTGAGATGCTCCTTCAGGTTTTGCAGAGGCATATAATTAGTCCTGGGAGATCTTGCAGGTTTTGCAAGAGGCATATAATAAGTCCTGAGATATACCTACTTATGGCTTGCTCACAGAGATGATGAATACCTACATGGAGGCTAGTCCTACATCCAACATGAAAAAGAAATGGCTCTGTAGAACTTCCTATGATGAGTAGATTGGAGATTGATGGTCGAGATAGCTATAGCAATGACGATGATGATCCAGCTTCGATCATGATCCAGTGACGAAGACTTTTGTTGATGACTTTGTCAAGAGAATACCTTCCTAGTTAAGAGGGAGTGTTAATGTAATTGTAACTTTGGAAGATATTCACTTGTATATTTTATATTGTATTTGTATTTTATTATTGTACCTCCGACGGAGATGTTTATTCCTTCGATCGGGAGAGTCATTATTGTACTTGAGTCATGTAAAGTTAGTGAGGTTAACCCTCCATTTTATGATGGGGCATTAGACCCCGTAGTCGAGTCATCATGGGTTATTAGACTCTCCTAGAGAAGTCAGCCCAGTCAGTTACACTTAGGGGTCGACCTCTTCGGGGTTAAGGATAAGTGAAAGGTAAAGTATAAATAGAGAGGGTGCTCCTCTCTATTTGATCATTCACACACTCACTCACTTCGCATTAGTGACAGAGAGGAGGAGTTCGCACAAGTGAAGGAGAGAGAAGTTATTGAAGACCATTTCTACTTTTGGGGTTATTGTATTGTTGCTCACTCTATCTCTAAGGAAGTTGCGGGGTTTTCTCCTTTATGGTTTCCCCAATGAAATTCTTTATGTCTCTTGTCTCTTGTGTTTGAATTGATGTGCATGTTATTCTTTTAGATAAGATCCTAGATAATATTGAATTAAATTTTGAAAATCTAACAAATGCGATCCACATACCCAAGTATAGTACAAGACATAACCAAGGTATTGACAATGCATAAATCATATAACCAAAACATCGCGTACCTATAGGGTACTTGGATAGAAAAATAGTCTCTCAATGACATCAGTGGGAATCCAGATTGCTTGGTTCCATGTCGAAGAGCTTGAAGTGCTGGTGATTGTGGTGTGAACAGTTCTGAAAATGGATTTACAGTTTTTCCATGGCATCAGTTGGAAGTTTGGGTCAAATGAGTATAAAAGAGGGGTGGGGCCCACTTTTTGAAATCATTTGTACTTTGAGCCACCAACCTCCTAGAGTGAATTTCAAGTGTTTCTGGGAGATTTGGTACACCGTTCGTCGATCCGTGAGTTCCAAGTAAGCCTAAACTTAGTCCTATTTAATTGTATCTAGGTATAATTAGGTTTAGGGGACCCTTGGGTGGACAGGGGTCTTTTTTATGGTTGTCACATGATATTTTGAGATTGAACGATACTTTTGAAAAGTCTCGCGCTGTCAAAGCATGAGATTTTTTGAAAAATAATGCGTATTGTAGCATGGAAATATGTATTGTACCGCACATAGCATGAGACATATGTGCTTCAGTCATGCACCTAGTTTAGTGTGACTTTTCCTTGAATAATCGCGCTTCCCACACGATCAAGCTACATATCTCCCGCGGGATGGTTTCATGCAGACGAATAGTGTTTCGTCTGTGCTACACATGCATATGTTGTAAAATGTTGCGCTACGCATGGAAATTTTTAGAGAAAGTCACGATGATGTATTTTTACAAGTATGATGGGTGATCATTTCCTTTTGGAGGTGGTTGTTTCTTAGTGATGGTGCATGTCCGGGATGTGGAGTGGAGAGAGAGGGAGTATCATTCCCTCCTAGATATTGTGTTGTCCAACCGAGCCAAAACTAAGTCCTTACTTGATGTTGTGCTCTTGAAGTTTTTCAAGAGCCCCCTGATGTGATCAACTGATTACCTTTTGTGGTGGCTACTGGACATGTGGGACCCTAATCACGAAGTGTTCCATGTGGGAGGATAGGACTTGAGTATCACTACTCCGGATATTTATTTTTTGGTGGGATTAAATCCCCGAGGGTTGAGGGAGCCTCTCCCCCCTCAGCTGGTGGGGGAGACGATCCACAGTTTAGTGGATCGGTATTGCGGTGGTGACGAAAGTTCTTTGAACTCTAGTGGTTGGTTGGTGAGCCATCTGAGGGCTCTATTGGTGGAAGATATGGTGAATTTTATTGTATGTGTGTTGGGGGCCACGTTCCCCAACCAAGTTATAGGAGGCCAAAGCCAACTAGTGGAGAGGGTGATGGTTGGTCAGACTGTGGCATGGGGTTCATTGGTGCTGCAGTCCATGATGCTGTAGATGTCATATTTACGGTGGGGTGTGGAGAGGCGCACCTTCTGCTTCAGTAGTGTACTATGATCCTATTTCTTTGAGTGTTATTCTTCCTTGAGGCCACGGGTAGTGGTGCCCCTGAGGGGACCACAAGATCCGCAGATGGGGTTTTGGGGGCGTATTATGCCTTGTGATGGGGATGGGCCCGTGGTGGCCTATTATACACCCCAGGTGTTGTATTTTTGGGAGGGACGGATAGGTCAGGTGGAGAGGTACACTTGGAGCAGTATGGATTTTCGAGGGAATCTGGAGCTACCCATTCCTATTGGTGGTTTCGACACTACTGGTATGTATTTATGTTTGTGTACTTTTCACTTATATACTTGTAAATACTTTTATTACTGTAAATTCATGATATACATGTTTATTAGGTACTGATGATAGCTTCATCCTCTATGATGCAGATGTAGGTCCTATGAGGCTACCTCAGAGGCCGAGACCAAGGAGAGATCTGTAAGTTTTAAACCTTAACAGTGAAGTACAAACTTATATGATTCTTAAGCATTTAACAGAAAATACACAATGGCACACACATTACACAGAGATTTTCACTTGGAAACCCTTAACCGGGAAAAAACCAGCAAAACTTAGAGCCGCATAGCTCCTTTTTCATTATATGTTTATTTTACATGTACAATACAATAAATGGTATTCTGCAGCATCTAAAACCCTAATTCGTTTACCTGAATTAGGTTACAACCCTAATTCCTTTTACCAGAATTAGATAGAGTACAATGGGTCGAAAATCGCGAAAAAGCAAAAAGCAACCCATGTGAAGAGTACTAGTGCCGTAGGGATCATGTTGTACACGCAGTGACCATGTGAAGAGATATAACATACCCAACAAGATCAACCAGCAATCAGGTTTGGGCCTGTCATTGGAGGAGTAGGTGCAGCCGAGGGTTGTCCCGCAGGAGCTAGAGGAAATGCGGTAGGTGGCTCGGCTACCAAGGACTGGATGGCGACGTTGGTAGATCACTTGGATTGGAGTTTTGATGGGATGACAACTAGGGTTGATGAGTAGGATTTGGCCAACCTCAAGGATGATGAGGTGGATTTGATGCTTCACCTAGCAGCTGAGTGTGGGCCATCTTGACAGCGGATCATGCAACGCTTCACAGTTGTGTTCCATGTGGTACAGGAGGTGTAGGGAGGAGCATCCCCTCCTCCATGACAGTGACCATGGTGGGGACCAAAGCTGGAGCGAGGGGAGGATGTGCAGCCACTGGCCATTTTGGGACCCCGAGATCCACCAACCGATGGGGTGGTTTGATTCTTTTGTAGGGCTATGAGCCCCAGTTTTTTAAATACACATGCATAATTTTTTATGAGACTATGGGAGGAGGTTTTTTATGTATCCCCCATAATGCTACCATGTATATGCCCCAGGAGGACCATTTTTTGTACATGACACACATATTTTTTTACTATATATATATATATAAATATATATACCATTTTGGCAGAACATGGTGTATGTGTCTCTTTATGTATGTGATGTATGTGTATTTTGATTTATGTTTCCTATATGTTGATGTGATGTATATGTAGTAGATGATACTCGCATATTTGTTTTGGGTAGGTGTTATCAACTGTAGGATTTATGATGATGAGATATATGTATGTGTAGTCATACGTGAAACACATATAATTTTTTTCTATGTATGATTGGTATGCAGGGTTATGCAGCTAGGTGATGTACTATGTGCCAATTCAATACCTCATTGGCAATGTAGTCGGCGAATGTATTGGCATTTCATGGTATATGTGTGAAAGTTATGGTTTCAAAATGTTGAATAAGAAGGCGCACGTGCAAAAACTTTCAGAAGAGGAGTGATTTGTGGACATAGAATACATTATTCAACTGCAATATGACCAGTTGTGAGTCAAGGTGCACTTGTAGATGGTGAACTCATAGGTGTAGGGAATCACTTAACAGACCATTTACGACATTGCACTCTACTTGGTTGTTAGTTAATGCCCCAAAGAACACTTCGCCGGTGTGGTGGACTGTATGGGAGGGGGAATATATAACCCAAGCAGCGGATGTTAGATGTTTGGACCATCAACTAGCACCGTTCACATATACTATGTAGATGTCTGTTGCGGAGGCCATCTGTATTTGAAGAAGAGCGATAGTTTACTTTCTTAATTCGAGAATGTGTGAAACGAAAGTAAAGTTTTTGGCACAAAATAAAAATATCAACGGTTGGTGTTGGATGTCTTATTTGTGTTGGGCGGGTATAAACCCCCTTTTTTGGTTGTGAATTTTTTAGGAATGCTTGTAGGTGGTCTGTGTATTTGTCGAAAGATGAGGAATCACTGCAAGTGAGGACACCAACTAAAGGAGATTCAACCTTAATGGTGTCTGGGAAGTTTGGTACTACCTCCTCGGTTGGTGATGCTTGCAGGGTTACACTGGGTGTTTGTAATTAATCTTGCATTCTCATAAGTTCAAGATGATTTTTTCGTTCACCGCGAAAAATGGAGCATTGGAAGGAGTAATGGGTGGTATATCCACAAGGTCAGCAAGGTCTTGGTACACGTGGATGGAAGCGTTCTTGGTCTTCTTGAGTGTTTATTTGTTCCATTATTCAATCAATGGAATTGGGAGAGAGCATATGGGTGGAGTTCCCACATGAAGAGCATTCATTGTGTGATGGTTTTGCCGTAAGTTTAGCTGGGTCTTGTAACATTACAAGCTCTACCACATTTTCTGCAGTTGGCGCAACTTCTATGGAGAGTGACTAATGGTGTCTTCGATGTGGTGATCACGTTAATGGATGCTACTTATTGGTATAAGAAAGGGGGGTTCCTCAAATGTTACTTGAGTGAGAAGAACTGTTATTAATGCCTCCGGTATCAAGGGAGTTTAGGGAAATGGTGTGTATAGTTCCCATACTGAGCACATATGGAACATGTGTGATTCATATGCAATGTTTTGGACTTAGTTGTGGGCGAGGGAGGTGTTCCCCCTTTTACCACTGATGGAGCATGGGTGACGCTAATGGGGGTGTTAAGAAAATTCCTTAGCTCTAGTAGAGTGGGCCATAGGTTTGTTGTGTGGAATTGCTACCCGCAAAGAGAACATGATGGTGTGACCCTTTGATTAGAAGTATAGATCATTACTGGGGCTTTCAAATCCTTATGGTTGATGCCCCCTACTTTAGGCTTCACGGTTTCTACCAAATTAGAAGTCGAGGTTGGTAATAGGGGACCTTTCAACTTTAGTTGTTGGGTTCCCCCATTGGCGGTCATAGTGACGACCAATTATGGTGTAGTTACAGATGTCATAGGTTGGGATGTCATAACTGAACATGTTACGATATTTGCATACGTAGTAGCCAAAACAGGGACAAACTCATAATGGGTGACTAGTTTGAAATCCATCTCTAGGAAGGGTGGTGTAAGGTACCACATTGGGATCCCCAAATTTAGCCTAGGTAGAGTTAACTGAGCCATAACCGACGTCCCTTGTACACCCATGGTAGGATACAAGAATGGGATTTGAAAAATCAATGGTAGCGATGGATTCAACGTTTTTTCAATGCCATGACTCAACTCTAGTGCTGATAACGATGTTGAGGTGGAGGAGGATCCATTTTCAGTGGCGTAAATTGTGCACATTAGGCCATCAGTAGTTGTAGGTATCTTTGGTGGTGGTACCGAATATTCTCCTAACAAATTGGAGTCCTTGTACATACCGAGAGAAATTTCAACATATAGTTGATCATCGCCCAATATAATGGGTAGGACATTCAGGATTTCATGTTGTATTAGGGTCATAGTAGTTAAGTTGGTCGAGGGTAAATATCTTCCCATTTTAGGGAAACATCTTGATAGGAAATACTGGGGAGGATACCAACTTCATGGTGTACATGTAACTACGCCCCAAGAGGATTTTGTAGTTGAGCTCAACATCAATTACTTCGATATCGATCATAACCATATTGCCCCCGAGCTCTATGGGGAAATTTTGGTACAATCATCTTGGTTGGGATGGTCTCCCATCATATGTGCAAAGAGCGATAGATGAGGGGACCATCTCGGGGGATCCTAATCATTTCCATGCTTTTATGGACAAACTGCAAGTGGATGCGCCTTCGTAGATGATATAATGATGGATCTTGGAATTTTTAACCGTGACTGGAAATTGAAATGCAATTGATGATGGTAGTCACAGATCACCTTTTTCAACATCAAAGGTCATGAAGTGCATTGTGGAATTTCGGGTTGCAGAACCCTAAAATTTAAGGACAAGTTTGTAAATGTCTCTGCTTTCCCGATTTCCACATTGCGGAACTTGAGTTATGGGACCCAAAAAAATTGTGGATCGAGAAATCCATGAGGAAATTAAAAAGCAAAGCGGATTTGGGATTCATGCGGAACTTCAAAAATAGGGCAGATCTGGGGTTCATTTCTAACGTTTATATTCCCAAGTAAAATGACTTCTGCGTTGGAAAACATGGTAATACAGGCCCTAAGATTTCCTTATCAAATGAGAAAAACAAGATCACATTCCCTAGACAAAGAATCCAACATTATTCCAATGATTCTCTTTAATAGGGATTGTCATTCATAAATAAACGCATAAGTAGAGACCACATATGTAAAACCCCTTTCTAAACAACTTCTAAATGCAATCAGGAATTCAGGTCTGTAATGCAATAAACAGAAACAGACTCTAAGCTTCATATTATATTAAAAAGAAGAGAAATCACATTTTTTTGATACTAAGAACATAACTGAAATAATGAGCACATTACACTTATAAGAGGAAGCTAAAACATTTCACATTGTAAATTCAAATCAACATAAAAATAGATCCATCCACAGCTTAATCATTTCAATAATCCTACTAAATTGCAAATACCAATGAAAAATGACAATAAATTGATGTCGAATGAGGTAGGAATAGCCACGCTCCTCCCAACCATATATCTAGAGCTATCGCCTGATACACTCTAATCACCCCCGAACCAAATCATGCATCCAAGAGTGGGAACTAGTTAACTTTCATCAAGTCTCATTTAAATTTGTTCCTAACTCCAATGTGCTCACACAGAAAATTGCTTTGACTAACACCATTTTTCCCACACAATAATCATTTTCCTAACGCCATTGTGCTCACACAACAAATCAATCTGTCCTCATGACATACTAAGCAACGTCCTTCCTCGCGCATATGTATTTTTATTGTTTTTGCCTAGGTCTTTTGTAAACAACTGGTTCCTTCATAAAATTGTGATTTCTATGATCCCTACTCTTTAGGGAGCGTGTCTAGTTCCATTTAATGCACACTTGACACTTGTTTGATCACCTAAGGTTAACTCTCCTTGTTCCCCCACCCTTGAGATGCACGACTTCTTCTTTCAGCATGGTTGTCCTCACCAAATTCATTTCTTTTATTAAATCAAAACAAAACAAAAATTCTTACATTAGTCCATATGTGGACACTTGGAAGCCTTCAATATTGGCCATAAAATATTCTTTGTCCAAATAAACCTGGACTAATAACTTAACAAAATAATTAAATCAACAAATTCATGTTTTTTTATTTGGGGATATTACATCTTCACCCCCTTATTTTAAACATTGTCCTCAATGTTATTATTCTTCTACCATTAGTTCCGGAAACATATATGGATACTTTTCTTGCATGTCTTTCTCTAGTTCCCATGTTGCTTCCTCCAGGATAAAGTGCTTCCATTGCACCTTTACCTGGGCGATGACTCTGTTCCGAAGTGCTATTTCTTTTCGTTCTAGAATGCGCAGAGGTTCCACCTCGAGCTCACCTTCTAGTTCCACCTACAACATATTCCAATCAACTATGTGAGTAGGATCATAGATATAATTTTTCAATAAATAAATGTGAAAAACATTATGAATTCTTAAATGTGTTGGTGGTGCAAGTCGGTAAGCTACTGGTCCAATTCATTCCAGAACTTGGAAAGGTCCACAAAACCATGGTGCTAGTTTATTGCAGTTCCCCAACCGTAGTGAACTATTCCTTGGCTTAAATCAAAGAGACACATGGTCTCCGACTGCAAACTCCTTATGATTCCTTTTTAAGTCAACGTAACATTTTTGGTGGTCTTGAGCCTCCTTTAAATTATTTTGTACCTTGCGTACAATCTGTTCGGTGTCATGTAATAATTCTAGTCCTACTATAAGGCGGTCCACTGGACTATCCTAGCTAATTGTGGTAGTACACTTTCTACCGTATAGAAATTCAAATGGGATCAACTTTGATGAGGCTTGGTATCCAGTATTGTAGGAAAATTATATGAGATGAATATACTCTTCCCACTTAGTGGGTTTTTCCATGACGTACATTCTTAACATATCTTTGATAATTTGGTTGGTACATTCTATCTGTCTATCTCTTTGTGGGTGATAGCTAGTACTGAAATTCAATTTGGTCTCTATTCCAACAAATAAGGACTTCCATAAATTTGATGTGAACTTCACATCTCGGTCGGAAATCACCATTTTCAATACTTCGTGTAATCTGAAAATCTCTTTCAAAAATATCTCTGCAATGTTCACAGCTTTATGAGTTGAATTCACAGGAATAAAGTGTCATATTTTCTTAATTTATCTACTACAACCATAATAGAATCATGCAGCTTTTGTGTCTTTGGAAAAACGGTGATGAAATCTAAAGATATGACCTCCCATTTACATTCAGGAATTGGTAGAGGTTGCAACAAACCTATTTAGTGTTGTTGTTCAACCTTCACTTGTTGAAATTCATGGCATTTAGTCAGATAATTAATTAAATACTCCTTTAGACTTGGCCAATAAAACTATTTTCTCAGGGATGTTATCATTTTTTGATAACCAGGGTGACCGGCATAAGGTTGTTTATGCATTTCATTCAGAATCAACATCTTTATTTCTACTATATTTGTTTTGTATAACATGTTTTTGAACCATAACAGGCCTTCCTAATCCAACCTGAATTCTGTTCCATTTAAATTTACTTTATTTGTTAATAGTTTGTTCAATACTATCACATAATCTGCATCTTCAGTGCTTGCTTATTTAATTTTTCTCTTGAGGTCACTCTTCGGATGACTCATAATATCTCATAAATTTCATGAGTCCTTCGACTGAGTGCATGAGCAACCTTGTTCTCTTTTCCCTTTATATGTCTTACTTCAAAATCGAATTCACTCAAGAAGTTCATCCACTTGGTTTGACAAGCATTAATCTCAGGTTGCGTGAATGAGTGCTTTACCCCAGTGTTGTCTGTCAATAATAAAAATATTTTTCCTAATAGGTAGTGGCACCACACTTTTAAGGCATGTACCACTGATCCCAGTTCTAGTTCTGGACCACGTAATTATGTTCATGATCCTTTATTTTACATGATTCATAACACACTACGTGTCCTTCTTGGGATAGTATTCCTCCCATACATTCTTTATTTGCATCAGTGCAGACCGTATAATCTTTATAAGGGTCAGCTACTTTAAGAATTGGTGTCATCGTTAGCATCCCCTTTAATTTCTCGAAACTCTCTTGACATTCTAGGGACCATATAAACTTTAATCCCTTCTTTTGCAGTGAAGTGATTCGGTACGCTACTCTGGAGAAACCCTCGATGAATCATCGATAATAACCGGTGAGTCCCATGAAGGAACGTATGTCTTCCACATCCTTGGGTACCGGCCATTCTAGAATAGATTTTATCTTCTCAGGGTCTACTATGATCCCTCCCTTTGAGATTACATGGCCTAGGTACTGTATCTTCTTTTTAAAGAATTCACACTTCTCAAATTTGGCATAAAGATGGTGTTCTCTCAATGTCTATAACACCATCCTCAAATGTTGTTCATGCTCTTCTTCTTTTCTTGAGTAGATCAAAATATCATCAATAAATATTAGTACAAACTTATCTAGATACTTGTTGAAACTATTATTCATACGGAACATAAAAGTGGCAGGATCATTGGTCAAACCAAATGGAATTACTACAAATTCGTAGTGTCCATATCTTGTTCGAAAAGAAGTCTTATTGATGTCTTATTCTTTAATTTTGATCTAATGGTAGCCGGACAATAAATCTAGCTTCGAGAATACTTTAGCTCCACCTACTTGATCGAATAAATCATTTATTCGAGGTAGTGGGTATTTTTTCTTGACTGTCACTTTGTTTATCTGCCTATAGTCAATACACAGTCGCATTGTCCCATCCTTTTTCTTGACGAATAGGACCGGTGCTCCCCAAGGTGACACACTAGGTATTATATATCCTTTGTCCAACAATTCTTTAATCTGAATTTTTAACTCAGTTAGCTCCGGAATACTCATCCTGTAAGTTATTCTGCACACAGGTGCAGATCCAGGTATGAGCTCTATGGAAAACTCTATCTCTCGTTGGGGAGGCAGTCCAGGAATTTCCTCTAGAAACACATCTGTAAATTCACTTAAGATGGGGTAGTCTTTCAAGTTCATATTGTTTTCCGTGTTTATTAAATCTGTAACCCAGATTGCATATATCTGACAACCCTTTCTCATACATTTCTTTAGTTGCATTGTATAGATTTGTCTCATTGAAACCGGCTTGGATACCCCTTTCACTATCCTAGTGATTTTATCTTATGTTGTATAAGTAAAAGTTTTATTATAAAAATTTAAGACAACTCTATTTGTTTCCAACCATACCATGTTTATTATCATGTCATAAGACCCTAGAGATAATATATTCAAATTGATTTTATTCTTATGTTCCTGAATTTCAAATTCACAATCAACAATAAAATATGTTACCTTTCGTTTGGCCCCCGTGGCCAGTTGGACTAGCCAATATTTCTGATTTTTTACCTTAGTTAGGTGACATACCTCTACCATTTTGGGCATGATGTAGCTTAAGCTAGCTCTTGGATCAATCAATACAGAAATTTTGTTTATTAGCAATTTTACCTTCGATTTCCACGATGGTGGATTGGTGATCTTCCTGTCGATTATACAGAGCTTCATGTATATAGTGTATGCTTCTTCCAACATTGTGGATATTTCTATTTTTTCCTTTGATCTGTGGATACTTACGTTGTAAATGGGGTTCCCCACACTCCCACCAATGCAGTGGACCCTTAGACGCTCCTGTAGTTCCTTTCAATCCTAAGTGTGCGGGTCTATTGTCATTTTGCGTCGGCTTCCTGTTACTGGGGTAACCATTACTTGGGTAATTATTTCCCTGTTGAAATCTTGGTATATTTATGTATGGAGGCGGCCTATAGCCCTTCTTGTGTTGGTTGACTTGTTCTTTCTTTTTATCCTTCCACGCCTTAGGTGTTTCTGTCCTAGCACAGTCTTTCCTTTCTCAGCACTTCATCTAACGTCTTTGGATTGTTGAATTCTATGCAGTCCTTGTAGGACTGTGGGAAAAAACTCAAAAACCATTGAACCTTTAATTTTTCATCCTTTATGTAAGGTACAAACTGTAGTAGATCCATAAATTTACTCATTAAGTCTTCCATGGTCATTTGTACAAGCCTTAATTCATAGAACTCTTTGGTTTTTATTTCATAGTAGCTTTCCGACAAATATCTTGTTTTAAAGAATTCCTTGAATTCAGACCATTCCAAAGCTTTTTCCTTCAGTCCCTGCACAACTTTTAAGTCCTGCGAGTAGATAGTGGATTTCCCTTTCAGGTTATAAACCACCATCCCGACCTTCATATTGATGGAGTAATAATAGATCTGGGAATATTTTTTAATATCTAATAACCAGGCTTATGCTTCCTGTCCAGTCTTTGATTCCCCATCAAAAGTGGTTGGTTTAATATTTTTAAACTTGCCTTCCAGAGATCAACCTTTCTCTTCACAACTAAGTTTGTTTGATATTCTGATTTCTGGGTATCATTTGAAGAACTATCCTTCTATTCAAAAATTTTAATGGTATTTTTATCAGCCTTCTCTTCTATTCTTTGATTTTCTTCCTGGTTTCTTTCATGTAAGCTGCGAAGAAGAATTTTATTTATCTCCTGTTGTTTCTCTTGAAATTTCCTTAGTTGTTCCTTTTCTGCGTTATAACTTTGTTTTTCAACAATCAGATGTCTCATGTTTTCTAATACTTGAATGGATTCATAGTTGCTTTGATCTAGTTGTGCATTATCTATGTGGTTTTTTTCTTCTGGATTTTCATTACCTTCATTATTAGAAGACATAACTCAATATGGTTTGTATCAACCTGACAATAAATCGGTAAGTAACAACAACAGTTTTTCATTTGTTAGAAATATTATATCAATTTTACATCAAAGGTACACTCTTAAAGGATGCAATATTGTAGCTGGGATCTGATACCATATGTAACATACCGATAATTCTAAGTTAGAAATATAAGGAAAAGGGGTATAAAAAAAAGAAAAATCCTTTGAATACTCATTAACATTTACAATTAGTTTCATCATTACTCATACTTGTTAATTATAAACAAAAACATATAACTTAGATCTTTTCATAAGATGATGAGTCTTCCATCTAGACTATGTATCATTTACACTTAGCCATAGGGTTAGCCTCTCCATAAAGATATTAAGGTCAAATACTTATTTAATTAATTATGTATCCTAATATGCTTGGAAGCATAGTTAAAGCTAAGGATTTTCTCTTTTCCTCATGAAGTGATATTATTCTACCTATCACCTCCTTTAACACTAAAAATATAACACCTAATCCAAACACTCTTACACAATTTATACCACTCTTCTTCTAATGGTACTCCCATCCCTTCATGCTAATAATTCTCTATGATATTGGAAACCAACAAATAATATATATGAAACTCCTCAATTTAAAGTAGTATACTTCACAATTATTGAACATAGTAGCAGTCTAAATTGCATCATTTTTAACTCAAGAACTTAACTACTATTCGAGTAATGAAACTTAGAGAATTCTATCATTCCTACCAAAGAATTAAATGTATAAAGACTAAGCATTCATTTTCTCATAAAAACAACAGGAATGAAATTCATTAAAGGTAAGAGTTCTTCTTCGATGACTAAACAAAACATATTCCTATTGTATATGACACTCCCATGACTTACAATCATACTTTCATTTATTGAAAAATGCTATCAAATTTCCACAGAAAAACATTGCATTAATCTCCTGAATGAATGAATACAAATAAATATCATCAAAACAAACTCTACAAGTAATTAAATCATGTCACCAACACATATGATAGGTTTCCGTAATCCCGAATTCCGCATTGCGGATTGCAGGTTGCGGAACATTCAAAAACAAGCATGGTTTTCCAAAGGTTTTCTGGAATTCGACTTCCGCATTGTGGGTTTCGGGTTGCGGGACCTTCAAATTATGGAATGGCTTACGGCGGTCTCTACATTCCCGATTTCTGAATTGCGGACCTTGGGTTGCGGGACTTCCAAAACTTAGGCGGAGTTTTCAATCGTTCCACAATCCCATCTTCTGCAGTGCGGAATGCAGTTGCAGAACCTTCAAAATTAAGGGCTTAGTTTTGACCGTTCCACAATCCCGACTTCCGAATTGTGGTATTTTGGGTTGCGGAACCTTAATTCGTAAAGACTGGGTTTCAACCGTTCCGCAATCCTAACTTCCGCATTGCAGAATTTCGAGTTGCGGAACCCTAAAAAAAAGGATTGGGTTTCATCTGTTCCGCAATACCAACTTCCGCGTTGCGGAATTACGGGTTGAGGAACCCTAAAATTTAAGGACAAGTTTGTAAATGTCTCCACATTGCGGAACTCGGGTTGCAGGACCCCCCAAAAAAATTACGGATCGGGAAATCCACGTGGAACTTCAAAACCAAAGCGTATCTGGGATTTATGTGGAACTTCGAAAATAAGGTAGATCTGGGGTTCATTTCTAACATTTAAATTCCCATGTAAAATGTCTTCTACATTGGTCAACATGGTAATACAGGCCCTAATATTTCCTTATCAAATGAGAAAAACAAGATCGCATGCCCTAGACAAAGAATCCAACATTATTCCAACGACTCTCTTTAACAGGGATCGCCATTCATAAATAAGTGCATAAGTAGAGACCGCATATGTAAAACCCCTTTCTAAACAACTTCCAAATGCAATCAGGAATTCAGATCTGTAATGCAATAAACAGAAACAAACTCTAAACTTCATATTATATTCGAAAGAAGAGAAATCACATCTCTTTGATACTAAGAACATAACTGAAATAATGAGCAAATTACACTTATAAGAGGAAACTAAAACATTTCACGTTGTAAATTCAAATCAACATAAAAATAGATCCATCCACAGCTTAATCATTTCAATAATCCTACTAAATTGCAAATACAAATGAAACCTGACAATATATTGATGCCGAATGAGGTAGGGACAACCATGCTCCTCCTAACTGTAGATCTAGAGCTATCACTTGACACACTCTAATCACCCCCGAGCCAAATCATGCATCCAAGAGTGGGAAATAGTTAACCTCCATCAAGTCTCAATTAATTTTTTTCCTAACACCAATGTGCTCACACAACAAATCACTTTTCCTAACACCATTGTGCTCACACAACAATCATTTTCCTAACAACATTGTGCTCACACAACAAATCAATCCATCCTCGTGACATACTAAGCAGCGTCCTGCCTCACACATATGTCATTTTATTGTTTTTTCCTAGCTCTTTTGCAAACAGTCGATTACTTCAGAAAATCATGACTGTTATGATCCCTACTCTTTAGGGATTTTGTCTAGTTCCATTTAATGCACTCTTGACACTTTCTTGATCACCCAAGGTTAACTCTTCTTGTTCCCCCACCCTTGAGATGCACAATTTCCTCTTTCAGCGTGGTTGTCTTCAGTGAATTCATTTCTTTTATTAAATCAAAACAAAAACGTTTCTCTTACATTAGTCCATATGTGGACACTTGGAAGCCTTCAATGTTGGCCATAAAATATTATTTGTCCAAATAACCCTATACTAATAACTTAACACAATAATTAAATCAACAAATTTGAGTTGTTTTATTTGGGGATATTACATTTGGGATGTGATTTCCATGAGGGGGAGACACAGGTGGTGTTGTAAACAATGAATGAACTCCTATGAGATGTTAATTTTATACTAATTTGACTAGCAAGATCACTGAAAGAAACACAATCACAACATAGACAAAGATTTACCCTGGGAAACCCTCATGGGGTAGAAAACCCAGCAAAGCTTTCCTCAATATAGATGATTAACCAATACAAGATGTAGAAACCAAACAAGAGCTCCTCCTCCTCCTATGCAGACCTCTCTTTCACTTGTGCGCTACTTGCAAGTGGATGAATGAATGAGATAAGTGAGGAACATCCTCCTCTACTTATACTTGTTTTTCGACTGACTTTTTACCCTACGGGGCCGACCTCTCCTAGGAGAGTCTAATAACCCTCAAATAACTAACCCAGGGCCGACCTCTTCTAGGAGATCTAATAACCCTAGTTACCACAATCTCTCAGAGGAATAAACATCTCCAGATACATAACAAAGTCTAATCGGAGGAATGAAACATCTCTAGAATAATAAAGTACAAATATAATATTCTTTGAAGTTACAATATTTCAACACCCCCCCTTAATGAGAAGGATATTATAACAACATCTGCAGGAGCAAGGAGTCATCAACTACATGATACATGATACATCTATAAATCATTGGAAGCTCTCTTCAGTAACACAACCAGTTACTAGAACATCTTCAAGATCTTCAATACTGGAACATCAACATCTTGAGTATTGAGTCTTCATCTTCTGCAGCACTCGAACAGCTAGAGTAGCATCATCATCTGGATCCTTTCGATCAACAGCATTGTCATCACACGATCATTAGCATCATCATCACACGATCATCAGCATCATCATCACACGATTATCAGCATCGTCATCACACAATCATCAGCATCGTCATCACACAATCATCAGCATCATCATCACATGATCATCACGATCAATAGTATCATCATCTAGATCATCACGATCAATATCATTGTCATCTAGATCATCACAATCAACAGTATCGTCATCTAGATCATCACGATCAACAGCATCGTCATCTAGATCATCATGATCAATAGTATCATCATCTAGATCAGCATCATCGTCATCTAGACCATCATGATCAACAATATCGTAGCAACATACCCTGCAATACACACGATCCATTTAAGACACCATAACATGTCTAGGGACGATGCAATCCACTCGTCAACTTAGACAAATCCTAAGGACCATTTTTCGAAGACATATGTCTATGGATCAATTCAGGGACTGAAGTCTGAGGATGATACAATCCCCTCTTGTCAACTAGGGACCAATTCTCAGAGACATATGTCTACGGATCAATTCAAGGACCGAAGTCTAGGGATGATACAATCCCCTCTTGTCCACTAGGGACCACTTCTCAGAGACATCTGTCTATGGATCAATTCAGGGACCGAAGTTCGGGGATGATACAATCCCCTGTCGTCCACTTGGGACCACTTCTCGAAGACATATGTCTATGGATCAATTCAGGGACCGAAGTCCGGGAATGATACAATCCCCTCTCATCCACTAGGGACCACAAAAACATATGTCTGCGGATCAATTCAGGGACCGAAGTCCGGGGATGATACAATCCCCTCTCGTCCACTAGGGACCATATTCTCGAAGACAACTGTCTACGGATCAATTCAGGGACCGAAGTCCGGGGATGATACAATCCCCTCTCATCCACTAGGGACCACAGAGACATATGTCTGCGGATCAATTCAGGGACCGAAGGCCAGGGATGATACAAGCCCCTCTCGTCCACTAGGGACCATATTCTCGAAGATAACTGTCTATGGATCAATTTAGGGACCGATGTCTGAGGACGATACAATCCCCATCATGTACATTTTGAACTAGTGGTTCTCGGATGATGCAATCCCCATCATGTACATTTTGAACAAGGCATTCAGGGACGATGCAGTCCTATCATATCAAATAGGTACCATACCCTGACCTCATCATCAGAACAAGTAGCCTCATCATCGATACAAGTATCCATATCAATATAGGTATCCACATCATCGATATAGCATCCCCATCAATACAGTATCCTCATCAACAATACAGTATCCTCATCAATATAGTATCCACAGGTATCCTATCATTGACCTTACCGTCAATTTAAGCAATCTCATCATCAATACAGGTATCCACATCGATACCAGTATCCAAAGATATCTTTATCGACCATATCACTCCCCCTTTCGAGGAGGTTCCTTTTGAACTACACCAAACTTGTCTCAGAAATACTCAAACTTTACTCGAGACAGAGGTTTGGTCAAGACATCAGCAACTTGTTCATCAGTGCCTACATACTCGAGCTTGATAGCTCCTTTCTGCACCATATCCTGTATATAGAAATATCGGATCTCTATGTGCTTTGACTTATCATGGAATAATGGATTCTCTGTCATTTTGATACAACTCTAGTTGTCACACAGGATCACAGTGGGGTCCTTCTCTAAGTCAAACAATCCTAATAACAACTTCCGAAGCCATTCCAATTCGCAACTAGCAGAGCAGGAAGCTATATATTCTGCTTCAGTTGTGCCGAGAGCCACACTTGATTGCTTCCTACTAAACCACGAGATCATGGCAGATCCTAGACATTAACATCCACCCGATTTACTCTTCCTATCTGATATGCTTCCTGCCCAATCAACATCTGTGTAGCCATACAATCTGAAGTCATGATCTCCTCGATAATATAGACCAAAATCTACCGTACCCTTTAGGTACCTCATCACATGCTTTGCAGTAATCAGGTGAACTCGTCTAGGTTCCACTAAATACTGACTCAGGGTGTTCACTGCAAAGCATATGTCTAGCCTCGTATTTGTCAGATACATTAATGACCCAATAATCTGTTTGTACAGAGTCACATCCACTAACTCTGAAGAGTCGTCAACTAACAGCTTCAAGTTGGAATCCATGGGAGTGGCCATGGCTTTGCATTCCAACATATCGAATCTTTTCAAGATTCCCACAGCATACTTTCCTTGGTTGAGAAAGATTCCATCTGGTCCTTGCCACACTTCCAGACCTAGGAAGTAGTGCATCAATCCGAGATCTTTCATATCAAACTCTAATGAGAGTTTCTTCTTGCACTCGATAATTTGTTTCTCATTTCCAGTCAGAAATAGATCATCCATATAAAGCAACAATATGACAGGTTCATGTTATCGGACAATCTACCAAAGATGGATCTAAGGTGTGATCTCCCTAGCTCAATGCGAGTCTAAAACAAATCAAACAGAATATAGATCTACTTTCCTAGATCAATAGAAGTGCAAACTAGTGGATAGATAGCTTACCTCAGATTTGCAGATCCCTTTGCTCTTTGTTGATCCAATGCTCCAGCGTCATCAGATCTCCAGCTGCAAGACCCTGTTGAACATATAGATACTAGCAAACAGTGAAAGCATACATTTCATATGATTGATCTAAGTTAACAATTAAGGAAGAAAACTCTAAACATCATCATCAATGAGACAACAGTTTATGGAAAGACATTATATTAACTGTATAAAAAGTGGGAATACATAGAAAGGATGAAGCTACAACCAAAGCCTCAACGTTGCATCCTCCATCCAACATTTCCAAGCCAAGCCTCCAAGATGGTACAAGCTTCCTAATCACCAATATGGGTTCTACCAACATAAGGGTACCATAGACCTTCCCCTCTCTCATAGAGAGAGTGGGTATTTATATAGGGCTAAAGAGATAGGGTAGGTTGAGGATTAGGGGGAGATGGTTAAGGGATCTTCCCATAAGGTTAGGAACCGAAATGCCACCTCACCTATAGTCTAGGGATAGGCCTCCACATCACTCATCTTCGAGAATGGGTTCGAAGATACTCTTTTATTTAAATAACTGACATCATCGTAGGTTGCATTAGTACAACCTACGACGTCACATGTTGCACAAGGGCAGACTGCGACGACCTTGAAAAGTAGGTTAGTTAAGCCCTCTAGTCATGGGAAACTTCAGGGATGTGTTTTTACTCTAAAATGGGTTTAGGTAAAATAGCAAAGAGTTTACACAATGGTCAAGATGACAACATTATCACAATGGTCATGATGACAATACTTGGTCATAATGACGTTACTTGCAACGGTCATGATGACGACACTAGGTCATGACGACGACACTTGCACAAGGGTGACGACATTTTGGTGTAACAGAATGCCCCCCAAAGCATGAAGCTGACGGAATGAGATAGGTGAAATGCTTTGTAATAAGAAAAATGGCAAGGACTTGCTGGTTGGAAGGAGTTGCTGCAGAAATGACCTGAGATCCATAAGTCTCATACAACACAAAACATGGCTGTCGACTAATACATTGCAGATCCATGATAGTAAAGATTGACTGAACACAATCATGGCTACTAGACACAATCGTAGATCCATGATGAAATGATAACACTACCACGACCAATACAAAACAGGATTTGTGTAATATAAATCAAATACAAACTCCATCGCAACCTGGGTAAAACATGACTCCCTAGGGTCTTCAAGATGAACCCGCAATGATACGAATCTATCCATGTGATTACAAATGTCTTGACGTCGAACATGGTAGAAACCACTTCATTTCCGGTCATTAATGTATACTGTTAACAAGTGCGAGGGAAATCACCATTGATGTCAATGATTCCCAAGGTATCACAGAACATATCATGAAGCGTGAATAAATGATTTGAAGTTGAACGCAAGATGAAATCTTTCAATCAAGAGCCAATGATGTAAACTCATGATGAAAGCAAGGTAACCTGCCATTGAGGCATGCAGGGCCAAGGTACTTGGTTGGTTTCTAGATTCGATCCTCGGATGAGTTGAATTCGACAAGGATGAATCCGTTGAAGGAGGGCCATGATGAATCCCCCATCAATCGACACGAAACACGACAAAAATGTATGGTGTAGATCGGACGGTAGAGTAACATGCAAGACTGACTCAAGGTAAACCAACATGATCAAAGGTATACTAACTATAGAATATGAGTAACAAATGTCTCTTGAACATGGGCATGGCATGACTTGGAAGTATTGACATGACAAGAATGATACCAACCCCTAATGCAACTGATGGTGGAAGCATTCTTTGGCTGATCCAAAGGAGGGACGCGACTCATGGAATTGACAAGACTCAAGGACAAACAGATTATCCAAGTACTGAATGCAAATGCAAATGAGTGCCATGTTCAAGAGTGACTATGTACTGCCATAACTAAGATGTAACACAAAATCTTTCCTTTTTCCCCATTATGATTGATGAGTGCCTCATGTGTTTTTGACGATCTTGATGAGGGTAACCATATGCTCGGTATAGCTCATCTCATAGATGAGTCCAATCCCAAATGTTTTACAAACCTAGGAAAGGAGAGGTTTGTCCCATAATGGGCCCTTCAATGTTTAAAATTTAACGAGTCCAAAGAAGGAAAAATCGGCGTCATTTCATGTTTAGAGAGTCTGAAAAGAACTAAAGGAGACTCCAACAGTCCTTTTTCGTAAAGTTAGCCTCATCGCCCGAAAAAGGGTAAAACAATGCGGGAGAGAACTCTTCCAGCCATGGTTGGTTGGGGTATACATTTTTTGTAATTAATGCCTCCTGGTCCAAAAAAGGGGTAAACTATCACCAGAAAGATGATCATTCAAATGCTTTTACAAGCATGAAAGCATCAAGTTCGCTTGGCAATCTTTTCCAATTTAGGGAGTTTGAAAAGAGCTTAAAAAGGACTCCATGAACAACTTTGTCATGGTTGTGTTGATGCCCCGAAGATCGCAGCATCAAGCAGAAAGGGATCCTCCCTAGTATACTATCCCAATTAGATTGTCCACCATTTGGTATGGGGAATCCGTCCGGTTAGCGGTTCCGACAACCGTTAGATTTGGAGATTTGCTTCAATTACACCAGTTATGGCCTGATCCACCATTCTTTTTATTTTATGGTTAAAATGATATGCAAGTTGTAATGTCCCCTCCTACCATACCAACATGATAGAGAGGAAATTGACGCTCAATCCGAGCAATTAGCCCCATATCCATTAATTAAACTTATTGATACAAAGACATGTATATGTGCATGCTATAGAAACACAACGGAAATTAAATAAATCCTGTTGATATCTAACATACGTTCAAGATTTCTGTGACAACCATTAAATAAAGACCTTTGCAGAATTATAAAAGATCATATGGAAATGCATAACTTTTAAAAACACAGCGGAAGTAAATTCATTTAATACATCCACATACATTCATAATATTCATCAAATGATAATTGAAGTTTAACACAAGATAATACTTATCTCAATAAGGTTGTCCCAAGCAACTGGCTATGCAACTGCAACGTTCCACCCAACCATAGGCCAGTTGTGCTTCTCAACCTCTTGATACAACTGCCACCCCCGAGCTGGGCATGATTACTACAAGAAACCAGGGAACAGTCGACTCACACATAGCCAAGCATACACCAAGATGAGCCAAGCCAATCTGCAATTGGGTTTATCAGGCTGCTAGGAAATGGGAAGGAAGAATTGCTAAGCTAGTGAGCTCAACCACAGAGCTATGGGTACCCCTCCCAGATCTATTCAGCTTGGCACTCACAATGCCTACACACCCAACACAAGGAAGTATTCTCTTCACTACCACACAGTCCCTCAAGCCATACCTTCCTTTCTAGTGCTCTCACGGTGTGCATAGAAAAGTAGCCAGCCCTCTTGATCTTCTTGAGAGGTTACTCCCTACACTAGGTTTATCAAGCCAATTTTGTCCACTACCACTCCAGTTTCTTACTCACAAGTTCACATCAAAACAAGGATGCACATAACAACAAACTACACTTGTTGGGCATGAGAAAAATGTTTCAACAGTGGGATGCATGCGATGGGGTTTCCTGGGCTTCAGAAAAACGTGGGTAGACTCAAAACGTATGGCAACTGGGAAATTCGACTGGGAGAGAAAAACCCATTCCAGAAAAATGCCCCAGGGGCAAAAACGACCTCTCCCTCAGTCCCAATTCGTGTCCCTCCTTCCCCAGCTCTTGCACAATCCAAAAACGAGTTCCTGGGCATGAAAAAACGCAGAGTTATGGTGAAAAACGTGAGGATAAATTCCAGTGAGCTCAATCTGCGTGAGAGGAAGAACGTAATGGATGAAGAATTGCCTTAGGTAGCATTTCGTGGGGGTTTTCTTACCCAGCAAGACAAAAATATGATTTTCAGGTTGATGGCTTGCCCATGCACGAAATCTTACTGCCATACTTCTCCAATCCCAAGACATTAACTGCCCCAACCAATCTTTGGAAGAATTAAATGATTGGGTGCATGGGACAAAAATGGATAGTTAAGAGTTCATGGGTTTTCTTATTGACACATGGGCTGACCCTAGTGGCTCAAGGGTTTGGTTATTTCCCCTCCCTATTCCTTGTAGAATCATGCCCCATTGTTTTGTTGCATTGCATAGCTAGTTGTGGGTTTTTCCATTAAAATTCGTATTTGCATGATGTCTTATTTACATTGTGCCCATCTCGCACAAGAACCATAGGCATCTATTTTTAATTGCCGATAGAAAATGCTAAGTCATTGGTGGGGCCTTGGCCTTGAGCTCCTCACCATGATCAAATTACAATATTTACATCATTTACGATTTAATACAAAGGGGGTCAAAATGGGGACATTACATTCCCCTCCCCTTATATTAGCACTGTCCTCAGTGCTCATCAAAATTGAACAAAAATGGATATGCCACCCTCATGGCATCCTCCAGCTCCCATGTAGCCTCATCGGGACTGTAGTGCTTCCATTGCACCTTTACTTGTCTGATGGCTCGGTTCCGGAGCAATGTTACCTTCTTGTCTAGGATGCACAATGAATCGGTTTGGAATTCTCCCTCGGGTTCCACCTGGATCACATCCCAATTAATCACATGGTTAGGATCGTGTACATATTTCTTAAGCAAAGAGACGTGAAAAACATTATGAGCTTTAGTGCTAGCAGGCAATGCAAGTCTATATGCAACTGGTCCTATTCTTTCAATCACTTCAAATGGCCCACAATATCTAGGTGATAGCTTGGCACAACTTCCAAGCTTCAAGGAACTCTTCCTTGATCTCACTCTAAGATATACATGATCCCCAACATTGAATTCCCTATGCACTCTATGCTTATCTGCATAGCTTTTCTGTCTATCCTAGGCTACTTTTAAATTTTGCCGGATCTTTGCAACCTCTTGTTCCATTTTCTTAAGCAATTCTGGCCCAAGTACAATTCTGTTCACTGGATTGTCCCAAGTCACTGGTGTCCTACACCTTCTGCCATACAAAGCCTCATAAGGACTCATTCCCAATGATGCTTGTTGCCCATTGTTATATGCAAATTCTACCAAGTGTAGATAATCCTCCCACTTGGATGGTTTGTCCATTACATACATGCGGAGCATGTCTTCAAGCACCCGATTTACTCTTTCGGTTTGACCATCTGTTTGAGGATGGTATGCGGTACTAAAGCTTAGCTATGTACCCAAATCTGCAAAGAGACCTTTCCAAAAATTGGAAGTGAACTTGGTATCCCTGTCAGAAATTATTACCTTAGGTAGCCCATGTAATCTGAAAATTTCCTTCATGAAAATATTTGCAATGGCATCGGCTTTATGTGTGGATTTAACCGATATGAAATGTGTTTCCTTTGTTAACTTGTCCACCACAACCATGATGGAATCATGTTGTCTCTTAGTCATTGGCAATCCTGTAATAAAATCCATGGATATTACTTCCCATTTCCATTCTGGAATTGGCACTGGAAGCAATAAACCTGCTGGATGTTGGTGTTCACTCTTCACCTGTTGACATTCCATGCACTTAGAAATGTATTCAGTGACATCCTTCTTCATGCCTAGCCAGAAATAATATTTTCTTGCTATAGCAATTGTCTTCTGATATCCTGGGTGACCAGAGTATGGGGCTTTATGGATCTCATCCATAACCATTCTCCTTAAATCTGTTGCATTTGGAACATAGACTCTATTCTTGTAAGTAAGAAGTCTGCCTTCTTCCAAATGATAGCCCTCAGACTTCTTTTCAAGGTTTTGCTGCTGCAATTTGCCCTTTATCTGCTCATACACTTCGTCCTCACCCATATGGTTCACAATCTGTTGCCTCAAATCCGGTTGGCAAGTACTAAGCACTGCCACATGCATTTCATGCACCTTCCTGCTGAGTGCATCAGCCACCTTGTTTTCTTTCCCCTTTATGTGTTTGATTTCGAAATCAAATTCACACAAATATTCCAACCATCTAGCTTGCCTAGCATTTAAAGTTGGCTGATCAAACAAGTATTTCAAACCACAATGGTCTGTCCTTAACTCAAATTTTCTTCCCATTAAGTAATGCCTCCACATCTTTAAGGCATGTACTATGGCTGCAAGTTCTATATCATGAGTAGCATAGTTCTTCTCATGCTCCTTCAACTTTCTTGACTCATAGCATATCACATGGTTGTCTTGCATAAGAACTCCTCTAAGTCCTTGATTGCATGCATCGGTACACACCACAAAGTCTTTTTCTGGGTTTGCAATTTTCAAAATTGGTGCACTTGTAAGAAGATTCTTCAACCATTGAAAACTTTCCTCACATCTTGGTGACCATTCAAACTTTATCCCCTTCTTTTGCAAAGAAGTGATTGGGTTGGCAACCTTGGAGAATCCTTCGATAAACCTCTTGTAGTAACTAGAAAGGCCCATGAAAGATCTCACATCAGTCACATTCCTTGGAGTTGGCCAATTCATAATGGTTTCAATCTTCTCAGCGTTTACAAATATTCCTTCATCGGAGATGATGTGACCCAAATAATGAATTCTATCTTTATAAAAGTCACATTTGCTCAACTTTGCATACAGCTTATGCTCCCTTAGTAATTGCATTGTCATTCTCAAATGTTCTTCATGCTCTTCTTCATTCTTAGAATAGATGAGAATGTCGTCTAGGAACACAAGAACAAACTTGTCCAAATACTTGCTAAAAACATTATTCATGAGACACATGAATGTAGCTGGTGCATTTGTGAGACCGAATGGTACCACTACAAACTCATAGTGTCCATATCTTGTTCTAAAGGCTGTCTTATGAATATCTTCTTCTTTGATTCTTACCTGATGGTAACCAGACCTCAAGTCAATCTTTGAAAATACCTTTGCTCCTCTCATTTGGTCAAAGAGGTCATTAATTCAGGGCAATGGGTATTTGATCTTCACAGTGACTTTGTTCAACTGCCTGTAGTCAATACATAACCTGAGTGTTCCATCTTTCTTTTTCACAAATAGAACAGGTGCTCCCCACGGGGACACACTTGGCCTAATATATTTCTTTTCCAGCAATTCTTGTAATTGCATTTTCAATTCTAGCAATTCCGGTGTACTCATCTTGTAGGGTGTCTTAGACACTGGTGCCGCTCCTGGTACAAGTTCAATTGTAAACTCAATGTCTCTCTTTGGAGGAAGTCCTGGGATCTCATCAGGAAAAACAACCCTAAATTCTTGCAATACATGATAGTCCTCCAATTTAAGAGTTTAACTCTCTGCTTCCTCTAAAACGTGGGCTGCATACAGTTGACATCCCTTCCTACAAAACTTCTTCAGTTGCATGGCTGAAACCTATCTAACAGAAGTCACCTTTGGAATGCCTTTTAAAACCCTCGGGTTTCCTTCTTCGTCCATGCATTCAAATGTCTTATTGTCGCAGTCAAGTTTAACCCGGTGTGCTTCTAACCAATCCATTCCAATGAGAACATCATAGGAACCTAGTGGTAGAATATTCAGATCTGCATAGGTGAATAGCCCATCCATCTCTAATGGACATTTCTCTACTATTTCACTAACTTTTCTCTTGGTCCCAGTGGCTAGTTGAACTAACCATGATTTACTATGCTTTAATTTCTTGAAAGCACACATCTCAACAATTCTAGGAGTGACATAACTGTGAGTAGATCCAGGATCAATCAAAATAGAAATAGATTGCTTAGCAATCTTACCTTCAACTTCAACCACAGTTGACTGATGATCTGCTTGGCGGTCGTCTACTGCTGCATAGATTCTAGGGATTGTCCTTGCCACTTGTCCCACAGTTCCAGCTCCTTGGATGTTGTGAACTTGATTTGCATTCCCATTCTGATGTGGACAGTTCCTAAGCATGTGGTCTCCTCCACAACCCCAACATTGAAGTGGTTCTCTTGGCTCCTTTGGATCTCTTGGCTTGTCTCCCATCATCCTAGTTGGCTTGGTCACAACCTATGATGGTTGCCTTTGTTGATTCCGGAATTGAGGAGGCTTGAACCCCTTCTTCCTTTGATCAAATTTTTCGTTTTTCCTATCCTTCCATGCCTTATGGAATTTCGGTTTGCTTCTGTTCTGATCAAAGAAATACTTGGCCTTCCTTATGGCTTCCTCTAGAGTTCGAGGTTCATCGAACTCAATTCTGTCTTTATATGACTGGGGCAATCCACTTAGGAAACGCTGAATTTTGACCTTATCATCTCGAATATACTTGACATACCTCAGCAGCTCCAAGAATTTGTTTGCATATTCTTCCATGGTCGATTGTCCCAATCTCAGCTCATGGAACTCTTTGATCTTATCATCATAGTACCTATCAGAGAGGTACTTCTGCTTGAAGTATTTCTTGAACTGCTTCCACACAATCTTCCTCTCATTGATCTTCTTCACTTGCCTGGTGTGTTCCCACCATATAAATGATCTTCCATTCAAGTTGAAGATGGCTACCCTTGCCTTCATATTTCCTGAGTAGTCTTGGACTTGGAAATACTTTCTCATCCCAAGAAGCCAAGCCTCAGCTTCTTGACCGGACTTTATCTCTCCATCAAATGTAGGAGGTTTTTCCTTCTTAAATTCCCCATGTGAATTGTTCTTGTAGTGCTTCTTCCTCTTACTCATGCGAGATGAAGAGTTTGAACCCTCAATGGATTCTTCAGAGTCAGATGATTCATGAGAAGAGGTTTCTGGAGTATATGTTCTGTCTGTAGAAACTCTTCTTGGGCTACTGGCCCTCTTGCGGGAATTCCTTCTAGAGCTACTCCCACCCCTCTCTAGATTTGATGTCTGATGTCCAGAGTTTATTTGCCTTTGGATGTCTGTCAAACTCTGTAACATGGCTGCATTCAACTGATTTTGTTCCTCCTAAGCTTTAATCATCCTTTCATTATCTTCCCTACAGCTTTGCAACTCCACCATGAGGCTTCTCATGGTGGCTGCAATACCTGGAGGAGTCTCTTGATTTCTTCTCCCATTAGATTCTGTTTCAGCATTTTCAACATGTATGTTCTCCCCCATGGCATCTATCTCAGGCTCATAGGGATCCTGTGCATCATCCATGATGTTTATTTTCTTGGCCCAACCAAGACTCAAAACTCTCTGACTGTATTATCTAGAGTGCTACCCTGCTGTAACTGTGGCTCTGTGAAATGTGTTCATCAACACAATTGTTAGCTGCATTACATTCTCATAATTCACAAATTACTTCATTCACGTGGGAAAATATTACGTTGACAATTGTGAAATCATAGAATTCTCTTACAACCAATGGCATACGAGGAGAAAAACAAAAAGGGGGTCAAGGGGGCTTGCCCCCTTGTGGCTTCTCATTTTTTATTTTTTTTTAGGAATCACGCCGCAACGGGCGGTTCGCTGAATCTTGCCGCAATGAGCGGTTCGCTGAATCCTCCCGAAATTGCGGGGCAGTTGGCTGTAGCCTTCCACAATTGCGGGGCGCTTGGCTGAAGCCTTCCGCAATTGCGGGGCGCTTGGCGGAATGCTTCCGCAATTGCAGGGCCATTCGGCGAAGGCTCCCACAATTGCGGAGCCATTCGGTGAAGGCTCCCGCAGTTGCGGAGCCATTTGGAGAAGGCTCCCTTTGTTTCGAGGTGATTCTCGGCTCACCTCTGTTGCAGGGCAGTTCGTCGGACGCTTCTGAAATTTCGGGGAGGTTTGTGGAAGCCTTCCGCAATTGCGGAACGATTCGGCAAAGTCTTCTGCAGTTGCGGAATGATTTGGCGAAGTCTTCCGCAGTTGCGGAATGATTCGACGAAGTCTTCCGCAGTTGCGGAATGATTCGGTGAAGTCTTCCGCAGTTGCGGAACGATTCACCGAAGTCTTCCGCAACTTCGAAACGACTCGCTGAACTCTTCCGCGTTTCGGAACGATTTGCGGAATCCTTCCGAAATTTCGGAAGAGAATTCCTTCCGCAATTTCGGAAGAGAATTCCTTCCGAAAAATTTCCTTTCGACGCCGACACTTAGAAAAATTTTCCGCGTTGCGGAACAACTCGTGGAATCCTTTCACAGTTTCAAGATGACTTGCGGAATGTTTCCGCAGTTTCGGGACAACTTCCTGAAACAGACTTAAACCAATTTTTTTCAAAAACTCTAAGGAAAATTCAAAATCTTCCCTTCTTTCAGTGATGATTGGATTTGGCCCATAGAGGTCCAATGCTACAACCAGCAACTCTGATACCAAACTGTAATGTTCCCTCCTACCATACCAATATGATAGACAGGACATTGATGCTCAATCCGGGCAATTAGCCCCATATCCATTAATTAAACTTATTGATACAAAGACATGTATATGTGCATGCTATAGAAACACAACGGAAATTAAATAAATCCTGTTGATATCTAACATACGTTCAAGATTTCTGTGATAGCCATTAAATAAAGACCTTTGTAGAATTATAAAAGATCATATCGAAATGCATAACTTTTAAAAACACATCGGAAGTAAATTCATTTAATACATCCACATACATTCATAATATTCATCAAATGATAATTGCAGTTTAACACAAGAGAATACTTATCTCAATAAGGTAGTCCCAAGCAACTGGCTATGCAACTGCAACATTCCACCCAACCATAGGCCAGTTGTGCTTATCAACCTCTTGATACAACTGCCACCCCCCGAGCTGGGCATGATTACTACAAGAAACCAGGGAACAACAGACTCACACATAGCCAAGCATACACCAAGATGAGCCAAGACAATCTGCAATTGGGTTTATCAGGCTGCTAGGAAATGGGAAGGAAGAATTGCTAAGCTAGTGAGCTCAACCACAGAGATATGGGTACCCCTCCCAGATCTATTCAGATTGGCACTCACAATGCCTACACACCCAACACAAGGAAGTATTCTCTTCACTGCCACACAGTCCCTCAAGCCATACCTTCTTTTTTAGTGCTCTCAGGGTGTGCATAGAAAAGTAGCCAGCCCTCTTGATCTTCTTGAGAGGTTACTCCCTACACTAGGTTTATCAAGCCAATTTTGTCCACTACCACTCCAGTTTCTTACTCACAGGTTCACATCAAAACAAGGATGCACATAATAGCAAACTACACTTGCTGGGCATGAGAAAAATGTTTCAACAGTGGGATGCATGAGATGGGGTTTCCTGGGCTTCAGAAAAACGTGGGTAGACTCAAAACGTATGGAAACTTGGAAATTCGGCTGGGAGAGCAAAACCCATTTCAGAAAAATGCCCCAAGGGAAAAAACGACCTCTCCCTTAGTCCCAATTCGCGTCCCTCCTTCCCCAGCTGTTGCACAATCCAAAAACGAGTTCCTGGGCATGGAAAAACGCAGGGTTATGGTGAAAAACGTGAGGATAAACTCCAGTGAGCTCAATCTGTGTGAGAGGAAGAACGTAATGGATGAAGAATTGCCTTAGGTAGCATTTCGTGGGGGTTTTCTTACCCAGCAAGCCAAAAATATGATTTTCAGGTTGATGGCTTTCCCATGCACGAAATCTGACTACCATACTTCTCCAATCCCAAGACATTAACTGCCCCAACCAATCTTTGGAAGAATTAAATGATTGGGTGCATGGGAAAAAAATGGATAGTTAAGATTTCATGGGTTTTCTTATTGACACATGGGCTGACCCTAGTGGCTCAAGGGTTTGGTTATTTCCCCTCCCTATTCCTTTTAGAATCATGCCCCATTGTTTTGTTGCATTGCATAGCTAGTTGTGGGTTTTTCCATTAAAATTCGTATTTACATGATGTCTTATTTACATTGTGCCCATCTCGCACAAGAACCATAGGCATCTATTTTTAATTGCCGATACAAAAAGCTAAGTCAATGGTGGGGCCTTGGCCTTGAGCTCCTCACCATGATCAAATTACAATATTTACATCATTTACGATTTAATACAAAGGGGGTCAAAATGGGGACATTACACAAGTGCCTAAGCTAACTTAATCTAAATGCAGAACTTGAAACAAATCTGTGTCTAAAACTGAAATAAACCTAATCTATCCCTGCAAGGAGCAAAATTACAAGTATGAGTAATATGCTGAAAGAAGCATTTGAAGATCAACAGATAACTATTAAATCATTAAGATACACCCACAGCAAAAAAGGAAGAATATAAAAGATAGCTTTTAATACATGTGAAAGCAGTCTATTACTCATATGAGAGAAAACATAATTGCACAGAGCATAGTAAAATCATTCATTGAATAGAAATAATTCGAACAATAAAGAAATATTTCACTAAAATAGGTATAAATGTCACCAAAAGAATCCAACAGACATCGTACACACATTCCCAGGCAAGATGCGTCCTCTCCAGGCTCATATTAGGCAAATTTACTTTCTAGAAGCAAGTGCAAAATAGTTCATACAAGCTTAAGAAAATTCCTTTCCCTGCAAAAAGTCCCTTTACACTATTCCCTAAGCCTCTATTTATATCTTTACAAAATGACTCTTGGGCTGCCACCTGGCTCTTACACTTGTCCTTTGAAGACTTTTCCCAGAAATAAACAAATCGTGGCCCTTTTCCTATAACATAAATTTTCTCAAAAATAGAAAAGGACAGTTGTCTAGTGACTCTACGCTCTAAACACAGGGAAAGCAAATCAAAATAAGAACAACGCATTATCATTAGCATGTTCATCCTTGGGGTGGAGCTTTTGCTGGGGATGAAGTGCTTGTACTGGCTGCTACTACTACTGCTTTCTTTTCCTCTTCTACAATATAACTGAACCAGATACCAGTGTCCCTGACAACCACATTTGCTAGTGAAGGGAGCAAGATCTTCTGGGAAGTCACATGCTTACCAAGCTCTGCTTCAATACCATGAATTTCTGCAATTGCTGCTTGGTGGATCTCTTTAGGAAAATGACTGTATACTGATGACAGCCCAATATAGTGATGGAGATCATCAGTAGCCAGGACATCAATCTTCTTTACATATTCTATTTGAATGCCTAGCTCTTCCTTCAAGTCTGATAAACGTTGCTCTCTACTTGAAAACTCATCGAGGGATTAAGGAAAGATCAGCTTGCATTTTTCATGCACTTCATGGATCTTTTGATACAGGTTGTTACTTTTCTCAATTGTTCCCTGGATCTTAGCCATCAGCTTGAGGCCACAGTTCCTGTAAAACTCCATAAGGGCTACATCTTCCTTAAAATCATCTGCAGATTTGAATGGGAGATGCTTGGGGAAATCGACCTTCCCTTCTCTCCATTCCATCTGGCTCAAGATGTTTGCTTTAACCAGAGTGTATTTTCCCTTAAGCCTACTGGCTTCTGCATTGACTTCCTTCAACCTAACCATCATGGCTTTGAGCCTGCACACTTCCTCATTAATTAGCTCCTGTGTGGCATGCATTTGTCTCAAAATGTCACAGGACTGCTCATGAAAGGGAGACATGTCTATCGCTCTGCTTTCTGCCTGCTCTAACTACTCAACCTTTGCCTGCTTATCTGCTTCCAGATGAAAAACTCTAGTTTCAGAATCGTTCTTTTCCGCTTCTAGAACCATCATCTGGATTTGCAAGTGCTCCTTTTCTTCTTCTAGATGGCGATACTTATCTGACAACTCCTTGTGATCAACAAATAGGCGATTATATTTATTCACTACAAGATCCCTGTAAGCCTGCTCATTAGCCACAGTATGTTGCAGCATGCGAGCTCTCCTCTTTGTTGACTCAAATTCTTTGACCATATCGACCACATTGTCCTTTGTTGCTTTTGCTACTGACACAGCATCGGATGCCATGGCTATGGGAGCCTTATTTGTATTTTGCATAACCGTGGTCTCCCACTAGGTGACAATATCTTCTTGGAAGAGTCTCTTTATCCTCTCTTCCGACTTCAAGACCACAACCTTCCTCTTCTTATAATACACAAATTCATCCCATCGGGACACAGTATGATCTTCTGATGGGGTGCAAGGGATGATCGGGAGATCTCTTACATGTACTTCTGTCCCCATGGGTGGGGTCTACACTACTTGAGATGTGTCTGTTTCCATATCTTGGGTGCCAAAGCCACCTACTTGAGATGTGTCTGTTCCCATATCTTGGGTGCCAAAGCCACCTGCCTGGGCATCTTCATTGGTCTTAATCTCTTCTTTCGCCTTTTGTCCCTCTTCATCTTTATGCCTTCCTTCTTCTTCTTCAACCCGCTGTTGATTTTCAATTGCCTCTCTCTACTCTCATTCCTCTGCTTCCTTCTACTGCTTTAGCTCTTCAGCTTCTCTCTGCAACCTTGCTTCTTCAGCTTCCTGTTGCAGTCGTGCTTCTTCTTTCAATCTTTGCTCTTCGTGGGCCAGGGCCTCAGCTTCTTCCCTTTCTTTCTGCAGACTAGCTTCTTGGGCTGTGGAAGAGCTAGAGCTAGCTCCACTACCGTGATGACAAATCTGCAACTCAGTCATGTTGTTGATGCCTCTGAACACTTCTTCCTCTACATCATAGTAATGATCATACTCAAAATGAGCATATACCTCCTTGCAATGCTCGGCAACCTTGCTCCACCTGTCATTTCTATGGAAGATCACCTCATCGAAATGGAAAGCTTTCAACTCTTGAATGTACTCCTCGACTGTTGCAACCCCTGAGAATTTATAGGCTCTTATGCAGAAAGGCAAAGGAGGGAAGGAAGCCTTATGCTACTTGTTAAGCACTCCTCCTATTCCATCAAGGAAAACTTGCCTAACTGCTTCCTTGAGGATTATATAATCAGTAGTGTATTTTGGAAAAATGTATGGTGCTTTGGTGTACCTCCAAACATCCTGATGTAAGTGCCCTGTTCCAAGAAGTAAAAATCGCCATAGTTTTCCAGGACCTCCATGGCATTTTCTGACAAGAAATTGGGCTCTTCCTTGAACATCTGCTCATACAGAGGCATGATGAACTCTTCACAGATGAGCTTGTAGTTTGCTCTGTAATTTTGACCGAGGTGTTGGCCTGATCCCTCGTGCAACCTAGCCTAGGGAAAGAGAGCTTGGCCAAAATGTAGTCAATAAGATATGAAGGCATGTAAAATTATGACTTTTTTAAGGCCAAACCTTCTCTAGATGCGGCCATTGTGGATGCCAAACTATCCGAAAGAATAGTATCCCAATCAAACATAGTTCCTTTGAATGCTATGAAGTGGATGATGGGAGCCCACTATATCCTATATATAGTGCCATCGGGCATGCCGAAAATTATGCATAACATCAGGGCAATTAATCTAAAAGGAGGTCTTAAGCTCTGAACGTCATATTCATCATTATCTCTCTTCCTCAGCTGCTTGCCTATGACCAACAGCCTTTTAGCCATCTCGATATTATTCATCTGTCCCAACCATTCATCGTTTAGAGCTTGCTGGGGACATGAGAATTTGTAGGCCGCTGCAATATAAGCTGGATGGAATGAAGCGAAAGGCTCTCCCTTGCTGTCATGCAACACCCTTGTTTGTGGGTTGGCATGTTCTGATATCCATCTGATCACTTCAGAGCACGGGAACAATTCAAGGCGAGTAGAAGCCCTGGCTATGCCGGAAGTTCTAATGTTGAGGTAGATTTGTTCTTCCTCCAATAACACATATGGGATATCTTGGTCCCTGATCATCCGGTAAACATCTCCCCAACGGAACTCAGGTGGAACGCCGGTGGTACACTTAGTGTCTTGGAAAAAAGTTTCAATCCTTGGTTGCAGTGGCTCTGGTTCCATCAATTTATCTTTCTTTCTACCACCTTTTGGAATCGTGGCTTATCCCTATCAGCAACCATATGTGAATGAATATAAAATTGTCACACATTATGAGAGTGTGACATAGAGTAAGACAGTTTTAGCATGCTGATGATAAATATAAACAAAATTATAAGGCTGCATGCTGGGAAGCATACCAAACATAGATTAACCAAGAAAACAAAATATGGTCCTCATACTTGATTATTCTAGGGAGACAATGCCTGGTTAGGAACTTTTGAAATGCTTCCGAAAAGGTAGGCACACGACATGTAACACCTACTTCCCACCTAGTCTTTGGAGATAGGATGTCCTCCATCATGGCACTTCTAACGACCAATGGTAGGCTGGCCCGGAGTGGAAAATCCTATGAGAAAAATGAAAACATGAAACCATTTTCCACAATCGTTATCTGAGCCGAACAAGTGATTGATTGAGTATCTCACCCAACTATTACTGATGCTTCCTTAGGTTTGATAATATTTGAGAAGCAGCATGTAGCCGGCATAGAACTTGGGTTTGAGTAAATCTAGGCAAGAGTATGACCGAAATGCAGCTGGTGGGAAAAAAAAACAAGTTCAAACGAATCAGAGACAAAGGGCCAACTGGGAATGACTGGTCATGGTTATGACTCCTAGTTGTCGGCAATGAGAAAATTATGGGGGCCACGACGGTCGTAAACTCTTTAAAAGGATAAATGCTACCAGTGCCTACTGGCCACATTATGAAACGGGAAAACACCCAAGAAACACCTCAACTCATAGATAAGACAAAGATAACAGTTGAAAAACATACCTGGAGACGAAAAATTGGTGGCGCGATGTTGACACGGTGGTGAATGCGCTGAGCTGGAGCGAAACGACGCAATCTCCCAAATGGCATTCTTTGAATAAAAAACTAGCAATGGGAACAATGAACCCCACCACCCTTATATAAAGCTTGACACATGCGGGCATTTAAATGAGTAGGTGACGACATTAAAACAGAGTTGAATTCTCGTACGGCGTGGTCTTTTCAAACCCACTTGGCATTTAAGCGTGATCGTCAATTGCGGCGAGGACTCGTGAGTTTCATCCGCAATTGCGGCCATAACTCATGAGTTCCTCTCAAAGGGTGGGAGACTTGGCGAGGCATTCGCTTGTTGCGGGAGAGATGAGAAAGACGCTCCTTATTGGCGGAAAATTTTGGTGAGTTGTTCCGACGTTTCGGGAGGACTTTGTGAGCTCTTCCAAAATTCACTCTCCCGAAAGTTTATTGAGGTGAGTTTTGCCGAGTTGTCCCGAAGTTGCGGAAAGACTCAGTAAGTCCTTCCAAGATTGACGAATGACTTTGTTAAGTCTTTTCTGAAAGGTGAACAGTCGAGTAACTTGGGCAAAAGAACAACTTACTGTGACAACACTTGATGAACGTTTCCGCAATTTCGGGAGAGAATCCCAAGTTCTTCCGCTGTTTCAGGAGGGAATGCTGAGTTCATCCGCAATTTCGAGAGAGAATGCTGAGTTCTTCTAAAGTTTCAGGAGAGAATGCTGAGTTCATCTGCAGTTTCAGAAACGCTAAGTGTTTTTCGCTGTTTCGGGGAGAAACTTTAAGTCTTTCCGCAGTTGTGGGTTAACATCCCAAGTTCTTCCGCTATTTCAGGAGAGAAATTTGAGTTCTTCCACAGTTTCAAGAAAGAATTGTGAGTTTTGACTTAGAAGAAAAACTTCAATTTTGAAAGCAGATTCCTCAGTTGAAACAACACTAAGTCCAAAATGTTTTCAAAGGAGACTTAACTTTCTTTTGGGCAGTCTTTCTAGGAAAATGACAGGAGGGGCCCCAATATCTACAAAAAAATTTGGGGGGGATGTTGCTGCAACAACAGGTTGATGACTGAGTATGAAAAAGGAAAAAGTAAACTCGGCACAGTTCCTTTTCCTTAAATAGTCTAGCGAGGCCGGATAAAGTGATAAACCTATACTCATTAGACACACCTTTTTAACTCAAATTTTTAACGAGCACGAGAATGGTATCAAAAGCACTCGAAATCTTTTTCATATTTGAACCAGAACACAAAAAAGTAAAAAGTAAGCTCAAACCACTTTTCATGTTTCAACCAAAGCATGAAAAAAGTGAAAAGTAAGTTCGAATGCCATCTTACTGTTTTTAACGAGCTCGAAGATAGGTTGGAAGAATGCTCACGATGTCTACTTCATTTTTAATGAGCTTGTAACAGAAAATGAACTATGCTCGGGATAATTTTCATGGTTTAATGAGCTCAAAACCTAAAAATGGAAAGTATGCTCGAAAATGTTCCCAATGGTGAACTTTTCCCAACATGGCATCCAGAGGTTGGTGTGTGCCCCCAGCATGATTGCTGGAAGTAAGTGACTTAGCTCCAACGTGGTGTGGAGAGGCGATCGAGATGACTCGAACGTAACTTTCAGAGGTTGAAGACATGCCCCCAAGCTTCATTTCATTCGCCTAAAGCATAGGCGGATGAAAAGAAGGTTCAGGTACTAAGTCTACGAGAAGACTTGACTCAAAAGAGTTGTTTCATTTTTTAACGAGCTTGACACAAGAATAGAACTTTGCTCAGACTACTGGTTTCATTTTTTAATGAGCTTGAATCCAAAGGTAAGCGCTACTCATGGTTAAGGCCCATTGATGGGTTCCTTCCCAACATGATTCCCAGAGGTTGGTAAATGCCTCCAACATGATTGCTAGCAGCTTAACATGGTGGTGTTCCCTCAACATGATTATTGACGGTACGACATGTGGCATGCCCCCCAAGCTTCATTTCGTCTGAAAATGATACTTGCTAACCCAACTACTAACCTGGATACCAATATGAAAATGTTCACCAAGGGGGGGGAAATGAGAATAAGATGAAATGAAGGTTCAAGTTTTAACTCTAACACGAGACTCAAGCCAATGGGAGGGAGATCTATTTCATTTTTACACAAGCTTGAAATAGACAATAACAATGCTTGAGGGGGGCCATCTCATTTTTTAACGAGCTTGAAATGGAATAAAACTACACTCGAGTGGATGGTTTCATTTTTTATGCAATCTTGAAACCAAAGGTAAACTATGCTAAAGGGGTTGGTTTCATTTTTTAACAATTTTGAAACATAACATAAACCGTGCTCGTACCCCCCATCCTTAGGGGGAAGAAACCACTAAAACATGCGGAACATTCAGGGAATTCTGATGACTAAGAGTCATATGATGAGTGGATGTCACGAAGGAAAGCTGATCAACAGTCACAATATTCCCATGATGAGAAAAATACATCCCTCGAGAGAGCATGGACACTACAGCTTTCATAGCATAGACATAATCACGTCCAAGGAGCATATTGAAATCTAAAGGACCTTGGAAAACCATGACATCAACATAAACAGTTTTACCTCTCAACGTGACAGGTAACTGCGGGAGAATCCCTAAAGGTCTAGTAGGCCTTCTATTAAAAGCCAAAATCTGGTCAGTTACTGGCACAAGTTGAGGAGAACCTATAGCTTGCCAAGCAATTGAGGATAAAATACTAACAGAAGCTCCTTCATCAACTATCGTACGAAATATTTCTTTATCAGAAACTCCTACAGATATTTGAAAAGGAATACTCGAAGGAAGATGAGATTCTGTTAGACCATTCCAATCAAAGGAAATGACCTCAATACTTGGGGGGGTCCTGTAGGAATGGACAGGGTCTCCCCTTTCCTAGGACATTCTGAACTAACTAGGAAAACATCAGCAATTTCCAATTCACTCTCACTTGGAAGATAAGAATGAGACGAAGATTGTGTCATGGTGACTACTTTAGTCTGGACTTTCTCCAATGAAAGAGCGGGATCAAGTGGAGATGAGATCGACTCGATCATTTCACTCTCCGAAGGAAGAGTGGGATCAATTACAGATGAAACTGAATTGACCACTTGGTCAAACAGCGGGGGGTCGAGGGACAACTTACTATCGCTTGTTGGAAGCACCTGTTGAGAGCTAGTAATATCTTCCAACCACCATGAAGCTTCATCCATGCTTGGACAAAGGTAAGTACGATGCATGCCCTTGCATATACAATAAGGGTCTGCAGCTCTACCCTTCCGACCCCTCACCAATGGGTCACTGGTAGAGGGAGTATCATCAATATGATGGTCAGAGGTTGACGATACAAGTGGTTTGGGGTTTTTAGACCACACTTCTGATACACGGGAAAGACTAGGACAATTCTTGAGAAGGTGATCACTCTTGCAAAGTTTGCAAGGGAACTTTGGATTACGAGGTGTTCTCATAGAATGAGTGCCATCAGAGGTAGATGGTTGACGCTTGGTCTCTTTCTTATCTTTCTTCTTTTTAATCTTCCCTTTCTTCTTCTTCACACCAGCCTTCTTACTAACATCAGAGTTTTCAGTAGGAGAAGAGGAAGAGATGGAAGCCAATTCAACTTTCGACGGAGAAGGAGAAGGGTCATCATGAGATTGATGCTCATGTGGTGAAGGACATAGGTCCGACACGATTGGTGCACTTGGCGTAACCGGATTGGAGAATAACCATACTGGTAATCCTATCGTCAATCCAGGAAGACTCAACGTAGCCATAAAGGGAGGACCAACAGTTCCACAAGGGGGAATAACAAATGGCATACCTTGGAAAGGGGTTCCTTGGTTGGTAGTCCCAGAAGAATCTTCCATATATAAACTCCCTAAGAGTCTCTAAAGTACCACACAAATCAAACACTACTCAAGTCTAAAAGCAACAAGCAAACTGTGTGAATAGGAGTGGATTCAAAGTTTGGAACCTCACAGGATTATCAAGGCATCGCAAACCACTATATACTGCAAGGTCCAATAATATGATGCAATAAGGAGGATTGGGACCGTACCCTTGCCTGCATACCCAATTACCTGGACAGTACATGCGTGCTAATCTCCCTGAGTGTTGTTCTTGGTGTATTGCTTTGCCAAGACGGCCAAATGGTTAACTCGGTTGGTTTCAGGAATCCTAATGGTGTCTCTTGATATACGCAAGGTATGTGGGAGCTCAAATCCGTAGTGGTGTTGTCTAATGCACAACCATTCGTCAAGAGACCTTCCGATATACATGTCAAGTATGTGATACACCCTTCGATATATGCCAAGTACGGTTTATAGTACTTGGTGGGTACGTTAAGGAGCTCGATATACCAATGTACGTGGAAGACTACAATACCCCCAGAATACAGTGCTGGCAAGTAACGACCGCTGCCACGCTTAAAGACGCCGGAACACGTCTCTAACTTACACACAGTTACTAAATGATTTTAGCCTAAGCTAGCGTTAATTTTATCTTGTATGGTTAGGTGAATGCATGAGGTGAGTACATAAATGTAAACAAAATTCAATCCTCAACTACATGATAATGCACATTTTCCTTTCCTTTTCAATGAAAACTACTTAAGGTAAGGAGAGATTATTCTTTCTTTCAAACCAAAAGTACTTAAGTAGTAACGAAAAGAAGAATTCCTTCCTAGAGTGCAATAAATCTAACTTTCTGTAATAATCAGTTAAAAAGCGCAACGAAAATGAAAGATGCAACTAATCTTAACAATGTGTAAGACAAAATAATGAAGCACTTTCAATTTTCAAATGCATGTACCAATAATGGAATTTGATGACTAAATGCTTTTCATATCTATATACAGAAAGTGAGAGAATATCTACAACACTTCTAATCATTCAGAAATTCCCAAAGAAAAATGGCAAGCACCCAAACAACTCAAAGGCACTCAAGAAAGGCTCAAAATCTACCAAATGCAATAATTGTAACTCATTTCCTATCTTTTTACACTTGAAAAAGACACATCTAAGCTATGGAAAGAAAGATTTCACAAACGTTTCCAGTCAAATGCAAGACAAAGGAAAGCACCTAACAATCTTATCTAACTCAAATGCATACAAATCTGAAACGAATATTTTCTTCTTCTTATGAGTGTAATACCAAGAATGCCAAATGATCAAATTAAAGCAAGAAGAATACTTATGTTTTCCAATTTCATGAATATAGCAAAAGAGTGACAAAATCAAGCTTTTCTTTCAACTAAAGTGGAGACAAAGAATCCATCTTTTCCAATAACCATTAGATAACTTAGCATGTAAAGGAAACAAGATGCATAACCTAAGAGAAAGAGGCTCAAAAAGACAGGGGTATCCCACACTTTTCAAATCTTTAAAACAAGCTAGTCACGCCAAACCAAAAATGATCTCAAAACCTGAGATGGGTCAAAACGACTGAAGAATGCACAATTCATGGCCCCCCCATTTCACTTAAAAATGCAAGCAAAACACTAGTTTTTACTCAAGGGGCCAAACATGAATCCAAATCTCAAAAAAAAACCAAAAACCAATACAAATAAGCCAAACAAAACACTACTGGACAAAAGGGTCTCTTCCTGGAAGGTACAGTGCAGAGGAGTTTGTACACAAACCAAAAATCAAATCAGAAATGGAGAAAAGGTGCCTGTATGGAAAAAAATGGCAGATCGGCGCACTCTGTGCTTAGGCACAGTATGACGTCACAGTTCACTAGTGCGGGAAGTGTGACGACGTTGCAGGATACCAATGGAAGGGATGCAACGACAGACTAACAGGAAAAGAACAGAGATCAAAAACAACACAGTGTCGCTCTGGGTACACTGACCAGGTGCGACAGGCGAGATCTAAGTCCAAAAATGAACCAATTCTCCAGTTAATGAGCATAAAAAGGTCTGTAGATGAGAAGTACAAACTCAAAGGAAGGCAATCAGACTCTTCAAAGTGAAATCTGATGGTGAAAAGGCTTAATAGGCAAAAAGATGGCTTGGAAAAGTAATCAACTGAAACTGACATTCAGATTGAAAACAACAATGTTCTTCCCCAGCAGAGTCGCCAAATTTGTTATCGGACAATCTACCAAAGATGTATCTAAGGCGTGATATCGCTATCTCAATGCGAGTCTAGAACAAATCAAACAGAATATAGATCTACTTTCCTATATCAATAGAAGTGCAAACTAGTGGATAGATAGCTTACCTCAGATTTGGAGATCCCTTTGCTCTTTGTTGATCTAATGCTCCAGCGTTGTCAGATCTCCAGCTGTAAGACCCTGTTGAACATATAGATACTAGCAAACAGTGAAAGCATACATTTCATATGATTGATCTAAGTTAACAGTTAAGGAAGAAAACTCTAAACATCATCATCAATGAGACAATAGTTTATGGAAAGAGATTATATTAACTATATAAAAAGTGGGAATACATAGAAAGGATGAAGCTACAACCAAAGCCTCAACGTCGCATCCTCCATCCAACATGTCCAAGCCAAGCCTCCAAGAAGGTACAAGCTTCCTAATCACCAATATGGGTTCTACCAACATAAGGGTACCATAGACCTTCCCCTCTCTCATGGAGAGAGTGGGTGTTTATATAGGGCTAAAGAGATAGGGTAGGTTGAGTATTATGGGGAGATGGTTAAGGGATCTTCCCATAAGGTTAGGAACCGAAATGCCACCTCACCTAGAGTCTAGGGATAGGCCTCCACATCACTCATCTTCGAGAATGGGTTCGAAGATACTCTTTTATCCAAATAACTAACATCGTCGCAGGTTGCATTAGAACAACCTGCGACGTCACATGTTGCACAAGGGCAGACTGTGATGACCTTGAAAAGTAGGTCAGTTAAGCCCTCTAGTCATGGGAAGCTTCAGGATGTGTTTTTACTCTAAAATGGGTTTAGGTAAAATAGCAAAGAGTTTACACAATGGTCAAGATGATGACATTATCACAATAGTCATGATGACAACAATTGGTCATAATGACGGTACTTGCAACGGTCATGATGACGACACTAGGTCATGACGATGACAGTTGCAACACTTGAGACACTTGTGACACTTGCACAAGGGTGACGACATTTTGGTGTAACAGTTCATCATCCATAACCTTAAGATAAAGATTAGGATCAACTTTACTTTTGGTAAATCCCAATCTTGTCAATAAACTATCAATTCTTCCATACCAAGCTTTGGGAGCTTGCTTCAACCCATCCAAAGCCTTCTTCAGTTTGCATACATGGGTTCTTCCATCTTCCACCTCAAATCCTTGAGGTTGTTCTATGTACACTTCCTCCTCAATCACACCATTAAGGAAAGTTGTCTTCACATCCATCTGGTGTAAATCCCACTTCATCATGGATGCAAGTACCATGATGGTTCTAATGGAAGTGTACCTTGCAACTGGTTCAAATGTCTCTTCATATTCAATTCCCTCTTTCTAAGAGAATCCTTTGGCCACAAATCTTGCTTTATATTTTTCAATGCTACCATCCACAGCATGCTTTATTTTGTATATCCATTTGGAGGATACCACACTTTTGTCTTTAGGCTTAGGAACTATATCCCAAACATCATTCTTCATTATTGACTGGTATTCCTCTGTCATTGCCTCTACCCACTCTTTCTTATGAACTTCCTCTTCATAACTAGTAGGTTCTTGATCTACAAGATCACACATCAAAGCCATATAGTTGGATAAGGGCTTTGGTTTCTTGCTCACTCTAGTGGAGCCTTCAGGAGCTCCATACTTTTTTGCTCCTAGTATAATATCTCTTTCCCATGATGGCTTTCTTTTCCTTGAAATGCTTGAAATGGGGGGTTCTTGTGGTTCTATCATATCATGGTCTTCAGGTGTTACATCTTCAAGGATGGGAACAGTCTCTGCAATTCTGGGAGGTGCATATTCTTCATATACTTCTTCATACTGGCACTTCCTAGATTTCTTGAGAGCTATCTCTTCATCAAATGTCACATCCCTACTAATATCCATATGGTGGAATCCTGGGATGTATATTCTGAATGCCTTGGATGTTTCACAATATCCAACAAATATTCCCTTCTTTCTGGAAGGGTCTAATTTAGTTCTCTTTTCTTTTGGAATGTGAATATATATAGGACACCCAAATATCATGAGGTGGCTTACCTCAGGCTTCTTCCCTGTAAACACTTCTTCTAGGGTCTTGAATTCAAGAGCACTATGAGATAGTCTATTCTGCACATAGACTGTTGTCCTGGCTGCTTCAGCCCATAGATACATAGGTAGGTCTTGATCATGTATCATTGTCTTCACTGCTTCCATAATGGTTCTATTCTTTCTTTCCTCAACACCATTTTGTTGAGGATTGTAGGGAGTGTTTAACTCCCTCTTGATTCCATCTTCTTTACAAAAGACTTCAAAATCTTTTGAAGTGTATTCTCCACCATTATCTATCTTGAGTATTTTGATCTTCTTTTCTGAAAGATTTTCTATCAATGCTTTGAACTCCTTGAAATTTCCAAAGACTTCATTCTTCCCTTTTAGAAAGTATATCCAAGTCTTTCTGGAGTAGTCATCAATAAATGTAAGGTAGTATTCATATCCACTCAAAGATGTAGAGGGCATTGGTCCACATACATTTGAATCAATCAATTCCAAAATACTCTTAGTCTTTGTTTCACTCTTTGGAAATGGGTTCTTGATATTCTTCCCTTTTGCACATCCTTTGCATGTGCCATCATGATCAATATTCAAATATGGTAGTCCTATGACTACTTCACTCACATGAAGTAGTGCTTTGTATTTAATATGAGCAAGCCTCCTATGCCATAGTTCACTAGGGCTAGTGGCTTCATGAACAAGGGCAGCTTCTGGATGTCCCTTGAGTTTGTATAGACCTCCTTCCTCTTCACCAATAACAATTTCATCCTCAATTGATTTTCCTTTGGACCACATGAGTACTTGTCCATCTATGAATGCAACCCTATAACCTTTCTTATCTAGGGCTGAGATAGAAAGTAAGTTCTTCTTCAATCCTGGGACATATAATATCTCCTTCATCTTCAATGGTGTTCCAGAATCAAACTTGTAGCTTGCTTCACCAATTCCATGGATTGGATATTGCTAGTCATCTCCTAGAGATACCTTTTGTGGAGAGGTCTTCTCTTCAATTTTTGTAAGAGTTTTCATTTGACCTGTCATGTGCTTTGAAGCACCACTATCAATGAGCCATGTATTTTCTCCAGGTGTTACAGTCCCAGCGAGTGCAGAGAATAGAACATATTCTTCTGGATCTTCTTCTTCTATTCTAGCTCTTTTCTTCTGAGGCCTTTCCTCTTCTTCTTCTTCTTCAATTTCATCTTCTACTAGGTGTGCTTGATGTCTTTTATGGTGCAATCCCTTCTTCTTTTCCTTTGAAGGACAATTCCTAGCAATGTGTCCTATTTTATGACAATTGAAACATTGGAATGTGGAATACTTTCTTCCTTGAGTAGTTCCTCTTTTCTTCTGAAATATTTGTGGAGGTTGAGACTCCTTATGACTATCCTTCTTGAAGTAGGGTTTATTCCTTCTTCTCTTGGTGTGGGTGGCCAAGGATTGGTCACCTTCTTTGATCAAGGCTTCTCTGTTGGCAACCCTAGCTTCTTCTTGGATGCAATCTTCCCATATCACATCAAAATTCATGCTCTCTTTTCTGGCACACATGGTTTGGATAAATGACTCCCATGGTCTAGTGAGACCATTTAGAGCAGTCATGACTAATTCATCTACATCAAGGGTATCTCCAATGGCATCTAGTTGTTCCTTGAACTGGGAAACCCTTGATAAATAATCTTGAATGGATTCTCCTTGATTCATCTTGGTGCTCTTCAATTGAGCTCTCAGGTTCATCTTCCTATTGATGTTCTTTCCTTCATACATTCTGGAAAGGGCATCATACATTTCCTTTGGGGTCTTCTTGGATGCCACTTGGGGAATCAGGTGGTCTTTTATAGAATCAACAATGATTCTCTTTTCCCTAATCAAATCCTTCCTATACTTCTCTTTGGCTTCATCTTCTTCAGTTTTTGCAATTTCATCCTTGATATATTGCCCAAGATCATTCTCTTCAAGAATGAGACCAATCCTATATTTCCATGCTCGGAAATTCTCTATACCCTCTAGCTTGTCTTCAAGATTAGTGATTGAAGCCATCTTATGCAGGGGTCAAAGAGATTGAAGTTTCTCAGGAGATAGAATAACACTTACCAGGAGATGTGCTTGATTGAGTTGAAGGTTCTGGTGTGTTCTACTTCTGGAAACTTCAACTTTTCACCTTCCGGATCTGCAACAGAATTTTTGGTTTTCTGGTTTTCTAGAGCACAGGTTCGCAGGTTTTCTAGTTCACTGGTGCACAGGTGCGTAAATTTTCTGGTTCACTGGTGCACAGGTGCGTAGCTTTTTTGGTTCTTTGGTTTTCTGGTTTTTTGCACTTTTGGTCAAACTAGGGTTTGACTTTCCCGGAGTTATACCCAACCAAAAACCTCGATCCAGGGCTCAAAAATTCTATTTTGAGGAGGGCTATCCAGCCATGCAATTAGAATCCAAAAATTCCAACTTTTGCAGAAACCCTAAGTTTCACCGGAGGAGGAGAGAGAGGTATTTTCACCTTGTTAAAGATTTTCTATTCAGGATAGATCTGATACCATGTTAAGTTTATACTAATTTGACTAGCAAGATCACTGAAAGAAACACAATCACAAGATAGACAAAGATTTACCCAGGGAAACCCTCATGGGGTAGAAAACCCAGCAAATCTTTCCTCAATATAGATGATCAACCAATGCAAGATGTAGAAACCAAACAAGAGCTCATCCTCCTCCTATGCAGACCTCTCTCTCACTTTTGCGCTACTTCCATGTGTATGAATGAATGAGATAAGTGACGAACATCCTCCTCTACTTATACTTGTTTTCCAACTAGCTTTTTACCCTATGGGGCCGACCTCTCCTAAGAGAATCTAATAACCCTCAAATAACTAACCCAAGGCCGACCTCTCCTAGGATATCTAATAACCCTAGTTACCACAATCTCTCGGAGGAATAAACATCTCCGGATACATAACAAAGTCCCATCGGAGGAATGAAACATCTATGGAATAATAAAGTACAAATATAATATTCTTTGAAGTTACAATATTTCAACATGAGAGAGGATGGGTCAAAGGGATCCGAGGGATCTCCTCGGGGAGAATCCATCTAGTGGGGTACTACTTCTGATGGAGGAGGAAGTGGTGTAATTAATAGATTCGCCAAGGGGAAAAAATGTACCTAGCAAGGCATGGCCTCGACCAGATGATCCTATTAATGCTTCCTGGGAATGACACCTCAAGAGAGGAGATAACACAGGGGGAGGTGTAATAACACCCCTCAAGAGAGGGGATAGGCCTTGTAGTCTACGATACTGTCTTAGGATGTTTTTTTGTTCCTCAATGGTGAAGGATTTGTGTCAAATGAGAGCGATAGTGGAATAAACAGATTGGACAAATGCAAAAATATGCCAACCACAATAGATTCAAAATGGTGCGATAAGTGAGTGACTATATGTGCAATGTCAATTTTAGTGCATGAGTCCCCACATGTAGGTTCTTTTTATTACAAGTTAGTGAAATTGCAGTTAAAAAATAATAATAAATGTAATTTCCCTAGAAGACCTAACGTCCTTCCTCTCAAAATGTAACCGAGCCTCCAAAAAGCACAATTGATGGTGATAATGCTTTCCACCCACCAATCAACTAGTGGAGGTAACGAAGAGCTAGTTCTATCAGTGATGGGGCTAATGATCCAATTAGGATGAATTGGAAACACCTCCCAATGGAAATAACTAACTTCAGGAGTCAATTGCACTCACAATTTCTCCTTGGTGATATCATAAGTTGGGCCACTAAGATACCTTTCCTCAAGTGTGGATCAGTGGTTTGCCCTGCACGGTACAATATCATCTCCCTACAACAAGCTGAGTGGCTTGTAGGGGAGAGAAGGGAATCTATACCTCAACATTCACCTCCTTGGTCACGACGCACTTCTAATCCAGGTTTTCTTTTAACACTAGCATATAGAAGGATTTTGTAAGTACCATATGAGACAACAACTATGTTTCAAAATATTACAAATGAAACTAGATTGGTGGGCATTAATGGATGCCTAGCCTAATCAATCCTACCTAATTAAAATATTGTTTTATGACCTCCCGTGGAGGATTTTAGTTGGTTAAGACAATTACAATGTTGATTTTAAGGGGTTTGAATGTTTCACTTATGCAGTGTAAGATGGGTGTTTCACAATCCCTACCTTTATGATTCACCAAGCTCACATGAAGTGCGAGGTGAAGAGCATACTAGGATTAGAAGAGTCTTTAGGCCTATTATTGTGTGCTAGTGGAGCAAACACATGTGATGAAGGAAAAAAAATGATTTTATTGGAAAATTAACTAAAAGAGTATATCAAGTAAACTGTACTTCTAGCTGTAAGAGATGTTCATGGTGCTTTGCAAAATAAAAATATTCTAACTAATAGAAAAGTGTGCAATCGAGGTATTTCACATTTCTCAGCCTTTTTATGATTCACCAAGATCACATGAAGTGTGAGATTAAGAACATACTTTAGGTGACAAGTGTCTTTAGGTCCTTGCTTGTGTGCAAAAAGTGTTTTCTACACTATCAATACTACTAAAAACAACATGTCGATTTGATGCATAAACAATAAATCCTCAAAGTTGGTTACCTAGGTAAGTTTCAAGGGAGATGTACTCTTTACTTCCTAATATTGATCTAGGTGCACTAATTACTAATAAATTAATTAATTGGGTGAATTAGCCTTAATTTAAGTTTACTAGTAAAAAGCAATTGGACTTCCAAACTAAGCTATGCAGATAAAAATAAAATAAACACCAGTAGCCTGGCTAAACCAGACTCTAACCCATGGACCACACGGGTTAATACAAAATAGATGCACTGTAGGGCGTGTAATACACCAACCTTCTACGCAGGTGCGATGGGTGATGTAGCGCAGGTCTGACAATGGTAACCTGCGCTATGCACGTAACTGTCCGAGTCAATTTTGTGTTATCAAAGCGGCAGAGAGCCAGTAACCATGCGACTGCGGAAAAATAAATGGGCCCGTGATGGGGCCAAATTCTAGAAGCAAGAGGTGGAATACCTGATCTCCTACAAGTGAAAAATTCCTAGAATTAGCTACTTGGCATAAAACAAGCTAGTTTAAAAAGAGATGAACAAAAATAAGTATGGTCTCCATTAGAACAGTCATGGAAAAAATTGCACAAGTGCACTCTTCCACTTGGTGAGGGGCTAAGCCTTATAGGTTGTTGCAAGGCCTCAGTACTTGGATCCCCTTTTGATTATTGGTGTTATTCCTCCAAGTGATTCTACAAGAGATTCTTAGTGTAGTTCACATTCAAACATGAAAAGAAAAATAAAAATAAAATGAAAGAGATGGGGGGAGAATGTAAAATTCAAAAACAACCAAAGATATGTTAAACCTCTCTTGTATTTCCCAATGGAATAGTTGTACAATAGCTAGGAGGTGAAGGATTCAAGGGAATCCAACAATATCCCTTAGGGAGGCCTTTCTTGTCCAAACTAAATGCTAAGTAGATAGAAGAACCACAGAGAGAGACACTTGCCCCTTGATGGAAGGTGACAAGGGAGCTTGGGAATGCTTACAATGGTAGGAAATGGTGGGCTATGATGAATCTCCAACTCAAATACATTAGCATAACCTTGCTCTAATTTCTCCCTACCAAATGTGTGCCAATGGCTTCCTTTTATAGTTTGAGAGGTGGCCATCAAAAAACTAGATCCAAATGTGAACTCTCATCCTTCATGAACTAGTTATAAGATACATAGGGGGGATGATTAATGTCCCCCGAGTGTGTGAGGATCCTAATTCTGATTCTTGGGGAGGATTGAGTATTTAATGCACCGTTGGGTGTGATTTGTCCCATTGTTTTGACAATAGCATGTCTATCAAAGGAAAAGACGTGCGGGTGTAGCACGATCATTTTTTAGGTAACCTGCGTTATAGCGCAGGTCAACTGTGTAATACCTGCACTACCCTTTTTTTTACTGTTTCTTGGAAATTGTGGACTTGTGCTGTGTTTTGGATTTGTTGAGGATCCCTGTGGTGAGATGCATTTTTTTATGTTGATAACACTGTATTGGATGAATCGTCAAAATGTAGCATGTGTGCGAATTTTAGGCGTTAACATATGTTTAATCAAAATATGGGGCATTACATACACCCACCCTTCAGGAAATTTCATCCAAAATCTATAGTAAAAAAGGTGAGGGAAACGCTCAATGCATGGTATTTGTGTCCTCCTAGGTAGTAGATCTTGGGCTATATCTGTACCATTGGACCTACACTTGGTCCAGAAAATGACTTCAGAGTTGTTGAAATCTATGATCCAGTATGCATAATGGTTCAACAATAAAATTTCAATCGTCCAAGACCTGCAATTCCTTCCTATGAAGTTTGTGAGTCTTATCGGTCACGCAATGTTGTAATACATATACATTGAATACTATATGACTTATATGCAAGTGAGGTGGAAGCACAAGATGATAAGAAACTAGTCCAATTATCTCTGGAATCTCAAATTGAACTATGACTCAAGGTGATAACTTAATCCCCTTCCCAAACCGAATAGTAATTTTATTTGGTCTTATGAAAATAAAAATCTGATCTCCTACCTCATAACTTTTATATGTTCTATGTGCATCAACATAACTCTTTTGTCTATACTGAGATTCCTTTAACTGTTGCCTAATCTGAACCACCTTCTCTTCCATCTCCTGAATCAATTCAAGCCCAATCAAAACCAATATTATAACTTATCCCAATTGAGTGGTGTCATTCATGCTCTCCCATATAGATCCTGATACATATTAGAGCAAATTTGGGGTCTAAAATGGGCCTTATAAGAATACAAGCCACCTCGTAAGAAAATCAGCCACCTCATAAGAAAAACAGCCATTTGATTCAAGAACAAATAGGATTTCAAGAAAAGAGTCAACCATAATGGTTGACATGGCATATTGACTTAAAATAATAGCTAAAATAATAAAATAATATTAATGAATTTTGAGAAAACTAGAAAAAACCTACCTTTTTTCTTCGTTATTTCAAGATATTTACATGTCGTTTCACTCAAATTTTGAGCGGGAGCACTCATTGGATGTAGAATTTAATTCTTCATCCAATGAGTGCCCCCACTCAAAATTCGAGTAAAACGATAGGGAGATATGTTGAAAATACGAAGAAAAAAGGTATTTTTTTTCTCTTTTCCTCCAAAAATTCATAAATATTATTTTATTATTTTAATTATTATTTTATATTTTTTCTTTAGAAGGCCCATTTTAGACCTCAAATTTTCTCTAATGAAGGCATACCAATGGAGCTATAATAATTGTTATTGTATGTGAATTCCAACAAAGGGATATACTTCTCCCAATGGGTTTAATGGTCCATAACATACATTCTAATCATATCTTCCATCCCCTTATTTACTCTCTTGGTCTACCCATCTGTCTCGGGGTGATCAAATTATCTTAAGTTTAACTGTGTTCCCAACTGTGTACCCAATGCTAGTTGCATGCTAGCCCAAAATCTATAAGTATGTTGATGTATATGTAAATTTGGAATGTATTTCATATATGTATGTTGTATGTACTCCTATAGAGATGGTATTATTCCTCTATACAGAAGTGTCGTCATTTATATTGTAAATGTCGTAACTTATACTTGATGGGTTATTAGACCACCTTGTTGGGGTCGGCCCTGTATAAGTCATGTGGGTCAAAGGGTTATTAGACCACCCTATTGGGGGTCGGCCATGTGGGATGAAGGGTTATTAGACCACCCTATTGGGGTTCGGCCCAGTCAGCATTATGTTATGTGGTTAAGTTCGAGCCTACATGATTTATGTAAAAGGAAAGTCAAGTCAAGTATAAATAGAGTGCGGGAGGCACTCTATTTCATCACTCACTTCTCACTCATGCACTCAAGGAGGAGTGGTGCACTTATGGAGGAGGAGGATCTGCTGCTAGGATATGTCTATCTCTTATGTTTGGGTTGTATCATTGCTCTATCTATCTCTGAGGAAGTTATTGGGGTTTTTCACCTTTATGGTTTTCCCCAAGTAAATCTTTGTGTCTCTTGTGTGCTTGCATTATTGTCTCCATGATTGATATGCTGTACATGTTGTTCTCTCAGTTAATATCCTAGATCAAATTGAAGTAAATTCTGAAAATTTAACATGGTATCAGAGCTAGCCTGAAAGAAGGCATGATATGGCATGTATGACACTTGTTGCACTTACGATGCTAGGGCTTGATATAGCAAAACCCAGTCGTCGTAGCACTTTCGCTATAAATCCATTTGGAAGAATATTTCAGATCTGAAATCTTTACAGGTCGAAGATGAAATCCCCATGTACCTTGTATCCAAAGGACAACCTCTAATTCATTGTACTTTGTGATTTATGATCTGTACAATATAGGGTTTCTGCCTCTTCCAAATCTGAGTCAAAATCAGGTGACCTTGGGAAAAAGGTCATAACATGGGATAGGAAGATCCAAATGAAATTTCATAAAAAGTAACAGGTAGTACACAGACTGTACTATCTCAAGAAAAATTTTCAGAGGCTGAAGTTGAACCAATGACACATGGCACGCCGTACAAGTTCGCACTCCTGTATTATCCCATAAACAGGTCACGTTGCGACACTTGGCATAACTCTCTCTCAGAGAATCCACTTGAGGTCAGACCTATTAGGATGGAAAGATAACAGGTCGGGCTATCTCAGGAAACATTTTCAGGCCCTGTGGATCGAAAAGTTCAAAGGTACACCAGAAACAATCAGGTACATATTTCTGTCAAAACAGAATTATTTTTTAGTACCTTCATTCATGGCTTCCAGAATTTAGGGCTTCGGAGAAAGTTGGAATTTTTGTAATCAGAGACCACGGCTGGATGCTACTCATCAAAATCGAAATTTAGATATGAAGATCAGAATTTTTGGTTGGGCAGAAGGCTGGGCTTGATCAGACCCTAGTTCGGGACTTTGATCAGAAAAGTGGAAAATTAGGGCTTCTGCAAAAATGGGGACTTTTGAAATCTGTGACCACGGCTGGAAGCTCCTCAGAAAAATAGAAGCTTAGAGCTTTGGATCAACCTTTTGATTGGGAAGAAGAGTGGGCTTCATCAAACCCCAGTTCAAGGTCACGTCCAGTGAATCCAGAATTTTCAAAGGAAAAATTAAGGAGTGAAACTTTGTAGTTTTCAAATTCTGAATATATCAGCTTGATCAACTCATCAAGGCGCATATTTCTATCCTTTCGGAAGTTTGAAATTCAAAGTTTGAATTTTTGGGGTTTCTCTGACAAACCCATATCCAGCTCCAGGTCTAGTTCTTGCAAATCAAGTGGATTGGGTTAATCCTAGAAGAAGATGGATTGGTCACCTGCATAAGTGAAGAAGTTCTTATTTCAGAGGGAGATGAGGCTAAGGCCTTACATAAGAATATTACAATCGATCTCGACAGGTATAACTCATCGAGGTATGTTTCGATATTTGTTCATGATTAAGTTTATGGTATGTTTGTCTTCATGTTATTATGATTAGTACAATCTTGATTTCAGATTTGTCGTATCACCTTAACAAAATTATGAATGCATGATAGAAGATATTCATTGGTTAGGGTGTTGACACTTATGATTGTACTAATGCATTATGGTGTTGTATGAGGTTTATGTTTTCTGCTAACATAAAAGGTACACCAAGAAAGACAAGTCATGTTCTACTTCAAGAACGTATGATCATGGTGACATGAAGACAAGGATTCATCCATTGTCATGGATCACATAGAAGATCTACTTTCGAGGTATGTATAACTTGTTTCTACAATGGTTAACTTATGAGACATGTAGGTTACTAGCACAAGTCACTTAAGAGAACCATAAGACATTATGCGGGTATGTTAGACATAACTAGCTAGCATGCTAATCCAGGTATGTTTTTCCTATATCAAGCTAGAATCCTACCTTGTGTTAGGATCTTATACTATTGTGTTGTTGATAATGATTATTCATGAAGTCATAGGTTTGAATAATCATGGTGGTATGCATATTATGTTTCATACCATAATTGATGATATGACTAACCAGAAGAATCATGAAGGTGTAGTTTTGAATAATCACAGTTTTTATGCATATTATATCTCTTCTCTTGATTGATGATTTAACTAACCTGAAGAGTCCTATGATTAAATAAGAATATGCATGAATAAAAGAAGACTTCCTTGAAACCTTGAATACTAATGTTTATTATCTGTGTTTGAATTGATCCTGACTATACATGCTTGAGATTATTGTGTCTTGATAATATTAAGATTATACTAATGAATTATGTATGAGACCTAGAGGATAACACAATGATGATATTAACAAGCATGCATAGGGATCGAGAATGTATATAAGTTCAAGGACAGGTAATCCAGGAAGCAAAGATCAAGAGGGAGCACACTACAGTAGTTTCTACAAGGATGCAGATATTCAGAGGGAATTGACCACTTCTCACAATCCACATCAGAATGGAGCTGCAAAGATTCAGAGGGAGTCCACCCAACAAACAAACAAAGATAAGTATTTGAATTGTCATTACTTGCATATTTTATTATTTAAACAATACTGTTCAATAATGTATATACTGATGTTCCTAGAATTAGGTTGTGTATTATGCATATTAGAATAGTTGCATTGATGAACAGTATACTACTAATATGCATGGGTAAGTAGCCTATGGCACTGTACAACATTCCATTGCTACTTATCTAGAATGAAACCTCTTTGCTGACATGTTGGGAGTTGTGCACACTCTTAAGAATGTTCTGGTAGAGATTGGAAGGCATCTAGAAAGTTACGAGATATGGATAAATGTTATATTGAAGCATTGGCTAAGTTAATTCCATGATTGTATGACATATTTCTTTATGTGTAAGAATTTATTCTGAAAACTATGAGATGTTTTCTAATCATGCAATTTAACTTGTTGTGTAGGAAAGATCGTATGCCATCTCCTACAAAAGAAGAACTACAACATTTGTTCAGCAACAAAATTATCTATTGAAGATATTGAAGTTCCCAGGATATGGGAAGAATGCCATGATCCGTCGATCATGAAGAATGATGTTTGGGATGTAGTCCCAAGACTTGAAGGGAAGTTTGTTATGACTTCCATATGGATCTATCAAGATCAAGCATGCTGCAGACGGCAGCATAGAGAAATATAAAAGTGATGAAATAAAATATACACCAGATGGATTTCAAGATAGCTTTCTTGAATGGTGTAGTTGAAGAAGAAGTGTATGTGGAGCAGCCACTTGGTTCTGAGACACATGACAGGAAATCATATATGTGCAGAACTTGGTATGGTAGGATAGGCAGCTTTCTATCCAGTTTGGTCTTTACCAAGAGTAAAGCGGGTTCCAACCTTTACTACAAGGTTGAGGAAGGAAATCCAGTGATACTACTATGTGGATGACCTATTTGTATCAGGAGAGGATAGATTGATTGCCAACACACAGCGGAAGCTTGCTACCGAGTTCGAGTTGAGGAACTTGGGGATGATGCACTATTTGTTTTTGGCATGGAGGTGTGGCAGAGTGATGGAATCTTCCTTGGACAAGGGAAGTTTGCAGTAGAGATCCTGAAGAGGTTCGGGATGATGGACTGCAAGGCTATGGCCACACCTATGGCATCGAACCTGAAGCGTCTGTTTGATGCTTCATCTAAGCCGGTTCATGTCTCTATGTATCGTCAGATTAGTGGGTCCTTGATGTACCTGACGAACACGAGATCATACATTTGCTTTGCTGTGAACACATTGAGTCAGTTCCTGACAGATCCAAGGAGTGTTCACCTGGTTGTTGTAAAGCATGTTCTGAGGTACCTGAAGGGTACAGTGGATTATGGGCTCAAGTATGAAGCGAATCAAAAGTTTAACCTGTATGGTTATGTTGATTCATATTGGGTTGGGAGTGATGCAGATAGGAAGAGCACATCTGGATGCTGCTTCAGTATGGGATCAAGTGTGATCTCTTGGTTTAGCAGGAAGCAGTCCTGCGTAGCACTGAGTATAGCTGAGGCAGAGTATGTTGCAGCCTTTTCAGCTAGTTGTGAGGCAGTATGGCTATGGAAGCTACTGTCTGAGTTATTTGATCTCCCATTGGATGCTACTAGTATCTTCTGTGATAACCAGAGTTGTGTGAAGCTATCCGAGAACCAGTGTTTCATGACAGGTTGAAACACATAGAGATCAAATATCACTATATCAGGGATATGGTGCAGAGAGGAGCTATGAAGCTCCTGTATGTTGCGACGGATGAGCAGATTGTAGATGTGCTAACGAAGCCACTAGCTAGGGTGAAGTTCGAGTACTTCAGAGAGAGGCTTAGCATTCTTCAAATCGAGGACACTTCGAGGAAGAAGTGATGGACACATTTGCTGAAGCCATTCCAAGCATGTTGGAAGGAGGATCCTTCACGTGGTTGTGGATGTAAGCGTTGGATGATGAGCATCAGGATGATGTTCTGGTTTCTGCTTGGATATGATCAGTTGGATCATTTTTATATGTATGTATGCATCATGCTGGATGCTGGATATGATCAGTTGGATCATTTTTATGTATGTATGTACGCATCATGTTGGATGCTGGATATGATCGGTTGGATCATGTGTATGTATTTTTGTATATGCATCATGTTGGATGCTTGGACCATGTATCTGTATATGTATCAGGTGGATACATTGTATGATCAGGTGGATCATGTATGGTGATATGTATCATGTATTTGTATTTTTATCAGGTGGATACATTATATGATCAGGTGGATACATTGTATGATCAGGTGGATCATGTATGATGATATGTATCAGGTAGATACTTGGTATGCATCATGTAGATGCATTGTATGATCAGGATGATCATGGATGACGAGCTTCAGGATGTTGCTCCAGATGACATGCAGCAGGATGTTGCAGTGATGATGATTAGGATGATCATGTGTACATCAGGATGATGTATGGTGAGTATCAGGTTGATACTCTATGGCCGTGGATCAGGTTGTGCAGATGAGCATGTAATTCATTGCCCTTGGAGATTTGCAGATAGTCTTTCAAGGTTTTTCCTACGGCATGTAGTTCGGTGCCCTGGGATATCTGGCAAATGTTCTTTCGAGGTTTTGCTCTGGGAGGACATATAATTCATTGCCCTGGGAGATCTGCAGATAGTCTTACGAGGTTTTTCCTATGGCATGTAATTCGTTGCCCTGGGATATCTAGCAGATGCTCTTTCGAGGTTTTGTCCTATGGCATATAATTCGTGTCCCTGGGAGATCCGATAGGTTGGGCTGTGTGCCCGTAATCAGTCTTGGGATGCTCTTGCAAGGTTTTGCCATGACCACATGTAATTCATGCCCTGGGAGATCCTATAGGTAGAGTTGTGTGCTCGTAATAGCTTGGGATGCTCTTGCGAGGTTTTGTGGTGACCACATGTAATTCATGCCCTAAGAGATCCTATAGGTAGAGGTGTGTGCTCGTAATATTCTAGGATGCTCTTGCAAGGTTTTGTGGTGAGGTCACATATAATATGGCCCTGGGAGATCTGCAGATAGTCTTTCGAGGTTTTTCCTATGGCATGTAATTCATTGCCCTGGGATATCTGTTAGATGCTCTTTCAAGGTTTTGTGACACACATAATAAGTCCTGAGGATTCCACAGTATGGCCAGTGATGATGAAGACCTCCAGGTGGTGGGCCTGCATCTAGTATGAAAAAGGACTGGCTCTATAGAACTTCCTATGACGAGTAGATTCAGAGATTGATTGAGATAGCAACAGTAGTGACGATGACGATTATCCAGTGACGATGATCCAGAGAAGAAGACTTGTGCTAGAAGACCTGTGCTGAGAAATACCTTCCTAGTTAAGAGGGAGTGTTGATGTATATGTAACTTCAGAATGTATTTCATATATGTATGTTGTATGTACTCCTATAGAGATGGTATTATTCCTCTATACAGAAGTGTCGTCATTTATATTGTAAATTTCGTAACTTATACTTGATGGGTTATTAGACCACCTTGTTTGGGTCGGCCCTGTATAAGTCATGTGGGTCAAAGGGTTATTAGACCACCCTATTGGGGGTCGACCATGTGGGTCGAAGGGTTATTAGACCACCCTATTGGGGGTCGGCCCAATCAGCATTATGTTATGAGGTTAAGTTCGAGCCTACATGATTTATGTAAAAGGAAAGTCAAGTCAAGTAAAAATAGAGTGTGGGAGGCACTCTATTTCATCACTCACTTCTCACTCATGCACTCAAGGAGGAGTGGCGCACTTATGGAGGAGGAGGATCTGCTACTAGGATATGTCTATCTCTTATGTTTGGGTTGTATCATTGCTCTATCTATCTCTGAGGAAGTTATTGGGGTTTTTCACCTTTATGGTTTTCCCCAAGTAAATCTTTGTGTCTCTTGTGTGCTTGCATTATTGTCTCCATGATTGATATGTTGTAGATATGTTGTACATGTTGTTCTCTCAGTTAAGATCCTAGATCAGATTGAAGTAAATTCTGAAAATTTAACAAAGTAAAATTAGGGTCTCTGTCTGAGATTATCTTCTTAGGGACCCCATGAATACATATACACTCACTTATAAATACTCTTTCAACATCAACAACCTCGTAAGTGTTTCTAACTAGAATAAAATGGGATATTTTGGTTAGTTTATCAACTACCACCAATATGGCATTATGTCTTAGATATGTGAGAGGAAATCCTACAATGAGATGACCTCCCACTTAGACATAGGAATGTCATGTGGTTGCAAAATACCAGCTAGGTTGCGGTGATTAGCTTTTACTTGTTGATATTCCAGGAACTTAGCAACAAATTTCACTACATCATGCTTCATGCTTGCCCAAAAGAAGAGCATCTTCATGTCCATATGCATCTTCTTCACTCCTAGATGCACACGAAGTGATTTGTGGGCCTATCTAAGGATAGTGTCTCTAATATCTCCTTCCTAAGGGATATAAATCCTCCCTTAAATCACAATATCCCATATACCTCTAAATGATACCCTTCATACTTAGGTTTTGGTTTCCTCCCACTTTGTAGTACAGACTTCACCTTTAGATACCAACTATATCCCAAAATTTGTCCCAACATTCTCTCCTTTAAATTGACTTTTAAGGGTACTAAGGATAATATCCTTGGTCTTCTTCTCAAGTCATCTACCACAATGCTCCCATACCCTTTGATGTATGCAATACCAAATTCATACTCACTCATACCATAACCTTTTCCTAGCATTCAAATACCTTTGTGTAAAAATGTACTGTAATCTTTGATGGTCAGTATTGAGCATGAATATTTACCCTACAAGGTAGTGCCTCCAAAAATTTAGGGAGAACTTGATTGCTTCCAACCCTAAGTCATGCGTGGCGTAAATATCCTCATGAGATTTTAACTTACAGGATGCATAATCTATTACTCCATGTCACAAATATTAAATAATAAATAAAGACACTTTAATAATTTTTAATAATAGTAATTATAATAAGAAAGAGGACATGACTCCTCAAATCATTGACCAAATCCTTACTAAAGGTGGGCCATCCTTTTTAAAAAATCATCTCATATCAATTCAGTTATATATTTATGTTTTATATTTTCACGATATAGATATATCATTGGTATCAGATCTTGAATACCAAGCTACTTGGGAAGAGTAGAAGATGGCTATTTTTTCTCATGCATTCACCACCCTTCTACCACTTTCTCTCCGCTACATCCATTCCTTCCATTATTCTCACCACTATCTTCCCTTACCCTATCCTAAAACCTTCCACTCCCTCCTTGCCACCTCCTGCAAATTCCACTTTTCCCATCATCCCCACTCACCCCTGTTCTACTTCTCCTTCTTCCTTCACTTCTCTCCCACCTCATGCCGTCCTCCTTCCATTGCATATCCCGTTGCACTCCATACTCCCCTTCTTGTACATGCACTTAACTCTCCATACCCCCATGCCCATACTCCATACACTTGTGCACCCCTTCACTCTTCCCTTCCCCACACTCGCCATCACTCCCATTTTTCCCATGTTTATACCACTCCTCACCTGTGAATGCATCTATCCATCCAACACACTCCTTGTTGTTTCTTTCCCACTCCACTTCCTACACCATTGCGCACTCACACTCCATGCATCCCCCAATAACATCGCCCTTCCCAATAATAAAGATGAATAATATTTCACTATATCCAACATTATGATAGATGAGGAGGAAGTAAAATATGTGTCCATGCATATAGAAGGATACACATACAATTGGTAGATGTGGTGGAAAGGAGAAAATTATTCTTACACCTGGAACTTGTTCAAAAATGACATTTTAAAAGTATTTCCAGGAATCACTCAAAAAAAAAAAAATTCGAAACTTACCAAGTTACATAAAAGAGGAAATGTCGAGAAATTTACACATTAGTGGGAATCCCCTTCCACATGAGTATTTGTATTATATAACAACCAATTAGTTGAAACTTAATTAGGAGGCCTTAAACCATATATCCAAAACAAATTAAAAATGCATGAAATATTGAACCTAGAAGTGGCAAGATGTAAGGAGAAAGCAACAAAAGCCAATTTGGAACTTTCCAATTAAGAAATGGAAGAACATATTTAAGGAAAAAAACACCATTGACAATGGACACATATAAATATTGAATGCATACTTCCGCACATACAATATGACAAATGAAGTTTGGAATCTCAATGAATGAAATAAGGTAAATGAATACGGTGCAGAGACAGATGGGACGGTCCGAAACACAAGTCTCGCATATAAGATAATTCAAATAAATTATTTACATGTGAAGTAGAAGGAAATAATGAATTAAATGCATAAGAAACAAAAAATGAAAAAGAAGAGAACACCCAAAATATTGCAACTAAATACGATGACACATCTACAAAATCACTTGTAACCATGACTGGCATCAACCAGGCACAAACGCTAAATTTAAAAGGGCATATTAAAAATGATAACATCACAATACCAATAGATACAGGAATCACCCAAAACTTTCTCAACATAAGAGTCACAAGGAAACTCAAGCTATTCATATATACATGTCCAGACATGAAGGTGATGGTTGCAAATGGAAAAAATATTGAGAATGTAGAGAAGTTCCATAAGGTGAAAATTCAAATACAGGATTTTAAGTTGGAATAAGAACTCTACATTGTACCTCTATGTGGAGTATACATCATTTTAAGAGTCCAACGACTACAAACATTGGGCACCTAATCGACCAATCATCAAAAAAATTTCATCAAGTTCAAGTGGAAAGGAAAAAAGTATAATCTATATGTGTTCCAACCACCCGAGACGCAAGTGGTTTCATCTCATATCCAAAGTCATCGGATGGGGAGATAGGATTCATAACAAGATGATACTACAAAAGAATAATTCCAAGAGATACTTCAGAAATATGAAAATATATTTCAATATCTACCCATGCAGTTACCACTAGAAATAAGGATTGAAAATATAACCGATGTTAAACCAGGGTTAAGCCTAGTCAAACTTAAACCCTATAGATTGTTAATTTTTCGATAATTTCATTCCATTATCATTCAGGATCACTAAGAGAATAACATGTACAACATATCCATAGCATATCAATCATAGACACAATAACAAGCACACAAGAGACAGAGAGTTTCCTCGAGGAAAACCAAGAAGGTGAAAAACCCCGCAACTTCCTCAGAGATAAGATAAGCCACAAACCAAGATCACAATGATCAAACCCAAAGAGATGTCTCTAGCAGATACTCCTCCTCCTCCACGTGTGCACCACTTTCTCTCTTAGCTATGCGAGCTTGAGAAGTGATGGAATGAATCAAATGAGAGACACAACCTCTCTATTTATACACTGACCTATCCTGCCAATAACGTAACTGGGCCGACCTCTTAGTGAAGTCTAATAACCCAACCACTTAACTCAACCAGGGTCGACCCCACATTGGTGATCTAATAACCCATCAAATATAAGTTGTGACACTTACAAATACAAATGATGACACTTATGACTGGAGGAATAAAACATCTCCATCATGAATATAATAAGGTACAATTGTAATACATAGAAGATTATCTTCTGAAGTTACCAATACATCAACACTCCCTCTTAACTAGGAAGGTATTCTATCGACACAGGTCATCAATACATAATGCCACAAGTCTTCAATTCTGGAGCTGGATCATCATCACTGGATCACAGAGCATCATCATCATCACTGTTGTTGTACTCAACATCTTGATCATTGGGTTATCTCTTCAATTCTTCTCGTCATAGGAAGTTCTGGAGAGCCAACCCTTTTTCATGTTGGGTGTAGGCCTAGCCTCCTATGGGTCTTCATCATCTGTGCGAACGGTCTGATAGAGGTGGACTCTTAGGACTAATTACGTGCGGATTCAAAACCTGACCAGAGTATCCCAGGAACATTTATGTTCCTAAGCACGACTGGCAAGATCTCTCTCAGGACTGATTACATGCATCTCTTCACAATACCTTTAAAGAGCATCCCAGGAACATTTATGTGCCACAGCACGACCGGCAAGATCTCTAAAGAGCATCCCAGGACTTATTACGAGCACACATCTCAACCTATCGAATCTCCAGGACTTATTACATGTGAATAGGAAATACCTTTAAAGAGCATCCCAAGAACATTTATGTGCCACAGCACGACTGGCAAGATCTCTAAAGAGCATCCCAGGACTTATTACAAGCACATAGCTCAACCTATCGAATCTCCAGGACTGATTACATGCCTCCCTAGCAAAAGCTTGAAATAGCATCCCAGGACTGATTACGAGCACACAACTCAACCTACTGGATCTCCCAGGATCTTTTACATGCTACTGCACAACCTTCCACATATCATCTCTGACCTCCAAGTATCATCCTGATACTCATGATCCAACTGATCATCATCGCATGGTACATCAACCTAATGCACACCAACATCACAGGATCATCTTGATCATCATCACAACATCATCCTGATGCATATCATACAGAGTATCATCCTGATACTCATCACACATAATCATCATGATCATCGTCATAGCATTGTCCTGATGCACATCATCCAAAGCATCATCCTGATACTCATCACATATGATCATCGTCATAACAACATCCTGATGTATGTCATCTGAAGCATCATCCTGATGCTCATCACACAGTGCTTACATCCACAGCCATGGGAGGATCCTCCTACCACCATGCTTGGAATGGGTCCTGCAAATGTGTCCCATCACTTCTTCCTCAAAGTATCTTCTATCTGAAGAACACCAAGCCTCTCTCTTAAGTACTCGAACTTCACTCTGGCTAGTGATTTGGTCAACACATCTGCAATCTGATCATTTGTTGCAACATACAGGAGCTTCACTGCTCCTCTCTGCACCATATCCATGATATAGTGATATTTGATCTCGATGTGCTTCGACCTGTCATGGAACACCGGGTTCTTTGAAAACTTCACACAACTCTGGTTGTCACAATAGATACAGGTAGAATCCAATGGGAGATCAAATAACTCAGACAGTAGCTTCCTCAGCCATACTGCCTCACAACTAGTCGAACAAGCTGCGACATACTCTACTTCGGTTGTACTGAGTGTTATGTAGTATTGCTTCCTGCTAAACCAAGAGATCACACCTAATCCCATACTGAAGCAGCACCCCGAAGTGCTCTTTCTATCTACAACACTGCCTGCCCAATCTGAATCAACATAACCCTCTAGGTTAAACTTTTGATTCGCATCATACTTGAGCCCATAGTCAACCGTACCCTTCAGGTACCTCAGAATATGCTTTACAGCAACTAGGTGAAAACCTCTGGGATCCATTAGGAACTAGCTCAATGTGTTCACCACAAAGCAAATATTTGGTCTCGTGTTCATCAGGTACATCAAGGACCCAATAATCTGACGATACATAGTGAAATCAACTGACTCCGATGAAGCATCACATAATATCTTCAAGTTCAATGCCATATGTGTGGCCATGGCCTTGCAGTCCATCATCCCAAACCACTTCAGGATCTCTACTGCATACTTCCCTTGTCCAAGTAAGATTCCATCTGCACTATGCCGCACCTCCATGCCTAGAAAGTAGTGCATCATCCCCAAGTCCTTCATCTCAAACTTGGCAGCAAGCTTCCTCTTCGTTTCGGCAATCCATCTATCCTCACCTATCACAAACAGGTCATCCACATACAGTAGTAGTATCACTGGATTGCCGTTCGCAACCTTGTAGTAAAGGTTGGAATCCACTTTACTCTTAGTAAAGACCAAACTGGATAGGAAACTATCTATCCTACCATACCAAGTCCTAAGAGCTTGCTTCAAGCCATACAAGGCTTTCTTCAACCTGCACACATATGACTCCCTGTCATGTGTCTCAAAACTGAGTGGCTGCTCCACATACACTTCCTCTTCGACTACACCATTCAAGAAAGTTGTATTGACATCCATCTGGTGTATCTTCCATTTCATCATTGCAGCCAAAGCAAGTACTGTTCTGATGGAAGAGTATATGGTTAAAGGAGCAAAATTCTCTTCATAATCTATTCCCTCTTTCTGGGAGAAGCCACGAGCTACAAACCTCACCTTGTATTTCTCTATGCTACCATCTGCAGCATGCTTGATCTTATAGATCCACTTGGAAGTCACAACATACTTCCCATATGGTCTTGGGACTACATCCAAAACATCATTCTTCATGATCGACTCGTATTCCTCGACCATGGCATCCTTCCATTCTTTCTTTTCCCTTGCTTTTTCATAACTGGAAGGTTCTTTGTTCATAATGTCACAGAGCAAGGAAACATAGCTAGTGTGTGACCTTGTCCTTTTCCTTTCTCTGTGTTCCTCTTCTAGAATACCATACCTTTTTGCATCTTGGATGAGCTCTCTCGCCCATGCAGGTTTCCTCTTGTGAGAATTCTTCTCACGGGGTGGATCTACAGGTTCTTGTGGATCTTCAATTTCACGATTTTCTTCTGGAATTGTTTCATTCATATTAGTGTCTTGAATTTTGGTTACCCTTGGCTCTTCATTGTCTTCAGAAGGTGTCTTCCTTGATTTGATGTATGCTGAGTTTTCATCAAATGTCACATCCCTGCTGATGTCAATCTTCTTGAACCCTGGAAAGTAGATTCTGTAAGCCTTCAAGCTTTCACTGTAACCCACAAAGATGCCCTTCTTTCCTGAAGGATCTAGCTTTGTCCTCTTTTCCTTTCGAAAGTGAGTATATACTGGACAACCAAATATTCTGAGATGGCTAACTTCTGGTTTCTTACCAGAGAAAACTTCTTCAAGTGTTTTGTTTTCAAGTATCTTGTGAGATGTTATGTTCTGCACATATACAGCTGTCCTAGCTGCTTCTTCCCATAGGTACATAAGCAAATCCTGATCATGCAGCATTTCCCATGCTGCTTCCATGATAGTTCTATTCTTCCTTTATGCAACTCCATTCTGTTGTGGATTGTAAGGAGTAGTCAACTCCCTCTTAATCCCTGAACAACTACATAACTTCTTGAAGTCTCCTGAAGTGAATTCTCTGCCATTGTCGGATCTGAAGGTCTTGATCTTCTTATCAGTTTGATTTTCTATCAAGGCTTTGAATTCCTTGAACTTATCAAACACTTCATCTTTTCTCTTCAAGAAGTAAACCCAAGTCTTCCTAGAGAAATCATCAATGAAGGAAACATAGTATACATGCCCACTCAAAGAACTGGATGACATTGGTCCACATACATCAGAGTAGATAATCTCCAAAATTCCTTTCGCTTTGCTTTCACTGCTTGGAAATGCCTTCTTAGTGTTCTTTCCTTTTGCACGCCCTTTGCAAATACCTTCATGCTTTGACTAGATTTCAGGAAGACCCTCTACTACTTTGCTTGCTATGGGAAGTGCTCTATAGTGCACATGAGCAAGCCTTATATGCCAAAGTTCACTTGGCTCCATGGACTCATGTTCCATGGCATGTTCAGGTTGTCCCTTCAATTTGTACAATCCTCCCTCTTGTTCTCCAATCACTACTGCATCATCAATGTCTTACCATTTGGCCACATGAGTACTTGGCCATCTATAAATACAACTCTCATTCCCTTTGCATCCAGAGATGATATGGAGAGAAGATTCTTTTTGAGTCTAGGTACATATAGAACATCTTTCATTTTTAAATACTTCCCAGAGTCTAACATATAGGAGGATTCACCCCTTCCTTTTATAGGATATTGATAGTCATCCCCAAGTTTCACCTTATGAGGTGACTCATGTTCAGATAGGTCTACAAAGGATTATTTAAATCCTATCATGTGTTTGGAAGCGCCACTATCAATAAGCCAATCATCACACCCATGTGAGATAGTACCTGTGACAGCAGAGATCAGCACGTATTCTTCCTCACTTTAAGAGTCTTCACTTTCTTCCCTAATATTCTTCTGAGGAGGTTCATTATCCTCAACAGCATGAGCATGATGCCTCTTCTTGATTTTCTTCTTCTTGAAGTTGTTGTTAACTTCTTTTCTTTTCTTGGGACATTCTGAGGAAAAATGTCCTTTCTCATTACAATTGAAGCATCTCATATCTTTCTTCTCTTTGTGATAGGAATGAGAATATTTCTTGTGGTGAGATGGCTCCCTCTTGAACTTTCTTTTCTTGGTGTTAGTTGTGAGAGCTTGATATTCACTTCCCATCTTTTCTTCTCGGGCCACAATCCTAACTTCTTCTTGTGAACATTCCTCCCATAGTCTACTAAAGGAGATCAGCTTTTTTCTTGCACAAATTCCTTGGATGAAGGAGTCCCATGACCTAGGTAGGCCTTTTAATGTGGTCATTACAATTTATCCATTCTCCACCACTTCATCCAGAGCTTCAAGTTGTTCCTTAATTTGAGAGACCTTAGAAAAATAGGATTGAATGGTCTCTCCATTCTGGATCTTTAGCCCTTTCAATTGGTTCCGTAGAGTCATCTTATGATTTATGTTTTTTCCTTCAAACAACTTAGTCAAAGAGTCAAAAATCTCCTTAGGTGTCTTTAGGGAAGACATATGGGGTATGAGATGGTCCTTAATAGAATCAGCAATGATTCGCTTGGCTTTGACCAAGTTCTTCTTGTGTAAGGCCTTAGCCTCTTCTCCCTCTGGAACGGGAACCTCTTCACTTATGTAAGTGCCCAACTCATTCTCTTCTAGGATTAACCCAATCCTATACTTCCAGGCTCGGAAATTATCAACCCCTTCAAGCTTATCCTCAAGATTGGTGTGGTGAGACATCTTAAAGAGTACTTCAAATGGAAATAGAAAGTTTTTAGCTCTTACCACTTGTTTTGCTGAAAACTGGATCTGGAGCTGGAAATGTGAATTTCAAAATTCTGAAAGGATAGAAAGATGCGACTTGTTGAGTTGGTCAAGCTGATATACTCCAAATTTGAAAAGTGCAAAATTTGACCCCTCAAAATTGCCTTTGAAACTTTCGGATTCACTAGACAAGACCCCAAACTAGGGTTTTATTTTCTCGGAGCTTCACCCAACCAAAAAGTTTGATCCAAAGCTATAAACTTTGATTTTTTAGAGGAGCTTCCAGCCATGGTCTTGGATTTCAAAAATTCCAACTTTCTCCGAAGCCCCTAATTTCCCACAGCAGAGATTAAGTTAAAACTGAAAATGCTCAGAATTGACTTCTGTCTCGACAGAAATATGCGCCCTTGCTAGGAGAGTCAATCCAGCCTCCTTCCTTTGATGATCTATGGAGAGAAACCCAAAAATTAAGAATCCCTAGCTTCTGCAGTTGCACAGTGTCTTCTTCTTAGGTCAACTCTGATACCATGTTAATTTTTCGATAATTTAATTCCATTATCATTCAGGATCACTAAGGGAATAACATGTACATCATACCTATAGCATATCAATAATAGACACAATGACAAGCACACAAGAGACAGAGATTTTCCTTGGGGAAAACCAAGAAGGTGAAAAACCCCGCAACTTCCTCAGAGATAAGATAAGCCACAAACCAAGATCACAATGATCAAACCCAAAGAGATGTCTCTAGAAGATATGCCTCCTCCTCCACTTGTTCACCGCTTTCTCTCTTAGCTATGCGAGGTTGAGAAGTGCGTGAATGAATCAAATGAGAGAGACAACCTCTCTATTTATACACTGACCTGTCCTGCCAATAACTTAAATGGGTCGACCTCCTAGTGAAGTCTAATAACCCAACCACTTAACTCAACCAGGGCCGACCCCACACTGGAGGTCTAATAACCCATCAAATATACGTTGTAACACTTGCAACACTTGCGACACTTACAAATACAAATGACAACACTTATGACTAGAGGAATAAAACATCTCCATCATGAATATAATAAGGTACAAGTGTAATACATATAAGAATATCTTTTGAAGTTACAAATACATCAACATAGATACCCCCACCACCATAAAATAGAAATAGAAATATTATTTCAATATCTATTGAAATGTGGTGTTATCACAAAGAGTAGAAGTCCATATGCAGCTCTAGTCATATTAGTTCGGAAGAAAGATGGATCATTTAGACTATGCATAGATTACAAATGATTAAATAAAATAACAATCAAGAACAAGAATCCAATTCCATTCATCGATGACATGTTGGATGAACTTCATGAATCCAAATATTTTCCAAAACTTGATTTAAGATGAGGCTATTATTAAATCTAGGTCAGAATAGAAGATGTCACAAATACCACTTTTCAAACACATGAAGTGCGCTATCAATTCAAGGTAATGCCTTTTGGATTAACGAACTCCCCCGCCACCTTCCAAGCAGTTATGAGTGATCTATTCCATCCTTACCTCAATAAATTTGTGTTAGTATTTTTTGATGGTGTCCTTATATATAGTAAGATATGGAAGGAACATCTAAAGCATTTGGAACATATACTATCTCTCTTGGAAGAAAACAAATTCTATGCAAAAAGGTAAAATGTATATTTGGAAAACAAGAAGTAGAGTATCTTAGTCATATTATCTCAAAGGAAGGATTCAAGGAAGATCCAAAGAAAATCCAAGAGGTCAATGAATAGCCCCAACCAAAAAATATATCCAATTTAAGAGGATTCTAAGGATTGACCAATTACTATCAAAGATTCATCAAGAACTATGCTCATTTAACTGCTCCGCTAACCAACCTCCTTAAAAAGAATTCCTTTCAATGGAGTGATGAAGCAAGAAGGTGTTTTGAGGCATTGGAATGAATTATGTCTACAACTCCTATTTCAGCAACACCTGATCATTTCTCAAAACCATTCATAATTGAATGTAATTCCTTAGGGTTTGGGATAGGAGAAGTATTGATGCAAGAAGGACACCCAATTTCTTTTGAAAGAAGGAATTTAAACATAAGGCGATTCTTACAGTCTACATATAACAAGGAGATGCTCGCATTCATGCATGCATTAAATAAATTGAGACAATATATTTTGGGAATCAAGTTTATGATCCATATAGATCATAATAGTCTTCAACACTTGTTATAAAAAAAGACATTAACAACTGAACAATAGAAGTGTATAGAGAAAATTGATACATTTGATATGGAAATCCTACATAAAAAGGGAAAATACAACATAGTAGTTGATGCTCTGTCCATAAAAGATGAATAAGTGTAAGTTTTTGCATTATCAACGATGATCCTTGAATGGATGGATGAATTTCGAACCAAATATGCCAAAATCCTAGAGACTTGATCCATAATTAATGATATAAATTAGTACCCCAAATTTGAATGGAAAAATGATCTCTTCTAGTATAAGGGAAGAATCCACTTAAGCCCCTTCTCAACTTTTAAAACCAAAGTACTTAAAGAATCCCATGACTATTCAGCTACATGACATGTAGGATTTTTTAAAACCTATTATAATTTAATACAATCATTATTTCAAGGGAATGAATGCAGACATTCGCAAATATGTAGAAGAATGTGACATTTTCCAAACAAATAAAAATTAAAATATCCTAACCACTGAGCTAATCCATCCATTGCATAACCCAAATCAGAAATGAGAAGAAATCTCAATGGACTTGAAGGCTTACCCATGTCAGAAGGGAAGGAAAAAATATTAGTGGTACTAGGAATACTAAGTATGCACATTTCATTGGGGTAAGAAAAAAAAATTCTACCAAGGAAACAATTGAATTTTTTGCAAAACTTTCTACAAGTTACATGGGTTTCCAAATATTATTGTTAGTGATAGATACATCAATTTTAAAGGAAAATTTTGAAGAAAATTTTGCAAAACAATTGGGATGTCACTTAACATGAGCTCTGCTTACCATCCCCAAATTGATGGCCAAACAGAAACCATCAATAAATTATTAGAAACCTACCTTCGTTGTTTTGTAACCGACAAGCAACATAAATGGTTTCAATGGTTTCATCTTACTTAATGGTGGTATAATACCACATATCATACATTTACTAAAATGAAAACATTTTAAGTTCTCTACGGATATGAACCCCTAAAATGGAAGGAGATAGCCACAAATCAGGAAAAGGTTGCATCTGTAAAAGATAATTTATAATAGAATCACAATTTTGTTTAAATACCCAAAGAGAATCTAACTATTGCTAGGAATCAAATGAAACAACAATCCAATCAACACCGAATAGAAAGAGAGTTTGAAATTGGAGATTGGGTATTTGTGATACTACAACCTTTTATACAATTATCACTTAAACAAGGTGGAAAGCATAAACTAGCTTGAAGGTTTTATGGACCATATAATATCAACATGAATATTAGTCACGTGGCATATGGATTGGGATTACTGTACACGAGTCGCATCCACAATGTTTCTCATTTATCATGTCTAAAAAAGGTGTTATGACAACACTAGAAAGTGCAAACAATGCTTTCTATGTTGGATGATGAAGGATGAATTATCTTGGAGCCATAATATGTTATTCCTAATAGGGAAAAGATTGCAATATTGAGTTATTAAATAATATCTTATTAAATGGAAAAATCTTGTTGAAGAAGATGCATCTTGTGAATCATAACTATTTTGACAACTACATCCTTGATTATCATTGCTTTGAGGAAAAAGAAATTTTAAGGGAAGGAAATTGTTACAAATATTAAATAATAAATAAAGACACTTTAATCATGATTAATAATATTAATTATAATAATAAAGAGGATGTGACTCCTCAAATCGTTGTTGAAATCCATATTAAAGGTAGGCCATCTTTTGTAAAAACTCATCTCATATCAATACAATTATATATTTATATATTTATATTTTCAAAATATGGATATATCACTCCACCTTCTTGCATTAGTACCACATCTAATCCTTGATTTGAATCATTTGTGCATACTATGAATTCCTTATCCATATCTAGTACATGTAAGATTGGTGCACTTGTTAACAATATTTTCAATTCTACAAAAATATCATCGCATTGACTGGTCCATTCATATCGGATCCCCATGTGCTACAAGTTGGTAATGTATTTTTCAATCTTGGAAAAACCTTCCATGAATCTTCATTAATACCCCGCTAACCCCATTAAGCTATTCACTTCATGCGCATTCTTCAGAATCATCCAATCCTTGATGGACTTTACTTTTTCTGGTTCTACTGGGATCCCTTTCCTTGATATAATATGTCCCACATAGTGAATCTCCTTATGGAAGAAATATCACTTTGACAAATTACCATATAATTTATGTTCCCTTAAGCATGAAAAAACTAAGTGTAAGTGCTCCTCATTCTCTTTTGCATTTTTAGAATAGATAAGAATATCATCTAAAAATACCTACATGAAGCAGTCCAATTACTTATGGAAAACATTATTCATGACGCTCATGAATATAGCTGGTGCATTAGTTGAACCAAATGGCACCGCTATGAACTCATAATTCCTAAATTAAGTTTGGAATGCAATCTTGGGAATGTCACCTTATTTCATTCTTAGCGGGTGATACCTCTATCACAAATCGAACTTATAGAAAATTGAAGACCCTTTCATTTGTTCAAAGAGTCCATCCATCCTAGGTATTGGGTACCTATTCTTCAACATGGCTTTGTTCAAGTCCATATAATCTATGCATAAACACAGAGAACCATCCTTCTTATTAACGAAGATAACCGGTGCACCCCATGGAAAATTACTAGGTCTAATGAGTCCCAATTCTAGTAGTTCTCTTAATTTTATTTGAAAATCAAAAATTTATGGTGTTGTCAACCCATAAGGGGTCTTTGAGATTGGCTCTGCATTGGGTTTGAATTCGATCGTAAAATCAAGCTCTCTTTCTGAAGGTAACCTAGGTAACACACTTGGAAAAACATCCTTGACCTCATATAGAACTGGGTACGAGTTTAGAGCACCCTCCTTCTCCTCACATACTACTTCCACTACAAATAATTGACACCCTTTCCTTATACATCACCTTTCTTTCATCGTGGAGAGGAAATGAAAATACACCTTTCTTTTAAATCCCTATATCTGAATTTCCCTTCCTTCATTGTCAAGGCATAACACTTTCTTTACATAACAATCTAAGAAAGCTCAATGAGATTCTAACCAATCCATGTTGATAATGATGTCATATGTCCCTGTTGATGTATTTGTAACTTCGGAATGTATTTCATATATGTATATTGCACTCCTATAGAGATGGTATTATTCCTCTATACGGAAGTATTTGTATTCCTATAGAGATGTTATTATTCCTCTATACAGAAGTGTCGTCATTTATATCGTAAGTGTCGTAACTTATACTTGATGGGTTATTAGACCACCTTGTTGGGGTCGGCCCTGTATAAGTCATGTGGGTCAAAGGGTTATTAGACCACCCTATTGGGTGTCATCCCAGTCAGCATTGTGTTGTGTGGTTAAGTTGAGGCCGACCTAGTAAAGGTTATTAGGCAAGTCAAGTCAAGTATAAATAGAGTGCGCGAGGCACTCTATTTCATCATTCTATTCTCACACAAACTCTTTGGAGAGTGGCGCACTTGTGGAGGAGGAGAAGTTGCTGCTAGGAGATGTCTATCTCTTATGCTTGGATTGTATCATTTCTCTATCTATCTCTGAGGAAGTTATTGGGGTTTTTTACCTTTATGGTTTTCCCCAAGTAAACTCTGTGTCTCTTGTGTGCTTGCATTATTGTGCCCATGATTGATATGCTGTAGATATGTTGTACATGTTGTTCTCTTAGTTAAGATCCTAGATAAAATTGAAGTAAATTCTGAAAAACTAGCATGGTATTAGAGCTATCCTGAAAGAAGGCATAGTATGGCATTTATGACACTCATTGCACTTACCATGCTAGGGCTTAATATAGAAAAAACCAGTCATCGTAGCACTTTCGCTATAAATCCATTTTGGCGATGTTTTCAGCTCTGAAACTTTTACAGGTCGAACATAAGATCCCCATGTACCTTGTTTCCAAAGGAAAACTTCTAATTCATTGTACTTTGTGTTTTATGATTTGTACAATCTAGGGTTTCTACCTCTTCCAGATCTGAGTCATAAACAGGTGACCTAGGAAAAAGGTCATAAGTTGGGCTAGGAAGCTCCAAGTGAAATTTCGTCAAAAGTGACAGGTAGGGAACGGACTGTACTTTCACAGGCTGAAGGTTCAGAGGCCGAAAGTGAACCAGTGACATGTGGAAGTCCGTACAAGTTTGCTATCCTGGTTTATCCCATAAACAAGTCATGTTGCGACACTTGGCATATCTCTCTCTCAGAGAATCCAATTGAGGCAAGACCTATGGGGTTGGAAAGAGGACAGGTCAGGATACCACACGAAGAAGTTGCAAACCCTGTGGATTCATAATTTCGGAGTTACACCAGAAACAATTAGGTACATATTTCTGTCAAAATAGAATTGGATTTTGAGCACCTTCATTCATGGCTCTGGGAATTAGGGTTTCGAAAAAAGTTGGTATTTTTGTAATCAGAGACCACGGCTGAATGCTACTCATAAAAATCAAAATTTAGAGACCAAGATCAAATTTTTTGGTTGGGTAGAAGGACGAGCTTGATCAAACCCTAGTTCGAGACTTTGGTCGAAAAAATGGAAAATTAGGGCTTCTGCAAAAGTTGGAATTTTTTAAGTCTATGACCACGGCTGGAATCTCCTCAAAAAAATCAAAGTTTAGAGCTTTGGATCGAACCTTTTGGTTGGGCAGAAGGGTGGGCTTTATCAAACCCTAGTTTGGGATCTTGTCTAGAAGATCCGGAAGTTTTCAAAGGCAATTTTGAGGGGTGAAACTTTGCAGTTTTCAAATTCTGAGTATACCATCTTGATCAACTCATCAAGGCACATCTTTCTATCCTTTCAGAAGTTTGAAATTCAAAGTTTGAATTTTTAGGGTTTCCCTAACAAACCCTAATCCAATTCCAGATCCAGTTTCTACAAATACAAGTGGATTGGTTCAATCCTAGAAGAGAATGGATTGATCACATGCATAAGTGAAGAAGTTCATTTTTCAGAGGGAGATGAGGCTGAGGCCTTACATAAGAAGATTACAAGCAATCTCGATAGGTATGACTCATACAGGTATGTTTCGAATTTTGTTCATAATTAAGTTTATGATATGTTTGTCTTCATATTATTATGATTAGTACAATCTTGGTTAATTTTATACTTGTCGTATCACCTTAATAAAATTATGAATGCATGATAGAAGATATTCATTGGTTAGGGGTTTTGACACTTATGATTGTACTAATGCATGGTGATGTTGTATGAGGTTGATGTTGTCCACTAACATGAAAGGTACATCAAGAAAGACAAATCATGTTCTAGTTCAAGAACATATGACCATGGTGACATGAAGACAAAGGTTCATCCATTGCCATGGATCACATAGAAGATCTACTTACGAGGTATGTATAACTTGGTTCTATAATGGTTCACCTATGAGATATGCAGGTAACTAGCACAAGTCATTGAAGAAAACAAGAAGACATTATGCAGGTATGTTAGACATAACTAGCTAGCATGCTAATCCATGTATGTTTTTCCTATATCAAGTTAGAATCCTACCCATGGCATGATTGATAATGATTACTCATGAAGTCATAGGTTTGAATAATCATGGGTGTATGCATATTATGTTTCTTACCTTAATTGATGATACGACTAACCAGAAGAGTCATGAAAGTATAGGTTTGAGTAATCACGGGTTTAGGAATATTATGTTTCTTACTTTAATTTATGATATGACTAACCATAAAAGTCCTATATAAACCTTGAATACTAATGCTTATTATTTCTGTTTGAAATGATCATGACTATACATGCTTAAGATTATTGTGTTTTGATAGTATTGAAAATATACTAATGAATGTATGATTATGTATGAGATCTCGAGGATAACACAATAATGATACTAATAAGCATGCATAGGGATCGAGGATGAATATAAGTTCAAGGACAGGTAATCCAGGAAGCAAAGATCAAGAGGGAGCACACTCTAGTAGTTTCTGCAAGGATGTAGATATTCAGAGGGATTTGACCACTTCTCACAATCCACATCAGAATGGAGTTGCAGAAAGGAAGCAAAGATTGAGAGGGAGTCAACCCAACAAACAAACAAAGATAAGTATTTGAATTATCATTTCTTGCATATTTGATTGTTTAAATAATACTGTTCAATGATGTATATACTCATGTCCCTAGAATTAGGTTGTGTATTATGCATATTAGAATAGTTGCATTGATGAACAGTATACTACCAATATACATAGGTAAGTGGCTTATGGCACTATACAACATTCCATTGCTACTTATCTAGAATGAAACCTCGTTGCTGACATGTTGGGAGTTGTGCACACTCTTAACAATGTTCTGGTAGAGATTGGAAGGCATCTAGAAAGTCACGGGATATGGATAAATGTTGTATTGAAGCATTGGATAAATTAATTGCATGATTGTATGACATATTTCTTTATGAGTAAGAACTTGTTCTGAAAACTATGAGATGTTTCTAATCATGCAATTTAACTTTTTTTGTATGAAAGATCAGATACCAACACCTACAAAAGAAGGACTACAACATTTGTTCCAACAACAAAGATATCTATTGAAGATATTGAAGATATTGAATATATTGAAGTTCCCAGGATCTGGGATGAAGTAATGGAAGAATGCCATGATCCGTCGATCATGAAGAATGATGGTTGGGATGTGGTCCCAAACCAGAAGGGAAGTCTGTCGTGACTTCCAAGTGGATCAATAAGGTCAAGCATGCTGCAGATGGTATCACGGAGAAATACAAAGCAAGGTTTGTAGCTCGTGGCTTCTCCCAGAAAGAGGGATTGACTATGAAGAGAATTTTGCTCCTATAGCCAGATACACTTCCATCAGAATAGTACTTGCTCTGGCTGCAGTGATGAAATGGAAGATACACCAGATGGATGTCAAGACAGCCTTCTTGAATGGTGTAGTCAAAGAGAAAGTGTAAGTGGAGCAGCCACTTGGTTTTGAGACACATGACGGGAATTCATATATGTGCAGAACCTGGTATGGCAGGATAGATGGATTTCTATCCATTTGGGCTTTAACAAGAGTAAAGCAGATTCCAACCTTTACTACAAGGTTGAGGAAGGAAATCCAGTGATACTACTTTTGTATGCAGATAACTTGTTTGTTACAGGTGAGGATAGATTAATTTCCGACATGCAGCGGAAGCTTGCTGGTGAGTTCGAGATGAAGAACTTGTGGATGATGCACTACTTTCTAGGTATGGAGGTGTGGCAAAGTGCAGATGGAATCTTCCTTAGACAAGGGAAGTTTGTAGTAGTGATCCTGAAGAGGTTCGGGATGATGGACTGCAAGGACATGGCCAAACCTATGGCATCGAACCTGAAGCTTTTGTGTGATGCTTCATTTGATCTGGTTGATGTCACTGTGTATCGTCAGATGATTGGGTCCTTGATGTACCTGACGAACACGAGACTAGATATTTACTTTGCGGTGAACACATTGAGCCAGTTCCTGACAGATCCCAGAGGTGTTCACCTGGTTGCTGTAAATCATATTCTGAGGTACCTAAAGGGTACAATTGATTATGGGCTCAAGTATGATGCAAATCAAAAGTTTAACCTGCAGGGTTATGTTGATTCAGATTAGGCAGGCAAGAAGAGCACTTCTGGGTGTTTCTTAAGTATGGGATCAAGTGTGATCTCTTGGTTTAGCAGGAAGCAGTCCTACGTAGCACTAAGTACAGCTGAAGCAGAGTATGTTGCAGCTTGTTCAACTAATTGTGAGGTAGAATGGCTTCAGAAGCTACTATCTGAGTTATTTGATCTCCCGCTGGAGGCTACTGGTATCTTTTGTGACAACCAGAGTTGTGTGAAGCTATCTGAGAATCCGGTGTTCCACGACAGGTCGAGACACATTGAGATCAAATATCACTATATCAGGGATATGGTGCAGAGAGGAGCAGTAAAGCTCTTGTATGTTACAATGGATGAGCAGGTTGCAGATGTGCTGACGAAACCACTAGCCAGAGTGAAGTTCGAGTAATTCAGAGAGAGGCTTGGTGTTCTTCATATTGACGACACTTCGAGGAAGAAGTGATGGAGACATTTGCTAAAGCCATTCCAAGCATGATGGAAGGAGGATCCTTCACATGGCTATGGATGTAAGTGTCGGATGATGAGCATCGGGATGATGTTCTAGTTTATCCTCGATATGATCACTTGGATCATTTATATGTATATGCATCATGTTGGATGCTAGATATGATCAGTTGGATCATTTATATGTATATGCATCATGTTGGATGCTAGATATGATCAGTTGGATCATTTATATGTATATGCATCATGTTGGATGTTGGATATGATCAGTTGGATCATTTATATGTATATGCATCATGTTGGATGTTGGATATGATCAGTTGGATCATTTATATGTATATGCATCATGTTGGATGCTAGATATGATCAGTTGGATCATGTGTATGTATCTGTAGATGTATCAGGTGGATACATTGTATGATTAGGTGGATCATGTATTTGTATATGTATCAGGTGGATACATTGTATGATCAGGTAGATCATGTATGATGATATGTATCAGGCAGATACTATGTATGCATCAGGTGGATGTATTGTATGATCAGGATCATCATGGATGATGACCTTCAGGATGTTGCTCCAGATGACATGCATCAGGACGATGTAGTGATGATGATCAGGACGATCATATGTGATGACATGTATCAGGTGGATACATTACATAATCAGTTGGATTATGTGTGATGAGTTCTGAAGACATAGATGCACGTGAGCTTTTCGGACATGGTTGTATATGTGTTCTCCCATGGTCGCGATGTAATTGCTGGGATTTTTCGACATGGTGGCAAATGTGTTCTCCCATGGTCATGATGTAATTACCACGGCCATTCGAGCATGGTTGTAGATGTGTTCTCCCATGGCTGCGATATAAGTGCTAGGGCCATTTGAGCATGGTTGTAGATGTGTTCTCCCATGGCTACGATATAAGTGCTGGGCCATTTGAGCATGGTTGTAGATGTGTTCTCCCATGGATGTGATATAAGAGCTAGGGCCATTCGAGCATGGTTGTAGATGTGTTCTCCCATGGCTGCGATATAAGTGTTGGGGCCATTCGAGCATGGTTGTAGATGTGTTCTCCCATGGCTGCGATATAAGTGTTGGGCCATTCAAGCATGGTTGTAGATGTGTTCTCCCATGGCTACAATATAAGTGTTGGGGCCATTCGAGCATGGTTGTAGATGTGTTCTCCCATGGCTGCGATATAAGTGTTGGGGCCATTCGAGCATGGTTGTAGATGTGTTCTCCCATGGCTGCGATATAAGTGCTAGGCCATTTGAGCATGGTTGTAGATGTGTTCTCCCATGTCTGCAATATAAGTGTTGTGCCATTCTCGCATGGTTGTAGATGTGTTCTCCCATGGCGTAGATATAAGTGTTGTGTGATGTGCATCTGGGTTGTGCTTCGTGATACTTTGTGGCCATGGACAGGTTGTGCAGTAGCATGTAAAAGGTCCTGGGAGATCCAATAGGTTGAGCTGTGTGCTCGTAATCAGTCATGGGATGCTCTTTTGAGGTTTTGTTGACTCATGTAATAAGTCCTGAGGATTCCACAGTATGGCCAATGATGATGAAGACATGCAGGTGGTGGGCCTACATCCAGTATGAAAAAGGACTGGCTCTGTAGAACTTCCTATGACGATTAGATTTAGAGATTGATTGAGATAGCAACAGCAGTGACAATGATGATGATTCGATGACGATGATCCAGAGAAGAAGACTTGTGCTAGAAGACCTGTGTCAAGAAATACCTTCCTAGTTAAGAGGGAGTGTTGATGTATATGTAACTTTGGAATGTATTTCATATATGTATATTGCACTCCTATAGAGATGGTATTATTCCTCTATACTGAAGTATTTGTATTCCTATAGAGATGTTATTATTCCTCTATACGGAAGTGTCATCATTTATATTGTAAGTGTCATAACTTATACTTGATGGGTTATTAGACCACCTTGTTGGGGTCGGCCCTGTATAAGTCAAGTGGGTCAAAGGGTTATTAGACCACCCTATTGGGTGTCGGCCCAGTTAGCATTGTGTTATGTGGTTAAGTTGAGGCTGACCTACTAAAGGTTATTAGGCAAGTCATGTCAAGTATAAATAGAGTGCGGGAGGCACTCTATTTCATCACTCACTTCTCACTCATGCACTCAAGGAGGAGTGGCGCACTTATGGAGGAGGAGGATCTGCTGCTAGGATATGTCTATCTCTTATGTTTGGGTTGTATCATTGCTCTATCTATCTCTGAGGAAGTTATTGGGGTTTTTCACCTTTATGGTTTTCCCCGAGTAAACTTTGTGTCTCTTGTGTGCTTGCATTATTGTGTCCATGATTGATATGCTGTAGATATGTTGTACATGTTGTTCTCTCAGTTAAGATCCTAGATCAGATTGAAGTAAATTCTGAAAAACTAATAGTCCCTAAGGTGGTGACATATGCCTCCAACTTAGTAGTGCATACTCCTAGGTCAACCCAACACTCCTTCACCTTAGCTCCTACAACTTGTTTTACCCCTGAAGCCATTTTGACCAAAGAAAAATCATCATGCTTGCAGGATGCCAAACCACATCTATGATGTTGGAGGAGTACCATAGGTGAAATGATATGAGATGGTCTGTTGGGTCATCTCCTTGCTTCCCTTCAAATTTTGGAATATTGGAGAGAATTTTCGAAGGATTACCTGGCCAAGTTGGATCATTGCAGATGGGGTCATCAATCAAGTTAGCTAATTCAGGTAGATTTAATCTTGCCATGAAAGGAATTTTTGTATTAGGTTTTGGTCCCGCCATATTGTTGTGTGTGTTTCTCCCTCTAGGAGGTGAGGGTGGTGATAATGGCGGTATCACTTCTCCCAAATATGGAGAAGATGGGGGGTATTCCCACTAAGGGGTGGGGATGGGGTTTTGCTTCTTCTACGAGAGGAATATGCAAGGGGAGTTGTATGATATCCAAGGGGAGACAAGGGAGAGTTAATAAAGGAACATCCTCTCCTAGTTGATCCTAACAACGTTTCCTGAGAATGTACCTAGATAGAGTATATTCCCCATGAACCACGGGGAGTGAATGGGAAACCACCTCTATGGAGAGGAGAAATTCCTTGTAGTATGAGAGACCAACTATTATTTATTTGTTCCTCAATATTGATGGTCTATGTGATCAAGTGAGAGTGATATTAGGTATAGCACAAATGAACAAATGCAAAAATATGCCAACCACAACAGATGCAATTTGGCTCAAAGTGAGTGATAGGTGCTTGAGTCTTTGTGTGAGTAGTACACAAGTTGGATATTTTTTAACTATGCATTAGGTTATATTGTAATAGAAATAAAACAACATGTCAATTCCCTATAAGATGTAACATCCTTTCCTCTGAAAAGTCACTAATATTTCCAATAGATCACCTACCATTGGTGATGAAATCCTTCAACATTTATCTAATGAAGGTATGATAGATTCATATATCAAGTTAGGAGTTGGGGCTATGTTCTTGAAGGGATGCAAACATTTCCAACAAAAAATGAGATCTAACTTAGTAGTCAATTTCACTCACAATTTCTCCATAGAGATATCCTAGGTTTTGGACACTAAGATTGTTGGCTTAAACTGACCCAGAGGTTTCCAATTAGAACCAGGTTCTTTGCGGTTCTCCCTTTTGACCAACAAAACCCCTTCGCACCATCCCTTTCGGCAACAACCTGTGAGCAGGATGAGGTCTCACCCGAGGTGTATCTTATGGGGTACTGCGGAATCAGGTTTCCACAATAAATGATGAGTTGTTTATACGAACAAGCTGCGCAGCGCAAGATAGAAGGAGTGCGCTGCGGGTCAAAGCGATGTGGTATGAAGTAGGATCTACACTGCCAGCGACTACGGTGTGGTGATGGAAACACTGGGGACCTCACTAAGGGCTTCTTACTGCTGCAAATCTTCTACTAGAGCTGCGAATCACCCACACTTATCTTCTACTTGGAAGATCTTGAAAAGGTTAAGGCACTGAGATGAATATCACCCATCCATCCATTCAGGCACTTACTAGTTATCTTTCTAGCATTCATTCAAGGACTTAGATTATTACAACATGAACTGAAATTATAGACACGACTAACCGTGCTACATTCCTTCACTGTGTTTAAGAAAGTATTAAGCTTAAATGAATGAGTCACGATCTTAACATATAATTGAAATGTTCGCCATTCATCTGTTCCCGTGGAACCTAGCATATCATTCCCAAAATATCCTATTGGTAAATGCATATCAAAGTTCTCATATTACAACATGCAAGAAAACATTCAAACATTCATTCTACAGTCAATACAAACAGTCATTCATTCATAAAACATAATCGCATAACACAGGATTTAACGTGGTTCACTTCCCTGGATGGAAAGCTACGTCCACAAGAACGGTTGGTAATATATTTCTTTCAAAAGGGATGGGGAAACCGTTCTTAGTCTATGCACTTAGCTGCAGACTCTCCTTTCTCTCGGCTAGGTCTCTACGCACACAGCTACAGAGCCTTTAAAATATTCTCAGCTCGGAGAGATTTCTCAATACAAAAGGTTATATTATGATTATTCTAGCAACTAGTATCTAGCCCCCAAAAATAGAGCAACCCCATCCCATACAAAATTCTCTTCTTAAATAGATCATGCCCGAAGGTCATGTATGTACAATGTAGAAGACCTAAAACCCAAAACCCTAAGGGTTTCCAAAACTGCGTCGGTTTTCCAAACTGGCTTGCTAGCTCCTGGTAGCATCTGCTTGATCATGGTGGATCTCCACGTCCTCATCCTGTCGCTATCGGCCTTCCTGTCGCATGCGTGCCTACAGGTTGCTTCTGCCGAACCGTTTCTCTCTAATGGTTTCACCTTCCAAGCATGCCAAACGTCGCTTTCCTTAACAACCCACGCGTGGCCACCTTCCTGATTTGCTTATGTCCGCGGCTCGGCAATCCTGGAATATCTTTCCAAAAATGGCTGCTACCGGTCCAACCGGTGCCTGCACCTGATACTTGTCCAGCACTCTACTTTGTTGGCTCCACTTGGCCTCCTAACTCCATAGCACTGCTTCTTCACAGTAATGGTCTTCGTATCATGGCCAAAACTTCGATGCTGCACGCAACTCTGTAGTCTGGCCAAAAGTTGGGTGCTGCGGGCAACTTCGCAGCATCCTCAATACTTAGACAAATTTGTATTTATGAGCTGGGCTCATCTCAGCTTTCCCTGCTTATATCAAAAAGGTGTTTCCAAAACTTTTGTCTCAACCTGGGCCCAACATGCCCCTAACACTTACATGTGGCTCATCCTCAAGCCACTTGCTGCTTCAGTTGTCTCACTCTGCTCCGCGACCGGTGGGACCAGTTTGGCCGTGAACTCATTATATACACCGAGAAACTGCTCCACTGCTTCTTTGGTATCCTGCTCAACTTGATGAACTGTTTCAATCAGCGCTAGATTTATTTCCTCTCTAATCTGTCCCTGCACCTATTCCTGGTTGTCGTGCAGTTCCTTCAGTTTGTCCTCTATCTGCTGCGACATTGCCATGGTGTCCTCCATGAGCTACTGCGACTGATTATCCATCTCAGTCTCTTTTTCACGTAGTGCCTGGACTTCCTTCTTTAAGCCGTATATCTCCTTGTATCTCGGTAGCCTCTCCCTAGGTGGCAGAGCTTTGACCTCTGCATCCAATTTGTCTAATGCGGTTTGTTTTTCCTTTACCGCAGTCTTCACTTGCTGCAACCCCTGATCCTCATCAAGGGCAGTGAATGCCTTGGAAACTTGTTCCAACATATCTTGGCACTAAGCCATGCTACTCATTATGTTCTGCGCAGCGGTATTGACGGCCTGGTCTCTCAACTGCTGCTCAGTTAACGGCGCTTGTATGTTGATTTTTTCCTTCAACGAGGCAATATCTACCTCATAAAAAATTTCCTTATCTTGCATCTCTGACTTCAAAGATCTTACCCTGTCCTCGATCCTCAAAACTGTGTCTGCAGGATCATCCTAGAGTTCTATACCTTCAATATCCTATGCAACATTGGATATGGTAATCTCCAAATTTTGTCGGTGGTCCAGTTCGTTCCGTAGCTGCATTTCTGCATGCAGCTGAATTTGCCTGTGTGCTATGGTGAGCTCTACTTGTGACTTCATCGACTCCACCGTCCATTCATGCATCTCCTCAATGATCTGCGTGTGGATCAAGTGCAATCCTGGTAAGGGGATTTTGGCTAAGTCGAGCTCTACCCTCTCGACTCCCTTTGTGTCCAACACAACTTGTTCTGCCATCGGCAATGCAATAGCCAATGGGTCCACATGGACAATTCTAGTCTTCGATGGCAGTGTTATTGCTAGATGTTGGGTTTCTTGCTATGAGGTCCCGACCAACCTCCCTTCCACTCTTGTGCCACACGGCAAGATCAGGCTTTTCTAGACATCATCCATTTTCTTCATCAGGCCTTGCATTGCGAGCCGCGTCTTTTGCACGTCATCCTGGATGACCTTATCCTTTTTATCTTTATCTTCCATGGGCTCCTTCATCTGGTTTGAGACTGTTTCGGCTATCATCTCGTAGTCATCATCATTGAGGACTGCCTCCAATTGAATCTTTGTGGCCTTCACCTTCTTCCTCGACTTTGGCTTCTCTGAAGTCTCAGGTTCTTTTCTCTTCCCTGTTTCTTCAGTGATTGGGCATGAGAGCGGGATTGGCTCATCTTCTGCTGAATCTGTCTCCACGTCCATAACTTCTACATGGAATTCTGGTGGCCAATCTTTCATGAGTTCTTCGACGTCCTACTCATACATGATGTAGTTCCCTGGGAACCACTCCGGTTTCTTCGTTTGTGCTTTCGGCGATATGAAGATACATTTCATATCCACCTCAAAGTCGATGACGCGGATATACTTCACCGTGACCTGCTTTGTAATACGAGTTGTCTTCATGATTGCATCGCACAGCTAAATATAGTACTGGTAAAAGACTTCTGTTCTCGCATGCTGGCGCTCTGCATTTGTGTTCACCCAAAGGTTAGCGAACCGAAATCCTTTGGGATCATTGGTCTCCATAATGATGCCCACATAATCTCACGGCTCCTTCCATCCACAAAAAGCAAACAGGATGATGAGCCAGGTGAAATGGAACTGGCCGCCATTCACCTGTGTGTCATTGAGTTCTTCAAGGAAATCATTCAGAAAAAACTGACACCAATTATATTGGGTGCCTTCAGCCGCTGCGGCACCAAGGAGTATTACGCCCGCAGGCACCTCCGGAGGCCTAGCTGTTTTGAGTATCTTTCCTGTGAGCAGCTGCATTACAAATTTTGTTGCTCTATCCTCTGTATCTTCCATTGGGAAACCTCTTTTTCCCTTCACCACCGGGTGGGTTTTCTTCAGCTTCTGAACAGCCTCTTTTTCTTTGCTCTTCCCCTGGAAAAATTGCTTAGGATCCTTACCGCGCTTGCTTAGCCCAGTAATGCAGTGGATCAGATTGATATTCAGATCAATGTTTCTATCGAGCCATAGATATCCTTGGTGGATTCGCTCCATCAGTGTGCGAACCATGATATTAAGTTCTGGAGAACGGTCAAAATGTGGCAATCTTAGCAAGTTCAGTAGCCCCGACTGAACGACAAGTGTTAGCCAGCTCTTGTGTCATGTCCCAAATTTGGAATTGGGTCACAATGGCCTAATCACATTGGCCATATTCATTAGAGTTTGTAAAATTGATGTTAAAGGTCAAATAATTGCCGAGGAGGAAAATTACTAGTTTCCTAGGTTTGGGGTGGAAGCTTTGGGATTTGGAATAATGGGGATAATAAATGATGTTTGAACATTAGAGTGGCATAAATATTTAATAAAGGATCTAAATAAATATATGCAAGTGCAAATCAAAATGGCATTTGATCATGAAGACACATGGAGGAAGTGGGACCCACATATGGCTAGATTTCCCCACTACACTTGGCATCATTCTCTCACCAATTCGAATTCAAGGTGAATGGTAACATACTTGGGGGAGTCCAAAAGGTATTATTCATGGCATGACTCATCCAAGGTCGAAATATAGAGGAAGAGTAACTCCCATGGAAGAGGAAGAGGCAATTTGGAGTTAGTGAGACACTTGGGCTAGATTCCCTAGCTCTATGACAACAATGATGAAGATGCTATGAAACCTATGACACAAATCAGAACTGAAGGCTGACATATGACATATATGACATGTCAGGGCTAAAAATAGACTTCAAGAGGGCGCTCAAGGGTGTTAGGGCAGCTAAGATGCTTCCACATGTGATTTGGTGGAAGTGGGAAACTAGGAATTGTTGTACAAGTGGCGTTCTTTGGAATCTCTTCCCAACTTGAGTTGGCATGAGTCTCTTGGAAGGAATTCGACCCATGGAGGACATTAGAACTTTATAAATGTCAATAACAAAGAATGAAACCATCTTTTGATCATTTGTAGAATTTGCAATTTCATTTGTGAAGAGGGAGAGCTAGTGGATGACTAGTTTCTTGCCTTAGCCAATTTCGAGGGTGAAAGATTCCCATCCAAGTTGGTAATTGGAAAGGCCATTCAGACCTTTCATTTGGAGATTTAATGGAGTCTTTATTTGCAGGTGTAAGCTACAGGGCAGCTCATGGTTTCTTTTATTGCAGCTCACTCCTTCAACCATTTCCAGTTTTGATGGCATATTCTTGATCTTTGAGGGAGGGCGTTTTTGGTGAGCTATTGTACTCTTTGGGGAAGCTTTTAATGCCCCATTTCTTTTGTAATATGAATTAAATACTCTTTTCTTCATCTCCAAAAAGTTTCAGGTCGAAATTCCAAGTAGAAATGTATAAATCTCATTTTTAATGGAAGAACAATGCCATTTCCCCACTACCTTGTTGTGAGCCAATGTATTGATGATGATTTCGAATGAATGGATGATTCTCTGATATATTTGTGATAAATATACTGCCATGGATTTCTTCTACAATTTTCATGTACTGTACTTGAGCATTTGAAGCATTTTTACTCAGTTTAGTTGTATTGGGAGGTGAAATAGTGCCATTTCCCCAAGGGTCAAATTGGGGATTTTTGCAGTTGAATGGGAGAGAGTGAGAACAGTTGTAATAATCCATTAATGGTGCATATGAGACTTTAATAACATACTTAACACATTACATACCTCTGTTCATAAATTTGAGTGGGTTTGGAGGCATTTGGGAATCCATTTTCATTGTTTACCCCAGGGGGATTTGAACCCCAAATTACTAGTAAAATTGCATAATTGGTCCAGAATATTAAGAGAGTTTGTAGAGGTCTTTTGGTGGCAATATTTCATCCATAAACATAATATTCAAGTTCTAATATCATTCATACACCTTCCTTGAATATTTGAATGCATTTGGAGTCAATTTGAGACCTAGAGACCAATACTAGTCAAAGGAAAATCACTAGTAAAGTTACCTACATTGATCAGAATTGAAAGAGGATTTGCAGAAGTATTTTAAAGGTGCAAAAGAATCTCTGAAACACATATTTATGTTCTAATATCATTCATACACCTTCTCAGAAGATTTGGGATCATTTGGGGCAAATTTGGGACCTAGAAGGGAACATTTGGGTCAAAAAAAGTGAAAATTTGCAATTTTAATAAAATTCCTAATAAGGGACATTACATATTGGAAACCAGGTTAAAAACTCCCTTGGCATCCTTTTTCCAGCACATATACTGGTCTGGTTGAAAATATGGGTACTTGGGAACATCTGGCTCGTCCTTCTTCATTCCCAAGAGGTCATAATCCTCCCATTTACATTCTGCTATCTTTCCCAGCAGATTCTTAGCAGTCTTTACATGCTTTGAGATAGGTGACAGCGGGATGTCATATCTCACATTCTTGGACAATTTAAACACAGGGGCATTCAGTGCCCGCGGGGAGATATATTCGGGTGTCATCTTCAAGGGTTCTTTCTGAAATACTGGCGATTTTTGTGCCAAGGAGCCCATGTTTATGATCTTGGTTCGAGGTGCAGTTATGTCTTTTCCTTTATCTTTCGCTTTTTCCTACATTGTCAGATTAATTCTTGGTGATCTGCGGGATCCTTCACCTTGTTCTATGGCGACCTTCTTAACTAGAGTTTTCATTAACTGTTGAATCCCTCCGTGCTGAAAGATCCTCGGTGCTTCTTCAATGGTCAATTCTTCTTCTCTATAGGAAGGTTCGTACATTCACTAATGAGATAGCGGCTAAGGCAGACAGAATATAGATGGCTACTAGCTCGGAGAGGCTAATCACAAGAAAATTCTAAGTGCTCGGTAAGGTCTGCGAGTGTCCCAACGGTGTTATTTATAAGCGCAACAGATCCCCTCCTGTGCCCTTCAACGGCTAGATGGGCATTTAATGTGGTGTCCGTTGGTGAATTTGAGCGGATCCTTCGATCTTTTTTGTCGTCAACGTGCTCAGAACGGCTATCTTCTCGTTAAATGATGAAGCAGTTGCTGTAACGGTCATCTAATGGCTTTTTTTCTGAAAATCCATGCAACGACTATTTTTCTCTGAGTGCTGCGTCGAACTACGCGGCTACTTCGCAGTGACAAAAATTTCCAACTGTGCAGCTTCCACTTTTTTTTTTCCCTTCTGTGCAGCTTCAACAGTGCTGCGCAGTGCATAGATCATTCTTCTTATCATACCTTCTTCCATTTATCATACATGTACAGACTCCTTTATATTTCTAGTGTCCAATTCCAACTGTACTTGACACTTAGAACTTCCTTCCTTTGCTCGTTATTTAGGGTTCTGTGAAGCAGTGCTATCATGGTATAGCTTTAGCCTGCTTCCATTTATCAAGGTTGGCAAGGTATCACTAGCTAAATTGGCTAACTGGACTGCACCAGTGTTAGTAGCATGTATCACAGTATATGGACCAAGCCAATGCATCTTAAATTTACCAGGGAATTTCATGAATTTGCTATCATATAGGAGGACTAGATCACCTACCTGAAAACACTTATTCTTTATATGGTGATCATGCCATGCTTTCTCGCGGTCCTTCTGAGCTTGCTGGTGGAAGCCTATGATGAATCGATCTTCCTCCAAGCCTAGTAAGTGTAGCAATCTTTCTTCTAGAGCTTCGCAATCTGCCATCCCTGTGAATGTAGCAATTCTTAAACTAGGGACAATATATACCATAGGCATTATAGCCTCCTGCCCATAAACCAACCGAAAGGATGTCTTTCCTATCAATTTCTTGCATGTGGTCCTGTATGCCCATAACACAGATGAGACGCGCAGGTCCCAATCGTCTCTATTTACATTGCGTACCTTAGTGAGTGCATTCTCCAATATTTTATTGAAAGCCTCTACAGTACCATTCGCCTGTGGATGATATGGAGTACTGCGCTAATGACGAATGTGGAATTCCTCTGTAAGTGCCTCAATAGTTTTGTTCAAGAAGTGAGTACCTTGGTCACTCATCAAAATCTTCGGACATCCAAATCTGGTGAGTATTTCTTCAAAAAAAAATTACGCAGCAGTACTGGCGCTGGAATCCTTAACTAGTTTTGCTTCCGCCCATCTGGTGAGGTAATCAGTAGCAGTAATAATATACCTTGCACCCGTTCTTTTTCCTGGTGGGTTTATAGGACCCACAAAGTCTATTGCCCATTTTTCAAATGGCTGCGAGGTGGATTTAATGGCATTTCATCTCTTCGTGAAGGTCTTCCTATCCTTTGATAGACATCACAGTTCCTGCAATGTTCTTTGGCATCTTTATGGAGCATAGGCCACCATAGCCCTGCGCGCAATATCTTATGCGCTGTAGCCATTCCTGCATAGTGACCTCCCACGATTCCTGAGTGTGCATCTGCTAGAATAAATGGCTTCTCATGATTGAGTACGCACCTACGCAGGACTTCATCCGGCCCAAGTTTGTATAATTGACCTGCAATTATAGTGAAGTCCGCGGTGCGCACCACTAACTGTTTTTTCTGCTGGATAGAGAATTCCTGGGGTGCCAGCCCTGTGGTTAGGAAATCAATGAAATCCTTGTAATAATCATCGGCAACCTGTATAGCAAATAGTTGCGCGTCAGGTAGACTATCTTCAATGTTCGTCGGCTCCTCTCCCAACTCAATCCTTGACAAATGATCAAGTCCCAAGTTCAGTCTACCTAGCTTGACAACAATCTCAAAGTCATATTCCTGGAACAGCAATAGCCATTTGCATATGCGTCCCCCTAACACTGGCTTATTGACCAAATATTTCAACACAGAATGGTCAGTAAACATAAGGAAGTGCAATCCCAGCAAGTAGTGTCTAAATTTCTGTAGGGCATATACCATCGCAAGGCCTTCCCTCTTAGTAGTAGTATAGTTCTTCTCTGTTGTTGAAAGCTTTCTACTAGAAAATGCAATAGGGTGGTCAATACCTCCCTCTCCTGGCTGAGCTAACACAATCCCCAGGGCAATACATGATGCGTCAACATGGACATGGAATGGCTTTTTCCAGTCTGGAAAGACTATAATCGGCGCAGTCACCATCTTTTCTTTCAATGTATCAAAACCTTGTTCGCATTCTGCGTTCCAAATGAACGGTGCATCTTTCTTCAACAACTTCTCCATTGTTGCGGTTATCTGCGCATAACCCTTTATAAATTTCCTGTAGTATCTAGTATGGCCTAAGGTAGAGCGCAACATCTTGACTGAATTTGGTGTTGGTAAGTTTGCGATGACTACAATCTTCGCAGGGTCTACCATCAATCCTTGCTTATAGACAATGTGGCCAAGTAAAATTCCATAGGGCACACAGAAAATACACTTCTTCAAATTCAAGGATATTTGATGCTGTCGACACTTTTCTAGTATCATACAGAGATTCGTGCAATGATTTTTGAATAGACCAAACACAGTCCAATCATCAAAATACACTTCTAAAAAATTGTGCATAAAATCTTTAAATGCTGCGACGACGACTCTGGAGAATATGGCAAGTGCATTCTTCAGACCAAAAGGCATGATGGTGTACTGGAATGACCCCCATTCTGTAGAAAATGTCATATTATGCCTATCCGCGGGATCAATCTTGATCTGATGATAACCAGAGAAACCATCAGTGAAAGAATATGCCTCATTTCCTCCAACGTTATGAAGCACTTCATCTGTGAATGGAGTAGGAAATGGGTCGTGCATGGAAGCATCATTCAGTTTTCTAAGATCCACACAAATCTTGATCTCGCCTTTTTCTTTCTTGTCTTGAAAAACCATGGGGCTAATCCATTCAGATTCTTTGACTGGTTCAATGATTCCTGCCTCTAACATCTTATCTAGCTCTGCGCGGACTTTTTCCTTGTAGCACGGATTTAATCTGTATGGCCTCTGCTTGACAAGCTTAGCACCTAGCTTTAAAGGTATTTTCATGACCCCTATGTCTCCCAAAATTCCTTTCATCTCTGTAAATTTTGTCGAAAACAGTTCATGATACTCATGTAAGGTATTTGCGATCTCTGCAACAGTCTGATCGTCCCAATAAATTCCTATTGATGCGAACTTCGACTCTTTGTCTGTGCCAATGTTCACCTTTTGTGTTTTTACTGGTCCAGACATATCTGGGATTTCCAACGGAGGTCCTTCTACCTCCTGCGCTCCTTCTGACTCTGGTATATCTATGTTGCGCGGGTCCTCCTCTTCGTCTTCATTTGTATCATTGGTATGTTCAGCTAAGTTGTAACAGTCGATAAAGTGCTCTTCATGTTCCTTCCATTTTGATTGTAAGTGTGCAGGAACGCAATCTATCCCAAAAAATTCTTGCAATGTTATATTTTGATGAGGAAAGTCGTCCTGGAATATGTGCTTTTTTATTAGCTGTAATGCTTCATGGATTAATGGATTCTCATCTTCAAAACTAAATTCCTTCTGGAAGTTCGCAGTGAGTATCTCCCAATCAATGAGTTCACTACACAGCTTCAGGTCGAGGTACCATTTCTCTGGGATACCCGCATCCAATGTATGTACAAATAAATGTACCCATTCTGTAGGTGGTCTTCCCACCCATGCCTTTGAACAGACTTCAATATGCTGACTAGGGTATGTATGTCCATTATACTTTTCGAAGGGTAAAGTAACATTTTCGGTGAACCGGATCTGCATCTTAGTTCTGCATTGATCCCAAGTGGTCAATGTCTTCTTATGTGCATTCCACCATCTGGCAGGTGTATCGCGCAATGCTATATCTAAATCTGGTATTCTATGCTCATCTGGTATAGCTGCAGTATATTCCCTTATGAAACTGTAAACATTAGCAGAACCATCATATGTGGGAATAGGACTCACCTCTTTTCCGATCCAACGCAGTGATTTCGTAACCTACGCACATCTTCTTGTTGATACTTCATGCATGCGGCTTTTCCAATTCTCCAATCCTGTATCCGAGTCAGAGATATAAGAAGTGTCACATCGCCAGCTGAGCATACCATCCGCAGGAGGATTAATGTAGTATTCCTTGTTCTCAGTCAGTTGGTATAGTCAGTCTAAATCTTGAGCTTGGGATTCCTCCTGAATCGGCTTACTGTATCTGTCACCATCTTTAGGATCCAATGGTGCGATGAACCTAAGATGCTTCCCTTCAAATATCATCTTCTTTGTCTTTAATTTTATGATAGCCAAGTTATCCATAGCCCAATCAATTCCCAATATTGTTGGAAAGGGTTGACTATCATCCACAATTTCAATAACTTCAAAGTCTGCATGACTCTGTACTCTGTCGATGTCAACTACTACATTAGCTAAGTGGCCAAAAGGTATGACCTTCTCTTGATTAGACATTCTTAACTGGATAGGTGACCAGAGCAACTTTGGTCGACCCATCTGCTACCATGTCTGCTTAGTCAAGACATTCACTTATGATCCCAGATCAAGGATGACTTCATCCATTTCAAAATATCCTATCTACGCAGTGAGCCTCATCTCTCGGCCTATTCTTTTGTGTTTCCTTATATGATGTACAACGCTATCTGGAGTCTCTGTTGCAAGCTGAGGTTCATACTGGCTGATGAGCTTCTGGAGATCTACTATGGCTTTCTTACTTTTTAGTAACTTCATGCAGCTTCGCAAGAACTGCACAATAGAAGTACAGACATCTGTCGCAGTGCTTGTTTTATCATAAGGAGCCAGCATGTCTTCAACATGCGGTTTTTCACTACACAGTGGGATCCTTGATGACTTATCTGTTGGTTCTCTAAAGGTATCCCGTGCATCAATGAATATCTCCTTGTTCTTCTGTAAGTTAAGAGGGGGTTCTTTTCCTGGATCTTTCCTTATCCATATTGTTTCAAGGGGATCCTTCTTCGTATGTGCCTCCCCTAATGTTGAAGCTTCCACTCCTCTGTCGTGGCCTATCTCAGCGCCACTGCACGTGACCACATTGATGCTTGGATCCACTGGTGTATTTTCTACTGCGATCCAGTGGACATTTGGATTCGGAGCCTCTGTTCGTCTTCTCTTCTGCATTTCCACCTCTAATACTGGGCAATCTTCAATAACATGCTCAAATGATTTACAATAATTGCATGTGGTGCATGGCTTAACACAATCTCTAGATATGTGACCGGGTTGGCCACAGTTATAACAAATGACTTGGCCACAGCCTCTTCCCTGCATCGGACCATCATTTCTTCCTCTGTCGCGGTATCCACCACCACAACCTCTGTATCCTCCTTGGTCATATTGTGTGTTATCCTGCTTAGGCTGATTTTCTTCCTGTACGCGGTATACGCCAGTGCCTCTCATTGCGTCCATATCTCGCTTTCTTTCATTCATTAATTCATATGCGTGGCAGTTGGATTCATCATGTCCAACTAATTTACAGAAATTGCAGTATAAATTCTTAGGGGTTTTCACATATTTCTGGATGAGGTGACAGTCTTCAGGTCTATGTCTAGTGGTTTTGCAAATTTCACACCATGGGGCCTGATTCTGATTTAATGGGTTAGGTGCACCACTGTTAAGATAGTCACGAAATAGAGGGCAATGCTCGCGGTCATGACCTTCTCCTTTACAACTTGTACACCAAACCTCCTGTCTAGGTTCATATCTTTGTTCTTTACCATTTTTCATACTTTGTAGTTCAAGTGTCAGGGTGTTCAGCTGGTTCTGGATCTGAGACATCCTAGAACTAGTATCACCAATCTGCAAAGCTTCCAGCTTCATTGCGATTTCCAAGGCCTCTACTTGTGATAGAACCTTTTGTTGCATCAATGGTAATCTGATATGGGGTAACAGCACAGCAATGAACCATTCTTTATGTTGTTCTGGCAGTATAACAAAACTTACTTGGTCTAGTAAGGTCTTAAACTTTTGATCAAATTCTCAAACCGTTTCAGTTGGTCTCTGCTTTATTTCCTTTAACTCAGTTATACACTAAGATTCAAACTTTGGTTTCTTGAACTCAGCCACCAGCGCGGCTTTAATTTCTGCGAGGGTTCTAGGCTGTATCTGAGAGTATTTCATAAACCAGTGTAAAGCTCTGTCTCTAAAGGTGGTGATGAGCTATTCTTGCTTCATGGCATCATCCTGGATTTGTATTACACTCCATATGGCTTCACAAAGGAACCAATGCTGATCAGGGTCTTCTAGGCCAGTTCCTTTGAATATTGGCAGTTTCATATCCGTGTTTGCCATTGTTGGGTTAGTTTGTGGGGCACTCTGGTTAGTGCGTGGCTGCTGTAAAGGGATCTACGCAGTAAATACAAATGGAACTATCGGGAGAGATGGACTAGGATGAGTCTTCTGCGGGACTAGGTTGAGTCTTCTATAGGGTGGGCTGAGTATTTTGTGGGGCAGGCTGCGTAGCGGGTGGGTTCTGCGATAAGGGTGGCATGGTTTGTACAGCCGGAAAATTCTCAGGGGTAAATGGATGTGCAACTTCGTTATCAAGGTCACAAGGGATCTCAGTATCTATATGAAGTTTAAGACCAGTAGGATTCTTATTAAATTTATATCTCTTTCCACTTCTAAGATTGTGGGTTTCTTCATCAGAATCACTATATATATTGTTTACCATGACAAAATTTGACCAAATTAGTGCATTCTTAGAACACCTTTCTCAACTAACAGCATCTTAATGTATAGACTGAGATTGTTCAGAAACTTACCTTGGAATCCTCCGAAAAAGTTTGCTTCTGCTTGGTTGTAGGATTTGAGTGTGTCTACAGCAAATTCTATTACAAAGCCTTCAAGCATATGATCGACCCAATAATCAACTGCACGTGACAACGGGCTGTCTAATGCTTTGAGCTATGTTGTGAGCTCAAGATTCCACTCTATGGGTACTCCTCCCTAGAAATAAGTTTTCTTCTCTGCGAGCCACGAGATCCAAGCATGCAGCTTGTTTGGAAACGATGCCCAAAAAATCTTGTGAATATCATCAAACAGATATCTCTCTAACCACGATGCATCACTTAGACGTGGATGTCTATTCTCTTGTCCGTTAAAGTATCTTATGGTCTTATCCCACCAAGCTTGGATATCTGTCTTTTCAGGATGCCAATTCTTAGATCCTTCGGGGAACTGATATTCTTCTTCACACATCGTGATTGCAACTCATCATGGATTCTAGCGCGGAAACAGAACCATTTGTTGGATTAAACTGACCCGGAGGTTTCCAATTAGACCCAGGTTCTTTGCGGTTCTCCCTTTTGACCAACAAAACCCCTTCGCACCGGCCCTTTCGGAAACAACTTGCGAGCAGGCTGAGGTCTCACCCAAGGTGTATCTTATGGGGTACTACGAAATCAGGTTTCCACAGTAAATGATCAGTTGTTTATATGAACAAGCTGCGCAACGCAGGACAGAAGGAGCGCGCTATGGGTCAAAGCGATGCGGTACGTAGTAGGATCTACACTGTGAGCGACTACGGTGCGGTGATGAAAACACTACGGGCCTCACTAAGGGCTTCTTACTGCTGCGAATCTTCTACTGGAGCTGCGAATCACCCAAACTTATCCTCTACTTGGAAGATCTTGAAAAGGTTAAGGCACTGAGATGAATATCACCCATCCATCCATTCAGGCACTTACTGGTTATCTTTCTAGTATTCATTCAAGGACTTAGATTATTACAACGTGAACTGAAATGATAGACGTGACTAACCATGCTACGTTCCTTCACTGTGTTTAAGAAAGTATTAAGCTTAAATGACTGAGTCACGATCTTAACATATAATTGAAATGTTCACCATTCATATGTTCTCATGGAACCTAGCATATCATTCCCAAACTTCTCCTATTGGTAAATGCATATCAAAGTTCTCCTATTACAGCATGCAAGGAAACATTCAAACATTCATTCTATAGGTAATACATATAGTCATTCATTCATAAAACATAATCACATAACACAAGATTTAACGTGGTTCACTTCCCCGGATGGAAAGCTACGTCCACAAGAATAGTTGGTAATATATTTATTTCAAAAGGGATGGGGCAATCGTTCTTATTCTGCGCACTTAGCTACAGACTCTCCTTTCTCTCGACTAGGTCTCTGCGCACATAGCTGCAAAGCCTTTACAATATTCTCATCTTGAAGATATTTCTGAATACAAAAGGTTATATTATGATTATTCTAGCAACTAGCATCTAGCCCCCAAAAATAGAGCAACCCCATCCCATACAAAATTGACTTCTTAAATAGATCATGCCCAAAGTTCATGTCTATACAATGTCGAAGACCTAAAACCCAAAACCCTAAGGGTTTCCAAAACTGCACCGATTTTCCAAATTGGCTTGCTGGCTCCTGGTAGTGTCTGCTTGATCATGGTGGATCTCCTCGTCCTCATCCCGTCGTACGCATGCCTACAGGCTGCTTATGCCGAACCATTTCTCTCTAACAGTTTCACCTTCCAAGCGTGCCAAACGTCTCTTTCCTTAACAACCCACGCATGGCCACCTTCTTGATTTGCTTATGTCCGCCGCTTGGCAATCCTAGAATATCTTTCCAAAAATGGCTACTACCGGTCCAACTGGTGCCTGCACTTGATACTTGTCCAGCACTCCGCTTTGCTGGCTCCATGTGGCCTCCTAACTCCGCAACACTGCTTCTGCGCAATACTAGTCTTCGCATCACGGCCAAAACTTCGATGCTGCGTGCAACTCCACAGTCTGGTCAAAAGTTGGGTGCTACACGTAACTTCACAGCATCCTCAATACTTAGCCAAATTTGTATTTCTGAGCTGCGCTCAACTCAGCTTTCCCTGCTTATCTCAAAAAGGTGTTTCCAAAACTTTTGTCTCAACCTAGGCCCAACAAATATAACTATGCCAAGTGTAGATACGTGGTTCTTCCTTTGTGGTAAAGTGTTGTATCCAAAAAAATATGAGTGACTCTTTGTGGCAAGCAAATACAACTATACCTTAACTTTCACATCCTTGGGAACCACGCCTTCTTATCTGGGTTATATTTGACAATTGCTGATAGAAGGATTTTAAGTACCCTATAAGTCAACACTTCTATGACTCAAAATAATGTAAAAAATATTGGTGGGCATTGTTTGGATGCCTAGACTAATCAATTATACTTAACTATAATGTTTATTTTGTGACCTCATGTGGAGGATTTTAGCTGGTTGGAGAGTTACAATTGCAATGTTTATTTTCAAAGGTCCAAATTAGATTAAGGAGTGTGAGAGAGGTATTTCAAACTTTCATATCATTATAATCAACCCAAGTCACAAAGAGTGCAATATGGAGAGCATACTATATGTAAAAGAGTATTTAGGTCTCTCAGTGTGTGCTTAAGTGGAAATCACACGTGTTTGGAAAGCAAATGGAATTGAAATTTGCAACTAACTAAAATAGCATAAAGTAAAGACACATAGGAATCTACTTTATTGAAACTCTTTAGCAAATAAAAACTTCTCAAATATGCTTAAATGAAGTAAAAGTGTGCAAAGGAGGTATTTCAAACATATCATCTTTTCTGATTTTCCAAGATCATTAGGAGTGCAAGGCAAAGAGCATATTTCAAGTAAAGGATTATTTAGGTCCTTTGCTTGTGTGAGGAAAATGAACTAAACTATATTGCATAAAACAAAGAAATAAGCAAGAAACAAAAGATTTATAACTAGAGATAGTCAAATCTAATTGCCTAGACTAACAATTGCAATGAGATGGAAAGCATAATCATTTAGTCTCTGGTGAGTATTTGTTGAAATATTGTAACTTCAAAGAATAATCTATTGTATTTTATTATTGTAATTTATTCGGAGATGTTTTATTCCTCCATCGGGAAGTTATTGTATTTGATTATGTAAATTCATTGAGGTAAATCCTCCTTTGTAAGTCGGGGCATTAGATCCCCCTAGAGTCAAATGTAATGGGGTTTTTAAGTCCCCTAAAGGAGTTGGCCTAGTCAGCATTAATTGAGTGGTAAAGTTAGTTGAGGCCGACATGTCAAGTTGTAAAATTAAAGTAGAAGTGGATGTATAAATAGAGAGCTAGGCTCTCTCATTTATTCATTCATTCACACACACACTCACTTGTGTAATTCACATAGGAGAGACAGAGAGAGATATATGAAAGGAGAAGGAGCACTTGTTTGGGGTTTTGTATTTTTACGTTTGATCATCTATATTGAGGAATTTTTGCTGGGTTTTCTTCCGCTAGAGGGTTTCCGAGGATAAATTTGTGTCTCTTGTGTTTATGTTGTGCTTGTTATTCTTTCAATGATCCTGTATATGCTATTGATGTGAAATTGAATTGAATACTGATGTTATATATCTTTTCATATTGAATCTTAACATGGTATCATAGCTAGCCTAAAAGAAGGCAATGTATGGCATTTACGACACTTGTTTAACTTGCGACAATTTGAAAGCTAGGGATTTGTATAAAAAAAACTAGTCATCTTGGAATTTTCGCTATAAATAACTTTTGGATAAGTTTCAAGATCTAAAAATTGGAAAGGATGGAGATGAAATGTTCATGTACCTTGTGTCCGAGTTTCAGCCTCATATTCATTTTACTTTGTGAGATGTGATCCGTACAAGTTGGGGGTTTTTCCTCTTCCAGAATGTGGCCCTAAACATGTGACCTAGGGAAAAAGGTCATATCTTGGGATAGGAGTATCCAAATGGAATTCCATTAAATGTGACAGTTACAGGATGGACTTTAGTTTCACAGGTCTGAGTATCAGAGGAAAATGCTGAAACAGTGACACATGGCACACCGTACAACTTCTCTATGTTATTTCATCCCATAAACAGGCCATGTTGGGAAACTTAGCATCTATCTCTCATGGAGAATCCAATGAAGATCAAATATGTGTGGTTGGAAATATGACAGGTCAAGATACGACAGGCCAAAGTTTCAAACCCTGAGGATCCACAATTGCAGAGATACACCAGAAAAATAAGGCACATCTGAAATAGCTCAACAGAGGAAATCAAAGAAGAGGAGGAAGAAGCTCTCACTTAGGGTTTTCAAATTTTTAGGTATGTAAGGACCTGATAAAATGTTGGATACACCTAATGCAACATTGGAAAATTTGAAAATGGATTTGGAATCCCTTCATCATATATGTTAATCTTCCATCAAATGTTGTGGGAGGCAGGAGATTGAAATTGTTTTTTTTTCGGGTTCTACAAGTAAGAAGAAACCCTAGCAATGTTGGGAGACTCATAGGGAAGAAATGGAGGTTTAAATGGCATTGGTATTTTGTCATCCTAGCACCATGAATATATATAATATGTTTAAAAGTGATCTACCTTGGATGATTAGGTTTTTACCCTTATAGAGAATACTACAAGCAATCTCGACAGGTATGATTTGAGGAGATGCATGTATGTTTTGAAATCTATTTTATTTATCCGATGATTAAGTTCATGATATGTTTGTATTCATATTATTGATGTTAGTACAATCATGGTTAATTTTATATTTTTTTATCACCTTATTAAAAGTATGAATGCATGTGAATGATAAAATACATTCATTGATTAAGGGTTATGACACTTATGATTGCACTAATGCACTTGTGGTGTTGTATGAGGATGATGTTGTCTGCTAACATGAAAGGTACATGAAGAAAGACAAATCAAGTTCTAGATCAAGTATATATGACCATGATGACATGAATACAAAGACTCATCCATAGTCTTTGATCACATTGAATCTCTACCTACTAGGATGGATAGAAGTTCAAAGACATATAATAATGATGCTATCATAAAGGGAAAATAGAGATCAAGAAGGAGGAAAACACACAAACATAAAAGATAAGTATTTGAGTTGTTATTTGAATTACTTCTTGAATCTATGAATAGTTAATGATATTGTTCGTAATAATTGTATGTATATTTGTATTCCTAGAATCAGGAAATATATAATGCATAGTGTAAGCATTCATATAGCATTGAACAGTATACTACTAATATGCATATGATGGGTAAGTTGGACAAACATTCCATTGTTACTTGCCTAGAATGAAACCTCTTTTCTAACATACTGGGATCTTTGCACTCTCTTGATAGTATGTTCTAGTAGAGATGGAAGGCATCTAGATAGCCATTGTATGCATACATGATATGGAAAAGTGTTGTGCCAAAGTATTGGTCAAGATAGTTGCATAAATATGTGAATCATATCATTATGCATAATAGGTTATCATTGAAATGTCAACATGATTTGATAATTATGAACTGTTACTAATCATGTAATTGAATTTGATTTTTAGGAAAGATCGTGTGCTATGATATACAAAAGAAGGATGATGAACACTTGTTCCAAAGAACAAGTGATGAATGTTCAACAAGAAGACTTACAAATCAAACATACTATATAAGTACAAATCAAGGCTCGTGGATAGAGGATTATCTTAGAAAGAGGGAGAGGATCATGATGAGATATTTTCTCAAGTGGCTAGACACACTTCCAGATATAGATTACACCAATGGATGACAAGACCGTTCTTTTGAATGGTGTAATTGAAGAAGAAGTGCATATCGAGCAAACTCCCAAGATCTGAAAGAGAATCACATGATTGAAGAAGGCTTTGTACGGGTTCAACGGGTACCCAAGATTGATAGTCATTTGGCAATCCCTATGATCACCATGGGTGATGCGGATTTCAACCTTTTCTACAAGGTTGAAGATGGTTTCTATATACAGATGACATGCTTCTCTCAAATGGACGCAAGAAGGAACTCACCATAGATTTCGAGTGATCTTAAGGCTCATATCAGTAGACCCATCTAATGGGAGATGGCATGAATAGATATGCAGAATATCACTCAATGCAGAGTGTGCATGATGTTCAGTCACAAAGGGAGGACAATACTCAGATGTAGAAGACTCCGCTTTAGAGGGAGTATATCTCAGAGTTAAAGAATCTTGGCATGATTCTTGTGATTAGATATGTGGCTGAGATTTTTCATTAGCCAAGGAAAATGTGAAGTAGAGATCTATGACGATGGATGGTGGTTTCTACAGAATACAAATAGATGATGTATTTGACGAATACCAGGTTAAGCCTAGACGTGTTCACCTAGTAGTTGCAAATCATGTGATGAGGTACCTGAAAGGTAAGATATACTTTGGTCTATACTATGTTGGAGATCATGACTACATATTGTATGGTTATACATATGCAGATTGGGATGGAAGTGTCTTAGACAGGAAGAGCACCTTAGGTGGATGTTATTGTTTGGGATCCTCCATGATCTCATGGTTTAGCAGGAAGCAGTCCAGTGTTTCTCTCATCATAGCTAAAGCAGAGTATATAGCAGCTTGTTCTGCTAGTTGTGAGGCCATATGGCTTCAGAAGTTGATGTCAGGACTATTGACCTGGAGTTGGATACCATAGTGATTCTATGTGACAACCAAAGTTGTATAAAGATGACGAAGAAACCAGTGTTCCATGACAAGTCAAAGCACATAGAAATCCAATATTTTTATAAATGAGATATGGTACAGAAGGGAGCTATAAAGCTCTAGTATGTGAGCATTGATGAGCAATTTGTTGATGTTTTGACTAATCCTATGTCTCGAGTGAAGTTTGAGTACTTCCATGACAAGCTTGGTGTGGTTCGAAAGGACCTTACAGTGGGATTGTATTATCCCTAGACACATGGCCTAAAGGGATCCGTATACTCTTGTCTCTGAGAATGTGATGATGATGATGTTGTAGTGGGATTGTATCATCCCTTGACACATGGCCTAAAGGGATCCGTAGACTCTTGTCTCTGAGAATGTGATGATGGTGATGATGATGCAGTGGGATTTTATCATTCTTGGACACATGACCTAAAGGGATCCATAGACTCTTATATTCGAGAATGTGATGATGATAATGTTGCAGTGGGATTGTATCATCCCTGGACACATGGCCTAAAGGGATCCGTAGACTCTTGTCTCCAATACTGTGATGATGATGATGTTGTGGTGAAAAATACTAGGTTTGATCTAAGTCACATCCAGTATGAAAAAGGATTGGCATTGTGGTGGAAAATCCTAGATTTGATCTAGGCCACATCCATTATGAAAAAGGACTTGCACTGTGGTGGAAAATCCTAGATTTGATCTAGGTCACATCCAATATGAAAAAGGACTAGCACTCTGGTGGAAAATCCTAGATTTGATCTAGGTCACATCCAGTATGAAAAAGGACTGGCACTGTGGTGGAAAATCCTAGATTTGATCTAGGTCACATCCAGTATGAAAAAGGATTGGCACTGTAGTGGAAAATCCTAGATTTGATCTAGGTCACATCAAGTATGAAAAAGGACTAGCACTGTGGTGGAAAATCCTAGATTTGATCTAGGTCACATCCAGTATGAAAAAGGACTGGCATTGTGGTGGAAAATCCTATATTTGATCTAGGTCACATCCAGTATGAAAAAGGACTGACATTGTGGTTGGATTGTATCATCCTTGGACTTCAATACATAATGGATCTGGTGACTTCTGTCCTCAAGAATGTGGTTGGATTGTATAATCCTTGGACTTCATTCCATAACCGATCCGGTGACTTTTGTCCTCGATAATATGGTGGGATTGTATCATCACTGGACTTATGTCCTAAAGTGAGAGGAACTGATCATCCCGTAACTAGATAAAGATTGCATCATCCTTGGAATTATTTCATAAAGTGAGAGGGACTGATCATCTCGTAATTGGATCAGGATTGCATTATCCTTGGACTTATGTCCTAAAGTGAAAGGGATTGATCATCCCGTAATTGGATCATGTGATCGAAAGATCTAGATGATGATGTTGTTGATCGAAATATCAAGATGATGTTGTTGATTGAGAGATCAAGTGTTGTTGTAGACGATCAAGAGATCAAGTGTTGTAGAAGATGAAGACTAGAGATGAAGACTCAGTGTTATAGAAGATGATGCTCCAGTACTAAATATGTTGAAGATATTGAAGATGTTCCAGTTGATGATGCTGTTGAAGAAAACTTCCAATGATTTATATATGTATAACCTTGATGTTGTTAATGATGCTCTCTCTCCTTGCTCCTACACTTGATGTTGATGTTTTCAGTAGAATACCCTTCTCATTAAGGGGGAGTGTTGAAATATTGTAACTTCGAAGAATATTCTATTGTATTTTATTATTGTAATTTATTCGGAGATGTTTTATTCCTCCGTCGGGATGTTATTATTGTATTTAATTATGTAAATTCATTAAAGGTAAATCCTCCTTTGTAAGTCATGGCATTAGATCCCCCTAGAGTCAAATGTAATGGGGTTTTTAAGTCCCCTATAGGAGTCAGCCCAGTCAGCATTAATTGAGTGGTAAAGTTAGTTGAGGCCGACATGTCAAGTTGTAAAATTAAAGTAGAAGTGAATGTATAAATAAAGAGCTAGGCTCTCTCATTTATTCATTCATTCACACACATAGACACACACTTGTGTAATTCTCATGAGAGAAAGAGAGAGAGAGAGAGAGAGAGAGAGAGATGCAAGGAGAAGGAGCACTTGTTTGGGGTTTTGTCTTTGTACTTTTGATCATCTATATTGATGAAGTTTTGTTGGGTTTTCTTCCCCTATAGGGTTTCCCAGGATAAATTTGTGTCTCTTGTGTTTATGTTGTGCTTTTTATTCTTTCAGTGATCCTGTATATGCTATTGTTGTGAAATTGAATTGAATACTGATGTTATCTATCTTAGCATATTGAATATTAACAGTATTTAGAGGCCTATTGAAATCCTCAAAGTATTTTAGCCTAAAATATTTCAAGAAGACACTTCTTTACTACCTATCTTGGGCTAAGTTATGTAATTAATAAAGAAAATTATAATGCATGTGAATTATATTTTCTAGTTCATTAGGTAGCCATTGAAACTGTAGATGATTGTGAAAAACATAGATAAAAATAAAATAAAATATAGAGTCACACAGGTATTGGACCCACGGTCTCACTAATAGCCCAATTACAATGAAGATAAAGTTACACGGATTTACTGTGTGGGTTACAATGAAATTCAATTGCGTGAGTAGCACGTATTTCCAGGTGATTTCACACAATGTAGCATGTATGGTATGTCAGGAACCGCACTACTAATAAAAAATTTCTCCTAGGAATAGGACTCAAGAAGGATGGTTGCTAAGAGGTTTGACAATGAGATCCTACACCTGCACAACATGAAAAATAAGTTATCTAGAAAAATATAACATCTGTAACATGTAATGAACAAAAATAAGAGTGGAGTCTCCATAAACACTATTAAGGGTAAAATGACACAAGGGTGAGCAATCTCCCCTCTAATCCTTGTAAATTGCAGCCAATGGAATAATAGTAGCTATGGGTTTGGTAGACCAAGCACTCATGACCTAAATCAAATTCAACAAACCTAAACTAAGCTAAAAGAATGAGTATATTTCTCCTTTGAGGAAGGAGGAAAAAATGGAGAAATACTTTCCTCTTAGGGGAAGAAAGAAAGGGATATTTGTGTATGTGAATATGGGGGGGATGAGATTGAAAGAGGAGCTCTCAATGTGATTCCAAAAACATAACTTTTATTTGATTTCCTCCTATGGAATGCATGCCCTTGGCTTCCTCTTATAGTCGAAATGGAGGCCAATAAACATTTAGATCCATATGTGAAAACTCCATCCTTTGAACAAGTTTCCCAAGTACATGAGAGGGGATATTCAATGCTTCCAAGCATGTGTGGAGTCCCTGTTCTAATTTTGGATCCAAGAGATTTTTTTTAAGCCTTCAATGCACTATGGAAATATGTGGTCGCATTTTTTTAATAGTCACGCGAGTTTAGAGAGAAATCCTACACGGGTATGCGTGGGTGACTACATAAATAAATTACGCTAAAAGAACGGGTTTCTAGTTCTTTTAGTCATGCGGTTTTCATTTTGACTACCTTTAGCATTCTAGGGATCAGTTTGTCTTCTAGATCTAATGAGGATTTCTTCGGTGAGTTTCATTTTGTATGTTGATGACACCATTTTGCAATATTATCCTAAAGGTCACATGTATGCGATATTTAATTGTTAACAAGGACCCATAGAAATCTCACACTCAGGGTTAAGGGAAATGATTAATATTGTAGAAAATACTATATGTATTTTAGGTTAAGCCTCATTTGTAGACACAAAAGTTGAGATAAATATATCATTATTTATTTTATTGTAAGGAGAACTTATTGTCTACATACATATGGCATGCATTGGTTTATCTTTATTATGTGTGATTATTATGGTTTGGGTTTTTAAATATTAATCATAAGTTAATGATGGCTAATACCATTTCCAACAAATTGAATATCCAAAGCATTAAAGTCTCATCAACCTTCTTTATTACACTGAACATCCCACTAGGATAGGCTTGTTAGGATGTCTATTTATTATAAATCTTGATTTTCATTAGTTGTTAAATTTTTCCCAATGTTTCATTGAGTTTCATAGAAGTGGCCACATGGGAGTGGAGAAACACACTTGGAGGACATGTGGAGACATCCCTAAATTTTAGTGAGGATAATGGAGGATAGGGGAATGTTAAGGTCCCTAGCATAGGGAACCCCATCTCTAAATGTATATAGCTATTTTATTGACCATTAACAACCGAACTATATGCTTCACTGTTATTGTTAAACACTTAAACATGAACACTTTCCTATTAGATCTATTGAACTTAGGTTGAACTAAGAGTTAAAGTTCCCAAACTTTCCCAACAAAATATAAAATAAAACTTATCGATCTCTTTGGTGGATTGGTTTTTGTTAATATATTAATAATTGCATCCTTGTTGTAGCTTGTAGTACCTCCTACTTGGTAGCTTACAAAAGGAAACACCTTCTTCATCTTCCTTGGAAACTTGAGACTCTTTATAAAGATAAATCAGTAGATCAAAGAGAAATCTGAAATGGTGTGTAAATATAAAATGGAGAAGGAAAAGTATATATAAAGGGATTAGGTTAATTAAAGAAAATTAGGTTTATTCTTCTTCTTTTTTTACTTTCTAGAGTTTTTCTTTAAAAAAGTCATGGGGGAATCCATACATCCTCCTTTTTGGGATGGAGTGTCTAGATGTGCCCTTTTTCACGGAGGGGGGCACCCACTATACCTTCTTTTTATGAAATGTCTCCCCATTCTAGTGAAACATTTTGTTGTGTTCTTTATGAAGTTTTACAAAAAGGGAGACATGGCGAAACATTTCACTAGGTTCCCTACCATGAGGTAAAATTTTAGGGGTGAAATTTATCCCATCAGCTAATTTTTTACATTTTTTCCAAAAACGATTCACCATTTTCCTTTTTTTTTAAATTAATTCGCCCAATTTCCATGGGATAAAAACATTTTACTCTAAAAATCACCAAAATTGTCCAGAAACTACATAAAATCCATAAAAATTTGAATATTTTTAGAAAAAAACATTGCCTAACATTTTATGGTTGGAAATTTAAGAATTAGTATTATTCACCAAGGCTTCTACACTTTAAGAAAATTATGGATCCTTAATATTTTCCCTGCCTACCATCCTACAGGTGTGAGGAGTGTGAGGAGCACATCCCCAACCATAGGGAGCATGTCCCTATGTAACATTGATTTTTTTCCATTGAAAACTAATGTTTCAAGGTCTCTAATTTTTCAAATAGTAGATATTTTTTTGTTTGAGAAACATTTGAACCCCTTCTTCATAGTCATATTTTGTTGGTCATTGAATTATTTCCAGAAATATTTCCATTTTGCTTAAATATTCCATTTTTTTGGCTAATGGTCTTTGTACCTCCAATAACAAGTATATTCAAAGCACCCTGAAGTGCTCAATTATTTTAGCATTGATTTCATCTTCAAACTAAATGGAAAGGGAAATGACCCAATACAAATAAATTATCATGTCACACCATTAGCTTCCATTGGTTGAAAGGAAGAGATAGAGACATGCATTTCAGTAATATTGTGAATCATTTTCTATTCAAGAGAATGTGGAGTAGGGGCTAAATTGGAGTCTCCTTTCTATATTTTTCTCAAATTAGTAATGATGAAGCCACTAGCTAGATACTTTGTTTCTTTTCTTGAAATATATTTGTCTTTGGTGTACAAAATACTCACCTATTGTTTATTTAGGAACCATCGAAAACATACCTTCTTCTTTAAGAAACATTCAAGATGCCATCTATTTAAGGAAATCTTAAGATTATTTTTGCAGTGAACTTTACAATACCTCAAAATAAATAAAAAATACAGCTCCTTCAAAGAAAAAATGATTTTAGTTTTTATGATAAAATGTTTTGCTATGTTCTCAAGGTCTATCATTGCTGATCTCATTTCCTATGCTAATGCTCATCCTTTATCATTTGATGTATCATTCTCTAGGTGTAAATTAAGTCTTATTAATAGCACATGAATCTCCTGTTGTCTCCCATTTTGAGCTTAATAGGTCTAAATTTTTTGAAATAGGTTGTGTAGGAATGTATGGAGTGGGATAAAAATATACAAATAGACCAAAACACCTTTTAAACAAAAATGATTTTCAATAAGATTTTGGAAGGGTGTAATGGCCCTATATTTAACCATGCTTTAAGAATTAGGATTCAACTCTTATTTCATGGTAGTGGTCAAGGCATTATTTTAATATTTTTGCGTATTTAAAACAATTAATTGGAATGTTAGGGATCACATTTGATATAGATAGAAACTAGTTTATATCAAACCTTTTTTTAATGACCTCTCATTATAGTGGCTACTTTTGACCACCTACACTAATCCGTGATGGAGTTTTTTAAGTTGAAGGATTGATATGCAGTATCTTCTTAACCCAGTTTTCTTCCACTTCAAGGATGGGGGGAATTTTCAGCCATCGTATTGAATAACCTTATGAAGATCCTAGTGTCCTTCAAATTTGAATCTTGTTCTTCTCCATGTGTCCCTTCCATAAATTATAAACATATTAAATATCCACATGTGGCATTTTCCTATGGGTTTGCTCCTATTCTCATACTAGTATGGAATTTTATTTACTCTATGTAACTTTGTTTGGGTAACCATAGCTTCTTTTCAATATCCACATATTTTTTCCCTTCAATTAGATTTCAAATTCTTCTCTCACTTTGTTTTTTATGCTTAGATTCAACTTATGGCAATTTCGTCTTTAAAATACATGAATTTGAAAAAGGGATCTACTATGTTCTACACTTAGATTTTTGGCACAAATCTTGATTTCCCTTAAGACATCAAATTGTTTAGATCTAATATTGCAATATGCCTCTAAATGATCAAATTATCAACATTTTGTAGATGAATAAAACAATTTTCAAATCTAATTTGTGTATCTACATATTCCAAAAAGACTTAAAATTTGAGTTGAATGTCCTCTAGTAAACCTCGTTTCGAATAAATCTCTACGCATATTAGAAAAACTCACCACCCCATTTCTTTGGTAGGGTTCCACTAGACACAATATCTTTATGTATTAAAGAATGTATACAAATTATATACAAAGGGGAAGATTTGGAAGATGCACACAAACTCAAATATAGGGAACCATAATTTTAGGATCAAAATTAGGTTGCAAAAATTCAATAAATAGTGCTTGCATCCCCCCCAAACCATGTTACCATCTCCACTACCTTCCTCTAGAAAATTAACTTTTAAGAAAATCATCAAAAACATTGATCAACTAAACATGTCACTAGCTTTACCTCAAGTGGTGTTTCCTTTATTTTAACAATCCAAAAAAAACCCAAGGAAGGCATAGAATTATTGCATATCCTATAGTGAATTATTAAATAAGAATTATAGAGGTCCATTTTGGCAATAGTATCGTTGAAAGTAGAACACAAACACAGATTGGAATAAGCTAGTTAGGTTTCTTAGATTCTAAAGTATGGACCATTTGTGTTTCCCAATCACTATAATAGTTTTAGATTTTAATCAGATATTAACGAGCATCAAATCATGGCCATTGCATCACAACTAGCATAGAACCATCTTAAAACCCAATCTATCAAGCATTGAGAGGGATCCAATTTCTTGAGGTGTAAATTATTTTATGTTGGTTTTAATTCTTTAATTTTATACTTGTCAACATAAATTTATTTATTTATTTACTATTTGGTTTTAATTTTTTATTGTATTAGCTAACATGATTTTTTTTTTATTACTTTTTTATTTTTGGTAGCATGATGTTAGGTTAAGTTACATTATGTGACACCATCTCACCCATACTCGGCTCTAGAGCACCTTTCTACTCTCGGTGCAATAAAGGTTGCATATAACTCAACATTTGAAAAAAAAATAGAGGGTGGCCTTAAGGGATCATCAACTCAAAAAATCAACAAAATTGGGTGGATCTCCCATATTAGAGTAAAGCTTTAGGGCATTTTATCTTCTAGGTTAAAGAAAAAAAATGCATCTAGGTCATAGATTTTGATATCAACAATTGTCACAGTACATTAATATTGTCAATAATAGGGTGTGATTCTTCTAGTGTAGGATGAAGGAATTTCTTGACCATGTGAATACATAGAGACAAATCTTTCCAAACCCACCTTTATGTTTTTCTTGAGTTGAGGTACATGAACTAAACCTTCTAAAAGCAATCCCTCTTCAATGCTAAGAGATTATAGTGATGGTGGACAACCAACCAATCTCAAAGACAAAGGAAACAAAATGTAGTAGCGAAATTGATCTACCATGACTCCATACTTACTTCATAATATTAGTTCTAGCTTCAATGGATACCATGTAAATCAACATCAAATCCACCTAAGCTAGAGGAGACTTTCTTAGTAAGTGGAACCCTTAATGAGATTACATGATTTACCTAGTCATGGTGTTTTCATAAAAATATATATAGGTGCTTTCATAAAAATATATACATGAATATAAATATAAAATTTTTAAATATCTAACTACAAAATCAACTCATATATCAATGTTTGCAATATTACACACTTGTAAAACATTGTATAAGTATACCTAATACCTCGTGCAATATCAAGAAATTAAAATTTCACAATTTGAAAACTCCATAATTGCGTCGAGAGGTGCTCTACAACCCAGTATGGGGGAGATCTTGTGAGTCGAATGTTTGTCGAGTTTTTCGAGTGTTTGTCCAGTAACAAAATAATACAAAGTAAGCAAAAAAAGAATAATACAAAGTAAAAAGTAATAAAGATTATGTCGGCCATAAACAAAAAAGAATAATACAAAGTAAAAAGTAAATATGAGACTTAAACTAGAGACTTTAGAGCTTAGGATTAGGTGGTAAATATTATGTCCGCCATAAACAAAAAAGAATAATACAAAGTAAAAAGTAAATATGAGACTTAAACTAGAGACTTTACTTTTTACTTTTAATACAAAGTAAAAAGTAAATATGAGGCTTTAGAGTGTTTATCGAGTGTTTGTCCAGTAACAAAATAATACAAAGTAAACAAAAAATTATAATACAAAGTAAAAAGTAATAAATATTATGTCGGCCATAAACAAAAAATAATAATACAAAGTAAAAAGTAAATATGAGACTTAAACTAGGGACTTTAGAGCTTAGGATTAGGTGGCTCAGGTATTGCACTCAAGGAGCTATTCAAGAAGAGGTTTGCACCTCGGGAGATTTGATCCCTCTGGATGCTTGATAAAGCCTAGGATTTGGATCTAAGCTGGTATAGAAGACAAAAACCGTAGACTAGGACATAGTCATCAAATGTGACAATAAGAGTTCACCCCAAGATGTAAAACAAACTCTATAGAAGACAAAAAAAAACCGTAGACTAGGGCATAGTCATCAAATGTGACAATAGGAGTTCACCATAAGATGTAAAACAAACTCCATATGCAGAATTATGCCGTTAATGTAATGTGATGGATTAATGAATATTTGCATCAAATATTTACTTCAAACCCAATATTTATAAATTCCAACCCTAAACATTTGAAAATTTCCATGGATCGAATTCAATATAATCAGTCAAAAAAATTGGGTTGAAAAGCTACCGCATCGGATATTCAAAAAAAGCACAAAATGAAATTAAAATGTCGTGATAAAATTTGAAATCATTATTCACATTAGGCAGAAAATAAAAATACAAATTAACGATGAAATTTAAAATCAAAATGACAAAAGAATGGATAAATTGGATCGTTATGGATAAATTGGACCGTTGGTAATTTGAAATCTTAACGCACAAAAATTATGATATAATTTGAAATAAAAAAAGACAAAAGCATGAAAGCCTCTAACCGTGAGTGCCTGAAAAGCATGGACAAATTGGACCGTTGAGAATCTTCCTTATGTGTTATGACGGTTGAGTAGAGAGATGGATGGTTCTAGAGAGAGGGAGAAAAAAGCGGAAGCTATCAATCCGTTGAACGGAGGCTGGAAAAGAGAGATATATCTCTTCTATCTATGCTCTGTGTGGTTGGATGTCTGAGTCTCTCTGGTTTGTCGGTGTGCTTGGATGTCTGAGTCTCTGCGTCTGCGTGTGGTTTGAGTCTAAGCCTAGATGTCTGAGTCTGTGTGTGGTTTAATTCTAAGTCTAATGGCTCATTCTGGGCCATGTCTGGGTATGATAAGGGAGGATGGAATCAATCTAATGCAGTTGAATCGTCTTCTGGAGCAAACAGCTTCAAAGGAAAGGCAGCGGAATTGATCAACTATAAACGGTACATTCCTCTACCCTCTACACTCTTTTGCTCTTCATATTATCTCAAATCGCATGCATAACCTTCCTTTCATATTCTGTCAATTTGACTGAAAATATTTCAGGTTCGGCTCTCTTCTCTTCGGAGGGAAACCGCCATTGGTTGGAAGACCAGACTTCAACATGATTCAATTCCTTCCAAACCCTTATTGAACGAATTTGAGCCCTTCCAAACGCCTGTCATCAATGCCACAGGTATGTATGGCTCTGGCTTCTCTTTGCATCTTTCAATAGTTAGACCTTGAAGGCACTCCTCTGGCCGTGGTCCTAGCTATCTGCCATGTTTAATAAGTTTAATCATTTAACCTCTCTGCAAATTATCTTGTTTACTTGTTTAACATATCTGCAAATTATCTTTCTCATTATTTTAACCAGCGTTCGCAAGGGACTTTAGTTACTCTTTAGTTTCGCCCGCCTTCTTAATATTTAAGAATTTAACCCACCTGCTTATCTCTCATTAGTTTTATTTAATCATTTAATCATTATCTCTCATTAGTTTTAGTTTTAGTTTAGATGCCATACTTATTTTAGCTCGCTTCCTTTAAATTGAGTTTTCAAAATAAAATCGCAGGTACGACGTAGGCAACACTCCAAAATAAATACATAGAATTTTGGTTGTGGAAAATATCGACCATTCTTCATCATCAACAGCCGGCACTGCCATTACATAGTCGAAGATTCAATGGATCAAACTATTTTAGGTTTTCAGAATCTCTTTCAGGGTTTAAAATCGTTTGGTCCAACACAGTTCCGATCTCTTTCAAGGTTTAAAATCGTTTGAGCCCATTAAGAAAATGCCATAATCTTTGAACATAGTTCCGCCATAAAAAGGATTTCTAAATGTAAAATAAGTTTAACCAGTTTGTAGCCAAAAACTTTACCAAAAGATAAGCGATTCATGTGCATGCAATCCCCCTCGTGTGCAGGCAATCCCTCAATGTATGTAAGCATGCGGCGTGTTCCTCAATCAAGTAATTCTACAACGGAAACTGGCTGATCACATTGGCGGCCATTGTAATATTTACGACTCATTCTAAAATTACTCGTGAAATTTAAAAATTTACGACAATTTATCTTCCATTAGGTTAACACATCTCCGCCATAAATGTCAATCGGTATCATTAGTATGACCCTTTGCCATACAGTTTAGTTTTAATATCATATTTAAATATTGCTTTTATCAAATAAAAGACTTCTTTCCTTTTTTAATTATAATAAAAATAAACGACTTAAATATTGTATTTGAATAAGTTGACTACTCGTTTGTATGTTTGAATATGTATGTTAAAATGTTTGTATTTAAGCTTTAGTATTGATATTTCATGTTATTGTGTATTAACTATGCTGATGGTTATATAAATGTTCGATGATTTATAAAGTTTATTTATTATATCTTTTATTTTAGTTTAAACGTTTTTAATATAAATGTTTGATTTTTTATGAAGTTTGTTTATTATATCTTTTTATTTAATTTTTATGCTAACTACTAAACGTAAATGTATTTATGATAGCTCTGCTATAATTTATTTTTGTTTGGTTATGTTTATATCTTTTGACTTGTTTTATTTTTAAAAATGTAATTAGTTATGTAATATAAAAATTCTATATATTTATTTTTGTGTATATTAAAAAATATAATTTTATGTGATGTATCAGTTTTTAAGTTAATACAAAATAAATATAATATTTTTTATGATGTGATATATTTCAATATTTATGTTCTTATTTTTAAGTGGATTTTTTTTCAAAGAATTATTTTCAATTTATAAGTATCGTGTGAGGCTTGCCTTAAGATTCGAGCTTATGGATTAGCTTTAAGATTCAAAGTATTAGGTTTAGAAATAGGATTAGGAACCAATCTTAGGGTTAGACTCAGTGATTTAGGATTAAGGTTAGGTTAAAGTAAGTTAGGCTAAGGTAGTATAAGTTTGGGTGGGTTATCAGTAGGGTAGGTTAAGGTAGGCTGGGTTAGGCTAACAACGGTAGGTTGGGGGAGGGTAAGGTAGGCTAGTCCATGTAAGGTTGGACTAGGGTAAGGTAACACATGCTAGGCTAGGGTGTGTTAGATAGGATAGGATAAGTTAACTAAGATAAGGTAAGTTAGGTTTAGCGTAGACTAGGTTAGGTTAATCTAGGATAGGGTAGGTTATACTAGGTTACTATAATCTAGGTTAGGCTAGATAGGCTAGGCTATGTTGGGTTATGATAGAATGGGATAGCTTAGGGTAGGTTAGGGTAAGGTAAGATAGGATAAGTTAGGTTAGTTTTGGTTAGGTTAGAATGCATAGGTTAGAATATACTAGGGAGAGTTAGATTAGGCTAGCCTAAAGTTTAGATAAACTAAGGTGGGATAGGGTTAGAGTAGGGTATACTAGGCTAAGATAGGGTAGTTTAGGATAGGTACGCTAATCTAAGTTTAGGTAGGTTAGGATAGCATATTATAGGATAGGTTAGGCTAGGGTGGGTTAGGTCAAGGTTAGGATAGGTTAGGATAGGCTAGGCAAGGCCGTATCACGTTAGGCTAAATTAGGGTAGTTTAGGTTAGAGTATGGTAGGTTAGGTTAGGATAACTTAGGGTAAGATAAGTAAGATATGCTAAGTACACATATGCTAGGTTAATTTAGGGTAGGCTAGGCTAGGATATGGTAGGCTAGACTAGGGTACTATGGGTTAGGTTTATTTAGGCTAGATTTAGTTAGGTTAGAATGATTTAGGTGATGCTAGGCTAGATTAGGATAGTTTAGGCGAGGTTATGGTATGATAGGGTAGGGTAAGGTAGGTTATGTTTGTTTAGATTGGGTTAGGCTCACCTGAGTTATTATATGTTAAGCTAGGGTAGGGTAGGGTAACTGAGCCTAGGCTAGGCTAGGCTAACCTAATTTGACATAGGTTAAGCTAAGATGAAGGAGGATAAACTAGGCTTAGTTGGGTTAGGTTAGGCTAGGTTTTGATAGGTTAAGTTTGGTTAGGTTAGGCTAGGTAGGCTAGGTATGCTAGGTTAGACTAAGCTAGACTAGGATAGTCTAAGACAGTGTAGGCTATCATAGGGTAAGTTAGGTTGAGTTAGGTTAGATTAGGGTATGGTAAGATAAGGTAGTCTAGGCTAGGCTGAGGTAGCCTTAGTTAGGATAGGAATGTCTAGGATAGACTAGGAAAGCTAGATAGGCTAGGATAAATTAAGCTATGCTAGGTTAAGGTAGGTTTATGTAGGTTTAGGTAGGGTGGATAGGTTAGGATAGGGTGGGATAGATTAATTCAAGTTATGTCAGGCTAGACTAGAGTAGTTTAGGGTAAATTTGGGTTAGGTTTAGGTTAGGATCGAATAGGATATGATGGTCTAGGTTAGTGTAGGGTGTTAGGCTAAGATAGACTACGCTAGGCTCAGGTAGGATAAGTTAGGCAAGTTTAAGGTCGGCTAAGCTAAGCTACTATAATGTAGAGTAGGGCAGGATAGGCTAGAGTAGGTCAAGATAAGGTTGGGTACAATAGGGTAGGGTATGGTAGGGTAGGATAGAATAGGATACATATGCTATCCTAGAACTGGTAGGCTATGTTAGGTTATGTTATGTTAGGATAGATATGTCTAGGATAGACTAGGAAAGTTGGGATAGAAATGTCTAGGATAGACTAGGAAAGTTGGGATAGAAATGTCTAGGATAGACTAGGAAAGTTGGGATAGAAATGTCTAGGATAGACTAGGAAAGTTGGATATGCTAGGCCAAATTAAGCAAGGATAGGTTAAGGTAGGTTTTGGTAGGGTGCCTAGGTTATGCTAGGGTGGGCTAGATTATTTCAAGTTATGTTAGGCAATACTAGAGTAGTTTAGGGTAAAGTTAGGTTAGGCTTGAGTAGGACATGATAGTCTATGTTAGTGTAGGGTGTTAGGTTAGGCTTAGGCAGGATAAGTTAGGCTAGGTTAAGTTGACTAAGCTAAACTGCATTAAGGTAGAGTAGGGTAAGATAGGTTAGGTTAGGTCAATATAAGGTAGGGTACCATAGGGTAGGGTAGGGTGGGGTAGGGTAGGGTAGGGTAGGGTAGTGTACAATAGTATAGGATACATAGGCTAGCCTAGAATTGGTAGGCTAGGTTAGGTTAGGATAGGATAGGATAATTTAGGGTAGAGTATGGTTGGCTAGGCTAAGTTAAGGTAGGTTAGCTTAGGCTAGTCTAGGTTAGGTTAGGGAAGGTTAAGCTAGAGTATCTAGGGTAAGTTTAGGCAAAGCTAGGGTAGGCTAACTTTGCAAGGAAATGTTAGCCTAGCCTTAGGTTAGGTTTTGGTATGGTGGGTAGGATAGTTTAGGGCATTTTACGTTAATTTAGGTTAGTCTAAGCTACACAAGGGAATTTTATGCTATGGTGGGTTAGGTTAGAGAAATTTTTGTTAGGGTAGGCATGGGTTGGGTGGTTTAGGCTAGGTTAGATTAGGTTAGTCTAGTTTAGGGTTAGATTAGAATAGGTTAGGTTAGAATAGCTTAGTGAAGCTTAGGGTATCTAGGTTTGGTTAGTGTAGTGTAGGATAGGATATGACCGGTTAGGGTAGGGCATAATATACTAGGTCACGTTATGTTAGGATAAGTTAATGTAGGCTAGGATAGGTCTAGGATAGGTTAAGGTAGGCTAGACTAGAGTGGTTTATGGAAGGATATGTTAGGTTAAGTTAGGCTAAGTTAGGTTATGGTCAACCAGTTTAGGTGAGGGACCAAGGTAGGTTAGGCTAGGGTCATCTATGGTAGGATTTAAGGTATGTTTAGGGTAGACTCACATACATTAGTGTAGGATAGAGTAGATTTAGCTACATTAAGGTAGGATAGGGTATGCTAGGATACATTTGGTTTGTCTAAGTTAGGTTAGGTTATGATAGAATAGGTTGGTTAGAGTAGGCTAATATACATTGGTTAGGGTAGGCTACATTAGGGTAGTTTAAGCTAGGTTAGATTAGGCTAGGCTAGGTTGCATTAAGGTAGTCTATGGTAAATTTGATTAGGTTGGGCCAATATTTTATAGGCTATCAAAGGGAATGCTAGGCTAGGGTAGAGTAAGCTAGGCTAGGTTAGACTTGTTAATATAGTTTAGGGTAGTCTAGTCTATGCTAGTTTACTGTAGCCTATGTTAGGGCAGGGTAGGGTAATATAGGTTAGGTTATGCTTAGGAAGTATAGGATCGGATAGGATAATATAAGATAGGATAAGATAGCATGGGTATCTTAGGTTAGGTTAGCAAAAGAAAGGCTAGAATACTAATGTAGGAAATGCTCTAAAATTTGCAAAAAAATAGAAAATGAAAAGTTTAAAGTAGATTGGCTAGATGGGATAGATTGAAGAGATCTATTTCTTGTCTTAAAATTAGTTGAAAATATCTTAGCTACAAGATCGATTTCTACCCCTCACATAACACTTTTAAAGTAATTATTTATTCAAAAGTCCATTTCACCCAATGAGTCATTATATATGTAACAACAATAGATCTAGTGTGATACAAATGTTGAAAGCATAGCAAACAAGTAATATACTTATGCTGATGATAGGATAAAATGGGTTAGGATAGGTTAGGGTAGGCTAGGTAAAACTATGTTAGGTTACATTATACTACAATAGGTCTTTGTAGGTTAGGTTACACTAGGCTAGGTTGGGTTGAGGAAGAGTAGGCTAGGCTTGGCTAGGCTAAGCTTGGTTATGCTAGGTTAGTTTATGGTTTTCAAACCTACAATAAGGCCACCTAGTGTAGTTTAGGTTAGGATATGCTAAGCTAGATTAGGGATGTTAAGCTAGCTTAGCATATCCTCGGCTAGTGTATCCTATGATAGGGTAGGGCATGTTATGTTAGGCTATGATAGGGAAAGTTAGGTCAGGTTAGGGTAGGATGGGCTAGATAAAGTTAGTTTAGGTTAGGGTAGGTTGGGATAGGGTAGGCTATATTATTTTGGGATGGTATAGATTAGACCACACTAGGCCAATCTAGGTTAGGGTAGGGTATATTAAGATAGGAAGAGTGTAGGGTATTTTGGATTAGGGTGTTGTATATTAGGCTAGATAGAAGCTAGGGTAAGAAAGGATATAATATATTAGTCTAGGTTATGCAAGGAAAAGCTAGGGTAGGGTAGAGTGAAATGCCCTTCCTACTAAACGGTGTTAGTCCTATTTACTAGGAGCCAATTGTAATTAAATCCAAAGCTTTACCTAGGATTGAGATCAAGTCTCTATTATAAATTCTGTAAATTACACTTATTTCTTTCATTGTGATTATGTTCCTAAACATTGACTGTAATTCCATACGTATACTAAAAACTTGAATACAAAATAGCTTAGCTAACATCATAGTGGTGAGTGTCAAATATTCCTTTGTGATTAGTCTATTGTAGGTTTGAGAACATTTGAATATTAATAATTTACTAGTTAAATTAATTTATGTGCATCGTCTACTTGCATATATTCATAGAAAGAAAAACATAAATAGCATAATTTTCAATTTCATTAAATCTAAAGTGAATCATAAATAGTAGAATTCGTAAATAGGATAATTCATAGTAAATATACAATTTTACCTTTTTGCATCAATAACAATTTTTAAACAAAAACAAATAAATATAATGAAGTAGAATACCTCTTCCATGTAGCTCAAGTGAAGTGGTAAGCAGTCTCTTGTCTTATACAAATTTTGTGTTGATGTATCTGTAACTTCAAAAGATATTCTCCTATGTATCACATTTGTACTTTATTGTATTCCTGATGGAGATGTATTATTCCTCCAATCAGAAATGTCATCATTTGTATTTGCAAGTGTCGCAAGTTATATTGTAAGTGTCGTAACTTATATTTTATGGGTTATTAGACCACCTTAGAGGGGTTGGACCAGTATGGGTTAAAGGGTTATTAGACCACCCTAGTGGGTTGGCCCAGTGACAAGTGGTAATCGATTATTAGACTCTCCTAAGGGAGGTCGACCCAGTTAGAGTAAAAAGCAAGTAAAGGTAAAGTATAAATAGAGAGGAGCACCTCTCTATTTATTCATTCACTCACTCACTCACTTCGCATTAGTGAGAGAGAGGAGGAGTGCGCACAAGTGGAGAAGGAGAAGCTGCTAGGATACTATCTCTTGTTTTGGGGTTTTGTATTGGTGTTCATTCTTTCTCTAAGGAAGTTGTGGGGTTTTCTCCTTTATGGTTTCCCCAGTGAAATGATTTGTGTCTCTTGTCTCTTGTCTCTTATGTTTGATATGTTGTACATGTTATTCTCTCAGATAAGATACTAGATCATATTGAATTAAATGATGAAAAACTAACATGGTATCAGAGCTAGCTTGAAGGAAGGCATTGTATAGCATTTACGACACTTGTTGCACTTGCGACAAATTGGAAGCTAGGGCTTGATATAGTAAAAACTAGTCATCATGGAACTTTCCCTATAAATCAGTTTTGGCAAAGGTTCAGGATCTGAAACTTTTAAAGGCCAAAGATGAAATGTTCATCTACCTTGTGTCAGAAGATAAGCCTCAGATTCATTGTACTTTACGAGATATGATCCGTACAAGTTAGGGTTTTTGCCTCTTCCAAAATGCATCCCTAAACAGGTGACCTAGGAACAGAGGTCATATCTCAGGATAGGAAGCTCCAAAAGGAATTCTGTAAAAAGTGTCAGTTAGGGAACGTACTGTAGTTTCTCAGGTCTGAGTTTTAGAGGCCGAAGTTGAAACAGTGACACGTGGCACTCCGTACAAGTTTGCTATGTTGTTTCATCCCATAAACAGGTCTTGTTGCGACACTTAGCATATCTCTCTCATAAAGAATCCATTTGAGGTTAGATCTGTGGGGTTGGAAAGATGATAGGTCAGTCTACCAAATGCCAAATTTTGAGACCTTGAGGATCTTAAATTTCATAGATTCATCAGAAACAATATGGAATATATTTCTGTCAAAACGGAATTGGATTCTAAGCACTTTCATTCTTGGCTTGTCACTGCTGCGGGAAATTAGAGTTTATGAAAACGTTGGAATTTTTGGAATCTGAGACCACAACTGGATGCTCCTCATCAAAATCAAAATTTAGAGACCAAGATCAAAGTTTTTGGTTGGGTAGAACCTCGGGCTCTATCAAACCCTAGCTCGGGATTTTGACCAGAAAACCAGAATTTGACAGAAGCTGCAGATTCGAAACTCGCAGGTCAATTTTTTAGAGTTTTCAAAATTTGAGCACACCAGCTTGCTCGCCTCAGTCATCTGCATCCCCCCGTCTAGACAAAATTTTGAAATTCCAAGTTTGGATTTTTAGGGTTTCTCTGTCAAACCCTAGCCAACTCCAGATCCAGTTTCAGCAAATCAAAGTGGATTGGGTTAATCCTAGAAGAGAATAAATTGGACACCTACATAAGTGAAGAACTCCCAATTTCCATAGGGAGATGAGGCTAAGGCCTTACATAAGAAGACTACAAGCAATCCTGACAGGTATAACTTGAGGAGATACAGGTATGTTTTGAAATCTGTTCATGTTTAAGCATGTCTTCACATTATTGAGGTTAGTACAATCTTGATTAATTTTAGACTTGTCTTATCACCTTAGTAAAAGTATGAATGCATGTGAATGATAGAATACATTCATTGATTAGGGTTATGACACTTATCATTGTACTAATGCACTTGTGGTGTTGTATGAGGATGATGTTGTCTGCTAACATGAAAGGTACATCAAGAAAGACAAATCAAGTTCTAGATCAAGAATATATGACCATGGTGACATGACTACAAAGACTCATCCATAGTCATTGATCACATATAAGCTCTACTTACGAGGTATGTATAATTTGGTTCTACAATGCTTAAATTATGAGATATGCAGGTTACTAGCACAAGCTTTCTAAATCATTGAAGAGAACAAGGAAGAAATTATGTGGGTATGTTAGACATAACTAGCAAACATGATAATCCAGGTATGTTTTTCCTATATCAAGTTAGAATCCTACCTTGTGTTAGGATCTTATATAAGTATACTTTTGTATGATTGATCATGATTATTCATGAAGTTATAAGTTTGAGTAATCATGGGTTTCTGCATATTATGCTTCTTACTTTGATTGATGATATGACAAACCAGAAGAGTCCTATGGTCAAATAAGAATATGCATGAGTAAAAGAAGTCCTCCCTGAAACCTTGAATACTAATGCTTGTGATAAATTACCTGTGTATGAAATGACCATGACCATACATGTTTAAGATTATTTAGAATCATAATATTTTGATAGTATTGATATTATACAAATGAATGTATGATTATGTATGAGATCTTGAGGACGACATAATGATGACACTAGTGCACACTTGAGCATGCATAGTGGTCTAGTATGGATAGAAGTTCAAAGACATATAATCATGATGATATCATAAAGGAAGCAAAGATCAAGAGGGAGCACAAGGAAGCAAAGATTGAGAGGGAGTCCACCCAATAACTAAACAAAGATAAGTATTTGAATTATCATTTCTTGTATATATGATTACTTAAATGATGTTGTTCAGTCATGTACATACTTATGTTCTTAGATTTAGGATGTATATTATGCATGTTAGAAAAGTTGCATTAATGAACAAGATACTACTAATATGCAAATAATGGGTAAGTGGCCTATGGTACTGTACAACACTCCATTGCTACTTATCTAGATTGAAACATATTTGCTGACATGTTGGAGTAGTGCACACTCTTAACAATGTTCTGGTAGAGATGAAAGGCATCTAGAAAGTTACAAGATATGGATAAATGTTGTATTAAAGTATTGGCTAAGATAATTGCATGACTGTATGACATATGTCCTTATGTGTAAGATTTTGTTCTGAAAACTATGAGATGTTTCTAATCATGCAATTGAATTTGACTTGTAGGAAAGATCGTGTACAATCACCTACAAAACAAGGACAACGACATTTGTTCCGGCAACGAAGTTCAAGAAAACTACCTATTGAAGATATTGAAGAATCTGAAGTTCCGAGGATCCGGGATGCAGTAATGGAAGGATGCCATGATCGAGGAGTACCATTCGATCATGAAGAATGATGTCTGGGATGTGGTCCCGAGACCAAAAGGGAAGTCTGTTGTGACTTCCAAGTGGATCTACAAGATTAAGTGTGTTGCAGATAGGAAGAGCTCTTCGGGGTGTTGCTTCAGTATGGGATCAGGTGTGATCTCTTGGTTTAGCAGGAAGCAGTCCTGCGTAGCACTGCGTATAGCCGAAGCAGAGTATGTCGCAGCTTGTTCAGCTATTTGTGAGGCAATATGGTTAAGGAAGCTACTGTCATATTTATTTGATCTCCAGTTGGATGCTACTTGTATCTTCTATGACAACCAGAGTTGTGTGATGAGCATCAGGAAAAATGCTCCAGATGATGTTCTGTATGATGATGATCATGTGATGATGATATGCATCAGGATGATGCTCCATGCAAAGATGATCAGTGTGATCATGAGTATCAGGATGATACTACTTGGTCTTTGACAGGTTGTGCAGTAGCATGTAATCAGTCTTGGAGATCCCATAGGTTGTGTTGGGCACGTAAAAGTCCCGAGATGCTCTTTAGAGATCTTGCAGGTCGCAAGATGCTCTTTTAAGGTTTTGCGATTTCACATGTAATCAGTCCTGGAGATCTGATAGGTTGTGCTAGTCACGTAAAAGTCATGGGATGCTCTTTAGAGATCTTGCAGGTCGCAAGATGCTCTTTTAAGGTTTTGTGGAGATCACATGTAATTAGTCCTTGAGATCCGATAGGTTGTGCTAGTCATGTAAAAGTCCTTAGATGCTCTTTAGAGATCTTGTAGGTCACAAGATGCTCTTTTAAGGTTTTGTGGAGGTCACATGTAATATCTCCCTAGGAGATCCTATAGGTTGAGCAGTAAGCTTGTAATCAGTCCTAGGATGATCTTTCAAGGTTTTGTTGACGCACATAATCATCCCTGATAATTCCACAGGATGGCCCACTCGCAGAGATGATGAAGACCTACAAGAGGCTAGGCCTACATCAAGCATGAAAAAGGGCTAGCTCTATAGAACTTCCTATGATGAGAAGAATTGAGAGATAGCACTAGTGATTGAGATGACGAGTACAACAGCAGTGACGATGATGCTCTGTGATCCATGGACGATGATCCAGCTCCAGAGTTGAAGACTTGTGCCTATATGTATTGATGACCTAAGTCAAGAGAATACCTTCCTAGTTAAGAGGGAGTGTTTATGTATTTGTAACTTCGAAATATATTCTCCTATGTATCACATTTGTACTTTATTGTATTCCTAATGGAGATGTATTATTCCTCCAATCAGAAGTGTCGTCATTTGTATTTCAAGTGTCGCAAGTTATATTGTAAGTGTCGTAACTTATTTTTGATGGGTTATTAAACCACCTTAGAGGGGTCGGCCCAGAATGGGTTAAAGGGATATTAGACCACCCTAGTGAGGTTGGACTAGTGACAAGTGGTAATGGGTTATTAGAATCTCCTAAGGGAGGTCTGTTGTAGATATTTCTCCCTACGGATAGGTAGAAACTCTCTTAGGTTAAAGTAGACTTGACTGACTTCAAACTAAGACAAAAAGATAACAAATGCTACCTTGAATTCCTAGATTCAAACAAATGCTTCAAGATTATACTGCTGAAAGAAATGGAAGAGGTTTAACTGACCTTTGATTTAATTGCTTGTTCCATTTATTGCTCCAATCCTCAAGTCCTCGCGAATGAACCTATTAGAATGAATCAAAGCACAATCAGATACAATATTTCTAGCAACTTGAAATATATGTTAGAATCTAAATCTATCATAGAAACAAACCATGTAATCGAAACAACATCAACACACACAATTTGGGAAACAAGACAAGTTATATTTGTATTGCAAACTTGAAGTTACTTACAATGGTTGCTTGATGTCCAATCCAACTCCCAGCTCCAAGTGCTTTCTTCTCTAGCTATCTCCACAAAGATCTAAGACCATAGGTTTGATATCTCAAAGAGTCCTCCCCTTTGCTCATGGAAGGCCTCTCTCTTATAGTGTGTAGGAGGGTTAACCAACAAGAGAGAAGAATGGATCTTGGGAGTGTTTAGTGGATCAGACCCCCTAATCTGAGAAGGTGAGTTAGGATCGAATCAGAGATGTCAATCCTCAAAAATCTCTCGTAGATCAAGATCCCACAAGTCATGGAAAAAGGGCTAAAAAAGGACTACTGCACCCCTGAAGCTGATCATAACATGGTAGTACCGCACATCAGGGAAAGGGCATAGCACGGTAGTGGGGACTACCATGCAGCAGTAGTAATGCAGGACGTGGTAGTGTTGGTAGATGAGGTCTCAGTTGGGTTGCTTCCTGATATGACAGGTTTTTCTTTATGGGTCATTCATTACTTTTCCCTTTTGGGTGTTTTCAGCAGCAAGGGAAGTATCGTCAGATGTTTTTATTGTGAAGATGTGACACTGTGAAATATGGAGGTATAACAGATACCCCCTAAAGTGTGAGGTCAGAATAGACTGGTGGCCGAAATACTTTACAAATACTGTGTGGAGATAACATTGAGGAGAGAAACAAGGAGGTAAAATAGAAACAAAATGTCAGATATACTACCGAGGCGGGCATCCCCATGCTCGGAAACAATTGACTCAAAGAATGGCTGCCGACCAATACATTGCAGATCCATGAGTACTAAGATGATATAGACTGCAGACAAATCATGGCTACTATTAACAAGCGTAGATCCACAAAATAGTAATGACACAGCCACGACCAATACAAAAGTGGATTTGTGTGACAATACAGAGGACATCTCCATCGCAACCTGGACGCGATCAAAGTACAAAGGTGCATCCAGGGTCTTCTACTCAATCACAAATGATATGAATCTAGCCATGTGATTACAAAGTGTTGAAATCGAACATGATAGAAACCATTGATAACCAATCAATGATGTGAACCGTTAACAAATCCGAGGGAAATCACCAATGATGACGATGATCCCCAAGGTATCTATAGTACATCCCAATGAAATGTGAATGAAAGAGTTGATGTCGAGCATTTGAGAGATCGTTCGATCAGAGGCCAATGATGTAAACCTACTGTCGAACATGAGGAAACCTGCCATTGAGGCATGCAAGTACCAAGGTACTAGTGGTTGATTCCTAAGTCCAATTCCCGGATAGTGATTTGGTGTCGACGGGAATAGACTCATCGAAGGTGGGCCATAATGATTCCCACATCATCGACACGAAATCGGAATGAAAGATAGTATGGAACGATGAAACAATAGAACATGTACTAACATAGCTGAGGTCTGACACAATGAATGACTCTGAACAATGAAACCATTTGAACATATAACGACATGAAGCAGAGCACGAAAAAGATAAAGTAGGCTCAAAATGAAGGTCAAATAAATAAATAAATTCCAGTGTGAACATTTTTAAATGAGACCCTATCAAAAAAGGCTCATGGAACCAGATATTAGCAATGTGAAATGAGTTTTAATTTAACCAAATAAAATAATGAGTAAAAAAATAAGTGAAAAAGTTATATAAGCAAGAGGTAAATATGGAAAGTTACCATTTCACTTGTGCATTTGCCCAAAGAGGAAATTTCACCCATTGAAGAGCAAAAACCTCAAGAGTCTATATCTAGAGATTCGGAGCACCGTTTCAACAGCCATCTACGCCAGGTAAGAGCTTTCAAGCTCCTCTTTCATTTCATAGGTAAAAAACTTGATTTCAGTAGGTAAAAATTAATTTTTAGACAGGCCCTAAGAGGCTTTTTTCGCCCTTGACAGTACCGCGTGGTCGCTGTATTGGGAAGCGCGGTACTGTGTAACAGTGCCGCGCTATAATGCTTAACGGGGGCGCAGTAGTGTGGACTACCGTGTAGTCATGTTTCCCCCAGGCACAGTAGTGGCAAGCATTAGGGAAGAAAAATAGGATTTTTCCTCAAATTTTTCCTGAGATCAAGTTATTCATTTGTTAATGAATGCTTCTTGTGACTTTTTGCAGGTGTTTGCAACTTGTTTGAGGAAAAATGGTCAGCTGGAAAGAAAGGGAGCAATAAGCGGATGATTTATTGGTTGAAGATGACCAGAGACCTTGACTGCACTGCGGGAATGTGGGTTATTGAAATTCTTCAAAACCAAAGGTATTCGCAAGCAAGCAAAACTTCTCACCCACATTATACAAATGTGGGACCCCGATATTCAAGCTTTTCGAGTTGGAGAACACACCCTCGAGATTGAGCTCGAGGACATTTATTTTCTCACGAGTCTCTCAAAGAGAGGGGCCCGGGTGAATTTGATAGGGTTCACAGTCTCGAAGGCGAGCACTGATTCTTTGATTGCTCACTATTGTCGTCAATGTTCAGGGAAGAAAAGTGGTAAGGTGGTCATCAAGGATATTGTAGAACTTCCTTTAAAAACCGTGTTGTTCACCATCACACGTGTAGTGGGTAGTATGAGTCCCCATCAGGCATCTCGTACACAAATGAATCTTGCTGTGGATTGTATGGAACCAACACTATTCAACTGGTGTGAAGCATTATTAGCCAACCTCAAGGAGCAAGTGAATAAGTGCAGAACTGGAGAGAACTCTCAATTTGGGTATGGGAGCATTTTGGTCACCTTCTTCTTGGAGAGGGTGCCACTGTTGTGTCCGCAACTAACCATGCTCGCCCGTCCACCTACCGAGCCATGGATGGCTCGATGGAGTGAATATGCAGGACGGCTCGAAGGGCCACAGCGTTTGGCCTTTGGTGAGGACTTCTTCTCATGGCTCAAGGAACAGATCGTGATGATTAAGGACTACCCCTATGCAGGGGTGGACTTCCGTGAGGACATAGACTTGGCACTGCCTGAGGATGAGGATTGGGATAACTCAGGTATGACCTTCATTAATGTGTTTTTTAATTTTTTGAATATATGATTTCTAATTGTTTTTTGAGAATGTGTAAAAAAAAAAAAATTAATATATGTATGTGTGCATGTCGCAGATCGTGGACCACAGAGACTTGCAGGCTATTCGCCATTATGCCGAGGTGGTGTCGAGCGCTAGGTTGCTTCGGAGGGAGAAGAAGAAGAGGAAGAAGAGGCAGGAGGGGTTCAAGACATAGAGCGGAACCTACAAGGTTTAACCCATGAGGTTCCAGCTATGAGGATGGATGATGTTCCTCTGCATCTTCAGCAGCATACTGTAGGTGTGCCTAGATGTATTGGTCTTCTTCTCCGTAGGGTGGCCAAAGCCATAGTCTACTACCACCAGCGGCGCGAGGAATCTGAGGAGGATCGTGATAGATCTCCTAGGTCCCCTTAGATAGTAGTATTTTACTTCTGCGTCATGTACGCTATATGTAGGCTTGAGAACCAAATTTGGTATGGGATTGGATTCCAAATTTTGTCTTTTGAACACAAAATTTATGTATTTGAGAAAAACATTTTTATATGCATTGATATATATACATGGACCTACTTTTATGATCTATTTATTTACAATGACTTGTGTGTTTATTTCATGATGTATTTTATATATGGGCAAGATGCCAATCCAAAATCTAGTTAGCTAATGAATCAGCTACACAATTGAATTCCCTTGGTATGTGTTGATATGAAATATAATAAAAAGATCGTTCCAAGAGGCGTACCATTCGAAATAAGCGAAGTAATATAGGATTGTGGACTGTGTAGATACGATTCAAATGGGAAACCACGAGTTGGGATTCTAGAAAGATCGATAGGGAGTCAATTCCAAGGGAAGCAACCTCTGTCAAGAGTCCAATGACTGCATGGTACTCTACAATATTGTTGGTTGCGGGACCCAAACAAATGGTTCCTAAAGATAACAACATGCTAGTGGGAGAATAGATTACCCATGCTGCGGAAGCGAGGTTCCAAGTATGTTGGCTCGTTCCGTCGGCGAATCCGTAATAGGCAGACATCTGCGCATAAAATCACAAGTGAAGGTAAGTATGGATACATGAGATCCGTGTGTGCATACAAAAAATATAAATGAAAACAAACTAGGTACATTATGTACAAAAAGTATCTCGCGCAGGATGAACCTATGCGTAGAAACATTTGAGGTACAACCCATTGCGGGGCCATGCCAATGGTGTGCCATCACAATCGACAAGTTCATAGGCTCCTTTCTCCAAAACACGTTTTACAACGAAGGGGCCGTACCACATGGACTCTAGCTTTCCTTTTCCAAGTTTGTCATGCATTTGGTCGTATGTGAGTACGAGGTCACCTTCGTTGAAAAACTGAGGTTGAACGGATTTGTCATACTGTACTTTGACGCATTTTTTATGAGCTTTGTTGGCTAAAGCAGTGTCTCGGCGAGTTTCATCTAGCTTGGCTAGGTATAGAAACTGTTCCTCTTCGAAAGTGGTATGGGGAAGTAGCTCTATGGCTATCTTAAGCAATCGGATTTCACATTCAATTGGTAAGATGGCTTCCAAGCCATACACCAGTTGGAATGGTGTGAATCCAGTAGCACTTTTCACTGAGGTTCGGTATTCCCATAATGTCGAAAACAGAGCTGAGTGTCAATTGGACTTGTGAGTACCCACAATGCGCTGAATCATACGTTTCAGAACTTTGTTAATGGCTTCGACTTGGCCATTAGCCTGTGGGTAGTATGAGGTTGAGTTTTCATGACGAAAACCCAAGTTGGCACTCAGTTCCTCAATCATATGGTTCCTAAAGTGGGAGCCATGATCGGTCACGATAGATTGTGGGACTCTAAACCTAGCTATAATGTGGTTGAATATGAACTGTGCTGCTATTTTTCCGTCTTCAGCATAAGTAGGCATCGCTTCAGCCCATTTTGTGAAATAATCCACAGCTACTATGACATAGCTATGCCCCCTGGCTGAAGTGGTCTTACAGTGCATAAAATCTATGCCCGATTTGGAAAAGGGGCCAACGACAATAACAGGATGAAGTAGAGCAGGGTGCGAGCATGTCTAAGAATTGATAGGGTGGAAATTTCTTAACCATTTCAATGCAGTCTTTGAAAATCGAGGGCCAGAAATATCCCACTCGCAGTATCTTCTGGGCCATAGCCATCCTAGAGAGACGACCACCACATGCTCCAGCGTGGCAGTCATTAAGAACGTGTTCGGTCTATTCTAGAGTCAAACAACGTTGAAGAACGGTATCAACACCACGATGGTAAAGGGTATCGTTGACTATAAGGTAGTACTTGGTGTGATGTCGGATACATCGACGTTCATCGCGGTTGAGGTCGAGGCGGAAATATTAGGTTTGGAGATATAATAGAATATCCCTATACCATGGGTCGAACGTGCTAATGAGGAACAACTATTCATCTGGAAGAGAATCGATGGGCTCAGGTTGCTCAGTAGCACGAGGCAGGTTACAAATCAACTCGGCAAAGACCAAATATTTCTTGGATTTGGCTTTGGAAAATTCCAAGTCAAACTCTTGTAGGATGAAAATCCAACGGGAATATTTGCCCCCAAGCACTTGACGTGTGAGGATATAGTACATTGGATTGAAATCCGCTATGACAGTGGTCTGGCAGAGTAGAATGTAATGACGAAACCTCTGGACAGCATAGACTGTTGCCAGAGCCAGTTTTTCAACATCTGAGTATCGAGTTTCGGAGTCAAGAAGACTCTTGCTAAGATAGTATACCACATGTTCTATGCCGTTAATATCTTCTTGGACTAACACCATACCTATGGTGGAAATCGAAGCTGCGAGATAAAGAATGTAATCCCGTGTGTAGTTGGGGGGTTGAATCACAGGATCCTTAGTTAAGGCTACCTTTAGATGATTAAAGGAGCGTTGGGCTTCGTTGTCCCACAAGAAGGGGGTGTTCTTCTTTAGAAGCCTCATATAGCCTTTTTTTATCTCGGCAAAATTGCAAATAAAACGACGTAGAAAGTTTGCGTGCCCTTGCAAACTTTGAATTTCTGGTATGTTCGTGGGGGAAGGCAGGGCTAGAATAGCCTCTACCTTCGCAGGGTTTAATCGTATACCGCTTTTGGAGATTATGAATCCCAAAAAAAATTCGGCTTTAATGAAAAAGACACATTTGTGCAGATTCAAACAAATATTGTAGCGATGGCACCTAGCAAAGACGGTGCCTAAGTGATCAGGATGATCTTCCCTGGTTTGAGAATGAGCGAAAAGATCATCAAGATACGGTTCTGCAATATGTTTGATATTGTGAAATGCGTACGACATCGCCCTTTGGAAAGTTGCCCCGGCATTTTTCAGGCCGAAAGGCAGCTTTTGATATGAAAAGATTCCCCATGGACATGGGTTGAATCTGTTGGGAGTATCTCAATCTGATTATAGCCAGAAAATCCATCCATAAATGAAAAGATGACACTCCCGGCGCAGTTATCGATGATCTGGTCGATGAACGGAGTTGGGTAGTTGTCCTTTGGACAAGCTTTGTTCAAGTCATGGTAATCGACACAGACTCTAATCGTACCCTGTTTCTTCGCTATGGGAAAGATATTGGATACCCATTCTGTCAATGGGACGGGACAGATAAAACCAGCACACAAAAGTTTTTCGACTTCTGCTTTGATAGCGGTTGCCTTACGGGGGTGGACGGGTTAGATTTTCTGCCAAACAGGTCGGGCGCCAGGAAAGGTTGGAATCTCGTGGACCACGATAGACGGGTCTATTCCTGGCATTTCTTCATAACTCCAGGAAAAAACATCATGGAAATTTTTAAAGTAGGCAGTGTAGAACTCCATTTCAGTGGGAGTGCATGTCTTTCCAATATGAATGTTTTCCACGACACCAAGCTTCACTGAAATGTCAATGGGAGTGGTTGCCATAAGGTTGGCCAAGTTTCCTTCAGAAAATACTTCATCAAGCGAAGTGGGAAACTTGGTTTGAACCATTCCAAGTGAAGTACTGGATTTTGTATCGGGCTCAATCGTCTGGATGGTGGGGAAAGAAGATCGATGATGGAAATTTCCCCATGGTGGTTCATCACCGCACATAACCTCCATAATTGATTCGTCAGTGGGAAAAATCAATATGAGAGGATCGATAAGTGGTGGGGATGAATGAGTCTCATACGAGAGTTGTGACACTGTGTGATGGGTAGAAGAATCGACCCAATCGGTGGCTTACTGGATCGCTTCATACGCTACGAGGTTCCCATTTAACGGCATGGAATTGCCATAGTTTTCAATCTCAGTGGGACTCGGTATCACCCAAGAATCATTGAAAGGGGTGACGTTCGATGATATCATGTTGACTGGCTGAAGGTGGGACCCCAACTCTAGGAAAACTCCAATAAGGGAAGAATCCTTCATAAGACCAACGCCAACATCTTGGAAATGGTACCGAGGTTGATCCAATAACGGGACAGTGTTGGCGGAGTTCGGATGAGAGTCTGGGATACAGTAATCTAGCTGATCTATGGTGACAATTTTCCCTTCATGAGGAAATTGCATGATCCGAAAGACAGTAGATGCTATGGCGGTCATGGCGTAAAACCAGTTCCGACCAAGTAGAAGATTGTAATATAATGGCGCATCCATGACTTCGATGTGTACAAATACTGTTTTTCCCCCCAGTTCAACACCAATCACAGGAATGATTCCATAAGGTTGGAAACCGTGTCCATCAAATGCTCTGAGAGTAGTGGGAGACATTGTGACTTTGGGTGAGCCTAAGGCTCTCCAACAATTCAAAGACATAATCGACGTGGAGGCACCCTCATCTAGGACAGTGCAATGGATGTTATTTCCATGGATTTTTGTATGAACTTGGAAGGCTAACTGGTGAGAAAGCCGAGGTTTGATATACTCCAAGTTAAACATGATGGTGTTTGAAGTATCCAGGTCCACTGACCCCAGTGCTGAAAGTAAGGTTCTACGTTGCATAGGGCAGTGTTGAAGAACCTCGAGCGTCGACATGGCGCATGGTGCTTGAGCTAAATCCTCAACAATGTTGTAATTTTGGGTAGCTCGTGCATTGGGATTAAATGTCACCTTTCGTATGGTGCCCTTGGGTGGGCGTAGCACTGTGTCTGTAAGCGGTCTCTCAATGTGGAGATGGCCATTAGGGGGAGGGGTGGGAGAAGGATCTTCAACAGGAGACTTGCCTTTCGCTGTCTTTGACTGTTTGTTTGAACTTGGGGGGTTTTCGTACATCTTTGAATGAGTGGTTATGTGAATCTCTTCATTACTCGTCATCAGGATTTCACGGTTTGTGGACATCTCTCCACGAGGTGGGTTGTTTGGGTTGCTCCCTTATGGGGGTTCTTGGGAAACCATTTGTTGTTTCTGTTGAGGGAAAGGGTTAGTTAACACTTCCAGACGAGAGGATCCTTTAACGAATTTGTTGACTTCATCCTTGTAGGGACAATCACACTTGTAGTGATCGTCTTGACAAATGAGGCAGGGAAACTTAGCCTTCCGACGTGGTTTCGGGTCATTATGGGTGGGTTGTGGCTTGGGATTATCCTGCTGGTTAGAAGTCTTCTTGGATTTTCCATGATTGTTCTTCTTCTTTCCTCCGGATGGTTGTGACATAGATTGAACTGCGTTCACTTCAGAGGAGACAGCAAGAGAAGTAGAAGCTTTCAGAGCAGCCTGAGCTGGAGCAGGGGAAGCAGAAGCTTGCTGCCCCATCGATTTGATGGTAGGCTGGGCCTTGACTGAACCGACAATACCGTCAATAGGGGGTTCAGTTCCAGGCTTAGTTGGATCAATAGTGATGTGGGTGGCATGGGGAAGAAGTTCATGTAAAGTGCCAGATTGGGTATATACCAAATCCATGTACTGGGCAGTCGAGATGGCTTGTTCCTCTGTGACCGGCCCGTGCATAGCAATGTCCCTGGCTATGGGAGGCAAGAATGAATTTGTGAACCAATCAACAAGTAGCTGATCCGGAATGGGTGCCTTGATTAGCCTACGGCGTCGACGCCACTCATGGATGTGGTCCGAGATATGCATAGAAGTGGTTTGACGCAATGAGGTTAACAGTTCTGTTCTAGTGTCATACCGGATGGGGAGCTGGAAATGGGTTAGAAACTGCATAGCCAAGGTGTTAAAATCATGAAAGGAGTGTTGTGGCAGCTCAATGTACCATTTTGTTGTCGTGCCAGTAAGCGTGTGCTGGAAGAGCCATAGCTGAATGGAGTCGTCCATCAATGAGTTGGATGAACACCAAAGATGGAAGGTCATCATGTGGTTCTTGGGGTCTTCCCCAGGCTTGGCATCAAACTTGGGAATGTCTGATGGAAGTTTGGCTGGGATAGGCGGCCACTGAGGTTCATGCCATATAGGATCGTTGATGAGCCTCAACAAATTAGGTAAATCTAGAGTGGCCAAGAAAGGAAGTTGACGGTTGGGTTGCGGGTATGTGTAGTAACCATACGGTGCAGGGATGCCCGAGGGGCCCTACCCAGCATATTGCTGCATGTTGTACCCATACATGTTTCCCGCAGGGTACTGCTGGAAGTTCTGGGGGTAGTAGGCCATCTGGTTAACCGGTTGTGTGTTGGAAGTCATTACCTAACTAGGAATCACAGTGGTAACTGGTTGTTGGATGTTCTGCTGAGTGGGGATGGTGGGTATGGTACCCTGGGGTTGTTGTGTCCCAGGAATGGTTGCTGCTCCTTGTTGGGGGATGGTTCCCTATGATTGTTGAGTCCCAGGAATGGTACCACTACCTTGAGTAAGTGGAGGATTTCCCGTACTAGGGTTAGGGGGTGGCTGCAAGAATGGTGTCCATGGAATATGGGTTCCACCCTGATGAAGAGGTGGATATTGAAGGGATGGGTTCCATGGATTTGTGGCGGCCGAAGGGTAGGGGAAGCCGAAATTCAAGTTGGGGGGAATTCGAGGTTGCCCCCCAGCTGGGTTCCAGTTTCCAAACAATGAGTACCCCCCGCTCTGTGGGATTTGAGATCCCCAAGAAGGAAGCATGCCTGACGAGGGATGTTGAAGTTGAGGCCCGGTTGGAAAATCGGCATAAGATTTTTTGCTGCAAGGTGTGTTGTACATACCAGACTAAGCAGGTGCTGCTGGTTGAGAGGGTTGTTGGATGGTCCTATGGGAGGAGGTTGGTGACTAGGAACGGGGTTCCCAACAAAGGGTTGTCCTCCATTAGGCTGGGTTGATGGCCCGATGGGAGACGGTTGGTGACTAGGAACAGGGTTCCCAACAAAGGGTTGTCCTCCAGTAGGCTGGGTTGATGGCCCACAAGGAGGGGGTTGGTTGTTGGGATTAGCGGTCGCAACAGTCGATTGTCCACCTCCTGAAATGGTGTAGATAGTGGCCGAAGGTGAACCTCCGGTCAGTATGGATGATCCAGCGGTATGACTTGATGTTCTTCCAACACTAGAAAGGTATGATAGTGTCGATTGGCCAATGGTGGCAAAGGTGCCGATTTGTGGAGGGGGTCTTCCATATGTGACAAGTAGGGATGGATAAAATACTGGGTTATCCCTCATAGAATGTGCACCAAACATAATTGACAGTAGTAAATGTGGGGATTTTAACCGAGGTGTGTTAGGATTTTCATCCATAGCATCTTAAACAATAGGAGGACCATCGAGGACTGGGTCTGAGTTGGTATCTTGGAAAGGGTTTTTGAGGTTTGGATGGAAACGAGGTATAGTGACGTCCGAAGGTCTGGAACCGTCTGCATAGGAGTGATGAAACTCTGTGCTAGATGGAACATTGGGAGCCCGTTAGTCGGGAGGACGGGTAGCAGGGGGATATCTAGAAGCCGTCGAGAGCATTTTCTCTGTATCACGTTTAAACTGTGTCGACACTAATGGGGAGTTATCTAGACTAACCATACTAGATTGGATCAAGGCCATGATCTCATGTCACGAAGGAAGGTTGGGGAGGGATATCGTACAAGGTATGTTGCTGGAAGAACCAATTTCCTGTGGATGAACACTGGATGGCGTAGTGATAGCAGGCAGAGGTTCTGCCTGGGAAGTTAGAAAGCCGTAGTCGGGTTCAAAAGGTGTATCAGGAAGTTGGGTTTCTTCGATAACTTTGATGTATCCGCTCGGGACTGGAATCAATTCGGATATATCTTGGTCGGATCCTTCAGTGGTGCAAACAGATCCTTCCGTAACATCGTAGAAAGTTTCTGGTGGAAGGGTAGTGCTGACATCGAGGAGGATGATGGCCTCCGGTCTAGTATCTTGGGAAGTGTTATTTTCAACCACTGCAGTGTTATCCACTGTGACAGGTAGATCTGGAATAACAGTGGGTGAAGTGACAATCGAAATCTCAGGTGTATGACTGGTTGCAGAGACTGCAAAAGGTTCTGAGACCGTATTGTCAGTAACAGTTATAGGCAGAACTGAAGATGTAGTGCGGATTGGCGGTGGAACGTTCCCTCGGCTAGCACCACGGCCGGGAGGGGCGGGAATACGTGATGTAGGTGGACTAGAGGTCTGTTGTGGTGGTGGTGGGCTTCGTCCCTGTATTCTTCGTGATCTCCATGGTGGTTCTAACATAATGGTAGAAATATGAAATCCGGGGGCAGTCTCGTAAAAAAGAACTCAAAAACCCTAATGCAGCTGAGTGTGCAAAAGGGGAGCTAGAAAAAGCAAGGCTCGCAGGCCAAAAAAGAAATCTCTAAAAAACTATACTGAGACCGACATCACAGCAAGCGAGTTGGAAACAAAAATGGCCAGAATGCCAACAAGCAGTCACTAAAAGAAAAAATGACCCTCTATTAAGATGAGACAACAAGCAAACTCCTAACTAAGAGTTGGATACCTCAACAAGTTGTATCCTTCGCAAGGTGATGAAATCCAATTCAAACAATACAATGTGAGAGACCAATAATGGAAGGATATCCCTCTACCGAAAGGGATCGTGGGTAAAAGAGCCCTAGTAGAAAAGTCACTAAGCTACCTCGTTCATGATACGTTGGAAAAGGTTTTCGGTGCTTCTGCCTTATCACCCTTGTATTATCAATATAGTGGTCATAACACAAGGAAGACAATGATTGATGTTGCCTTAGGGCTAAGTGGAGTGCGGCATTCCATAGAGTCCGTCCGGTTCTTGATCTCGTGACAGTTTAACCCCTGAAAGTTTGAAACAATAGGAGGCCCCTCCACAAACAGGTGTATGACCGTGTCAACAAATACTAGAGAATTTTGGTACCCTAGAGGACAACAACTATGTCTCAGATGATAATGACAAGGGTGAATTATTTGGATGCCTATCCCCGATGTCCTACCTAACTACCAAATTCTTTTGATTTCCTCAAGTGAGGTTAATGTTGGTTTAGTTAGGGAGATTAATTTTCGTGGTTGTATTACTCAATCGGGTGAATGGACGTGAAACTTGGTGAGGTTGTGACGACCCAAACCATGCAAGTGAGAATGAATCGAAATAAGCCTTGTATTCGATGAAAACTAGCTATGGGAAAGAGAGAGTTTTTCGATCATAAATGCATGGAACTTTTTCAAAGAACCATTTAAGAACAAAATATTTTTATCGTTTTGTGTTTCTATGTAAGCCAAACTGAAATAAACACTCTTTCAGATTTCACTGATCTACAACTATAATGCTTCAAAATGAGAATTTATGTGGCAAATTGAATGGTTCACTTCCTAATGCACAATAATACAGCTAGATCGTTTCAATCCAAACAACACAAATGTTCTCCAATGACAATTTCCAATATAGATTTTAATAACAATAATGGAAAAGATGATATTTATAAGAACAATGTGATTATGAAAAATACACAATCCAGTGAAAGAGGACAGTAGTAACAATTGGGTTATGATGGATGGATCAAGCCAATGCAACCGATCGGAAGGGGTGACCATATATGTAAATAATGCCACTAACTCAACGAAAATAATCAAGCTCACACCAAGAGGTAAACAAACCACAAATCAATGGACAAGATGCTATTAAGAAACAGGAAACACCAATGTGAGGCAAAGAAGATCAAAATATGACCTATGAAAACCAAACAGGAAAGCAAAAATAAAAAATTGCAGGGACTACCACGTGGCTACTAAAGGCTAATACATGGTACTGGTACACTGCCTCACTGTAATGAGCACTGGATACGCGGTACTACTGCTCTGTAGGGAGTGGTAGGGGCGCGGTACTGATGCTAAGGGTGGAAAAAAATGCAACTTTTAAAAAAAAATTGAATTTTTCATGGGTGCTGCAAACCCAGAGGACTCACTGATCACAAAGGGAGAAAATATGTAGAGAGAAGGTGTTAGTAGAGGTCAAAGAGACCAAAATTCAGTACTGGTTTGATAAGAAAGAAAAACCACAATAAAAAATGACTGAAAGTGAAGTAAATCAATCAAATGGGGTTCAAACCAGTGGAGTCGCCAGTTTTTGTTGTAGATATTTCTCCCTACGGATAGGTAGAAACTCTCTTAGGTTAAAGTAGACTTGACTGGCTTCAAAATAAGACAAAAAGATAACAAATGCTACCTTGAATTCCTAGATTCAAACAAATGCTTCAAGATTATACTGCTGAAAGAAATGGAAGAGGTTTAACTGACCTTTGATTTAATCGCTTGTTCCAGTTATTGCTCCAATCCCTCGCGAATGAACCTGTTAGAATGAATTAAAGCATAAGCAAATACAATCTTTCTAGCAACTTGAAATATATGTTAGAATCTAAATCTATCATAGAAACAAACCATGTAATCAAAACAACATCAACACACACAATTTGGGAAACAAGACAAGTTATATTTTTATTGCAAACTTGAAGTTACTTACAATGGTTGCTTTATGTCCAATCCAACTCCCAGCTCCAAGTGCTTTCTCCTCTAGCGATCTCCACAAAGATCTAAGACCATAGGTTTGATATCTCAAAGAGTCCTCCCCTTTGCTCATGGAAGGCCTCTCTCTTATAGTGTGTAGGAGGGTAAACCAACAAGAGAGAAGAATGGATCTTGGGAGTGTTTAGTGGATCAGACCCACTAATCTGAGAAGGTGAGTTAGGATCAAATCAGATATGTCAATCCTAAAAAATCTCTCGAAGATCAAGATCCCACAAGTCATGGAAAAAGGGATAAAAAAGGACTATCGCGCCCCTGAAGCTGATCATAACGCGGTAGTACCGCGCATCAGGGAAAGGGCATAGCGCGGTAGTGGGGACTACCATGCAGCAGTAGTAATGCAGAACGCGGTAGTGTTGGTAGATGAGGTCTCAGTTGGGTTGCTTCCTGATATGACAGGTTTTTCTTTATGGGTCATTCATTACTTTTCCCTTCTGGGTGTTTTCAGCAGCAGGGGAAGTGTCGTCAGATGTTTTTATTGTGAAGATGTGACACTGTGAAATATGGAGGTATAACAAGGTCGGCCCAGTTAGAGTAAAAGGAAAGTGAAGGTAAAGTATAAATAGAGAGGAGCACCTCTCTATTTATGCACTCACTCACTTCTCATTAGTGAGAGAGAGGAGGAGTGCGCACAAGTGGAGAAGGAGAAGTTTCTAGGAGACTATATCTTGTTTTGGGGTTTTGTATTGGTGCTCATTCTATCTCTGAGGAAGTTGCGGGGTCTTCTCCTTTATGGTTTCCCCGGTGAAATGCATTGTGTCTCTTGTCTCTTGTATCTTATGTTTGATATGTTGTACATGTTATTCTCTCAGATAAGATCCTAGATAATATTGAATTAAATAATGAAAAACTAACATTTTGTAGTCCAAACTATCTAGGTAGTAGTAAGGTTTTTCAAAACTAGGAATCGTCCTTCCAGCCAGCTAGCAGCAAATTGCTAGCTCTAGGAAATATATGGGTTTCCTAGTCGTCCATGCTAATAGATATAATAATCCCAATTGATACACTCCTCTAAACTTCCAATGAGCCAAATCCTTCCTTACCAAAAATTGGCCCTCAATTCACATATGAAAATAACCAGTTTCCAAGAGCTCTGTAATCTTAATCTCCTGTTGATGCCTCGGATATCGTAGCATCAATCAGAAAGGGATTCTCCCTGATAGATTATCCCAATTAGATTATCTACCATTTGGTATAGGGAATCCGTCCGGTTAGCAGTTCTGGCAACCGTGGGTTTGGAGTTTAATTTCGATTGTACCGGTTATGGCCCAATCCACCTTTCTTTTGGATTTTATGTTTTTTAATGAGATGCAAGTTCCTAATCTATATTTAATCTAGATGCAAGATTGAGAAAACAAATCTAAATCTAAAGCTAATATATATATCTAACTATCCTTGCAAGGAATGTATTTAAAGTGTGAGCAATGGGCTGTGAGAGTTATCTTTAAAGAAAGAACAGGCAGCCGTTGAATCTTAAAGAGAAAACTACAGCAAGATAAAATATCTTAGAAGGTAGCTTCTGATTATAGATGACACATTTCATTACTCATCAAAGAAAGAACCAAAAATTGTCTAATCTAGCTGGAAAGAATGAAAGAAACAGATCTAAGTTTAACACAAAACTGAAATAAATCTAATGATCCCTGCAAGGAGCAAATTTAAAGGATGAACAATGAACTGTAGGGATTATCTTAGAGAAAGAAAAGCTAGCCATTTAATCTAAAAGAGAATTCTATAGCAAATATAAAGATATCAGCAGATAGCTCCTGATTTAATATGAAACACATTCATTGCTCAAAAAATAGAGAAAATCGTTTGCACAGAAAGGAATGAAATCATTTGTTGTAAAGAAATAGTTCAGAAAACAGGAAAGATCTCACATTAAAGTATGGAAGACACCAGAATAGTCCAATACACATTCGTTCTTTATTCCCATGCAAAACGTCCTTCTCCAGGCTTTTATTAGAAAACTCGATTTCCTTAGAACCAATACAAGATAGCTCGTACAGGTTTCAAAATTTCATTCCCTGCCAAAAGTCCTTTCCTATTCTTCCTAGCTCCTATTTATAATTACAAAATCGCCCTTTGGGCTACCACCTAGCCTCTTCCACATGTCACTTACAGGAATTTCTTCTATAACAGACCAAAAAATGACTACTTCTTTTACAAAATATTTAACAAAAGAGAATGGACAGCTGTCCTATAGCTCACGCTTTATACATTTGAGAGTTTAAAAAAAAAAATACAATATAGAAGAAATAATGTTTTAATATCCGTGCTGTCATTCTTGTGCGTGAGCTTCAGCTGGGAGAGGATCGCCCAAGTCAATTGATGCTGCTGATGCTGCCTGGGAAGAGACACTCAAACCAATTGTTGCTGCTGCTTCTACTTGGGAAGAAGGGATTGAGCTGGCTAGACTTTCTGCCACTGCTGGAGAAGAGGGAATCGATCCCACTGTTGTTGCTGGAATGGCTGTTGGGAGAGAAGATTCTAGATCTGCTGTTGCTCCTGCTACTGCTGCAGCTTTCTTCTCCTCCTCCGCTATGTAGCTATACCACATACCTGTGTCCCTTATGACTACGTTTGCTGCAGCAGGAAACAAGATTTTCTGAGAAGTCACATTCTTTCCGAGCTCAGCTCTAATGTTTTGAACTTTTGCTACTACAGCTTGATGCACTTCTTTAAGCAAATGATCGTGGACTGATGACATTCCAACATAATGTTGTAAGTCATCAATTGCTAGGACATCAATTTTCTTCATGTATTCGGTTTGGATGCCCAGCTCTTCCTTTAGCTCAGCCAAGCGCTGTTCTAAATCCGGGAAGTCATCGAGGGATTGTGGGAAACTCAGCTTGCACCTGTCATGCACTCCCTTGATTCTTTGATACAGACCGTCGATCTTATCCCTTGTTCTTTGCACACTGGCTATCAGCTTACTGGCACAGTTCCTGCTGAACTCCAAAAGGGCTATGTCCTCATTAAAACCGTCCACAGATTTAAATGGGAGATGCATGGGGAAACCCCCTTTTCCTTCTCTCCATGCCATCTGACTCATGATATTTTCCTTGACACGGGTATTCTTAGCTTTGAGACTATGGGCCTCTGCATTAATTTCTTTTAACCTGACCACCATGGCCTTGAGCTTGCAAACCTCATTAGTGATTATCTCCTGAGTTTCATGCATTTGCTTCAAGATGCTGCAAGACAGCTCATGGAAGGGAGACATGTCCATCGTTCTGTTCTCAGCGTGCTCCAATTGCTCAGCCAATGTCAGCTTGTCTATTTCAAGCTGGGACACTCTAGCTACTGCATCATTCTTTTTTGCTTCTTCTATCATCATCAGGACTGATAGCTGCTCCTTCTCTTCCTCTAACCGGTTATATTTATCTGACAACTCTTTATGCTCGGTGTACAGGCAATTATACTTGTTCACCACCAGATCCTTGTGGGCCTACTCATTAGCCACAGTTTGTTGTAGCGTATGAGCTCTCTTCTTGGTCAATATATTTTCTCTTAACTATAACCCCTACATTGTCCAGTGATGCTTTTGCTGTTTCTACAGCTGCGGATGCCATAGCAAAGGGATCTTGATCTGTATTATGCATAATAGTGACCTCTCGGTGGGTAATGATGTCCTCATGGAAGGGGCTTTTGATCCTCTCTTCCAATTTGAGGACCATTGCTTTCCTTTTCTTGTCATAGACAAACTCATTCCACCTGGACACCGTATGTTTTCCGGAGGGAGTGTACGGGACAATTGGGCGGTCCATAATGTCTATTTCTTCTTCAGCAGGTGGGGTCCGGACTTCCTGAGCTGGATCTACTCCCTCATTTTGGGTACCAGAGCCACCTGCTTGAGATGCATCTATTTCCATGTCTTGGACACCGGACCCACTTGCTTGGGCATCTCCCCCTGCTTTCTATTCTTCTTCCGCTTTCCGTTCAGCTTCCTGTCCTCCTTCCCCTCCTTCTGCTTGTGGCTGACCTCCATCTCCTTTAAGATGCTTTTCATCTTCAGCCTCCTTCTGTTGGCGGGCTTCCTCGGCTTCTTTATGCTGCCTTTCACTTTCGGCCTCCTGCTGCATTCTTGCCACTTCAGCTTCCTGCTGCAACCTAGCTTCTTCAGCCTCCTGGAGTAACCTGGCCTCCTCTCTTAGTCTGAGCTCTTCCTGAGCTCGGGCATCATCAGCTTCTTTCTCCTTCTGCTGGCTGATCTTCTGGATCTTGGTGGTGCTAGAACTCGCTCCACTACCTTGGCGGAAGGTTCGCAGCTCAGCCATGTTGCTGAGGCCCCTGAACACCTCTTCCTCGGCATCAGGATAGTGAGAGTACTCAAAATGAGCGTAGATTTCCCTACAATGCTCGGCCACTCTTCCCTTCCTGTCATTCTTGTGGAAGATCACCTCACCGAAGTGGAAAGCTTTCAGCTCCTGCACAAACTCTTCGGTTGAGGCAACCCCTGAGAACTTGTAAGCTCCTATGCAGAAAGGTAGAGGGGAAAGGAAGCCTTATGCTACTTGTGGAGCACTGCTCCAATCCCATCCAAGAAGATTTGTCTTACTGCTTCCTTAAGGACCACATAATCTGTGGCATACTGCGGCAAAATGTATGGAGCTTTGGTCCCTCCAAACATTCTGAGGTAGGTGCCTTGCTCTGAAAAGTAAAAATCCCCGTAATTCTCAAGGACTTCCACAGCGTTCTCTGACAGGCAGTTGGGCTCCTCCTTGAATATCTTCTCATATAGGGGCATGATGAACCCCTCACAGATGAGTTTGTAGCTAGGTTTGTAATTATGGGCCCACATCATCCTGAAAGCAGTATAAACCGGGGTGGTGGCCTTATCCCATGTGCAGCCCAATTTGGGGAAGTTCACCTTGGCCAAAATACAATCAATCAGATATGAGGACATGAAAAATTCTACCTTCTTCAAGGCTAGTCCTTCCCTTGCAGCAACTATCATTGAGGCCAAACTATTTGATAGGAGAGTGGCCCAGTCAAACACAGTTCCTTTAAATGCCACGAAGTGGATAATAGGGACCCACTGAATCTTATACACAGTGCCATCGGGCATGCCGAAGATTCTGCATAGCATCAAGGCGATCAACCGGAAAGGAGGTCTCAGGTTCTGGACGTCGTATTCGTCATTTCCTTTCTTTCTCAGATGCTTGCCTGCGACCAATAGCTTTTTGGCCATCTCAACGTTGTTCATTTTTCCCAACCATTCATCAGTCAGAGATTGTTGGGAGCGGGGAAATTTGTAGGCTGCGGCCAGGTATGCGGGGTGAAATGAGGCAATGGCCACTTTCCCGCTGTCATTTATCACTTTTCCTTCCGCATCGGCATGTTGGAGTATCCATCCAATCACTTCAGCACAGGGGAATAGTTCAGGGTGGGTAGCAGCTCTGGTTATGCCTGAAGCTTTGATATTTAGATAAATTGGCCCCTCTTCTAACAACATATCCGGGACATCCTGGTCTCAGATCATCCTGTAAATGTCACCCCATTTGATTTCAGGAGGAACACCAGTGGTGCACCTAGTATCCTGGAGTGAGGTCTCAGTTTTAAGTGGTGCGGGCTTTTTCTCTGTCATCTTAGCCTTCTTCTTCCCACCTTTTGGCATTTTGACTTATCCCTAATAGCAACCAAACATACGTCATTATAAACATGATCAACATACTGTGAGATTTTACAGAGAGCATTACCATTTCACCATGTCAATGAGATCAATACAATGGGAAGCTGCATGTTAGGGAGCCAAAATACACCATTACAAACATGAGTTCTAGATTTTAGTCATCCTAACTCCTTTAAAGGGGCAGGTTTGGAAATGCTCCCGCGAGGATAAGCATGTTGCAGAAGCAACCTGCTCTCGGTCTAGCTCTAGGGGAAAGGGTGAATTTCGTCATGATGCTTTTGAATGGTTAGTGGCGGGCGAGTCTGGGGTTGAAACAAGTTTAATACGAGACCAGGGAGGAGCTCCTGCGTTGACACACAGGTGAGGGGTTTCAGCCCAAACGCTGTTGTTACTTATAATATTTGATGGGGCGTCGTACGACTGGTTTGAACAGGGGTGATGGCGCCCCGTCTTAGGATTTAAATTGGGTAGTGGCTATGCCGGGACTGAGGTTTATGAAAAAGGCCCGGGTGGCTATAGCTTTCGCTTTCGGCTGGGGACATGAACAGTCCATGGGGTTTCGGCAGTTACTCTTTTTTGAAAAACGAAGTACGCAGCCCGGGGAGGAAATTGGAACAAAACTATCCGTCTAAATTGATGGTCTTTACCCACTATGCAGACGGTTTTTTAATTCCTTGGTTTTTTATGACGGGAAAATGCAATTTAGACCGTTTGATGGGCAAAATAGCCCATGAAGAGCATTTTGGCCGTCGAAATCCAACCAATGCCTATCGTTTGCGTAGAAGAGACAAATTTAAAGGTTAAAATCCTACCTGGCACCGTGAGGATAGCTGAACGAGGTGGCCGTGAACGCAGATGAGCGAGCTGAGCTGGAGCGATTGCACGGCGTTCCACGTCGTTTACCAATCGAAAAATGACGATATGTTTGGCTTGAACCCCACCGTCTATTTAAATAGACCGGGCATGTGCGAATTTAATGTGGTGGTTTGTGTATTTAAAACACGGCTTAAATATATCATACGTCGGCGTCAAATCAACCCGTCTCGATTTGCGTGCGACCACCTCCTACGGGATAAACCTGCGAATCTCATCCGCCGTTGCAGAAGGATATAGTGGACGTTTCCGTCGTTTCGGGGCGCGTCGTGGAAAGAAAACTCAAAGCATTTCGCAAAGGTTCCCGCGTCGCGGAAGGATAACGCGGAGGCTTCCGCCGTTTCGGGAGTTACTCGCGAATGGTTCCCGCAACAGGTTCCCCCGTCGCGAAAGGGAAAGACAAGGCGTTCCGCAAAGGTTTTAAGTCCTTCGGAAGGATAACGCGGAAGCTTCCGCTGTTTCAGGTGTTACTCGCCAACAGCTTTCGTAATTCAAAAATTTTCTAAGTCTCGCGGGGTTTCGGGAGGCTATGGTGAAAGCTTCCGCAACAGACTTCCGTTGTTTGGTGTTTCGGAAAGCTTTTGTGGAAGTTTCGGCAACTGCGGGAGAAAAAATCAAAGGTTTCCACAAATTTTCAAAGAAAGTTCCTAAGTTCTCTTCGGAGTTTCGGGAGGATTTTACGAATAGCGCCCGTCGTTTCGGAAGGAAAACTTGAAAGCTTCTGCAACTTTTCTCGCCAGTGGTGCGGGAAGGAAACGCGAAGGCTCGGGAATAATATCGCTAATGCTTCCGCAACCTCAAGACTTAAAGATTTTGAAAAAAGACTAAGTTACTTGGCGGTTTCGGAAGGAATTGGTGAATGTCATCCGCAAGTTTCGGGCGGCTTTGTAGAATTCTTCCGCCGTTTCGGGAGGAATTCGTCAGATATTTCCGCCATCTTTTCAACAATAATTTTGAAGCCTCTTCGGGAGACTTATGCAAACGGCTCTCGCCGTTTCGGGAAGAAAAGTCGAATGGTTCCGCGGGGCTTTCTTTAGTCGTTCCGCGATTTCCAAAAAATTCTTAGTCTTCTTTTTCGGGAAGCTTAAACAGACGGCCTCCGTTGTTTCGGGAGGAAAACCTGAATCCCTCCGCGTTTGCGGAAGGTTTTGACGAAGAACCCCAACGAAATTTTCTAAGTCTTTTTCGGGAGTTTAAAGAAAGGCTTCTGCCACTGCGGGGCTTTATCAAATCGTCCATGATTTCCAGGAAGACTTCATGAAAAAAAATTCTGTTGAGAAACAAGATTTTCTGGCAGTCTTGGAGCAGTTCATGGCAAGATTTTTTTGTTGAAAAACAAAGTTAACAGCTGAGGATGGCTTCTTAAGGTAGCCTTTCTACAAAAATAGAAGGAGGGGCCCCAATATGTACAAAATTTTGGGGGGGATGTTGCTGCAACAACATCTCCCCAAAAGAACCTCCTCTTCATTTCCTCTAATATCCTCAAATATCCTCCATTTTCCTTCTTCCATCGCCTCTTTCACGGTCCCCTCCATCATAAATTTTATCCATCTACCTAATCAATGTCTTGACCTACCCATAAATTATCAAAATTAATATATTTTCTCCCCATTTTACTTGAAAAGATAAATATTAAAATTTACTAGAAATATATTCCTTTGTATTAATTTATTCACCAACTACCATTCAATGAGTGATTGTCATTGTTTACTAAATTTGGACATTGGGTAAACATTAATGACTACACCTAACATTATGCAATATTAATTAATCAAACTTTGGTAAACATTAAGGAGTGCACTTGGATTCTCATGTAGTATTAGTAACTAAACATTGGTAAACATTAATGACCACACCTAATCACGATGCTGCATTAATTAATTAAACTTTGGTAACATTAATGATTGTACTCATGACCAACAATTTGACGAATGCACTTTCATAGTTTATTTTAAATGAGGGATGAGACTAAGGTGAGGGATTACCATGAACTCAAATAAATAAGAGATAATTAAATGGACTTATATTAATATTTTAATTAATATTACATATTAAGACTATCACAACCATTCACCACCATGCATTATAATATTATAAACACCTATACATATTTGGATATTCATCATACTAGTACTAGCATACATGTGCAAGATGTGTGTGCATGGCTAGCGTGTGCATAGATCGTACATATATTATATGCAATCATAATCTCTTATCATGAATAAACCCTAACTAACAATTCAATAACATCCACTCGTGCAATACAAGACAACCACATGCACAAGACATGTCAACCACACATACCAGACAAGAACACCACACATGCAAGATAACCATCGAGTACCATCAACATTAACCAATAATTAATTTAGGACAAATAAACATTATACTTAGTTTTTACATTAATTAATTAAACAATTATTCACAAGAGAAAGGTACCCACTACAACCAGTTGGTGTCTCAAACCCACCAACCCCAAACAATGCTAATCTAAAAATCCTCCCTTCCCAACCTAATTCCAACTTCCACTCATATCCATTCCTTTGCTAGAATATCCTAGGGTGTCGACTATATCAACCTAACCCCATATATAACCTGTAAGCGGAAGTATCGAGTAAATTAACCTAATTTCCCCAACATTCAATCGATAATCATCATCTCACAACTTGGGGAGAGTGACTTAGCACAACCCTCCCATGATTATAGGTATCGCGGGATACATGGTGGGTAATACCTCCACCCATCCCAACAAGACTAGGGTCAACACCCTGTCAGAAATCACATGGCAATGCTATTATGGTTATCAGAGTTGTGTCATCAAATGAGTAGTTTGAGAAACCTATTTTCCTACATAAACCTGCACTAGCCCACACATCATGACAAGTATTTGGCTATATCTTATCCCCTGTAACAAGTGGGTTAGCCTTACTCAAGACATACATCTATACATAACATTCTTTCAATATTTCCATGTCGATAATCAAATGATCAATCATCAATTCATGTAAACAATTTAATATATATCTATCATGTGCATAGCATCCATCCATTCAATAGACTACAACATACAATGGTATCCATGTACCTCATCATATATTTTAACTTTGCATACAAAAAGAAAACTAAAACACATAGCTCTCATCATTAATAAGAGGAATGCTAAACATAAAACATAATAATCACATATAATTAGGTTCATAATGTCGCATACACACATAGTTCACTTAGCCAATGTAAATATAGTATGTCAAAATGGGGCATAGATATTGTTATGGAAAAAATTGCACAAGTGCAATATTCCACTTGGTGAGGGGCTAAGCCATGTAGGTTGATGCAAGGCCTCAATCCTTGGAGCCCCTTTTGATGGTTGGTGGTATTCCTCCAAGTGATTCTGCAAGATATTGTTAGTGTAGTTCACATTCAAACATGAAAATATTATTAAAAACAAAATGAAAGAGATGGGGGGAGAATGCAAACCTCAAAAACAACCAAATATATGCTAAACCACTCTTGTATTTCCCAATGGAATAGTTGTACAACACCCAGGAGGTGAGGGCTTCAAGGGAAGCCAACAATATCCCTTAGGGAGGCCTTTCTTGTCCAAACTGAATGCTAAGTATATGGAAGAACCATGGAAAGAAACACTTTCCCCTTGATGGAAGGTGACAAGGGAGCTTGGAATGCTTACAATGGTATGAAATGGTGGGTTGTGAGGAAGCTCCAACTCAAATCCAATAGCATAACCTTGCTCTAATTTCTCCCTATAAAATGCATGCCAATGGATTTCTTTTATAGGCCAAGAGGTGGCCATCAAATAACTAGATCCAAATCTGAACTCTCTGTTAAGTTTAAACCAAATAGACAAACAAGATCTCTGAAAGAAACACAATCACAAGATAGACACACAATATACCCTGGGAAACCCTCATGGGGTAGAAAACCCAGCAAAGCTTTCCTCAATAAGATGATCAACCAAAATACAAGATGTGCTCCTTCTCCTTGACTCCTTAGCAGATCTCCTCAACTAGTGCGCACTCTTCCACAAGTGAGTGAATGATCTAATGAGGAGTTCACCTCCTCTATTTATACTTGACTCCCAACTGACTAAAAGACTAATGGGGCCGACCTCACCTGGAGAAGTCTAATAACCCCTAAAATATAACTTCCGGGCCGACCCACACATGGTGGGTCTAATAACCCTAGTTAATACAAACCCCTGGAGGAATAAACATCTCCAGATACATGATAGGGTTACCTCGGAGGAATGAACCATCTCCGGAATAATAAAGTACAAATATAATATTCTTTGAAGTTACAATATTCAACACTCCCCCTTAACAAGAAGGATATTATAACAACATCTGCAAGAGCAAGGAGTCATCATATATGATACATCTACAAATCATCGGAAGCTTTCTTCAATTCATCTTCATCAGTAACTCAACCAGTTACTGGAACAGTGTCGATATCAATCCGATCATCGGCATCGTCATCAGCATCGTCATCATACGATCATCAACATCGCCATCATACGATCATCAGCATCGTCATCAGCATCGTCATCACACGATCATCAGCATCGTTGTCACACGATCATCAGCATCGTCATCACATGATCATCAGCATCATCACATGATCATCAGCATCGTCATCACACGATCATCAGCATCGTCATCACACGATCGTCAGCATCATCATCACATGATCATCAGCATCGTCATCACACGATCATCAGCATCGTCATCACACGATCATCAGCATCGTCATCACACGATCATCAGCATCGTCATCACACGATCATCAGCATCGTCATCACACGATCATCAGCATCGTCATCACACGATCATCAGCATCGTCGTCACACGATCATATTCCTAGGATGATCAATCCTGCTCCTTTTAGGACATAGGTCCATGGATGATACAATCCAATCTCCAGTTCTCGGAGACTTCAGTCTACGGATCAATTTTGGGACCTCAGTCCGGGGACGATGCAATCCCCTGCCTGTTCATTCAGGACTTCATTTATCGGAGACCCAGTCTACGGTTCTATTCTGGGACCTCAGTCTGGGGACGATACAATCCCCTACCTGTTCATTCAGGATTTCATTATCGGAGACCCAGTCTACGGTTCTATTCTGGGACCTCAGTCCGGGGACGATACAATCCCCTACCTGTTCATTCAGGATTTCATTATCGGAGACCCAGTCTACGGTTCTATTCTGGGACCTCAGTCCGGGGATGATACAATCCCCTACCTGTTCATTCAGGATTTCATTATCGGAGACCCAGTCTACGGTTCTATTCTGGGACCTCAGTCCGGGGACGATACAATCCCCTACCTGTTCATTCAGGATTTCATTATCGGAGACCCAGTCTACGGTTCTATTCTGGGACCTCAGTCCGGGGACGATACAATCCCCTACCTGTTCATTCAGGATTTCATTATCGGAGACCCAGTCTACGGCTCTCTTTAGGACTGAAAGTCCAGGGATGATCCAATCCCCTCAACTGTCCGCTAAGGACTTCATTCTCGGAGACCTCATGTCTACGGCTCTCTTTAGGACTGAAAGTCCAGGGATGATCCAATCCCCTCAACTGTCCACTAAGGACTTCATTCTCAGAGACCTCATGTCTACGGCTCTCTTTAGGACTGAAAGTCCAGGGATGATTCAATCCCCTCAACTGTCCACTAAGGACTTCATTCTCGGAGACCTCACGTCTACGGCTCTCTTTAGGACTGAAAGTCCAGGGATGATTCAATCCCCTCAACTGTCCACTAAGGACTTCATTCTCGGAGACCTCACGTCTACGGCTCTCTTTAGGACTGAAAGTCCAGGGATGATTCAATCCCCTCAACTGTCCACTAAGGACTTCATTCTCGGAGACCTCACGTCTACGGCTCTCTTTAGGACTGAAAGTCCAGGGATGATTCAATCCCCTCAACTGTCCACTAAGGACTTCATTCTCGGAGACCTCACGTCTACGGCTCTCTTTAGGACTGAAAGTCCAGGGATGATTCAATCCCCTCAACTGTCCACTAAGGACTTCATTCTCGGAGACCTCACGTCTACGGCTCTCTTTAGGACTGAAAGTCCAGGGATGATTCAATCCCCTCAATCTGTATTCTCATCAATACAAGTACAAGTATCCTCATCCATACAAGTACATAATCAATATCTAGCATCAACAGCATGTATACGTCATATATCAAAAGCATGTATTCTTACTAATACATCTAAAAGCATGTATACATCTGTCATCAAAAGCATGTATTCTCACTAATACATCTATCATCAAATCATATATACATCTAACATCAGAAGCATGTATATATCTAGCATGTATTCTCACTAATACATCTATCATCAAAATCATGTATACATCTAACATCAAAAGCATGTATACATCCAGCATGTATTCTCACTAATACATCTATCATCAAAATCATATATACATCTAACATCAAAAGCATGGATATATCTAGCATGTATTCTCACTAATACATCTATCATCAAATCATGTATAAGTGAAACTAAATGAAAATAAAATAGTCCTAAATCTAACTATTTCTAAGTGACTAGGTGAAGTCTCATTGTTGATGAGACTTGCTTGTCATCAGGAACCATGCTACTCCCCCTTTCTAGGAGAGTCCTTTTGAACTACACCAAGCTTGTCTCGAAAGTATTCAAATTTCACACGAGACAGTGGTTTGGTAAGGATATCAGCAATTTGATCTTCAGTGCTCACGTACTCAAGCTTGATAGCTCCTTTCTGCACCATATCTCGAATATAGAAGTATCGGATCTCTATGTGTTTTGACTTATCATGGAACACAGGATTTTCTGTCATCTTGATGCAGCTTTGATTATCACACATAATCATAGTGGGATCCATTTCTAAGTCAAACACCCCAGATAACAGTTTCCGAAGCCATACAGCTTCACAGCTGGCAGAGCAAGCAGCTATGTATTCTGCCTCAGCAGAACTGAGGGCTACACTGGATTGTTTCTTGCTGAACCAAGAGATCATGGCAGATCCAAGGCTATAACATCCACCTGAAGTACTTTTTCTGTCTGAGACACTGCCTGCCCAATCAGAGTCTGAGTAACCATGCAACTTGAGTTCATGACTTCCATCATAGAGTAAACCAAAATCTAATGTACCTTTTAAGTACCTCATTACATGCTTTGCAGCTATTAGATGAACCTTTCTGGGTTCTACTAGATACTGACTTAGGGTATTTATAGCAAAGCATATATCTGGTCTAGTATTTGTTAAGTACATTAGTGACCCAATGATCTGTCTATATAAAGTTAGGTCCACTAATTCTGATGAGTCATTAACCAAAATCTTTAAGTTGGAGTCCATGGGAGTGGCCATGGGTTTACACTCCAACATATCAAATCTCTTCAGAATTTCCACAGTATACTTACCTTGATTCAGAAAGATTCCTCTTGGTTCTTGCCACACTTCTAATCCTAAGAAGTAGTGCATCAATCCGAGATCTTTCATCTCGAATTCTGAAGAAAGCTTCTTCTTGCTTTCAATGATTTGTTTCTCATTTCCAGTTAGAAATAGATCATCTACATATAATAAAAGTATAACTGGTTCATCATCCATCACCTTGAGATAAAGGTTTGGGTCAGCTTTACTTTTGGTAAAGCCCATGCTAGTTAAGAAATTATCAATCCTTCCGTACCAAGCTCTGGGAGCTTGTTTCAACCCATATAATGCCTTTTTCAGTTTGCATACATGAGTCCTTCCGTCATTTACCTCAAACCCTTGTGGTTGATCTATGTATACTTCTTCTTCAATTACACCATTCAGAAAAGCTGTCTTAACATCCATTTGATGTAGTTTCCACTTCATCATGGATGCAAGAGCCATGATAGTTCTAATTGAAGTGTACCTAGCAACTGGTGCAAATGTTTCTTCATAGTCAATTCCCTCCTTCTGAGAGAAACCTCTGGCTACAAATCTTGCTTTGTATTTTTCAATACTTCCATCCGCAGCATGTTTTATTTTAAAGATCCATTTGGAAGAAACCACACTTTTGTCTTTTGGTTTGGGAACTATATCCCAAACATCATTTTTCATTATTGACTGATATTCTTCAGTCATTGCTTCTACCCATTCTTTCTTTTGAGCTGCCTCTTCATAGCTGGTAGGTAGTTGATCCACTAGATCACACATCAGGGCAATATAGTTGGATACTAACTTTGGTTTCTTTCTTTCTCTAGTGGAGCCTTCAGGAGCACCATATCTTTCTGCTCCTTGAATAATGTCTCTAGCCCATGCTGGTCTTCTTTTCCTTGACAATTCTGTAACAGGAGGTTCTTGTGGTTCCAGCATGTCATGATCCTCTGGTGTGTCCTCTTCAGGAATGTGAGCATTCTCTGAGATTCTGGGAGATGTATCTTCTTCATAAACTTCTTCAAGTTGACACTTTCTAGATTTCTTGAGGGCTGCTTCCTCATCGAAGGTAACATCTCTACTTATTTCTATATGATGGAAACCTGGTATGTAGATTCTGAAGGCTTTGGAGGTTTCACAATAACCAACAAATATTCCCTTCTTACCTGAGGGATCCAATTTGGATCTCTTTTCTTTTGGAATGTGTATGTACACAAGACACCCAAATATTTTGAGATGACTTACCTCAGGCTTCTTTCCTGTAAAGACTTCTTCTGGAGTTTTGAAGTCAAGAGCACTATGAGATAGTCTATTTTGAACATATACTGCTGTCTTGGCTGCTTCAGCCCATAGATACATGGGAAGGTCTTGATCATGTATCATAGTCTTTACAGCTTCCATGATGGTTCTATTTTTCCTCTCAGCTACCCCATTTTGTTGGGGATTGTAAGGAGTGGTTAGTTCCCTTTTGATTCCAGCTTCTTTACAGAACTCTTCAAATTCCTTGGAAGTATATTCTCCACCATTATCTGTTCTGAGAATCTTGATTTTCTTGTCTGAGAGGTTTTCTATTAGAGCCTTGAACTCTTTGAATTTTCCAAAGACTTCATTCTTACCCTTTAGGAAGTATATCCAAGTTTTTCTTGAATAGTCATCAATGAAAGAGAGATAGTATTCAAACCCACTTAGAGATGTGGTAGGCATAGGTCCACATACATCTGAGTGTATTAGCTCTAGAGAACCCTTAGTCTTTGTTTCACTTTTCGGAAAGGGATTCTTGATATTCTTCCCTTTCTTGCATCCTTTACATGAGCCATCATGATCAACCTTCAAGTTTGGCAAACCTATAACCATCTTACTCACATATGGTAAAGCTTGTGAGCTAGTCTTCTATGCCATAGCTCACTGGGACTAGAAACTTCATGAGCAAGGGCAGATTCTGGATGACCCTTGAGTTTATAAAGTCCTCCTTCTTCTTCACCAATGACAATTGCATCTTTGATTGATTTTCCTTTGGTCCACATGAGTACTTGACCATCTATGAAGGCTACTCTAAAGCCTTTCTTGTCTAGTGCAGAGATAGAAAGTAGATTCTTCTTTAAACCTGGGACATATAAAATTTCTTTCATCTTCAAAGGTGTTCCTGAATCAAGCTTGTAGCTTGCTTCACCAATTCCCTTGATGGGATATTGATAATCATCTCCTAGAGATACCTTCTGTGGTGAAGACTTCTCTTCAATCTTGGAGAGAGTTTCCTTATGACCTGTCATGTGCTTTGAAGCACCACTGTCAATGAGCCAAGTGCCTTCACCAGGGGACACAGATCCAGAGAGAGCAGAAAATAGTACATATTCTTCTGGTTCTTCTTTCTTTACTTTAGATCTTTTCTTTTGAGGCCTTTCCTCCACTTCTTCTTCTTCTTCTTCTTCTTCTTCACTGTCATCTTCTGCCATATGAGCATGATGTCTTTTGTGAACAAACCTTTTCTTCTTCTTCTCTGGTAGGGTACAGTCTCTGGCATAGTGTCCTAGCTTGAGACAATTGAAGCATTGGACTGTGGAGATGTCTCCCCCTTTCTTTTTGAATCTATGAGAGGGTTGAGGCCTTTTGTGGTTCACTTTCTTGAAGTAGCCTCTCTTTCCTCTTTTGGTGTGGGTGGCCAAAGCTTGGTCATCCTCTTTGAGAAGTGCTTCTCTGTTGGCAACCCTAGCCTCCTCTTGAACACAATCTTCCCATACTACATCAAACTTCATACTTTCTTTTCTGGCACACATAGTTTGAATGAATGACTCCCAAGGTCTAGTGAGACCATTTAGAGCTGTCATCACAAGTTCATCTTCATCAAGAGTATCACCAATGGCATCTAGTTGTTCTTTGATTAGAGAGACTCTTGAGAAGTAGTCTTGAATGGATTCTCCTTTGTGCATCTTGGTACTTTTCAACTGAGTCCTTAGATTCATCTTCCTGTTGATGTTCTTTCCTTCATACATTCTTCCTAGGGCATCATACATTTCCTTTGGAGTCTTCTTGGAAGACACTTGGGGAATCAAGTGGTCTTTAATGGAATCAGCTATGATTCTCTTTGCCCTAATCAGGTCCTTCCTGTGTTTTTCTTTGGCTTCATCATCTTCTGGTTCTGCAACTTCCTCCTTGATATAATGAGCAAGATCATTCTCCTCAAGAATGAGACCAATTCTGTATTTCCATGCCCGGAAATTCTCTATGCCTTCTAGCTTGTCTTCAAGCTTAGTATTTGGAGCCATCTTCTCTTGGGGGAGTCCAAGAGACAGAGCAGACTTACCTGGGAAGTTACTTTTCACTTTTCCGGAATCTGGAACAGAATTTTATCGCACTTTTGGTAGAATTAGGGTTTGACTTTCCCGGAGTTCTATCCAACCAAAAAGTTCGATCTATAGCTCAAAAGAATGCTCTTGAGAAGATCTATCCAGCCATGTAATCAGAAATCAAAAATTACAACTTTTTTCTGAAACCAAAATCTGACGTATCGCACTTTTGGTAGAATTAGGGTTTGACTTTCCCGAAGTTCTACCCAACCAAAAAGTTCGATCTATGGCTCAAAAGAAAGGTATTGATGAGAGCTATCCAGCCATGCAACCAAAAATCAATAATACCAACTTTGGGCTGAAAACCCTAACTTCACCAAAGAGAGAGAAAGAGGTATTCTTACCTTGTGAAAGATGTCCTATTCAGTCTTGCTCTGATACCATGTTAAGTTTAAACCAAATAGACAAACAAGATCTCTGAAAGAAACACAATCACAAGATAGACACACAATATACCCTGGGAAACCCTCATGGGGTAGAAAACCCAGCAAAGCTTTCCTCAATAAGATGATCAACCAAAATACAAGATGTGCTCCTTCTCCTTGACTCCTTAGCAGATCTCCTCAACTAGTGCGCACTCTTCCACAAGTGAGTGAATGATCTAATGAGGAGTTCACCTCCTCTATTTATACTTGACTCCCAACTGACTAAAAGACTAATGGGGCCGACCTCACCTGGAGAAGTCTAATAACCCCTAAAATATAACTTCCGGGCCGACCCACACATGGTGGGTCTAATAACCCTAGTTAATACAAACCCCTGGAGGAATAAACATCTCCAGATACATGATAGGGTTACCTCGGAGGAATGAACCATCTCCGGAATAATAAAGTACAAATATAATATTCTTTGAAGTTACAATATTCAACACTCTCCTCCTTCATGAACTATTTCCAAGGTACCAAAGGGGGGATGATTAATGCCCCCCAAGTGTGTGAGGAGCTGAATTGTGATCCTTGGGGAGGATTGAGTTTTTAATGCACTATTGGGTGTGGGTGGTCCCACCATTTTGACAGTAGCACGACTATTGAAGGAAAATCTTTGCAGGTGTAGCATGGGCATTTTTTAGGTAACTTGTGCTATAGCGCGGGTCAAATGTGTAATACCTGCACTATCCTTTGTTTTGACTATTTCTTGGCAGTTGTGGACGTATGATGTGTATTGGATCTATTGAGGATGCCTGTGGTGAGATGCATTTTTTTTATGTTGATTACACTTTACTGGATGAATCTCCGATATGTCGCATGTTTGCGAGTTTTAGGTGTTAACAGATTCCCCATGATGTATGAGGTTCGGAGGGTACTGTAGAGCCTACAATGCATCATGTTTTCTATTGTTTCTATCTTGTTTTGTAGAATGAACCATATGTGGACAAAATAAGGTTCTCCCATGGGGGGAGAGTGTTGGTGATGACCATCGGAGATGTAATAAAGAATAGTTTTTACACAAATGAGGTGGGAATACCTATGCTCGTGAAATGTTTTCAAAGTGATTTACAATGAGAGAGGAGACTAGGTGTCAACTCTACTATATTGTTGGGACATGGATGAAGAAGGATTCAATCCATGTTAGAGTAAATTCCCCTGGAGATGCTACGGAATATTGAAGAAGTGGAACTGCTGGTGACCATGATGAACCCACTTTGGTGGGGGACTAAACTTGGCATCTAAACCTTCTTGAGGGCTTCACTGTACCAAATAGACTGTTATCATGATCTCCAAATGTGAACACTGCTACCTTCACAAGTACATTTCCCCCTGATGCAATGATGTGTTGACATCGAGTATAGGGGAAACCACTTAGTTAGAGAGCACTAATGAATCTCCCTACCAAGTTTGAGGTGATTCCTTAGAGTGATTGAAAGGGATCCCAAGGTACAACTGCAACTACTACAACTCTCAGAATATAGTGTTTTGATGTCGATGAGAGTTGAAGTACATCATAGGAAAAGAGTCCTATCCTAAGAAATGGGATCATATTGTAACCAACTGGTGGATGGACAGACCTGACATAAAATTGGTTGATAAGCGTGGGGCTCATAACTTCCTTTGATCGATGTAAACATGGGGAGAAGGGACGACAACTTTTCTTACAGGATGGAATAGGTTGAAACAGATGGAGACAAACTGAAAATGAAAGGTGTTTTGATGGAGACGCAAAATGAAGGGTAATGGTGACCGAAAAAGCAAATACTGTTGAACATATGGAGACTCAATATACAATGATCAAAGGTGACCATTGGTTGCTGCCAAAATAATATGGTGTTCCCTCAATGTGAGGTGACGAGGGAACTTGTTTGTACACAAATAATATTGGTGGGGTCCCCACAGTTTTATTATGGGTGGAATCCCCACTGTTGTGAGTGGATTGGGGGACAATTTCCAATGGTGAAGTGAGGGTCTATTTGTAGACACAAATATGGGTTCCCCATGAAACAATTCCATGCAGTGTATGTATGCGGGGTAACTGAATGGAACTTGTTACTTCATTGAGGGGGGGGGGGAATGCGCGTCTTTGTCGGGGTGATGATATGAGGAATATTGCAGAAGTTAAAGTGCTCATGGAGGTATGAGGGGGATCTATGAATCGTTCTCGTAACATGTGTCGAGGAGTCTCACATGTGTCTACTTGGTGGAGTAAATGTCCAATTATGAAATGATACTCTAAGGGAGGTGCGTTTCAAGTTTGGTCAGATTCCTCGGACTTGTGGGGGGAGACAACATGGGTGCCAATTGATGATGGGGGTGGAAGTGGTGCGCACACCCATGGTGAAACAAGATATTCATGGAAATTATGTTTATGGCACATCAAGGCCATGAATGGGGACACTATGGTTATTAGTGGGAATACTAGGATATGCATTATAAACTGAGGGTAAATAGAGTCTATATGCCAGTTTCATAATGATACCTGCGGTAGGGTGCGTGTCCCTTATTGTTAGAGATTTGCAGTCTTATCCATATAGTAGACAAAGAAGAGGCTCCATATTTTCCTGATCACGGTTCTGCAAATGCGATGCACATACCCAAGTATAGTAAAAGACATAACCAAGGTATTGACAAAGCATAAATCGTATAACCAAAACACCGCGTACCTATGGGGTACTTGGATAGAAAAATATTGTCTCAGTGGCATCAGTGGGAATCCAAATTGCTTGGTTCCATGTCGAAGATCTTGAAGTGTTGATCATCATGGTGTGATAGGTTCTGAAAATGGATTTATGGTTTGTCCGTGGCATCAGTTGGAAGTTTGGGTCAAATGAGTATAAAAGATGGGTGGGGCCCACTTTTTGAAATCATTTGTACTTTGAGCCACCAACCTTCTAGAGTGAATTTCGAGTGTTTCTGGGAGATCTGGTACACCATTCGTCGATCCGTGAGTTCTAGGTAACTAAACATAGTCATGTTTAATTGTATCCGAGTAGAATTAGGTTTAGGGGACCCCTGGGTGGATAGGGGTCATTTTTATGTTTTTTATGGTTTTCACGCGATATTTTGAGACCAAACGAGACTTTCTAAAAATATCGCGTTGTCAAAGCAGGAGATTTTCTGAAAAATAATGCGTATTGTAGCATGGGAAAGATGTAATGTACCGCGCATAGCGCGAGACATATGTGCTTCAGTCGTGCACCTTGTTTAGCGTGACTTTTCCTTGAATAGTCACGCTACCCACACGGCCAAGATGCATATATCTTGTGCGTTGGTTTCGTGCAAATGAATAGTGTTTCATCCGCGCTACACGTGCATATGTTGTAAAATGTCGCGCTACGCATGGACCTTTTTAGAGAAAGTCGCGTTGATGTATTTTTACAAGTATGATGGGTGATCATTTCCTTTTACAGGTGGTTGTTGGTTAGTGATGGTGCATGTCCGGGATTTGGAGTGGAGAGAGAGGGAGTATGATTCCCTCCTAGATATTGTGTTGTCCAACCAAGACACAACTAAGGCTTTACTTGATGTTGGGCTCTTGAGTTTTTTCAAGAGCCCTCTGATGCGATCAACCGATTACCTTCTGTGGTGGCTACTAGACATGTGGGACCCTGATCGTGAAGTGTTCCATGTGGGAGGGCAGGATCCGAGTATCACTACTCCGGATATTTATTTTTTGGTGGGATTAAATCCCCAAGGCTTGAGGGAGCCTCTCTCCCCTCAGCTGGTGGGGGAGACGATCCACAGTTTAGTGGATCGGTATTGCGGTGGTGACCAAAGTTCTATGAACTCTAGTGGTTGGTTGGTGATCCATCTGAGGGCTCTATTGGTGGAGGCTATGGCGAATGTTGTTGTATGTGTGTTTGGGGCCACATCCCCCAACCGGGTTATAGGAGGCCAACTCCAACTAGTTGAGAGGGTGATGGTTGGTCAGCCTGTGGCATGGGGTTCATTGATGTTGTATTCCATGATGTAGTAGATGTCATATTTACGGTGGAGTGTGGAGAGGTGCACCTTCTACTTCAGCAGTGTATTGTGCTCCTATTTCTTTGAGCGTTATCCATCCTTGAGGCCATAAGTAGTGGTGCCCCCGAGGGGACCACAAGATCTGCAGATGGCATTTTGGGGGCGTATTATGCCTCATGGTGGGGGTGGGCCTATGGGGGGCTATTATACGCTCAAGGTGCTATATGTTTGGCAGGGCCGAATAGGTCAGGTGGAGAGGTATGCTTGGAGCAGTATGGATTTCCGAGGGGATCTGGAGCTACCCATTCTTGCTGGTGGTTTCGACGCTACTAGTATGTTTTTATGTTTGTGTACTTTTCGCTTATATATTTGTACATACTTTTATTTATGTACATTCATGATATACATGTTCATTAGGTACTGATGATATTTTCATCCTCTATGATGCATATGTAGGTCCTATGAGGCTTCCTCAGAGGCCGAGACCGAGGGGAGATCAGCTAGCAATCGGGGTTGGGCATGTCATTGGAGGAGTAGGTGCAAACGAGGGTTGTCTCGCAGGAACTGGAGGAGATGCGGAAGGTGGGTCGGCTATCGAGGACTGGATGGTGACTTTGGTAGATGACTTGGAGTAGAGGTTTGATGGGACGACGACTGGGATTGATGAGTAGGATTGGGCCAACCTCGAGGATGATGAGGTGGATTTGACACTTCACCTAGCAGTTGAGTTTGGGCCATCTTGACGGTGGATCATGCAACGGGTCACAATTGTGTTCCATGTGGTGCGAGAGGTGTAGGGAGGAGCATCCCCTCCTCCATGAAAGTGACCATGGCGGGGACCAGAGCTGGAGCGCGGGGAAGATGTGCGGCCACTGGCCATTTTGGGACCCAGAGATCCACCAGCGGGCAAGGTTGTTTGATTCTTTTGTAGGGCTATGATCCCTAGTTTTTTAGATACACATGCATAATTTTTTTATGAGCCTGGGATGCGGTTTTTTATGTATCCCCCATAATGCTACTATGTATATGCCCCAGGAGGGCCATTTTTTGTACATGACACATATTTTTTTACGATCTATATATATATACCATTTTGGCGGAACATGATGTATGCATCTCTTTATGTATGTGATGTATGTGTATTTTGATTTATCTTTCCTATATGTTGATATGATTTATATGTAGTAGTTGATACTCGCATATTTGTTTTGAGTAGGTGTTATCGACTGTAGGAGTTATGATGATGAGATATATGTATGTGTAGTCGTAGGTGAAACACATAGAATTTTTTATGTATGATTGGTATGCAGGGTTATGCAGCTGGGTTATGTACTAGGTTCCAATTCAATACCTCATTGGCGATGTAGTCAGCAAATGTATTAGTGTTTCTTGGTATATGTGTGAAAGTTATGGTTTCAAACTGTCGAATGAGAAGGCACGCACATAGAAACTTTTGGAAGAGGAGTGATTTGTGGACATAGAATACATTATTCAACTGCAATACAACCAGTTGTGAGTCAAGGTGCACTTGTAGATGGTGAACTCGTAGGTGTAGGGAATCACTTAACATACCTATTACGACATTGCACTCTACTTGGTTGTTTGTTAATTCCCCAAAGAACACTTCTCCGGTATGGTGGACTGTATGGGAGGGGGGATATATAACCCAAGCAACGGATGTTAGATGTTTGGACCATCAACTAGCACCGTCCGCATATACTGTGTAGATGTCTGTTGTGGAGGCCATCTGCATTTGAAGAAGAGCGATACTTTACTTTCTTAATTCGAGATAGTGTGAAACGAAAGTAAAGTTTTTTGCACAAAATAAAAATATTAGTGGTTGGTGTTGGATGTCTTATTTTTGTTGGGGGGCTATAAACCCCCTGTTTTGGTTGTTACTTTTTTAGGAATGCTTGCAGGTGGTCTATGTATTCGTCGGAAGATGAGGAATCACGGCAAGTGATGACACCGACTAAAGGAGATTCAACCTTAATGGTGTCTAGGAAGGTTGGTACTACCTCCTCGATTGGTGATGCTTGCGGGGTTACACTAGGTGTTTGTAATTGATCTTGCATTCTCATCAATTCAAGATGAGTTTTCGTTCACCGCGCAAAATGGAGCATTGAAAGGAGTAATGGGTGGTCTATCCACAAGGTCGGAAAGGTCTTGGGATGCGTGGATGTAAGTGTTGTTGGTCTTCTTGAGTGTTTATTTGCTCCATTATGCAATCAATGGCACTAGGAGGGAGCATATGGGTGTATTTCCCACATGAAGAGAATCCATTGTGTCATGGTGTTTCCGTAAGTTTAGCTGGGTCTTGCGACATTACAAGCTCTACCACGTTTTCTGCAGTTGGCGCAACTTCTGTGGGAGGGGTGACTAATGGTGTCGTCGATGTGGTGATCACATTAATGGATGCTACTTCTTGGTATAAGAAGGGGGGTTCCTCAATTGTTACTTCAGTGAGAAGAACTATTGCTAATGCATATCGGTATCAAGGGAGTTCGGGGCAATGGTGTGTATAGTGCCCCTGTTGAGCACATATGGAACATGTGTGATTCATATGCAATGTTTTGGAATTAGTTATGGGCGAGGGAAGTGTGCCCCCTTTTACCACTGATGGAGAATGAGTGATGCTAATGGTGGTGTTAAGAAAATTCCTTAGCTCTAGTAGAGTGGGAAATAGGTTTGTTGTGTGGCCTTGCTACCCTCAAAGAGAACATGATGGTGTGACCCTTTGATTGGAAGTATTGATAATTACTGGGGCTTTCAAATCCTGATGGTTGATGCCCCCTACTTTAAGATTCACGGTTTCTACTGAATTAGATGTCGAGGTTGGTAATAGGGAACCTTTCAACTTTGGTTGTTGGGTGCCCCCATTGGTGGTAGTTGCAGCTGTCATAACTGAACGTGTTACGAGATTTGCAAACGTGGTAGCCAAAATAGGGACAAACTCATAATGGGCGACTATTTTGGAATCCATCTCTAGGAAGGGTGGTGTAAGGTACCACACTGGGATCCCCAAAGTTAGCCCAGGTAGAGAAATTGAGCCATAACCGATGTCCCTTGTACACCCATGGGAGGATACAAGAATGGGATTTGAAAAATCAATGGTACCAATGGATTCAATGTTTTTTCAATGCCATGACTCAACTATGGTGTTGATAATGATGTTGAGGTGGAGGTGGATCCATTTTCAGTGGTGCAAATTGTGCACATTAGGCCATCGGTAGTTGTAGGGATCTTTGGTGGTGGTACCGAATATTCTCTTGACAAATTGGAGTCCTTGTACATACCAAGGGAAATTTAACAATACAGTTGATCATTGCCCAATATAGTGGGCAGGACGTTGTCGAGATTTCTTGTTGTACTAGGGTCATAGTAGTTAATTTGGTCGAGGTTAAATATCTTCCCATTTTAGGGAAACATCATGATATGAAATATTGGGGAGGCTACCACCTTCATGTTGTACATGTCACTACACCCCAAGAGGATTTTGTAGTCGATCTCAACATCGATTACTTCAATATCGATCATAACCATCTTTCCCCCAACTCTATGGGAACATTTTGGTACAATCCTCTTGGTTGGGATGGTCTCCCATCATATGCGCAAAGAGCGATACATGAGGGGACAAAATCGGGGGATCCTAATATTTTCCATACTATTATGGACATATCGCAAGTGGATGCACCTTCGTCGATGATACAACGATGGATCATGGCATTTTTAACCATGACTGGAAATTGAAATGCGGCTGATGTTGGTAGTCGCAAATCACCTTTGTCAACATCAAAGGTGATGAGGTGTGAGTCGAAAGGGTTGATAGCACAGAGTGCATTGAGTAAGGAATTTATCATTGTTGGGAAATATTGTAGCACTTCTAATGTGACCATAGCCGTGGGGTAATGAGCCAAGTCATCCACAATACTGTAATTGTGGGAGGATTTTATGTGGGGGTTACCAGTGGTACGCCTAAGTGGAGATTTTGAAATTCATGGGATTTGTTCAGTATTTGGGCATGGTATTTGTAGAGGTCCCTCTAAGGGGATATAAATGTCTTCCACTTGGCGGGTGAAAGGCCCATCATAACCCTTGGCTCGTGTCTAAAGGTTTATATCCAACGTATAGATATTTTGGAAATATCCATCGCCAGGTGGAAGAGGATCTTGTTCTTGTATAACTACCCCTTGATTGGAAAAGGGTTGTTGTAACACTGTTGTTTGTGGTTGGGGAGGATTCATTACTTGAGAAGGGTTCACCACTATCTTCTTTTTAGCTTCCATTAACTATTGGTAGTTAGTGATAAGAGGAAAATGATGTGTGTAATGACCATAATCGCCACAAATGGAGAAGCAATAATTGGTTCTCAAGGGAGGATTCTTCCCTTCTTTGGCAGGATTGTTGGTCCCTTCATTTGGATCACCCATGTTCTAGTTTTACTAGGGGGGGACTTCCCCCTTGCCCTGGCTGCTGATTTTGTTTGTTCTTACCTTTCTTCTTCCCTTGATTCTATGGATTATGGGGGTTTGCGGCGTTCAACTTCTTGAATTGTTGAGCTTGTTGAACGTAACTAGGTTGAACTAGGTTAACCCCCATGTGGGGTGTAGGTTTCTAACCAGTTGGGCATGTGAAAGGGTAATATGGATTATGTCCCAGCGGTGGGATGAATGTCATTTTCTCTCCATAAGAGGTGCATGTATGAGTGACTTGCGCCATTAGGAGTGTATTAATCATCGTTGTTTGGTTGACATTTGGGTATGTAGGACTGTATGATCCATACTGTAATTGACCAACTAATGGTTTTGGTACCGACGTAGGGGGTACCGACGCAAGTGGCATGCATGGGTAATACGAAACCATGTTGAATGGAATCAATGTGGTGAGAGGAACCTTTCCTAAATGGGAAATGGACCTAATAATCCCATCCACTGAATGTGATGAGATCTAATGTGTAGGATCCAATGACTGATGTCACGGGGCATCAGGGAGGATTGTGTAAAGGTATCTAGACTGCGCATTTATGAGGTTGAAATGTTGTTCTTTCATAATAGGCTCTTTCTCACTTTGTGGCATGTAGGTGACAACATATTTAGCTATGGTGGGTTGGAGAGATTTGATAAACCAATCCAACAAAAAGGGAGGTTGTATTTCGATCTTGCATAGTGTGCGGCATCTACGCGACTCATGGATGTAGTTTGCGTTGTGGGTGGAAGTATTTTGATGAACCTCACTAAGAATTTCGAGGCCTAGATCATGTCGGATTGGAAGTTGAAAGTACATAATAAATGCGGTGGCCAATGTCACAAATTTTGAATGGGTTTACATACCATTTTGTTGTTGTTCCGGTGAGGGTATGTTGGAATAGGAGAAGCCTCATGGGGTCATCCACTATGCTATTAGATGAACACAATCAGTGGCAATACATAACGTGGTTGGCGGGATCATCTCCCTGTTTTCCTTTGAATTTGGGAATATCGGAAGGAAGCTTGTCTAGCATAGTCGGCCATGTCGCATCATGAGCAATGGTGTCATTTGTCAGTTTTTCCAAATCAAGTAGATTTAAACTGGCCATAAACGGTAAGCTTGGGACGATGGGTCTTGACATATTGTTTGGTGTAACATACCCATAATTCTAAGTTAGATATATAAGGAAAAGGGGTTATATAATAATAAAAAAATCCTTTGAATACTCATTAACGTTTACAATTAGTTTCATCATTACTCATACTTGTTAATTATAAATAAAAACATTTAACTTAGGTCTCTTCATAAGATGATGAGTCTTCCATATATACTATGTATCATTTACACTTAGCCATAGGGTTACCCTCTCCATAAAGATATTAAGGTCAAATACCTGTTTAAGTAATTATTTATCTTGAGATGCTTGGAAGCATAGTTAAAGCTAAGGCTTTTCTCTTTTCCTCATGACGTGATATTATTCTACCTATCACCTCCTTTAACACTAAAAATATAATACCTAATCCCAACACTTTTACACAATTTCTACTACTCTTCTTCTAATGGTACTCCCATCCCTTCATGCTAATAATTCTCTATGATATTGGAAACCAACACATAGTATATATGAAACTACTTAATTTAAAGTAGTATACTTCACAATTATTGAACATAGTATAAGTCTAAATCCCATCATTTTTAACTCAAGAACTTAACTACTATTCAAGTAATGAAACTTAGAGAATTCTATTCAAGTAATGAAACTTAGATAATTCTATCATTCCTACCAAAGCATTAAATGTATAAAGACTAAGCATTCATTTTCTCATAAAAACAATAGGCATGAAATTCATTAGAGGTAAGAGTTCTTTTTCAATGAATAAGACCAACATCTCCCTATCAAGCATATTAATTATATAACTGTATATGACACTCCTATGACTCACAATCATACTTTCATTTATTCAAAAATGCTATCAAAGTGGCACAGAAAAACATTGCATTAATCTCTTGAATGACTGAATACAAAGAAAGATCATAAAAAAACTCTACTACCAATCAAATCATGCCACCAACACATATGATAGGTTTCCGCAATCCGAACTTCCGCATTGCATATTGCGGGTTGCAGAACCTTCAAAAACAAGGATGGGTTTCCAAAGGTTTTCCGCAATCCGACTTCTACATCGTGGGTTTCGGGTTGCGGGGCCTTCAAATTATGGAATGGGTTACGACAGTCTCTGCATTCCAGATTTCAGCATTGTGTACCTCAGGTTACAAGACTTCCAAAACTTAGGTGGAGTTTTTAATCGTTCTGCAATCCCGTATTTCGCACTGCGGACTACGGTTGCAGAACCTTCAAAATTAAGGGTGGAGTTTTGACCGTTCCATAATCCCAACTTCCGCATTGCGGAATTTCGGGTTGTGGAACCTTAATTCATAAAGACTGGGTTTCAATTGTTCCGTAATCCCTACTTCCGCATTGCGGAATTTTAGGTTGTGAAACCCTCAAAAACAAGGATTGGGTTTCATTTGTTCCTCAATCCCGACTTCCGCATTATGGAATTGCGGGTTACAGAACCCTAAAATTTAAGCATAAGTTTGTAAATGTATCCTCATTCCCAATTTCCGCATTGTGGAACTCGGGTTGCGGTACCCCCCAAAAAAATTGTGGACCGAGAAATCCATGTGGAAATTCAAAAACAAAGCAAACCTGGGATTCATGCGGGAGTTCAAAAACAAAGAAGATCTGGGGTTCATTACTAACATTTAAATGCCCAAGTAAAATTACTTCTATGTTGGAAAACATGGTAATACATGCCTCGAGATTTCCTTAGCAAATGAGAAAAACAAGATCGCATGCCCTAGACAAAGAATCCAATGTTATTCTAATGATTCTCTTTAATAGGGATCTCCATTCATAAATAAACGCATAAGTAGAGACTGCATATGTAAAACCCCTTTCTAAACAACTTCCAAATGCAATCAGGAATTCAGATATGTATTGCAATAAACAAAAATAGACTCGAAACTTCATATTATATTCAAAAGAAGAGAAATCACATCTCTTTGATACTAAGAACAGAACTAAAATAATGAGCATATTACACTTATAAGAGGAAGCTAAAACATTTCACATTGTAAAGTCAAATCAACATAAAAATAGATCCATCCACAGCTTAATCATTTCAATAATCCTACTAAATTGCAAATACCAATGAAAAATGACAATAAATTGATGTTGAATTAGGTAGCGACATCCACTCTCATCCCAACCGTAGATCTAGAGCTGTCGCCTAACACAATCTAATTACCCCCGAACCAAATCGTGCATCGAAGAGTGGGAACTAGTTAACCTTCGTCAAGTCTCAGTTAAATTTTTTCCTAACACCAATGTGCTCACACATCAAATCGCTTTGACTAACACCATTGTTCTCACACTATAATCATTTTCCTAACACAATTGTTCTCACATAGCAAATCAATCCATGCCCATGACATACTAAGCAGCGTCCTACCTCATGCATATGTCTTTTTATTGTTTTTGCCTAGGTCTTTTGCAAACAATCGATTCCTTCATAAAATCGTGATTGCTATGATATCTACTCTTTAGGGAGTGTGTCTAGTGCCATTTAATGCACTCTTGGCACTTTCTTGATCACCCAAGGTTAAATATTCTTGTTCCCCCACCCTTGAGATGCACGATTTCATGTTTCAATGTGGTTGTCCTAACCAAATTCATTTCTTTTATTAAATCAAAACAAAAACATTTTTCTTACATTAGTCCATATGTGAACACTTGGAAGCCTTCAATGCTGGCCATAAAATATTCTTTGTCCAAATAAACCTGGACTAATAACTAAAAAAAATAATTAAATCAATAAATTGAGTTTTTTTATTTGGGGATATTACATCTTCACCCCCTTATTTTAAACATTGTCCTCAATGTTATTATTATTGTTCCATTGGTTCAGGAAACATATCTGGATACTTTTCTTGCATGTCTTTCTCTAGTTCCCATGTCGCTTCCTCTAGGATAAATTGCTTCCATTGTACCTTTACCTGAGCGATGACTCTGTTCCGAAGTGCTATTTCTTTATGTTCCAGAATGCGTAGAGGTTCCAGCTAGAACTCGCCTTCTAGTTCCACCTGCAACATATTCCAGTCAACTATGTGAGTAGGATCATAGATATAATTTTTCAATAAAGAAATGTGAAAAACATTATGAATTCTTTGTTGATGTATATGTAACTTCGGAATGTATTTCACCTATGTATTTCATCTATGTATATTGTACTCCTATAGAGATGTGTTATTCCTCTATAAGGAAGTGTCGTCATTTGTATTGACAAGTGTCGCAAGTGTCGTAACTTGCCGATGGGTTATTAGACCACCATGTGTGGGGTCGTCCCTGATTAAGTTAACCATGGGTCATTATGCTAAGCTAGACAAGTTGGCCCCATAAGTTTATTGGGCAGTCAGGACAAGTATAAATAGAGATCAGGAGATCTCTATTTTGATCATCTCATTATCTCACTCTACATAACTCGAAAAGTGGTGCACATGTGAGGAGGAGGATCAGCTGCTAGGAGGAGACTATGTATGTGTACTTGGGTTGTACTTTGGTTGTATTATTTCTCTATCTATCTCTAAGGAAGTTGTGGGGTTTTTCACCTTAGGGTTTTCCCCACGGAAACTCTATGTGTCTATTGTCTCTTATGTTTGCATCTTGTGATGATTGATATGCTTTCTATGATTGATATGCATTGATATACTGTACATGTTATTCTCTCAGTAAAGATCCTGGAGTATATTGAATTAATGCTCGAAAATTAACATGGTATCAGAGCTAACCTAAGAAGAAGACATGATGCAGTTGCGGAAGCTAGGGATTCTTGTTTTTGGGTTTCTCTCCATAGATTTTGGAAAAGAAATATGATAGATTGACTCTCCTCAGCAAGGTGAATCTTTCTGTCCAATAAAAATTCAATTCTGAGCACTTTCAGTTTTGGCCCTAAAAATTAGGGTTTCCACAAAAATAGGAATTTTTGAAATCTGAAGACACAGCTAGAAGCTCCTTGGAAAAATTGAAGTTTAGAGATTTGTATCGAGATTTTTGGCTGGGTAAAACTTTGGGAAACTCAAACCCTAATTCAGGGTCCTCCCAAGTAAATCTGGGAAGACTAAAAGGCATTTCTGAAGGGTGAAACTTTGCAGAACTCAAATTCTGAATACACCAGGCTGATCAGCTCATCAAGGTGCATCTTTCTATCCTTTCAGAAAGTTGAAATTCACATTATGAATTTTTAGGGTTTCTCTGTCAAACCCTAACTCAGCTCCAGATCCGGATTTCTACAAATCAAGTGGTAAGACCTAAATATTTTCTATTTCCATTTGAAGTACTCTTTAAAATGTCTCACCACACCAAGCTTGAGGATAAGCTTGAAGGGGTTGATAACTTCCGAGCATGGAAGTATAGGATTGGGTTAATCCTAGAAGAAAATGAATTGGATACTTACATAAGTGAAGAGGTCCCTGTCCCAGAGGGAGAAGAGGCTAAGTCCTTACATAAGAAGAACTTGGTCAAAGTAAAGAGGATCATTATTGATTCTATCAAAGACCATCTCATACCGCATGTGTCATCCCTAAAGACACCCAAGGAGATGTTTGACTCCCTGACCAAGTTATTTTAAGGGAAGAACATAAATCGGAAGATGACTCTGCGGAATCAATTGAAAGGGGTCAAGCTATTGAATGGAGAAACCATTCAATCTTATTTCTCCAAGGTCTCTCAGATCAAGGAACAACTCGAAGCTGTGGATGAAGTAGTGGACAATGGTGAAGTTGTTATGACCACTTTGAATGGCCTACCTAGGTCATGGGATTCCTTTATTCAAGGAATCTCTGCAAGAAAGAAATTGATCTCCTTCAGTAGACTATGGGAGGAGTATTCATAAGAAGAGGCTAGGCTTGTAGCCCGAGAAGAAAAGATGGGAAATGAAGACCAAGCTCTCACAGCTCACACCAAAAGAAGCAAGCCTAAGAGAGATCCATCTCATAACAAAATATCTTCACACCACCATTACCATAAAGATAAGAAAGATCTCAGGTGCCGCACATGCAATGAGAAGGGACACTTTGCTACAAATTGTCCCAAGAAGAAGAAAGACAACAACTACAACTTCAACAAGAAGAAGAACAACAACAAAAGAAAATATCATGCTCATGCTGCTAAGGATGATGAACCTCCCAAGAAGAAGGCTAGAGCAAAAAGTGATGAGGATGACTCATCAAGTGAAGATGAATATGTTCTAATCTCCGCTCTCACAGGTACTATCTCTCATGGTTGTAATGATTGGCTTATTGACAGTGGGGCTTCAAAGCACATGACTGGGTTCAAAGAATCCTTTGCTAATCTATCTAAACATGAGTCACCCCATAAGGTGAAACTTGGGGATGACTACCAATATCCTATCAAAGGAAGTGGTGAAGCCTCCTTCAACCTAGACTCTGGAAATTCCTTGAAGATGAAAGATGTATTATTTGTACCTGGGCTCAAGAAGAACCCACTCTCCATATCTGCATTGGATGCAAAAGGCATGAGGGTTGCATTTGTAGATGGCCAAGCACTCATGTGGTCAAAAGGTAAGACCATAGATGATGCAGTTGTGATTGGAGAGCAAGAGGGAGGATTGTACAAATTGAAGGGACAACCTGAACATGCCATGGTACATGAATCCATGGAGCCAAGTGAACTTTGGCATAGAAGACTTGCACATGTGCACTACAGAGCACTACCAATTGCAAGTAAAGTTGTAGAAGGTCTTCCTGAAATCAAGACAAAGCATGAAGGTGTTTGCAAAGGATGTGCAAAAGGAAAGAACATAAAGAAGGCATTTCCAAGCAGTGAAAGCAAAGCAAAAGGAATCTTGGAAATCATTCACTCTGATGTATGCGGTCTGATGTCATCCAGTTCTTTGAGTGGGTATGTTTACTATGTCTCTTTCATTGATGATTTCTCTAGAAAAACTTGGATTTACTTCTTGAAGAACAAAGATGATGTATTTGATAAGTTCAAGGAATTCAAAGCATTGATGGAAAATCAAACTGATAAAAAGATCAAGACATTCAAATCTGACAATGGCGGAGAATTCACTTCAGGTGATTTCAAGAAACTATGTAGTAATTCAGGTATTAAGAGGGATTTGACTGCTCCCTACAATCCACAACAGAATGGAGTTGCAGAAAGAAAGAATAGAACAATCATGGAAGCAGCATGGGAAATGCTGCATGACCAGGATCTGCCTATGCATCTATGGGCAGAAGTAGCTAGGACAGCTGTATATGTGCAGAACATAACACCCCACAATATATTGGACAACAAGACACCAGAAGAGGTAATCTCTAGCAAGAAACCTGAATTCATCCATCTCAGAATATTTGGTTGTCCATTATACACTCATGTCCCAAAGGAAAAGAGGACTAAGCTAGAACCTTCAGGAAAGAAGGGTATCTTTATGGGTTACAGTGAAAACTTGAAGGCTTACAGAATATACTTTCCAGGGTTCAAGAAGATTGATGTCAGCAGGGATGTAACATTTGATGAAAATTCAGCATTCATCAAATCAAGGAAGACACCTGCTGAAGATCATGAAGAACCAAAGGAAACCATATTTCAAGACACTACTATGACTGAAGCGATTCCATATGTTGATCGTGAAATTGAAGATCCGCAAGAACCTGTAGATCCACCTTGTGAGAAGGACTCTCACAAAAGGAAACCTACATGGGCTAGAGATCTCATTCAAGATGCAGAAAGGTATGGCATTCCAAAAGAAGAACACAGAGCAAAGAAGAGAACTAGATCACATACCAGCTATGTTGCTTTACTCTATGATATTATGAACAAAGAACCTTCCAGTTATGAAGAGGCAGCGGAAAAGAAATAATGGAAGGATGCCATGGTCGAGGAATATCAGTAGATCATGAAGAATGATGTTTGGGATGTGGTCCCAAGACATGAAGGGAAGTCTGTTGTGACTTCCAAATGGATCTACAAGATTAAGCATGCTGCAGATGGCAGCATAGAGAAATACAAAGCGAGATTTGTAGCTTGTGGCTTCTCACAGAAAGAACGAATCGAATATGAAGAAACTTTTGCTCCTATAGCCAAATACACTTCCATTAGATCATTACTTGCTCTAGCTGCAGTGATGAAATGGAAGATACACCAGATGGATGTCAAGATTGCTTTCTTGAATGGTGTAGTCGAGGAGGAAGTGTATGTGGAGAAGCCACTTGGTTTTGAGACACATGACAGGAATTCATATGTTTGTAGATTGAAGAAAGCCTTATATGTCTTGAAGCAAGCTCCTAGGACTTGGTATGGTAGGATGGACAGTTTCATATCTATTTTGGGCTTTACCAAGAGTAAAGTGGACTCCAACCTTTACTACAAGGTTGAGGAAGGAAATCCTGTGATACTACTCCTGTATGTGGATGACCTGTTTGTTACAGGTAATGATAGTTTGATTGTTGATACCAAGAGGAATCTTGTTGCCGAGTTCAAGATGAAGTACTTGGGGATGATGCACTTTTTCTAGGCATGGAGGTGTGGCAGAGTGCAGATGGGATCTTCCTTGGATAAGGGAAGTATGCAGTAGAGATCCTTAAGAGGTTCGGGATGATGGACTGTAAGGCCATGGCCACACCTATGACATCGAACCTAAAGCTTCTGTGTGATGCTTCATCTAATCCGGTTGATGTCACTGTGTATCGTCAGATGATTGGGTCCTTGATGTAACTGACTAACATGAGACCAGATATCTGCTTTACGGTGAACACATTGAGCCAGTTCCTAACAAATCCCAGAGGTGTTCACCTGGTTGCTATAAAGCATATTTTGAGGTACCTGAATGGTACAGTTGACTATGGGCTCAAGTATGATGTGAATCAAAAGTTTAACCTGCAGGGTTATGTTGATTCAGATTGGGCAGGCAGTGCTGAAGATAGGAAGAGCACTTCTGGGTGTTGCTTCAATATGGGATCAGATGTGATCTCTTGGTTTAGCAGGAAGCAGTCCTGTGTAGAACTGAGTACAGCCGAAGCAGAGTATGTTGCAGCTTGTTCGGCTAGTTGTGAGGCAGTATGGCTGAGGAAGCTATTGTCTAAGTTATTTGATCTATAGTTGGAGGCTACTGGTATCTGTTGTGATAACCATAGTTGTGTGAAGTTTTCTGAGAACCCGGTGTTCCACAACAGGTCGAAACACATTGAGATCAAATATCACTATATCAGGAATATGGTGCAGAGAGGAGCAATGAATCTCCTGTATGTTGCGACAAATGAGTAGATTGCAAATGTACTGACGAAACCACTAGCTAGAGTGAAGTTCGAGTACTTCAGAGAGAGGCTTGGTGTTCTTCAGATTGACGACACTTCGCGGAAGAAGTGATGGACACATTTGCTAAAGCCATTCCAAGCATGGTGAGAGGAGGATCCTTCCATGGCTATGGATGTAAGCGCTGGATGATGAGCATCAGGATGATGCTCTAGTTACTGATCTGTATATGCATCATGTTGGATGCTAGATATGATCAGTTGGATCATTTATATGTATGTATGCATCATGTTGGATGCTAAATATGATCAGTTGGATCATTTATATGTATGTACACATCATTTTGGATGTTGGATATGATCAGTTGGATCATTTATATGTATGTATGCATCATGTTGGATCCTGGATATGATCAGTTGGATCATGTGTATGTATCTGTAGATGTATCAGGTGGATACATTGTATGATTAGGTAGATCATGTATGTTGATATGTATCAGGTATGATCAGGTGGATCATGTATTTGTATATGTATCAGGTGGATACATTGTATGATCAGGTAGATCATGTATGATGACATGTATCAGGAAGATACTGTGTATGCATCAGGTGGATGCATTGTACGATCAGGATGATCATGGATGATGAGCTTCAGGATGTTGCTCCATATGACATGCGTCAGTACGATGCAGTGATGATAATCAGGATGATCATGTGTACATCAGGATGATGTATGGTGAGTATCAGGTTGATACTTTGTGTCCGTGGATAGGTTGTGCAGATAAGCATATAATAGCGCCCTGGGAGGTTTTCAGATTCTCTTGCTAGGTTTTTCCACTGGCATATAATAGCTCCCTGGGAGATCTGGCAAATGCTCTTTCGAGTTTTTGCTTTGGGAGGACATATAATAGCGCCCTAGGAGGTTTGTAGATTCTCTTGCTAGGTTTTTCCGCTGGCATATAATAGCTCCCTGGGAGATCTGGCAAACACTCTTTTGAGATTTTGTCCTATGGCATATAATAGTGCCCTGGGAGATCTGATAGGTTGGGATTTGTTCCCGTAATAAGTCCTGGGATTCTCTTTCGAGGTTTTTCCATGACCACATATAATAGCACCCTGGGAGATCCGATAGGTTGAGCTATGTGCTCGTAATCAGTCCTGGGATTCTCTTTCAAGGTTTTGTGGTGGGGTCACATGTAATAGCTCCCTGGGAGATATGATAGGTTGGGTTGTGTTCCCGTAATAAGTCTTGGGATGCTCTTGCAAGGTTTTGTGATGCATGTAATAAGTCCTGAGGATTCCACAGTATGGCCAGTGATGATGAAGACCTGCAGGTGGTGGGCCTACATCCAGTATGAAAAAGGACTAGCTCTGTAGAACTTCCTATGACGAGTAGATTCACAGATTAATTGAGATAGCAACAACAGTGATGATGATGATGATTCGAGGACGATGATTTGCTGATGATGATCCATAGAAGAAGACTTGTGCTAGCAAATCTGTGCCGAGAAATACCTTCCTAGTTAAGAGGGAGGGTTGATATATATGTAACTTCGGAATGTATTTCACCTATGTATTTCATTTATGTATATTTTACTCCTATAGAAATGTGTTATTCCTATATAAGGAAGTGTCATCATTTGTATTGACAAGTGTCGCAAGTTTCATAACTTGTCGATGGGTTATTAGACCACCATGTGTGGGGTCAGCCTTGATTAAGTTAACCATGGATCATTATGCTAAGCTAGACAAGTCGGCCCCATAAGTTTATTGGGAAGTCAGGACAAGTATAAATAGAGATCGGGAGATCTCTATTTTGATCATCTCATTATCTCACTCTACATCACTCGAAAAGTGGTGCACATGTGAGGAGGAGGATCAGCTGCTAGGAGGAGACTATCTCTGTGTACTTGGGTTGTACTTTGGTTGTATTATTGCTCTATCTATCTCTGAGGAAGTTGTGTGGTTTTTCACCTTAGGGTTTTCCCCATGGAAAATATGTGTGTCTATTGTCTCTTATGTTTGCATCTTGTGATGATTGATATGCTTTCTATGATTGATATGCATTGATATACTATACATGTTATTCTCTCAGTAAAGATCCTAGAGTATATTGAATTAATGCTCAAAAATTAACATTCTTAAATGTGTCGGTAGTGCAATTCGGTAAGCTACTGGTCCAATTCTTTCCAGAACATGGAAAGGTCCACAAAACCGTGGTGCTATTTTATTGCAGTTCCCCAACCGTAGTGAACTATTCCTTGGCTTAACTCGAAGATACACATGGTCTCCGACTGAAAACTCCTTATGATTCCTTTTTAGCCAATGTAACTTTTTTGGCGGTCTTGAGCCTCCTTTAAATTATTTTGTACCTTGCGTACAATCTATTTGGTGTCATGTAATAATTCTGGTCCTACTATAAGGTGGTCCATTGGACTATCCCAGCTAATTGGGGTAGTACAATTTCTACCGTATAGAACTTCGAATGGGATCAACTTTGATGAGGCTTGGTATCCATTATTGTAGGAAAATTCTACGAGATGAATATACTCGTCCCACATAGTGGGTTATTCCATGACATACATTCTTAACATATCTTCGATAAATTGGTTGGTACGTTTTGTCTGTCTATCAGTTTGTAGGTGATAGCTAGTATTGAAATTCAATTTGGTCTCTAGTCCAGCAAACAAGGACTTCCATAAATTTGATGTGAACTTCACATCTCAATCAGAAATCACCATTTTCGATACTCCGTGTAATCTGAAAATATCTTTCAAAAATATCTCTGCAATATTCATAGCTTTATGAGTTGAATTCACAGGAATAAAGTGTGCATATTTGCTTAATTTATCTACTACAACCATAATATAATCATGTTTCTTTTATGTCTTTGGAAAACCGGTGATGAAATCTAAAGATATGACCTCCCATTTACATTCAGGAATTGGTAGAGGTTGCAACAAACCAGTTGGGTGTTGGTGTTCAGACTTCACTTGTTGACATTCCAGACATTTAGTCAGATATTTAATTAAATCCACCTTTAAAATTGGCCAATAAAACTGTTTTCTCAGGGCTGTTATCATTTTTTGATAACCAGGGTGACCGGCATAAGGTTTCTTATGCATTTCATTCAAAATCAGCATCTTTATTTCTTCTATATTTGGTATGTATAACCTATTTTTGAACCATAACAGGCCTTCCTGATCCAACCTGAATTTTGTTCCATTTAAATTTACTTTATCTGTTAACATCCTATTCAATACTGTCACATAATCTACATCTTCAGTGCTTGCTTCTTTAATTTTTCTCTTGAGGTCACTCTTCGGCTGACTCATAATATCTCATAAATTTCATGAGTCCTTCGACTGAGTGCATGAGCAACCTTGTTCTATTTTCCCTTTATATGTCTTACTTAAAAATTGAATTCACTCAAGAATGTCATCCACCTGGTTTGACGAGCATTAAGCTCAAGTTGAGTAAATGAGTGCTTTACCCCAGTGTTGTCTCTCAATAATAAAAATATTTATCCTAACAGGTAGTGGTGCCACACTTTTAAGGCATGTACCACTGATCCCAGTTCTATTTCGTGGACCACGTAATTCCGTTCATGTTCCTTGATTTTACGTTATTCATAACACACTACGTGTCCTTCTTGGGATAGTATTCCTCCCATACCTTCTTTACTTGCATCGGTGCAGACCGTATAATCTTTATAAGGGCCAACTACTTTAAGAATTGGTGTCGTCGTTAGCATCCCCTTTAATTTCTCAAAACTCTCTTGACATTCTGGGGACCATATAAAATTTACTCCCTTCTTTTGTAGTGAAGTGATTGGGTACGCTACTCTGGAAAAACCCTCGATGAATCATTGATAATAATCAGTGAGTCCCATGAAGGAACGGATTTTTGCTACATCCTTGGGTACCATCCATTCTAGAATAGATTTTATCTTCTTAGGGTCTACTATGATCCCTTCCTCTAAGATTACATGGCCTAGGTACTATATATTCTTTTTAAAGAATTCACACTTCTCAAATTTGGCATAAAGTTGGTGTTCTCTCAATGTCTATAACACCATCCTCAAATGTTGTCCATGCTCTTCTTCTATTCTTGAGGAGATCAAAATATCATCAATAAATATTAGTACAAACTGATCTAGATACTTGTTGAAAATATTATTCCTACGGCACATAAAAGTGGCAGGAGCATTGGTCAAACCAAATCAAATTACTACAAATTCGTAGTGTCCATATCTTGTTCAGAAAGCAGTCTTATTGATTTCTTATTCTTTAATTTTGATCTGATGGTAGCTAGACCGTAAATCTAGCTTCGAGAATACTTTAGCTACACCTACTTGATCGAATAAACCATTTATTCGAGGTAGTGGGTATTTTTTATTGACTGTCACTTTATTTATCTTCCCATAGTCAATACACAGTTGCATTGTCCCGTCCTTTTTCTTGACAAATAGGACCGGTGCTCCCCAAGGTGACACACTAGGTCTTATATATCCTTTGTCCAACAATTCTTGAATCTGAATTTTTAACTCAGTTAGCTCCAGAATACTCATCCTGTAAGGTATTCTGCACACAGGTGCAAATCTAGGTATGAGCTATATGGAAAAATCTATCTCTCGTTGGGGAGGTAGTCCGGGATTTTCCTCCGGAAACACATCTATAAATTCACTTAAGATAGGGTATTCTTTCAATTTCATACTGTTTTACTTGTTTAGTAAGTCTGTAACCCATATTGCATATATCTAACAACCCTTTCTCATACATTTCTTTAGCTGCATTGCAAATATTTGTCTCATTGAAACCGGCTTGGCTACCCCTTTCACTATCCTAATGATTTTATCTTATGTTGTATAAGTAAAAGTTTTATTATAACAATTTAATACAACTCTATTTGTTTCCAACCAGACCATGCTAATTATCATGTCATAAGTGTTAATTTTTTGATAATTTCATTCCATTATCATTAGGATCTCTAAGAGAATAACATGTACAGCATATCAATCATAGACACAAAATCAATCACACAAGATACACAGAGTTTCGCCGGGGAAAACCAAGAAGGTGAAAAACCCCGCAACTTCCTCAGAGATAAGATAAGCCACAATACAAGATCACAAGGATCAAACCCAATAAGATGTCTCTAGCATATGCTCCTCCTCCTCCACAAGTGTGCCACTTTCTCTCTTATCTATGCGAGCTTGAGAAGTGAGTGAATGATCTAAATGAGAGACACAACCTCTCTATTTATACACTGACTTGACCTACCAATAATCCACTGGGTCCAACTTGCTAATCAAGCCTAATAACCCAACCACATGTGCTAACCAGGGCCGACCCCACACTGGTGGTCTAATAACCCATCAATACAAATGACGACACTTGTTGATGCACATGACGACACTTACAAATACAAATGAATACACTTCCAATCAGAGGAATCATACATCTCTGTGGGATATACAATAAAGTACAAATGTAATACATGGAAGAATATCTTTAGAAGTTACATCAACATTAAGACCCTAAAGGTAATATATTCAAATTGATTTTATTCTTATGTTCCTGAATTTCAAATTCACAATCAACAATAAAATATGTTACCTTTTGTTTGGCCCCCGTGGCCAGTTGGACTAGCCAATATTTCTTATGTTTTAGCTTGGTTAGGTGACATAACTCTACCATTTTGGGCATGATGTAGCTCAAGCTAGCTCCCGTATCAATCAATACATAAATTTTGTTTATTAGCAATTTTACCTTTGGTTTCCACGATGGAAGATTGGTGATCTTCCTGTCGATTATCCAGAGCTTCATGTATACAGTGTATGCTTCTTTTGACATTGTGTATATCTATATTCGTTGCTTTGATCTGTGGATAGTTACGTTTTAAATGGGGTTCCCCTCACTCCCAGCACTACAGTGGACCCTTAACTGCTCCCATAGTTCCTTTCGGGCCTAGGTGTGTGGATCTGTTGTCATTTTTCATCGGCTTCCTATTAATGGGGTAACTGTTACTTGGGTAATTATTTCCCTGTTTAAATCTTGGTAGATTTATGTATGGAGGTGGCCTATAGCCCTTCTTACATTGGTTGAGTTGTTCTTTATTTCTATCCTTCCATGCCTTAGGTGTTTCTGTCCTAGCACAGTCTTTCCTTTCTCGGCACTTCATCTAACGTCTTTGGATTGTCGAATTCTATGTTGTCCTTGTAGGACTATGGAAAACAACTCAAAAATCATTGAACCTTTAATTTTTCATCCTTTATGTGAGGTACAAACCGTAGTAGATCCATAAATTTATTGATTAAGTCTTCCATGGTCATTTGTATGAGCCTTAATTCGTAGAACTCTTTGGTTTTTATTTCGTAGTATATTTCCGACAGATATTGTTTTTTAAAGAATTTCTTGAATTCAGACCATTCCAAAGCTTTTTCCTTCAGTCGCTGCACAACTTTAGGTCCTTCCACCAGATACTGGATTTCCCTTTCAAGTTATAAATTGCCATCTTGACCTTCATATTGTTGGAGTAATAATAGATCTAGGAGTATTTTTTAATATCTAATAATCGGGCTTATGCTTCCTCTCCAGTCTTTGATTCCCCGTCGAAAGTGGTCGGTTTAATGTTTTTAAACTCACCTTCCAAGTGATCAACCTTTCTCTTCACAACTGAGTTTGTTTGATATTCTGATTTCTGGGTATCATGGGAAGAACTATCCTTCTGCTCAAAATTTTCAGTGAAAATTTTATCAGCCTTCTCTTCTATTCTTTGATTTTCTTCTCGGTTTCTTTCATGTAAGTTGCAAAGCAGAATTTCATTTATCTCCTGTTGTTTCTCTTGAGCTTTCTTAAGTTGTCCATTTTCTGCCTTATAACTCTGTATTCGACAATCATATGTCTCATGTTTTCTAATACTTGAATGAATTCAAATTTTCTTTGATCTAGTTGTGCATTATCTATGTGGTTGTTTTCTTCTGGATTTTCATTACCTTCGTTATCGGAATCCATAACTCAATCTGGTTTGTATCATCCTGACAATAAATCGGTAAGCAACAACAACAAAAAAGTTCATTTGTTAGAAACATTATATCAATTTTACATCAAAGGTACACTCTTAAAGGCTGCAATATTGTAGCTGGGATCTGATACCATATGTAACATACCGATAATTCTAAGTTAGAAATATAAGGAAAAGGGGTATAAAAAAAATTAAAAAATCCTTTGAATACTCATTAACATTTACAATTAGTTTCATCATTACTCATACTTGTTAATTATAAATAAAAACATTTAACTTAGGTCTCTTCATAAGATGATGAGTCTTCCATCTAAACTATGTATCATTTACACTTAGCCATAGGGTTAGCCTCTCCATAAATATATTAAGGTCAAATACTTATTTAAGTAATTATTTATCCTAATATGCTTGGGAGCATAGTTAAAGCTAAGGCTTTTCTCTTTTCCTCATGAAGTGATATTATTCTACCTATCACCTCCTTTAACACTAAAAATATAACACCTAATCCAAACACTTTTACACAATTTATACTACTCTTCCTTTAATGGTACTCTCATTCCTTCATGCTAATAATTCTCTATGATATTGGAAACCAACAAATAATATATATGAAACTACTTAATTTAAAGTAGTATACTTCACAATTATTGAACATAGCAGCAGTCTAAATCCCATCATTTTTAACTCAAGAACTTAACTACTATTCAAGTAATGAAACTTAGAGAATTCTATCATTCCTACCAAATAATTAAATGTATAAATACTAAGCATTCATCTTCTCATAAAAAAAATAGGCATGAAATTCATTAAAGGTAAGAGTTCTTCTTCAAAGACTAAGCAAAACATATTCCTATCAAGAATATTAATTCTATAAATGTATATGACACTCCTATGACTCACAATCATACTTTCATTTATTGAAAAATGCTATCAAAGTGCCATATAAAAACATTGCATTAATCTCCTGAATGACTGAATACAAAGAAATATCATCAAAACAAACTCTACAACCAATTAAATCATTCCACCAATGCATATGATAGGTTTCTGTAATCCTGACTTCTGCATTTCGGATTGCAAGTTGCGGAACCTTCAAAAACAAGGATGGGTTTCCAAAAGTTTTCCGCAATTCGACTTCCACATCACGGGTTTCGGTTTGTGGGACCTTCAAATTACGGAATGGCTTACAACAGTCTCCGCATTCCTGATTTCTGAATTGCGGACCTTGGGTTGCGGGACTTCCAAAACTTAGGTGTAGTTTTCAATCGTTCCGCAATCCCGTCTTCCGCAGTGTGGACTGCAGTTGCAGAACCTTCAAAATTAAGGGCTGAGTTTTGACCATTCCGCAATCCCAACTTCCACATTATGGAATTTCGAGTTGCAGAACCTTAAGTCGTAAATACTAGGTTTCAACCATTCCACAATCCTGACTTCCGCATTGCGGAATTTTGGGTTGCGGAACCCTCAAAAAAAAGGATTGGGTTTCGTTTGTTCTGCAATCTCAACTTCCGCATTGCAGAATTGTGGGTTGAGGAACCCTAAAATTTAAGGACAAGTTTGTAAATATCTCCGCATTCCCAATTTCCGCATTGCAGAACTCAGGTTGCGGGACACCAAAAAAAATTACGGATCGGGAAATCCACATGGAACTTCAAAAACAAAGCGGATCTGGGATTCATGTGGAACTTCAAAAATAGGGCAGATCTAGGGTTCATTTCTAACGTTTAAATTCCCATGTAAAATTTCTTCTACATTGGTAAACATGGTAATACAGGCCCTAATATTTCCTTATCAAATGAGAAAAACAAGATCACGTGCCCTAGACAAAGAATCCAACATCATTCCAACGATTATCTTTAACATGGATCTCCATTCATAAATAAATGCATAAGTAGAGACCGCATATGTAAAACCCATTTCTAAACAACTTCCAAATGCAATCAGGAATTCAAATCCATTAGGGGAGTTTTGAGGTCTAAAATGGGCCTCATAAGGGAAATAATAAAATAAGAGTTCTAAATTTATAGAGGAAAAATAAAAACTACTTTTTCTTATCGTATTTTTGACATATCTCCTTAACGGTTCACCCAAATTTCAAGTTTGGGCACTCATTGGATGCGGATTTTAATTCCGCATCCAACCCATACCCACACTGCATACTTATAAGGCACCCACGACATGCAAAAATGAAAATTTAAAATACGTTTTTAATTGAAATTTTAATTTTTGCATGTCGTGGGTGCCTTATAAGTATTCAGTGTGGGTATGGGTTGGATGCGGAATTAAAATCCGCATCCAACGAGTGCCCAAACTTGAAATTTGGGTGAACCGTTAAGGAGATATGTCAAAAATACGATAAGAAAAAGTAGTTTTTATTTTTCCCTCCAATTTGTTTTACAAATTTTACCCTTATAGTTGACATCATCATATTGAATCCTATTGGTTCTTATAAAGTGAATTTTTATGGCACATTATTTGTTTTAAGGCCCATTTTTTACCTCAAAACTCCCCTAATGTTGTAATGCAATAAACAAAAACATACTCTAAACTTCATTATATATTCAAAAGCAGAGAAATCACATCTCTTTAATACTAAGAACACAACCGAAATAATGAGTAGATTACACTTATAAGAGGAAACTAAAACATTTCACATTGTAAATTCAAATCAACATAAAAATAGATCCATCCACAAATTAATCATTTCAATAATCCTACTAAATTGCAAATACAAATGAAACCTGACAATAGATTGATGTTGAATGAGGTAGGGATAGCCACACTCCTCCCACCCGTAGATCTAGAGCTGTCGCTTGACACACTCTAATCACCCCCGAGCCAAATCATGCATCCAATAGTGGGAAATAGTTAACCTCCATCAAGTCTCAATTAATTTTTTTCCTAACACCAATGTGCTCACATAGCAAATCGCTTTTCCTAACACCATTGTGCTCACACAGAAATCCTTTTCCTAACAATATTGTGCTCACACAACAAATCAATCCGTCCCTGTGACATACTAAGCAGTGTCCTACCTCACGCATATGTCTTTTTATTGTTTTTTCCTAGCTCTTTTGCAAACAGCCAATTCCTCCAAAAAATCGTGACTGTTATGATCCCTACTCTTTAAGGGGTGTGTCTAGTGCCATTTAATGCAATCTTGACACTTGCTTGATCACCCAAGGTTAACTCTTCTTGTTACCCCACCCTTGAGATGCACGATTTCCTCTTCCAGCGTGGTTGTCCTCACCAAATTTATTTCTTTTATTAAATCAAAACAAAAACTTGTTTCTTACATTAGTCCATATGTGGACACTTTACAGCCTTTAACGCTGGCCATAAAATATTCTTTGCCCAAATAACCCTGTACTAATAACTTAACACAATAATTAAATCAACAAATTTGAGCTGTTTTATTTGGGGATATTACATTTGGGATGTGATTTCCACGAGGGTGACACCCAGGTGGTGTTGTAAACAACAAATGACCTCCTATGAGAGAGGATGGGTCAAAGGGATCCGAGGGATATCCTCGGGGAGAATCCATCCAGTGGGGTACTACTTCCGATGGGGGAGGAAGTGGTGTAATTAATAGATTCTCCGAGGGGAGAAAATGTACCTAGCAAGGCGTGGCCTCGACCAGATGATCCTATTAATGCTTCCTGGGAATGACACCTAGAGAGAGGGGATAACACAGTGGGAGGTGTAATAACACCCCTCAAGAGAGGAGATAGGCCTTGTAGTCTACGAGACTGTCTTAGGATGTTGTTGTGTTACTCAATGGTGAATAATTTGTGTCAAATGAGAGCGATAGTGGAATAAACACATTGGACAAATGCAAAAATATGCCAACCACGACAGATACAAAATGGTGCGATAAGTGAATGATATGTGCAATGTCGGTTTTAGTGCATGAGTACCCACACGTAGGTTCTTTTTATTACAAGTTAGTGAAATTGTAGTTAAAAAAGAAAAATAAATGTAAATTCCATAGAAGGCCTAACGTCCTTCCTCTCAAAATGTAATAGGGCTTCCCAAAAGCACAATTGATGGTGATAATGCTTTCCACTCACCAATCGACTAGTGGAGGTAACAAAGATCTAGTTCTATCAGCGATGGGGCCAATGATTTAATTAGGAAGAATTGGAAACACCTCCCAATGGAAATAACTAACTTCGAGAGTCAATTGCACTCACAATTTCTCCTTGGTGATATCCTAAGTTGGGCCACTAAGATACCTTGCGTCAAGTTTGGATCAGTGGTTTGTCCTGCACAGTATAGTGCCATCTCCCTACAACAAGTTGAGTGATTTGTAGGGGAGAGAAGGGAAGCTATACCTCAATGTTCACCTCCTTGGTCATGACGCACTTCTAATCCAGGTTTTCTTTTAACACTTGCTTATAGAAGGGTTTTGTAAGTACCATATGAGACAACAATGCTATGTTTCAAAATATTACTAATGAAACTAGATTGGTGGGCATTAATGGATGCCTATCCCAATCAATCCTACCTACCTAACTAAAATATTGTTTTATGACCTCCCATGGAGGATTTTAGTTGGTTAAGACAATTACAATGTTGATTTTAAGGGGTTTGAATGCTTCACTTATGCAGTGTAAGATGGGTATTTCACAATCCCTACCTTTATTATTCACCAAGCTCACATGAAGTTCGAGGTGAAGTGCATACTAGGATTAGAAGAGTCTTTAGGCCTCTCAATGTGTGTTAGTGGAGAAAACACATGTGATGAAAGAAAAAAATGATTTTATTGGAAAATCAACTAAAAGAGTATATCAAGTAAATTGTACTTCTAACTGTAAGAGATGCTCATGGTGCTTTGCAAAATAAAAATATTCTAACTAATAGAAAAGTGTGCAATGGAGGTATTTCACACTTCTCACCCTTTTTATGATTCACCAAGATCACATGAAGTGTGAGGTGAAGAGCATACTTCATGCGACAAGTGTCTTTAGGTCCTTGCTTTTGTGCAAAAAGTGTTTTCTACACTAGCAACACTACTAAAAACAACATGTTGATTTGATGCATAAACAAGAAATGATCTTGAATACTAGTGACAACAATGGGGCCCATTGAAATTCTCAAAGTTGGTTACCTAGGTAAGTTTCAAGGGAGATGTACTCTTTACTTCCTAATATTGGTCTAGGTGCACTAATTACTAATAAATTAAGTAATTGGGTGAATTAGCCTTAATTTAAGTTCACTAGTAAGCAGCAATTGGACTTCCAAACTAAGCTAGGCAGATAAAAATCAAATAAACAACAGTAGCGTGGCTAAACCAGACTCTGGCGCGAGGACCGCACGGGTTAATACAAAACAGACGCACTGTAGTGCGTGTAATACACCAACATTCTATGCAGGTGTGATGGGCGATGTAGTGTGGCTCTAACACTGGTAACCTGCACTATGCACGCAACTATCCTAGTCGATTATGTGCTATCAACACAACAGAGACATCGGGAACCATGCGACTGCGGAAAAATAAATGGGCCCATGATGAGGCCAAATTCTGGAAGCAAGAGGTGGAATACCTGGTCTCCTACAAGTGACAAATACCTAGAATTAGCTACTTAGCATAAAACAAGCTAGTTTAAAAAGAAATGAACAAAAATAAGTATGGTCTCCATTAGAACTATCATGGAAAATATTGCACTAGTGCACTCTTCCACTTGGTTAGGGGCTCAGCCTTATAGGTTGTTGAAAGGCCTCAGTCCTTGGAGCCCCTTTTGATGATTGGTGGTATTCCTCCAAGTGATTATGCAAGATATTGTTAGTGTATTTCACATTCAAACATGAAAATAATAATAAAAATAAAATGAAAGAGATGGGGGGAGAATGCAAACTTCAAAAACAACCAAAGATATGTTAAACCACTCTTGTATTTCCCAATGGAATAGTTGTACAACAACTAGGAGGTGAAGGATTCAAGGGAAACCAACAATATCCCTTAGGGAGGCCTTTCTTGTCCAAACTAAATGCTAAGTAGATGGAAGAACCGTGGAGAGAAACACTTGCCCCTTGATGGAAGGTGACAAGGGATCTTGGGAATGCTTACAATGGTAGGAAATGGTGGGCAATGATGAATCTCCATCTAAAATCCAGCAGCATAACCTTGCTCTAATTTCTCATGTGTGTCAATGCCTTCCTTTTATAGTCTGAGAGGTGGCCATCAAACAACTAGATCCAAATGTGAACTCTCATCCTTCATGAACTAGTTCCAAGTTACACAAGGGAGGATGATTAATGTCCCCCGAGTGTGTGAGGAGCCTAATTTTGATCCTTGGAGAGGATTGAGTCTTTAATGCACCGTTGGGTGTGAGTGGTCCCATCATTTTTACAGTGGCATTTCTATCAAAGGAAAAGATGTGCGGGTGTAGCACAAGCATTTTTTAGGTAACCTGCGTTATAGCGTAGGTCAACTGTGTAATACCTACACTACCCCTTTTTTAGTGTTTCTTGGAAATTGTGGACTCATGCTGTGTTATGGATATGTTGAGGATTCCTGTGGTGAGATGCATTTTTTTTATGTTGATGACACTTTATAGGATGAATTGTCGAAATGTAGCATGTGTGCGAATTTCAGGTGTTAACAAATGTTTAATCAAAATATACATACACCCACCCTTCAGGAAACTTCGTCCCAAAGCTATAGTAAAAAAGGTGAGGGAAACTCTTAATGCATTGTCTTTGTGTCCTCCTAGGTAGTAGATATTGGGCTATATCTGTACCATTGGACCTACACTTGGTCTAGAAAATGACTTCAGAGCTGTTGAAATCTATGATCCAGTATGCATAATGGTTCAACAATAAAAGTTCAGTCGTCCAAGACATGCAATTCCTTCCAATGAATTGTGTGAGTCTTATCGGTCACGCAATGTTGTAATACATATACATGAAATAATCTATGACTTATATGCAAGTGAGGTGGAAGCACAAGATGATAAGAAACTAGTCCAATTATGTATGGAGTCTCAAGTCGACCTATGAATCGAGGTGATAACTTAATCCCCTTCCCAAACCGAATATTAATTTTATTTGGTCTTATGAAAATAAAAATCTGATCTCCTACCTCATAACTTGTATATGTTCTATGTGCATCAACATAACTCTTTTGTCTATACTGAGATTCCTTTAACTGTTGCCTAATCTGAACCACCTGCTCTTCCATCTCCTAAATCAATTCAAGCCCAATCAAAACCTTTATTCTAACTTATCCCAATTGAGTGGTGTCCTTCATGCTCTCCCATATAGATCCTAATACATATTAGAGCAAATTTGGGGTCTAAAATGGGCCTTATAAGAATACGAGCCACCTCGTAAGAAAAATAGCCATTTGATTCAAGAACAAATAGGATTTCAAGGAAAGAGTCAACCATAATGGTTGACATGGCATTTTTTACTTAAAATAATATTTATGAATTTTGGAGGAAAATAGAAAAAACCTACCTTTTTTCGTCATTATTTCAAGATATTTACATGTCGTTTCACTCAAATTTTGAGTGGGAACACTCATTGGATGTAGAATTTAATTCTTCATCCAACGAGTGCCCCCACTGGAAATTCGAGTAAAACGACAGGGAGATATGTTGAAAATACGAAGAAAAAAGGTAGTTTTTTCTCTTTTCCTCCAAAAATTCATAAATATTATTTTATTATTTTAACTATTATTTTATTATTTTCCATAGGAGGCCCATTTTAGACCTCAAATTTTCTCTAATGAAGGCATACCAATGGAGCTATAATAATTGTTATTGTATGTGAATCCCAACAAAGGGATATACTTCTCCCAATGGGTTTACTGGTCCACAACATACATTCTAATCATATCTTCCATCCCCTGATTTACTCTCTTGGTCTAGCCATCTGTCTCGTGGTGATAAAATGATCTTAAGTTCAACTCTATACCCAATGCTAGCTGCATGCTAGCCCAAAATCTAGAAGTAAACTTAGGGTCGCTGTCTGAGATTATCTTCTTAGGGACCCCATGAATACATATACCCTCAGGTATAAGTAATCTTTCAACATCAACAACCTCGTAAGTGTTGCTAACTAGAATGAAATGGGATATTTTGGTTAGTTTATCAACTACCACCAATATGGCATTATGTCTTAGAGATGTGAGAGGTAATCCTACAATGAGATGACCTCCCACATAGACATAGGAATGTCATGTGGTTGCAAAGTACCAGTTAGGTTGCAGTTATTAGCTTTTACTTGTTGTTATTCCAGGCACTTAGGAACAAATTTCACTACATCATGCTTCATGCTTGCCCAAAAGAAGAGCTTCTTCATGTCCACATACATCTTCTTCATTCCTGGATGCGCACGAAGTGATTTGTGGGCCTCTCTGAGGATAGTGTCTCTAATATCTCCTTCCTAAGGGATATACATCCTCCCTTGAATCACAATATCCCATATGCCTCTAAATGATACCCTTGATACTTAGGTTTTGGTTTCCTCCCACTTTGTAGTACAGACTTCACCTTTAGATACCAACTATATCCCAAAATTTGTCCCAACATACTCTCCCTTAAATTGACTTTTAAGGGTTCTAACGAGAATATGCTTGGTCTTCTGCTCAAGTCATCTACCATAATGTTCCCCTTCCCTTTGATGTATGCAATACCAAATTCATACTCACTCATACCATAACCTTTTTGTTCCCCTTCCCTTTGATGTATGCAATACCAAATTCATACTCACTCATACCATAACCTTTTCCTAGCATTCAAATCCCTTTGTGTAAAAATGTACTGTAAGCTTTGACAGTCAGTCTTGAGCATAGAGATTCACCCTACAAGGTAGTGCCTCCAAAAAATTAGGGATAACATGACTGCTTCCAACCCTAAGTCATGTGTGGCGTAAATATCCTCATGAGATTTTAACTTATAGGATGCACAATCTATTACTCCATGTCACAAATATTAAATAATAAATAAAGACACTTTAATAATTGTTAATAATAGTAATTATAATAACAAAGAAGACGTGACTCCTCAAATCGTTGACCAAATCCATATTAAAGGTGGGCCATCTTTTGTAAAAACTCATCTCATATCAATTCAGTTATATATTTATGTTTTATATTTTTCATGATCTAGATATATCATTGGTATCAGATCTTGAATACCAAGCTACTTGGGAAGAGCAGAAGATGGCTATTATTTCTCATGCATTCACCGCCCTTCTACCACTTTCTCTCTGCCACATCCATTCCTTCCATTATTCTCCACTATCTCCCCACACCCTATCCTACTACCTTCCACTCCCTCCTTGCCACCTCCTTCAAATTCCACTTTTTTTGCCATCCCCACTCACCCCCGTTCTACTTCTCCTTCTTCCTTCACTTCTCTCCCTCCTTATTCTGTCCTCCTTCCATTGCATATATTGTTAGACTCCATACTCCCCTTCTTGTGCATGCACTTAACTCTCCATACCCCCATGCCCGTACTCCATACACCTATGCACCCATTCACTCTTCCCTTCCCCACACTCGCCATCACTCCCATTTTTCCCATGTTTCTACCTCTCCTCAGTTGTGAATGCATCTATCCATCCAACACACTCCTTGTTGTTTCTTTCCCATGCCACCTCCTACACCATTGCGCACTCACACTCCATGCATCCCCCATTAACATCGCCCTTCCTGATAATAAAGTTGAATAATATTTCACTATATCCAACATTATGATAGACGAGGAGAAAGTAAAATATGTGTCCATGCATCTAGAAGGATACACATACAATTGGTACATGTGGTGGAAAGGAGAAAACTATTCTTACACCTGGAACTTGTTCAAAAATGACTTTTTAAAAATATTTCCAGGAATCAGTGAGAAAAAAATATTTTTGAAACTTACCAGGTTACATAAAAGAGGAAATGTCGAGGAATTCACACATTAGTGGGAATCCCCTTCCACATGAGTATTTGGATTATCTAACAACGAGTTACTTGAAACTTAATTAGGAGGCCTTGAACCATATATCCAAAACAAATTAAAAATGCATGACATATTGAACCTAGAAGTGGCAAGACGTAAGGAGAAAGCAACAAAAGCCAATTTGAAACTTTCCAATCAAGAAATGGAAGAACATATTTAAGAAAAAAAAACCACTAGCGATGGACACATATAAAGATTGAATACATACTTCCACACATACGATATGACAAATGGAGTTTGGAATCTCAATGAATGAAATAAGGTAAATGAATACGATGCAGAGACAAATGGGACGGTCCTAGACACAAGTCTCGCATAGAAAATAATTCAAAGAAATTATTTACATGTGAAGCAGAAGGAAATGATGAATTAAATGCATAAGAAACAAAAAATGAAAAAGAAGAGAACACCCAAAATATTCCAACTGAAGACGACGACACACCTAGAAAATCACTTGTAACCATGACTGGCATCAACCAGCCACAAACACTAAATTTAAAAGGGCATATTAAAAATGATAATGTCACAATACCAATAGATATAGGAAGCACCCAAAACTTTCTCAACATAAGAGTCACAAGGAAACTCAAGCTATTCGTATATACAGGTCCAGACATGAAGGTGTTGGTCGCAGATGGAAAAAAATATTGAGAATGTAGGGAAGTTCCATAAGGTGAAAATTCAAATACAGGATTTTAAGTTGGAATCAGAAGGCTACACTATACCTCTATGTGGAGTATACATCATTTTAAGAGTCCAACGACTACAAACATTGGGCACCTACTCGACCAATCATCAGACAAAATCATAATTTCAAGTGGAAAGGACAAAAGTATAAGCTATATGTGTTCCAACCACCTGAGACGCAAGTGGTTTCATCTCATATCCAAAGTCATCAGATGGGGAGATAGGATTCAGAACAAGATGATCCTACAAAAGAATAATTCCAATAGATACTTCAGAAACATGAAAATATATTTCAATATATACCCATGCAGTTACCACTAGAAAGTAGGATTGAAAATATAATCGATGTTAAACCAGGGTTAAGACCAATCAAAGTTAAACCCTATAGATACCCCCACCACCATAAAATAGAAATAGAAATATTATTTCAATATCTGTTGAAATGTGGTGTTATCACAAAGAGAAGAAGTCCATATGCAGCTCCAGTCATATTAGTTCAGAAGAAAGATGGCACATTTAGACTATGCATAGATTACAGATGATCAAATAAAATAACAATCAAGAACAAGTATCCAATTCCATTCATCGATGACATGTTGGATGAACTTCATAAATCCAAATACTTTTCAAAACTTAATTTAATATGAGGCTATTATTAAATCAAGGTCAGAATAGAAGATGTCACAAATACCACTTTTCAAACACATGAAGTGCACTATGAATTCAAGGTAATTCCTTTTGGATTAACGAACTCCCTCGCCACCTTCCAAGCAGTTATGAATGAACTATTCCATCCTTACCTCAATAAAATTGTGTTAGTATTTTTTGATGGCATCCTTATATATAGTAAGATATGGAAGGAACATCTAAAGCATCTGGAACATATACTATATCTCTTGGAAGAAAAAAAATTCTATGCAAAAAGGTAAAATGTACATTTGGAAAACAAGAAGTAGAGTATCTTAGTCATATTATCTCAAAGGAAGGATTCAAGGAAGATCCAAAGAAAATCCAAGCGGTCAGTGAATATCCCCAACCAAAAAATATATCCAATTTAAGAGGATTCTTAGGATTGACCAATTACTATCAAAGATTCATCAAGAACTACACTCATTTAACTCCTCCGATAACCAACCTCCTTAAAAAGAATTCCTTTCAATGGAGTGATGAAGCAAGAAGGTGTTTTGAGGCATTGGAATGAATTATGTCTACAACTCCTATTTCAGCAACACCTGATCATTTCTCAAAACCATTCATAATTGAATGTAATTCCTTAGGGTATGGGATAGAAGAAGTATTGATGCAAGGACAACACCCAATTTCTTTTGAAAGAAGGAATTTAAACATAAGGGAATTCTTACAGTTTACATATAACAAGGAGATTCTCGCATTCATGCATGCATTAAAGAAATGGAGACAATATATTTTGGGAAGCAAGTTTATGATCCATGCATATCATAATAGTCTTCAACACTTGCTATAAAAAAAGTCATTAACAACTGAACAACAGAAGTAGATAGAGAAAATTGCTACATTTGATATGGAAATCCTACATAAAAAGGGAAAATACAACATAGTAGTTGATGCTATGTCCATAAAAGATGAAGAAGTGTATTTTTTTGCAGTATCAACGATGATCCTTGAATGGATGGATGAAATTCGAACCGAATACACCAAAATCCTGGAGACTTGATCCATAATTAATGATATAAATTAGTACCCCAAATTTGAATGGAAAAATGATCTCTTCCGGTATAAGGGAAGAATCCACTTAAGACCCTACTCAACTTTTAAAACCAAAGTACTTAAAGAATCCCATGACTATCCAGCTACATGACATGTAGGATTTTTTAAAACCTATTATAATGCAATACAATCATTTTTTCAAGGGAATGAATGCAGACATTCGCAAATATGTAGAAGAATGTAACATTTTCCAAACAAATAAAAATGAAAATGTCCTAACCACTGATCTACTCCATCTGTTGCACAACCCAAATCAAAAATGAGAAGAAATCTCAATGGACTTGAAGGGTTACCCATGTCAGAAGGAAAGGAAAAATTATTAGTGGTACTAGGAATACTAACCAAGTATGCACATTTCATTGGGGTAAGAAAAAAATTCTACCAAGGAAACAGTTGAATTTTTCTGCAAAAATGTCTACAAGTTACATGGGTTTCCAAAGATTATCGTTAGTGACAAATACATCAAGTTTAAAGGAAATTTTTGAAGAAAATTTTGCAAAACAATTGGGACGTCACTTAACTGCTTACCATCCCCAAACCAATGGCCAAACAGAAATCGTCACTAAATTATTAGAAACCTAACTTCGTTGTTTTGTAATTGGCAAGAAACATAAATGGTTTCAATGGTTTCATCTTACTTAATGGTGGTATAATACCACATATCATACATTTGCTAAAATGAAAACATTTTAAGTTCTCTACGGATATGAACCCCCCAGATGGAAGGAGATAGCCACAAATCAGGAAAAGGTTGCATCTATAAAAGATAATTTAGAAGAGAATCACAAATTTGTTTAAATACTCAAAGAGAATCTAACTATTGCTAGGAATCGAATGAAACAACAATCCAATCAACGCCGAATAGAAAGAGAGTTTGAAATTGGAGATTGGGTATTTGTGAGACTACAACCTTTTATATAATTATCACTTAAACAAGGTGGAAATAATAAACTAGATTGAAGGTTTTGTTGACCATATCATATCAACATGAATATTAGTCAGGTGGCATATGGATTGGAATTACCGTACACGAGTCGCATCCACAATGTTTTTCATTTATCATGTCTAAAAAAGGTGTTAGGAAAACAGTAGAAAGTGCAAACAATGCTTCCTATGTTGGATGATGAAGGATGAATTATCTTGGAGCCAAAAGCTATTATTCCTAATAGGGAAAAAGGTTTCAATCTTGAGTGATTAAATAATATCTTATTAAATGGAAAAGTCTTGTTGAAGAAGATGCATCTTGTGAATCATAACTATTTCGACAACTACATCCTTGATTATCATTTCTTTGAGGAAAACGAAAATTTTAAGGGAAAGAAAATGTTACAAATATTAAATAATAAATAAAGACACTTTAATAATTATTAATAATAGTAATTATAATAATAAAGAGGATGTGACTCCTCAAATCGTTACAGAAATCCATAGTAAAGGTAGGCCATGTTTTGTAAAAACTCATCTCATATCAATACAATTATATATTTATATATTTATATTTTCACAATATGGATATATCACTCCACCTTCTTGCATTAGTACCATATCTAATCCTTGCTTTGAATCATATGTGCATACTATGAAGTCCTTCTCCATATATGGTACTGTAATATCCCCTCCCACGGACCCAATTCCTGGAAGGGAACATGATGCCAATCTGGGGCATTTACATAAACTCAGCCCATTAAATTCACAGCAATTAAAATCAAATGTGTGCAGATCCAATTTAAAGCAAACATGCACAACGGAATAACATCATCCACACACATTACATGATGCCATTCAATTTAACACAGACAACAAATTAATAAATTTGCAGAAGTAATTGCATATAAGAAAATACTCATCTTGTTGTAATGTTGTCCCAAACAACTAGCTATGTTGCTGCAACGTTCCACCCAACCATAGGCCAGTTGTTTTCATAAATTCTCTCAACACAACTGCCACCCCCCGAGCTGGGCATGATTCTTACAAGGAAAAGGGAACATTCCAGCTCATGCACAGCCAAAGCAATAGAAACCCATCTCAAGCCCAACCTTCTTTTACACACAGCAACTCCAAATGGGCATGGATACCCATTTTCAGCTATGGGATTTGCAATTACGATGGCCATAGGTTTTCCCAAAAACGTGGACACACCAAAAATGGATTAGGGGTGAGAAAATCGTCCACAGGGAACCAACCCGATTTTCCATGGGTATTTTGGGCATCTAAATGGCCAAAATGGCCCCAATGAAACCCCAAATCAAGCTCCCATACTCCCAACCACTCTACAACACAAAAACGCCCTCTTTTCCCACTGAAAACCAGGAAGACACAGGAAAAACATGGAGGAAAAATGCCCAGCAGTCCTAAAAACGTGAGAGAGGCAAAACTAGTTCATGGATAATGGCTTGGGGAGCAATTCATGGTTGTTTTCTTTCCCAAAAAGCAAAAATCATTTTTCCATAAAGGGTGGCTTGCCCATACTCGAATTTGGACATCCATACCTCCCATTCCCAAGGCATTAACTGCCTCAACCAATTCTTGGGAGAAAATGAATGATTGGGTACAAAGTCAACATGGTTAGTTGAGTGTTTGATGGGTTATCTCATTGACACTTGGCTTGACTTGATTGGCTCAAGGGTTTGAATGTTTTCCCTCCCAATTCCTTGTAAAATCATGCCCCCATCTCTTGTTTGCATTGCATAGCTAGTTGTGGGTATTTTATTAAAATGCATATTTATATGATATTCACAATTCCATTGTGCATGGCTAGCACGTAAACCATATGCACCAATAAAATCGATGGCAGGGCCTTGGCCTTGAGCTCCTCACCACGATTTTATAACAATATTACATCATTTACATTTTAATATAATGGGGTCAAAATCGGGATATTACAATCCCCTCCCCCTTGGAATAACATCGTCCTCGGTGTTCCAACACTTAGGAATAATACCCACTTTACACACGTCCAAAATTCACACAATGTGGCAGGTCTATCCTGCATTTCATCTCTCTACTTTGAACATTCAGGATCAAGTCCTTTGGCTTCCACAAGTTGCTCCTGCTGGTTTTGATCTTCCAACTCTGCAGGCGGGCATCACTCCACAGCAATCCCTTCCTTTAATTCACCTTCCAAATGATCTACAAGTCTGGAATTTCATGGATGCCATCTTCCTTGCTTCCCTAGCAACTATTTGAGGAATATTTTCGGCCAAAACAATAGCTTTTGGTCTGCTTCCATGATCAATGTGCACAACTGGCCTAGACTTTTCTCACTAGCAACACTTGGCTAGTAACAGCTGCAAACATTGGCTTTCAATTTCTCACCTGTGAGATTCATCATGGCGATTCCTGTTAGGACAAACATAACACAATATTAAAAAATTAGACAATTATTTTTCCAATTGACTTGGAACATCCATGCTTTACTCATGAGACTTCCACACATTTCATGCTTTCCCAACATACACATGAACTCATTCATGTTCACCCTTTCACAGGAAAAATAACTATTTCAGCATTCACAATTCATTTCAAGCAATAAACACAATCAACTTCTAGTCACGACATGCATTCAACAATCCTTTGTTTCTCAAAATGCATTAATCAAAAGGAAAGAGGAGAGTAAGGGTTTCTCCCTCTTAGTCTTGTTCCAATCCGGAGCCACACCATCACTTGTGGTTCTATGCTCCTTAGCCTCTTTCACTTCAATGTGAATGCTTGACTTGCCTTTTCTTGGCTATGACACTTAGTGTCTAAGGTCCGTCTAAGGATTTTCAACGTGGGAATCCTTCCCATTGTTTCCTACAGGACCTTTGGCTGCTAGGACCCACACATGTCCACTAGTGCCATCTTTCATTACTACTCATACTGAGCTCTTTAGGATAGTCACATGTCCACATGCATCCTCCAAATGCTTTCATAGTCCTTGCTTCCAGCAATACCTACACTCAAACATTGAATCAATTCACATATTTAGTTTATTTTCATAGGGTTTATCTCTAAACAAGAGTTTGAGAAATCATAACAAATCATATACACATGTATATTCATAAGCAAGAAGCTACAAGATAACCAAATACTTATCTGCATTGGATGTCTTCACTTTATTCCACAGGATCCTTGGATTTCCTGTGGGTACAATAATGATTGTTGGGCTAGAACATAGGCTACTCCACTACATCAAGTAGTTAATGCCCAACCAGTTACTCTCTGGCTTTACCAAGAATTTTATAGCGCCCAACCAGTTACTCTCTCGCTCTACCAAGAATTTTGTAGCGCCCAACCAAATACTCTCTGGCTTTACCAAGCATTTTATAGCGCCCAACCAGTTACTCTCTGGCTCTACCAAGAATTTTGTAGTGCCCAACCAGTTACTCTCTGGCTTTACCAAGCATTTATAGCTCTTTCAGGGTCCTTGCTTCCTGCAATGACCAAGGTTTCCAACAAAGAAACCACAGTGTATCAACTTAGCTGTTAGAAAACTTAGACCTGAAATCTTCATTATTCCAAGCAAGAAATAAATGAAAATGAATACTTATCTGTATTGTGCATTTCCTTGCTACTCCACAGGTTTCCTTCTCTACTTTACAAGCCTTGGATCACCTGTGGGGTGGATGCTTGGCCAACACACATGCTGCTCCACAGCATCATCCGAATAGGAAATGCCAAGCCAGTACACCGACTGGGTTTATCAGGCATCCCTAGAATCAGTATGCTAAGCCAGCATGCCGACTGGGTTTATCAATCATTTCAAAGATCAATATGCTAAGCCAGTACACCGACTGGGTTTATCAAGCATACAACGACCATTTCCAAGCCAGTTCTCTGATTGGGTTTGTCAGGAAATGAAACCCTTCACCAATACCTCCACAACATGCAAATAACTAATTCCAATCCAGTACATCGACTGGGTTTGTCAGGCATCCAACAACTCTTCATCCACACAAGGATGGCACTCCGTCTCCTGTGCAAACCAGCGGTTCCATTTAGGAACTCTATAGGTGACTTTCTTGACTGCAGGGTAGCATGGCCCCACAATACCCACTCACACTACACAAGGATGATACCCCTTTTCTGTAACACAGCTTTTCGGGCCTATCCATCCCTTCTAGTGTCCTTTAGTGTGAGTGTAGAAAGGTTACCACTGCCCATACAATCCTCTTGAGCACCCTTTCTTCACTTTTCCTCTTAATGTGCAACATCAAATTGCATCTATGTAAGTTGATAGCACAAGAAGGATAAGCAGACTCATAAATATTGTTGCTCTAAAATCATAACCATTTTTTTTATAACATTCACTATCAAGTATTGAAACACGAGGAATGTGTCCATTCCCTTAGGGTGTAGTCAATATTGACACCCCTATCATAACTCAGCACCAGAAAGGTGTGCACTCCCTTTCGGATGTGAGACATGTAGGCCCTAATCATACTCAAGCAGTTTGGAATAATAGTGAAATAATAAAACATGATATGCATATTAAATATAATAACAGACATTTATATCTCCAGTTAGGGTTACAGAATACTCCTTCGTTTCACAGATGTATCTTTTCTTTATTTGCGAAGAATGGGGGCTCCCTTCTCTAAGTCAACAGTCCTTCGGTTTGCCACCCCAATCTCTTCACGTTCCATAACCCACACATGTCATCTCAGCATAATTTTACTGTCTCACTCACATGATTCACCCACATGCAGTTTGACGGAGACATTGTCAACATTTACAATGGCGTTTCACCCGAAACCCATTTCCAAAGCATGGGGTCCTCCCCATATAGTTTGGCTTCCGCAGGCCATCACACATGGTCTTCCTGCAATGTGTCATCATGGAACACTTATCAAATATCCAAACAGACAGCAACATTTAGCAATAAATTTCAAATATGATTGTTCCATAACCAATCAATATCATTAATAATTAAATTCAATATGAATTTTCAATTCTGTCTACTACAGAAATTGATTTGATCAACAATGAGACTATCATCATATTGTTTGGCTCTCATAAGTGGTATCACTCTGTCCATTATGGTTTCACCCTTGCTACCATACATGAACATCCACCTACAACATGTTCTCCTGACACAATTTTACATACGCCAAACAGTCATGAGCAATTATTAGCAAAATCTCAAATCTACAATTTGTAAATCTGTTTTCCTACATAAATTAGATTTACCACCATGAGATTATTCTCACAAATTTAAACCATAAAATTTTCATATTTGTTTCATGCATAAGTTACAACCATGAGAACCTTCTCATAGCCTTTGGCTTCTGCACTGGGTAGATCCCGGTCTCTACTATGGACTTATCCTCATTGCCATACGTAAGACTTTTCTACCTGAAATTTGAAACTTCAATCAGCCAAACACGTTGTGAATATTTTATGCATATAATCCTTTCATTGCTACAACAGTCACTGAAGTGATCTCAGAATTATAACACTCAATAATTCAAACATCTTCAGCTGTTAACATTTGAAATGCAATGAAATATATACATTTCTATATATGCATCATTATCACAATAAAATTGCAGGACACAGTCACGCTATCCATGCAATTTAAATAAACTGTAAATATTCATTACTTCACATTCCATGCAATTATGTCCTTCCAACAGAGTGCTCTGGTAGCCCATCACATGTCTACCTTCTTCATGCAGTCTTTCCCCTGCATTCATAGCAGCTCATGAAATGGTATCAGGATTAACAATAGTCCACCATTTCATCTATTATCTAACTGCAGTGAAACATATATATATCACAACCATGCATTTACACAATGCATCTCAACATGTGCACCCGTGCATATGCATGCACATTCACCACATTTTCATAATATTTTAATGTGCTTTCACTCAATGCATAACCCCTCAATACAACCTTGCATTAATCCGTGAGTACTATGCATTCCAACATATTATGTCCTAACCATGCCTATCTCATAGCATGCACTACCACAATAGGACCATAAGTCCTCACTTGCTTTGGTTGTTAAACTCACAACCGGTATACACAAATGGCATGATAAAATTTCATATGAATGCATTGTGGTTTCTAATAAACTATAGGGTGTACGGATCCTTGCATTTTCTCACCCACACCTGTTGGCTTGGTTTTGCAACCAAGCTTAGTGCTATGGGCACCTGCTAACTAGTAGCAGCAGTCTCAATATTAAACAAAAACAATAAACTAAATCTAAACTAAACTAAACTAGCATGTGCATTTTTGAATTAAAAAAAAAGAACAAGAAATATAGAAAATAAATTTGTATTGAAAATGGGGGCAAGCAAGTGCTTGCAATAACAATACCTCCAAGTGATGAAGATAGTTGAGAAGCTCCAAGGATGAGCAGCTCCAAACTCCAATGGGTCCTTTCTCCAAGGTTGCTACAATGGCCAAAAACTCAAGGGATATTTTGGCAGCATGAGGATAGGAATATGGATGGATGTGAAATGAGGAGCCCCTACCACCTTTTTATAGGTTTTGGTGGTGGGGAATACCATTTGTGGTTTTGTGGAAACCAATGGTATTGACCAACATGGTTTAGGTACTTTTCCCTCCTTTTTCCTTTTTTGAATAAAATTAATATTTTTATTCCCTTTTTAATATTTTTGGGAATTTTGGACCCTTTTTGAGGGTTTTTATGCTTTTTTAGGAAAAATAATCTTTTTGAGTGGGAAAAAGGGGTGTACTAAGGTCTTTTGGTGACCTTTTGTTGGCTTTAGAGGCTCAGATGGTGGAAAAGTGGACAAATGGGTCATGTGAATAAGGAAATGAGCTAGTGAGCACTTTTTAGGTGTTAACAGATTGCCCCCTGATGTGTGAGGGCAGGAGCTCATTGTATGGCCGATAGACATCATAGTTCTTTTATCTTTTTTCTGGGGTTTTGGGGAGGAGAAGAGACCGATTGGAGACTAGATCCGCGGCCCTTGGAAGCTGCAAAAAATAAACAATATTACATGGCCTCAATATGAATGAGGAATAATCTCTGATAATGGACAAGGCGGGCATACCCATGCTCGTATCAAGACATGTACATAACAATTAGTCCCAAGAAGGGGGATCTAATACATAAAAAATTTACTGGCACATCATAATGGTCCAGAGGGGACATTATTTTGGGATGTACTCATGATCATGACATGACTGATCTCAATAACTGATACACTGGAATAACTGATGAACTGCTAAAACTAAAGGTGTCCAACATCTGTAGGGACGCAATGACTATGAGCCATTTCTGGGAAGTATATGTGATTGTATACTTGAGGGAGTATAAAACTGGTGTACATCTGAATACTGTCACCATGCGCAACCCGGATATCTATAGAAAAAGTGTAACTGGTTGTATCCATATGTAGACTCTCAAATGTGGAGGAGTCGGGAGGTATCTGGGGTCTTCGACTAATAACTGAGCGGACCAATACCCTGTGTGAGTCTCAACGATGCGATCAAGGTGTTGAAGTCGAGCATGTGAGAAACAACCATTTGGAGAGGCACTGAGGACTCTTCTCGAAATGATTCGTAGGCACTCATCATAAATGGTGATGAGTCCAAGACACAGGGACCTCTAAGTCTATCCTCTGGAATAAATTTGGTTGTCGTCGACAGAGGGAGACCAGCAACTAACAAGGTAATGATGTTTCCTTGATAGGAGCGCGAGGTGTAGAACTGAAGTGTGGTAGTACTGATGGTAGGACTGACATACTTGTGGGGATGGGAAGTAACTGGGGTCATATAGTGGGTAGACTCAAACTTCCTTTGTTCAGAGCATGATGACATGGTTGACCTGGCAGCATAGGGAACTGACTTATAGGTGTGGGTGTCATTACTTTTCAGGACTGAAGGGTATGTATTGACTCTTGGGGGGGGTCAAGTTGATGGGTGCTGTTGAGGGGTTCTCAGGGTGACATACTGCAGAATACTCTGAACAAAGGAGACCAAAATGGGGAAGCTGCCATATGAGTAGACGTAATCTGTTGTGGCACCGAGAAGCACCATTGGGTCCTTCTTCGTAGTTTTAATGAGCTCTAAGAAGGGATAAAAGTGTGCTCTAAAATGGTACTATCCTGTGGATTTTGTGAGCCCAGGACTATTCGTGCTCATTGGTGCTTTCATTTTTAAGGAGTCTGAAAATGATAAGAAGACTCTGCAGTGGTTATGATTACTGTTCTGTTGGTTTTACGAGCCCAGGATGGTGATTGCTCGTCGTCGCTTTCATGTTTAAAGAGTCTGAAAGCGGTAAGTGGACTCCATTGGTGTTCTTTTTCGTAAGTTAGTCTCCAAGGCCCGAAAAAGCATAAAATGATGCAGATGGAGAACTCTTCTAGCCGATGTGACTAGAGTATTCCTTTTTCGTAATTAGTCTACAAGGTCCGGAAAAGGGGTAAACTTATACCAGGTAGACGCCCTTTCAGATACTTTTAGTGAGCATGAAAGGAAGCAAGGTTGCTCGGCGATCTTTTCATTGTTTTAGGAGTCAGAAAAGAGCTTAACAGAAACTCCCTAAGTGCCTTTTTCGTAAAAGGGATTGCTCGGCCCGAAAAAGGGTTAAAATTATACCGAACAAAAAGGGATTGATTATAGCGAGAAAAGGTCTCAAGCATCATCATGAGTGCGGAAAAATGAATCCGGTGACATAAAGATTGTCAAAAAGGGGAAACGGCCAATGTGGCACGCAAATCGAGGTAACGAGGGGGCATGGTAAAAATGCCTGACAAATCTAGGTGTGAGAGCGAGAAATGATCTCAAGCATATTCACGAGCGCGGAAAACTGAATCCAGCGATATAAAGATTGTCAAAAAGGGACAACGGCCATTGTGGCACGCAAACCGAGGTGATGGGTGACATTTAAAAAATGCCTAAAAAATATGGAGGTAAGAGCGAGAAATGATCTCAAGCATCATCACGAGCACGAAAAACTGAATCCGACGATATCAAGCTTGTCAAAAATGGACGGCGGCCGATGTGGCATGCAAATCGAGGCGACAAGGGGGCATGAAAAAATGCCCTAAAAATCTAGGCGTGAGAGCGAGAAATGATCTCAAGTGTCATCACAAGCGCAGAAATATGAATCCGGCGGTGCAAATGGTGCGAAAAATGGAGGTCATACAGACTCCGGAATGGTCAAAGGAAATAACTAGGTTAAAAAATGGCTACCAATAAAGGTGAGCCCACAAAGCCAAGGATGTAGTGGTGGGAAGAAATGATGACCCGCAGGGGGAGAATACTAGGTGTATCAAATCAAATCGAATATACAAGTGGTATGTGACCTCAAAAAATGGTTGAGATCACGCATGCGAAAAAGTCAGCAGGGTTAATGACCTGCCCCCATGCTATGTGCATGGGGTTTGTGATTGTGGATCACATATGTGTTGGTTTGAACGATGGGCTCATTGAGGTGTTGAGATAGAGATGATGGGGAAGGTTCAAAATGATTGATCATGCCCCCTATCCCGGGGTCGAGGTAATCTATTATGCCCCCTAACTCAGAGGTGTCAATGTGGTGCAGATGTTGTCTCAGAGAGAGATCAATAGGGCATTGAGCAACTGCTGGCGGGGTGTTATACCATGAGGCTGCGGGTCATGGTGGCATACTGAAGTGATGATATGATGATGGGGGATTCCCTTTGTGGGGTGGATGCCCCCAGTATCTCCGACGAGGATCACGATGATCATGAGTAGGCAAGGTTTTGGGCCTGCCCCCATGTTGTGGACATGTGGTTTCCTGGTCGATTTGAAAGGGTTGAACCTGTGTGTCAAAGGGATCAATGGAAGGGGCCAACCGGACAGAGGGGTATCCAGTGGAGATCATGTAAATGGTGTTAATTTCTTCCGAGGAGGAAGATGGTGGGGGATGAATTTCCTCAATGAGAAGAGGGGATATCTCTAGGTCGACATTATTCAACTCATACAGTGCTACTCTGTAATCTGGGAGATCAGGGCAGTGATGTGAATAATGGCCGTAGATTCCGCATATTGCACAAGGATGGTTTGTGTGTAATGATTTATCACGAGGTTTGGGGTTTGAGTCGATTTTGACAACCGGGATGTTGGGGTCGTCGTCAAGCATTTGCATGTGTTCCTGTAATGCAGGTAACTGTGGACACTGATGGGTTGGATGGCCTAACTCATCACACAACGATCATTTAGGAGGAGCATGAAACATGGGGGGAGGTTTAACTGCCTTGGGTGGGGGTACCGCAGTGTATGGTTGGGGGCCTCTGCCCCCAGTGGGCCTAATGAGAGGAGGGGGATTTGTAGTTGACGAAGGGGTAGTGATACCGGGAGGTGGTTGGGTAGAAGTGACAATGGGTTGCACCGGTTGTAGGATGACATTTAGTGTCAGCGGGGGCACGGGAGGTGAAATATACTACACGGGTAATCCCAATGTTAACCTGGGGAGACTAAGGGTAGCCATAATCGGAGCGCTTAGTATGCCCGAGGGAGGGAATAGAAAGGGGATTGTGTGGATGGGTGTAACACCAATGTGACTAGGGACCAATGGTGGTTTAGGTAACAAGGACGGTTGATTGTTGGGTGTTTGTGTATTGTGGGATAGGGTACATAGGTCAGATACTTTGGGCGTGGGTGACGGGGGTGGAATGGATTGGAATGTTGAGGTCATCGATGCGTCTGAGTAAAATCCGGGTCCCACAGAGGAAAAAAACGAGGTAGTTGCACCACAAATAGGTTGTTCAACCATGGGGAGAAGATTTTTAGGTGCAGTGGGGGCGGATTGGTTTCGACGCGTTTGGAGATTCATGTCGGATGATGACATCATAAGGAGATGATGACTACATGAATCCATCGGTTGGTTTGTGTGTGCAGCATATGTGATTTGATGTTGTGGTGTTGTGGTTCCTTGAGGAGGATCCAACGGATGAGTGTTCGCCATTCCTTGTGTGGGAAAAGGATTCTACAGAACCATGGGTTGTGGTTGAGGAGGTGGCACTGGTTGTGTCGCGTGCCCTTGGCATTGAGCGTCATCAGACCACAGTTGGCGTGCTCGCCCCAAATGGGGCAAGTGTGTGTATAGTGGCCGTATATCCCGCATATGGAACATGGGTGGTTTGTTCATAAATTGGGGTTCTTACCCTGTTTCGGTGGTCGATCAGGGTTTTGGTTGGTGGGGGTAGCGTTGTTGTTGTTTGGAGGATAAGTCTGAGCTATCGGAGGTTGTGGTGCAGCAAGGATTACCTGTGGTGGGAAATAAGCCGTTGGGGCTTGTGAGTGAACAGGAGCATGTGTGGCCTACTGATGGTAATAGATTGGTTGTGGCGGGAACTGAATCAGGTTCTGGGTGGCAGGTTGGTTATAGTATGCAGGAGTTGCATATGCCAATGGCGCTAGCCCATAGCAATCTTGTGGACAAGAGGGTCCATGAGTGTGATGAGTCTGATTCGTTGGAGCGTAGGAAGTTGTCGCTCCAGAATTAGATGTAGCCCTAGAGAGGTCGGGGGCATTTATGGTGCTCACCATGCTAAAAGGTTTAATTTGCGGTGTGACTTGGCCAATAATACCATCAACGGCATGTGATGCCCCCGGCGCGTCACCGTGTGAAGAATCACCTCGTGGGGCGTCTGGTATGATGGTGTAGAGATATCCTGATTGGGCGTAAATTAGGTCGAATTCCCAAGTTTTTAGGATAGATTCTTCCTCGGACTGGGGTCGTTCGGATGCCACATCCTTGGCAATGAGAGGGAGGAGGGATTTTAGAAACCAATCTAAGAAGATACGGTCATCTAACTTGATGTTGCAGAGGCTTCGGCGTCGACGCCACTCATGAATGTGGTCAGTGATGTGGGTGGCCGTGTTCTGTCTGCAAGACAGTAGGATCTCGACTCCCGCATCATAGCGGACAGGTAACTGGAAGAACTTCATGAAGGTCGAGGCAAGGGAGGTAAAGGTGGCATGGGTCCCATGGGGCTGCTCGATATACCACTTAGCTGCAGAGCCATTGAAGGTGCGCTGTAACAGACGGAGGCGGACTGAGTCGTCCACTATGGAGTTGGAGGAACACCATAGATGGAAGGACATGATATGGTTCTGGGGGTCCTCACCTGCCTTGCCCTCAAACTTAGGGATGTCAGAGGGGATTTTGGTGGGCATGTGAGGCCACGCAGGATCGTGTTTGATAGGATCATTGGTGAGCCTGGCTAAGTCTGGTAATTTCAGACTCGCCATGTACGGTAAGCTAGCAGATGTAGTGACTGGGACCGGGACATGACTAGTCATGGTGGTATGATGTAGGGGTCCAGTAGCGCCTAAAGGTATGCTAGGTATTGAAGGTATATGTCCTCCAATAGCTATGGTCTGGTAAGGGCCAGCGTTTCCAAGTGCAACATGGGTTACACCAGGGTTAGGAATAGCAGTGGTGATTCTGGGAATCTGGTTTGTGGAACTGAGAGGGGGTGTGACTCCTATATTCGGCATACCCATAACAGGTGGTGGCCCTGTGTTGGGAATTCCTATAACAGGAGGTGGCCTTGTGTTGGGCATTCCTAAATGTGGAGTGTCCGCCATATTAGGCATACCTAGAGGGGTGGTAGTTACCATGGATGGCACCGCAGCAGAAGGGTCTGTGGATGTATCACCTATGGTGCTGGTAAAAAGTGGGTCGAATTGTGTCCCAGCCATGAGGTTGGTTGGTAATAACTCGGTGGGGTTTTCGGATTCTGCCTCAGAATCAGATGTGAAGTGAGGTGTGTCAGAATCGGATGACTGTATGGTTAACCGACGATGTGTCGAGTCAAGGGATAAGGCTCTACGTCGATGACGTGGAGAGCCAAGTAGACTGAACTCTGGGAGTTCGCCCTGAAGACGACGAGAGCGTCTAAAATTCTCAATGGTGAGAAATAAGTTTTTGTGTAAAAATCTGTATAGTGTAAGGTGGTAATGTATAAAAAACTCAAAACCCTAATGCAACCAAGGGTGCAAAAAGGGGAGTGAAAATGAAGGCTCTCAGGCCAAAAAATCAACCTCGAAAAAGGCACTTATTATAGCAGCTGTGCTATAATAAGTGGAGGGATGCAAAAAATGGTCAGAGTACCAACATGCAAACAGCTTCTAGAAAAAATAGGTGTAACTAGACCAAAGGTGGATTGTATCATGCAAACACCTAACTAAAAGTATTGTGAATCAACAAACTATATTCTCTACAAGGTGATGAAATCCAAGTCAGACAATATTGAGTGTTGAGTCAACGGCTAGATATCCCCCTACCGGGAGGGACACCAAGTAATCAATCCTAAAGAATGGCAACTAGGATACTCCGTTCATGACACGTCGAGAAAAGGTAAATCTGTCGTTTGGTCCTTTTACCGCAATACCCCCATACAGGGATATCCCAAGAACTGCGAATGGTAGCCCTTCGGTTACTTAATGGATTTCGGTATTCCACTCAGGCTTCGGGAACCATCCTCGCGACTTCAACCCTCCTAGGGGAGAGGCCTTCCCATAAACCGGTTGTGACCGTGCCAATAAATACAAGGAGATTTTGGTTCCCTAATGGACAACAACTATGTCTCAGATGTAATAACTGAAGGGTGTTATTGGAACACCTATCCCCTCAATACTACCTAGCTACAAAGTTCTTTTAAGTGTTCCCCAAGTGGGGTTAAAAGTTTGTTGAAATTAGGGTTCGTTTTAAGGCTCAGTTTAAATTGTGTTTGAGTGGGTGCACGTGTGGTATTTTAAACTAAAATTGAAAAAGTAAATGCTTTACAGAAAATATTCAAAAAACAAAGGATCTTTTGAAATAGTAAAACAAATAAATGACTTCTTCAATAAGTGGAAATTAATTGCTTTGCAAAGACTATTCAAAAAACAAAGGATCTTTTGAAATAGGAAAGCAAATAATATGACTTCTTTAAGAAATAAATGGATTTCTTTTTCAAAAATTGCTATGGGCAAAATATCAAAGAAGTAAACAGCAAAATTTTAATCTAGATAAAATGCAAATAAATCCTTCTTTCAATTTCTGAAAATTTTTAAAAAGACTTTTTCAAATGTGCATTCAAAATAGTAAAATTTTCCTATGGCTGTAAACAATGCTAGAATTTCAGTACTATAAAATGTGCTATGTGGGCAGAAAATACAGTAAAAAATTAATCTTTTAAACGGATCGGCCGAATGAAAAAATTGGCATCACGGGTTTTGACAGAACAGTCGCGATGGGCCGCGCGGGTTTCTGTCGCACAGTCGCGATGGGCAGCGCGGGTTTTGACCGCGAAACCGCGATGTGCAGCGCGGGATTTCGTCACACAGTCGCGATGTGCAGCGCGGAAAATGTCCGCGAAGCCGCGATGTGCAGCGCGCTAATTGGTCACGAAGCCACGGTGAACCGCGCGGAAAAGAGCCGCGCAGTCGCGATGAGCCACGCGATTGTTGGGCAAAAAGCCGCGAGGCGAAAGCCGTACGCGGACGCCGAAAAATGAACCCGAAAATTGAGAATTTCGGGCTATTAATGGCCAAAAAATGGGCCAAGATCTAGAACAGCAATGGATCTGTTGTCTAGGGTGGCAGATCTATGAATTAAACTACCTAATACTATCAAAAACTAAGATCTAAAGCAAAAGTGAGATCTAAAGATTCGAAAATCAGCAGAGTCGCCAAAAACTGTTGGCTTGGTTTTGCAACCAAGCTTAGTGCTATGGGCACCTGCTAACTAGTAGTAGCAGTCTCAATATTAAACAAAAACAATAAACTAAATCTAAACTAAACTAAACTAGCATGTGCATTTTTGAATTAAAAAACAAGAATAAGAAATATAGAAAATAAATTTGTATTGAAAATGGGGGCAAGCAAGTGCTTGCAATAACAATACCTCCAAGTGATGAAGATAGTTGAGAAGCTCCAAGGATGAGCAACTCCAAACTCCAATGGGTCCTTTCTCCAAGGTTGCTACAATGGCCAAAAACTCAAGGGAGATTTTGGCAGCATGAGGATAGGAATATGGATGGATGTGAAATGAGGAGCCCCTACCACCTTTTTATAGGTTTTGGTGGTGGGGAATACCATTTGTGGTTTTGTGGAAACCAATGGTATTGACCAACATGGTTTAGGTACTTTTCCCTCCTTTTTCCTTTTTTGAATAAAATTAATATTTTTATTCCCTTTTTAATATTTTTGGGAATTTTGGACCCTTTTTTAGGGTTTTTTATGCTTTTTTAGGAAAAATAATCTTTTTGAGTGGGAAAAAGGGGTGTACTAAGGTCTTTTGGTGACCTTTTGTTGGCTTTAAAGGCTCAGATGGTGGAAAAGTGGACAAATGGGTCATGTGAATAAGGAAATGAGCTAGTGAGCACTTTTTAGGTGTTAACAACACCTCACCATACTTGGTAGGATGACATTAACATTTAGGCATTTAGTACCACATGCAAACCAAATCAACATAGTTTAAACATAGTTGAAGGGATTTTACTAAATCCTCTTTCAACATTCATGCAATTAAGCACAAATAACCATTACCTGCATGGTTGTCATTAACATCACTTAATGTTACCTAATCAGTTGGCCTCTTACCAAGGCTACACAGTCCTTTTTCCAACCTCATGATCATAGATTTGTTGCACCATCCTTTCCTCATAAGGTTGTTGGTCATATGCAACAACATCATTTTCATCTTTAGCCATGTTTCAGTTGCCTTTGGTCCTATAACCAATGCGAACACAACTAATGATTAGCAACCACAATCATTGTCTTAAGTGGCTCATTGCATATGTAAAACATCACTATTTTACCAATATGCAATATCCTATTCATGCACAAACATTTTCACATGCACTGTGCAATGTTTGTTAATATGCCATCTAGTGCATATTCACCTATGTAATCTCTTGCATTTTCACATTCCTATGCCATAGTTTATATGCATGACAATTTTATAATTATAAATACGATATCAAAACAGGGGTTAAGGAATTCTCCCTTTCCAATCCCTCATCGTAACATGGAATCCCTCTTCCATATCATAGTTGGTCTGATTTCCTTCTAGTCATGCAATTCTAGAAATTGCTCATATTGACAACAATTTATTTTGTCAAAACAACAACTGGCACTCGTCTGTACCAAATATCTATGATATATGTAGACTCATTCAAACTCTGGTCATGCATCCCTGTTCTCCTATGGATAATATTTCCAACGCCTATCCTCGTGCTCCATTCTGATCCAGGACATGGAATTTACATTCTTCCAAAAATGCAAATTTTGCCCAAATTTCGGCACTTACACAGCTGCAATTTATTCTGAATGGCCAACTTCAGCTGCTTGTAGAAGCAAATTTAGAAAGAATCATGAAGACTTATCTACCGGGCGAAGGTAATCCATATAACAAGGAACACTCAGCAACCTTCAAATCCTTGTCCCGATGCACCAGTCAACTTCTATAAAATTTGGGGTTTGGCTACTTTTCACTTTTCCCCCAAAATCTCAAAATTTGGCCAAAAATGGTTATCTCCCAAACTATGCATTTCTGGAAAATATTCGTCTAACAGAAACTGTCTGTCTTAATGAGAAGATGAAATGTCTAGTTCAGTAAAAATTTTGATTCCAACATCTAGGGTCACTTTCACTGTCCACAAGCTTTTCAAAATCCCGAAAAAGTGGCCCGGAACAATGCTTTTTGGCCTTCTTGCTCACCTCGACTCCACATCCTTTGGAGTTCGGCTCCAAGATTCCAAACTTAACACTGTGCCTTCTCCATGGTCGCACCATATCAATTTCAACCCAAACCAACCTTCCGTCGAGCCTCAGGACACCCTCTTACAAAAGTCATTATTCTCCATTTTCTGTCAGATTGGAGCATACTGGGCTCGGGACCCTCTCTGGTTCTCTCATGGCCTTTGTTAATGGCCTCCGAGCCCCATAGGAATCATCCCATTCTGAGCCCGACTGCTCCTCCTATCCAAAAATCAAGTTAATGGCCTTTTTTTTTTGCTCCTCTGCGACTGTTGCTTTATTTAACCTTAAAATCGCCGACCTTGGCGCAGGATTTGTCTTTAACTTCATCGTCACATCGCAGGTTTTAACCCTAACTTTTGCGACCATTTTGCCAGTGTCACCGCCGACCGTCGCAGGTTTTAACCTTAACTTCTGCGACCATTGCAGCGATCCTGGCCTTATCTTCGCCACCCGCAAGCCTTCGTCGCTGCGACCACGTCGCAAATTTTAAGGCTAAAATTACCGCCCACGTCACAAATTTTAAGCCTAAATTTGTTTCCGAGTCGCCGCCCGCGTCGCAACTTTTAACTTAATTTTTGCCATGTGCGTCGCAAAAGTTAACATTAAAATTTGCGACAGAGCCTTTTCTCCGCGACTGCTCCAGCACGAAACTTAACCAATTTTTTGCCGACCTTGGCGCAACAGTTATGGTTAAAATCGCCGACAGAGACTTGAGCAAAATTTCCAACACTTAGAAAGTTTTTCAATTTTTCAAATTTTCAAAAACAGTTAGAAAAATTTTCTAAATGTTTCCTTCTTTTTTATGTTTAGTGCTGGACAGGAGGCATACTTACCTCTGCAACTGTGATAGGTAGCCTATGAAGGCCCAATGCTGCAACCAACAACTCTAATACCATAATGTCATATCTGTTGGTGTATATGTAACTTCGGAATGTATTTCACATATATTTATATTGTATTCCTATATAGATGTTATTATTCCTCTATACGGAAGTGGTTGTATTCCTATAGAGATGTTATTATTCGTCTATACGGAAGTGTCGACATTTATATTGTAAGTGTCGTAACTTATACTTGATGGGTTATTAGACCACCTTGTTGGATTCGGCCCTGTATAAGTCATGTGGGTCAAAGGGTTATTAGACCACCCTATTAGGGGTCGGCCATGTGGGTCAAAGGGTTATTAGACCACCCTAGTGGGGGTCAGCCCAGTCAGCATTATGTTAAGTGGTTAAGTTGAGGCCGACCTAGTTGAGTAAAGGTCAAGTCAAGTCAGTGTATAAATAGAGAGTGTGTCTCTCTCATTTTACACATTCTATTCTCTCACTCACACTTGGGAGAGTGGCGCACTTGTGGAGGAGGAGGCTCTGCTGCTAGGAGAAGACTATCTCTTGTATTCTGGTTGTATCATTGCTCTATCTATCTCTGAGTAAGTTATTGGGGTTTTTCACCTTTATGGTTTTCCCCAAGTAAACTCTGCGTCTCTTGTGTGCTTGCATTATTGTGTCCATGATTGTTATGCTGTAGATTTGTTGTACATGTTGTTCTCTCAGTTAAGATCCTAGATCAGATTGAAGTAAATTCTGAAAATTTAACATGGTATCAGAGCTAGCCTGAAAAAAGGCATGATATGGCATGTATAACACTTGTTGCACTTACGATGCTAGGGCTTGATATAGCAAAAACCAGTCGTCGTAGCACTTTCGCTATAAATCCGTTTTGGCAAAGGTTTCGGATCTAAAACCTTTATAGGTAGAAGATCAGATCCCCATGTACCTTGTGTCCAAACGAAAACCTCTAATTCATTGTACTTTGTGATTTATGATCTGTACAATATAGGGTTTCTACCTCTTCCAGATCTGAGTCAAAATACGGTGACCTTGGGAAAAAGGTCATAACTTCGGCTAGGAAGCTCCAAATGAAATTTCATAAAATGTTACAGGTAGTACACAGACTGTACTATCTCAGGAAAAAATTTCAAAGGCCGAAGTTGAACCAGTGACACGTGGCATGCCGTACAAGTTTGCTCTCTTGTATTTTCCCATAAATAGGTCACGTTGCGACACTTGGAATAACTCTCTCTCAGAAAATCCAATTGAGGTCAAACCTGTCGGGATGGAAAGATAACAGGTCGGGCTATCTCAAAAAAAAAAATCAGAGGCCAAAGTTGAACCAGTGACACGTGGCACGCCGTTTAAGTTCGCTCTCCTGTATTATCCCATAAACAGGTCACGTTGTGACACTTGGCATAACTCTCTCTCAGAGAATCCAATTGAGGTCAGAACTATCGGGATGGAAATATAACAGGTCAGGCAATCTCAAGAAAAAAATTTAGACCCTGTGGATTGAAAAGTTCAGAGTTACACCAGAAACAATCAGGTACATATTTCTGTCAAATCAGAATTATTTTTGAGCACCTTCATTCATGGCTTCCGGAATTTAGGGCTTCGGAGAAAGTTGGAATTTTTGTAATCGGAGACCACAGCTGAATGCTACTCATCAAAATCAAAATTTAGAGACCAAGATTAGAATTTTTGGTTGGGAAGAAGGCCGGGCTTGATCAGACCCTAGTTCGGGACTATGATCAGAAAAGTGGAAAATTAGGGCTTCTGCAAAAATGGGAATTTTTGAAATCTGTGATCACAGCTGGAAGCTCCTCATAAAAATAGAAGCTTAGAGCCTTGGATCAAATATTTTGATTGGGCAGAAGAGTGGGCTTCATCAAACACTAGTTCAAGGTCACGTCCAGTGAATCCGAAAGTATCAAAGGCAAAATTGAGGAGTGAAACTTTGCAGTTTTCAAATTCTGAATATACCAGCTTGATCAGCTCATCAAGCTCCAGGTCCAGTGGATTGGGTTAATCCTAGAAGAAGATGGATTGGTCACCTGCATAAGTGCAGAAGTTCCTGTCTCAGAGAGAGATGAGGCTAAGGCCTTCCATAAGAAGATTACAAGCAATCTTGACAGGTATGGCTTACAGGTATGTTTCATGGTTAAGTTTATCATATGTTTATCTTCATATCATTACAGTACAATCTTGATTAATTACTGGACTTGTTGTATCACCTTAATAGAAGATATTCATTGATTAAGGGTTTGACACTTATGATTGTACTAATGCATTGTGATGTTGTATGAGGTTTATGTTGTTTTCTAACACAAAAGGTACACCAAGAAAGTCAAATCATGTTCTACTTCAAGAACATATGCTCATGGTGACATGAAGACAAAGATTCATCCATTGTCATGGATCACATAGAAGATCTACTTTCGAGGTATGTATAACTTGGTTCTACAATGGTTAACTTATGAGACATGCAAGTTACTAGCACAAGTCACTGAAGAGAACCAGAAGACATTGTACGGGTATGTTAGACATAACTAGCTAGCATGCTAATACAGGTATGTTTTTCCTATATCAAGCTAGAATCCTACCTTGGGTTAGGATCTTATACTGTTGTGTTGTTATAATGATTATTCATGAAGTCATAGGTTTGAATAATCATGGTTGTATGCATATTATGTTTCTTACCATAATTGATGATATGACTAACCAAAAGAATCATGAAGGTATAGGTTTGAATAATCACGGGTTTTATGCATATTATATCTCTTATCTTGATTGATGATTCAACTAACCAGAAAAGTCCCATGATCAAATAAGAATATGTATGAGTAAAAGAAGACTTCCCTGGAACCTTGAATAATAATGTTTATTATCTGTGAATGATCATAAATATACATGTTCAATATTATTGTGTTTTGATAAGTATTAAGATTATACTAATAAATGTGTGATTATGTATGAGACCTCAAGGATAACATAATGATGATACTAATAAGCATGCATAGTGATTAAGGATGGATGTAAGTTCAAGGACAGGTAATCTAGGAAGCAAAGATCAAGAGGGAGTACACTCCAGTTGTTCCTGCAAGAAAGCTAAGGAGCACACTTCAGTAGTTTCTGCAAGGATACAGATATTCAGAGGGAGTTGACCACTTCTCACGAAAGAATGGAGTTGCAGAAAAGAAGCAAAGACTGAGAGGAAGTCAACCCAACAAACAAACAAAGATAAGTATTTGAATTGTCATTACTTGCATATTTTATTGTTTAAATAATACTGTTCAATAATGTATATACTGATGTTCCTAGAATTAGGTTGTGTATTATGCATATTAGAATAGTTGCATTGATGAACAGTATACTACTAATATGCATGGGTAAGTGGCCTATGGCACTGTACAACATTCCATTGCTACTTATCTAGAATGAAACCTCTTTGCTGACATGTTGGGAGTTGTGCACACTCTTAACAATGTTCTGGTAGAGATTGGAAGGCATCTAGAAAGTTACGGGATATGGATAAATGTTGTATTGAAGCATTGAATAAGATAATTGCATGACTGTATGACATATTTCTTTATGTGTAAGAATTTGTTCTGAAAACTATGAGATGTTTTCTAATCATGCAATTTAACTTGTTGTGTAGGAAAGATCGTATGCCATCACCTACAAAAGAAGAACTACAACATTTGTTAAGCAACAAAATTATCTATTGAAGCTATTGAAGTTCCCAGGATACGGGAAGAATGCCATGATCCGTCGATCATGAAGAATGATGTTTGGGATGCGGTCCCAAGAGTTGAAGGGAAGTCTGTTGTGACTTCCAAATGGAACTATTAGATCAAGCATGCTGCAGATGGCAGCATATAAAAGTGATGAAATAGAAGATACACCATATGGATTTCAAGACAGCTTTCTTGAATGGTGTAGTTGAAGAAGAAGTGTATGTGGAGCATCCACTTGTTCTGAAACACATGACAGGAAATCATATATGTGCAAAACTTGGTATGGTAGGATAGGAAGCTTTCTATCCAGTTTGGTCTTTACCAAGAGTAAAGCTGGTTCCAACCTTTACTACAAGGTTGAGGTAGGCAATCCAGGGATACTCTTAATGTATGTGGATGACATGTTTGTAACAAGAAATGATAGATTGATTACATACATGCAGCGGAAGCTTGTTGCCGAGTTCGAGTTGAAGAACTTGGGGATGATGCACTATTTGTTTTTGGCATGGAGGTGTGGCAGAGTGCAGATGGAATCTTCCTTGGACAAGGGAAGTATGCAGTAGAGATCCTGAAGAGGTTCGGGATGATGGACTGCAAGGATATGGCCACACATATGGCATCGAAACTGAAGCTTCTATGTGATGCTTCATCTGATCCGGTTGATGTCACGATGTATCGTCAGATGATTGGGTCCTCTATGTACCTGACGAACACGAGACCGAATATTTGCTTTGCTGTGAACACATTGAGCCAGTTCCTGATGGATCTGTTATCACACCATAGTAGCAGGGCTACTATTCTTGTACAGCAGATATATGCACATTCCAGAGCTTCCTTTATTCCAGAGCATGGCTATATATATTTTTGGATCACTCATGATCAGAGCAGTACATTATTCAGATTTTATGACCTTGTGTCAAGGCTGAGCCTTGAGAGTTCAGATTTGATGACTGATGTGACCACTTATCCCATTACAGTTTCAGTTTAGTGCCTAGAGATATATTGCAGCAGTGTTTCAGATGATGCATGATGATGATTATTATGATGATGTTATGGATATGTTCTCACTGACTGTGGATTATTATCTTGTTGATTTAGTCATGATCATGGCATGTGCTTGGTATATTATTCCTGATGTGGCAAACTATTTAAAATGAACTGTAAATCATAAAATGGACAATTGCTTGCACTTTTAGGTCATTTAGCAAAACTTACTGGTATTTCACCTTACATAGACATGGTCTTTCCCCGACACCAGTTGTCTGCTAGTGTAGGCTCCATATTCACTTGTCTCCATCCATACATGACCTTCCTGTTTGACTTTAAACCCTGACTTGTCTCATTTGACTTTCTGATACTGAGGACTTCCCCATTTTTCTACCTCTGTGTTTGGACCGCATCCCTGTTATTCATGGTCTCGGCCCTGAGTTGGTGACAGAACTTGCCTTTGGTGAGTTGGATTGTAGGCCTAAATCATTCTGGTCGGTTGTCCCGATGTTTGGCATTGGCTCGAACTCCCCCTAGTCACTTGAGATGTTGTTGGCTAAAACTGAAAGCTCATGTTCTACCTATGGAAACTTGAAAAATTCGCCCATGGAAACAAAAAAAAGGGCAAGAGCAATGAAAAGCTAAAAATACTCCTCGAAGAGTATAAGAAAGGTCCAAAAAGCAATAGTTCTTAACAGCTATATCTAAACAATTGCTGACCTTATAAATATGTGAAAAACATGCCCTGGATGCAAGCTGCAACTAGTTGTGCTTCTCAGCACATCTGAAATCCGAAGGGTTATGTAGGCCAAAAAGGCCATGGAAATAAAATTGAATGATCCTAATGAACCTGGATCAACTTGATGTAGACATGATGCCTAAGTTGAATAAGCACTCTCTAAACAACTTATCCATTTGTGAGGCACAGCCATCCCCCGTGTTTATTTTTGTCCAGCACAGAGTTTGTAGCTTCCCCCTTCTCCCAGTCCAAAGTATTTTTGAGTTAAGTTAGACAAGTCAAACCTTTGGCCCAACCTTGCTCCTAGCCTTCATCCTTCACTAGCAGTTTGACCATGTCCAATGGGTGAGTTTGTCATTTGAACTATTGTGCAAGTAATTTTATATGACCACGGAATATGTTAACTTGATTAATGCCACTGAATGGAATTTTATACTTTGAGCTTAGCTGTGGGAATGATTAGAGAAACATTGTCTTAGTCTACTGATGTGATTTATCCTTGATTATATATTCTTGGGATCCGTGATGATGTGGACCATGTATGGATGATTATTGATGGTGATTTATGGTCCCACATGTTTGATGATGATATCATATGATGGACATATGATGCAGATGATGTTTGATCCATTTCAGCAGGTTTATTATTATTTCAGATCAGCAGATTATACATTGTCCATATATGGTGGACCCTACAGCTGGCCCATTAGGGCAACCCAGGGTGTATGAGTACTCATTCCTAGTGGATTTGGGTCTTCTGGATCCATTGAGACACTTATCTTTCAGTTCCGGGCACTTCTGACAGTGATTGATGCAGTTTTACACTTGTTGACCAGATTTGGGGCTGATTTCCCAGCCTGAGCAGCAGGGGCCCCGAGAGGCCAGTTCACCTAGGGCGCTGATGATGGAGGGGGTGGTCCAGCCACTTGTTATTACCATTTATCCCCCCTTCCGGAGAGCCTGGTGGGCTCAGATTGACAGCGCTAGCACCCTAGGAGGCAGTTTTGGCACTTTCACAGTTCCCGAGGCAGTTAAAAAAATGGGAAAAGGTGGTCACTGAGGAAATCGATTTGGGCAATTGAGGCAAGGTTTTGGCATTTGGTTTTCACAGAGGTCTTCCAGGGCGGCATCACTACCTTCCAGTCAGTTTTCACCATGTGGGTATGCCCAGATTGATCACAGGAGGACATCTACTGCTTGACTGTCATGGATTCTGAGGACAGTTTCGGTCATTTTTATTATATTGGACATATTTTATTATTTTTATTGTGCCTTGGGGATGAGCTAGTAAGGATTAAAACCTCCTAGCCCCACCATGAGCTTATATTGTTATGTCCTAGTCACCATGAGGTGGATTTTGATGCTTATATTGTCTCTTGTGGATGACGTCACCCCTCATTGTACCTTTTTAGTGGGGGCGCTATCATTATGTGGGTGATCCATGTGATATATGGTTATGATTTATTATTAGCCATTGATTATGTTGTGAGATCTTTTAATCTCAACCACTCATTTCAAAAAGTGGTTTTGAGATCTAGGGTTTTGGTCTTTATTATCCTATATAAGGAGGAGACCCCCTCATTGTAAAACTCATCTAGAGATTTTTGGCTCTTGGCTCTTGGAATAAAATTTCTATCTTTTGGAGTACATGCTTGGATTGGAGTGGATGTTGGTTGTTTCGATTGTAAATGCTATTGTCCATTGCACTGGAAGATCTATTGTAGCTATCTTGCATATTTGCCATATTTTATTTGCAGGTTAAGAGGGCGATTTTGGACAAGGGCGAATTGGTGGGGAGGCTTGCCCTTCAATCTTGGAAGAAGTCGTTTTGGTTTGACAGGGAGTAGTTTTGCCTTTGTGTCAACTATTCTATGTTTCTCTCTCTCTCTTGCTTGCATCTACCTTCAATTTGTTAAACTAATTGATGCTTTGCTCCTTGGCTTGACAGGTTAGAAGGAATCACATGTGGCTTGGAAAAATCGATTTGGCAAGAGGGCTTCAACAATTCTCCATTTGATCTTTGGCAAAGTAATCCTCGTCTCAACTAGCATTCATCTCTTCATCCAGGTATGTTCCAAGAGGTATGATCTTCTCTTCCTTGAATCTTCCATAATTTCTAGATCATAAAAACCCTAATCAAAATTAAAACCCTTATTTTTGGTATTTTTCAGATCTACTTAGATCTAGCCTTGCAATTGAAAAGATATCAAAAACCCACCTCTATAGGATCCACCCCTAGTTGGATCTATAGTTTGGTGGTGATTGGCTAAAAATTGACACACTTTTCAATGCAAAAAGCCTTCTTGAGCCTAAATCGATTTTCCTAAGAGAAGCTTGTTGGGTTAGATCTAGCACATGGGTAGGTGAGATCTCACTTGATTTGAAATCTAGACACTTGATAACCTATACCCACGTCTTTACTTTGGTGAAAACTACCTTGTGGACATCTCTCCATGTTTTAAGGGGTTGAAACCCCCTTTTGTTTCTCTTGGTATCTTAAAACTTAGATCTACTAAGATCTAGCCATTGGGTTCACTTGAAATTTTGAACATACATAGATCGGGGCACTAGTATCCCAGATCTACAATTGGGTGGCCATTGGACTTGATTTGGTCCACCAAACCCACTTTTTGGCCTTCCTTGAGCAAATCGCACCCCCTTGAAAATTTGAGTTTGTCCACTTCTAGGAGGTGGGTGCTTGAGATTTTCGTGGATTTGGAATCCCCATGCTTTGAAACCTAGGTCCATACTGTCTTTTTGTCACGATCCTCTTTGGGGGTTGCATTCCTTGTTTCAAGGGATTGTGGTCCACTTAGGATAATCACTTAAAAACCTAGATCTAGTAAGATCCAACCATTGGATCTCATCCAAACCACTTGACTTGGCTTCTAGGTGTCCCGATCTACACTTTGACATCCTTCTTGACCCCATTATCCCACTTAACAAGGCACTAGTCCATCACCAAGCAAGTCGCACTCCTTGGGATTTGTGTCAAACCCTAGATCTAACACATGGGTACTCCTAAAACCAACTTCAACTTATAGATCTAGCCTATACCTAACCTATAGTACCAACCTCATACCTAACTTCACCTTGTGGGTCCATCTAGAGCCATTTCACGCTTCCCAAGAAAACAATACCCACTTGTGAAAGCACATGGTACTATACCTAGTAATCATACCCCACCATGTGGCCTAAACCATACATAGGTTGAAACACTAACTATCCATTACACCACCTTCAACCATTCCTTAACCATTAGGTCCACTTTGCCTTGCATTGGTTTCCGTAACCCATCATTTACCTACCCTTAGAAACCTTTGTTTGGGTCCAATCAACTGTGATTGGGGTATAGGGTCTCCCCCTTGGTCTAGTTACACCTTGACCTAAAGCGAAGAGTGCCTTGGTTGACGTGACTCCCGCATTGCATTGGGAACCGTGGCATCTCTTGGGTCACCTCTTTAGTTGCCTATCTCCTCTACCGTCCCGGATGGGATACTTCTAGGGGCAACTACAAGTTGTGTGATAACATTTTTGGCGCCGTTGTCGGGGAGGTAGAGGCCTACCTTGGTTCAACACACCTTTGTGTCTCACTATCTCCCTGCACTTTAAACGACATACATATTGGTAGAAGAGTTTAAAAATCTACCTGGCGACTCCAATTCGTGACTCCGCTGAGGATCGACCCCATTCCCATCTTTCGATTTTGTAATTTGTAAATCATAAATGAATTCAGACATTTTCTTCCAAATGACAAGGTGTATGAATGAAATATATGAGAATCTATCTCGCTATAGAGGGCAGTTGGAAGAAGGTAATGAAAGTCAGTCAACATATCAATATGGGAGTGATTATGTACATAATTCTTATGACTCTCATCATTCTTTTCATTCTTCAAGTAAAAATATTAACCCAATTAATTCAAACAAAAGTCAATCTCAACCAAGGCCTTGCAACCAAAGCATTCGGTCAAATGACTCTAGCATTCCAGTTAGACATCCAAAACTAATCCCTAGTAGAATGGTCAAAGTTATTAAAAATCCAGCTAAGCCATCTCCTTTTGACTTTTCTGAAATTCATGGGGCACCTCATCTTATGCCAAATAATTACTCTGAATGGTTGCCTCGTTTCTATGGAAATTATTTTGAGTCAATTGAAAATCACTTACAAAGATTTTGGGATTATATGGAAGTTAGGGGTGCTGATGATGAAGATGTTTATATGCGAGCCCTGGGTGAGACATTAGGTGGAAATGCTGGATTATGGTTTGATACTTTAGCCCCAGGATCCATCACTGGATATGATATGTTTGTTGGGTTATTAAAGAATAAATGGGGTAGTAATATTGAAAAATCCTTAACAAAGACATCAAGCAATAACTGTGCTGTTGAGGATCAGTTTAATAAGGACCATGATAATAATAATGACACTTCAAATCAGTCCTTGAGTAGCCCTACCTTTGATCTTGAAGAAATTTCTGATTTTGTGTTGGTTGAGGATCCTTCAGAAAAGGAATTCCTTAATCATTCTATCATTAACAATCATTCAATTCCTTATCACCTTATTGAAGAAGAAGAAAGTGGAAACATTGACCAAGACCCTTTAGTGGCGCTTTCACATGATCATTGTGCAAATAATCAGGATGTTCTAAATAAGTTTGTTGATTTTATCCCTGATCAATTAAATGAAAATGATCACTTATCCTCTTATAATTTCAATGTTGAATCAATAGAAGGTCAATCTCAAGATGAGGATGAATTAGTGAATCTGTGTTCCACTTCTTATAATGAGTCTTTAATTTTTTCCAGCCTTAATCGAGACAACTTAGAGTTAGATAGCTATGGTCAATCTTGTCCTCATATTGTAAATATTAAACTTGATCAAAAGATTAAAATCATTCCTACAGTAAAGAGTACTTTCTTTTGTCAAAATCCAAGGCCAAATTTTTCTATCCATCTGGGAGAAATTGCTTCCACCCTCCCTACCCATCCTTTTCAATCTTTTTGGGGTTGGTGGCCTAGTCAATCTTTTGCTTTTGAAATTTTCAACAGAAAGTATAAGCATGATTACATGTTTGGAGAAAATGCACTTCAATTCCCTTTTCAGTCACTTTGGAACCATAATGCTTGTTGTCAATTTATCAATCATTCTAGGTGGCTAGAAAAGGTGTTTAAAGATCAATTCCATCTTTTCTCCATTTTTGAGCATCAAGAAGGTCTGACTTTGATTTTTCGTCTTCTAAGCTTTGAGTTGTCGCCACTTGATTTCTATTTGATCATCAGTCCCAAGGAGAATCAAATTGAATATGTGAGAGAAGTAAATGAAGAAGTTAATTTGTGCGAAAATGAATCGAATCACATGTCTTATGTCTTCCCTCCATCCATCCCTAAGTTTAACTTGCATAAATTTTATGATCCTATCAGTTCTTTGATGGAGGATGTTTGCATCAGATAATCTTCTCCTTGGCATAATGTCATATTGTATCATTCAAACCATTCTTCAATTTTTGAACAAGTTAGGAAGATTTTGCTCTCAATTTCATTAATCTTTAATCCAATCTTGACTTGTTTTATCAACAAAAATCAAAGAAGAATCATTAATTTGTTTGATGAATGGTTACACTGGATTTATGATTTTACCTAACATTGGCGCTAATTGGTTAGAGTAGGGTAGGTAAGTCTTGAATAAGCTCACTTGAGAAGTAGGATTTGTGTGATTTTTCTTTTTCTGTGTGCCGAGTATTGTCCCTTTTTCTTCTTCTGCCTGAGTTGAGTCTTGCTCCTTCCTAAGCTTTTCTCTTCTCCTGCATGCATTTAAGAAATTATAATTAGCATTTCTATTGTTAGCTGCCTGTGCTGGTTGAGATTTGCCTGACTTAAGAATGTACTCTTTTCCTCCTGCACAGTAAATAAAAATAATAATGATATATGCCATGTTAGTTTATATTTATATTTTGGTGCATTTAAGTTCATGCTTTAGATTAAATTTCAATTCAGTTTTATTTTATTTTTATCCCATACATGCTCCATGATGGTATTCTAGTTTTTGTGAGAGCAGGAACAGGTGCAAGATAAAAGCTGAAAGCAAGGATGATGCAGTGCTGGAGTGAAGATCGATGCAGAGCAGTTCGAGACCAGAGATTCTGAGGTTCTCAAGCGCTCTCTCCCTTAGAGCACTTGTCCCAGCTGGAGCCAGATGTTATCACACCATAGTAGCAGGGCTACTATTCTTGTACAGCAGATATCTGCACATTCCAGAGCTTCCTTTATTCCAGAGCATGGCTATATATATTTTTGGATCACTCATGATCAGAGCAGTACATTATTCATATTTTATGACCTTGTGTCAAGGCTGAGCCTTGAGAGTTCAGATTTGATGACTGATGTGACCACTTATCCCATTACAGTTTCAGTTCAGTGCCTAGAGATATATTGCAACAGTGTTTCAGATGATGCATGATGATGATTATTATGATGATGTTATGGATATGTTCTCACTGACTGTGGATTATTATCTTGTTGATTTAGTCATGATCATGGCATGTGCTTGGTATATTATTCCTGATGTGGCAAACTATTTAAAATGAACTGTAAATCATAAAATGGACAATTGCTTGCACTTTTAGGTCATTTAGCAAAACTTACTGGTATTTCACCTTACATAGACATGGTCTTTCCCCGACACCAGTTGTCTGCTAGTGTAGGCTCCATATTCACTTGTCTCCATCCATACATGACCTTCCTGTTTGACTTTAAACCCTGACTTGTCTCATTTGACTTTCTGATACTGAGGACTTCCCCATTTTTCTACCTCTGTGTTTGGACCGCATCCCTGTTATTCAGTGTCTCGGCCCTGAGTTGGTGACAGAACTTGCCTTTGGTGAGTTGGATTGTAGGCCTAAATCATTCTGGTTGGTTGTCCCGATGTTTGGCATTGGCTCGAACTCCCCCTAGTCACTTGAGATGTTGTTGGCTAAAACTGAAAGCTCATGTTCTACCTATGGAAACTTGAAAAATTCGCCCATGGAAACAAAAAAAAAGGCAAGAGCAATGAAAAGCTAAAAATACTCCTCGAAGAGTATAAGAAAGGTCCAAAAAGCAATAGTTCTTAAAAGCTATATCTAAACAATTGCTGACCTTATAAATATGTGAAAAACATGCCCTGGATGCAAGCTGCAACTAGTTGTGCTTCTCAGCACATCTGAAATCCGAAGGGTTATGTAGGCCAAAAAGGCCATGGAAATAAAATTGAATGATCCTAATGAACCTGGATCAACTTGATGTAGACATGATGCCTAAGTTGAATAAGCACTCTCTAAACAACTTATCCATTTGTGAGGCACAGCCATCCCCCGTGTTTATTTTTGTCCAGCACAGAGTTTGTAGCTTCCCCCTTCTCCCAGTCCAAAGTATTTTTGAGTTAAGTTAGACAAGTCAAACCTTTGGCCCAACCTTGCTCCTAGCCTTCATCCTTCACTAGCAGTTTGACCATGTCCAATGGGTGAGTTTGTCATTTGAACTATTGTGCAAGTAATTTTATATGACCACGGAATATGTTAACTTGATTAATGCCACTGAATGGAATTTTATACTTTGAGCTTAGCTGTGGGAATGATTAGAGAAACATTGTCTTAGTCTACTGATGTGATTTATCCTTGATTATATATTCTTGGGATCCGTGATGATGTGGACCATGTATGGATGATTATTGATGGTGATTTATGGTCCCACATGTTTGATGATGATATCATATGATGGACATATGATGCAGATGATGTTTGATCCATTTCAGCAGGTTTATTATTATTTCAGATCAGCAGATTATACATTGTCCATATATGGTGGACCCTACAGCTGGCCCATTAGGGCAACCCAGGGTGTATGAGTACTCATTCCTAGTGGATTTGGGTCTTCTGGATCCATTGAGACACTTATCTTTCAGTTCCGGGCACTTCTGACAGTGATTGATGCAGTTTTACACTTGTTGACCAGATTTGGGGCTGATTTCCCAGCCTGAGCAGCAGGGGCCCCGAGAGGCCAGTTCACCTAGGGCGCTGATGATGGAGGGGGTGGTCCAGCCACTTGTTATTACCATTTATCCCCCCTTCCGGAGAGCCTGGTGGGCTCAGATTGATAGCGCTAGCACCCTAGGAGGCAGTTTTGGCACTTTCACAGTTCCCGAGGCAGTTAAAAAAATGGGAAAAGGTGGTCACTGAGGAAATCGATTTGGGCAATTGAGGCAAGGTTTTGGCATTTGGTTTTCACAGAGGTCTTCCAGGGCGGCATCACTACCTTCCAGTCAGTTTTCACCATGTGGGTATGCCCAGATTGATCACAGGAGGACATCTACTGCTTGACTGTCATGGATTCTGAGGACAGTTTCGGTCATTTTTATTATATTGGACATATTTTATTATTTTTATTGTGCCTTGGGGATGAGCTAGTAAGGATTAAAACCTCCTAGCCCCACCATGAGCTTATATTGTTATGTCCTAGTCACCATGAGGTGGATTTTGATGCTTATATTGTCTCTTGTGGATGACGTCACCCCTCATTGTACCTTTTTAGTGGGGGCGCTATCATTATGTGGGTGATCCATGTGATATATGGTTATGATTTATTATTAGCCATTGATTATGTTGTGAGATCTTTTAATCTCAACCACTCATTTCAAAAAGTGGTTTTGAGATCTAGGGTTTTGGTCTTTATTATCCTATATAAGGAGGAGACCCCCTCATTGTAAAACTCATCTAGAGATTTTTGGCTCTTGGCTCTTGGAATAAAATTTCTATCTTTTGGAGTACATGCTTGGATTGGAGTGGATGTTGGTTGTTTCGATTGTAAATGCTATTGTCCATTGCACTGGAAGATCTATTGTAGCTATCTTGCATATTTGCCATATTTTATTTGCAGGTTAAGAGGGCGATTTTGGACAAGGGCGAATTGGTGGGGAGGCTTGCCCTTCAATCTTGGAAGAAGTCGTTTTGGTTTGACAGGGAGTAGTTTTGCCTTTGTGTCAACTATTCTATGTTTCTCTCTCTCTCTTGCTTGCATCTACCTTCAATTTGTTAAACTAATTGATGCTTTGCTCCTTGGCTTGACAGGTTAGAAGGAATCACATGTGGCTTGGAAAAATCGATTTGGCAAGAGGGCTTCAACAATTCTCCATTTGATCTTTGGCAAAGTAATCCTCGTCTCAACTAGCATTCATCTCTTCATCCAGGTATGTTCCAAGAGGTATGATCTTCTCTTCCTTGAATCTTCCATAATTTCTAGATCATAAAAACCCTAATCAAAATTAAAACCCTTATTTTTGGTATTTTTCAGATCTACTTAGATCTAGCCTTGCAATTGAAAAGATATCAAAAACCCACCTCTATAGGATCCACCCCTAGTTGGATCTATAGTTTGGTGGTGATTGGCTAAAAATTGACACACTTTTCAATGCAAAAAGCCTTCTTGAGCCTAAATCGATTTTCCTAAGAGAAGCTTGTTGGGTTAGATCTAGCACATGGGTAGGTGAGATCTGACTTGATTTGAAATCTAGACACTTGATAACCTATACCCACGTCTTTACTTTGGTGAAAACTACCTTGTGGACATCTCTCCATGTTTTAAGGGGTTGAAACCCCCTTTTGTTTCTCTTGGTATCTTAAAACTTAGATCTACTAAGATCTAGCCATTGGGTTCACTTGAAATTTTGAACATACATAGATCGGGGCACTAGTATCCCAGATCTACAATTGGGTGGCCATTGGACTTGATTTGGTCCACCAAACCCACTTTTTGGCCTTCCTTGAGCAAATCGCACCCCCTTGAAAATTTGAGTTTGTCCACTTCTAGGAGGTGGGTGCTTGAGATTTTCGTGGATTTGGAATCCCCATGCTTTGAAACCTAGGTCCATACTGTCTTTTTGTCACGATCCGCTTTGGGGGTTGCATTCCTTGTTTCAAGGGATTGTGGTCCACTTAGGATAATCACTTAAAAACCTAGATCTAGTAAGATCCAACCATTGGATCTCATCCAAACCACTTGACTTGGCTTCTAGGTGTCCCGATCTACACTTTGACATCCTTCTTGACCCCATTATCCCACTTAACAAGGCACTAGTCCATCACCAAGCAAGTCGCACTCCTTGGGATTTGTGTCAAACCCTAGATCTAACACATGGGTACTCCTAAAACCAACTTCAACTTATAGATCTAGCCTATACCTAACCTATAGTACCAACCTCATACCTAACTTCACCTTGTGGGTCCATCTAGAGCCATTTCACGCTTCCCAAGAAAACAATACCCACTTGTGAAAGCACATGGTACTATACCTAGTAATCATACCCCACCATGTGGCCTAAACCATACATAGGTTGAAACACTAACTATCCATTACACCACCTTCAACCATTCCTTAACCATTAGGTCCACTTTGCCTTGCATTGGTTTCCGTAACCCATCATTTACCTACCCTTAGAAACCTTTGTTTGGGTCCAATCAACTGTGATTGGGGTATAGGGTCTCCCCCTTGGTCTAGTTACACCTTGACCTAAAGCGAAGAGTGCCTTGGTTGACGTGACTCCCGCATTGCATTGGGAACCGTGGCATCTCTTGGGTCACCTCTTTAGTTGCCTATCTCCTCTACCGTCCCGGATGGGATACTTCTAGGGGCAACTACAAGTTGTGTGATAACATTTTTGGCGCCGTTGTCGGGGAGGTAGAGGCCTACCTTGGTTCAACACACCTTTGTGTCTCACTATCTCCCTGCACTTTAAACGACATACATATTGGTAGAAGAGTTTAAAAATCTACCTGGCGACTCCAATTCGTGACTCCGCTGAGGATCGACCCCATTCCCATCTTTCGATTTTGTAATTTGTAAATCATAAATGAATTCAGACATTTTCTTCCAAATGACAAGGTGTATGAATGAAATATATGAGAATCTATCTCGCTATAGAGGGCAGTTGGAAGAAGGTAATGAAAGTCAGTCAACATATCAATATGGGAGTGATTATGTACATAATTCTTATGACTCTCATCATTCTTTTCATTCTTCAAGTAAAAATATTAACCCAATTAATTCAAACAAAAGTCAATCTCAACCAAGGCCTTGCAACCAAAGCATTCGGTCAAATGACTCTAGCATTCCAGTTAGACATCCAAAACTAATCCCTAGTAGAATGGTCAAAGTTATTAAAAATCCAACTAAGCCATCTCCTTTTGACTTTTCTGAAATTCATGGGGCACCTCATCTTATGCCAAATAATTACTCTGAATGGTTGCCTCGTTTCTATGGAAATTATTTTGAGTCAATTGAAAATCACTTACAAAGATTTTGGGATTATATGGAAGTTAGGGGTGCTGATGATGAAGATGTTTATATGCGAGCCCTGGGTGAGACATTAGGTGGAAATGCTGGATTATGGTTTGATACTTTAGCCCCAGGATCCATCACTGGATATGATATGTTTGTTGGGTTATTAAAGAATAAATGGGGTAGTAATATTGAAAAATCCTTAACAGAGACATCAAGCAATAACTGTGCTGTTGAGGATCAGTTTAATAAGGACCATGATAATAATAATGACACTTCAAATCAGTCCTTGAGTAGCCCTACCTTTGATCTTGAAGAAATTTCTGATTTTGTGTTGGTTGAGGATCCTTCAGAAAAGGAATTCCTTAATCATTCTATCATTAACAATCATTCAATTCCTTATCACCTTATTGAAGAAGAAGAAAGTGGAAACATTGACCAAGACCCTTTAGTGGCGCTTTCACATGATCATTGTGCAAATAATCAGGATGTTCTAAATAAGTTTGTTGATTTTATCCCTGATCAATTAAATGAAAATGATCACTTATCCTCTTATAATTTCAATGTTGAATCAATAGAAGGTCAATCTCAAGATGACGATGAATTAGTGAATCTGTGTTCCACTTCTTATAATGAGTCTTTAATTTTTTCCAGCCTTAATCGAGACAACTTAGAGTTAGATAGCTATGGTCAATCTTGTCCTCATATTGTAAATATTAAACTTGATCAAAAGATTAAAATCATTCCTACAGTAAAGAGTACTTTCTTTTGTCAAAATCCAAGGCCAAATTTTTCTATCCATCTGGGAGAAATTGCTTCCACCCTCCCTACCCATCATTTTCAATCGTTTTGGGGTTGGTGGCCTAGTCAATCTTTTGCTTTTGAAATTTTCAACAGAAAGTATAAGCATGATTACATGTTTGGAGAAAATGCACTTCAATTCCCTTTTCAGTCACTTTGGAACCATAATGCTTGTTGTCAATTTATCAATCATTCTAGGTGGCTAGAAAAGGTGTTTAAAGATCAATTCCATCTTTTCTCCATTTTTGAGCATCAAGAAGGTCTGACTTTGATTTTTCGTCTTCTAAGCTTTGAGTTGTCGCCACTTGATTTCTATTTGATCATCAGTCCCAAGGAGAATCAAATTGAATATGTGAGAGAAGTAAATGAAGAAGTTAATTTGTGCGAAAATGAATCGAATCACATGTCTTATGTCTTCCCTCCATCCATCCCTAAGTTTAACTTGCATAAATTTTATGATCCTATCAGTTCTTTGATGGAGGATGTTTGCATCAGATAATCTTCTCCTTGGCATAATGTCATATTGTATCATTCAAACCATTCTTCAATTTTTGAACAAGTTAGGAAGATTTTGCTCTCAATTTCATTAATCTTTAATCCAATCTTGACTTGTTTTATCAACAAAAATCAAAGAAGAATCATTAATTTGTTTGATGAATGGTTACACTGGATTTATGATTTTACCTAACATTGGCGCTAATTGGTTAGAGTAGGGTAGGTAAGTCTTGAATAAGCTCACTTGAGCAGTAGGATTTGTGTGATTTTTCTTTTTCTGTGTGCCGAGTATTGTCCCTTTTTCTTCTTCTGCCTGAGTTGAGTCTTGCTCCTTCCTAAGCTTTTCTCTTCTCCTGCATGCATTTAAGAAATTATAATTAGCATTTCTATTGTTAGCTGCCTGTGCTGGTTGAGATTTGCCTGACTTAAGAATGTACTCTTTTCCTCCTGCACAGTAAATAAAAATAATAATGATATATGCCATGTTAGTTTATATTTATATTTTGGTGCATTTAAGTTCATGCTTTAGATTAAATTTCAATTCAGTTTTATTTTATTTTTATCCCATACATGCTCCATGATGGTATTCTAGTTTTTGTGAGAGCAGGAACAGGTGCAAGATAAAAGCTGAAAGCAAGGATGATGCAGTGCTGGAGTGAAGATCGATGCAGAGCAGTTCGAGACCAGAGATTCTGAGGTTCTCAAGCGCTCTCTCCCTTAGAGCACTTGTCCCAGCTGGAGCCAGATGTTATCACACCATAGTAGCAGGGCTACTATTCTTGTACAGCAGATATCTGCACATTCCAGAGCTTCCTTTATTCCAGAGCATGGCTATATATATTTTTGGATCACTCATGATCAGAGCAGTACATTATTCATATTTTATGACCTTGTGTCAAGGCTGAGCCTTGAGAGTTCAGATTTGATGACTGATGTGACCACTTATCCCATTACAGTTTCAGTTCAGTGCCTAGAGATATATTGCAACAGTGTTTCAGATGATGCATGATGATGATTATTATGATGATGTTATGGATATGTTCTCACTGACTGTGGATTATTATCTTGTTGATTTAGTCATGATCATGGCATGTGCTTGGTATATTATTCCTGATGTGGCAAACTATTTAAAATGAACTGTAAATCATAAAATGGACAATTGCTTGCACTTTTAGGTCATTTAGCAAAACTTACTGGTATTTCACCTTACATAGACATGGTCTTTCCCCGACACCAGTTGTCTGCTAGTGTAGGCTCCATATTCACTTGTCTCCATCCATACATGACCTTCCTGTTTGACTTTAAACCCTGACTTGTCTCATTTGACTTTCTGATACTGAGGACTTCCCCATTTTTCTACCTCTGTGTTTGGACCGCATCCCTGTTATTCAGTGTCTCGGCCCTGAGTTGGTGACAGAACTTGCCTTTGGTGAGTTGGATTGTAGGCCTAAATCATTCTGGTTGGTTGTCCCGATGTTTGGCATTGGCTCGAACTCCCCCTAGTCACTTGAGATGTTGTTGGCTAAAACTGAAAGCTCATGTTCTACCTATGGAAACTTGAAAAATTCGCCCATGGAAACAAAAAAAAGGGCAAGAGCAATGAAAAGCTAAAAATACTCCTCGAAGAGTATAAGAAAGGTCCAAAAAGCAATAGTTCTTAAAAGCTATATCTAAACAATTGCTGACCTTATAAATATGTGAAAAACATGCCCTGGATGCAAGCTGCAACTAGTTGTGCTTCTCAGCACATCTGAAATCCGAAGGGTTATGTAGGCCAAAAAGGCCATGGAAATAAAATTGAATGATCCTAATGAACCTGGATCAACTTGATGTAGACATGATGCCTAAGTTGAATAAGCACTCTCTAAACAACTTATCCATTTGTGAGGCACAGCCATCCCCCGTGTTTATTTTTGTCCAGCACAGAGTTTGTAGCTTCCCCCTTCTCCCAGTCCAAAGTATTTTTGAGTTAAGTTAGACAAGTCAAACCTTTGGCCCAACCTTGCTCCTAGCCTTCATCCTTCACTAGCAGTTTGACCATGTCCAATGGGTGAGTTTGTCATTTGAACTATTGTGCAAGTAATTTTATATGACCACGGAATATGTTAACTTGATTAATGCCACTGAATGGAATTTTATACTTTGAGCTTAGCTGTGGGAATGATTAGAGAAACATTGTCTTAGTCTACTGATGTGATTTATCCTTGATTATATATTCTTGGGATCCGTGATGATGTGGACCATGTATGGATGATTATTGATGGTGATTTATGGTCCCACATGTTTGATGATGATATCATATGATGGACATATGATGCAGATGATGTTTGATCCATTTCAGCAGGTTTATTATTATTTCAGATCAGCAGATTATACATTGTCCATATATGGTGGACCCTACAGCTAGCCCATTAGGGCAACCCAGGGTGTATGAGTACTCATTCCTAGTGGATTTGGGTCTTCTGGATCCATTGAGACACTTATCTTTCAGTTCCGGGCACTTCTGACAGTGATTGATGCAGTTTTACACTTGTTGACCAGATTTGGGGCTGATTTCCCAGCCTGAGCAGCAGGGGCCCCGAGAGGCCAGTTCACCTAGGGCGCTGATGATGGAGGGGGTGGTCCAGCCACTTGTTATTACCATTTATCCCCCCTTCCGGAGAGCCTGGTGGGCTCAGATTGACAGCGCTAGCACCCTAGGAGGCAGTTTTGGCACTTTCACAGTTCCCGAGGCAGTTAAAAAAATGGGAAAAGGTGGTCACTGAGGAAATCGATTTGGGCAATTGAGGCAAGGTTTTGGCATTTGGTTTTCACAGAGGTCTTCCAGGGCGGCATCACTACCTTCCAGTCAGTTTTCACCATGTGGGTATGCCCAGATTGATCACAGGAGGACATCTACTGCTTGACTGTCATGGATTCTGAGGACAGTTTCGGTCATTTTTATTATATTGGACATATTTTATTATTTTTATTGTGCCTTGGGGATGAGCTAGTAAGGATTAAAACCTCCTAGCCCCACCATGAGCTTATATTGTTATGTCCTAGTCACCATGAGGTGGATTTTGATGCTTATATTGTCTCTTGTGGATGACGTCACCCCTCATTGTACCTTTTTAGTGGGGGCGCTATCATTATGTGGGTGATCCATGTGATATATGGTTATGATTTATTATTAGCCATTGATTATGTTGTGAGATCTTTTAATCTCAACCACTCATTTCAAAAAGTGGTTTTGAGATCTAGGGTTTTGGTCTTTATTATCCTATATAAGGAGGAGACCCCCTCATTGTAAAACTCATCTAGAGATTTTTGGCTCTTGGCTCTTGGAATAAAATTTCTATCTTTTGGAGTACATGCTTGGATTGGAGTGGATGTTGGTTGTTTCGATTGTAAATGCTATTGTCCATTGCACTGGAAGATCTATTGTAGCTATCTTGCATATTTGCCATATTTTATTTGCAGGTTAAGAGGGCGATTTTGGACAAGGGCGAATTGGTGGGGAGGCTTGCCCTTCAATCTTGGAAGAAGTCGTTTTGGTTTGACAGGGAGTAGTTTTGCCTTTGTGTCAACTATTCTATGTTTCTCTCTCTCTCTTGCTTGCATCTACCTTCAATTTGTTAAACTAATTGATGCTTTGCTCCTTGGCTTGACAGGTTAGAAGGAATCACATGTGGCTTGGAAAAATCGATTTGGCAAGAGGGCTTCAACAATTCTCCATTTGATCTTTGGCAAAGTAATCCTCGTCTCAACTAGCATTCATCTCTTCATCCAGGTATGTTCCAAGAGGTATGATCTTCTCTTCCTTGAATCTTCCATAATTTCTAGATCATAAAAACCCTAATCAAAATTAAAACCCTTATTTTTGGTATTTTTCAGATCTACTTAGATCTAGCCTTGCAATTGAAAAGATATCAAAAACCCACCTCTATAGGATCCACCCCTAGTTGGATCTATAGTTTGGTGGTGATTGGCTAAAAATTGACACACTTTTCAATGCAAAAAGCCTTCTTGAGCCTAAATCGATTTTCCTAAGAGAAGCTTGTTGGGTTAGATCTAGCACATGGGTAGGTGAGATCTCACTTGATTTGAAATCTAGACACTTGATAACCTATACCCACGTCTTTACTTTGGTGAAAACTACCTTGTGGACATCTCTCCATGTTTTAAGGGGTTGAAACCCCCTTTTGTTTCTCTTGGTATCTTAAAACTTAGATCTACTAAGATCTAGCCATTGGGTTCACTTGAAATTTTGAACATACATAGATCGGGGCACTAGTATCCCAGATCTACAATTGGGTGGCCATTGGACTTGATTTGGTCCACCAAACCCACTTTTTGGCCTTCCTTGAGCAAATCGCACCCCCTTGAAAATTTGAGTTTGTCCACTTCTAGGAGGTGGGTGCTTGAGATTTTCGTGGATTTGGAATCCCCATGCTTTGAAACCTAGGTCCATACTGTCTTTTTGTCACGATCCGCTTTGGGGGTTGCATTCCTTGTTTCAAGGGATTGTGGTCCACTTAGGATAATCACTTAAAAACCTAGATCTAGTAAGATCCAACCATTGGATCTCATCCAAACCACTTGACTTGGCTTCTAGGTGTCCCGATCTACACTTTGACATCCTTCTTGACCCCATTATCCCACTTAACAAGGCACTAGTCCATCACCAAGCAAGTCGCACTCCTTGGGATTTGTGTCAAACCCTAGATCTAACACATGGGTACTCCTAAAACCAACTTCAACTTATAGATCTAGCCTATACCTAACCTATAGTACCAACCTCATACCTAACTTCACCTTGTGGGTCCATCTAGAGCCATTTCACGCTTCCCAAGAAAACAATACCCACTTGTGAAAGCACATGGTACTATACCTAGTAATCATACCCCACCATGTGGCCTAAACCATACATAGGTTGAAACACTAACTATCCATTACACCACCTTCAACCATTCCTTAACCATTAGGTCCACTTTGCCTTGCATTGGTTTCCGTAACCCATCATTTACCTACCCTTAGAAACCTTTGTTTGGGTCCAATCAACTGTGATTGGGGTATAGGGTCTCCCCCTTGGTCTAGTTACACCTTGACCTAAAGCGAAGAGTGCCTTGGTTGACGTGACTCCCGCATTGCATTGGGAACCGTGGCATCTCTTGGGTCACCTCTTTAGTTGCCTATCTCCTCTACCGTCCCGGATGGGATACTTCTAGGGGCAACTACAAGTTGTGTGATAACATTTTTGGCGCCGTTGTCGGGGAGGTAGAGGCCTACCTTGGTTCAACACACCTTTGTGTCTCACTATCTCCCTGCACTTTAAACGACATACATATTGGTAGAAGAGTTTAAAAATCTACCTGGCGACTCCAATTCGTGACTCCGCTGAGGATCGACCCCATTCCCATCTTTCGATTTTGTAATTTGTAAATCATAAATGAATTCAGACATTTTCTTCCAAATGACAAGGTGTATGAATGAAATATATGAGAATCTATCTCGCTATAGAGGGCAGTTGGAAGAAGGTAATGAAAGTCAGTCAACATATCAATATGGGAGTGATTATGTACATAATTCTTATGACTCTCATCATTCTTTTCATTCTTCAAGTAAAAATATTAACCCAATTAATTCAAACAAAAGTCAATCTCAACCAAGGCCTTGCAACCAAAGCATTCGGTCAAATGACTCTAGCATTCCAGTTAGACATCCAAAACTAATCCCTAGTAGAATGGTCAAAGTTATTAAAAATCCAACTAAGCCATCTCCTTTTGACTTTTCTGAAATTCATGGGGCACCTCATCTTATGCCAAATAATTACTCTGAATGGTTGCCTCGTTTCTATGGAAATTATTTTGAGTCAATTGAAAATCACTTACAAAGATTTTGGGATTATATGGAAGTTAGGGGTGCTGATGATGAAGATGTTTATATGCGAGCCCTGGGTGAGACATTAGGTGGAAATGCTGGATTATGGTTTGATACTTTAGCCCCAGGATCCATCACTGGATATGATATGTTTGTTGGGTTATTAAAGAATAAATGGGGTAGTAATATTGAAAAATCCTTAACAGAGACATCAAGCAATAACTGTGCTGTTGAGGATCAGTTTAATAAGGACCATGATAATAATAATGACACTTCAAATCAGTCCTTGAGTAGCCCTACCTTTGATCTTGAAGAAATTTCTGATTTTGTGTTGGTTGAGGATCCTTCAGAAAAGGAATTCCTTAATCATTCTATCATTAACAATCATTCAATTCCTTATCACCTTATTGAAGAAGAAGAAAGTGGAAACATTGACCAAGACCCTTTAGTGGCGCTTTCACATGATCATTGTGCAAATAATCAGGATGTTCTAAATAAGTTTGTTGATTTTATCCCTGATCAATTAAATGAAAATGATCACTTATCCTCTTATAATTTCAATGTTGAATCAATAGAAGGTCAATCTCAAGATGAGGATGAATTAGTGAATCTGTGTTCCACTTCTTATAATGAGTCTTTAATTTTTTCCAGCCTTAATCGAGACAACTTAGAGTTAGATAGCTATGGTCAATCTTGTCCTCATATTGTAAATATTAAACTTGATCAAAAGATTAAAATCATTCCTACAGTAAAGAGTACTTTCTTTTGTCAAAATCCAAGGCCAAATTTTTCTATCCATCTGGGAGAAATTGCTTCCACCCTCCCTACCCATCATTTTCAATCGTTTTGGGGTTGGTGGCCTAGTCAATCTTTTGCTTTTGAAATTTTCAACAGAAAGTATAAGCATGATTACATGTTTGGAGAAAATGCACTTCAATTCCCTTTTCAGTCACTTTGGAACCATAATGCTTGTTGTCAATTTATCAATCATTCTAGGTGGCTAGAAAAGGTGTTTAAAGATCAATTCCATCTTTTCTCCATTTTTGAGCATCAAGAAGGTCTGACTTTGATTTTTCGTCTTCTAAGCTTTGAGTTGTCGCCACTTGATTTCTATTTGATCATCAGTCCCAAGGAGAATCAAATTGAATATGTGAGAGAAGTAAATGAAGAAGTTAATTTGTGCGAAAATGAATCGAATCACATGTCTTATGTCTTCCCTCCATCCATCCCTAAGTTTAACTTGCATAAATTTTATGATCCTATCAGTTCTTTGATGGAGGATGTTTGTATCAGATAATCTTCTCCTTGGCATAATGTCATATTGTATCATTCAAACCATTCTTCAATTTTTGAACAAGTTAGGAAGATTTTGCTCTCAATTTCATTAATCTTTAATCCAATCTTGACTTGTTTTATCAACAAAAATCAAAGAAGAATCATTAATTTGTTTGATGAATGGTTACACTGGATTTATGATTTTACCTAACATTGGCGCTAATTGGTTAGAGTAGGGTAGGTAAGTCTTGAATAAGCTCACTTGAGCAGTAGGATTTGTGTGATTTTTCTTTTTCTGTGTGCCGAGTATTGTCCCTTTTTCTTCTTCTGCCTGAGTTGAGTCTTGCTCCTTCCTAAGCTTTTCTCTTCTCCTGCATGCATTTAAGAAATTATAATTAGCATTTCTATTGTTAGCTGCCTGTGCTGGTTGAGATTTGCCTGACTTAAGAATGTACTCTTTTCCTCCTGCACAGTAAATAAAAATAATAATGATATATGCCATGTTAGTTTATATTTATATTTTGGTGCATTTAAGTTCATGCTTTAGATTAAATTTCAATTCAGTTTTATTTTATTTTTATCCCATACATGCTCCATGATGGTATTCTAGTTTTTGTGAGAGCAGGAACAGGTGCAAGATAAAAGCTGAAAGCAAGGATGATGCAGTGCTGGAGTGAAGATCGATGCAGAGCAGTTCGAGACCAGAGATTCTGAGGTTCTCAAGCGCTCTCTCCCTTAGAGCACTTGTCCCAGCTGGAGCCAGATGTTATCACACCATAGTAGCAGGGCTACTATTCTTGTACAGCAGATATCTGCACATTCCAGAGCTTCCTTTATTCCAGAGCATGGCTATATATATTTTTGGATCACTCATGATCAGAGCAGTACATTATTCATATTTTATGACCTTGTGTCAAGGCTGAGCCTTGAGAGTTCAGATTTGATGACTGATGTGACCACTTATCCCATTACAGTTTCAGTTCAGTGCCTAGAGATATATTGCAACAGTGTTTCAGATGATGCATGATGATGATTATTATGATGATGTTATGGATATGTTCTCACTGACTGTGGATTATTATCTTGTTGATTTAGTCATGATCATGGCATGTGCTTGGTATATTATTCCTGATGTGGCAAACTATTTAAAATGAACTGTAAATCATAAAATGGACAATTGCTTGCACTTTTAGGTCATTTAGCAAAACTTACTGGTATTTCACCTTACATAGACATGGTCTTTCCCCGACACCAGTTGTCTGCTAGTGTAGGCTCCATATTCACTTGTCTCCATCCATACATGACCTTCCTGTTTGACTTTAAACCCTGACTTGTCTCATTTGACTTTCTGATACTGAGGACTTCCCCATTTTTCTACCTCTGTGTTTGGACCGCATCCCTGTTATTCAGTGTCTCGGCCCTGAGTTGGTGACAGAACTTGCCTTTGGTGAGTTGGATTGTAGGCCTAAATCATTCTGGTTGGTTGTCCCGATGTTTGGCATTGGCTCGAACTCCCCCTAGTCACTTGAGATGTTGTTGGCTAAAACTGAAAGCTCATGTTCTACCTATGGAAACTTGAAAAATTCGCCCATGGAAACAAAAAAAAGGGCAAGAGCAATGAAAAGCTAAAAATACTCCTCGAAGAGTATAAGAAAGGTCCAAAAAGCAATAGTTCTTAAAAGCTATATCTAAACAATTGCTGACCTTATAAATATGTGAAAAACATGCCCTGGATGCAAGCTGCAACTAGTTGTGCTTCTCAGCACATCTGAAATCCGAAGGGTTATGTAGGCCAAAAAGGCCATGGAAATAAAATTGAATGATCCTAATGAACCTGGATCAACTTGATGTAGACATGATGCCTAAGTTGAATAAGCACTCTCTAAACAACTTATCCATTTGTGAGGCACAGCCATCCCCCGTGTTTATTTTTGTCCAGCACAGAGTTTGTAGCTTCCCCCTTCTCCCAGTCCAAAGTATTTTTGAGTTAAGTTAGACAAGTCAAACCTTTGGCCCAACCTTGCTCCTAGCCTTCATCCTTCACTAGCAGTTTGACCATGTCCAATGGGTGAGTTTGTCATTTGAACTATTGTGCAAGTAATTTTATATGACCACGGAATATGTTAACTTGATTAATGCCACTGAATGGAATTTTATACTTTGAGCTTAGCTGTGGGAATGATTAGAGAAACATTGTCTTAGTCTACTGATGTGATTTATCCTTGATTATATATTCTTGGGATCCGTGATGATGTGGACCATGTATGGATGATTATTGATGGTGATTTATGGTCCCACATGTTTGATGATGATATCATATGATGGACATATGATGCAGATGATGTTTGATCCATTTCAGCAGGTTTATTATTATTTCAGATCAGCAGATTATACATTGTCCATATATGGTGGACCCTACAGCTGGCCCATTAGGGCAACCCAGGGTGTATGAGTACTCATTCCTAGTGGATTTGGGTCTTCTGGATCCATTGAGACACTTATCTTTCAGTTCCGGGCACTTCTGACAGTGATTGATGCAGTTTTACACTTGTTGACCAGATTTGGGGCTGATTTCCCAGCCTGAGCAGCAGGGGCCCCGAGAGGCCAGTTCACCTAGGGCGCTGATGATGGAGGGGGTGGTCCAGCCACTTGTTATTACCATTTATCCCCCCTTCCGGAGAGCCTGGTGGGCTCAGATTGACAGCGCTAGCACCCTAGGAGGCAGTTTTGGCACTTTCACAGTTCCCGAGGCAGTTAAAAAAATGGGAAAAGGTGGTCACTGAGGAAATCGATTTGGGAAATTGAGGCAAGGTTTTGGCATTTGGTTTTCACAGAGGTCTTCCAGGGCGGCATCACTACCTTCCAGTCAGTTTTCACCATGTGGGTATGCCCAGATTGATCACAGGAGGACATCTACTGCTTGACTGTCATGGATTCTGAGGACAGTTTCGGTCATTTTTATTATATTGGACATATTTTATTATTTTTATTGTGCCTTGGGGATGAGCTAGTAAGGATTAAAACCTCCTAGCCCCACCATGAGCTTATATTGTTATGTCCTAGTCACCATGAGGTGGATTTTGATGCTTATATTGTCTCTTGTGGATGACGTCACCCCTCATTGTACCTTTTTAGTGGGGGCGCTATCATTATGTGGGTGATCCATGTGATATATGGTTATGATTTATTATTAGCCATTGATTATGTTGTGAGATCTTTTAATCTCAACCACTCATTTCAAAAAGTGGTTTTGAGATCTAGGGTTTTGGTCTTTATTATCCTATATAAGGAGGAGACCCCCTCATTGTAAAACTCATCTAGAGATTTTTGGCTCTTGGCTCTTGGAATAAAATTTCTATCTTTTGGAGTACATGCTTGGATTGGAGTGGATGTTGGTTGTTTCGATTGTAAATGCTATTGTCCATTGCACTGGAAGATCTATTGTAGCTATCTTGCATATTTGCCATATTTTATTTGCAGGTTAAGAGGGCGATTTTGGACAAGGGCGAATTGGTGGGGAGGCTTGCCCTTCAATCTTGGAAGAAGTCGTTTTGGTTTGACAGGGAGTAGTTTTGCCTTTGTGTCAACTATTCTATGTTTCTCTCTCTCTCTTGCTTGCATCTACCTTCAATTTGTTAAACTAATTGATGCTTTGCTCCTTGGCTTGACAGGTTAGAAGGAATCACATGTGGCTTGGAAAAATCGATTTGACAAGAGGGCTTCAACAATTCTCCATTTGATCTTTGGCAAAGTAATCCTCGTCTCAACTAGCATTCATCTCTTCATCCAGGTATGTTCCAAGAGGTATGATCTTCTCTTCCTTGAATCTTCCATAATTTCTAGATCATAAAAACCCTAATCAAAATTAAAACCCTTATTTTTGGTATTTTTCAGATCTACTTAGATCTAGCCTTGCAATTGAAAAGATATCAAAAACCCACCTCTATAGGATCCACCCCTAGTTGGATCTATAGTTTGGTGGTGATTGGCTAAAAATTGACACACTTTTCAATGCAAAAAGCCTTCTTGAGCCTAAATCGATTTTCCTAAGAGAAGCTTGTTGGGTTAGATCTAGCACATGGGTAGGTGAGATCTCACTTGATTTGAAATCTAGACACTTGATAACCTATACCCACGTCTTTACTTTGGTGAAAACTACCTTGTGGACATCTCTCCATGTTTTAAGGGGTTGAAACCCCCTTTTGTTTCTCTTGGTATCTTAAAACTTAGATCTACTAAGATCTAGCCATTGGGTTCACTTGAAATTTTGAACATACATAGATCGGGGCACTAGTATCCCAAATCTACAATTGGGTGGCCATTGGACTTGATTTGGTCCACCAAACCCACTTTTTGGCCTTCCTTGAGCAAATCGCACCCCCTTGAAAATTTGAGTTTGTCCACTTCTAGGAGGTGGGTGCTTGAGATTTTCGTGGATTTGGAATCCCCATGCTTTGAAACCTAGGTCCATACTGTCTTTTTGTCACGATCCGCTTTGGGGGTTGCATTCCTTGTTTCAAGGGATTGTGGTCCACTTAGGATAATCACTTAAAAACCTAGATCTAGTAAGATCCAACCATTGGATCTCATCCAAACCACTTGACTTGGCTTCTAGGTGTCCCGATCTACACTTTGACATCCTTCTTGACCCCATTATCCCACTTAACAAGGCACTAGTCCATCACCAAGCAAGTCGCACTTCTTGGGATTTGTGTCAAACCCTAGATCTAACACATGGGTACTCCTAAAACCAACTTCAACTTATAGATCTAGCCTATACCTAACCTATAGTACCAACCTCATACCTAACTTCACCTTGTGGGTCCATCTAGAACCATTTCACACTTCCCAAGAAAACAATACCCACTTGTGAAAGCACATGGTACTATACCTAGTAATCATACCCCACCATGTGGCCTAAACCATACATAGGTTGAAACACTAACTATCCATTACACCACCTTCAACCATTCCTTAACCATTAGGTCCACTTTGCCTTGCATTGGTTTCCGTAACCCATCATTTACCTACCCTTAGAAACCTTTGTTTGGGTCCAATCAACTGTGATTGGGGTATAGGGTCTCCCCCTTGGTCTAGTTACACCTTGACCTAAAGCGAAGAGTGCCTTGGTTGACGTGACTCCCGCATTGCATTGGGAACCGTGGCATCTCTTGGGTCACCTCTTTAGTTGCCTATCTCCTCTACCGTCCCGGATGGGATACTTCTAGGGGCAACTACAAGTTGTGTGATAACAGGATCCAAGGAGTGTTCACCGGGTTGTTGTAAAGCATGTTCTGAGGTACCTGAAGAGTACAGTGGATTTTGGGCTCAAGTTTCAAGCGAATCAAAAGTTTAACCTGCAAGGTTATGTTGATTTAGATTGGGAAGGAAGTGTTGCAGATAGGAAGAGCACATCTGGGTTCTGCCTCAGTATGGGATCATGTGTGATTTCTTGTTTCAGCAGGAAGCAGTCCTGCGTAGCACTAAGTACAGCTGAGGCAGAGTATGTTGCAGCTTGTTCAGATAGTTGTGAGGCAGTATGGCTACGGAAGCTACTGTCTGAGTTATTTGATCTCCCGTTGGATGATACTGGTATCTTTTGTGATAACCAGAGTTGTGTGAAGCTGTCTGAGAACCCAGTGTTTCATGATAGGTCAAAACACATAGAGATCAAATATCACTATATCAGGGATATGGTGCAGAGAGGAGCTATGAAGCTCCTGTATGTTGCAACGGACGAGAAAATTGCAGATCTACTGACGAAGCCACTAGCCAGGGTGAAGTTTGAGTACTTCAGAGAGAGGCTTGGCGTTCTTCAGATCGAGGACACTTCAAGGAAGAAGTGATGGACACATTTGTTGAAGCCATTCCAAGCATGTTGGAAGGAGGATCCTTCACATGGTTGTGGATGTAAGCGCTAGATGATGAGCATCAGGATGATGTTCTGTTTTCTGCTGTGTATGATCAGTTGGATCATTTTTATATGTATGTATGCATCATGTTGGATGCTGGATATGATCAGTTGGATCAATTATATGTATATGTGTGTACGCATCATGTTGGATGCTGGATATGATCAGTTGGATCATTTATATGTATATGTGTGTACGCATCATGTTGGATGCTGGATATGATTAGTAGGATCATTTGTATGTATTTTGTATGCATCATGTTGGATGCTTGGACCATGTATCTATATATGTATCAGGTGGATACATTGTATGATCAGGTGGATCATGTATGGTGATATGTATCATGTATTTGTACTTCTATCAGGTGGATCATGTATGGTGATATGTATCATGTATTTGTACTTCTATCAGGTGGATACATTGTATGATTAGGTGGATCATGTATGATGATATGTATCAGGTAGATACTTGGTATGCATCAGGTAGATGCATTATATGATCAGGATGATCGTGGATGACGAGCTTCAGAATGTTGCTCCAGATGACATGCAGCAGGATGTTGCAGTGATGATGATCAGGATGATCATGTGTACATCAGGATGATGTATGGTGAGTATCAGGTTGATACTCTATGGCCGTGGATCAGGTTGTGTAGATGAGCATATAATTTGGCCCTGAGAGATTTGCAGATAGTCTTTCAAGGTTTTGCCTATGGCATGTAATTCGTGCCTTGGGATATCTGGCAAATGCTCTTTCGAGGTTTTGCTTGGGAGGACATATAATTTATGCCCTGGGAGATCTGCAGATAGTCTTTCGAGGTTTTTCCTATGGCATGTAATTTGTGCCTTGGGATATCTGGAAGATGCTCTTTCGAGGTTTTGTCCTATGGCATGTAATTTGTGCCCTAGGAGATCCGATTGGTTAAGCCGTGTGCTCGTAATCAGTCCTGGGATGCTCTTTCGAGGTTTTTCCATGACCACATGTAATTTGTGCCCTGGGAGATCCGATAGGTTGATCCTTGTCCTCGTAATCAGTCCTGGGATGCTCTTTCGAGGTTTTGTGGTGACCACATGTAATTTGTGCCCTATGAGATCCGATAGGTTGAGCCTTGTGCTCGTAATCAGTCCTAGGATTCTCTTTCGAGGTTTTGTGGTGGGGTCACATGTAATAAGTCCTGGAGATCTGGACAGGATGAAAAAGGCCTCAGATGCTCTTTAGGGTTCTTGCTAGTCAAGAGAATCTTTTAATGTTTTGTGACACACGTAATAAGTCCTAAGATTTCCACAGTATGGCCAATGATGACGAAGACCTACAGGTGGTGGGCCTACATCCAGTATGAAAAAGGACTGGCTCTGTAGAACTTCCTATGACAAGTAGATTCAGAGATTGATGAGATAGCAGCAGCAGTGACTCAATGATGATTATCCAGTGATGATGATCCAAAGAAGATGACTTGTGCTAGAAGACCTGTGTTGAGAAATACCTTCCTAGTTAAGAGGGAGTGTTGATGTATATGTAACTTCGGAATGTATTTCACATATATGTATATTGTATTTCTATAGAGATGTTATTATTCCTCTATACGAAAGTGGTTGTATTCCTAGAGAGATGTTATTATTCCTCTATACGAAAGTGGTTGTATTCCTATAGAGATGTTATTATTCTTCTATACAGAAGTGTCGTCATTTATATTGTAAGTGTCGTAACTTATACTTGATGGGTTATTAGACCACCTTGTTGGGGTCATCCCTATATAATTCATGTGGGTCAAAGGGTTATTAGACCACCCTAGTGGGGGTCGGCCATGTGGGTCAAAGGGTTATTAGACCACCCTAGTGGGGGTCGGCCCAGTCAGCATTATGTTAAGTGGTTAAGTTGAGGCTGACCTAGTTGAGTAAAGGTCAAGTCAAGTTAGTGTATAAATAGAGAGTGTGTCTCTCTCATTTTACACATTCTATTCTCTCACTCACACTTGGGAGAGTGGCGCACTTGTGAAGGAGGAGGCTCTGCTGCTAGGAGAAGACTATCTCTTGTATTCTGGTTGTATCATTGCTCTATCTATCTTGAGGAAGTTATTGGGGTTTTTCACCTTTATGGTTTTCCCCAAGTAAACTCTGTGTCTCTTGTGTGCTTGCATTATTGTGTCCATGATTGTTATGCTGTAGATTTGATGTACATGTTGTTCTCTCAGTTAAGATCCTAGATCAGATTGAAGTAAATTCTGAAAATTTAACAATATCCCCTCCCGCGGACCCAATTCTTGGAAGGGAACATGATGCCAATCGGCTTTTACATAAACTCAGCCCATTAAATTCACAGCAATTAAAATCAAATGTGTGCAGATGCAATTTAAAGCAAACATGCACAGCGGAATAACATCATCCACACACATTACATGATGCCATTCAATTTAACACAGCCAACAAATTAATAAATTTGCAGAAGTAATTGCATATAAGAAAATACTCATCTTGTTGTAATGTTGTCCCAAACAACTAGCTATGTCACTGCAACGTTCCACCCAACCATAGGCCAGTTGTGTTCATCAATTCTCTCAACACAACTACCACCCCCGAGCTGGGCATGATTCTTACAAGGAAAAGGGAACATTCCAGCTCATGCACAGCCAAAGCGATAGAAACCCATCTCAAGCCCAACCTTCTTTTACACACAGCAACTCAAACTAGGGATGGATACCCATTTTCAGCAATGGGATTTGCAATTACAATGGCCATAGGTTTTCCCAAAAACATGGGCACACCAAAAACGGATTAGGGGTGAAAAAATCGTCCACAGGGAACCAACCAGATTTTCCATGGGTATTTTGGGCATCTAAATGGCCAAAACGGCCCCAATGAAACCCCAAATCAAGCTCCCATACTCCCAACCACTCTGCAACACAAAAACGCCCTCTTTTCCCACTGAAAACCAGGAAGACACGTGAAAAACATGGAGGAAAAACGCCCAGCAGTCCCAAAAATGTGAGAGAGGCAAAACTAGTTCATGGGTAATGGCTTGGGGAGCAATTCATGGTTGTTTTCTTGCCCAAGAAGCAAAAATCATTTTTCCATAAAGGGTGGCTTTCCCATACTCAAATTTGGACAGCCATACCTCCCATTCCCAAGGCATTAACTGCCTCAACCAATTCTTGGGAGAAAATGAATGATTGGGTACAAAGTCAACATGGGTAGTTGAGTGTTTGATGGGTTATCTCATTGACGCTTGGCTTGACTTGATTGGCTTAAGGGTTTGAATGTTTTCCCTCCCAATTCCTTGTAAAATCATGCCCCCATCTCTTGTTGCATTGCATAGCTAGTTGTGGATATTTTATTAAAATGCATATTTACATGATATTCATAATTCCATTGTGCATGGCTAGCACGTAAACCATATGCACCAATAAAATCGATGGCGGGGCCTTGGCCTTGAGCTCCTCACCACAATTTTATAACAATATTACATCATTTACATTTTAATATAATGTGGTCAAACTCGGGATATTACAGGTACATGCAAGATTGGTGCACTTGTTAACAATCTTTTCAATTCTACAAAAATATCATTGCATTGACTGGTCCCTTCATATTGGATCCCCATGTGCTACAGGTTGGTAATGTATTTTTCAATCTTGGAAAAACCTTCCATGAATCTTCAGTAATACCCCACTAACCCCATTAATCTATGCACTTCAAGTGCATTCTTTGGAATCATCCAATCCTTGATGGAATTTACTTTTTCTGGTTCTATTGGGATCCCTTTCCCTGATATAATATGTCCCAGATAGTGAATGTCATTATGGAAGAAATATCACTTTGACAATTTACCATATAATTTATGTTCCCTTAAGCATGAAAAAACTAAGTGTAAGTGCTCCTCGTGCTCTTTTTCATTTTTAGAATAGATAAGAATATCATCTAAAAATACCTACATGAAGCAGTCCAATTACTTATGGAAAACACTATTCATGAGGCTCATGAATATAGCTGGTACATTAGTTGAACCAAATGGCACCGCTATGAACTCGTAATTCCCAAATTAAGTTTGTAATGCAGTCTTGGGAATGTCACCTTATTTCATCTTAGCTAGTGATACCTCGATCACAAATTGAACTTATAGAAAATTGAAGACCCTTTCAACTGGTCAAAGAGTTCATCGATCCTAGGTATCGGGTAGCTATTCTTCAACGCAGCTTTGTTCAAGTCCATATAATCTATACATAAACACAAAGAACCATCCTTCTTATTAACGAAGATAATCGGTGCACCCCATGGCAAAGTACTAGGTCTAATGAGTCCCAATTCTAGTAGTTCTCTTAATTGTATTTGCAACTCACAAAGTTCCAGTGTTGTCATCCTATAAGGGGTCTTTGAGATTGGCTCTGCATTGGGTTTCAATTCGATCGTAAACTCGAGTTCTCTTTCTGGAGGTAACCTGGGTAACTCATTTGGAAAAACATCCTTGACCTCATATAGAACTGGGTAAGAGTTTAGAACGCCCCCCTTCTCCTCACATACTACTTCCACTACAAATAATTGACACCCTTTCCTTATACATCACCTTTCTTTCATCGTCGAGACGAAATGAAAATACACCTTTCTTTTAAAGCCCTAGATTTGAATTGCCCTTCCTTCATTGTGAAGGCATAACACTTTCTTTGCATAACAATCTAAGAAAGCTCGATGAGATTCTAACCAATCCATGTTGATAATGAGGTCATATGTCCCTAAGGTGGTGACATATGCCTCCAACTTAGTAGTGCATACTCCTAGGTCGACCCAACACTCCTTCACCTTAGTTCCTACAACTTGTTTTACCCCTGAAGCCATTTCATCCAAATTAAAATCATCGTGCTTGCAGGATGCCAAACCACATCTATGATGTTGGAGGAGTACCATAGGTTAAATTATATGAGTTGGTATGTTGGGTCATATCCTTGCTTCCCTTCAAATTTTGGAATACTGGAGAGAATTTTCGAAGGCATACCTGGCCAAGTTGGAGAATAACAGATGGGGTCATCAATCAAGTTAGCTAATTCAGGTAGATTTAAGCTTGCCATGAAAGGAATTTTTGTATGATGGTTTGGTCTCGCCATATTGTTGTGTGTGTTTCTCCCTCTAGGAGGTGAGGGTGGTGATAATGGCGGTATCACTTCTCCAAAATATGGAGAAGATGGGGGGTATTCCCACTGAGGGGTGGGGATGGGGTGTTGCTTCTTCTATGAGAGGAATATGCAAGGGGTGTTGTATGATATCCAAGGGGAGACAAGGGAGAGTTAATAAAGGAACATCCTCTCCTAGTTGATCCTAAAAATGTTTCCTGAGAATGTACCTAGATAGAGTATATTTGCCATGAACCACAGGGAGTGAATGGGAAAACACCTCTATGGAGAGGAGAAATTCCTTGTAGTATGAGAGACCGACTATGATTTATTTGTTCCTCAATATTGATGGTCTATGTGATCAAGTGAGAGTGGTAATAGGTATAACACAAATGAACAAATGCAAAAATATGCCAACCACAACATATGCAATTTGGTTCAAAGCGAATGATAGGTGCTTGAGTCTTTGTGTGAGTAGTACACAAGTTGGATCTTTTCTAATTATGAGTTAGGTGATATTGTAATAGAAATAAAACAACATGTAAATTCCCTATAAGATGTAACATCCTTTCCTCTAAAAAGTCACTAATCTTTCCAATAGATCACCTACCATTGGTGATGAAATCCTTTGACATTTGCCTAATGAATGTATGATAGATTCATTTATCAAGTCAGGATTTGGGGCCATGTTCTTGAAGGGTTGGCAACATTTCCAACAAAAAATGAGATCTGACTTAGTAGTCAATTTCACTCACAATTTCTCCATAGAGATATACTAGGTTTTGGACACTAAGATACCTGTGTCAAGTGTAGATAAGTGGTTCTTCCTTTGTGGTAAAGTGTTGTATCCAAAAAAATCTGAGTGACTCTTTGTGACAAGCACATACAACTATACCTTAACTTTCACATCCTTGGGAATCGTGCCTTCTTATTCGGGTTGTATTTGACACTTGCTGAAAGAAGGATTTTAAGTACCCTATAAGTCAACACTTCTATGTCTCAAAATAATTTAAAAATATTGGTGGGAATTGTTTGGATGCCTATCCCAATCAATTATACTTAACTATAATGTTTATTTTGTGACGTCATGTGGAGGATTTTAGTTGGTTGGAGAGTTACAATTGCAATGTTTATTTTCAAAGGTCCAAATTTGATTAAGCAGTGTGAGAGAGGTATTTCAAACTTTCATATCATTATAATCCACCCAACTAAAAAAGAGTGCAATATGGAGAGCATACTATATGTAAAAGAGTATTTCAGTCTCCCAGTGTGTGCCTAAGTGGAAATCACACATGTGTTTGGAAAGCAAATGGAATTGAAATTTGAAACCAACTAAAATAACATAAAGTAAAGACACATAGGAATCTACTTTATTGAAACTCTTTGGAAAATAAAAACTTCTAAAATATGCTTAAATGAAGTAAAAGTGTGTGAAGGAGGTATTTCAAACATACCATCCTTTTCTGATTTGCCAAGATCACTAGGAGCGCAAGGCAAAGAGCATACTTCAAGTAAAGGATTATTTAGGTCCTTTGCTTGTGTGAGGAAAATGAACTAAACTATATTGCATAAAACAAAGAAATAAGCAAGAAGCAAAAGATTTATAACTAGAGATAGTAAAATCTAATTTCCTAGACTAACAATTGCAATGAGATGAAAAGCATAATCATTTAGTCTCTAGTGAGTATTTGTTGAAATATTGTAACTTCGAAGAATATTCTATTGTATTTTATTAATGTAATTTATTCGTAGATGTTTTATTCCTCCGTCGGGATGTTATTATTGTATTTGATTATGTAAATTCATTGAGGTAAATCCTCCTTTCTAAGTTGGGGCATTAGATCCCCCTAGAGTCAAATGTAATGGGGTTTTTAAGTCCCCTAGAGGAGTCGGCCCAGTCAGTATTAATTGAGTGGTAAAGTTAGTTGAGGCCAACATGTCAAGTTGTAAAATTAAAGTAGAAGTGGATGTATAAATAGATAGCTAGGCTCTCTCATTTATTCATTCATTCACACACACACTCACTTGTGTAATTCGCATAGGAGAGAGAGAGAGAGAGAGAGAGAGAGAGAGATGAAAGGAGAAGGAGCACTTGTTTGGGGTTTTGTCTTTGTACTTTTGATCATCTATATTGAGTAATTTTTGTTGGGTTTTCTTCCCCTAGAGGGTTTCCCAGGATAAATTTGTGTCTCTTGTGTTGATGTTGTGCTTGTTATTCTTTCAGTGATCATGTATATTCTATTGTTGTGAAATTGAAATGAATACTGATGTTATATATCTTATCATATTGAATATTAACATGGTATTAGAGCTAGCCTAAAGAAGGCAATGTATGGCATTTTCGACACTTGTTTCACTTGCGACAATTTGAAAGCTAGGGATTTGTATAGAAAAAACTAGTCATGTTGGAATTTTTCGCTATAAATAACTTTTGGAGAAGTTTCAGGATCTAAAACTTGGAAACGATGAATATGAAATGTTCATGTACCTTGTGTCCAAGTTTCAGCCTCATATCCGTTTTACTTTGTGATATGTGATCTGTAAAAGTTAGGGTTTCTGCCTCTTCCAGAATGCAGCCCTAAACAGGTGACCTAGGGAAAAAGGTCATATATCGGGATAGGAATATCCAAATGGAATTCCTTAAAATGTGACAGTTAAGGAACAGAATTTAGTTTCACAGGTCCGATTATCAAAGGCCAAAGTTGAAACAGTGACACGTGGCACTCTGTACAAATTCTCTATACTGTTTCATCCCATAAACAGGTCATGTTGGGAAAATTAGAATATATCTCTCATGGAGAATCCAATGAAGCTCAAATATGTGGGGTTGGAAATATGACAGTTCAAGATACCACAGGACCAAATTTCAAACCCTGAGGATCTGAAATTTCAGAGATACACCAGAAACAATAAGGCACATCTGAAATAGCTCAATGGAGGAAATCAAAGAAGAGGAGGAAGAAGCTCTCACTTAGGGTTTTCTTTTTTTAGGTATGTAAGGACCTGATAAAATGTTGGAGACACCTAATGCAACATTGGAAACTTTGAAAATGGATTTGGAATCCCTTCATCATATATATTAATCTTCCATCAAATGTTGCGGGAGGAAGAAGATTGAAAATTAGTTTTGTTTTTTTTTTGGGTTCTACAAGTAAGAAGAAACCCTAGCAATGTTGTGAGACTCATAGGGAAGAAATGAAGGAGGTTTAAATGGAATTGGTATTCTATCATCCTAGCACCATGAATATATATAATATGTTTGCAAGTGATCTACCTTGGACGATTAGGATTTTACCCTTATAGAGAAGACTACAAGCAATCTCGACAGGTATGACTTGAGGAGATGCATGTATGTTTTGAAATCTATTTTATTTATCCAAGGATTAAGTTCATGATGTGTTTGTATTCATATTATTGATGTTAGTACAATCATGGTTAATTTTATATTTGTTTGATCACCTTAGTAAAAGTATGAATTCATGTGAATGATAGAATACATTCATTGATTAAGGGTTATGACACTTATGATTGTACTAATGCACTTGTGGTGTTGTATGAGGATGATGTTGTCTGCTAACATGAAAGGTACATGAAGAAAGACAAATCAAGTTCTAGATCAAGAATATATGACCATGATGACATGAATACAAAGACTCATCCATAGTCTTTGATCACATAGAAACTCTACTTACTAGGATGGATAGAAGTTCAAAGACATATAATCATGATGTTATCATAAAGGGAAAATAGAGATCAAGAAGGAGGCAAACACACAAACATAAAAGATAAGTATTTGAGTTGTTATTTGAATTACTTCTTGAATCTATGAATAATTAATGATATTGCTCGTAATAATTGTATGCATATTTGTATTCCTAGAATCAGGAAATATATCATGCATAGTGTAAGTATTCATATACCATTGAACAGTATACTACTAATATGCATATGATGGGTAAGTTGGACAAACATTCCATTGTTGCTTGTCTAGAATGAAACCTCTTTTCTAACATGATGGGAGTTGTGCACGCTCTTGATAGTATGCTCTAGTAGAGATAGAAGGCATCTAGATAGCCATTGTATGCATACATGATATGGAAAAGTGTTGTGCCAAAGTATTTGTCAAGATAGTTGCATAAATATGTGAATCATATCAGTATGCATAATAGGTTATCATTGAAATGTCAACATGGTTTGATAATTATGAACTGTTACTAATCATGTAATTGAATTTGATTTGTAGGAAAGATCTTTTGCTATGATCTACAAAAGAAGGATGATGAACACTTGTTCTGAAGAACAAGTGATGACTATTCAACAAGAAAACTTACAAATCAAACATACTATAGAAGTACAAAGCAAGGCTCGTGGCTAGAGGATTATCTTAGAAAGAGGGAGAGGATCATGATGAGATGTTTGCTTAAGTGGCTAGACACACTTCCAGAGATAGATTACACCCATGGATGACAAGCCTGTTCTTTTGAATGGTGTAATTAAAGAAGAAATGCATATCGAGCAAACTCCCAAGATCTAAAAGAGAATCACATGATTGAAGAAGGATTTGTACGGGTTCAACAGGTACCCAAGATTGATAGTCATTTGACAAGCTTGATGATCACCACGGGTGATGTGGATTTCAACCTTTGCTACAAGGTTGAAGATGGTTTCTATATACAAATGACATGCTTCTCTCAGATGGATGCAATAAGGAACTCACCATAGAGTTCGAGTGATCTTGAGGCTCATATCAGTAGACCCATCTAACGGGAGATGGAATGAATAGATATGCAGAAGATCACTCAATGCAGAGTGGGCATGATGTTCAGTCACAGAGGGAGGAAAGTACTCAGATGTAGAAGACTCCACTTCAGAGGGAGTAGATCTTAGAGTTAAAGAATCTTGGCATGATTCTTGTGATTAGATATGTGGCCGAGATTTTTCATTAGCCAAGGAAAATGTGAAGTAGAGATCTGGGATGATGGATGGTGGTTTCTACAATTTATAGACAGATGATGTATTTGACGAATACCAGGTTGAGCCTAGACGTGTTCACCTAGTAGCTGCAAAGCATGTGATGAGGTACCTGAAAGGTACGATATACTTTGGTCTATACTATGTTGGAGATCATGACTACAGATTGTATGGTTATACATATGCAGATTAGGCCGGAAGTGTCTCAGACAGGAAGAGAACCTCAGGTGGGTGTTATTGTCTGGGATCCGCCATGATCTCATGGTTTAGCAGGAAGCAGTCCATTATTTCTCTCAGTACAGCTGAAGCAGAGTATATAGCAACTTGTTTTGCTAGTTGTGAGGCCATATGGCTTCAGAAGTTGATGTCAGGACTATTTGACCTGGAGTTGGATACCACAGTGATTCTATGTGACAACCAAAGTTGTATAAAGATGACGAAGAAACCATTGTTCCATGACAAGTCAAAGCACATAGAAATCCGGTATTTTTATATACGACATATGGTACAAAAGGGAGCTATAAATATCTAGTGTGTGAGCAATAATGAGCAAGTTGTTGATGTGTTAACTAAGCCTCTGTCTCGAGTGAAGTTTGAGTACTTTCGTGACAAGCTTGGTGTGGTTCGAAAGGACCTTCCTTGAAAGGGGGAACAGTGCTGATGCTGGTGATGATGATGTTGCAGTGGGATTGTATCATCCCTGGACACATGGCCTAAAGGGATCCTAGACTCTTGTCTCCGAGAATGTGATGATGATGATGTTGCAGTGGGATTGTATCATCCCTGGACACATGGCCTAAAGGGATCCTATTGGCACCCCAACAAATCCCCTTAATTTTTACAAAATAAAGGGGCCCCCGTGTAAATTTTGTAAATACTTAGTTTTTGGTTTTCTTTTTTTTGCTCGATTTGATAGATCATTTCATGGATTTCTTTCATCGATCCCTCACTCTTTGCGACTCTGTTGGCTTAGCTTTCTTCAGATAGAGATTTGGTGGTTTGACTTATGTGCATCATCTACATCTTCTTACTTCTTGGATTCTCTTTAACACTTTAATGCCTTTATTTAAACTTATTTGAGCCAATTATAATATTTTTCTAAAGCCTTTAATTTCATTTAAAATGAAATTCCATTGGATAATAGTATTTTACTTTCCTTATAATTTATTTATTTTTTCATAAAAACTAATTTTATTAAATATATAAAAGATGTAAAGTCTTATATTTATATCAATTATACAAACAAGCTTTTCTCTCTATAATTATCATTTCAATAACTTTATTAATATTTTGATATAAACCTTATTATGGTCCTTCATGATTAATCATAATAGGAAACCTTATTTAAAAGAAACATGCACGTGTAACTTTTTGAAGTCCACACATCAAACCTTACCTTTTGAAATATGATATTTTAATCTAAAATTTCCTTTTACTTTATATTTCATCATGAATTCTTAATATATTTTATTAAACCACAAAACATAAGTTTCTTAAACAATATCAAATACATGGACATTTCTTTTATAAAGTATTCATGTTGGCATATAGGTGGAATACACGAGAGGATTGATAAAGCTGTACACATTGAGCTAGACTCCATTTTCCAAGGTTGAAGCCTACGAATTATAAGATATATATAAACAAGACTAAGGAATATGATTATCATATCGTGAATCTTAATCCTCCATACGTATTCATACAATTTTGTGTCCAGAGGATTGCCGACCATAAATGTTATTTAGCCTTCCACGTGGATGCTTGGCAAATAGCTAAAACTTGCAGATGTTGAGAATGATTCACCAATTAATGAAATAATTATTTTTGTGCAGATCTCATCAAAGAGGAAAACAAGACTATTGGTCCATCACGTCATCAAGGAACTTCCACGTTTTTGTCTTGTTCCCAACAGAGTATCCATCCACCATGCAAACGATCACTTGGCTATTTTGGAGAGATCGTCGGTGTTCACACTGCCATATGTAAATAACAAAAATTGTAGGGATTACATAAATATGAATGTTAGGATATTTCTATACTCCATCCTAGTCCTACCAGCATTTTCATTATTTGCAGTTTCATCCTTGCATGTATTTCTGCATGCATGCATGCAATTGCATGCATCCCAGACATCAATCCCAACACCTATCCCTTAGCTAGCTAGCCCCAGGAGCCTCTCATGGATCATTCTTAGCCCTCCTAGAGCTTAATGCGCCCTTCTTCCTTGATTTTAGGAAGCCACTCGCCCTCTCTCACCTACCACTCAGTTTCACTTCAGTTAATTGAGTTATCTTTAGTTATTTCCTTAATTTAAGGAAAGACTGACTCTCAACTGACTGTATCACTCCGATGGACCTCCAGTGAGACTAGACTACCCATTCTGACTCCAGTTAGCTCCTCATGCGCCCTCCACTGAGCCTCCTTCATTCAGTTGGTGCCAGTTACACTCAGTTACACCTACCACACTCAGTTAGACTCAGTTTGACTGATGGTTGACAGTTACTTGTGCATTGATGACTCCACTGATGATGATGAAGACTTCTAGTTGTGCTTCGATGACACTCCAGTGATCTTTAGATCTCTCCATGAAGGCTAATTCGAATTGCCACCTTGGCATTCGAATCCTCATGCATTGTATTATTTATTTGTCCATTTGTGATTAATGAATGAGTGTGTGTGAAGTTATTTTGCTTCTATCCAAGTTCTACTGTATTATTATTATGTTGCTCATTTTACTGCATTGACCACTCTTAATCTTATTCCTAAATTCTTTCATTGTGAGGTATACATCATCTCTTAGATCTGTTGTGAGGATTTTCACATGGTATCAGAGCATGTTGAGAGTATTGTTTATCTCCATTCCTAAGAGTTTTTTGCAGTTTATTATCAAGATTTCGAGTGCAGCAGTTTCTGCACTTTTCCAACAGTAGCAGTTGCAGACTTTTCTATTATTTTTGCAGGTCTTCTACAGCTTCCATGTATTCAGAAGAAATTCATCCTCTTTCTCCATTCAACTATGATGAATGGAAACCAAAAATGATAGCATATTTGAAGAGCCATGATCTCTTTGATTATTGTTTTGAAAGAGAGTTCGAATCCTCTGAAGAAGAGATTGACTGGTTAAATAAAGGTGACAGTGTCTATGCAACAATGATGGTTGCTATGCCTCGTTGCTTGAGGCACCACTTCATTGATTCTGTTGAATCTCCAATAGAGCTATGGGCCCAACTGGATGTAATATTTGGAAAACATAATGAAGGAATTAGTCCAAACCCTTTCGAGAGAAAGCAAAGTGATGCATTTGCCCTCCTTGATGATCTCATTAATTATGAATCAGTATCAAACATATCTCATATTGAAGTTAGCCACAAAGAAGAAGAACTTGCAGATTCTACACTCATGCTCCAAATTTCTTCTATTTCAAATTTTGTGCCAGCTCACACTCTAGAAATTGTAGAGGTTCCTAAATCTTCTCTTGCACCAAAGTCTATTGGTTTGCATCATGATCACATGAATGTTTCGGAGGTAAAATCAACCATTGGAGGTAATGCATTCGCTCTCCTTGATCAATCACCTCTTACTTACTACTATATGATCATTATTTCATGCTTTTAGAAGGTTAGTGAAGATGATGGCCATTGCCATTCGCTTGGGATAATTTCTCATGCATTTGCTGGTTTAGATCTCACCTCAAATGGTTCAAAGGAGATCTTACACAACCATGATTCAAGTCTTGGATCTTATTTGGATTCCAAGCAATCACTGATATTAGATGGTTCTTTGGGGCATAATCTCACCCATGATGGCCATTGCCATTTGCTTGGGATAATTTATCATGCATTCAATGGTTTAGATCTCACCTCAAATGGTTCAAAGGAGATCTTAAGAAACCATTTTTCAAGTTTTGGATATGATTTGGATTCAAATCATTTACTATCATGTGATGGTTCTTTTGGGCATAATCTCACCTATGATGGTTCGAAGGAGAAGACAAAAGACTATCTGCACATTCATAGATTTGATCCTACCTCAACGGATTCGAATCACAGGTTCAAAGATCATCCTCATACTTTTGGATTTGTTTTCATCACATTCGATCTGAAGAGCAAGTACAAGCACATGCTTTCAGAGCATGATCCACTTCTTCCCAAGAAGAAAATACCTCCAGACATATGACCAAGCATCACACTTGCTTGAGTTTGGAGCATTTATTTTTGTGTGTGCCTTACAGTCTATTTTGAGGGGGGGTATTTTTCCCATGAGGTTTTCCCCATTTCCTCTGTTTATTGACTGTTATTATTATTCATTTGTATTGGGTGAACTTTGGTCTCAGTTACCAGGGCCCAGGATGGATTAAGGAGGGTTTTAGGATATTCCTATACTCCATCCTAGTCCTACCAGCATTTTCATTATTTGCAGTTTCAGTCTTGCATGCATTTCTGCATTCTGCATGCATGCATGCAATTGCATGCATCCCAGTCATCAGTCCCAGCACCTAGCCATCAACGATCTAGCCCCGGGAGCTTCTTAGAGATCAGTCTTAGCCCTCCTAGAGCTTAGTGCTCCCTTCTTCCTTGATTTTAGGAAGCCACTTGCCCTATCTCACCTACCACTCAGTTTCACTTCAGTTAATTGAGTTATCTTTAGTTATTTCCTTGATTTAAGGAAATAATGACTCTCAACTGACTATATCACTCCGATGGACCTCCAGTGAGACTAGATTGCCCATTCTGACTCCAGTTAGCTCCTCATGTGCCCTTCACTGAGCCTCCTTCATTCAGTTAGTATTAGTTACACTCAGTTACACCTACCACACTCAGTTAGACTCAGTTTGACTGATGGTTGACAGTTACTTGTGCATTGATGACTCCATTGATGATGATGAAGACTTTTAATTGTGCTCCAATGACACTCCAGTGATCTTTTGATCTCTCCATGAAGGTTAATTCAAATTGCCACCTTGGCATTCGAATCCTCATGCATTGTATTATTTATTTGTCCATTTGTGATTAATGAATGAGTGTGTGTGAAGTTATTTTGCTTCTATCCGAGTTCTATTGTATTATTATTATGTTCCTCATTTTATTGCATTGACCACTCTTAATCTTATTCCTAAATTCTTTCATTGTGAGGTATGCATTAGCTCTTAGATATGCTGTGAGGATTTTCACAATGCAATCTCCAGATGTACAACAGGATCGTAGTTCTTCAGCATGCTCAAAGAGTTCAAAGTCTCAACAGTTAAGATGGTGGATATGCGTTGGGATAATTCCCTGTTAAATAGAAAAATTAAATGGCCAGCTCGACAAACAACACAACAGATATGCAGTATGTTACACAGAACCAGTTCAACATTTGGAAGGATCTCATCACCTATAAAAGAGGCAACAATTCGACTGTCAAGTGGGGGGAAGCTCTGTAAAGAAGGAAGGAAATTATTTCCCATAGCTTTGTATAGTTACTCCTGTAGAGTTCAGAATTTCTATATGGAGACACATTTGTAGAAGTTTAACACAGTTTTCAGTTATTGCTTTGAGTTTGTGTTGACATTCTCCAAACAACATTGGTTACTAGTACTATCTTGGATTTTCATTTCAACATATATATATATATATAACTTCTGCTAATTTTTTTCCATACATCTTTTTGTCATTTTATGCATGTATACTGTGTTATAATGCATGAATTGATCCTTTTTATTTATGAACACAGATTTTTACATTTATGTTCCATTAATTTCATTATCATTCAATGAAAATTGTTTTTGTCATTATATGATTTATGTTATTAAATACTTAATTTTGTTTCATAGAATATTGATTTTTTATTAATGTTCTTTTGCAACAATATTCATGATTAGAATAGAAATGAATAAGAATTTTAACTCTCTTTATTTATGCTCATGATCAGGATAGGTAGTTTTACAAATAGATTAATTAGAATTTTTTATTTTATTTCATAGTTAAAACCTACAGGATTTCTAGGAGCTACTAAATTTTCGTTTACAGAAATTTTAGCAGCTACTAAATTTTTTGTTTCAACTATTTTAAAATTTCCTCATAGATTAAGTTAGATTGCATCTTAGTTTTTAATTGCATTTTAGGAATTCAGTTAACTAGATTGAGAGACTCTCTCTTTGAGAGCAAACTCATAAGGCAGCAGGGCCTTTGTTCCTGCGAGAGGTAGCTAATGCAAACATTCAAAGAGCTTCTTTAAGCAATCTGAGTGGGTTATCTCTCTGTGTTGGCCTCGGGACAGAAAATCCGGCCAACAGATCCGTAGACTCTTGTCTCCGAGAATGTGATGATGATGATGTTGCAGTGGGATTGTATCATCCCTCGACACATGTCCTAAAGGGATCCATAGACTCTTGTCTCTAAGAATGTGATGATGATGATGTTGCAGTGGGATTGTATCATCCCTGGACACATGGACTAAAGGGATCCGTATACTCTTGTCTCCGATAATGTGATGATGATGATGTTGTGGTGAAAAATCCTAGATTTGATCTAGGTCACATCCAGTATGAAAAATGACTGGCATTGTGGTGGAAAATCCTAGAGTTGATCTAGGTCACATCCCGTATGAAAAAGGACTCGCACTATGGTGGAAAATCCTATATTTGATCTAGGTCAGATCCAGTATGAAAAAGGACTAGCACTGTGGTGGAAAATCCTAGATTTGATCTAGGTCGCATCCAGTATGAAAAAGGACTGGCATTGTGGTGGAAAATCCTAGATTTGATCTAGGTCACATCCAGTATGAAAAAGGATTAGCACTATGGTGGAAAATCCTATATTTGATCTAGGTCATATCCAGTATGAAAAAGGACTGACACTGTGGTGGAAAATCCTAGATTTGATCTAGGTCACATCCAGTATGAAAAAGGACTGGCATTGTGGTGGAAAATCCTAGATTTGATCTAGGTCACATCCAGTATGAAAAAGGACTGACACTGTGGTTCGATTGTATCATCCTTGGACTTCAATCCAGAATGGATCTGGTGAATTATGTCCTTGAGAATGTGGTTGGATTGTATCATCCTTGGACTTCAATCCATAACTGATCCAGTGACTTATGTCCTTGAGAATGTGGTGGGATTGTATCATCACTAGACTTATGTCCTAAAGTGAGAGGGACTGGTCATTCTATAACTGGATCGGGATTGCATCATCCTTGGACTTATGTCCTAAAGTGAGAGGGACTGATCATCCCGTAATTGGATCAGGATTTCATCATCCTTACACTTATGTCCTTAAGTGAAAGGGATTGATCATCCCGTAATTGGATCATGTGATCGAAAGATCAAGATGATGATGTTGTTGATCGAAAGATCAAGATGATGTTGTTGATTGAGAGATCAAGTGTTGCTGTAGACGATCAAGAGATCGAGTGTTGTAGAAGATGAAGACCAGAGATGAAGTCTCAGTGTTGTAGAAGATTATGCTCCAATACTAAATATGTTGAATATATTAAAGATGTTCAAGTAATTGTTCAAGTTGTTGATGTTGTTGAGGAAAAATTCCAATGATTTATAGATGTATAACCTTGATGTTGTTGATGATGCTCTCTCTCCTTGATCTTATAGTTGATGTTGATGTTGTTAGTATAATACCCTTCTCGTTAAGGGGGAGTGTTGAAATATTGTAACTTCAAAGAATATTATATTGTATTTTATTATTGTAATTTATTCGGAGATGTTTTATTCCTCCATCAGGATGTTATTATTGTATTTGACTATGTAAATTCATTGAGGTAAATCCTGCTTTGTAAGTCGGGGAATTAGATCCCCCTAGATTCAAATGTAATGGGGTTCTTAAGTCCCCTAGAGGAGTCGGCCCAGTCAGCATTAATTGAGTGGTAAAGTTAGTTGAGGCTGACATGTCAAGTTGTAAAATTAAAGTAGAAGTGAATGTATAAATAGAGATATAGGCGCTCTCATTTATTCATTCATTCACACACACACTCACTTGTGTAATTCGCATAGGAGAGAGAGAGAGAGAGAGAGAGAGAGAGAGAGAGATCTGCAAGGAGAAGGAGCACTTGTTTGGGGTTTTGTATTTGTACTTTTGATCATCTATATTGAGAAATTTTTGTTGGGTTTTCTTCCCCTATAGGGTTTCCCAGGATAAATTTGTGTCTCTTGTGTTTATGTTGTGCTTGTTATTTTTTCTGTGTTCCTATATATGCTATTGTTGTGAAACTGAATCGAATACTGATGTTATCTATCTTATCATATTGAATCTTAACAGTATTTAAAGGCTTGTTGAAATCCTCAAAGTATTTTATCCTAAAATATTTCAAGAAGTCACTTCTTTACTACCTATCTTGGGCTAAGTTATGTAATTAATAAAGCAAATTATATTGCATGTGAATTATATTTTCTAGTTCATTAGGTAGCCATTGAAACTGCAGATGATTGTGAAAAACATAGATAAAAAGAAAATAAAATACAGAGTCACACAGGAATTGGACCCACAGTCTCACTAATAGCCCAATTACAGTGAAGATAAAGTTACACGGATTTACTTTGTGGGTTACAATGAAATTCAATTGCATGAGTAGCACGTCTTTCCAGGTGATTTCACACAATGTAGCATGTACAAAATGTCGGGAACCGCATTACTAATAATAAAAAAATTCTTGGGAATAGGACTGAAGAAGGATGGTTGCTAAGAAGTTGTACAATGAGATCCTACACCTCCACAACAGGAAAAATAAGTTCTCTACCAAAAGATAACATATGTAACATGTAATGAACAAAAATAAGAGTGGAGTCTCCATAAAGACTATTAAGGAAAAAATGACACAAGGGTGAGCAATCTTCCCTCTTGTCCTTGTAACTTGCAGCCAATGGAATAGTAGTAGATGTGGTTTTGGTAGACCAAGCACTCATGACCTAAAGCAAATTCAACAAACCTAAGCTAAGTTAAAAGAATGAGTACATTGCTCCTTGAGGAAGGAGGAAAAAATGGAGAAACACTTTCCTCTTAGGGGGGGAGAGAAAGGGAGATTTGTGTATGTGAATATGGGGGAGGAATGATATTGAAAGAGGAGCTCTCAATGTGATTCCAAAAACATAACTTTGATTTGATTTCTTCCTATGGAATGCATGCCCTTGGCTTCCTCTTATAGTCGAAATGGAGGCCAAGAAACATTTAGATCCATATGTGAATACTCCATCCTTTGAACTAGTTTCTCAAGTACATGAGAGGGGATATTCAATGCTTCCAAGCATGTGTGAAGTCCCTGTCCGAATTTTGGATCCAAGAGATTTGTTTTAAGCCTTCAATGCATTATGGAAATATGTGGTCCCATTGCTTTAATAGTCACGCGAGTTTAGAGAGAAATCCTACACATGTATGCATGGGTGACTACAAAGATAAATCACACTAAAAGAACGGGTTTCTAGTTCTTTTAGTCACGCGGTTTTCATTTTGACTACCTTTAGCATTCTAGGGCTCAGTTTGTCTTCTAGATCTGATGAGGATGCCTTCTATGAGTTTCATTTTGTATGTTGATGACACCATTTTGCAATATTATCCTAAAGTTCGCATGGATGTGATATTTAATTGTTAACAAGGCCCCATAGAAATCCCACACTCGGGGTTAAGGGAAATGATTAATATTGAAGAAAATACTATATGTATTTTAGGTTAAGCCTCATTTGTAGACACAAAAGTTGAGATAAATATATCATTATTTATTTTATTGTAAGGGGAACTTAATGTCTACATACATATGGCATGCATTGGTTTATCTTTATTATGTGTGATTATTATGGTTTGGGTTTTAAAATGTTAATCATAAGTTAATGATGTCTAATACCATTTCCAACAAATTGAATATCCAAAGCATTAAAATCCGTCAGCCTTCTTTATTCCACTGAACATCCCACTAGGATAGGCTTGTTAGGATGTCTATTTATTATAAATCTTGATTTTCATTAGTTGTTAAATTTTTCCCAATGTTTCATTGAGTTTCATAGAAGTGGGGACATAGGAGTGGAGAAACACACTTGGGGGACATGTGGAGACATCCCTAAATTTTAGTGAGCATAATGGAGGATAGGGGAATGTTAAGGTCCCTATAATAGGGAACCCCATCTCTAAATGTATATAGCTATTTTATTGACCATTAAAAACCAAACTATATGCTTCACCTTTATTGTTAAACACTTAAACATAAACACTTTCCCATTAGATCTATTCAACTTAGGTTGTTAAGAGTTAAATTTCCCAAACTTTCCCAACAAAATATAAAATAAAAATTATCGATCTCTTTGGTGGATTGGTTGTTGTTACTATATTAATAATTGCATCCTTGTTGTAGCTTGTAGTACCTCCTCCTTGGTAGCTTACAAAAGGAAACATTGTCTTCATCTTCCTTGGAAACTTGAGACTCTTTATAAAGATAAATCAGTAGATCAAAGAGAAATTTCAAATGGTGTGTAAATATAAAATGGAGAAGGAAAAGTATATATAAAGGGATTAGGTTAATTCAAGGAAATTAGGTTTATTTTAATTTTTATTTTTTTTACTTTCTAAAGTTTTTCTTTAAACAAATCATGGGGGAATCCATACATTCTCCTTTTTGAGATGGAGTGTCTAGATGTGCCCTTTTTCACGGAGGGGGAACCCACTATATCTTATTTTTATGAAATGTCTCTCCATTCTAGTGAAACATTTTGTTGTGTTCTTTATGGAGTTTTACAAAAAGGGATGTTAAATTTTGAGTATTAATTCACAATACTATAGGATCTTTGCTGAGAGAATAACATCTACAGTATATCAATGCATGACAATCATAATATGACAAGCATCACAAGAATCAAAAGCATAGAGACAAGAGACACAGAGTTTCCGTGGGGAAAACCCTAAGGTGAAAAACCCCACAACTTCCTCAGAGATAGAGAGAGCAATGGCTCAACCAAAATACAACCAAATAACACTGAGATAGTCTCCTAGCAGATGATCCTCCTCCTCCTCACTAGTGCACCACTTTTGAGAGTGAGAGTGAGTTACTTTTCCGAGTGAGTAAAATAGAGATCTCCTATCTCTATTTATACTCACCTTTTTGCCCAGTGACCTAATGGGGCAGACTTGTCTACTTAGATACATCCACATTATATTATATATAATTCTGGGCCGACCCCATATGGTGGTCTAATAACCCATCAGCAAGTACACACACTTGCGACACTTGTCAATCCACATGACGACACTTCCTTATAGAGGAATAACACATCTCTTATAAGGGTACAATAAATATATATAAAATACACAAATGAAATACATTCCGAAGTTACATATACATCAACACTCCCTCTTAACTAGGAAGGTATTTCTCGACACAGATCTGCTAGACAAGTCTTCTTCTCTGGATCATCGTCATCAATGCATCGTCGTCATCATCGTCACTGTTGCTTCTATCTCAACCAATCTCTGACTCTACTCATCATAGGAAGTTCTACAGAGCCAGTCCTTTTTCATACTGGATGTAGGCCCGCCATCTGCAGGTCTTCATCATCACTGGCCATACTGTGGAATCCTCAGGACTTATTACGTGCGTCACAAAACCTGGCTGCAGCATCCCAGGCTATTACGAGCACACAGCTCTACCTGTAGGATCTCCCAGGAGCACATTACATGTGACCCATCACAAAACCTGGCTGAAGCATCCCAGGCTGTTACAAGCACTCAGCTCTACCTGTCGGATCTCCCAAGAGAACAATACATGTGATCTCACCACAAAACCTGGCTGAAGCATCTGAGGCCTTTTTCATCCTGTCCAGATCTCCCAGGAGCAAATTACATTTGGTCATGGCAAAACCTGGCTGAAGCATCTGAGGCCTTTTTCATCCTGTCCAGATCTCCTAGGAGCAAATTACATGCCATAGGACAAAACCTCGCAAGAGCATCTGCCAGATATCCCAGGGCACCGAATTACATGCCATAGGCAAAACCTCGAAAGACTATCTGCAGATCTCCCAGGGCACAAATTATATGTCCTTCCAAGCAAAACCTCGCAAGAGCATTTGCCAGATGTCCCAGCGCATCGAATTACATGCCATAGGCAAAACCTCGAAAGACCATCTACAAATATCCCAGGGCACAAACTACATGCTTTCCTGCACAACCTAATCCACGGCCACAAAGTATCATCTGATACTCATCAAACATCATCCTGATGTACACATGATCATCCTGACTGCAACATCCTGTTGCATGTCATCTGGAGAAGCTCGTCATCCACGATCATCCTGATCATACTATACATCCATCTGATGCACACCAAGTATCCACCTGATACATACATAAATACATGATCCACACAATGTATCCATCAACATACATGATCTACCTGATCATACAAAGATACATGATCCACACACTGTATCCATCAGCATACATGATCTACCTGATCATACAAAGATACATGATCCACACAATGTATCCATCAGCATCCAACATGATGCGTGCATACAAAATACATACACATGATCCAACCGATCATATCCAGCATCCAACATGATGCGTACATACATATAAATGATCCAACTGATCATATCCAGCATCTAACATGATGCATACATACATACATATAATGATCCAACTGATCATATCCAAGCAGAAACCAAAACATCATCCTGATGCTCATCATCCAGCGCTTACATCCACAGCCATGTGAAGGATCCCCCTTCCAACATGCTTGGAATGGCTTCAGCAAATGTGTCCATCACTTCTTCCTCGAAGTGTCCTCGATCTGAAGCATGCCAAGCCTCTCTCTGAAGTACTCGAACTTCACCCTGGCTAATGGCTTCGTCAGCACATCTGCAATCTGCTCGTCCATCGCAACATACAGGAGATTCACAGCTCCTCTCTGCACCATATCCCTGATATAGTGATATTTGATCTCTATGTGTTTTGACCTGTCATGAAACACTGGGTTCTCGGACAGCTTAACACTACTCTGGTTATCACAGAAGATACCAGTAGTCTCCAACGGGAGATCAAATAACTCAGACAGTAGCTTCCGTAGCCATACTGCCTCACAACTAGCTGAACAGGCTGCAACATACTCAGCCTCAGCTGTACTCAGTGCTACACAGGACTGCTTCCTGCTAAACCAAGAGATCACACCTGATCCCATACTGAAGCAACACCCAGATGTGCTCTTCCTATCTGCAGCACTGCCAACCCAATCTGAATCAACATAACCCTGCAGGTTAAACTTTTGATTTGCTTCATACTTGAGCCCATAATCCACTGTACCCTTCAGGTACCTCAGAACATGCTTTACAGCAACCAGGTGAACACTCCTCGGATCCGTCAGGAACTGGCTCAATGTTTTCACAGCAAAGCAAATGTTTGGTCTCGTGTTCGTTAGGTACATCAAGGACCCAATCATCTGACGATACATGGAGACATCAACCGGCTCAGATGAAGCATCACATAGAAGCTTCAGATTTGATGCCATAGGTGTGGCCATGGCCTTGCATTCCATCATCCCAAATCTCTTCAGGATATCTATTGTGTACTTTCCTTGACCAAGGAAGATCCCACCTGCACTCTGCCACACCTCCATGCCTAGGAAATAGTGCATCATTCCCAAATCTTTCATATCGAATTCAGCAGCAAGCTTCCTCTTAGTATCTGCAATCAGTTTGTCATCTCCTGTTACAAATAAGTCATCCACATACAGGAGTAGAATCACAGGATTCCCTTCCACAACCTTGTAGTAAAGGTTGGAATCCGCTTTACTCTTGGTAAAGCCCAAGCTAGATAGGAAACTGTCCATCCTACCATACCAAGTTCTGGGAGCTTGCTTCAAGCGATACAAGGCTTTCTTCAATATGCACACATGTGACTCCCTGTCATGTATTTCAAAACCAAGTGGTTGTTCCACATATACTTCCTCTTCAACTACACCATTCAAGAAAGCAGTCTTGACATCCATCTGGTGTATTTTCCATTTCATAGCTGCAGCCAGGGCAAGTATTGTTCTGATGGAAGTATACTTGGCTACAGGTGCAAAAGTTTCTTCATAATATATTCCCTCTTTCTGAGAGAAGCCACGAGCTACGAATCTTGATTTGTATTTCTCCACACTGCCATCTGCAGCATGCTTTATTTTGAAGATCCATTTAGAAGTCACAACAGACTTCTCTTTAGGTCTTGGGACAACATCCCAAACATCATTCTTCATTATAGATTGGTATTCCTCAACCATGGCATCCTTCCATTCTTTCTTTTCCGCTGCCTCTTCATAACTGGAAGGCTCTTTGTTCATAATGTCACAGAGTAAAGCAACATAGCTGGTCTGTGATCTGGTTCTCTTCTTTGCTCTGTGTTCTTCTTCTGGAATAATAAATCTTTCTGCATCTTGAATGAGCTCTCTAGCCCATGCAGGTTTCCTCTTGTGAGAGTTATCCTCACGGGGTGGATCTATAGGTTCTTGTGGATCTTCAAACTCACGAACAGCTTCTGGAACTGCTTCAGTCATGGTAGTGTCCTGAAATCTTGTTTCCTTAGGTTCTTCATAAACTTTGGTAGGTGCCTTCGTTGATTTGATGAATGCTGAGTTTTCATCAAATGTTACATCCCTGCTAACATCAATCTTCTTGAACCCTAGAAAGTATATTATGTAAGCCTTCGAGCTTTCACTGTAACCCACAAAGATACCCTTCTTTCCTGAAGGATCTAGTTTAGTCCTCTTTTCCTTTGGGACATGAGTATATACTGGACAACCAAATATTCTGAGATGACCGACTTCAGGTTTCTTACCAGAAAAGACCTCTTCTAGTGTCTTGTTGTCCAATATCTTGTGGGGTGTTCTATTATGCACATATACAGCTGTTCTAGCTGCTTCTGCCCATAGATGCATAGGAAGATCCTGGTCATGCAACATTGCCCTTGCTGCTTCCATGATAGTTCTGTTCTTCCTTTCTGCAACACCATTCTGTTGAGGATTATAAGGAGCAGTCAACTCCCTCTTAATCCCTGAATTACTACACAACTTCTTGAAGTCACTTGAGGTGAATTCCCCACCATTGTCGGATCTGAATGTTTTGATCTTCTTTTCAGTTTGATTCTCCATCAAGGTTTTGAATTCCTTGAATTTATCAAGCACCTCATCTTTGCCCTTCAAGAAATATATCCAAGTCTTCCTGGAGAAGTCATCAATAAATGAGACATAGTAAACATACCCACTCAGGGAACTGGATGACATAGGACCACATACATCTGAGTGGATGATTTCCAGGATGTCTTTTGCCTTGCTTTCACTGCTTGGGAAAGCCTTCTTAATATTCTTACCTTTTGCACATCCTTTGCAAACACCTTCATGTTTGGTCTTGATTTTAGGAAGACCCTCTACAGCCTTGCTTGCAATTGGAAGTGCCCTATAGTGCATATGAGCAAGTATTCTATGCCAAAGTTCACTTGGCTCCATGGATTCATGCACCATGGCATTTTCAGGTTGTCCCTTCAATTTATACAAACCTCCCTCTTGCTCTCCAATCACTACTGCATCATCTATGGTCTTTCCCTTTGGCCACATTAGGACTTGACCATCCACAAATGCAACCCTCATACCTTTTGCATCCAATGCAAAAATGGAGAGTAAGTTCTTCTTGAGCCCGGGTACATAAAGTACTTCTTTCATCTTCAAGGATTTTCTAGAATCTAGGTTGTAGGAGGCTTCACCACTTCCTTTGATTGGGTATTGATAATCATCCCCAAGTTTCACCTTATGGGGTGATTCATGTTCATATAGATTCACAAAAGATTCCTTAAACCCAGTCATGTGTTTGGAAGCCCCACTATCAATCAAGCAGTCATTACAACCATGAGAGCAGAGATCAGAACATACTCTTCTTCACTTGATGAGTCATCATTGCTATCACTTTCTTCCCTAACCTTCTTCTTTGGGGGTTCATCATCTTCGGCAGCATGAGCATGAAACCTTCTTTTGCTACCCTTCTTCTTCTTGTTGGATATGTTATTGTCCTTCTTGTTCTTGGGACAATTTATGGCAATGTGTCCTTTCTCATTACAGGTGAAGCATATTCTTCTTTCTTTGAAGTGATGTGAAGATCTCTTGGAGTGAGATGGCTCTCTCTTGGACTTTCCTTTCCTGGTGTGAGCTGTGAGCGCTTGACCTTCATTCCCCATCTTTTCTTCTCGTGCCACAAGCCTTGCTTCTTCTTGTGAGCATTCTTCCCGTAGTCTACTGAAAGAGATCAACTTCTTCCTTGCACAAATTCCTTGGATAAAGGAATCCCATGACCTAGGTAGGCCATTTAGAGTGGTCATCACCACTTCACCATTATCCACCATTTCATCCACTGCTTCTAGTTGTTCCTTGATCTGGGAGACCCTTGAAAAATAGGATTGAATGGTTTCTCCATTCTGAAACTTTATTCCTTTCAATTGGTTCCACATGGTCATCTTCCGATTTATGTTCTTTCCTTCAAACAGCTTGGTCAAAGAGTCAAACATCTCCTTGGGTGTCTTAAGAGAAGACACATGGGGTATGAGATTGTCTTTGATAGAATCAGCAATGATTCTCTTTGCCTTGACCAAGTTCTTCTTGTGCAATGCCTTGGCCTCTTCATCCTCTGGGATAGGGATGTCTTCTTTCACATATGAGTCCAACTCATTCTCTTCCAGGATTAACCCAATCCTATACTTCCAGGCTCGGAAGTTATCAGCCCCTTCAAGCTTATTCTCAAGCTTGGTGTGGAGAGACATCTTAAAGAGTACTTCAAATGGAAATAGAAAAGATTTAGAACTTACCACTTGAAGTGCTGAAAATTGGATTTGGTCCCGGATTAGGGTTTGTCAGAGAAACCCTAAAAATTCAAAATGTGAATTTCAAATTTCCGAAAGGATAGAAAGATGCGCCTTGGTGAGATGATCAACCTGGTACATTCAGAATTTGAGATCAGCAAAGTCTTTCCCTTCAAAATTTCCTTTTTGTCCTCCCGGGTTCACTGGGGAGAGCCCTGAATTAGGGTTTGAGTTTCCCGGAGATCTACCCAGCCAAAAATCTCGATCCAAAGCTCTAAACTTCGATTTTTGCAAGGAGCTTCCAGCTGTGTCTTCAGATTCCAGAAATTCCTATTTTTGTGGAAACCCTAATTTTTAGGGCCAAATCTGAAAATGTTCAGAACTGAATTCTGATTGGACAGATAGATGCGCCTTGATGAGTAGAGTCAATCTACTATACCGATTTTCAAAAATATGTGGAGAGAAACCCAATAAACAAGGAAATCAAGCTTCCGTCACTGCAAAATGTCTTCTTCTCAGGTTAGCTCTGATACCATGTTAAATTTTGAGTATTAATTCACAATACTATAGGATCTTTGCTGAGAGAATAACATCTACAATATATCAATGCATAACAAGCATCACAAGCATCACAGGATTCAAAAGCATAGAGACAAGAGACACAGAGTTTCCGTGGGGAAAACCCTAAGGTGGAAAACCCCACAACTTCCTCAGAGATAGAGAGAGCAATGGCTCAACCAAAATACAACCAAATAACACTGAGATAGTCTCCTAGCATATGATCCTCCTCCTCCTCACTAGTGCGCCACTTTTGAGAGTGAGAGTGAGTTACTTTTCCGAGTGAGTAAAATAGAGATCTCCTATCTCTATTTATACTCACCTTTTTGCCCAGTGACCTAATGGGGCCGACTTGTCTACTTAGATACATCCACATTATATTATATATAATTCCGGGCCGACCCCATATGGTGGTCTAATAACCCATTAGCAAGTACACACACTTGCGACACTTGTCAATCCACATGACGACACTTCCTTATAGAGGAATAACACATCTCTCATAACGGTACAATAAATATATATAAAATACACAAATGAATTACATTCCGAAGTCACATATACATCAACAAGGGAGATGTGGTGAAACATTTCACTAGGTGCCCTACCATGAACGGTAAAAATTTAGGGGCGAAATTTATCCCATTGGCTAATTTTTTACCTTTTTTCTAAAAAAGATTCACCATTCTCCTTTTTTTTTAAATTGATTCGCCCAATTTCCATGGGATAAAAACATTTTACTCTAAAAATCACCAAAATTGTCGAGAAACTACATAAAATCCATAAAAATTTGAATATTTTAGAAAAAAACATTGCCTAACATGTTGGTTGGAAATTTAAGAATTAGTAATATTCACCAAGGTTTCTACACTTTAAGAAAATTATGGATCCTTAAGATTTTCCCTCCCCGCCATCCTACAGGTGTGAGGAGTGTGAGGAGCACATCCCCAACCCTAGGGAGCATGTCCTTATGTAACATTAATTTTTTTCCATTGAAAACTAATGTTTCAAGGTCTCTAATTTTTCAAATAGTAGAATTTTTTTTGTTTGAGAAACATTTGAACCCCTTCTTCATAGTCATATTTTGTTGGTCATTGAATTAATTCCATAATTATTTCCATTTTGGTTAAATATTCCAATTTTTTTGGCTAATGGTCTCGAACAAATTCGGGCCACAATTGCAAAGGCAGAGGCAAGGTAGATGGGATTCTTTCAAGTCAAAATGATTAGTAGGTGAAGGCAGAAAAAGGGGACAAGCTCCATTACAAGGTCAAAGCGTTTACAAATGAATTCTAACTTGCAACTTTAAGAGGAAAGGGGTGGAATACCTAGTCATATGCATATGGAGCATGTGGGCATGAATTCTAGACCATGTAATATTGATATTTAGGTACTGCAAAAGTAAACAATCAATGGAAATACAAATGCAAGAATTGTGAAAATCCTCACAGCAGATCTAAGAGATGATGTATACCTCACAAGAGAATGATTATGATTAAGCAAGAAAATAGAAGAAGAGTGGTCAATACAGTATAATGAGCAACAGAATAATATGGTACAGTAGAACTCAGATAGAAGCAATAATACTTCACACACACTAGTTAATTCATCATAATATGGACAAATAAATAGTACAATGGTAGAGAGGATTCGAATGCCTAACGTGGCAATTCGAATTAGCCTCTCAGAGTGATCATAAGATCAATAGAGTGTCATTGGAGCACAACTAGGTGTCCTCATGATCATCAGAGCACAACTGGAAGTCTTCATCATCATCAGTGGAGTCATCAATGCTCAAGTAACTGTCAACCATCAGTCAAACTGAATCTGGTAGGTGTAATTGAGTCTAACTAAGTGTAACTAAGTGTAACTGACTGTAACTAACTGTAACTAAGTGTAACTGAGTGTAACTGAATATAAACTGAAGACAACTGGACTGGTAGGTGAAGAAGGGCGAGTTGCTCCCTAAAATCAAGGAAGAAGGGCGCATTAAGCAACTGGAGGGCTAAAACTGAATAGTGAGAAGCTCTTGGGGACTGGCTAACTGAGAGATAGGTGTTGGACTGATGACTGGGATGCATGCAAACCCTAAAAGTGCATGCATGACTGAAAATGTAAATGATCAAAATACTGGTGGGACTAGGATGGAGTATAGGAATATCCTAACACCCCCCCTTAATCGTGCCTTAATCTATCCTGGGCCCTGGTAACTAAGACCAAAGGTCACCCAATACAATGAATAATAATAGTCAATAACCAAGGAAGTGGGAAAAATTCATGGAAACATACCCCCTCCTCAAAAAAAGACTGTAAGGCACACACAAAAAATAAATGCTCCAAACTCAAGCAAGTGTGATGCTTGGTCATATGTCTGGAGGTATCTTCTTCTTGGGAAGAAGTGGATCATGCTCAAAAAACATGTGCTTGTACTTGCTCTTCAGATCGAATGTGATGAAAACAAATCCAAAAGTATGAGGATGATCCTTGAACCTATGATTCGAATCAGCTGAGGTAGGATCAAAATCACGAATATGCAGATAGTCTTTTGTCTTCTCCTTCGAACCATCATGGGTGAGATTATGCCAAAAAGAACCATCAAATAATAATTGCTTGAAATCCAAATCAGATTTAAGACTTGAAGAACAGTTTCTTGAGATCTCCTTTGAACCAGCAGGGGTGAGATCAAAACTATCATATACATGAGATATTATCCCAAGTAGTAATTGCTTAGAATCCAAATTAGATCCAAGACTTGAATCATGGTTTCTTGAGATCTCCTTTGAACCATGAGAGGTGAGATCAAAACCAATAATTGCATGAGAATATATCCCAAGCGAATGGCAATGGCCATAATCTTCAATAACCTTCTGAAAGCATGAATTAATGATCATATAGTAGTATAAAAGAGATGATTGCTTGAGAGGAGCGAATGCATTACCTCCAATAGCTGATTTTACCTCCAAAATAATCATGTGATCATGATGCAAACCAACAGACTTTGGTGCAAGAGAGGATTTAGGGCCTTCTGCAATATCTAGAGTGTGAGCTGGCACAGAAAGAGAAGAAATTTGGAGCATGAGTGGAGAATCTGCAAGTTCTTTGTCAACAAATTCAATATGAGATGATACTAGTTCATGATCTGAGAGACCATCAAGGGGAGCGAATACATCACTTTGCTTGCTTTTGAATGGGTTTGGACCAATCCCTTCATTCTTTCTGCCAAAGTTTTCATACAGGTGAGCACATAACTCTTTTGGAGTCCATAACTCTATTGGAGTTTCAACACCATCACAGTATTCGAAATGAAATCTCAGGTATTTAGGCAAATAAAGCATCATTCTTGCAAAGGCCATGTCACCTTTATTCAACCAGTCAATATTCTCTTCAGAGGATTCGAACTCTCTTTCAAAATAACAATCAAAGAGATCATGGCTCTTCACATATGCTATCATTCTTGGTTTCCATTCATCATAGTTGAATGGAGAAAGAGGAGTAATTCCTGATGGATACATAGAAGCTGTAGAAGACCTACAAAAACAATATAGAATAACTGCAACTGCTACTGCTGCAAAAATGCAGAAACTGCTGCAACTACTGCACTTGAAATCTTGGTAATAACCTGCAAAAAACTATCAAGAATGGAGATAAACAATACTCTCAGCATGCTCTGATACCATGTGAAAATCCTCATAGCAGATCTAAGAGATGATGTATACCTCACAAGAGAATGATTATGATTAAGCAAGAAAATAGAAGAAGAGTGGTCAATACAGTATAATGAGCAACAGAATAATATGGTACAGTAGAACTCGGATAGAAGCAATAATACTTCACACACACTAGTTAATTACTCATAATATGGACAAATAAATAGTACAATGGTAGAGAGGATTCGAATGCCTAAGATGGCAATTCGAATTAGCCTCTTAGAGTGATCATAAGATCAATAGAGTGTCATCGGAGCACAACTAGGCGTCCTCATGATCATCGGAGCACAACTGGAAGTCTTCATCATCATCAGTGGAGTCATCAATGCTCAAGTAACTGTCAACCATCAGTCAAACTGAGTCTGGTAGGTGTAACTGAGTGTAACTGATTGAACTGAGTGTAAATTGAAGACAACTGGACTGGTAGGTGAAGAAGGGTGAGTTGCTCCCTAAAATCAAGGAAGAAGGGTGCATTAAGCAACTGGAGGGATAAAACTTAATAGTGAGAAGCTCCTGGGGGTTGGCTAACTGAGGGCTAGGTGCTGGACTGATGACTGGGATGCATGCAAAATGCATGCAAACCCTAAAAGTGCATGCATGACTGAAAATGTAAATGATCAAAATACTGGTGGGACTAGGATGGAGTATAGGAATATCCTAACAAGAATATGTACACAGGAAATAACGACATCAGAACACACATCACAGGAATCTCAAGCTCCGGAATCGGGTCTTCTCATTGAATTAAAAGGCCGAGTTCAAATACAGGAGCAGAGAAGTAATCTCTCTGAAACAAAAACATCCAACCCTTTGGTCCTCTTCGGAACCTGCCTCTATAGGCTTACAAAGCATCAAAATATATTAATTGATTCAGAACAAAATCGGACTGGTAATGATGAGGCCGCTCGAGCCAAGTCGCCCGAATCAACAGCCTCTGATTCTGTCATGCGCAGAGGAAGGGAATCATTTGCGCTGGCGATGCACCATTGGGCCACGGAAGCCACCTCACTGGGGCTTCACTATCTAGGCAATATCATATCATGTCCATTCATATTGGGAGTTTGAATACTTTTAAAATCCTCAAAAATATATTGCCTCATATTAAGGGGTCAATGGGGGGTTTTAATTTAACATAGTAATATAAATATTGGGGGTTATTTTATTTGGGTGGGTTGGATTCATACCTCCAAATCATGGGCTCAATTCATACCTCCAATTTATTAATCTTATAGAAAACATTAGCTCTCTATGGATATACTTGTATTTACATGATATAAAATTGGTAGATTGGTAGGCTGTGGTGTGAAATATCTGCAATTCTCATCATTTCTAAGAATTGCACTAACTATTAGACTATTAGTCTTTTACATTCTTTATTACAATGATATTTTGACTGGGTTTCTTTTTATGAATTTTTACTTCCCCATTACTATTTCATTGGGTCTTCCACTACCCAATGCTACAAATTTATCAGTCACCCCTGCAATCCCAATGGGATCATTATTTGCATTAAACTATTATTTTATTTAGCATCCTGTTTGCTTATACTAAGATGTGTTATGGCTCCTGTTTGTTACAACTTGATAATATGAGATAAAGGGGGTATTAAAAATGGGTTGATAAAAATAGATACCTACACTATCTAGTAAAACTGGGGATTTTCTTAATTGGAAAGGTATATTGGGAGGGGGGTTCAACAATACAATTTTAGGACGTATTTTCCAATATTTAGTGAAATTAGGGATATTCTTTAATATCCTGCGAATGATCGTACTATGTAACAAGTTCAATGAGTGAACCCCCCATGAGCCACGTACTCACCCTTCGTATTAGGTCATTTTAGGTTGATTAGGATAGGTAACTGAAACAAACCCCTTCGTTGTTCTCAAACGCGTTATTTTTCTTTGAAAATATTAATTCCCTGCGGCTGCAATTTGCTCTACAAAACTTCTTTCGATACGCAATTTCCTTTCCGCAATCTGCATTCTGTAATGCGGACTGCAGGATTCGGAACCTTGCTTGGTGCCTCCTGAAAATTGACCTTTCCACAATCGCAATCTGCAATGCGGGATGCGGGATTCGGAAACTCGAATTTATGCATGCCGGAAAATTGCCTTTCTGCAATCCGCAATGCGGGATGCAGGATTCAGAAACTTGCTTTTTGCATTCCTGAAAAATTACCTTTCCACAATCCGCAACCCGCAATGCGGAACGCATGATTCAGAAATACACTTTTTCTCCCTTTGCAAAATGGCCTTTCCGCAATCTGCAATCCGCAATGCAGGATGTGGGATTCGGAAACTTACTTTTTCACCCCTTGGAAGGTTGCTTTTCCACAATGCGGATTGCGGGAATCGAAATCTCCGCTTTTTATATCCTCGAAAAATTTCATTCCGCAATCTGCAATGCGGAATGCAGAACTTGGAAACCCGCTTGCAGAATGCATTTTCAACCGCCAATCTAATCTCGCCATCCAATCCTGCCTGTCGAATCTTCTTTGGTTGTGGAAGAAGCCCTTACTGCTAGTTTTTTCTACGAAAGAGCCATGTTGCCTTGTTTTTTCTCATTTTCTTACTGCAGCTCGGTCATTTAGCTTGGATTTGCTTGATACTTGGGTATCTTTTGGGTTTCTTGCCTCTTCATTTGGTGTAACCAGCCGATGGATGACCTTGGGGCTTTGGTGGGGAATTTCCTTTACCTTCCCTAGTGGAAACCATAATAGCTGTTAACACTCAGTATGCATGATTTTCCCCAGAGTGTCGGTAGTGAAGAGAAGGAATATGCACTTGCGGCTACATTTGTACACTCTCCTATTGGAGAAAACTTAGATTGGAAACTCTCTACAACCGTGTATCCTTGTCATGTCACGGTATGTTTATATTTGTGGATATGGTTTGGCTTCAGAATTATTTAGAGATACTTAGGTTTTCTTTTTAAGAAGTCTTAAGCTTATGTATTTACTTGTCAAATATTACATTTGGTGTCTTAGTGATAGATCTTCTTCAGGATATTTTACATGGCTTATATGTTCATTAATGTGTGTTCTTAGCTAACTAGTAATATTTAAATAGCTAAATTCTGTATATTCAATTTCACTCATATTTTATTTGCAATTTTAATGGAATTTTGCAAATACATTAATTGCATCTATGGACCCCATGGCTTGAGTAAACCAGTTGCATCAATTGCATTTACTTTTGATCAATTTATCAAATAAAAGACTTCAATTAGAGGAGCAAAACCAGAACCAGTTGCATCAATTGCATTTACTTTTGATCAATTTATCAAATAAAAGACTTCAATTAGAGGAGCAAAACCAGTTTCTGTAAGATGGTCAATATTGATCTCCAAGGTGTGTGCTTCATTCAAAGATTAACCCCATCCTCACTAAAGAATATATCTCGTCACTTGCCACACCTGAAAAAGTATAGAATCCTGTAAACCTCAAGTCAATCTGCTTAGAGGTGTTAGATTGCCAACATAAGATCCAAAGAGATAATGTAACCTCACAGTCAAAGAATTAAGGAATTAAGGAAGAAGAGAGAAGCAATAGAACATAGATCCAATAGAGGCAGAATAATTACACACACTGCATTAATCAGAATAGTAACCGGTTAAATATACAATGCTGAGTATGAGGATTCGAATTCACTAGGTGTAATTCAAATTATCCTTCATGCACAAATCCATAATCAGTGGAGAGTCATCAGTGCCAAACTAGGAGTCTATCTCATCATCAGTGAAGTCATCAATGCACAAGTAGTGATCAACCGAGAATCAAACTGAGTCTAACTGAGTGTGGTTGGTGTAACTGGCACATGGAAGCACTGATATAGTGAAGGAGACTCAGTGGAGGGCGCTCATGGAGCTAACTGGATTCAAAACAGTCTATCTAGTCACACTGGAGGTCCAAAAGAGTGATAAGGTCAGTTAGGAGTCAGTTAATCCTTAAATCAAGGAAGAACTGAAGATAACTGAACTAAACTGGACTGGCAGATGAAGAAAGGTGCCCTTCTCATGCAATAACTGAAAAGAGGGCGCACTAAGCTCTAGGAGAGCTAAGACTGATCCGAGAGAATCTCCTGGGGCTAGTTTGTTGAGGGCTAGGTGCTGGTGCTGATGACTAGGATGCATGTAAAATGCATGCAAACCCTAATTGCATGCAAACCCTAATTTTGCATGCAGGACTAAAAATGTAAATGATAGGAATGTTAGAAGGACTAGGATGGAGTATAGGAATATCCTAACACCCCCCCTTAATCCATCCTGGGCCCTGGTAACTAGGACCAAAGGTCACCCATACAATCAATGAAATGATAAAAAAATGCTGCCTCAATTTTTCTTTTTCATTTTTTTTTGTTTTATATTTTTGAATAACTCAAGGAGCCATCACTCTAAGCAGAAAAGAAGCAAGCTTTCATCAGTGAAAACTTTGCAAAGAGACTTGGTAAGATGATCCTCTATAAAGTGCGAATGCAAGTGCTAGAGAATGTGCTGAATGTAGCAAGTCTTTCAGGAACCTTTTCTGTCACTGGAGCGAATGTATCATGATGAGTTTTCCCAAAGAATGGAACAGTAAACCCCATCATCATGCTGCATCTCTCATGGAGAGGTGGATGGAATAATGCAAGGTTGGCATGGTGTGGAAGTCTGGTAGTGTGATGATCCTCAACAGTGTTCTCAATAGTAGCAAGAGCTGTGTGAGCCCATGTTGACCTTGTATCTGGACTGAGAATAGGTGTTGATTTTGGATTGCAATCTTTTTGAACTATGACTTCTACATCAGAATCTTGCTCTTCTTCTTCATCGGAAGAGAATTCACTCTGATCTTGATCGGAATCTGAAGAAACACTTGGAGAGAAAGGCATAAAGTGAGAAAATTCATATGCCTTTGAGGCATGATTAGCAATCCCATTTGCTATAACCTTTCCAGTGGATATTTCTGTGATCTCGACAGTGTTTGGACCAAAAGTAACTTGCTTTGGAGATCCTGTATGGGTCATCTGATAAACTGATAATAAATTTGCAGTTAGAGAAGGAACAAACAAGACATTTTTGAACTTACCATGTTCCATATGCATTGTACCCACTCCTTTTGCAGAAACCTGAGTGTTGTCTCCCATGTGAATGGTAGGCCCATCATGGAGATCTAGAAAAGATAAAGATTCTTTTTGTGCCATCATGTGGTTGGAAGCTCCAGAATCTATGAGGAGAGCTTTTGTGTTTGAAAAACCAGCCATCAATGCATGAAAATCATCAGATCCACTTCCAGAATCAGACATCTTTGCTTCTTTTGGAACAACAATTTGGTTTTGTTCAAGAAGCTTGGTTAGAAGATCAATCTTCTTATGCATGCAGGAATGCTCAGGATGGTTTCCTCTCTTGCAGTAGGTACAATTAGGTCTCTTTTGTTTGTCATTCTTGGATCTTGAAAGTTTCTTTCCTTTGCCTTTTTGTCCCCCCCTTGCATTCGCTCCACTTGATTCACCAGCTAAAAGAGCTAGATCTCTGGAGATTGTGATGGAACCCATTTGAATCAATTTGTCTTCTTCTTGAATGAGAGCGGTAGTAAATTTTTCCAAGGTAGGAAACTTCCATCCAGGGATTGACATTCGCCCAGAATGGAAAGTAGAGACAAAAACAGAAAATTGAGATCCAAGTTTGCTCAAAATGGAGAGTACTAATTGCTCATCACTTTTGGTGATGCCACAATGCTTGCATTGAGTAACCAAATTCTGAAATTTTGAGATGAATGTTTGAATGCTCTCAAAATTGCTAGGTTGTAGAGAGGCCAATTCGTTTTCAAGAGTGTAGCCTCTCATCCCATCTTGTTTGCCAAAAAGGCTCTCCAATTTGGTCCATAACTCTTTTGGAGACTTCAAACCTTCAGCATGGAACAATAGATCTCTGGACATGTAAAGGCATATGTATCCAAAAGCTTCATCCAATTTGGTTAGATGCTTGATTTTATCTCTAGCTATATGTGGTGTGGCATCTCTTTCATAAACCAATCTTTCAAACCCTTTTGTCATCAAGAAAATCTTCATCTCATCCCTCCATTTGAAGTAATTGAAAGGAGTGAGAAGTATAGGAGAATAAGGAGCATTCGAATTGCTCATCTTGACTGCTTGAATAAGTGCAAATAGAGAGCTGCTGAATCTGTTGCTGCAACTGCTAGAACTTTGAAATACCTGCAAAAACACTCTCAAGAATGGAGGTAGAATATACTCTCAAATGGCTCTGATACCATGTTAGATTGCCAACATAAGATCCAAAGAGATAATGTAACCTCATAGTCAAAGAATTAAGGAATTAAGGAAGAAGAGAGAAGCAATAGAACATAGATCCAATAGAGGCAGAATAATTACACACACTGCATTAATCAGAATAGTAACCGGGTAAATATACAATGCTGAGTATGAGGATTCGAATTCACTAGGTGTAATTTGAATTATCCTTCATGCACAGATCCATAATCAGTGGAGAGTCATCAGTGCCAAACTAGGAGTCTATCTCGTCACCAGTGAAGTCATCAATGCACAAGTAGTGATCAACCGAGAGTCAAACTGAGTCTAACTGAGTGTGGTTGGTGTAACTGGCACATGGAAGCACTGATATAGTGAAGGAGACTCAGTGGAGGGCGCTCATGGAGCTAACTGGAGTCAAAACAGTCTATCTAGTCACACTGGAGGTCCAAAAGAGTGATAAGGTCAGTTAGGAGTCAGTTAATCCTTAAATCAAGGAAGAACTGAAGATAACTGAACTAAACTGGACTGGAAGATGAAGAAAGGCACCCTTCTCATGCAATAACTGAAAAGAGGGCGCACTAAGCTCTAGGAGAGCTAAGACTGATCCGAGAGAAGCTCCTGGGGCTAGTTTGCTGAGGGCTAGGTGCTGGTGCTGATGACTAGGATGCATGTAAAATGCATGCAAACCCTAATTGCATGCAAACCCTAATTTTGCATGCAGGACTGAAAATGTAAATGATAGGAATGTTAGAAGGACTAGGATGGAGTATAGGAATATACTAACAGAATATGCACTTGCGGCTACATTTGTACACTCCCCTATTGGAGAAAACTTAGATTGGAAACTCTCTACAACCGTGTATCCTTGTCATGTCACGGTATGTTTATATTTGTGGATATGGTTTGGCTTCAGAATTATTTAGAGATACTTAGGTTTTCTTTTTAAGAAGTCTTAAGCTTATGTATTTACTTGTCAAATATTACATTTGGTGTCTTAGTGATAGATCTTCTTCAGGATATTTTACATGGCTTATATGTTCATTAATGTGTGTTCTTAGCTAACTAGTAATATTTAAATAGCTAAATTCTGTATATTCAATTTCACTCATATTTTATTTGCAATTTTAATGGATTTTTGCAAATACATTAATTGCATCTATGGACCCCATGGCTTGAGTAAACCAGTTGCATCAATTGCATTTACTTTTGATCAATTTATCAAATAAAAGACTTCAATTAGAGGAGCAAAACCAGTTTCTGTAAGATGGTCAATATTGATCTCCAAGGTGTGTGCTTCATTCAAAGATTAACCCCATCCTCACTAAAGAATATATCTCGTCACTTGCCACACCTGAAAAAGTATAGAATCCTGTAAACCTCAAGTCAATCTGCTTAGAGGAGCACCCAATACAAAAGATATGTAGTTTAATGTTTCCTTATTCCTTTTTTTAGTATAGATACTAAGGTAATAGCTATGTTATGATGGTTTTGTGTTTTTGTATGTAATAGCATGTAATAACCTATGATGGTTTTGTGTTTTTTCTTAGACACACCAGTTTTCTTGGCAGTTGATTTATCTCTCATTACTTTCACTGTGTGTTTCCACTACATGGTTGGATTTACTAGATTGGTCTATTTTTTATTGCCAGTGTCTAAGAGAATGCTTGTGATTTTTTTTCAAGGAAAAGAGTATTTTGTAATCCAGTATAGAAACACTTTCTTTATGTTCTCTAGGCATGGTAAATATAAAATGATAGAAACCTTTCATAAAGTCATTTCTCTAGAAATTCAAGTACATATATGGACTTATCGAATAAGTTTTGGTTACAAACATATCATCACAAAAGTGCAATTGTCCATTATGGCATATTATAGTATTCTAGGAGTAATTTAAAATATGGAATTCTATTACCATCACAACAAAGATATATTTAGACTATGACTTTTATATGTTTTTCTTGAAATCAATTTATAACCCCTAGATATCATGTCTTGATTCAATACTGATGCCCTCATGAGACTCCATCAAGGAATGGAAAGGTACCTTCCCAATGAAGTCCGCACGTTTGGAGAGAATTGGTGATGCAACCACAAGTAACACTACCCAAAACTTTGATACTTAATTTGGCCAACAAGCCTTGAACAGACAAAGTGAAAGTATTGATTTTATCCCAATACAAGTAGAATTAATGGTGCCTAATTGTATTCATAATAGTGCACTAGGTTGATGCCTTCGTATCTGAGTACATTAATCATTAGTGTGCCATCTTATGTTGATTTTCATGAGAAAAAAAAGCTAAGGATCAAGATTTCCTATCTACAATACGGAGGATATACAATTATATCCTAACTTCCTATCTGCAATACAACTTATAGGAGATGCATTTATTGAAAAATATTGTAGAAAAGATGCAAGTAGTTGAAACAATGAAAATGGAAAAACACATTGCAAGCTTCTTTGATGATGAACCAATGATTCCTTAGCCCATATAGAATATGCCCATATTTGTAAACAATGATGTTTACACCTGTAAGAAGGTCAGGGGCAGGGTTGTATGTTACGATTTTCAGTGGTATGATAACCTCATGTACGATAAATCTAAAATGTTGTTCATATCCTCAACTTCTAGGTTGACAATATGTTGGATAAGTGTTATAGGTCTACCTAGATTTAGACCAAATTTTCCATGAAAAGGTTAGATGAATTTCCTAGCCTCATTTTTCCCTTAAACCAAAATCCTAAACCCTCATAGGATCTCAATCCAAGCATGCTATGATATTATATCACAAGAAGAAATCAAACCCCATAGCTATGACATTACATGTGTCAAGAGAATCCATTTGCAGAAGCATAAACATGAGCATCCAAATCCATCATCCAGATGTTACCCCACCTGAAATTGCGATGATCACAAGTGGACACCCATGCAATTTGAGGGGGCAACAGGGGATTTTCTTGATAATTGTAAAACAGCCTTGTAGTTTTGGTGTAGTTTTGGTGAAGTTCTATATTGAAAGTTATTTTCAATACCAAAATTCTCTTTAAAAAAAATAAAATGAGAAAGACAATGCTCTAAATATGGTAAGTAAAGGAATAAAAGCCACAAGCACTTCATTGAAACTACATGATTAATAAAGGCATACCATTTGTTATCTTAGTTATAGAGAAACTCTCTGACTTTGTTGTAACTTTTACCTTAAAGTGATATTATTCTACAAAGGATCTACCTATAAACTAGTTCATCCAACAATGCCTCAAATTTTTATGGTTTTATGAGTAAAAATTATTTTGATCATGTTTTACTTGTCTATTGGAATACTAAGTTATAACAGGTTCATAATTAGGGTTATAATACATTGTGATAGTTTAACACTTCTTTGTAGAAATCAACTCTTCTTGGAATCATTTGAGTTGCTAAGAACTCCAAGATTTATAGTTCATAACATTACACACAGTTAAAATTTATGCTCTTAGGGCGAGTCTCAATGCAAAACCAATAAGTCTTTGTTTTTGTATGATATTATGGTACTGAAGGTATCTTTCTTATACATCAAACAATGGATTATTTTTGTAACTTGATAGGAATTTCAGGTTCATGATCTATGCATTGCACATAGATTAGTCTATGATTTTAGGTTATTATGCATGCAAATCCAAGAAGTCTGTGCATTTGTTTGATGTCTTTTGAGAGGAAATATTATTGGAAATTTTTTGCATTTGTGAGTAACATGGATGCTTATGAGAATGATTAGGATTCATGGTTCTTAATACATTACTATGACCTTCAAGAGTACTAGCTCAATGGAAGAGCACCTGCCTTATAGGAAGGATATTGGTGGTTCGATTCTCCCATTCCCATATAACATAAATCAATGAATATTTGCAATTAAAATGGCTAAAAAAGAACTAAATTAGTGACCAAAACAATGAGATATAAGCGACCAAAAACAATGACCAAAATTCGCATATAAACAACCAAATTACAGTTTTGGTGGCTAAATTCCAGTCTCTTATCATGTGACAAAAAATGTGGTCGCTTTTAGTTTGGTCTGTTATAACATGTCTTTGGTCATTAATTTGGCCATATTTTTTTGTCACTAAATTTGGTCGTATATTTGGTCATTAATCGTGACAATTAATGACCAAAAACAATGACCAAATTAATGACCAAATATATGACCAGATTATGACCAAATTAATGACCACAAGAGAACCTATAAATGACCAAACTAAATATGACGCATTTTTGGCCGCTGTGATAAGAGACTGAAAATTAGCCACCAGTGATCGCCAAATCAAAAGTGGTCATTTATATGCAGATTTTGGTCATTTTTTGGTCACTTATTTCTCATATTATAGTAGTGGAGGAACCTTTACTAAATGGGAAATGGACCCAATAATTCCATTCGCCGAATGTTGACGAGCTCGAAGGTGTAGGATCCAACTACCGATGTCACAGGGCATCAGGGAGGATTGTGTAAAGGTATCCAAAACTGTGCCTATATGAGGTCAAAATGTTGTGTTTTCAGAATAGCCTCTTACTCACTTTATGGCATGTAAGTGGAGACTTATTTAGCTATGGTGGGTTGGAGAGATTTGATAAAACCAATGCAACAAAAAGGGAGGTTGTATTTTGATCTTGCATAGGTTGTGACATCTACGGCACTCGTGGATGTGGTATGCGATGTGGGTGGAAGTATTTTGATTAAACTCATTGATAATTTCAAGGCCTAGCTCATGTTGGATTGGCAGTTGAAAGTACATACACTAGTACAAAATGAGAGATAAAATGACCAAAATCTACATATAAATGACCACTAGTAGCAAATTACCGGTCATTTATCACGCGACCAAAAATGTGGTCCTATTTAGCTTGGTCATTTATAGCTTATCTTGTGGTCGTATATTTGGTCATTAATTGTCACAAATTAATGACCCACATTTTTTGTCACGTGATAAATGACCGCTAATTTGCTGACCAGCAGTCGCCAACTCAAAAGTGGTCATTTATATGCATATTTTGGTCATTTTTTTTGTCACTTATCTCTCATGTTGTACTGGTGGTCATTTATATGCAAATTTTGGTCATTTTTTTAGTCATTTATTTATTTTTAGTGGTTTCAAAATATATATAGGGCATGGAGAAATTGAACCACCAACCTCCTGCCTATAAGGAAGGTGCTCTACCATTGAGCTAGCACCCTTAAATAGAATTCCTTATGGATTGATATGATAATACAATTTCCAACAGTTTAACACCATCTTGCCAAATTCTGGAAAGGGGTCACATACCTAGGTAAGAAACAAATATTACCCAATAATAACCAAAAATGGTCATGTTAATGATAACCTTCTTTTTGCCAAAATCTCTCAAAAATAAAGAATGCAGTTGTATTGTCAAATTTTTCTCCGAGTGGTACCAAATCAAGAATCACAATTATCTTCTCCTATCCTTTTTTAGTTTATATCTTATATGAATGGACATTGAATAAATATTTTATATTTATAATTAATTTTTCTATATGCTTTATTGGCATACCCTTATCAATTTGTTGAGGTTCATACCAAGCACTCCATACCTGTAGCAGAGACTCTTGGAAACCTTGAGTAATAGCTTGTACTTGCTTATGATAGTCCTTGGTTCCTATTCAATTGCACACCAAAACATCTCTAATTTTCCCACTTTTCAATTACAAATCCTAATAGTCCTCTAATATCTAATCAAGTTTCCTAAAAATTGAATTTGGCTAAAATTGAGTATAAATTAACATTTTAGGGAATTTAAGAGGAAGTATTTTCATTGTGTTATGGTTGAGGTATTCCAAAAAAACATGATTCTTTGTATGCACTTGCACACAGATATGCAATCTCACAAGAAGAATTCTCTTCTTATACTATAATTGTAATAAATACTAAATTGTAATTGAGCAACTACTACTATACCTCCAAGAATGTAACATCTCTCATGAAACGCTATATAAAGAGTGCAATCATGCTTCAAATGATGACTTTATTTGTTATTAGGGTTGAACGCTACCCTTCGAGCAAGCACCTAAACATTTTTATCAAGGTATAAACATGTTGAGATAAGAGTTCCAAAGGTGACGCCCCTCTTCAGACACAAAAATCAGCTTCATGGTGGTCTGATCTAACACTTCACTGCTACCCTGTTCATGGCCAAAATTAGAAGAGAGTTGTTTACACAACTGTTTTTGTGCACATGGACTGATTTTAGGGTTGCAACCTCAAGAATTTGCTTCAAACTATGCACAGAATTGGAATTGATGCCTACTGCTGTTGATTTATGGTCAAAATAGAGCTCAGAATTGATCCGAAACACCCAGAATTACCCCAGAATTGTAATGGACAGCCCTAGGATGTGCCCATAAATGTGTTTTACTGTTGTTAGTGTTTGACGGAAAATCCACTCGAGCGAACGCGAGTCGGATCTCCCTAGCTCAATGTGATTCTAGAAAAAATAGTACAGACTATAAATCACTTTCCTAGATCTAGTTAAGGATCAAGTTATCAGATGTCTTACCTTAAGTTTGCAGTCCCTTTCCCTAGATGTTGCTCCATGCCTTGCGGTTCATCATATCTAAGCTACAAGACCTGCCAAGATACACAAAACAAGACAAACAAGTAAAAGCATCCAAACGATAATAGATCTAAGTAAACAATTAAGCAGGTAAACTACACAATATCATCAACACAACAATATTGGTGGAAAGCATTTATATTACTGTAAAAATAGGAAAAGTACATAGAAGAGAAATGACTACAACCAGAGCTTAACGAAGTAACCCTTCTCCATCCAAGCCAATGCCATATCCTCCCAAGGAAGTGTGAGTCTCTCAATGGATGAGTAGAGATCTCTCTAAGATGATTTCACCAACATGTAGACACTATAGACTTCCTCCCTTTGGAATGGGAGTGAGCTTCACTTATAGAGGACTAAGTGGATAGGGTTATGGATAGTGTAGGTTGAGATATGGTACGAGAGAGATAGGGGATCCTTCCAAGAGGTTAGGAACGGAGTGCCAGCTCTCCCAAAAGGTCAGGGATAGGGATCCATGTTAGCTGGCTTCGAGAATGGGCTCGAAGGAGATATTTTTGTCCATTAACTAACATCGTCACACCCTGCAAGAGAGCAAGATGCGATGTCGCAGGTTGCATGAGGGCAGCCTGCGATGACCTCTCAAAACCTAGTATAAATGGGTTATATCTCTTCCAAGTCAATAACTTAGTTAATGAAAACTTTAGGGATGTATACACTGAATCTCAGGATGGTAGGATTTTAGGTGGTAAACAGAATGCCCCCCAAAGCATGAAGCTGTTGAAAATTGGACAGGTGAAATGCTTTGACAGAAGGAATGGAAATGGCTTGTCAGACGAAGGATGCTGCTGCAGTACAAATGACTCTAAGTACACAGTCTCATATGACGTACAACATGGCTGCCGACCAATACAATGCAGATCCATGGTAGTAATGACCGACTGAACACAATCATGGCTACTAGACACAAGCGTAGATCCATGATGAGATGATAACACAACCACAGCCATTACAAATGTGGATCCGTGTGAAATGACTCAATACAAACTCCATCGCAACCTGGGGTAAAAAATGAATCCCCGGGGGTCTTCAAGCTAAACCCGCAATGATACGAATCTATCCATGTGATTACAAATGTCTTGACGTCGAACATGGTAGAAACCACTTGATTACCAGTCATTGATGTATACCGTTAACAAGCATGAGGAAAATCACCATTGATGTCAATGATTCCGAAGGTATCACAGTACATATCATCAAGCGTGAATAAATGAGTTGAAGTCGAACGCGAGATGAAATCTTTCAATCAAGAAGTCAATGATGTAAACTCATGTTGAAAGCGAGGTAACCTACCATTGAGGCATGCAAGGCCAAGGTACTTGGTTGGTTTCTAGATTCAATCCTCGGATAATGATTTGAAGTCAACAAGGATGAATCCATCAAAGGAGGGCCATGATGAATCCCCCATCATCGACACGAAACATGACAAAGGATGTGTAGAGCAGATCGGATGGTACAGTGACATGCAAGACTAACTCAAAGTAGATCGACATGATGGAAGGGTGTACTGACTGCAGATAATGAGTGGTGATAATATTCTTGTACATGGGCGTGGCATGCCCTTGGCAGTATTGACTTGACGAGTTATGGTACCTGTTATCACCTAAACTGTAGTTACCCCTATGGATGTATCCACTCATGGATGGAAATAGGGAAGGGCAACTCACAAGGTGCAACCATGATCACCTCGACCTCCAATAGATGGTTGTCACGCCAGTCGAGGCAACCTTCGCTTTATGTTATCTATCCCAGACAACAAAGGGGGAGACCCGATCTACTCCCGACAGGAGAGATCAAAACCAAGACACCAAATCAAGTTGATTCTAAGTGAAGTAAGGTGTATGGTTTATCCTAGACCTTAGGATGAAGTCACAAGACAAGTGAGGGGTTCAATGAGTATAGCTATAGTTCATTGTTGATGTGAGAGTGACTTATAATAATTAAAGATAAGATCCAGGATTAGAGTACTAGTCAATGTAAGAAAATCCACTGCCTTGGGAACCGTGTCCAATGCAGGGTAGTTTAGGGGTTGAATTGGGGCTAACTAGTACAAGTGACAAGCTTGATCATGATACATGATGGTATCAAGGGTTTAGTTTACCACACAAGGGTCAAACCACAAGTTAATCCAACAATCTAGGAAAGTCGAATTGACTTGGAGAGAGACTAGTGCCTTGGGAATTGGGATAATGGAGTCAAAGTATGGTTAACTTGTGGTTAAGGACACCTATTACATGAGACAAGTGGGCAATTAAAGTCTTGATGGATGAATAGGTCTAGATCTAGGTTTGACCAAAGTGGACCACAATCCCTTAAAACAAGGAATGCTATCCCCAAGGCAAGGTTTGATGAAGTGACACACTAGACCTAGGTTTTGAATTGTTCCCGTTCCAAATCCACAAAAATCTCATGTACCCATGTCCTAGAAGTGGACAAACTCCATTCTCCAAGGTGGTGCGACTTTGCCCAAGGAGGCCTAAAGGTGGGATAAGTGGGGTCAAGACATGTCCGATAGCATCCAAACCTTAGATCCAAGTAGGTTGATCAATGGGGAGTGTGGATCTACAATTTCAAGGCAATCCAATGGTTAGATCTTACTAGATCTAACTTTGAAGATACCAAGTGGTCCAAAATGGGGATTAAATCCCTTAAAATGTGGAATGGGGCCCACAAGGTAGAAATCATAAAAGTGACAATCTGGGGGTAGGTTATTGGATGTGTAGATCACGAATCAAGTGGAATCTCAACTACCCACATACTAGATCTAGGTCAACCAACCCAAACTAGGAAGTGCGCCCTTGCTTGGAGAGGCTAATTGCCTTGGGAAGAGGGTCAAATGGAGGCCAATCCTCACCAAACTATAGATCCGGGATGCCGTGGATACTATAGAGGTGGGTTTTTAATATCTTACCCAAGAAGCCACTAGATCTTAGTAGATCTGAAAAAATGTAAAAATGGGGGTTTTGATTAATTAGGGTTTTAAATGTTTTAGACAAGTGGATAGATCATGGAAAGAAATTACCTTGAGATCATACCTGAGTGATGTGAATGAGATGCCTTGATGTTGAGGAAGATTTCCGCAGAGATCAAATGAGAGATTGTTGCTTTTGCTTGCCAAATTGATGCCCTAGCCCACAAGTGCGCCCTCCTCTACCTGTCAATCCAAGGAAAATCGATTTCAATCAGAGAGGTCAAGTATGGAGGAAATACAAGTAAAATGCAAATGATAACATAGAATAGAAGGTCCTGGGACAGTAATACTCCCTGTTACCAACGAAGAGATCCAAAGAAGAAGTAGGGAGAGTCTTCCCCTACCAATACTTCCTCCTCAAAGCAAATCGGCCTCCACCTATAGATGCAAAAACGTGGTACAAAAGATATGGAAAACAAGATCTCCAATAACTCAGTGCAAAGGAAGAACCAACGAACGAACACCAAAAACATTCACCACAACACTGGAGATAGATGCAATAATAATTTTCTATTCCAATAATCCAGAGCCACAAGTCCCCTTTACAATGAGAGGCTCTCTCCTTTAAATAGGAAGGAGAGGCACCAAAACCCTAACCACTTTTTGAATGAGTGGCTAAGATTAAGACATACAAATGTCTAATCAATGGTTGAGATGAGCTCAACAATAAAATACATGGATCACTAATAAAATATTATATGAGTGGACAAAATCGCCCTAGAAGAGGGGAATCCCACCAAATCATGATGACAAAATATAATAAGGGGCTTATGGTGGGTCCAAGGGGTAATTTTATCCCTCCTTGGTCAATCCCCATAGCACAATTATCATAAAATAATCATCAATATACCAAATCATGCCTCCATGGTCAAGTCGTAGGCCTCAAAAAGACCTCAAAAATCCTCAGAAAGTGCCATAAATGATGGATGCGGGCCCCGATGAAGCTGAAACTGTTGGAGGAGGTGTGGAGGACCCCGATCTATCATCACTGATCATCCCATGCCATAACATTGCCTCAGTAGCCCAAATCAATTTCCTCAATAGCCATTTCTACCAATCCTGAAATGCCTCGGGAAGCGTGAAACTGCCCCCAAACTGCCTCCTGGAGTGCCTGCGCTGTCAAGGTGAGGGTACCAATGTGTCCGGGAGGGGGGTAATATGGTAAAAACAAGTGGCTGGACCACCCCCTCCAAGTACAGCACCCTAGGTCAACCAGATAAAAATCACATCTGCTCTAACAGAGCCTCCGACAGACCAAAACTGCACTGGGATAGCCTACTGAGGCTCAATCATCACTGTAAGTGCCCGGAACTGAAAACAAACTGTCTCATTGGACTCAGAAGGTCCAAATCCATCCAATATGTGTACTCATACACCATATGAGTCTCTGCATGATCAAAATATATATCCAATATACCGGAACAGGGCCAATAATAATAATCTGTAAATGATCAAATACTGTTGTAAACCAAAAATCATCATCATAACCCTGTAGCTGCTGCATAGAATCATCATGTATGTGTACATAGACCATATATCATCTATCCATATCATCATAAGGTCCAACCATCTCATGTCCTATGGTTGACCTTGGTCTAACCAAGTCAACATGACCAAATATAACTCAGACCATCATCAGAAGCTGCTGCAAAGTGTCCAAGGTTAATGCATGCTCTACAACTTATTCAAATAACAATCATAACACAAAGTAATCATTACTGGCGATCTACATCCAAATATACAATGTCATTAATTATTATTATTACTCAGGTTAGACTTTCAGGATCATACTCACTTCATAGCTGTGATCAATTTGCTAGTGAAGGGTGAAGGCTAAAATAACTGGCTAGGCTAAGGGATGACTTGGATGACTTAACTTTGTGACACTTTGGTACAGGGAAAGGGAATACACACCATAGTATATACTTAATGAGCAACAACATAGGGAATGGCGGTGTCTCACAAATGGATGAGTTGTTCAAAGAGGGTTTATTCACCTTTAACAGATGCGCACAATCCATAATACAAATAAGGCCAGCAATTGTTTTGATATAGCATTTAAGTTCCATTGATTTTTGGGCCTGAAGTTTCCATAGCCTTGATCTATCTATGTGTGTTTATAAACACATTGCATAGATTTACATTTATTTTAGGCTTTCTGCTGCAGGTGTGTTTTTAAGGCACTTGTTTACCTGAGCACTTCTAGGTGTGTCATGGACAGCTTGTTTACCTAGGTATTTATTTTCCAAAAGACATAACATTTCATTTTCATAGCCATTTTCATTTGGCATGCCTTTCATTCATGTGTGTTTAGAAACACATTGCATGAATGGGCTTTTCATACAAGATATAGCATTTCATTTTTCAGATTTTGTATTCATGGCAGCACTAAAAGTTTCAGGTTTAGCCAACACAAATTTAGTGACTAGGGGGAATTCACAAGGAACTCCAACTCACCATAGGTAAGTTTTGTCACCAACTCAGAGCTGAGACACAATAAACAGGGAAGCTCATCCAATACAGAGGCTACAGTGGGGGGAAAGATCCTCCATGTCACTAGTCAAGTAGTAAGTCAGGGTGATAAACTAAAAGGTAGGCCATGGATGGATGAAGGCAATGAATAATGGAGCCGACACTAGCAAGCCAAGGTATGGTTGAATGATCACCTCTATTCTCCCTAAGGAGGGTAAAACCAATGAGTATGAATAGTGAACTTCTAAGTCTGAGTAGGGACAATATAATATATATAATAAGATCAACCAGGTCCACATATCTATATGATCGCCAGATCATGAAACTAAGTGCTAAGGCATGCTATAAGAATAAACATAAAAGCATTATAACCATGACACAATGATATACCTGCTGAGTCATATACCTAAATGCTCATCAATCTGTACCATCATCTGTCCTCTGAAACTACTGCTGTAACTCTGGGAACTACTGACTGCTCTGTACCAATGGTATAATGGCTACATCGGTCATCTCTCTGAGTGTCCTAAGACTCAGTCATGGCATGGGGAATACATACTACTGTCCACAATCTGATAGTGATCCAATGTAGATGCTCATCTCAGCATCTCAAGTGTAGGGGAACTGGCTGAATATTGTACTGGCATCAGAAAAATAATGTATGGTAGCCCGGCTACTATAAATGTGATAAGAGTACCAACTCCTAATGCAACTGATGATGGAAGCTTTCTTTGAATGACTCAAAGGAGTAACAAGCCTCAGGAAATAGGTGAAACTCAAGGACAAACGGATGATCCAAGTGCAATATGCAAATGCAAATGAGTGCCATGTTCAAGAAATGACTAAGTACTGCCACTGACAAAGGGTGTAACATAAAATCTTTCCTTTTTCCCCATCATGAACGATGAGTGCCTCATGTGTTTTTTTACGCGCTTGATGAGGGTAACTAGATGTACGGTATATCTCATCTCATAGATAAGTCCAATCCCAAATATTTTCTGAACCTGGGATAGGAGGGGTTCGTCCCATGGCGGGCCCTTCAATGTAAAAATTTAACGAGTCCATAGAAGGTAAACTCAGTCATCATTTCATGTTTAGAGAGTCTGAAAAGATCTAAAGAAGACTCCAACGGTCCTTTTTCGTAAAGTTAGCCTCATTGCCCGAAAAAGGGTAAAACAACGCGGGAGAGGACTCTTCCAGTCATGATTGGCTAGAGTATACCTTTATCGTAAGTAGTGCCCCCTGGTCTGAAAAAGGGGTAAATTATCACCAAGAAGACGACCATTCAAATTCTTTAACAAGCATGAACGCGACAAGTTTGCTTGGCAATCTTTTCGTATTTCAAAAGCCTGAAAAGAGCTTAAAGATAGACTCCAGGGGGGTTCCTTTTCTGTAGGAGTTTAACAAGCCCGGAAAAGTGATAAATCATAACTCGGTAACTTATTCTCATATTTTCAAGAGCATGAAAAAGAATAAAGAGTAAGCTCATCATCATAAAATAATTACAACCTAACGTCTATAAAATAATGACAAAACATTCAAGGGGTTGTTCATACCTGAGATGACCGTTATAATGCGAGAATGGCGTGAAAAGAACAATTAACAACTCCTGCACACTTGAAAAGTAGGTCAAAAAGTCAACCGAGTATTCAAATGTCATGAAAATAATCCAAACTATAGCAAATGACCTAAAAAGCATCAAAATATTTGAAAAAGAATTGCATTTTGTTTATAAATAGAAACAAAAAACCAAATATAGTCACCATTTTTCATTTGCCAACTTGGGGAGAAGAAGTGCCATTTGGAGCCAAAACTTCACTTATCGATTCCGAGAGTTGTGAGCAACCATTTCCCCAACCGTTCGGAGCAGGTAACTCTAAACTTCATCCAGCATAATTGTAGTGGTTTACATTTTTTATTTTAGTTCATTTTTTGGGGTTTTGAGGTGATTTGTGGAGGGATATTGCGTCCTTGGGTCGTCACAGGTTGCCCTTTCGGGATCTGCGATGAACCTGGCTCATCGCAAATCCCGCAAAAGTGGATTGCGACAATGTCGCACTGTCAGAATTGATGGGGTGCGACAGTGGAAATGTCCAACCCAACCATCAAACCTAGCCCAAAAAATGGCCTTTCAGTGGTTGAAGTGAGTGTTAATGATGTTAAAATGCTCCTTGTGGCAGGGTAGTAGCAGCCACCATGGTCTTAGAGTGGCGTGAATGAGAACATGAGGTAGATGACATACAAGCTGTAAATGATCCACAATGTGTGGAAGCACTGAAGAACTGTGGTCTCCTAAAGTTCTTCCAAATCCAGGGCATGAGGGCCCAAATCTCATTGCTGACACATACGTTGCGATGTTGGGATGCGGCTCAGCAATATTTTGTGATCGGTGAGCACATACTTACTATGGATGTCGAGGACATCTACTTTTTGACTGGATTGTCCCAGAGGGCGACAACATGGCTCTTACCGGATCACAGGGAATTGATCGGACCGTAGTTGACATGATCCTACAGCATTGTACTCCTCAAACTCGTGCTTCTAGTGGGAAAATTTCCATCAAAGAAGTACGGGAACGTCCGTTGCGTGCCATACTTTTTACCATCATGAGGATAGCGGGAATTCAAGCTCCTCACTTATCTACCAGGTCTCAGATTCTATACGCGGAGGACTGTATGTCTCCGAAGGTATTCAACTGGTGTGAGGGACTCCTCGCGAATATTCAAGCTCAGCTGACCAAGTGTCGGCGGGGAGAGCTCAAACAGTTTGGCTATGGGTCAATAGTGATCTCGTTTCTATTGGAGAAGGTCCTCCTCTTGCACCCGCAGGTACCATTGGATGACAGGGATCCTAGAGATCCTCACATGGCTAGATGGACAGAGGTGATGGCCCGCCATGGTGGTGGCCCCATCATCGGATATGGTGCTAAGTTCTTCACCTTGCTAGAGGGCTAGTTACTCATGGTAGAGGACTACCCGTACAGTGGTACGAATTACAGAGATGACCCAGACTTGGTGTTGCCCGAGGGAGAAGTATGGGGAGACATAGGTAAGAACAAAAACCCTTGTACTTTTTAGTTTTGTATATTTATGATTTTTTTGTTATAGTGCTGATGAGTTAACAACATGTGTGTGCAGATGTGGGCCCCGTACAACCAATGGGAGTCTCTCTTCTTGCGAGGAGAGAGAGAGGAGAGGGAGCAGTCATGGCTCTAGCCGCCCATGCTGCCATCATGGAGATGGAGGGCGTCTATGCGAAATTGATTGGGTAGAGGTTAGACGTTCTAGAGCCGATGGTGGATGAGTTACCACGACCTATGTAGGGGTATATGGTGGGAGCGTCTGCGCGCTTCAATGAGCTACTTCGCAGGGTCACAAGAGCAGTTGACTGTTTCCATGCTCAGTAGGCTAGAGTCGGTCGACCTAGTGGTGTACGGGCCAGGAGTTAGGCCTTATGTTGTTATCATGTATGTACTGAGAGCTTAGAGGCCTCAAATTTTGTACTACTGAAAGCTATGAGGCTTCAAATTTTGTATAGACTCACTGAAAGCCATCGTGCTTCAGATTTTGTACTAGCACTACTTTTTATGATGATATATATATACAGACATTCTGGCAATTTTATACATTATGTGTTTTAAAATGGATGAATGGTGTGGTCTTTTTTATGTGTTTGCTTATATAAAATGAGTTATTTACATGTTATGTCTACTTTTAACAATTCATGAATATGCTTATGTGTGTGCAATGTACCAATCTAAGATGAAGTTGGCCATAGAGTCGGAAACTGTGTTCACGTCTCGTGGAATGTGTAGGTACTGAATGGACTCGAAGGACCTTTCCAGAAGATGGACTCGTCTATAAAGACGGAGTAAAGTAGGATCGCGGATTGAGTAGACTCAGTTAAGATGAGAGACCACTAGTTGAGAATCCAAGTGGATGACAACATGGTCCATACCCAAAGAAATAGCGTCAATTAGGGTTCCAATGACGGCTTGATATTCTGCAGTATTGTTGGTCGTGAAACCTGTTAAAATTTAATATGCTAAGACAGAAAATAGCAGCATTACATTCCATTTCACAATAATAGCATATACAAGATCATTGAAGAAACAACAAGCACAGCATAAACACAAGAGACACATATTTATCCTGGGAAACCCTCATGGGGTAGAAAACCCAGCAAAGCTTCCTCAATATAGATGACCAGCAATATACAAAGATGCAAACCAAAGACATGATCTCCTCCTCCACCATAGCAGACCTCTCCTCCACAAGTGTGCCTCTCTCAAGTGAGTGAGTGTGTATCAAATGAGGAATACACCTTCTTTATTTATACACTACTCCGACTTGTCTTTTACACAAGAACACGTAGGCTCGTATTTAACCAATGGGTTAAATACCCCACTACAACTGACTAGGGCAACCCCTCTAGGGTGGTCTAATAACCCTTTGACCCACATAACACATACAGGGCCAACCCCCACTAGGGAAGTCTAATAACCCAAGTTACCACATTCCGACGGAGGAATAAACATCTCCGAATATACAATAAGATCTTCAAGGAGGAATGAAACATCTCCAGAATAATAAAGTACAAATATAATATTCTTTGAAGTTACAATATCTCAACACTCCCCCTTAACGAGAAGGATATTATAACAGCATTTGCATGAGCAAGGAGTCATCAACATCATACATGATACATCTATAAATCATTGGAAGCTTTCTCAACATCATCAGTAGCTCAACTAGTTACTGGAACATCTTCAATTCTGGAACATCAACATCTTCAGTACTGAGTATTTATCTTTTGCAGCACTCAAATAGCTACAGCAACATCAATATCTGAATCCTCATGATCGTCAGCATCGTCATCACACGATCATCAGCATCATCATCACACGTTCATCAACATCGTCATCACACGATCATCAGCATCGTCATCACATGATCATCAGCATCGTCACATCATCTCAATCTACAGCATCTGGTTTATCACGATCTACAGCATCTGGATCATCTCGATCTACAGCATCTGGATCATCTCGATCTACAGCATCTGGATCATCTCAATCTACATGATCAGCATCATCGTCATCTAGATCAACACAACCAGCATCATCATCATCTAGATCAATACGATCAGCAGCATCGTCATCTAGATCAATACGATCAGCAGCATCGTCATCTAGATCAACAGTATTAGTATCCACACCAATACAAGTATACACATCATCAATACAAGTATCCACACAATACAAGTATACACATCATCAAGTATCCACACAATACAAGTATACACATCATCAATACAAGTATCTACACAATACAAGTATACACATCATCATGTACCTTTTGAACCGAAGTCCAAGGACGATCCAGTCCTATCATGTACCTTTTGAACTGAGGTCCAGGGACGTTCCAGTCCTATCATGTACCTTTTGAACCGAAGTCCAGGGACGATCCAGTCCTATCATGTACCTTTTGAACCGAGGTCCAGGGACGATCCAGTCCTATCATTTACCTTTTGAACTGAAGTCCAGGGACGATCCAGTCCTATCATGTACCTTTTGAACCGAGGTCCAGGGATGATCCAGTCCTATCATGTACCTTTTGAACCGAGGTCCAGGGACGATCCAGTCCTATCATGTACCTTTTGAACCGAGGTCCAGGGACGATCCAGTCCTATCATGTACCTTTTGAACCGAGGTCCAGGGACGATCCAGTCCTATCATGTACCTTTTGAACCGAGGTCCAGGGACGATCCAGTCCTATCATGTACCTTTTGAACCGAAGTCCAGGGACAATCCAATCCTATCATGTACCTTTTGAACCGAGGTCCAGGAATGATCCAGTCCTATCATGTACCTTTTGAACCGAGGTCCAAGGACGATCCAGTCCTATCATGTACCTTTTGAACCGAGGTCCAAGGACGATCCAGTCCTATCATGTACCTTTTGAACCAAAGTCCAGGGACGATCCAGTCTTATCATTCAATTCTCGAAGACCTCATGTCTACGGCTCAATTCAAAGGACCATAGTCCGAGGACGATCCAATCCCCTTACCTGTTCATTCAGGATTTTGTTCTCGGAGACATCTTGTCTACAGCTCAATTCACAGGACCAAAGTCCGAGGATGATCCAATCCCCTTACCTGTTCATTCAGGATATTATTCTCGGAGACATCTTGTCTACGGCTCAATTCACAGGACCAAAGTCCGAGGACGATCCAATCCCCTTACCTGTTCATTCAGTATTTTATTCTCAGAGACATCTTGTCTACAGCTCAATTCAAAGGACCAAAGTCCAAGGACGATACAATCCCCTTACCTATTAATTCAGGATTTTATTCTCGGAGACATCTTGTCTACGGCTCAATTCAAAGGACCAAAGTCTGAGGACGATACAATCCCCTTACCTGTTAATTCAAGATTTTATTCTCGAAGACATCTTGTCTACGGCTCAATTCAAAGGACCAAAGTTCGAGGATGATACAATACCCTTACCTGTTAATTCAGGATTTTATTCTCGAAGACATATGTCTATGGCTCTCTTTAGGACTGAAGTCCAAGGATGATCCAATCCTCACATGTCCACCAAGCACTTCATTCTCGAAGACATACGTCTATGGCTCACTTTAGGACTGAAGTCCAAGGATGATCCAATCCTCACATGTCCACCAAGGACTTCATTCTCGAAGACATACGTCTATGGCTCACTTTAGGACTGAAGTCCAGGGATGATCCAATCCCCACATGTCCACTAAGGACTTTATTCTCAAATACATATGTCTACGGATCCTTTTAGAACATATGTTCAAGGATGATGCAATCCCTCTTCTTTCTCGGAGACATCTGTCTACGGATCCTTTTAGAACATATGTTCAAGGATGATGCAATCCCATTGTCAACTTAGACCCTATCTAAGGACCATCCAATAACCTCTCTATTGGCATCACCAATAAAGGTAACCACATCATCGACCTCTCTGTCGATGCAGGAAATCTCATCATAAGTGACCACATCACTCCCCCTTTTGAGGAGAGTCTTTCTGAACTACACCAAGCTTGTCTCGAAAATATTCTAACTTTTACTTGAGGTAGAGGTTTGGTTAGTACATCGGCAACTTGTTGACTTAAGGTAGAGGTTTGGTTAGTACATCGGCAACTTGTTCACTTGAGGTAGAGGTTTGGTTAGTACATCGGTAACCTGTTACAAATTCGAACTTTATAGTTCCTTTCTGCACCATATCTTGGAACACTAGATTCTCTGCCATCTTGATACAACTCTGTTTGTCACATAGTATCACAGTTGGGTCTATCTCTAAGTCAAACAATCCTGTAGCCATACTGCTTCACAACTAGCAGAGCAAGCAGCCATATATTCCGCTTGTGCTAAGAGCCATAGTGGACTGCTTGCTGCTAAACCACAAGATCATGGTTGATCCCAGACAATAACATCCTCTCGATGTGCTCTACCTGTCTGATACACTTTCTGCTCAATCAACATCTGTGTAGCCATCTGAAGTCATGATCTCCAAAATAGCATAGATCAAAGTCTATCGTATCCTTTAGGTACCTGGTCACATGCTTTGCAACTAATAGGTGAACACATCTAGTTTCCACTAGATACTGACTCAAGGTATTCACAGCAAAGCATATATCTGGCCTAGTATTTATTAGATACATCAATGACCCAATAATTTGTCTGTACAGAGTTATATACACTAACTCTGATGATTCATTCACCAACAGCTTCAAGTTGGAATCCATGAGAGTGGACATTCCAACATATCAAGTCCTTTTAATATTTCTCGGCATACTTTCCCTGGTTGAGAAAGATTCCTTTTGAGCCTTTCCATACTTCCAGACCTAGGAAGTAATACATTAATCTAAGATCTTTCATTTTCTTTTATGCAGCCATCTATCTGTGCCATCTCTCATTAGATGGGTCTACTGATATGAACCTCAACATCATTCGAACTCTGAGGTGAGTTCCTTCTTGTATCCATGTCATCTATGTATAGAAACCATATTCAACCTTGTAGCAAAGGTTGAGATCCACATCACCCATGGTGATCATTAAGCTCATCAATTGATTATCGATCCTGAGAACCCATACAGAACCTGATTCACACTTCTTCTTTAATTACACCATTAAGAGAATGGTATTATCTAGCCACTTGGAGCAAAACATCTCATCATGATTCTCTCCCTCTTTGTAAGAGAATCTTCTAGCCACAAGCCTTCTATAGTGTGTTTGATTTGTAAATCTTTTGTTGAACATCCATCGCTTGTTCAGTGTTCATCATTCATCATGATCTTTCCTACAAATCAAAATTAAGTACATGATTAGTAATACTTCATAATCATCAAATCATATTGACATGATAACCTATTATGCATACAGATATCATTTACATAGTTATGCAACTATCTTGACCAATAATTTGGCACACCACTTTCCCATATCCTGTATGCATACAGTGGCTATCTAGATGCCTTCCATCTCTACCAGAACATACTATCGAGAGTGTGCATAGCTCTCATCATGTCAGCAAAGAGGTTTCATTCTAGACAAGCAACAATGGAATGTTTGTCCAACTTACCAATCATATGCATATTAGTAGCATGATATATTCTAGGAATACAAATATGCATACAAGCAATATCATTTACTATTTCTAATAACAACTCAAATACTTATCTTTTATGTTTGTGTGGTTGCCTCCCGCTTGATCTTCTGTATGTCTTCTGAACTTCTATTCATTCTGTACCACTGTGCATGCTCAAGTGTGCACTAGTGTCATCCTCGTGATTTCATACACAAACATACATTCATTAGTATATTCTCAATATTATCAAAACATTCTAATTCTAAATAATCTTGAATATGTATAGTCATGATCATTAGTATTCAGGGTTTCAAGGAAGTCTTCTTTTACTCATGCATATTCTTGTTTGATCTAGTTAGTTAAATCATCAACCAAGATAAGAGACAAAATATGCACAAACCCTTGATTACTAACTTTATGAATATGCATAACCAATCATACCAAGTATACTTATATGAGGGATCCTAACACAAGGTAAGATTCTAACATGACATAGGAAAACATACCTGGATTAGCATACCTGCTTAGTTATGTACAACATACCTAAACAATCTCTTCAATGGTTTAGAGATCCTGAGCTAGAACCTGCATGTCTCATAGGTTAAACATAATATAACAAAGTCATACATACCTCGTAAGTGGATGAGTCTTTGTCTTCATGTTTTCATGGTCATGGAACTTGATTTGTCTTTTGTGATGTACCTGTATCTTGTTAGCAGACAACATCAACCTCACACAACACCATAATGCATAAGTACAATCATATAGCCCTAATCAATGAATGTATTCGATCATTCACATGCATTCATACTGTTACTAGGGTGATAAGACAATTCTAACATTAATCAAGATTGTACTAATAAATAACATGAAGACAAACACATTATGAACTTAATCAAGAATCAGATTTCAAGACATACCTGAACCTCCTTAAGTCATACCTGTCAAGACTTCTTGTAGTCTTCTTATGTAAGGCCTTAGCCTCAACTCTCCGTGAAACTTGATCTGGAGCTTGATTAGGGTTTGCTAGAGAAACCCTAAAAATTCAATCTTTGACTTTCACACTTCTGAATGGATGGAAGGATGTGTCTTGCTAAGCTGATCAAACTAGCATACTTCAATTTTGAAATCTCCAAAATTTGACCCCTCAAAATTGCCTTCGAAACTTCTGGATCTTCTGGACAGGAACCCGAACTAGGGTTTGATGAATCCCACCCTTCTGTCCAATCAAAAGTTTTGATCCAAGGCTCTAAACTCTTATTTTTCTGAGGAGCTTCCAGCCATAGTTACAGACTTCAAAAATTCCAACTTTTGCTGAAGCCCTAATTTTCCATCTTTTTGATCAAAATCCCGAACTAGGGTTTGATCAAGCCCGGTCTTCTACCCAACCAAAAAATTCAATCTTGGTCTCTAAATTTCGATTTTCCTGAGTAGCATTCAGCCGTGGACTCCGATTCCAAAAATTCTAACTTTCTCTGAAACCCTAAATTCCGGAAGCCATGAATAAAGGTGCTCCAAAAATAATTCTGTTTTGACAAAAATATGTACCTGATTGTTTCTGCTATAACTCTGAAATTTTTGCTCCAAAGGGTCTGAAAACTTTTTCTGCAGTAGCCTGACCTGTCATCTTTCCATCCTGATAGGTCTGACCTCAATTGGATTTTCTGAGAGATATTTATGCCAAATGTCGCAACGTGACCTGTTTATGGGATAATACAGGAGAGCGAAATTGTATGGCGTGCCACGTGTCATTGTTTGAACTTCGACCTCTGAAAAATTTTCCTGAGATAGCTCGCTCTGTTATATTTCCATCCTGATAGGTCTGACCTCAATTGGACTCTCTAAGAGAGAGTTATGCCAAGTGTTGCAACGTGACCTTTTTATGGGATAAAACAGGAGAGCGAACTTGTACGGAGTGCCACGTGTCACTGTTTCAGCTTCGGCCTTTGAAAAAGTTTCCTAGGATAGTACAGTCTGTGTACTACCTGTCACATTTTACAAAATTTCATTTGGATCTTCCTAGTCCAAGTTATGACCTTTTTTCCTAGGTCACCTAATTTTGACTGAGATCTGGAAGAGGCAGAAACCCTAACTTGTACTGATCATAACTTACAAAGTACAACGAATCTGAGGGTTCCCTTTGGACACAAGATACCTGGAGATGTTATCTACGACCTGTAAAGGTTTTAGATCCTGAACCTTCACCAAAAAGGATTTATAGTGAAAGTTCCACGATGACTGGTTTTTGCTATATAAAACCCTAACCTTCAAATTGTCGTAAGTAAAGCAAGTGTCGTAAGTGCCATACCTTGCCTTCCTTCAGTTTAGCTCTGATACCATCTTAAAATTTAATATTCTAAGACAGAAAACAGCAGCATTACATTCCATTTCACAATAATAGCATATACAGGATCACTGAAGAAACAACAAGCACAGCATAAACACAAGAGACACATATTTATCCTGGGAAACCCTCATGGGGTAGAAAACCCAGCAAAGCTTCCTCAATATAGATGACTAGCAATATACAAAGATGCAAACAAAAGACATGATCTCCTCCTCCACCATAGCAGACCTCTCCTCCACAAGTGCGCCTCTATCAAGTGAGTGAGTGTGTATCAAATGAGGAATACACCTCCTCTATTTATACACTACTCCGACTTGTCTTTTACACAAGAACACGTAGGCTCATATTTAACCAATGGGTTAAATACCCCACTACAACTGACTGGGCCGACCCCTCTAGGGTGGTCTAATAACCCTTTGACCCACATAACACATACAGGTCCGACCCCCACTAGGGAAGTCTAATAACCCAAGTTACCACATTCCGACGGAGGAATAAACATCTCCGTATATACAATAAGATCTTCAAGGAGGAATGAAACATCTCCAGAATAATAAAGTACAAACATAATATTCTTTGAGGTTACAATATCTCAACGAAACCTAGACACATTCCTCTTGAGTTGATGAGCTCACCAGTAGGTGAATAGAGTACCCAGGCTGCCAAAGCAACGCTGCGGGTATGTCGGCTGGCGCCGTCCGTGAATCCATAGCAAGTTTCCATCTACACACGCAAATATAACATGGTATAAGAAATGAAACAAGACCTAAGACACACACACGCCATGTACAGTATATACAAAAGTACTTATGCATGAAAGACTCAGGCATAGTACCTCTTCAGGTAGAGCCCATTGCGAGGCTCACCTAAAGATATCCCATCATAGTCTTCAAGCTCATAAGCTCCCATCTCTAAGACATTTTTCACTATGTAAGGTCCATGCCACATGGACTCAAACTTTCCTGCCCCCAGCTTATCATGTTTTTGGTCATATGTAAGGACCAAATCTCCTTCGCTATAGGCATGAGGTTCTACCGACTTGTCGTACTGCGCTTTGATGCGTCTCTTATCAGCCTCGTTGGCAAGAGCGGCATCTCGACGAGTCTCGTCGAGCTTAGCTAGGTAGAGGAAGCATTCTTCATCGGTAGTAGTGTTGGGGAGAATTTTGATGGCGAGCTTGAGGGATGGAATCTCACACTCAATAGGAAGGGCCACCTCCAATCCATACACTAGTTGGAAGGGAGTAAATCTAGTGGCGGTTTTAACGGAGGTTCGATAATCCCACAGTGCGGAGAAGAGCATATTATGCCAATTGTACTTGTGCGTACCCACCATACGTTGGACCATAGTTTTCAAGACCTTGTTAATGGCCTCAACCTGTCCATTTGACTGTGGGTAATACGGTGTTGAGTTTTCATGGCGAAAACCCAATCTATCACTTAACTCGTCAACCATATGGTTCGTAAAGTGAGAACCATGGTCGGTAACTATCGCTTGAGGAACTCCAAACCGCACTATTACATGATTAAACATGAAGAGTGCGGCAGTCTTACCGTCATTCGTGTATGTAGGCATTGCCTCATCCCACTTTGTAAAGCAGTCCACAGCTACAATGATGTAACTATGCCCCCTGTCCGAGGTAGGCTTACAATGCATGAAGTCAATGCCCCATTTAGCGAAGGTGCCATCGACAATAACCGGGTGTAACAGGGCAGGATGGGTGTGCTTTTTCGTATGAAAATGTTGACATGGAGAACATTTTTTTACGACCTCGATACAATCTTTGAAGATAGACAGCCAATAATATCCTGCGCGCAAAATCTTCTAGGCTGTAGCCATCCGAGAGAGATGACCGCCACAAGCCCCAGTGTGACAGTCATTTAGGACGTGTTCAGCCTCATCATGATTCAGACAACGTCTAAGAATAGAATCGATACCACGACAGTACAAAGTATCACTGATAATCAGATAATACTTCGCATGGTGGCGTATTTGACGACGGTCGTCATGAGACAATTGAGGGCTGAAACATTGGGTTTGAAGATACAATGTGATATCTCCATACCATGGATTAGACGTACTGATGAGAAACAATGACTCATCCAGAAAAGATTCATTGGGCTCAGATTCTACATCAGTACGGGGAAGGTCGCAGATGAGCTCAGCAAACACTAAAGACTTTTTAGACTTGGCTTTTTCGAAAATAAGATCAAATTCTTGCAGTATCATGATCCAGCATGAATACTTGCCCCCAAGCACGTGATGTGTCAGAATGTGGTACATGGGCTTCGAATCGGCGATGATGGTGGTGGTGCGGAGCAAAATATAATGTCAGAACTTCTGCACGGTGATGACTGTCGCGAGAGCGAGCTTCTCAACATGTGAATAGCGAGTTTTAGTGTCAATAAGACCTTTATTGGCATAGTATATCACATGTTCTTGGGAGTTCTGGTCTTCCTGCACCAAAACCATGGCGATAGTGGTGTCGGAAGCAGCGAGGTATAGAATGTAATCTCGATAATAATTTGGCGGTTGGAGCACAGGGGCATGCATGATGGCATGTTTCAATCTATCAAAAGATTGTTGAGCTTGATTATCCCAAATGAACGGGACATCTTTTTTCATCAATCTCATATAACCCTGCGTCTTTTGTGCGAAATTACAAACAAAACACCTTAAATAAGTCGCACGTCCTTGTAGACTCTGAAGTTCTGTAATATTAGTTGGAGGTGGAAGAGCGACGATGGCTTCCACCTTCAAGGGATCAATTCAGATCCCGTCTTTTGAGACAATAAACCCTAAGAGGCGTCCAGACTCGACACAAAAGATACACTTATGAGGATTCAAACGGATATTGTACCATCTGCATCTGAGGAAAACAGTCGTCAGATGATCTATGTGGAACTCGCGCTTCTTGGAGTGGGCAGGGAGGTCATCCAAGTAGGGTTCCACAAAGTCCTTTACGTCATGGAAGGCGTATGGCATGGCCCGCTGGAATGTGGCACTAGCGTTTTTAAGACCAAATGGAAGTTTACGATACGCAAACCTTCCCCAAGGGTAGATGAATGCAGTCTTGTGTTGGTCGGCGGGGTGGATCTCAATCTAGTTGTATCCGAAAAAGCCATCCATAAATGAAAAAATGACACTTCCGCCACAATTGTTGATAATTTGGTCAATAAAGGGAGTCAGGTATTTTTCCTTAGGACAAGCTCTGTTGAGGTCCCAATAATCGACACAGACACGAACGGTACCCTATTTTTTGGTAACAGAGACGACGTTTGAGACCCATTCTATCAATGGGACGGGATAGATGAAGCCGACCTTCGAGAGTTTCTCAATATCTGCCTTGATTTCTGTAGTCTTCCGAGGGTGTACCAGTGGCAACTTTTGGCGGACAAGTTTGACGTCGGGATAGGTTTTAATCTCATGTAAAACAATGGTGGGGTCTATCCTAGGCATCTCCTCATAGGTCCAAGCAAACACGTCTCGGAATCGCTTGAATAAGGCCGCATATGCAATTACTTCTTTGGGGGAACACTTCTAGCCTAAATGAATGTGTTCCACTACACCAGGAGTAACTAAAATGTCTATCGAAGTGGTGGGTTCAATGTTGGCTAATTTGCCTTCAAAGTCCATTTGACACGTAAGTATCGAGGACTAAGACCGAGAGTAGACATCCGATGTAAAGATGGTGCTAATGCTATTCTCCATAGTATCCAAAAAGGGAAGGAAAGATGAACGATGATGGAGGTCTTCCCACAGAGGATCATCTACACTCATGATTTCCATAATGACTCATCAAAATGAAAAGTCCGTAGCAGAGGATCGGACGATGTCCGTTGTAGATAATAGGAGGTGGAGGCCACAGCTAAGTGGTCCTCCGGTGTTGACTGGATAGCCTCGTATGTGAGTTCAGCGAGTGACAGAGGCATAACATTTCCAATAAAGTGTGTGGTGGCTTCATTAGGTACAAGCCATGAATCAATGGAGTTGGGGATAGATGAAATCTGCGAGGAGATCATGTTCACCGTGGAAACATGGTTTGGGGGATCCGAAGTAGGAAAGACGCCCATAAGGGATGAATGCTTAAGGAGGCTGACCCCCATGCTCTCATACTGATGCGAAGATTGTCCAATCGAAGGAACGTTATCGCCTGGGTAAGTAGCGGTGTCAGGTGTGTAGAAATTCAGTTGGTTGACTGTGACAATTTGGCCTTGATGGGGGAATTGTACTATGCAGAAGACAAATGATGCGACCGCAATCATGGTGTAAAACCAATTACGACCAAGCAGAATGTTGTAATCTAATGGGGCAGTGACCACTTCCACGTTAATGGTTGCGGTCTTGCCCCCTAGATCGACTGCTAAAGCTTGTAACAGCCCATGAGGTTGAAAGCCACGTCCGTCGAAGGCTCTCGAAGTGGTAGGAGAACGGTTCAACTCGGGAGAGCCAATGGCTCTCCAGCATGAGATCGACATGACTGACGTAGAGTCACCTTTGTCCAAAACGGTATGATGGATTGTCTTCCCAATAATGTTTGTGGAAAATTGAAATTCCAACTGATGGGAGAGCCTCGGTTTGAAGTATTCCAGTTGGAACATGATGGTATTCGATGAATCCGGGTCAACTGCACTGATGGCAGCGAGGAGAGTCTTGCTCTGATTTGGACAGTTTTGCAAGACTTCGAGCATAGACATAGCACAAGGAGCTTGTGCTAGGTCCTCTACAATGTTGTAGTTTTGAGCAGTCTGAGCATTAGGATTAAAAACCGATTTTATAATCGTGCTCTTGGGTGTACGCAACACTGACTCGAAAGAGGGCTTCTCGATGGTGAGAGGAGCAGCCGGTATGGTGACGTTGGGTATCGAAGTGGAAGCTTTTTCAGTATTACTTCCAACAGGTTCTTTGGATGTAACAGAGTCATACGAATGAGAACGAGTGTTCAAGTTGATGGTCTCGCTACGCATCATGAGAACATGTGCGGTGGTGGATGCTTCTCCTCGGGAAGGAGAAGTGTGAGCGATCAACTGCTGATTTTAAGCAGGGAAGGGATCGTTGAGAACTGCGGGTGTGGGTTTGCCCTTAAGAAACTTTTGAACTTTGTCTCTATGGGGGCACTCTTTAGAAAAGTGGTCATCACCACACAGTAGACAAGGATACTTCAACTTCCTTTTCTGTTTGGTATCATCAGGGGTGCTCTTTTGTTCCTACTGGGTGGAAGATTTCTTAGGTTTCCCTTTGTTCTTCTTCTTACCACCAGACTTTTGAGGTGAAGCTGATGAAATAGAATTCACTTCTTCGGTGACAGCAAGAGTGGCTGATTTGGTGGTGTCGTGACCAGCCTGTGTTGGTGATGGGGAAGAACCCTGGGGGTTCGACGAACCAACAGTTTGAGAATGAGGTTGGGTGTTAAGGGATCCAATGATGCCATCAGCTTGGGGTCCCTTAGGTGGTTTCAAGGGGTCGTATGTGTTACGGGGTGCATCAGGAAGAATATCAAACAATGTGTCAGACTGAGCATAGACTAAGTCTAGCAAGTGGGCACGAGCGATGGCTTGTTCCTCAGTGACAGCACCTCCCATGGAAACATCTCATGCTATGGTAGGTATGAGAGACTTCGTAAACTAATCTGCTAGGATTTGGTCTGGAATAGGAGCCTTAATGATATGTCGTCTCCTCTGCCACTCATGTATATGATCTGACATGTGGGTAGCGGTATTTTGACGGAGCGAGGTTAAAATATCTGTACCAGTTTCATACTGCAGAGGCAGTTGGAAATGAGTCAAAAAGTTCATAGAAAGAGAACCAAAATCAGGAAAAGAATGGGGTGGTAGTTCAATATACCACTTGGCAGCCGAACTAGTGAGAGTCTATTGAAATAACCTAAGATGGATCGAGTCATCCATCAAGGAGTTGGATGAACACCACAAATGGTATGTCATCACATGGTTTTTAGGATCCTCACCCGGCTTGCCATCAAATTTAAGGATATCTGATGGAAGTTTCACCCGAATGGGTGGCCAGTTAATTCCATGGTAGATGGGGTCGTTGGTCAGGAGAGACAAGTTGGGTAGGTCCAAAGTAGCCAAAAAGGGCAGCTGCAGATTAGGCTGCGGGTACTGATAGTACTGATAAGGCATGTAAGGACGTGTAGGACCTTGTATCGACTGACCATAGGGTGTTCTAGGAGGAAACTGGCCATAGGGGTACAGGCCGCCTGGACCAAATGTAGGTCCATCGCCATAGTAGGGTGGTCCATTACCATAATAAGGTGGCCCATTACCATAAGGTGGGGGCCCACCTCCGCCATCGGGAGGGTGTGGGCCGCCTCCAAATGGTGGTGGTCACCACCGCCAAGGTAGGATGGCCGCCATCGCCTCTGCCGAGAGGAATTGGTGGTCCGCTACCACCACCGGAATAGGGTGGACCTCCACCACCTCCGTCGGGAGGGGGTGGTGGGCCACCGCTGCCGCTAGGTGGGTAAGAGCCTCCTCCACCACCTCCACCATAGTAGGGTGGTGGTCCGCCACCACCGCCACCAGGATGGGAAGGTCCTCCACCACCACCACTAGGATGGGATGGTCCTCCACCACCACCACCAGGATGGGATGGTTCCCCGCCACCACCAGGATGGGATGGTCTGCCACCACCACCACCAAGGGGGGTGGGCCATGATGACTGAAGTGAGGTGATCCTCATCTAGAAGGTAGAGGTCTGCCTCCTCCAGAGTTATGTGGGGTCCTGCCGCCTCCAATGGGAGGTGGGGGTGGACCAAATAGGGGTAAAGGGACTTGAGGGACTGTAAGTGGGGGTCCATGTTGTAAAACATTTTGCTGTCCCCATAGAGTGTAAGGGTTTCTGGGGTAGGGTACCCCGTAGAGTGCGTTTCCGAGATTAAGTTGACCCGGCGCAGGGTTAAGATGACCTGGATACGCTTAACTCGATGGTGGTTGAATTACATTGGACAGTCCCCCAACATGGGATAGTCCCATAGTGGAAGGTCCAAGAGGTAAGGAATTTCCAATGGAATGCCCAATGGGACCTCCTGCTGCAGTATTATGGTTAAGAGACGGGGGTTTCCCCCCAGCAACAACTTGTTGACCACTAAGTAAAGGTTGACCCAACACTGGTTGTTGATTATTCACCGTAGGATTACCATTACCAGTAAAGAAGGTAAGGGGTAAAGAGTATCCTCCCCTCGAAGTTTGGGGTGGGGGAGGAGCAGGTAACATAACCGTGGTAGTCACAGATTTGTTGGATTGTTGTGCTTCAACCGGTTGGGAAGTAGGGCTGGGATCCTGTGAGGGTTTCCCAGTCCCACTGATGGTCAAGTTGTGGATGGATGCTTCCGGTGAATCAAAAGATACCGTGTGAATCTGTATTTCTCTAAATCTAGCCCTATATGCCAGATGTTGTCACCGAGCTTCATCGCCAAAGGAACGTAAATGATCCAAGTGCTCACGAAGAGGTGCGAGAAGTTCGGAAGAACTGGGCCAGTTAGTTGGTGGAGTGCCTTCTGGAGTGGTCCAGTTAAGCGGGGATGCAATGGCAAAATGGGCCACTGGGTATCCTAGAGAAGATGTCCAATAAGCTGCTGAGAAACAACAGCTATTGTGGGGTCGCCCTGGGGTTGATTTATCCATTCCAATGATCCAGGCTCTCCCAGCGAAATGGGAGGTAAGTCTTGTGAAGTGGGGATTTGTGCTTCTTCACCCTGCGGGGGATGAGAGGCAGGTGAATCTGGAGGAGTGTGAGGAAACAAAATTCCTCCAACATTCAAAGTGGGGTTTTCCACTTCATGTGACCCGACCCTGGCTTGTGGGTCCATTCTTACCCTCGAAATTACCTCCTGGTTAAGGGATATTCAGGTGGCAAGTTTTGAATCCTGCGAGACCTTCTCCAAGGAAAGTCAGTCAGAGTGACTGAAACAAAAAGTTTCTCCTAAGGCAAGCTAAACAAAAGAAAAATAGACCAGACAAACCCTACACAAACTAAGGCCACAAGCAAACTTATGTTATAAGAGTGGATTCAAAGGTCTGGAACCTCACAGGATTGTCAAGGCTTCGCAAATCGCTATATACCGCATGGTCCAACAGTAAAACACGACAAGGAGGATTGGGACCGTACCCTTGCCTAAATACCCAATTACCTGGATGGTACGTGCGTAGTAATCTCCCCGAGCATTGTTCTTGGTGTATTGCTTTTCCAAGATGGCCAAAAGGTTAACTCAATTGGTCTCAGGAATCCTAATGGTGTCTCCCGATATACGCAAGGTACGTGGGAGCTCAAATCCGTAGTGGTGTTGTCTAATGCACAACCGTATGGCACAAGATCTTCTGATATACTACCGAGTACGTGAAACACCTTTCGATATACACCAAGTACGTGTGGTACTTGGTGGGTATGTGAAAGAGCTCGATATACCGATAAGTACATGGAAGACTACAATACCCTCGGAATACAATGCTGAAAATTAACGACAGTTGCCACGCTTAACGACGCCGGAACACATCTCTAACTTACACAGAAGTTACTAAAAATTTTACCCTAGTTCTACTGTTAATTTTATCTGGACGGTTAGGTGAATGCATGAGGTGAGTACATAATTGTAAACATAATGCAGGCCCTAACTACATGCAAAAAATACATTTTTCTTTTGATGAACTCTATGTATGGGAGGGAGAAACTTATTTCCAACATTTTACCAAAGCAACACATGCAAATGCAATCCCAAATCTACCAAAAAATGACTATGAAGTGTTATTTTCCTTTTCATGCGAAACACGAAAAATAACACAACACTACTAAGCCAAATCAAATCATGTTTTTCTTTTTCTTTTATCTTTTCAAAACAAAAATGATGTTAAGCGATGAAAAGAGAGAGTTTCTAAGTAGAGTATGCAAGCTTTTCACTTTCACTACAATGGCCTAAAAGCATAAAAACCAAAAGATGCATTTAACTTTCTAAGCATGGAAATTCTTTTGCAAAACTTGATATCTATTCGAATTTTTCAAGAAAATGAGCAACTCATAATTCGTGAAAAACACAAATAATTCAACTTTCTTTCAACTTTTCCAAAAGATCTACAAATGAGACATTCCAATGCATATACAATTCTTCAAATGAGCTCGAAAAATGATGGAAGTAAAGTACTTTTGATTTTTCAATGGATGTAACAAAATAACGATTTGATGACAGCGATGCTTTTAAACATAAATACTGAAATGAAAAGATTACTTGTAGCACTCCAATAACTCATAAAATCTTAAGAAAAGACAAGCACTCAATGGACTGAAAGTACACACAAACACTCAAAATTAATCAGTAACAAGCAGCACTAAAGCAAGAAAAGCTCAAAAATGAATGCAAATGAGGTCTGGAAACCGATCCAATACAATGACCAGATCTGGCAAGGAGAGGAGGGAATGCAAGGGTGAGTGGATGCAGGTGGAGAAGACAAGAGTGTCCACCACTACCAAATCTCAGACTTGTCCAAGATGGAACCCAAAACGACTCCAAATAAAACCAAACAACTCAACACACAAATCAAAGTGGGGTCTCTGACTGGATCTTACAGTATAGAGGGAGTTTGCACGCAAACCAAAACTCAAATCAGAAATGGAGAAGGGGTTCCTGTATGGCAAATTTGGCAGATCGGCATAGTCTGTGGTTGTACACAGTGCGACGTCGCAGTTTACCAATGCGGGCAGTGCAACGGTGTCGCAAAAGACCAATGAAAGGGTTGCGATGATAGGCCCATAGACAAAGAACAGAGATCAAAAATGACACAATGTCGCTCTGAGTCCACTGACCAGGTGCGACAGGCGAGATCCAAGTTAAAAAATGAACCAAATCTCCAAACAATGAGCAATGAAATGGTTTGAAAATGAGAAGTACAAACTCAAAGGAAGGTAATCAAACTCTTCAAAGTGAAGATCTAATGGTGAAACCAGTTTAAGAGGCATATGACAAATAAAATGGCTTGTAACAAGAAATCAACTGAAAATGACATTCAAACTGACAACTACAAAACAATGTTCTTCCCTAGTATGGTCGCCAGATTTGTTTGACGGACAATCCACTCGAGCGGACGCGAGCCATATCTCCCTAGCTCAATGTGAGTCTAGAACAAATAGTACAGACTATAAACCACTTTCCTAGATCTAGTTAAGGGTCAAGTTATCAGATGTCTTACCTTAAGTTTGCAGTCCCTTTTACTGGATGTTGTTCCATGCCTTGCGGTCATCAGATCTAAGCTGCAAGACCTGCCAAGATACACAAAACAAGACAAACAAGTAAAAGCATCCAAACGATAACATATCTAAGTAAATAGTTAAGCAGGTAAACTACACAATATCATCAACACAACAATATTGGTGGAAAGCGTTTATATTACTGTAAAAATAGGGAAAGTACATAGAAGAGAACGACTACAACCAGAGCTTAATGAAGTAACCCTTCTCCATCCAAGTCAATGCCATATCCTCCCAAGGAAGTGTGAGTCTCTCAATGGATGAGTAGAGTTATCTTCAAGATGATTTCACCAACATGTAGACACTATAGACTTCCTCCCTTTGGAATGGGAGTGAACTTCACTTATATAGGACTAAGTGGATAGGGTATGGATAGTGTAGGTTGAGATATGGTACGAGAGAGATAGGGGATCCTTCCAAGAGGTTAGGAACCGAGTGCCAGCTCTCCCAAAAGGTCAGGGATAGTGATCCATGTCAGCTGGCTTCGAGAATGGGCTCAAAGGAGCTATTTTTGTCCATTAACTAACATCATCGCACCCTGCAAGAGAGCAAGATGCAACGTTGTAGGTTGCATGGGGGAAGCCTGCGACGACCTCTCAAAACCTAGTATAAATGGGTTATATCTCTTCCAGTTCAATAACTTAGTCAATGAAACTTTAGGGATGTATACACTGAATCTCAGGATGGTATGATTTTAGGTGTAACAGTTAGGAGGTTGAAATCTGTTCAGGATTCCCTTTTTTATTGTCGAATGGGACTATTCATGCCCAGGTTTGACAAAAATGCACCAAGAACTCTGATTTTCCGCCCCGAATTGATGAAAAAGACTAGGTTGCTACTGGTTTTATATAATTTTATTATTTTTTATAAAGGACATGTGTCAGCTCCAAGATGAGCATGGAAGGGGTTACCCATCCCCCTATTGGGTTGTAGAATGCACCTCTCCACACAACCAGATTTAGATGGCAGTGCATGTTAAAACCTACCTTTCAGGCTCACGATTTATATATTCAATAGAAATAAGGTGTTGCAGTTTATCCAAAAGTTAAAACTTGGCCATCAAGATGAAGAATTGAAAGAACATTGATGTAAATTATCTGTCTCCATATAATGGTCCCTAACATTTTCTGTGGCTTTTACACATTCCACACTAAATCCTTTAGCTAGTCCAATCTTACAACATCCCAAACAAATCCTGAATATTAGACAGAAAATCACCAGTCAAGTCTTAGTTCTTTTGCAAACATGAATCAATACAAAGTTAAGTTGGAACAATAAAAAACCAACTGCCCTAATAGGAAAATGATCCAGATTTTCCTTGCGATAATGGACATTGCTTAAATCACATTTTTGTTTCCATGTTTTCACCAGAAAATCTCTGCTGTAAACCCTTTTGCCCAGATTTACATGGCAGTTCATGTTAAACCTCTTTTTCAGCTACGTGACTAATATTTTCAATAGAAATAAGATGTTGCAGTTTATCCAAAAGTTAAAACTAAGACATCAAGTTGAAGAATTGAAAAAACGTCAACGTAATTATCTGTCTCCAGATAATGGTCCACAACATTTTTCGTGGAATTCACACCTTGCACACTGAATCCTTTATCTAGTCTAATCTTACAACATCCCAAACAAATCCTGATTGGACAGGAAATTACTAGCCACCTCTTAGTTCTTTTGCAAACATGAAGCAATACAAAGTTTTCCTTGAAACAATTAAAAACAAATTGCCCCTAGTTCCACATCCAGAATTAACCAAGAGGGACATAGTTACCTCTTCGTAGCTCTTTCCAAGACCCCTTTCCCTTTCTTGTCTTTCTTGTTTCAATCGCCGAAATAGCCTATGCTCATTGTGGTCACTCAAATGTGTCTTTGGTAAATATTTTGCACCAAGGACAGCACTCTAAGGTAAGGGATTTCGCTCACCGCTTTCCACCTCAGTTATGTAACAATTTGGATAGGTATACTCTGCTTGCCCTCCTTCACTCCTTCTACCATTGAAGAGAGTGTAGATTTGATGTTGCCAGGCCTCACATTTATCACACTGGACCCACTGCAAAGTAAAATTCAGATCAATCAGTATAAGCATCTTCTTCAAAACAAACTGTTTTTGTTAAGTTCTTCCATACACATCCATGTGCTTACCGCCTCTTTTGTTTCTTCATCATTCTTCCTCTTCTCTAGCCTTGACTTCGAAAAAGAGAATCCATATACCTCAATAGTGTCACCTCGGACTTCATTATAACAAAGTATGCAAAAATAATGGCGTGTCTCACCACTGCCCATGGTATAATACATGGCATTTCATTTTATGCAACCCCACATGGTGTGCAATAAATAGGAGGTGGCTCAAATGTAAGTTTCTCCACTACACACAATTGACATGAATTCTCACTCATTTGATTTTCCATGGCCTGGTTCTTCTCAACCTTTGCTTTGCTCTGTCATAAAAATTATCAACAAGATTCTCAATAAATATAGCATACCTATTTACAGTGGCACGTACACATATCATGTGTCGGCATGTCAAATAAGTTGAAAGAACAAGGAATGATATTACTCAAAAATAAAGCACAAATCAAAATCATCCTACTAGAAAAAAAAAAAAAAAATGTCACAACTATAGATTATGATATTGCCACCCTTAGCAACTTCTACAAAATAAACTCATAAAATGTTACATTTAAACTTAGATGTATCTAAAAGCTCAACTCATCTAAATCAAGCAACAAGACCTAAAAAATTGTAATCCTCAAATATTACAAAACCATATTCCAGGTGATATTTTGCATGTAAAAGAAAAGACATGACATACAAACCATATTCCAACTATGATTTATTGGAGGAGAAAACAGCAAGATTCAATGTTAATATTATATGTATTAAAGTTACCATGGTTGTAATAACATATTACTAAGTAATATAGCATGAGAAACTTCAGTCCCATTTTTGGGTAATTTTTGTATTATGATTTTTAAAAGGGTCCATTTTGTGAATGTTCAGTGACCTTGCTGAGTGGTGGATCAGGATTTCCAGTATGTGGCTCTCCTCTATATATATTCAGGGTGTAAGCACCACAGGTCATCGGGGGAAACTTTACGTATATTTTTCATTAATCAAAGTATCATTTGAAGGAAAAATAATATTTTGAAGGACATGATATATCCCTACAAGATGAATAATTTTTCAACTTAAATACACCAGCAAGCGTTACTTACTATCCATTAGCTTTAATGAAAGACTCCCCTCTGTATATATTCAAGGTGTAAGCACCACAGGACATCAGGGGTAACTTCATGTTTGTAAGCTGCTAATATTTTTAATTAATCAAAGCTTCATTTACAAAAAAAAATAATCTTTTGAAGGAGATGATGATGTATCCCCCTACAAGATGATCATGTTTCAACTTGAATACATCAGCAAGCATTACATACTATCCATTGGATTTATAGAAGACTCGCATAAACATAGTTGCCTCTATATCTTTTAGGGTATCATTCTTGATCCAGACATGTGTCTATGTTGATCATCATGTCATTGTATGCTTCAAATGGGGCCTTGAACATCTATATCTTTTAGGGTATCATTCTTGATCCAGACATGTGTCTATGTTGATCATCATGTCATTGTATGCTTCAAATGGGGCCTTGAACATCAAAACCTTCATGTCATTGTATGCTTCAAATGGGGCCTTGAACATCAAAACCTTAGTGAATTGATAGTTGAGCCAAATTTTCTAAAGGGAATTCAAAGAAGGTGATCGAACTATATCAAGGCATGCAAGCAGCTGGACTTTCTCCTGATAATAATACTTACAACATTTTAATCGCTATGTACAGCAGGCATCTTAGTACAGAAGAAGATTTTTCCATTTTGAAAGAAATGAAACGGTTTGGTTATGAGCCCACATTAAACTCATACAAATAATTACTTTCTACATGTGGTAGACTACAACAATGGGAACAGACTGAAAACCTCTTCAAAGAGATGGAAATGAGTTCTTGCAAATTAGACAGATCAGCATACCATATCATGATAAAGGCATACATGCGTGCAGGTGAATATAAAAAGGCAGACAATCTCTTAGGTGACATGAAAAATTCAGGCATTGAGCCTAGTCTTGCAACAATGCATATGCTTATGGATTCATATGGAAAGGGTGAAGATCCTGAGAGAGCAGAAAAAGTATTTAGGGATTTACAGGATGCTGGTTTGAATTTGGGCACTGCACAGTATACTTCTATGGTCAATGCTTACCTTAAAACTCGTGAGTATGCTGCGAGAATCAAGAAGTTGATGGAGATGAGGGAAGATGGTTTTGAACCAGACTACAGGACATGGACATGTGTTATTGGGGCTGCAAGTATCTATCGGAATACAAGTGAAGCATTTGATCTTCTTAATGCTTTGTATGACATGGGATTTTCTCTCCCCATCAGGCTGTTGACAGAAAGTTCTGAGACATTAATATCTGAAATTTATACCCTTCTCGAAGATCTGAAAGTGTTAGAAGAAGAGGCTTATTTTTTCTTTGTAAATGTCATTGAGAATCTACTATGCAAACAGTGGAATTGTCTCATTTCCTCCACCAAATTTATCAAAAATAAATGGGCAGAGGCACCTCCAAACATCGTACCATGGACGGTTGTGCAATGGAAGGTTTTTCAAGAGACGGACTCTGAAGCACCATTTTCTTTGGCCTACTGCTTCTACACAAAGACCTGGAAGAAAACTTCATCCATCTCCCTTTCCTTCATCTTACAAGAAGAAGAAATGACAAATTATGTATTCAATCGCTATGGATCGGCTGCACGCCTCTTCTTGGCAGGGACTGTTGATCCCAATCCTTTCCCACTGGTTGTTGCAAATCCTCTCACAAGAACATCCTTACATCTTCCCCCATTGTCTTCCATAAGAGGCATCTTTGAAAGAGGCATTATGGAATGGGATGGCGACAGTCACTCATACAAAGTGATAGTGGTGGGCAAGACAAATCCTCTGAATCCACATATAATGGAGATCTACGATTCCACTGAGAAGTCATGGAGGATTGCAGGACAACTGCCAGAGGAGGTGCAGGTAGTGGGGACGGGGATGGGAATGAGAATGGGGATTGGCATGGTTTTCTGTGGCGGTTTCTTTTACCTTTTGACCATAATCAATCGGTTGTGGGGCATTATGGGTTTCAACATCATAGAGGGGATTTCCGTTTATGCACCCTTGCCAGTGATGGCTAATGAAAAGTACATTTTTCCTTATATGCTCACCTGTGAGTTGCGGGTTCTAGTTACTGGTGGCATAGTGAAAGACACAGAGGGCCTTTTATAGGAGGTGATTATATGGGAGTTTGAGAAGGTGAAAGGAGACCACTGCTACTTATCATCATCATTAGGGTGGAAGGATATTGCTAGAATGCCTCCATCCCTGTATGAAGATGTTAACAGGATTTTTTCTGATATCGACTGCCCATGTTGCTTAGGAGTTGGGGATTGTGCATGCCCATTTGTATGTTGTGTAGGAGTTGAGGATCGCGTGTGCTTTGTAGTCAACAGAGGTATACAGGTGATAGAGGTGGTTGTTTACAGTGTAAGTGAAAGGACTTGGAATTGGCTTCCCAACTGTCATGTAGATGATGAGGATATATGGGAAGGCTTTGTTATGGCATATGAGCCTAGGCCTGACATGAAGGTCACTAGGTGTGGGATAAATGGCACTCATTTCGCCTCTCATTCCTGCACAGGAACCTAATCTTCTTGGTAATATGGTGTTGATAGGCTCTTGAAAATGTTTATGTTTGTTATGAAAGCAGCAACCTTGTCATTCCTGCGAATAACATCACTTGTAATTTAAGTGCAATGATTTTTTTTAGGCTGCCAATTATTCTTTGTGGTATTTACACATACAACTATACTTGCATCGATAGTGATATCATCTTGTTTTACTTTGAAAATTAAAAGAGGGACTTGTTACTGACGAAATCTATTACAGAGTTGGGGTAGTTGCAGTCGATCCCCATGTTATGCTTTGAAGATGGCCTTCAAATTTGTGTGCATGATAAAATAGCCATGTTCACAGCAACATGATTTGAATTTATACACTATATTCCCATTCTATACCAAAATTCATCCCTTTCAATTGGGTTGATTTGGTTTCAAGTTTCCACAGATTGATAGGCTTTAAGATTTTAGTACCTTGGATGGTATCATCTGGTAGCCTATAATAGAAAATTTGATAACACAAGACAATTTTATTAATGTCCAACAAATGACCATAAATGTAGGTCAGTTAAACTGAGTACATCTAACAAAAGTGCAATGTGGAAGTGAAAATATATCTCCTAGAGTAAAATTCGAAATTCGAAAGAAAGAAATTAAGCAAATATAAGAAGTTGTTTAAATGGTAAAGTGATGCAGACAAAAAGGGGCAGGCCCAAATACAAACCAATACTCGAGTAAGATTCAAAATAGAACTGTATATATTCATATGCAAGAATGGATAAAAAAGAAATATCATATAGTGAACACATTGACTCCTTTTGTTCCATTGGAACTCTCATCCATTACACTAATTCTCTATCAAATACAAATCTAGAAATGCATAATTAAGATCCCATAAAAATGGACATCACCGGTTAATAAGATGCACCTATCAGCACTCATCACAATTCTTGATACATTCAACATATAGGTATAAGTAACTCAGCGGAAGGACACAAGTTCCTCTCCTATTAATCTACACTCAACAGGACAACCCAAGGCATCCAGATTCCATCCTCTTCTCTATAACCACTGGCATGCAAACACTCTAAGAATTTATGTAATGGTCGTTCACCTCCCCCTGTTGTCTTCTTTTCTCCCCATCTTAATAAGAGAACATGGCCCATTATTAGCATGTAAGGCAGCCAAGTTTCATTTTGACCAACACTTGCCACAGCATGCAAACCATGCTTAGTGGAGGCTCTGCATCACTTAACCCCAAATTTACAAATAACGAAGTAAAATAAAAACCTCCTTAAAAATATTTCAATGCAATGTTAACATGGTCGCTATGGTTTCTAGAAGATCTAGGACAATGCGGAGTGGTTGACGGATGCTCCGCATCATAAAGTAAAAAATGGAGTAATGAAAACTAAGAGCAAGGCCTTAGTACAAAGCCAAGAAGAGATGTATAGGCTGGTTGGAGTTGGTTGTTAAGTAAAAGAGGGGGGGGAAAGGGAGGATGTCCTTATCCGAGTATTCAGTTGCCGTGAAATGGCCAATAGATTGGTGGATGATATCTCTTAGGGAATGACCAGGGCTGATGGGGGATCGTTGTATGATCCGGGGGAGTACAACCACAAGGAAGCTTGATTCTCCTAGCATCCAAGGCCTTGGAAAAGAAAATTTGGATGGAATCCTGGATATTTGATTGGAACTCTGTGGGTGTGTTGAGCAGGGTTCCCCCAACTGTGTGGCCTCCATGATCTGATATGTTTGTTGAACTGTCGGGGAGCAACCTGTGTTTGGAAGCAACAACTTCTCATAGGCCTTGAAGAGAGAGGGCGACCCCTCCTTGGGGGTTGAGGAGAAATCCAAGAAGAAAAATTCCATGTAAGTTCTAACTTTTGCACACCATGTAGAAGAGGAAATTAAGGAATTAAGGATCTTGTCAGTCAGTAAGCCGATAATTCTTCTGTTGATTTCAACAAACTTGTATACTCAGAAGAAGATGAATCAGAGGTGGTTTGTTGCATTTCCTGTGGTATTAGGATATCCCTATTACCTTCTTTTCATTTTCTTTGAATCTTAAATAGTTATTATCCAACAAAGAAGATCCTCTCATCTTCCCAATGATCGACCAACTAGAGTGTAAGCATACATGTATTCTGACATTTCCAAGACTTCAAAGTCAAGATAATGGTGATTCATGACAAGCTTGTTTCTGCTATAAGCACTGGCAAAGAGAACTTGGATTCAGAAACATTGGATTATTTTCTACATTGTTAAGATTTTTAAATTTTTTTGCAAATAATTCCCTCTATCCATATACAAATCTTATATTGTGACCAAGTTTTCTTAATTTTCTTCCTTTCATACACTGGAATGTTGTCAAGAAGGACATGGAATTACACCTAGGGAAGAAAATTTCTGCTGTGATTGAATCATAAAACATAAATTTTGGCAATAGTTGCACAAACTAGGACCAGAAGTGGCCCAAACATAGGCTCAAGCATTAACATTTCAAATGAAATGTTGAATTATGAAGAACTTGTATTGTAATTTGTGACCCAGTTTACAGAATTATTTGGCTCAGACACTAGAATGTTAATCTTTTGCTAAAATTTTGTTGGGAGGACATGGAATTATACCTAGGAAAGAGAATTTAGATTTTAATTGAACCCAAGGGAATTAATTTTAAACATACCAGTAGAAACTCAGCTCATGATATAATAATTCTAGCTCCATTACATTAACAACCTTGTTCTAGCTTAAAATTAAATGTCCCTAATTGAGATTCTACCAAATGAAAATTTATGACCACAGGCTAATGAGAATACAAGGAAGAACCAATAAAATCATCTGATTGCTAGCTCTATCACATTAAAAGCCTTCGTGTTCTGGCTTAAAATTAAATTTCTCTACCCGAGGAGAGTACAGCAGGAGGAGCCATTAATAAGACTGTACATAGATGATGGTATCTGTATGTGATTCCCACTGTCCCTGTGGTTTTTGACAAGAAACAAACTGTGAGTCTTAGCCAGACATCACAACTAATTAACCAAAGGCAGACATCTGAAAAACACAGAAGCGCAATTTCCCCCAATGATAAAGATTATACAACATGCATATTTTGCTTCAGCCACGACGCACTTGAATTTGGGCACTTCGATCATATCCAAGGGCATTGCGTCTGATGCAAAGTCTGCATGGCGCATAGTCTTTGATGCCAAGGAAAGGGTAGATACATGCACCTCTAACCATTCTACTCTCGTTGAGAAAGATGTCCAAAAAGTTAGAGGGGTGTTAAGCTTCTATTTTCGGTATACATGAACAAAGCCTAAACAAACTTAAAAGGTACAAAGTGGCACTAAATGCTCTACAAAGAAGAAAATTCTAGGCCAGATACAATTACCATCATGTCTATACAATGCAACTTGTAGGTTCCAGAAGAATATTTTCCATCCTTGGCAGTTGCTTTGGCCTTGTGTTGGGGGTTGTCTTCCTGCAACATCTCTACCACCCTCCTCATTGATGGCTTTTCAATGGGAAGTGTATTTTTGCAGAGCAGACCTATTTTTAGAACCATGACCATTTCATCTTTGAAGCAACCCATAAGAGCAGGATCCAACAGCTCGTGCAATCCATTCTTTTTTTCTATATTATTGTGTCCTTTTTACTAATTGGTGATGTGTCCTTCCTTGTTACCATGGGTACTACATGCAACTTGTCCACTCACAACTTCTATTTTGGGATTACCTTCCCCACTCCTACAACCATCGAAATCTATGATTAATAAACTAATAGCCTCAAATATGATCATGTTACAGTTTGTGTTGATATTTTTGACATATCATATTTAATTGATCATCAACAATTTTAGATACGTTGCTTTCTATTTTTTGGTGTAGATCGTCGCCTCCGTACTCATATCTGTGATCCATACAATGAGCAATTTCTCTTACATGTGGCCTTAGAGTGCTCGACCTTCCTAGTCCACAAATACATGATCACATGACTGTAGCTCTCAGAATGCAATGGTAAGCCAAGAGGGCTAAGTGCATAGCTTGTCAACGGAATAGTCCCATCCCTGGGATGATGATATTTACATGTTGAGCCATGTTTACAATACCTTGTTCTCATATAGAATTGACATTCAGGTTGACCATGTCTCTCTAGGAATATGTGCTCCATTTCTATATTGGTTGATGGAAGCCCCATAGAAGCATATCAAGATGAATATGAAGATGGTAACCCCTACATACTATGGTTCATTCCATCTTTTTGGCACCCGAAGACCAAATAATAAACCAGTTCCAAGTTCTTGTTGCCTCACATTACAAGAATTTATAGAACCTACGTGTGCCTGTGTTACATCAATAATATAAGACATACATTGAGTAACTTGCCTGTGTTTTATTTCATATTTATGGGACCTTCATGATCTGTTTCTGAGCAAGTGGGCCTCCATTCCTCAAGAAATGAGCCTAGTAGACATGCATACTTCAAATAAACATGAGCATAATGATCAGGTGAATGATTTTGACATTAATGTTGTTGAGGAGCCTCATGTCAAAGAAGAATAATCTATTGATGAGAGGTATGTAGGAACTTCTCAATGCATTTTTTATGACGAAGATTTTGCTGCATATACATTAATTATTCCATCTATAGAAGATCAAGGTCATACCTATGGTCGGTATACTCTTTCTTTTGATGATAATCAAAAGTGTCTAGAGGATGTGGTTGAGCCTTTTAAGAATCTAGAGCCAGCTGATATTTTTTAGGATGGTGATATTTTGAATTCCTTAGAACACTACTTTTCTACTCATGAAATCTATGGTCAAGAGGATAAAAGAAAATTGTTGAGCAGATGTTAAATACCCTAAATCTAAGTGTTCATTATCAAATACAAAAGGGAAATTCTTTAGAGGTTGTATATGTTCACCAAGAACAAGCTCAAATACAAACAAAAATTTCAATACATCAATATGAGGAAATAGACATCACATTTGAGCTTTCAATTCCTGAGTTGCTCATACCAAACCTCTCTAAACATTCTGATCTAGAGGAAAAATGTCATGGCCTAGAGGTTCAAGAAGATCATAGTGCCCAATTTTCATTTTCGTAAACTTACAGTAGCCTCCCTATTTATGATGATTATGAAGACAACCTTCAACATCCTTCTTTCACAATTCAGAGTGTTGTAACATTTAAAAACCCATTAAATACTTAGGATATATTTTACTAGTCCCCTAGATTAATTTCATAAGTTTTGAGTAACTAAATAGGGCCAGTTTTGTCTTTTAGTGGGCCACTTGCCATCCTAAGTCACAAAAATGAATTTGGACAAATTATGGATAATATTTCCTTGGATTATGTCTGATTTATTCTATTCCTGAATTCTAAAGACGCTTTCCTGATTTAGACAGCTTTATCTTATTTTTTCTACTTTCTAGTGGATAAGGAAAAGCTAGTTGACTTGGAAACTCTTACCACTTGACCAATTCGACCTCCACATCATTTATTCTCTCCTAAATCCATCATTACATTCCATTTACCTCACTCATGAGCTTCCATACCATACTTTCCAAATCCGTGAGCCTCTAACATAGTTTTGGAAACTGCTTTTGCCACCTAGGGTGGTTTTTATGTTTTTAGTAAGCCTTACTTTTTGTGCTTTACAACTTGCCTTTAAGGAATTATATTTTCTCTCTTGAGATGTATTATATATTTCGTTCATATTGAGGAATAATATATGAGATTATATTTCCATCAATTGAGTTCCTTCTCTTATGTTTTGTCTCAATATTTCTTCTTATTTTTGCATATCTTTGAATAATTCTTGTGAGGACTTCTTTGCTTCAAGATTCTTGGCTATTAGAATTATTTCATGGTATTCAACCTATATGGAATTATCACATGGTATAAGAGCCTTTGGAGTTCTAAATTAAATTATTCTTCCAGTATATATTTCAGAGAGTTTGTTTTGCAGGTACTGAAGATCAAATAGCATAAATTTATTGTTGAAGAAGAACTCAAATCTTTCCATCTCTCATCATTGTTCTCCTCTTACACTTCAAATATTGAGGATCCTTTGTTGGTCAATGGTATCCAAGAAGATGATCTATATTTATTTGGAAGACAGTAGATAATTGAGGTTGTTGGTTACACCTTCACTTCCTTTGTCCATGCTCCTTCCAGTTCCTACATGATTGCCAACACGTTTTTCAAGAATTTGGAGACATCTCTTAGTTCTCTCCTATGTATTCTAATTCGAATCATAAGCCAGTTGTTGCAGCTCATACATACTCAGAACCTCTCTTTGGGTTGATTTTTTGTGTGTTATTGAATACTATGGAGGAAAAATTACAGTTTGGAGTGACTGGTTTCGCTCTCTCTGTCATGCTTCTAATTCACTGCATGATTTTTGGCACCTATTGCCCAAAATATGGAGGACATCATCAAGTCTCATTTGGATTTGATCTCAAGAAGCTCAAGTCTAGTGAGCACATTCCACTTCTTCCCAAGAAGAATATTCCTCCAGACATTTGACCAAGTTCTCACCTACTTGGAGTTTGGAGAGCCTTATTATGGTGTATTCCATGATCTTGAGGGGAGGTTTTCTTCGCAGGTGGTTTTCCTTCTTTCCTCACCTAGATGGACTAATAATTTTTTGTATTGGGGTGACCATAAGCCTTGTTTCTTGGGCCCTATATATATGATATTTCACCTCATAAATTCAGGCTTAAGGGGGGGTGTTGGAACATTTAAAAACCCATTAAATACTTAGGATATATTTTACTAGTCACCTAGATTAATTTCATAAGTTTTGACTAGCTAAAAAGGGCTTGTTTTGTCTTTTAGTGGACCACTTGCCATCCTAAGTCACAAAAACTATTTTGGACAAATTCTGGATAAGATTTCCTTGGATTCTGTCTGATTTTATTCTATTCCTGAATTAGAAAGACACTTTCCTGATTTAGACAACTTTATCATATTTTTTCTACTTTCTAGTGGATAAGGAAAAGCTAGTTGACTTGGAAACTCTTACCCCTTGACCAATTCGACCTCCACATCATTTCTTCTCTCATAAATCCATAATTACATTCCATTTACCTCACTCATGAGCTTCCATACCATACTTTCGAAATTCGTGAGCCTCTAGCACAGTTTTGGAAACTGCTTTTGCCACCTAGGGGGTTTTTATGTTTTTAGTAAGACTTACTTTTTGTGCTTTACAACTTGCCTTTAAGGCATTCTATTTTCTCTCTTGAGATGTATTTTATATTTTATTCATATTGAGGAATAATACATGAGAATATTTCCATCAATTGAGTTCCTTCTCTTATGTTCTGTCTCAATATTTCTTCTTCTTATTCTGGCATATATTTGAATAATTCTTGTGAGGACTTATTTGCTTCAAGATTCTTGGCTATTAGAATTATTTCATGGTATTCAACCTATATAGAATTCTCACACATAGTCTGCCTATATTTGCTTGTCTATAATTTGTATTAGATCATGAGAGAAGTGTAGAGAGGGTTGTCAATCTTGATCCTGAACGATATCACAATACTCAACCTCTATGGGACAAATATCAAGATGAGAAAAAAAATGGGCATCATTCAGAAATAGAGTCTCTTTCAAAGAAGTTTGCAGCAAATGTTCATGTACAGAATTTGACACAAAGTTGTTAAGATAAATATGACTCTACATCTCCTTTTAAAGTAGCAAAAGCACATAGTGAGGAGCTATGTTTTGAAGATGAAAGAACATAGATGATGCATAGACAGCTAACTCAGGATGACAATCAAGAAGTTTTCTGTCATATTTTGTGGATCACTTAGCAATAAGTTGGGACTAAATCATCAACAAATTGAATATTTGATAATTGTATTTTTCCACAAATAAAGATGCCTCGTATTTAGTTTGGCACTCAATATTGGAGAAGGTACCCCAATGCATTTGTTGCAATAACAAATAAATAGGGGGCAAAGGGACATCCTTTTCGAATGGATCACTAAAGCAAAATTACTTCTGACAACATGCCATTACCATAAACCCTAGTTGAGGAATTCAAAAAGAAAGTCCTTATTGTTTTAGTAAAAAATCCTCAATCCCAACCAAGAGAGCATATCAAGAATGAAATACAATAACTTGCTTTGAGATGCCATTTGTGATGTATCTGTCCAAATGGCTGCTTTTTGGTCACATAAGAGCATAAAAAACTTGTTTTTCAGTGAAGTTGTTTTGTCATTGATCATATTCTTACAACAACAACAAATAATTATTTTTCTCTTTCTTTAGGTCTCATAATACAGTACATATAATCAATGAGTTCCTGCTCTCTTAGTGATTATATCGTGCAAGTATCCTAATGACTGATTGGTGTTCAATATAATATTATTATTCAATATTAGCATTTGCATGTACCCTCTATCAAGATGCCTAAGTTGGACTCAAATATGTCTATAATAATAGTGAAAAGGCCTCATGTTGAGTGTTGTACTTCTATCATAGAAAGTCTCCAAACTGGGCACATGAAATTAGTACAAAATAGGTCAAAGAAAGGTGTTGAAGTCTACATGTAATGGAAAGCACAAATCTCCCAATTGCAGTGCTCTAGGTCTGCATGTAAGTCATCTCACAACCCATCAAAAAAAGGCACCTTTAACATTAGAACCAATCAACCATCAACATATGCTATCCATGCCCTCCAAACCAAGCCTAGGACAAACTGAAAAATCATCATGAATATATACTCTCGCCACTGGTTTATGGATCTTTCAAATATACACTCGATACCCTCATTGTGAATGCTGGTGAAATCATTATTAACCATTGTTTTACATGCCAATACATGCTGGCATGATGTCAAATCCCTACCGAATTAATCAATAAATAGGCACCAAAATTACATCATCATAAACACTGATACCAACGAGTAAACTTAGTTCGCTTTCGAACTAAGCAACCCCAAAACATACCAAAAACAACTATGTTAATAGAGTTGATCCATTGCTGAAAATGGAGCAGATCTACCTTGAAAACCATGTTAAATCCACACCCTAATCAATCTATGAAAACTACCAACAAAATCACAAGTATGGACGCTTATATCGACCTAAAAGTAAAACACATCCAAACAAGAACGAACTTGCTATGGTATCCCTCATCTAGGTACTACTGAAATAATCCACAAATCACATGCAAATAAAAAGGCCCATAATCTACATGTTCACCAACATTGCTCGCTAACGAAGCAACCATAGACATGTTTTTCCCTGAAAGCAACTCCTCTTGAAACACATTCTTCAAAAAGAGATTTGTATGTAAAAGGAAAAATGATTTCCTATCTTGAAAACTTTCCATGCGCCTAAAACCCCCAAAAAGTAGAAGTCAAATTCCTGGTGCATGAAGTGAACTGGTTATGATGTCAATGATACAAAACTGATGTGCTCCACATGTAACTCTCTGCCTTATTTATAGCCCAAGCGGTTATATCAACCAGTTTTCAACAATGTTGTTGGGAATTTGGCTAGTCCCATGCTGCAGGTCACCAGTTCGAATCCCCCTAGGTGAGTTGCACAAGCTTACACTGACATGTTTAGTAGGGATGATATCTAAGAATGTGGGGAAGCATCCTTTGGGTTTCCCCGTGAGGTTTTCCTTGAAAAAAAACACTATGCTTGATCTGAAACTTCAATACTTAACTATTTGCATGTAATGAGTTGAGCTTGACAAAAAAAAACTCATCAATCTCTCTCTAGTCCAATACATCAAAGCAGTCCAAACATATCAAGGAAACTCATACCTTACCTACTTCCCACTTTTTTACATGATTGGTACTTGGCTTTCAGCAAACTGAAACCTTAAATCCATAACAATGACAGATTTGCAACGCCATCTAATCTTAGTGTTAACAGGTGGGATGGGAAAAACTTACTTTGACAGTGCAATAAAGGAAAACTTGAACCTAGTCCAAAAGGCACAATTGGGTCCTCTTGAAATCATGAAGGTATTGATGATCTATTATAAGTATTTAGGTTTGTATTCAAAAAATCAAGCATTAATCTAATCTCTTGTGGAAGAAATAAGGATTAGACTAAAATATGGGTTCCTAAGACTTGAAGTTGAAACAGTTAAGAACATGTGTTACCTCCTAAGAGGTAGTAGGTTCAAATTCGAAGAGGGGTAGGGTATGTAAACTTCTGTAGACTTTAGAAGTTACATCACTGCGCAGACTCGCAAAGGGGGTCCCTGTCCCACAAACAAGGAGGTCTCATACACCAAATTGGTGTCTGCCTTGGTCGTGATCTTAAAAATAGATTATTACTATTACTATTATTATTATTATTATTATTATTGTCATTATGAATAATAAGAAGAAATTTCTTGGTTCCTAGTGTAAATTTCCGTAAAATCCAACTAGGGCTAGAAGCATGCAAATTAATTACTAAAAATAACCACACATGGATTTCTTCACTATGCAGCGGAACAATAAGTACTAAAATAAATATAGCAGCAATCACATCAATAGAGACAACTCAGTCTTTTTGGGTATAAATCCCCGGACAAAACACAAGATGGGAAAACCGGTGCAGCAGTATGAGATTTTATTTTATTCAGAAAATATGGAGCAATACAATTCAAATTTCGATTATGCCAAATTGGAAAAAATCGTACCACAGAAAAACACTGAGAAAAACCTATAAGTGGGCATGGATCCCAACGTAGCAGTGTTGCTGCTACTGTACTGCCTGTTGTACATATTTGTATGGCCTCCTGTATGAAATCCATACAACTGCACGGATGTACGGATCTGTATGGTCACCTCTGCCTGCTGTTGTCTCTCTCCTGTAGATTTGCCTTCCTTCGTCTTGACTGTTGCTCCTCTCTCTTCTTCACAAAACTCTCTCTCACACTTCTTTTCCTCCGTCTCTATCGGAATGCAATTATGTATCCTCTCCACCAATTGATCTTTCTTTTATAAATCAATGCTAAGCTAATAACCTAATCTCACTATAGATCTAAGGTTGAGATCCTCTGGTGTGAATGGATGGCCAAGATTAGATCTTGCAATCACTTAAATATTTCACTTGCACTTTATAAAAAGTGTTTCATTAAGTCAATAATTAATTAGATCACTTTTAATTTATTTTCCAAAGTAACTTAGGAAAAGTAAATCAAGTACATTTTATTAGCTGCTCTCATTTAATGCCTTCTGCATGCAAGGAAACATGCATGCAGGAAGACCTTCCTTGTTGTCACTTTCTAACACTCCCTCTCAAAGAGGAAGGGATTCGGTAACAACCCCAACTTGTCTCTGAACTTCACAAACTTGAGTTTGCAAAGTGCCTTGGTGAATATGTCTGCTACCTGCTCATCTGTCTGAATGTACTCCAACCGAATGGTTCCTCTCTTAACACAATCTCTGAGGAAGTGATACCGGATGTCAATGTGTTTACTCCTGTCATGGAACACTGGATTCTTAGAAAGGTTGATACCACTCTAATTGTCACAGTGAACTACAGTAGTCTCTAGCTCACTATCGAATAATACTGAGAGCAACTTCCTCGGCCACATCCCCTCACATGCAACCCTGTTGGGTTCCATGTATTCAGCCTTTGGTAAACTCAATGCGATTGACTTTTGCTTCCTGTTGAACCAAGAGACAACCCATGATCCAATGTTGAAGCAGCAACCTGAAGTACTCTTCTGATCCTCTACACATCCTGCTGAGTCAGCATCTGTGAAACCTCCCAACTGTATACTCCCACTGCGCTCATAAACCAATCCAAACTCCATTGTACCTCTGATGTAGCGAAGTATGTGCTTCGTAGCTGTCCAATGTACTCTTCGAGGGTTCACTATGAACTGAATCAAAGAGTTGACTGCAAAGCTAATGTTTGGTCAAGTGTTGACCAGATACATAAGCAACCCGATAAGCTGCCTATACAATGTAGGATCAAACTCCTCTAATCCTGATACATCAATCTTCCTCCAGTTGGAAACTAGAGGTATGGCCATTGGTCTACAGTCCTCCATCCTGAATCTCTTCAAGATCTCTATTGCATACTTCCCCTGTCCAATGAAGAAGCACCCATCTCTCTTCCAAACCTCTAGACCTAGGAAGTAATTCATCAACCCATGGTCTTTCATCTCAAAATGTACTGCAAGATTGGACTTATAGTCCCTAATCAGCTCCTCATCTCCTGTAAGAAAGATATCATCCACATATAGAACCAGTATGAGAGGTACCTCACTTGCCAAGAAGTACAGGTTATGATCTGCCTCACTCCACTGGAACCCCATCTCTCGTAGATAGTTGTCAATCCCAAAGTACCATGCTCGAGGTGCCTGCTTGAGCCCATAAAGAGCTCGCTGCAGTCTACATTCATGAGACTCTCTACTCTCCACCTCAAACCCCTCTAGCTACTCAATATAAACCTCTTCCTCAATCACTCCATTGAGGAAGGTTGTCTTCATGTCCCTCTGATGAACGTGCCAACCCATCTCTACTGGCAATGATAGGATAGTTCGAATAGCAGAATACCTAGTGACAGGGGCGAAGGTTTAATCATAGCCAATACCTTCCTTCTGTGAATACCCCTTTACCACGAAGCATGCCTTGTACTTCTCCACACTTCCATTTGTTGCATGCTTTACCTTGTATATCCATCTAGATCCCACCACCTTCTTAATCTGTGTCCTCTGAGCAACCTCCCATACCTGATTCTTCATGATTGAGTCATACTCCTCAACCATGTCCTCTTGACACACATCATGTTGTGCAGCCTCCTTGAAATTAGAAGGTTCAGAGTCAATCAACTCTGTCACCAGTGCCATATAACTCAGTCTATCTGGTGGTACTCTACGTCTGAAGGATATATGTGGAAGACTCACCTGTCTGGAATCCTGAACTGTGGACCTATACCACTTAGGTCGTGGCCTAGTGTCTGCCTACTGCAGCTGTTGGATGTCCTCCTCCTGTTGTTGCTCATCCTCTCCATCAAAGATAGGAGGATCATGTCCACCTGACTCCCTCTGACTACCAGTTCATGTGCCTTGTGTCTGAACCTGTACCTCTAACTCCTCCAACTTGACTCCCTCTGAGTCCTCAGCTGGCTGCTCCTATGCTAGTAGGTCCATAGATCTTCTCAAGGCTCTGTCCTCGTCAAACTAGACATCCCTGCTCTCAATGATCCTCTTGCGAGTTGTGACATATACTCTATAATCCTTGGAAGTCTCACTATACCCAAATAGAATCCCCTTCTCTCCTGAAGGATCCAGCTTCTTCCTAGTGTCAGCATGAATGTGACAATAGCAGATACTCCCAAATATCCGCAGATGACTCACATCTGGTCTAGTACCTATAAATACCTCCTCAGGTTTCTTCCTCCCCAAGTCAGTGTGGGGACACATGTTCTAGACATATACTGCAGTCTGAAATGCCTTGGCCCATAGGAATAGTGGTAATCCCTAATCAAATAACATGGCCTTGGCTGCACTCACCAGTGTCATGTTCTTTCTCTCAGCCACCCCATTCTGCTGCGGGGTATGAGGAACAGTGTGTTCCTTCTTGATCCTCTCTGATGCACAGTACTCCATGAACTCTTTGTCGGTGTACTCACCACCGTTGTCAGTCCTAAATATCCGGATCTTCTTCCCAGTTGGGTTCTCCATGAGAGTCTTGAACTCTCGGAATCGATTGAAGACCTCTGACTTGGCCTTGAGAAAATAGATCCAGGTTTTCCTGGAATAGTCATCAATGAATGTGACGCAGTAACTGTAACCACTAAAAGAATGGACGCTCATCGGTCTGGTTACATCCGAATGCACCAAGTCTAAGGCCCCCTTAGACTTGTGCTCACTATGTGGGAAAGGTTTCTTGATGTTCATCCCCAACGCACAACCCTTGCAGTGGTTGTGCTTGTCCTCCTGTACTGAAGGAACTCCAATGACTACCTGTCTCAGATGCCTCATTGCACCATGGTGTAAGTGTGCCATCCTCCTATGCCACAACTCACAATCATTGTTGCTGCTACTAACCAAAGCCTTTGCAGGATCAAATTGTAGTCTGTAAACCCGCTCTGAACCCCAATCATCCTGTCCAATCTATGATTTGACCCATGTCGCCTGATATATACTTTCCTATCTCGGAAAGTCACTAGAAAACCCTTGTCTTCTAGTGTGAAAATTGATATGAGATTCTTGGTTATCCCTGAGACATATAGCACATCAGCAAAGCTGATAGGTTTTCCAGACTCCCTCTGAAACGATATAGTGCCAACACCCTGCACCTGATACCGCGCATCATCTCCTAACTCAATATGGAGATTTACTCCACCCTCCTTCAAGATCTTGAAGAATGACTTATTCCCTGTCATGTGACAAGATGCACAGCTCTGTACATACCAGATGTTGCCACTGATGGAACTTTCCATGCAAGCTATCAAACAAAATTCCTCATCAAAACTCTTGCTAAATCCATCCACCTCTACAGATCCTTCCATATGTGTGTTGTTCTTCTTCTTCTTCCTCTTTGGGCACTAGGAAGCAAAGTGTCCATGCTTGTGACAAATGAAGCACTTGAATTTTTCCATGTCCAAGTTCTTCTTGCCACCCTTCTTCTTCTTTGCCTTCCCATTACCTTTTCTTATTAGGGCTAGAGTCTCTTCATCCACGATCTGTGTAGTATTGCTGGATGAAGATGAACCTTGACCCATCCGGGTCTCTTCCTGTGTGAATTCATCCCACAATCTCTACCAATCAGGGAGCTTCTCCCTAGCCACCACGCCTTTGACAAAGACGTCCCATGGCTTAGAGAATCCATTAAGAGCTATACGAACAAGCTCCTCATCCTCAATCTTAGATCCCACTACTCCAAGATCATCCTTAATCTGTGTGAGCCTTGTAAGATAAGGCACCACTCCTTCACCCTTGGCCATCATGGTACTACGCAATCTCTCCTGCAGCACCATCTTTTGGTTTTCATTCTTTCTCTGGTAAAGACTTTCCAAATCCTTCCACATCTCTAATGTGGTCTTCTTTCCAGACAGGTGAGGAACTATGTGGTCCTTCATCCAGCGCTTACATCCACAGCCATGGGAAGGATCCTCCTCTCACCATGCTTGGAATGGCTCTAGCAAATGTGTCCATCACTTCTTCCTCAAAGTGTCATCAATCTGAAGAACACCGAGCCTCTCTCTGAAGTATTCAAACTTCACTCTAGCTATTGGTTTCGTCAACACATCTGCAATCTGCTCATCCGTCGCAACATACAGGAGCTTCATTGCTCCTCTCTACACCATGTCCCTGATATAGTGATATTTGATCTCAATGTGCTTTGACCTATCATGGAACACCAGGTTCCCAGACAGCTTCACACAACCCTGGTTGTCACAAAATATACCAGTAGCCTCCAATGGGAGATCAAATAACTCAGACAATAGCTTCCTAAGCCATACTGTCTCTCAACTGGCTGAACAAGCTGCGACATACTTTGCTTCGGCTGTACTCAGTGCTATGCAGGACTGCTTCCTACTAAACCAAGAGATCATACCTAATCCCATACTAAAGCAGCACCCAAAAGTGCTCTTTCTATCTGCATCACTGCCTGCCCAATCTAAATCAACATAACCCTGCAGGTTAAACTTTTGATTCGCATCATACTTGAGCCCATAATCAATTGTACCCTTTAGGTACCTCAAAATATGCTTTACAGCAACCAGGTGAACACTTCTGAGATCTGTCAGGAAATGGCTCAATGTGTTCACCGCAAAGCAAATCTTTGGTCTCGTATTCGTCAAGTACATCAAGGACCCAATCATCTGACGATACACTGTGACATCAACCGGATCAGATGAAGCATCACACAGAAGCTTCAGGTTCAATGCCATAGGTGTGGCCATGGCCTTGCAGTCCATCATCCCGAACCTCTTCAGGATCTCCACTACATACTTCCCTTGTCCAAGGAAGATTCCATCTATACTCTGCCACACCTCCATGCCTAGAAAGCAGTGCATCATCTCCAAGTTCTTCATCTCGAAATCGATAGCAAGCTTCCGCTGCATGTCGGCAATCAATCTATCCTCACCTGTAACAAAACAGGTCATCCACATACAAAATTAGTATCACTGGGTTGCCCTCCTCAACCTTGTAGTAAAGGTTGGAATCCGCTTTACTCTTGGTAAAGCCCAAACTGGATAGAAAGCTATCTATCCTCCCATACCAAGTCCTAGGAGCTTGCTTTAAGCCATACAAGGCTTTCTTCAACCTGCACACATGTGACTCACTGTCATGTGTCTCGAAACCAAGTGGCTGCTCCACATATACTTCCTCCTCGACTACGCCATTCAAGAAAGCAGTCTTGACATCCATCTGGTGTATCTTCCATTTCATCACTGCAGCTAGAGCAAGTACTGATCTGATGGAAGTGTGCCTGGATATAGGTGTAGAAGTCTCTTCATACTCAATCCCTCTTTCTGGGAGAAGCCATGAGCTACAAACCTCGCTTTGTATTTCTCCATGCTACCATCTGGAGCATGCTTGATCTTATAGATCCATTTGAAAGTCACAACAGACTTCCCTTCAGGTCTTGGGACTACATCCCAAACATCATTCTCCATGATCAACTGGTACTCCTCGATCATGGAATTCTTCCCGAATCCTGGGAACTTCAATATATTCAATATCTTCAATAGATAAATTTGTTTCTGAAACAAATGTTGTAGTCCTTCTTTTGTAGGTGCTCGTATACGATCTTTCCTACAAAACAAGTTAAATTGCATGATTAGAAACTTCTCATAGTTTTCAGAACAAATTCTTACACATAAAGAAATATGTCATACAGTCATGCAATTATTTTAGCCAATGCTTCAATACAACATTCATCCATATCCTGTAACTTTCTAGATGCCTTCCAATATCTACCAGAACATTGTTAAGAGTTTGCACTACTCCCAACATGTCAGCAAAGAGATTTCATTCTAGATAAGTAGCAATGGAATGTTGTACAGTTCCATAGGCCACTTACCCATTACATGCATATTAGTAGTATGTTGTTCATTAATGCAATTATTCTAATATGCCAAAATACACAGCCTAATTCTAGGAACATTAGTATATACATCATTGAAAAGTATTATTTAAACAATCTAATATGCAAGAAATGATAATTCAAATACTTATCTTTGTTAGTTTGTTGGGTTGACTCCCTCTCAGTCTGTGCTTCCTTTCTGCAACTCCATTCTGATGTGGATTGTGAGAAGTGGTCGACTCCCTCTAAATATCTGCATCCTTGCAGAAACTACTGGAGTCTGCTCCCTCTTGATCTTTGCTTCCTGGATTACCTGTCCTTGAACTTATATCCATCCTTGATCACTATGCATGCTTACAAGTATCATTACTGTCATATCCTCGAGATCTCATACATAATCATACATTTATTAGTATAATCTCAATACTATCAGAAACACAATAATATTAAACATGTATAGTAATGATCATTTAAAACACAGATAATAAACATTAGTATTCAAGGTTTATATAGGACTCTTCTGGTTAGTCATATCATCAATTAAAGTAAGAAACATAATATGCCTAAACCCATGATTACTCAAACCTATAACTTTATGAATAATCATAATCAATCATGCCAAGTATACTTAGATAAGATATCCTAACACAAGGTACGATTTTAACTTGATATAGGAAAAACATACCTGGATTAGCATGTTAGCTAGCTATGTCTAACATACCCACATGATGTCTTCTTGTTCTTCAATGACTTGTGCTAGTAACCTGCATATCTCATAAGTTAACCATTATAGAACCAAGTTATACATACCTCGTAAGTAGATCTTCTATGTGATCCATGATAATGGATGAATCTTTGTCTTCATGTCACCATGATCATATGTTCTTTAACTAGAACATGATTTTTCTTTCTTGGTGTACCTTTCATGTTAGCGGACAACATAAACCTCATACAACACCATAATGCATCAGTACAATCATAAGTGTCAACACCCTAATCAATGAATATCTTCTATCATGCATTCATAATTTTATTAAGGTGATACGACAAGTCTAAATTTAATCAAGATTGTACTAACCGTAATAATATGAAGACAAACATACCATAAACTTAATCATGAACAAATCTCGAAACATACCTGGATAAGTCATACCTGTCGAGATTGCTTGTAATCTTCTTATGTAAAGCCTTAGCCTCATCTCCCTCTGAAACAGGAACTTCTTCACTTATGCAAGTGACCAATCCATTCTCTTCTAGGATTAACCCAATCCACTTGATTTGTAGGAACTGGATCTGGAGTTGGATTAGGGTTTGTCAAAGAAACCCTAAAAAATTCAAACTTTGAATTTCAAACTTCTGAAAGGATAGAAAGATGCGCCTTGATGAGCTGATCGAGCCAGTATACTCAGAATTTGAAAACTGCAAAGTTTCACCCCTCAAAATTGCCTTTGAAACTTCCGGATCTTCTGGACAGGATCCCGAACTAGGGTTTGATAAATACCACCCTTTTTCCCAACCAAAAGGTTCGATCCAAAGCTCTAAAATTTTATTTTTCTGAGGAGCTTCCAGCCGTGGTCACACACTTCAAAATTTCCAACTTTTGCAGAAGCCCTAATTTTCCATTTTTCCGATCAAAGTCCCAAACTAGGGTTTGATCAAGCTCGGCCTTCTACCCAACAAAAAAATTTGATCTTGGTCTCTAAATTTCGATTTTGATGAGTAGCATTCAGTCGTGGTCACTGATTACAAAAATACCAACTTTCTCTGAAACCCTAATTCCCGGAGCCATGAATGAAGGTGCTCAAAATCCAATTCTGTTTTGACAGAAATATGCACCTGATTTTTTCTGGTGTAACTCTGAAATTACGAATCCACAGGGTTTGAAACTTCTACCTGTGGTAGCCCAACCTGTCATATTTCCAAACCCATAGGTCTGACCTCAATTGGATTCTCTTAGAGAGAGTTATGCCAAGTGTCGTAACATGACCTTTTTATGGGATAAAATAGGAGAGAAAACTTGTACGGAGTTCCACGTGTCACTGGTTCACTTTCAGCCTCTGAACCTTTGGCTTGTAAAAGTACAGTTCGTGCCCTACCTTCCACATTTTACGAAATTTCATTTGGAGCTTCCTAGCCCAAGTTATGACCTTTTTTCCTAGGTCACCTGTTTATGACTCAGATCTGGAAGAGGTAGAAACCCTAGATTGTACAGATCATAAAACACAAAGTACAACGAACTAGAAGTTTTCCTTTGGATACAAGGTACATGGGGATCGGATCTTCGACCTTTAAAATTTTCAGATACGAAAAATTTGCCAAAATGGATTTATAGCGAAAGTTCTACGATGACTGGTTTTTTCTATATCAAGCCCTAGCATCGCAAGTGCAACAAGTGTCATACATGCCATACCATGCCTTCTTTCAGGATAGCTCTGATACCATGTTAGTTTTTCAGAATTTACTTCAATCTGATCTAGGATCTTAACTGAGAAAACAACATGTACAGCATATCAATCATGGACACAATAATGCAAGCACATAAGAGACACAAAGTTTACTTGGGGAAAACCATAGAGGTGAAAAACCCCAATAAATTCCTGAGAGATAAATAGAGCAATGATACAAACCAAGCATAAGAGATGGACATCTCCTATTAGCAGCTTCTCCTCCTCCACAAGTGCGCCACTCTCCAAAGAGTATGTGTGTGAATAGAATTATGAAATAGAGTGCCTCCCGCACTCTATTTATACTTGACTTGTCTTGCCTAATAACCTTTACTAGGTCGGCCTCAACTTAACCACATAACACAATGTTGACTGGGCCGACACCCAATAGGGTGGTCTAATAACCCTTTGACCCACATGACTTACACAGGGCCGACCCCAACAAGGTGGTCTAATAACCCATCAAGTATAAGTTACGACACTTACAATATAAATGACGACACTTCCGTATAGAGGAATAATACCATCTCTATAGGAGTACAATATACATATATGAAATACATTCCGAAGTTACATATACATCAACAGGATTGAGTCTTTAATGCACCGCTAGGTGTGAGTGGTCCCGTTGTTTTTACAGTAGTGTGGTTATTGAAGGAAAATCCACACGAGTGTAGCGCGATCATTGTTCGGGTAACCTGAACTATAGCGGGGGTCAAGAGTGTAATACCCGTGCTACCCTTTTTTTACTGTTTCTTGGCACTTGTGGACTCATGTTGTGTTTTGGATCTGTTGAGGATGCCTATGGTGAGATGCATTTTTTTTATGTTGAGGATGCTTTACTGGATGAATCGTTGAAATGTCACATGTGTGCGACTTTTAGTTGTTAACAGATGTCTAATAAAAATATGCGGTATTACATACACCCACCCTTCAGGAAACTTCATCCCAAATCTATAGTAAAAAGGTGAGGGAAAATCTCAATGCATGGTCTTTGTGTCCTCCTCAGTAGCATATCCTAGGCTATATCTGTACCATTGGACCTTCACTTGGTCCACCAAATGAATTCATAGCTATTGAACCCTATGATATAGTATGCATAATGGTTCAACAATAAAAGTTCCCTCATCCAAGACCTGCAATTCCTTCCAATGAAGTTTGTGAGTCTTATCGGCCACGTAATGTTGTAATACATATACATGAAATACACTATGACTTATATGCAAGTGGGGTGGAAGCGCAAGATGATAAGCAACTAGTTCAATTCTCTCTATAATCTCAAATGGCCCTATGAATCGAGGTGATAACTTAATCCCCTTCCCAAACCGAATAGTACTTTTATTTGGTATTATGCAAATAAAAATATGATATCCTACCTCATAACTTCTATATGTTCTTTGAGCATCAACATAACTCTTTTGTCTATACTAAGATTCCTTTAACCGATGCCTAATCTAAACCACCTGCTCTTCCATCTCCTGAATCAATTCAAGCCCTATCAAAAATCAATATTCTAACCTATCCCAATAGAGTGGTGTCCTTCATGCTCTCCCATATAAATCCTGATACACATTAGAGCAAATTTGGGGTCTAAAATGGGCCTTATAAGAATACGAGCCACCTCGTAAGAAAACGATCCACCTCATAAGAAAAAGAGCCATTTGATTCAAGAACAAATATAATTTCAAGAAAAGAGTCAACCATAATGGTTGACATGGCATATTTGACTTAAAATAATAGTTAAAATAATAAAATAATATTTATGAATTTTGGAGGAAAATAGAAAAAGAAACTAAATTTTTTCTTCGTATTTTCAACAAATTTCCCTGGCATTTCACTCAAATTTCGAGTAGGAGAACTCATTAGATGTGGAATTTAATTCGTCATCCAACGAGTGCTCCCACTCGAAATTTGAGTAAAATGACAGGGAAATATGTTGGAAATACGAAGAAAAAAGGGATTTTTTTCTCTTTTCCTCCAAAAATTCATAAATATTATTTTAACTATTATTTTATTATTTTCCTTAGGAGGCCCATTTTAGACCTCAATTTTTTTCTAATGAAGGAATACCAATGGAGCTATAATCAGTTGTATTGTATGTGAATTCCACCAAAGGGAGATAATTCTCCCAATGGGTTTACTGGTCGATAACATACATTCTAATCATATCTTCCATCCCCTGATTTACTTTCTCAATCTACCCATCATTCTAGGTGTGATAAATTGATCTTAAGTTCAACTATGTACCCAATGATGGTTGCATGCTAGTCCAAAATCTAGAAGTAAACTTAGGGTCTCTGTCTAATATTATATTCTTAGGGACCCCATGAATACATATACTCTCACTTATAAATACTCTTTCAACATCAACAACGTCGTAAGTGTTTCTAAGTAGAATGAAATGGGCTCTTTTGGTTAGTTTATCAACTACCACCAATATGGAATTATGTCTTAGAGATGTGAGAGGCAATCCTACAACAAAGTCCATGGAATTGACCTCCCACTTAGACATAGGAATGTCATGTGGTTTAAAAATACCATCTAGGTTGTGGTGATTAAATTTTACTTACTGACATTCTAGGGACTTAGCAACAAATTTCACTACATCATTCTTCATGCCTACCCAAAAGAAGAGCTTCTTCATGTCCACATACATCTTCTTCACTCTTGGATGTGCACGAAGTGCTTTGTGGGCCTCTCTAAGGATAGTGTCTCTAATATGATCCCCTTCCTAAGGGATATACATCCTCCCTTGAAATCACAATAGTCCATCTGCCTCTAAATGATACCCTTCATACTTAGGTTTTGGTTGCCTCCCACTTTGTAGTACAAACTTCACCCTTAGATACCAACTATATCCCAAAAAATTTCCTAACATTCTCTCCCTTAAATCGACTTTTAAGGGTACTAAGGAGAATATCCTTGGTCTTCTACTCAAGGAATCTACCACAATTTTCCCCTTCCCTTTGTTGTATGCAATACCAAAATCATACTCACTCATACCATAACCTTTTTCCTAGCATTCAAATCCCTTTGTGTAAAAATGTACTGTAAGCTTTGATGGTCAGTCTTGAGCATGAAGATTCTCTCTACAAGGTAGTGCCTCCACAAATTTAGGGATAACATGATTGCTTCCAACCCTAAGTCATGTGTGCGTAAATATCCTCATGAGATTTTAACTTGCGGGATGCATAAGCTATTACTCCATGTCACAAATATTAAATAATAAATAAAGACACTTTAATAATTATTAATAATAGTAATTATAATAACAAAGAGGATGTGACTCCTCAAATCATTGAATAAATCCATATTAAAGGCGGGCCATCTTTTGTAAAAGCTCATATCATATCAATTCAATTATATATCTATGTTTTATATTCTCAAGATCTAGATATATCATTGGTATCAGATCCTGAAGACCGGGCTACTTGGGAAGACCAGCGGATGGCTATTGTTGCTCATGAATTCACCATCCTTCTACCAGTTTCTCTCCGCCACATCCATTCCTTCCATTATTCTGACCGCTATCTCCCCACACCCTATCCTACTACCTTCCACTCCCTCCATGCCACCTCCTGCAAATTCCACTTTTCTCGTCATCCCCACTCACCCCCTTGCTACTTCTCCTTCTTCCTTCACTTCTCTCCCACTGCACGTTGTCCTCCTTCCATCGCATATCCCGTTGCAATCCATAATCCCCTTCTTGTTCCTACACTTAATTCTCCATACCCCCACGCCCGTACTCAATACACCCATGCACACCTTCACTCTTCCCTTCCCCACACTCGCCATCACTCCCATTTTTCCCATGTTCCTCCCTATCCTCACCTGTGAATGCATCTATCCATCCAACACACTCCTTGTTTTTGCTTTCCCATGCCACTTCCTACACCATTGCGCACTCACACTCCATGCATACCCCAATAACATCGCCCTTCCCGATAACAAAACTAAATTATATTTCACTATATACAACATTATGATAGATGAGGAGAAAGTAAAATATGTGTCCATGCATCTAGAAGGATACACATACAATTGGTACATGTGGTGGAAAGGAGACAATTATTCTTACACCTGGAACTTGTTCAAAAATTACTTTTTAAAAATATTTCAAGGAATCACTGAGGGAAAATTCTTTTCGAAACTTACCAGGTTACAACAAAGAGGAAATGTCTAGGAATTCACACATTAGTGGGAATCCCCTTCCACATGAGTATTTGGATTATCTAACAACCAGTTACTCGAAACTTAATTAGGATTCCTTAAACCATATATCCAAAACGAATTAAAAATGCATGACATACCAAACCTAGAAGTGGCAAGACGTAAGGAGAAAGCAACAAAATCCAAATTTGAAACTTTCCAATCAAGAAATGGAAGAACGTATTTAAGAAAAAAAACACCACTGATGATGGACACATATAAAGATTGAATACATACCTCCACACATAGGAGATGAAAAATGAAGTTTGGAAGGTCAATGAATTAAATAAGGTAAATGAAGACGATACAGAGATAGATGGGATGGTTCCAGACACAAGTCCCGCATAGAAGATAATTCAAACAAATTATTTACATGTCAAGAAGAAGGAAATGATGAATTAAATGCATAAGAATCAGAAAATGAAAAAGAAGAGAACACCCAAAATATTGCAACTGAAGACACGAAGACACACCTAGAAAATCACTTGTAGCCATGACCGGCATCAACCAACCACAAACACTTAATTTAAAAGGGAATATTAAAAATGATAACGTCACACTACCAATAGATACAAGAAGCACCCAAAACTTCCTCGACATATGAGTCACAAGGAAACTCAAGATATTCATATATCCAGTTCCATACATGAAGGTGATGGTCGTAGATGGAAAAACGATTGAGAATATAGGGAAGTTCCATAAGGTGAAATTCAAATACGATATTTTATGTTGGAATGAGAACTCTACATTGTACCTTTGTGTGGAGTATACATCGTTTTAAGAGTCCAACGGCTACAAACATTGGGCACCTACTCGACCAATCATCAAAAATAATTCATCAAGTTCAAGTGGAAATGATAAAATTATAAGCTATATGTGTTCCAACCGTGTTCCAACCACCCGAGATGCAAGTGGTTTCATCCCAAATCCAAATTCATCAGATGGAGAGACAAGATTTAGAACAAGATGATCCTAGAGAATAAGCATTCCAAGAGATACTTTAGAAACATGAAAAGATATTTCAATATCTACCAATGCAGTTACCACTAGAAAGAAGGATTGAAAATATAATCGATGTTAAACCAGGGTCAAGCCCAGTCAAAGTTAAACCGTATAGATACCCCCACCACCATAAAATAGAAATAGAAATATTAGTTCAATATATGTTGAAATGTTTTGTTATCACAAAGAGCAGAAGTCCATATGCAGCTCCAGTCATATTAGTTCGGAACTAAGATGGCTCATTTAGACTATGCATAAATTACAAAGTATTAAATAAAATAACAATCAAGAACAAGTATCCAATTCCATTCAGCGATGACATGTTGGATGAACTTCATGAATCCAAATATTTTTCAAAACTTGATTTAAGATGAGGCTATTATCAAATCAAGGTCAGATTAGATGTCAGAAATACCACTTTTCAAACACATGAAGGGAACTATGAATTCAAGGTAATGCCTTTTGGATTAACAAATTCCACCACCACCTTCCAGGCAATTATGAATGAACTATTCCATCCTTACCTCAGGAAATTTGTGTTAGTATTTTTTTATGGCATCCTTATATATAGTAAGACATGGAAGGAACATCTAAAGAATATGGAATAGATATTATCTCTCTTGGAACAAAACAAATTCTATGCAAAAAGGTAAAATGTACATTTGGAAAACAAGAAGTAGAGTATTTTGGTCATATTATCTCAAAGGAAGGATTCAAGGAATATCCAAGGAAAATCCAAGTGGTCACTAAATGGCCCCAAACAAAAAATATATCCAAGTTAAGAGGATTCTTAGGATTGACCGATTACTATCAAAGATTCATTAAGAACTATGCTCATTTAACTGCTCAACTAACCAACCACCTTAAAAGTAATTCCCTTCAATGGAGTGATGAAGCAAGAAGGTCTTTTGAGTAATTGGGATGAATTATGTCTACAACTCCTATTTCAGCAACACCTGGTCATTTCTCAAAACCATTCATAATTGAATGTAATTCCTCAGGGTTTGGGATAGGATAAGTCTTGATGCAAGAAGGAAACCCAATTTCTTTTGAAAGAAGGAATTTAGACATAAGGGGATGCTTACAGTCGACATACAATAAGGATATGCTCACATTCATGCACGCATTAAAGAAATGGAGACAATATCTTTTGGGAAGCAAGTTTATGATCCATACATATCATAATAGTCGTCAACACTTGTTATAAAAAAAGACATTAACAACTGAAAAACATAAGTGGATAGAGGAAATTGCTACATTTGATATGGACATCCTACTTAAAAAGGGAAAAGACAACATAGTAGCCAATGCTATGTCCATAAAAGATGAAGAAGTGTAAGTTTTTGTAGTATCAATGGTTATTCTTGAATGGATAGATGAAATTCGAACCAAATACGCCAAAATCCTAGACACTTGATCCACAATTAACGATATATATCAGTACCCCAAATTTGAATGGAAAAATGATCTCTTCCGGTATAAGGGAAGAATCCACTTAAGCCCCTACTCAACTTTTAAAACCAAAGTACTTAAAGAATCCCATGACTATACAGCTACATGACACGTAGGATGTTTTAAAACCTATTATAATGCAATACAAACAATTTTTCAAGGGAATGAATGCAGACATTCACAAATATGTAGAAGAATGTGACATTTGCTAAACAAATGAAAATGAAAATGTTCTAACCACCAAGCTAGTCCATCCGTTGCACAACCCAAATCAGAAATGAGAAGAAATCTCAATGGACTTGAAGGGTTACCCATGTCATAAGGGAAGGAAAACATATTAGTGGTACTAGGCAGACTAACCAAGTATGCACATTTAATTAGGCTAAGAAAAACCAATTCTACCAAGGAAACAATTGAAGTTTTCTACAAAAATGTCTACAAGTTACACAGGTTTCCAAATATTATCGTTAGTGACAGAGACTCAAGTTTAAAGAAATTTTTTGAAGAATTTTTTTCAAAAAAATTGGCACGTCACTTAACATGAGATTTGCTTACCATCCCCAAACCAATGGCCAAACATAAATTGTCAATAAATTCTTAGAAACCTACCTTCGTTGTTTTGTAACTGAAAAGCAACATAAATGGTTTCAATGGTTTCATCATACTTAATGGTGGTATAATACCACATATCATACATTTGCTAAAATGAAACCATTTTAAGTTCTCTACAGATATGAACCCCTAAAATGGAAGGAGATAGCCACGATTCAGGAAAAGGTTGCATCAGTAAAAGATAATTTAGAAGAGAATCACAAAGTTGTTTAAATACTCAAATATAATCTAACTGTTGCTAGGAGTCAAATTTAACAGCAAGCCAATCAACACCAAATAGAAAGAGAGTTTGAAATTGTATATTGGGTATTTGTGAGACTACAACCTTTTGTATAGTTATCACTTAAACAAGGTGGAAAGAATAAACTAGCTTGAAGGTTTTATGGACCATATCGGATCAACATGAATACTAGTCATGTGGCATATGGATTGGAATTACCGTACACAAGTCACATCCACAATGTTTTTCATTTATCATATCTAAAAAGGGTGTTAGGACAACACTAGAAAGTGCAAACAATGCTTCCTATGTTGGATGATGAAGGACGAATTATCTTGGAGCCAGAAGCTATTATTCCTACTAGGGAAAAAGGTTGCAATCTTGAGTGATTAAATAATATCTTATTAAATGGAAAAATATTACTGAAGAAGATGCATCTTGTGAATCATAACTATTTCGACAACTACATCCTTCATTATCATTGCTTTGAGGAAAAAGAAAATTTTAAGGGAAGGGAAATGTTACAAATATTAAATAATAAATAAAGACACTTTAATAATTATTAATAATAGTAATTATAATAATAAAGAGGATGTGACTCCTCAAATCGTTGTTTAAATCCATATTAAAGGTAGGCCATATTTTGTAAAAAATCATCTCATATCAATTCAATTATATATTAAATATTTATATTTTCACAATATGGATATATCACTCCACCTTATTGCATTAGTGCCACATATAATACTTAATTTGAATCATCTATGCATACTGTGAAGTCCTTATCCATATCTAGTACATGTAATATTGGTGCACTTGTTAACAATATTTTCAATTCTACAAAAGTATCGTCACATTGACTGGTCCATTCATATCAGATCCCCATGTGCTACAAGTTGGTAATGTATTTTGAAATCTTGGAAAACCCTTCCATGAATCTTCAGTAATACCCTGCTAACCCCATTAATCTATGCACTTCATGTGCATTCTTCAGAATAATTCAATCCTTGATGGCCTTTACTTTTTCTGGTTCTATTGGGATCCCTTTCCCTGATATAATATGTCCCACGTAGTGAATATCCTTATGGAAGAAAGAGCACTTTGACAATTTACCATATAATTTATGTTCCCTTAAGCATGAAAAAACTAAGTGTAAGTGCTCCTCATGCTCTTTTTTCGTTTTTAGAATAGATAAGAATATCATCTAAAAATACCTACACGAAGCAGTCCAATTACTTATCGAAAACACTATTCACGGGGCTCATGAATATAGTTGGTGCATTAGTTGAACCAAATGGCACTACTATGAACTCGTAATTCCCAAGTTAAGTTTGGAATGCAGCCTTGGGAATGTCACCTTCTTTCATTCTTAGCTGGTGATACCTCAATCACAAATCAATCTTATAAAAAACTGAAGACCCTTTCATATGGTCAAAGAGTTCATCGATCCTAGGTATCGGGTACCTATTCTTCAATGTGGCTTTTTTAAAGTCCCTATAATCTATGCATAACCACAAAGAACCATCCTTCTTCTTAACGAAGATAAACGATGCACCCCATGGAAAAGTACTAGGTCTAATGAGTCCCAATTCTAGTAGTTCTCTTAATTGTATTTGCAACTCACAAAGTTCTGGTGTTGTCATCCTATAAGGGGTCTTTGATATTGGCTCTGCATCGGGTTTCAATTCGATTGTAAAATTGAGCTGTCTTTTTGGAGGTAACCTAGGTAAATCATTTGGAAAAACATCCTTGAACTCATATAGAACTAGGTACAAGTTTAGAGCGCCCCCCTTCTCCTCACATACTACCTCCACTACAAATAATTGACACCCTTTCCTTATACATCACCTTTCTTTCATCATGGAGAGGACATGAAAATACACCTTTCTTTTAAATCCCTAGATTTGAATTGCCCTTCCTTCATCGTTTAGGCATAACAATTTATTTGGATAACAATCTAAGAAATCCGGATGAGCTTCTAATCAATCCATGTTGATAATGAGGTCATATGTCCCTAAGGTGGTGACATATGCCTCCAACTTAGTAGTGCATACTCTTAGGTCAACCCAACACTCCTTCACCTTAGGTCCTACAACTTGTTTTACCCATGAATCCATTTCAAACAACTTAAAATCATCATGCTTGCAGGATTCCAAACCACATCTATGATGTTGGAGGAGCACCATAGGTGAAACGATATGACATGGTCTGTTGGGTCATCTCCTTTCTTCCTTTCAAATTTTGGAATATTGGAGGGAAGTTTTGAAGGCATACCTGGCCAAGTTGGATCATGACGGATTGGGTCATCAATCAACTTAGCTAATTCAGGAAGATTTAAGCTTTCCATGAAAGGAAGGTTTGTATTAGAGTTTGGTTGCGCCATATTGTTGTGTGTGTTTATCCCTCTAGGAGGTGAGGGTGGTGATAATGGTGGTATCCCTTCTCCCAAATATGGAGCATATGGGGGGTATTCCCACTGAGGGATTAGGATGGGGTGTTGCTTCTTCTACGAGAGGAAGATTCAAGGGGAGTTGTATGATATCCAAGGGGATACAAGGGAGAGGTAAGAAAGGAACATCCTCTCCTAGCTGAGCCTAACAATATTTCCTGATAATGTCCCTAGCTAGAGTATATCCCTCATGAACCACGGGGAGTGAATGGGAAAACACCTCTATGGAGAGGATAAAGTCCTTGTAGTATGAGAGACCGACTATGATTTCTTTGTTCCTCAATATTGATGGTTTATGTGATCAAGTGAGAGTGATAATAGGTATAAACACAAATGAACAAATGAAAAAATATGCCAACCACAACAAATGCAATTTGGTGGAAAGTGAGTGATAGGTGCTTGAGTCTTTGTGTGAGTAGTACACAAGTTGGATATACGAGTTAGGTGATATTGTAATAGAAATAAAACAAAATGGAAATTCCCTATAATATGTAACATCCTTTCCTCTCAAAAATCACTAATCTTTCCAATAGATCACCAATCGTTGGTGATGAAATCCTTTGACATTTGGATAATGAAGGTATGATAGAGTCATTTATCAAGCCAGAAGTTGGGGCTATGTTCTTGAAGGGGTGGAAACATTTCCAACAAAATATGAGATCTGACTCGGTAGTCAATTTCACTCACAATTGCTCCATAGAGATATCCTAGGTTTTGGGCACTAAGATACTTATGCCAAGTGTAGATAAGTGGTTCTTCCTGTGTGGTAAAGTGTTGTCTCCAAAAAAAAATGAGTGACTCTTTGCAGCAAGAAAATACAGCTATACCTTAACTTTCACATCCTTGGGCACCACGCCTTTTTATCCGGGTTGTCTTTGACACTGTTGATGCCCAATTTTGTCATCATTTTGAACCATTGATCGTGCTATGGTTACACCATTTTGCCATTTTTTTTATGCATCAAGTCATATTTTTCGTCGTTCAAACCTCCATATGGACTCAGGTATAAACACATTTAAATCTCTTATGAATTTCAATTGATTATCATCTTTTATGGCTAATTAATATTAATTTAACACTTCTAGACCTGTTGGGCATATAGTTTTGATTTTCTAGGTTGTGGTTTTCATACGGACGCTCATTTGCATTCGGACGTCCATTCAACCCCTCGTTCACACCGCAGAAATCATTTGTTAGCATACTTGGGAGCAATGAAGACACAAATGAAGCCGTGGGTTTTGTTGCCCACCTGGCACTTATGGATCATGAGCTTTTGCCTAAGAAGGTTCGCGTCATAACTCGCCCAAGCCTCGAGCACATCCACTATCCACATCCAAAAAACCACCACACACGAATTGGGAGAAAAATGGCTTGTGTGTTAATGAGTCATTTTCAGCATTGAAGGCACTCTATTTTTAGAGAGGTCGACCACTGAAAGGGTCGACCTGCTCTCCATTGTAAAACGTTATATAAATACGCCCTGGGTTTTGAAGAGGAGATAGAAAACATTTTTGTAAACTTTGCTTCTGATTTTTGTTAGGATATTTAGACACTTAGGAGTTAGTTAAGATCAACTTGTGTAATAGTTCCGTTAGGGATAGTGTGTTTCTTTAGTATGCATTAGTATGCATTTGTAAATACTTAATCCGACGGTCACGATATGTTCCCGACATAGAGTGATCCAACGGCTCAACTTCTCTTAGATCAAACCTAACCTTGATCCGTGGCTTAACACCCGATTGGTCCATGATCTCTATTTAAAGAGCATGGAGGGTCAGTGCTTAGTTGATCGATTATGAGAAGCTCATTTGTAACTTTCTTTCTTTGCATAATAAATTGTCTCGTAGAAGCTATTTGGCCAGGGCTGTGGAGTGTTTCCCTCAAGAGGGTTTAAACCACGTCAAAACATCGGTGTGTTGATCTGTGATCTATTTGTGTGAAGTGGTTGTTCTTGGTGTTCGGTCCTTTGGTAGTACACTGTGTACCCGAAAATGGTATCAGATCTTTTATGAAGTGTCGCTTCCGGTTATGATCTAGATCTTGAACTACTGTTGTTGAAACTCGAAAGGGTTTCTATTTCTGGTATTTCTGTGCATTTCTGGGCTGTGGGAGGTGCTCCATTGCGTCCGGAGTGTCGTTTCCATTGGGAAATAGTTTTCATTTGATCGAAAACGATTCGCGGTTGCTCCAGAAACGCGTATTTCACCAGATCTGAAGGTATAATGTTACAGTGACGCATTTTTTTATTTTCTTTTTTTAAAAAGAAAAAATCTCATATTTCATCATTTTTTACTGTTAGATTTTTTTTGGATTTGGATTGTTGCTTTCCCGTCTATGTATGCTCTTTGTCGTGCACCTTGAGTGATCTCGGCAAATCAGAAACAGAAAGGGAAAGGGTTTTTCTCGGCTGCGTATGCTCTTTGCCGTGCACCTTGCGCGATCTCGGCAAATCAGAAACAGAGAGAAAATGTAGACTTTCCGGGCAAGCTAACAAGATCTAACTCCACAAGGGTGGAAAAGTTTTTTTTGTTTTGATTTGTGATTTTTTTTTGCAGGAAAAAGGGCAAGCACGCAAACCGAGCAAGAAGAGTAAAAAACAACCCTTCCTCATTCCCATATTTTACATACCTTTTAATCTAGCTCACTTGGTTCAAAGTTGCTTTATTCCTTAATAGGTCTTGAGTTCAAGTCTTAGGAAGTTATTTTTAAAAGAAAAAGTGCATGCAATTTCTATTTTCAAGTTATTTTATTGTAAAAGTGCATCTCACTTAAATAATAAAAAATAAAAATACAAGTGGGTCACTTAAGTTTTTTTTATTGTTGCACTATTTAAAAGTAATATCATTGTAAAAGTGAAATCACTTATTTTACAAAAGTGGTTCACTTAAAACAACTTTCTTGTAAAGTGATTGTCAAAAGGTTCATCTTGGGAAGAGGGGAGTTCTTTTTTATTTGGTGGACATTCTCTAGCTGCCACGTCACTATTGGGGACATCTTCAACAGTTTCTTTGTTCAAGCATAACTTCATCATACAGAGTCAGTTTTCAGTGTTGTTTTTTTTTAAACCACCTATTTTTTCGAGCTCTTCACATCTAGACTATTGGTTTCTACTTTTACTGCCATATGTTTACAAATATGGCCACCCCTTGTGATATTCTACTTAACATTTCCAACTATTTCTCATGGAAAACTCGTATGGAGGATGTTCTACGAAGTATGGGACTTTTCAGAATTACCTCAGGGAAAGAAAAAGAACCCACTGATGATGATAAGAAAATAAAATGGGCAAATAGATGTGATGAAGGTCGTGGATTGATTGGGATGTCAATCTCTACTGATTTGCGATTCCACATATCTGGAATTGATGAACCTAATGCTGCTTGGGACAAGTTGGAATCTGTGTTTGGTAAACACAATGAAATTCGAGGTCACCAACTCGAAAATGAGTTGATTTCTTTAAATCCAAGTGACTTTTCATGCATTCAAGATTATTTATCTAAGTACAAAACACTTAAACTCTTATGTGCAGAATGTAAGATTGAGAGGGAAGACAAACAATGCATTTATCATATTCTTTCCAAACTTGGACCTGCATATTTTGTTTTTGTATCTGCATTTTACTCCATGAAAGCATCCTTGAATGCATCTAGCTATCAAGAGCCTAGTCTTGAATCCTTTTGTGATTCCTTGATTAGAGAACAAGATAAACTCATTCATCTTGGAATAATCAACAATGCAGATACATCTGGGAAAGCCTTATTGTCCCAACAGAAAGAAAAGTCCAAGCCTCCCAAGAAACAAAATTTTTGCAATAATAAGTCAAACAAGGGTCCAAAACCCTCTCAGTCAGCTCCTTCTTTAAAAAATGACAAAGGATCCAAGCCAAAAGGCAAGAAGACTGAGCATCATTGCAACTATTGCGAGAAAGATAATCATGATGAATCTAAGTGTTTCAAGAAGATGGAAGCCTTGGAAGCAGCAATGAAGAAGCACCACATCAGCTTAGATTCATCTTCAGAATCTGCCTCTCATGGACATGCACTTTGTGCTTCTGGTTATTCTTATAATGCATCTTCTTATTCTACTTCAAATGAATGGCTCATTGATTCTGGAGCATCTTATCATATGGCTAAGGATCAAGCCATCTTTTCTACTATGCATGAATGTAACACCAAACAAATATTTGTTGGTGACGATAGATCTCTAAGTGTTGTAGGAGCTGGAACAGTTCCAGTAGATAATGGTCATTTTAGTGATGTACTATGTGTTCCAAGAATTTTCTACAATTTGTTATCAGTCTATCAGATCACTCATTCTGGTGAAAGTAAAACTGTGACCTTTACACCTCACCAAGTTGTAATCAAGGATTTTAAAGATCCTCAACAGGTCCTAGCTACCGAAATTGTTGATGATATTACCAGGTTGTACAAGTTTAACAACTTTGGGTCATCACCTTTTCCTTCAGTTTTTGTTGCTCATAATGATAACTTGAGCAAACTTTGGCATGAGCAATTTGGTCACTTAAATTATCGCTCATTGCAACAACTATGTAAAGAAAATATGGTGACAGTTCTTCCGATGGTATCTTGCAGGGATGGTATTTGCTCTGGTTGTGTACTCGAAAAACATCATCGGGACAGTTTTGACAAACATGCCTCTTGGCACGCCTTGGTTCCCTTGGAGTTTGTGCATAGTGACTTGTGTGGTCCTCTTCCATCTGCTTCCTTTTCTGGTTTCAAATATTTCTTAACTTTCATTGATGATTACACCAGACGCACTTGGGTTTATTTCCTAAAACTTAAGAGCGAAGTATTTAACATGTTCTTGGCCTATAAGGCCCTTGTGGAAAAACAATCTGGTCATCAAATTATTAAGTTAAGATCTGACAATGGAGGAGAATATGTTAACAATAAGTTCACTACTTTCTGCACTGAACAAGGCATCCAACAATAGCACACTATTCCATATACACCACAACAAAATGGTGTAGCTGAGCGGAAGAACCGCACTTTAAAAGAAATGGCTAATTGTATGATCCAAAATAAGGGACTAAGTCTTCAATTTTGGGCCGAAGCCATTAATTTTGCAAATTATATAGTTAATCACACCCCCACTAAAGCATTACGAGGTATAACACTGGAAGAAGCATGGAGTAAAACTAAACCTGATGTAAGTCACTTCCGTGTGTTTGGTAGTGAAGCATGGGCTCACATTCCGGATGAAAAATGGAAAGCATTACAGCCTAAAAGTGAAAAGTGCATATTTGTTGAATATTCTGAAGATGTAAAAGGTTATAGACTTGTTCAACCACATTCTCATGATATAATCATTAGAATAGATGTTAAATTTGATGAAAATATCTTTGCCTGCGAGCCTAACTCGGCGATTGTGCCATCTTTGGCCTGCGAACCTGATTCGGCGTTTGTGCCTTCCTCTTCTTCTTCCAACTTCCTTGACAGGTTTCCAACTCCAGTTTCTGATGATGACAGTGAGGATGAAAATCCACCTCCGCCTGCTCATGTTCCTCTAGTTGCACTAGCACAAGTGCTTCCTCGATGGGTCCGTTCAACATGTGAAGCAGCTGGTGATCTTGCCGGTGATCCTAGATATCAACGTCGAACACGTTCTCAGTTTCAGTGAGCCTCTTCTCTCTTCTCTCAAGTTTCTGAGAATCATGATCCAGAAACCTTTGCAGAAGCTTCAAGGAATCCAGATTGGGATGCAGCCATGGATGAAGAATATCGTTCCTTAATGGCGAATGATACTTGGGATCTTGTACCTCTTCCAAAAGGAAGAAAACTTGTCAGATGTAAATGGGTCTACAGAACTAAGTATGCATCAGATGGAAGTGTTGAAAGACTTAAGGCAAGGTTAGTTGGAAAAGGTTTTTCCCAAGTTGAAGGGATTGACTACAATGAAACCTTTGCTCCCGTCGCAAAAATGAACTCCATCCGCCTTGTTCTTTCCCTTGCATCCTTACACAACTGGGAAGTCCATCAAATGGATGTCAAGTCTGCCTTCTTACATGGTGATTTACAGGAGGAAATTTACATGGAACAACCTCCTGGCTATGTTCAGAATAACTCTAGCCTTGTCTGCCGCCTTAAGAAATCCTTATATGGCCTTAAGCAAGCTCCTAGAGTTTGGTATGCCAAAATGGATAACTTTCTCCTTGAAACTGGTTTTTCTAGATGCCATTCTGACCCCAATGTCTATACCAAGAAAGTAGGAAACCATCTCATCATACTTGTTCTATATGTTGATGACCTTATTCTTACTGGTAGTGACCCTAAGCTTATAACCCATGTGAAATCCAGTCTTAAACAAAATTTTGAAATGTCAGACTTAGGACGTTTGCATTATTTTATTGGTCTCCAAGTCCTGCAAACCAAAGAAGGAATCTTTCTTTCTCAGTCTAAGTATGCTTGTGACCTTCTTCGTCGCTTTCACATGGAAGATTGTACACCAGCCCCTTCTCCCTTCCAGTCTGGAGTCAAACTTTCTACCACTTGTACTTCACCTGAAGTCGATGCCACCTTGTATCATCAACTTGTTGGTAGTCTCTTATACTTGACTCATTCCCGTCCTGACCTTTCCTTTGCCGTTGGTCGTGTTGCCCGTTATATGCAGACACCTCATGAAAGTCACTAGAAAGCAACTAAAAGAATACTTCGATATATTCGAGGTACAGTTCAGTTTGGGATTCATTACAGTACAGGGGGGAAACCTTTGTTGGTTGGTTTCACTGATTCAGATTGGGTCGGCGATCCTGATGATCGAAAGTCTACTGCAGGTTATGTTTTCAGTCTGGGATCTGGACCTATTACTTGGGCTTGTAAGAAACAACAAGCTCTTGCTCTTTCTTCAGCAGTGGCAGAATATCGAGCAGCAGTTAATGCCAGTCAAGAAGCTTTATGGCTTCGACAGATCCTTTCAGAGTTTGGATTCGAGCAGCAGCAGCCTACTCCACTTTGGTACGATAATCAAAGTGCCATCAAGCTTGCCAAAGATCCAGTTCTACATCAACGCAGCAAACACATTGAGCTACATATGCACTTCATCAGAAATCTTGTTCATGATCGTGTTCTTGAAGTGCTCTTTTGCCCTACAGATGATCAATTTGCAGACATCTTCACCAAGTCTCTTACAGAAGCGAAGTTTTCTAAACTTCGATCTATGTTAGGAGTTCAGGAACTTGTCATTAAGGGGGGATAGGCTCTAATGCCTCCTTCCTTCTCCTAATAGTGTCACTTTTGTAAATCCTTCAATCCTATCCCAAGTTGTTCTTAAGGGGGGATGTTAGGATATTTAGACACTTAGGAGTTAGTTAAGATCAACTTGTGTAATAGTTCCGTTAGGGATAGTGTGTTTCTTTAGTATGCATTTGTAAATACGTAATCCGACGGTCACGATATGTTCCCGACATAGAGTGATCCGACGGCTCAATTTCTCTTAGATCAAACCTAACCTTGATCTGTAGCTTAACACCCGATTGGTCCATGATCTCTATTTAAAGAGCATGGAGGGTCATTGTTTAGTTGATCGATTATGAGAAGCTCATTTTTAACTTTCTTTCTTTGCATAATAAATTGTCCCATAGAAGCTATTTGGCCGGGGTCGTGGAGTGTTTCCCTCAAGAGGGTTTAAACCACGTCAAAACATCGGTGTGTTGATCTGTGATCTGTTTGTGTGAAGTGGTTGCTCTTGGTGTTCGATCCTTTGGTAGTACCCTGTGTACCCGAACAATTTTAATACAAAAGCTATGTTCAGATGTTGATTTCGTTTTCCATTTTAGCGTAGAACATCCATTTTTCTTGAGAAGGGCCCTCAGCAACAGTGGATTTACTTGTGCATATAATTTTTTTTTGCTTTCTTTTGTACATATAAGTCATTTAACTTTCAGTATTGTGAATATTCATAAGCTTCCAGTCGTTTTTCCTGTATGTATAAATTCAACTTGTATAAAAATCATTTAGCATGCTTCTGTTCATAATTTGTGTAATTTTTATCATTCATCATGTCGTGCGCACCAGGCATTCGGACTGCCATTCGACCTTTAATATTTTATGTTGCATTTTATGATTAACTAGGGTTTAAATTCTTGGATTTTGGTATTGCACTTACATCCTGTAGCTGGCCAGTATTTGAGTTTACAGTCAGAGTCTTATTTTGAATAGCATCATGTTATCATAGAACTTATTTAACTCCATTTCCATTTCAGTCATTTTCATCTTTTTAGCTACAAGAACCTTCAGCATTCATTTCCATTTTGCATCTGAATTTACAGCCAATATTTCACCTCTGTTTTCATAGCATGATATTGTTGGTTCCATTCTTAGCTTAGTTTATTTCATTCCTGTAGGTGCAAAAGAATAGAAGTTGATTTTTAATTCAAACTTAGTAATCTCATTTGGATTTTAGAGATGCCATAGTTCTGAGTTAATTGTTTTGCTTTTTCAATTGAAGATTAGTTTAACTAGCTTAGCATCGATTTGCTTTTCAAAGTATAGATTAGTTGCATTATCTTTTCATGGTTGATTAGAATGACTTAGCTTATGGTTTGATTTATTCTAGAAGTAGAATAGCAATGCGTTGTTTTCTGATTTGCTTACAAGTTCAAGTTGTTTCCAGCGATTTGAATCATTGTCTCATGCTTAGTCATAGGTCTGCTTATGAACTTTGAGTTCAGGATTGTTTTTGCATTTAGTGTTTCATAAATTAGCCTGAAGTCTTGATAGGATAGGCATTGCATATTTCAATTTCAAAGTAATCATTAGAGTACATGCTTTTGATTTCTTGTCAATAGGGTTAGATCTTAAGTAGCATTTCATTTTAAATTATTTATGAGTGTTATAATGTCGTTTGCTTGATGAATAAGTAGTAGCTTATAATGTTCAAGTTTTCTTGTAATTGGTCTATTTTCAGTTTCCATATTTTTATAGAAGTCAAGTTAGATTTATTTCCATTTTGCATCTCGGTTGTAGCATTTGTAAGTCACTGTGACACCATTCCTCAAGAAGAGTATAGTTAGGTAGTTTAGATAGGTATGTTTTCGAATTATTTACTGCTTTGAAATCTTAGTTATCATTGCATGCTTAGACCTTAGAATAGTATTTTCTTGTCCTGAATTTGTAGTTAATTGTCAAATTGAAGTAGGCTAATTAATCAGTTGTCTTGCTTTTGAATAGTTATCACAACTGCACTCTGTTTCATAGCTAGAATTTTGATATCGCATAACAAAGTTGTTCTCCAATTCCTAGAATAGATCAGAATTATTGTTTTCATAGTGTAGTTTGCTTTCACTTAAGTACTGTGTTCTAGACTAGTAATTTCCTTCCACTTTGCAATCTTAATTCTTATATTAGAATAATATAGAGTTAAGTTTCATAGTTAGGTTTTGCATTTTGAAATTGCATCATAATTCTTTTCAAATTGATTAGGTTAAGTTTGAATTCATTCAATAGTTCATAGTTTAACATTTTTAAGTGACTCGATTTTTCATTTTGAAAGAAAACATCCCTAGGATCTGCATAGTACATATCATAGTTTCCTTTCTACCTCAGCATATATTTTGTTACAACTCTAAGATTACCAACCCCGGTCGATAATTAAATATTGGAATTATTTAACACATAATAAACACCAACAGACACTTGTTGATATTAGGATTTAAAAAGATTGGTGGGAATTATTTGGATTCCTATCCCAATCAATTATACTTAACTAAAATGTTTATTTTGTGACCTACTGCGGAGGATTTTAGTTGGTTGGAGAGTTACAATTGCAATGTTGATTTTCAAATGTCCAAATTTGATTAAGGACTGTGAGAGAGGTATTTCAAACTTTCATATCATTATGATCCATCCAAATCACAAAGAGTGCAAGATGGAGAGAATACTATATGTAAAAGAGTATTTAGGTCTCTCAGTGTGTGCTTAAGTGGAAATCACACATGTGTGTCTGGAAATCAAATGGAATTAAAATTTTCAACTAACAAAAAGAGCATAAAGTAAAGACACATAGGAATCTACTTTATTGGAACTCTTAAGCAAATAACAAATTCTCAAATATGCTTAAATGAAGTAAAAGTGTGACAAGGAGGTATTTCAAACATATCATCATTTTCTGATTTTCCAAGATCACTAGGAGTGCAAGGCAAAGAGCATACTTCAAGTAAAGAATTCTTTAGGTCCTTTTCTTGTGTGAGGAAAGTGAACTAAACTATCTTGCATAAAACAAAGAAATAAGCAAGAAGCAAAATATTTATAACTATAGATAGTCAAATCTAATTGCCCAGACTAACAATTGCAATGAGATGGAAAGCATAATCATTTAGTCTCTAGTGAGTATTTAGAGTCCTGTTGAAATCCTCAAAGTATTTTAGAATAAAATAGTTCAAGAAGTCACTTCTTTACTACCTATCTTGGGCTAAGTTATGTAATTAATAAAGAAAATTATATTGCATGCGAATTCTATCTTCTAGTTCATTAGGTAGCCATTGAAACTGTGGATGATTGTGAAAAACATAGATTAAAAGCCAATAAAATACACAGTCGCGCAAGTATTGGACCCACAGTATCACTAATAGCCCAATTACAATGAAGATAAAGTTGCATGGATTTACTGTGTGGGTTACAATGCAATTCAATTGCATGAGTGGCGCATCTTTCCAGGAGATTTCGCACAATGTAGCATGTACGTGATGTTGGGAACCGCGCTACTAATAAAAATTTCTCCTGGGAAGAGGAATGAAGAGGGATGGTTGATAAGAGGTTGGAAAATGAGCTCCTACACCTGCCCAACATCCAAATAAGTTATCTACCAAAATATAACATATCTAACATGTAATGAACAAAAATAAGAGTGGAGTCTCCATAAACACTATTAAGGGGAAAATGTCACAAGGATGAGAAATCTTCCCTCATGTCCTTGTAACTTGCATCCAATGGAACAGTAGTAGCTTTGGGTTTGGTAAACCAAGCACTCATGACCTAAAACAACTTCAAAAAACCTAAACTAAGCTAAAAGAATGAATATATTGCTCCTTGAGGAAGGAGACAACAATAGAGAAACACTTTCCTCTTAGGGGAAGAGAGAAAGGGAGATTTGTGTATGTGAATATGGTGGAGGAATGAGATTGAAAGAGGAGCTCTCAATGTGATTCCAAAAACATAAGCTTGCTTTGATTTATTCCTATGGAATGCATTCCCATGGATTCCTCTTATAGGCCAAATGGAGGCTAAGAAACATTTAGATCCATATGTGAACAGTCCATCCTTTGAAGTAGTTTCCCAAATACGTGAGAGGGCTATTCAATGCTTCCAAGCATGTGTGGAGTCCCTGTTCGAATTTTGGATCCAAGAGAGTTATTTTAAGCCTTCAATGCACTATGGAAATATGTGGTCCCATTGTTTTAATAGTCACACGAGTTTAGAGATAAATCCTACACAAGTATGCGTGGGTGACTGTAAAGATAAATCAGGCTAATAGCATGGGTTTCTAGTGCTTTTAGTCATGCAATTTTCATTTTGAATACCTTTACCATTCTAGGGCTTAGTTTGTCTTCTTGATATGATGAGGATGTCTTCGGTCAGTTGCATTTTGTATGTTGATGACACCTTTTTGCAATATTATCCTAAAGGTCGCATGTATGAGATATTTAATCGTTAACAAGTCCCCATAGCAATCCTACACTCGAGGTTGAGGGAAATGATTAATATTGAAGAAAATACTATATGTATTTTATGATAAGCCTCATTTGTAGACACAAAAGTTGAGATAGATATATCATTATTTATTTTATTGTAAAGGGAACTTATTGTCTACATACATATGTCATGCATTAGTTTATCTTTATTATGTGTGATTATTATGGTTTGGTTTTTAAAATGTTAATGATAAGTTAATGATGTCTAATACCATTTCCAACAAATTTAATATCCAAAGCATTAAAATATCATCACCATTCTTTATTCCACTAAACATCCCACTAGGATAGGCTTGTTAGGATGTCTATTTATTATAAATATTGATTTTCATTAGTTTTTAAAGTTTTCCACATGTTCCACTGAGTTTTGTAAATGTGGGGACACAGGAGTGGAGAAACACACTTGGGGGACAGGTGGAGACATCCCTAAATATTAGTGAGAATAATGGAGGAATGGGGAATGTTAGGGTCCCTAGCATAGGGCACCCCATATATAAATGTATATAGCTATTTTATTGACCATTAAAAACCGAACTATAGGCTTCACCTTTATTGTTAAACACTTAAACATGAACACTTTCCTATTAGATCTATTGAACTTAGGTTGTTAAGAGTTAAAGTTCCCAAACTTTCCCAACAAAATATAAAATAAAATTTATCGATCTCTTTTGTGGATTGGTTGTTGTTACTATATTAATAAGTGCATCCTTGTTGTAGCTTGTAGTACCTCCTCCTTGGTAGCTTACAAAAGGAAACACCTTCTTCATCTTCCTTGGAAACTTGAGACTCTTTATTAAGATAAATCAGTAGATCAAAAAGAAATTTCAAATGGTGTGTAAATATAAAATGGAGATGGAAAACTATATATAAATGGATTAGGTTAATTCAAGAAAATTAGGCTTATTTTAATTTTAATTTTTTTTACTTTCTAAAGTTTTTCTTCAAAACAAATCATGGGGGAATCCATACATCCTACTTTTGGGGATGGAGTGTCTAGATGTGCCCTTTTTTAGAGGAGGGGGCACCCATTATACATTCTTTTTATGAAATTCCCCCCCATTCTAGTGAAACATTTTGTTGTGTTCTTTATGGATTTATAAAAAAGGGAGACGTGGCAAAATATTTCACTAGGTGCCCTACCATCAGGTAAAATTTTAGGGGAGAAATTTATCCCATGGGATAATTTTTTACCTTTTTTTCCAAAAAAGATTCACCATTTTCCATTTTTTTTATAAATTGATTTGCCCAAATTCCATGGGATAAAAACATTTTACTCTAAAAATCGCTAAGATTGTCGAGAAACTACATAAAATCCCTAAAAATTTGAATATTTTTAGAAAAAACATTGCCTAACATTTTATGGTTGGAAATTTAAGAATTGGTAATATTCACCAAGGTTTCTACACTTTAAGAAAATTATGGATCCTTAAAATTTTCCGGGCCCACCATCCTACACGTGTGAGGAGTGTGAGGAGCACATCCCAAACCCTAGGGAGAATGTCCCTATGTAACATTGATTTTTTTCCATTGAAAACTAATGTTTCAAGGTCTCTATTTTTTCAAATAGTAGAATTTTTTTGTTTCAGAAACATTTGAACCCTTTCTTCATAGTCATATTTTGTTGGTTATTGAATTAATTCCACGATTATTTCCATTTTGGTTAAATATTCCAATTTTTTTGGCTAATGGTCTTTGTACCTCCAATAACAAGTATATTCAAAGCACCCTCAAGTGCTCAATTATTTTAGCATTGATTTCCTCTTCAAACTAAATGGAAAGGGAAATGACCGAATACAAATAAAATATCATGTCACGCCATTAGCTTCCATTGGTTGAAAGGAAGAGATAGAGACATGCATTTCGGTAATATTGTGAATCATCTTCTATTCAAGAGAATCTGGAGTAGGGTCTAAAGTGTAGTCTTCTTTGTATATTTTTCTCAAATTAGTAATGATGAAGCTGTTGAGATATTGTAACTTCTAAGAATATTATATTTGTACTTTATTATTCTGGAGATGTTTCATTCCTCCGTGAAGATCTTATTGTATATCCGGAGATGTTTATTCCTCCATCGGATTGTGGTAACTTGGGTTATTAAACTTCCCCAGTGGGGGTCGGCCCTGTATGTGTTATGTGGGTCAAAGGGTTATTAGACCACCCTAGAGGGGTCGGCTCAGTCAGTTGTAATGGGTGTTTAACCCAGTGGTAAAGTTGGGGCCGAACTAGTTAATATAAAATACAACTCGGAGATGTGTATAAATAGAGGAGGTGTGTTCCTCATTTAACACACACTTCCCTCACTTGAAATGTAGCGCACTTGTGAGAGAGAGGTATGATATGGAGGAGGAGGAGATCATGTCTTTGGTTTTCATCTTTGTATATTGCTGGTCATCTATATTGAGGAAGCTTTGCTGGGTTTTCTACCCCATGAGGGTTTCCCAGGATAAATCTGTGTCTCTTGTGTTTATGTTGTACTTGTTGTTTCTTTATTGATCCTATATATGCTATTATTGTGAAATGGAATTTAATGCTGCTATTTTCTGTCTTAGCATATTAAATCTTAACATGGTATCAGATCTCACCTGAAGGAAGGCAATGTATGGCACTTACGACACTTGCTTCACTTGCGACAATTTGAAGGTTAGGGTTTTATATAGCAAAAACCAGTCATTGTGGAACTTTCGCTATAAATCCATTTTCGCAAAGGTTCAGGATCTGAAACCTTTTACAGGTCGTAGATAACATCCCCAAGTACCTTGTGTCCAAAGGAAACCCTCATATTTGTTGTACTTTGTGAGTTATGATCAGTACAAGTTAGGGTTTCTGCCTCTTCCAGATCTCAGTCATAATCAGGTGACCTAGGCAAAAAAGGTCATAACTTGGGCTAGGAAGATCCAAATGAAATTTAGTAAAAAGTGACAAGTAGTGCACAGACTGTACTATCTCAGGAAACTTTTTTAGAGGCCGAAGTTGAACTAGTGACACATGGCACGCCGTACAAGTTCGCTCTCTTGTTTTATCCCATAAACAGGTCATGTTGCGACACTTGGCATAAATCTCTCTTAGAAAATACAATTGAGGTTAGACCTATCGAGATGGAAAGATGACAGGTCAGGCTACCACAGAAAAAGTTTTCAGACCCTGTGGATTGAAGAGTTCGAAGTTACAGTAGAAACAATCAGGTACATAATTTTTGTCAAAACAGAATTTTTTTGGAGCACGATCTTGGTCTTTAAATTTCAATTTTCCTGAGTAGCATTCATGGCTTCCAGAATTTAGGATTTCAGAGAAAGTTGGAATTTTTGGAATTGGAGCCCACGAATGAATGCTACTCAGGAAAATTGAAATTTAAATACCAAGATCGAATTTTTTGGTTGGGTAGAAGACCGGGTTTGATCAAACCCCAGTTCGGGATTTTGATCGGAAAGATGAAAAATTAGGGCTTCAGCAAAAGTTGGAATTCTTGAAGTCTGTGACCATGGCTAGAAGCTCCTCAGAAAAATAAGAGTTTAGAGCCTTGGATCGAACCTTCTAATTGGGAAGAAGGGTGGGCTTCATCAAACCCTAGTTCGGGATCCTATCCAGAAGATCCAGAAGTTTCGAAAGCAATTTCTGGAGATTTCAAAATTGAAGTATGCTAGTTTGATCAGCTCAACAAGACACATCCTTCCATACATTCAGAAGTGTGAAAGTCAAAGATTGAATTTTTAGGGTTTCTCTAACAAACCCTAATCGAGCTCCAGATCCAGTTTCAGGGGGAGTTGAGGCTAAGGCCTTACATAAGAAGACTACAAGAAATCTCGATAGGTATGACTTAAGGAGATACAGGTATGTCTTGAAATATGATTCTTGATTAAGTTCATAATATGTTTGTCTTCATATTATTTAGGTTAGTACAATCTCGATTAATGTTAGAATTGTCTTATCACCCTAATAAAAGTATGAAAGCATGTGAATGATAGAAGACATTCATTGATTAGGGTTATATGATTATACTAATGCAGTGTGGTGTTTTATGAGGTTGATGATGTGTGCTAACAAGATACAGGTACATCACGAAAGACAAATCAAGTTCCATGACCATGACAACATGAAGACAAAGACTCATCCATAATCTTTGATCACATAGAAGTTCTACTTACGAGGTATGTATGACTTTGTTCTATTATGCTTAACCTATGAGATATGTAGGTTCTAGCACAGGATGTCTAAATCATTGAAGAGAACAAAGAAGATATCGTTTAGGTATGTTAGACATAACTAAGCAGGTATACTAATCCAGGTATGTTTTCCTATATCAAGTTAGAATCTTACCTTGTGTTAGGATCCCTTATATAAGTATACTTGGTATGATTGGTTATGCTTATTCATAAAGTTAGAAATGTAAGTAATCAAGGGTTTATGCATATTATGTCTCTTATCTTGATTGATGATTTAACTAACCAGAAGAGTCCTATGATCAAATAAGAATATGCATGAGTAAAAGAAGACTTCCCTAAAACCTTGAATACTAATGTTTATCATCTGTGATCATGACTATACATATTCAAGATTATTTAGAATTATAATGTTTTGATAATATTGAGATTATACTAATGAATATATGTTTATGTATGAGATCATGAGGATGACACTAGTGCACACTTGAGCATGCACAGTGGTACAGAATGAATAGAAGTTCAAAATTCATATAGAAGATCAAGCGGGAGGCAGCCACACAAACATAAAAGATAAGTATTTGAGTTGTTATTTGAAATAGTAAATGATATTGCTTGTAATAGTTGTATACATATTTGTATTCCTAGAATATATCATGCTGAGTGTAAACATTCATATAACATTGAACAGCATACTACTAATATGCATATGATTGACAAACATTCCATTGTTGCTTGTCTAGAATGAAACCTCTTTGCTGACATGCTGAGAGCTGTGCACACTCTCGATAGTATGTTCTAGTAGAGATGGAAGGCATCTAGATAGCCACTGTATGCATACAGGATATGGAAAAGGGTTGTGCCAAAGTATTGGTCATGATAGTAGCATAACCATGTAAATCATATCTGTATGCATAATAGGTTATCATGTCAATATGATTTGATGATTATGAAGTATTACTAATCATGTACTTAATTTTGATTTGTAGGAAAGATCATGACGAATGATGAACACTGAACAAGTGATGGATGTTCAACAAAAAGATTTACAAATCAAACACACTATAGAAGGCTCGTGGCTAGAAGATTCTCTTAGAAAGAGGAAGAGAATCATGATGAGATGTTTGCTCCAAGTGGCTAGATAAGACCATTATCTTAATGATGTAATTGAAGAAAGCTCTGTTCGGGTACCCAAGATCAATAGTCAATTGATGAGCTTAATGATCACCATGGGTGATGTGGATCTCAACCTTTGCTACAAGGTTGAATATGGTTTCTATACACAGATGACATGGATGCAAGAAGGAACTCACCACAGAGTTCGAATGATATTGAGGCTCATATCAGTAGACCCATCTGAGGAAAGATGGCATAGATAGATATGCAGAAGATCACTCAATGCAGAGTGTGAATGATGTTCAATCACAAAGGGAGAATTGACAGTTTCTTGATAAGCTTGGGCTTTACAAAAAGTAAAGCCGATCCGTTACGAATGATGAACCTGTCATACTATTACTATATGTGGATGATCTATTTTTACAAACAGATCATGAAAAGCAAGAAGAAGATGGTTGCAGAATTGAAAATGAAAGATCTCAGATTGATGCATTACTTCCTAGGTCTGGAAGTATGGCAAGGCTCAGAAGGAATCTTTCTCATCCCAGGAAAGTATGCTGTGGAGATCTTGAGAAGAATTGATATGTTGGAATGTGAAGCCATGGCCACTCTCATGAGTTCCGACTTGAAGCTGTTAGTGGATGTAACTCTGTACAGACAGATTATTGGGTCATTGATGTATCTGACGTATACCAGGCCGGATATATGCTTTGTTGTGAAACACCTTGAGACAGTATCTAGTGAAGTTCACCTGATAGTTGCAAAGCATGTGAGGAGGAGATCATGACTTCAGATGGCTACACAAATGTTGATTGGGCAGAAGAGTATCAGATAGGAAGAGCACATCGAGAGGATGTTATTGTCTAGGATCAGCCATGATGTCGTGGTTTAGCAGGAAGTAGTCTAGTGTGGTGTTAGGAACCTATGTCAACCCTTCTCTTTACTATGTTAGTATATTGTTGTTGGACGCATATGCTTTGTAAGTCGTCCCATAGTATTTGTTGATCCGTAGTTTATATTAGCCCATAGTATTGACCCATAGTATTGGACGCATATGCTTTGTAAGTCGTCCCGTAGTATTATATGTCCCATGGTTTTGACTCATAGTATTGGGCATAGACGTAGTATATAAGTGTGTGTTGAGGTCATTGAAGGCACCGTGAAGTTATTTGTATTGAGCTTGCTCATAGGAGGTTGCACCCTCGAAGTGACCTGTGATCAATATAAAAGTGATTCTGAGTTCTATCATTTATGTTATTTCGCATATTCTTATTAATTAATTGTTGCAGGTGCATCACATCTGGTATCAGAGCACTTTCTTGGGCTCATTGGGTGGAATTTCTGCCAAAAAAATATTCGCATCTGTCGCAGCTTCGGATTTGGGAATAATCCCTATCCGCTTAACTGTGGGAAGTACTTGGGCATAAGCCCTAAAACTCGTTGTGAGGAATACCACAGGAACCCCAAAGTAGCTGGCCCATTGAGAGGACCTGCCAGCGAAAAGGGCAACGACCCCTACCTGATTGACTAGTTCCCACCCGTGAGGTAAACCAAGAGCTGTCGTTTGTGGCAAAGTGGTTATCAGTTTTACCTGAGCTGTGGAGTGAGGGATACTGCCCCAATACGCAAGCCGTCAGACAGCATTGGTGGCCGAGTGAAACACCTGAACTGTTAGGAAGCCGTACATACTTGGGGTCCATATCTATTTTCAGTTGAACTGTTGCCGATCACTTCCGCTCCAGATCCAGCCATTTCAGATCTATTCTGAAAGTCCTTCTAGATCCAGTCGCTGTTTCAGATCCAGCCGTTTTCAATCCCTTCCGCGCCGTTGCAGGGATCGAAAAAAAAGAGTATAAAATTCAGTTTTTTCTCCATATCTCCCTTGTTTTCACTCTGTTTCCCTTGAAATTTTTGGGGAACCCCTGTCATTCCATTCTGCATCTTTCATTCCTGAGGATCCTATCCCCAATTCCCCTTCCCAAAGCCCGAAATCCCACATTTGTCTATTTTTAGGGTTTGCCATAACTTCCTCATATTTCACCCAATCACCTTCAAATTTTATCATAGAGTTCCTTTCTGAATTTTGCTTCTTTGTCCCTCTCTGCCAAATTTTCTCATTCTATCACCCCGCTTCTGAAATCCCCCTTTTTGCTTTCTTGTCCTTTCGACAGTGTCCAAAATCTAGTCAAACCCCAATTACCCATCAGATTGTTTCCCCAATCCACATTTCCCTTTACTAAATCAGCTTCTGTTTGTGTTTTTCTACCCATTCCACCTTTAAAAAAAAAAAAAAACCTGGTTATGGTTGTCACCCGTGCCGGAGCACACACCATGGAGGAAGCACTTGCAGCCATCCAAACCAAACTCCAAGATCTGGATGAAAAATTTCTCAGCCTCCATCTTCAACATTCAGCCATGAACAATACCAGACAGCCAGAATCTTTTGCAACCACCGGGTTCTCTTCTTCCAACAATTTTCGTGGGCTGAAGCTTGATTTTCCTCGCTTCAATGGTACTGATTCGACTGGATGGATATATCGAGTAGAACAATATTTTAGTCTGCATAATACTTTTGATGCCCAGAAAGTTCCACTTGCATCCTTTCATTTGGAACAGGAATCCCTTCAATGGTACCGTTGGTACATCAAAGCTCATCCCGAGCCAAACTGGACAGATTTTTGCCAACTCATTTTGCCACGATTTGGTCCTAGTGCTTTTGATGATTTCACAGGAGCACTCACTAAACTTCACCAAATTGGCACAGTGAGAGAGTATCAGATAGAATTTGAGAAATTGGCCAATCACACAAAAGGATTGTCTGATGAATTATACAAGAGTTGTTTTATCAATGGTCTCAAGGATGAAATCCGCTCAGAGGTCAAAATGTTTTGTCCCAACACAATGATGGAAGTCCTAGGTTTGGCTAAGCTGGCCGAGGACAAGATCACAGCTCAACAACGCTCCAAACCCACCTTTGTTCCCTTCATAAATATGGGTTCCCAACGACCTCCCATCATGCCTTCTCCTCAACCAACTCCTATCAAGCATTTGTCTGAAATAGAAATGCAGGCACGTCGAGAAAAAGGGCTTTGCTATAATTGTGATGAGAAATTCACTCGGGGACATAGATGTGTTCAAAAAAAGCTCTATCTCTTGGATGTGGATTCTCCACCTACCTTAGAACTTGGTGAAGAAGCTACAGATATAGTAGATGAGCAGGTCGACATTCAACACCCGCCTGTTGACACCCCATCTTAGGACAACCCACCCGAGATCTCTCTCCATGCTATAACCGGCATCACCACCCCACAAACAATGCGGGTCGGGGGATACTTCAAGAAGCTCCCTCTTACCATACTCATTGATTCTGGTAGCACTCATAACTTCATTGACCCTCGGATTGCTAAACAGGCTAATTGTTTTGTCCATCCTTGCTCCAAATTTGAAGTCATGGTTGCCAATGGGGGCACCTTACCTTGCAAGGGGAAGTGTCACAATGTGCGTATCTCTATGGAAGATTATAACCTACGCTCTGACATGTTTGCCTTGTCCTTAGGCGGATGTGATGTGGTTTTGGGCGTTCAATGGTTACGCACACTTGGCCCCATCTTATGGGATTTTGCTGAACTTTGGATGCAGTTTAAAGTCAATGGGGCACAACACAAATTATGGGCTTACAACCAGGGTCTCTCTGCATCATCAGTTCACATCGCCTGGAAAAAATCCTTAAGAAGAATTCACATGGTGTCATCGCTCAGCTCAATTCCATTCAGATGCACCCATCAACAGTGTCCACTACTTCCTTGGATAGATATGCAGGTATCCTTGCTGAACCAATGTGCTTGCTGCCTTCAAGAGACCTTTCTGGTAAGAATTTAGCCACATCTACCTCTCAGCAGGAAATGATGGCTATTTTGCATGCAGTACAGAAGTGGCAGCCATACCTATTCGGGAATTATTTCTGCATCAAGACTGATCTCCAGAGTCTGGAAATTTTTCTAGAACAATGGGTCTCCTCCCCAACACACCTGAAATGGGTTATCCAACTCATGGGTTATCCCTATGTGATCACTTCCAAGAAGGGTAAGGACAATATGGTGGAAGATGCTCCTTCTCGCACAATTGATGACCCAGTTTCTCTTACATCTCTTTCTCTGCTTGTTCCAAATTGGTTGCCATATGTTCAACAGGGCTCTCTCTTCTATGACCTCCATGCTTCTTTATCAACAGGGCACTCTGGGTTCTGCAAAATGTATGACCAGGAACAATGTAACTTCTTTTGGTAGGGACTAAAAATGACAATTCAACAAATGGTGGCCGACGATAATACTTTCCAAGTCAACACGGGTGAAACGACACTCCTTTTGGGATTGCTCAAACCCTTGCCCATCCCTACACAGCTTTGGCCAACTATTTCTATGGATTTCCTAGCAGCGCTTTGGTGGTACAATACCACATCTCAAAGGACACCATATGAAGCAATCTATGGAAAAACACCACCAGTTCTTCTTCCATACATCCTTTGCAGCTCCCCAGTTCAGGAAATTGACTCGGTTCTTCGAAACTGTGATCAGATTCGTCTCATTCTGCAGGACAATCTTCACATGGCCAGAATTCGCCTGAAACAACAAGCCGATCAGCACCATTCTAAGCGCATTTTCCACGCAGCTGACAGGGTTCTTCTTCATCTACAACCTTCCAAGCAATCCTCCTTGACACTCCAAAGGCGTCAGTGGCCCGAAATGCAACGCGAGGATGCTACCGGGGAACCACTCCTTCAGATTCTGCAGCAATTTCTCCAACCAAAGCTTTGAGGACAAAGCTTTTTCTAAGGGAGAGGGGATGTTAGGAACCTATGTCAACCCTTCTCTTTACTATGTTAGTATATTGTTGTTGGACGCATATGCTTTGTAAGTCGTCCCATAGTATTTGTTGATCCGTAGTTTATATTAGCCCATAGTATTGACCCATAGTATTGACCCATAGTATTGGACGCATATGCTTTGTAAGTCGTCCCATAGTATTATATGTCCCATGGTTTTGACTCATAGTATTGGGCATAGACGTAGTATATAAGTGTTTGTTGAGGTCATTGAAGGCACCGTGAAGTTATTTGTATTGAGCTTGCTCACAGGAGGTTTCCCCCTCGAAGTGGCCTGTGATCAATATAAAAGTGATTCTGAGTTCTGTCATTTATGCTATTTCGCATATTCTTATTAATTAATTGTTGCAGGTGCATCACATGTGGCTCTCAGCACAAGCGGAATATATGGCTGCTTGCTCTGCTAGTTGTGAAACAGTATGGCTACGGGATTGTTTGACTTAGAGATAGAACCAACTGTGATCCTATGTGACAAACAGAGTTGTATCAAGATGGCAGAGAATCCAGTGTTCCATGATAAGTCAAAGCACATAGAGATCTGGTATTTCTATATACAAGATATGGTGCAGAAAGGAACTATAAAGTTTGAATTTGTAACAAGTTACCGATGTACTAACTAAACCTCTACCTCAAGTGAACAAGCTACCGATGTACTAACCAAACCTCTACCTCAAGTAAAGTTTGAGTATTTCCGAGACAAGCTTGGTAGGACCCTCCTCGAAAGGGGGAGTGATGTAGACACTGATGATGAGATTGCCTGCATCGACAGTGAGGTCGATGATGTGGATACCTATATTGGTGATGCTAACAGAGAGGTTGGTGGATGGTCCTTAGACAGGGTCTAAGTTGACAAGGGGATTGCATCATCCTTGAACACATGTTCTAAAAGGATCCGTAGACATATGTCTCTGAGAAAGAAGAGGGATTGCATCATCCTTGAACATATGTTCTAAATTGATCCGTAGATAGTTGTCTTCGAGAATGAAGTCCTTAGTGGACAGGTGCGGATTGTATCGTCCCCGGACTTCGATCCCTTGAATTGATCCGTAGACCTATGTCTTCGAGAATGAAGTCCTTAATGGACAGGTAGGGATTGCATCATCCCTGGACTTCGGTCCCCTGAATTGACCTGTAGACATATGTCTCCGAAAATTGGTGATAGGACTGCATCGTCCCTGAACGTTTAGTTTAAAATGTACTTAATAGGACTGCATTGTCCATAGACATGAGAGGTGTCTTAAATAGATCAGGATTGATCATCCTTAGACAGTGATCCCATAATTCCAAAAGGAAGGATAGTCTTAAATATTGATCCTTAGACTAGAATCCCGTAATTCTGAAAGGAAGGATTGTCTAAGATGTGAGTAGTGGACAAGGATCCCATAATTCCGAAAGGAAGGATCGTCCAAGTGTGGTAGCTCCGTAAAGACTGGGTCCCGTAATTCCGAAAGGAAGGATTGTCTGAGCACCACCAATGTTGATGGACTAGAATCCTGTAATTCTGAAAGGAAGGATTGTCCATGATCCCGTAATTCCGAAAGGAAGGATCACCAAAGTTGAAGGACTATAATCCCGTAATTCCGAAAGGAAGGATTATCCATGATCCCGTAATTCTGAAAGGAAGGATCACCAGAGTTGAATGACTATAATCCCGTAATTCTGAAAGGAAGGATTGTCCATGATCTCGTAATTCTGAAAGGAAGGATCACCAAAGTTGAAGGACTATAATCCCATAATTCCGAAAGGAAGGATTGTCCATGATCCCATAATTCCGAAAGGAAGGATCACCAGAGTTGAAGGACTATGATTCCATAATTTCGAAAGGAAGGATCACCAGAGCTGATGGACTAGAATCCCGTAATTCCAAAAGGAAGGATTGTCCATGATCCCGTAATTCTGAAAGGAAGGATCATGTGTATTGCAAAGTATGTTTCTATTGTGTATACTTGACTGATGAGGATACTTGTATTGATGAGGATACTTGTATTGATGTATTGATACTTGTATTGATGATATGTATTGATGAGGATACTTGTATGTATACTTGTATTGATTGATGATATGTATACTTGTATTGATGAGGATACTTGTATTGATGATGTGTATACTTGTATTGGTGTGGATACTAATCGTGATGATCTAGATGATGATGATGCTGAACGTGATGGTCTAGATGACGATGTTGATGATCGTGTGATGACGATGTTGATGATCGTGTGATGACGATGATGTTGCTCGTGATGGTCTAGATGACAATGCTGATGGTCGTGTGATGACGATGCTGATGATCGTGTGATGAGGATGCTGATGATCGTGTGATGACGATGTTGATGATCGTGTGATGACGATACTGATGATTGTGTGATGATGATGATGATCGTGAGGATCCTGATGTTGATGTTGTTGTAGCTGTTCGAGTGCTACAAAAGATAAAGACTCAGTACTGAAGATGTTGATGTTCCAGTATTAAAGATGTTCCAGTAACTGCTTGAGTTACTGATGATGTTGAGAAAGCTTCCAATGATTTATAGATGTATCATTTATGATGTTGATGACTCCTTGCTCCTGCAGATGTTGTTATAATATCCTTCTCGTTAAGGGGGAGTGTTGAGATATTGTAACTTCTAAGAATATTATATTTGTACTTTATTATTCCGGAGATGTTTCATTCCTCTGTGAAGATCTTATTGTATATCCGGAGATGTTTATTCCTCCGTCAGATTGTGGTAACTTGGGTTATTAGAATTCCCCAGTGGGGGTCGGCCTTGTATGTGTTATGTGGTTCAAAGGGTTATTAGACCACCCTAGAGGGGTCGGCCCAGTCAGTTGTAATGGGGTGTTTAACCCAGTGGTAAAGTTGGGGCCGACCTAGTTAATATAAAATAAAAGTCGGAGATGTGTATAAATAGAGGAGGTGTGTTCCTCATTTAACACACACTTCCCTCACTTGAAATGTAGCGCACTTGTGAGAGAGAGGTCTGCTATGGAGGAGGAGGAGATCATTTCTTTGGTTTGCATCTTTGTATATTTCTGGTCATCTATATTGAGGAAGCTTTGCTGGGTTTTCTACCCCATGAGGGTTTCCCAGGATAAATCTGTGTCTCTCGTGTTTATGCTGTACTTGTTGTTTCTTCAGTGATCCTGTATATGCTATTATTGTGAAATGGAATGGAATGCTGCTATTTTATGTCTTAGCATATTGAATCTTAACAGAAGCCACTAGCTAGATACTTTGTTTCTTTTCTTGAAATATATTTGTATTTGGTGTAGAATACTCACTTATTGTTTATTTAGAAACCTTCAAAAAAATACCTTTTTCTTTGAGAAACATTCAATATACCAACTATTTAAGGAAATCTTAAGATTATTTTTGCAATGAACTTTACAATACCTCAAAATAAAAAAAATACAATTGCTTCAAAGAAAAAATCATTTTAGTTATTATGATAAAATGGTTTGCTATGTTCTTGAGGTCTATCATTGTTGATCTCATTTCCTATCCTAATGCTCATCCTTTGTCATTTGACCTATCATTCTCTAGGTGTAAATTAAGTATTCTTAATCGCACATGAATCTCATGTCATCTCCCATTTTGAGCTTAATAGGTCTAAATTTTTTGAAATAGGTTGTGTAGGAATGTATGGAATGGGATAAAAATATACAAATAGACCAAACACCTTTTAAATCAAAAATGTTTTTGAATAATATTTTGGAAGGGTGTAATGGCCCTCTATTTAACCATGCTTTAAGAATTAGGATTCAACTCTTATTTCATGGTAGTGGTGGAGGCATTATTTTAATATTTTTGTGTATTTAAAACAATTAATTGGAAAGTTGGAGATCATATTTGATATAGATAGAAACTAGTTTGGATCAAACCTTTTTTTAATGACCTCTCATTATAATGGCTACTTTTGACCACCTACATTAATCCATGATGGAGTGTTTTAAGTTAAAGGATTGATATGTAGTATCTTCTTAACCCAGTTTTCTTCCACTTCAAGGATGGGGAAACTTTTCAACCATTTTGTTGAATAACCTTATGAAGATCTTAGAGTCCTTCAAATTTGAATCTTGTTCTTCTGCATGTGTCCCTTCCATAAATTCTAAACATATTAAATATCCACTTGTGGCATTTTCCTATGGGTTTTCTCCTATACTCATACTAGTATGGAATTTTCTTTACTCTATGTAATTGTGTTTGGGTAACCATAACTTCTTTTCAATATCCACATATTTTTTTCCCTTCAATTAGATTTAAAATTCTTCTCACTTTGTTTATCTCCTTCCCTTATTTATTTTTTTCTTAGATTCAACTTATGGCAATTTCCTCTTTAAAATACATGAATTTGAAAAAGGGATCTACTATGTTCTGCACTTAGATTTTTTGCACAAATCTTGATTTCCCTTAAGACATCAAATTGTTTAGATCTAATACTGCAATATGCCTCTAAATGATCATATTCTTCACATTTTGTAGATGAATACAACAATTTTCAAATCTAATTTTTGTATCTACATATTCCAAAATGACTTTAAATTTGAGTTGAATATCCTGTATTAAACCTCATTTCGAATAAATCTCTACTCATCCTAGAAAAACTCACCACTCCCTTTCTTGGGTTGGGTTCCACAAGACACAATCTCCTTTGTTAAAGAATGTCTACAAATTATATACAAAGTGGAAGGTTTGGAAGATGCACAAAAATCCAAATATAGGGAACCATAATTTTAGGATCAAATTTGGGTTGCAAACATTCAATAAATAGTGCTTACAGGCCCCCCAAACCATGTTCCCATCTCCGCTACCTTCCTCTAGAAAAATAACTTTTAAGAAAATCACTCGAAGCATTGATCAACTAAACATGTCACTAGCTTTAGCTCAAGTGATGTTTCCTTTATTTTAACAATCCAAAAAAACCCAAAGAAAGCATAGACTTATTGCATATCTTGTAGTGAATTATGAAATAAGAACTATAGAGGTCCATTTTGGAAATAGTATTGCTCAAAGTAGGACACAAACACAAATTGTTATAAGCTAGTTAGGTTTCTTAGTTTCCAAAGTATGGACCATTTGTGCATCAGATTCACTACAATAGTTTTATGGTTTTGATGAGATATTTACGAGCATCAAATCATAGCCATTGTATCTTAACATGGATCCATCTTAAAATTGGATCTATCAAGCATCGAGAGGGATCCAATTTCTATAGGTGTAAATTATTTTTATGTTAAATTTTCAAGGCTCGGTGCTTGATTGATCCGGGTTTAATATGGATTTATGTTGGTTTTAATTCTTTTATTTTATTTAGTCCGACATGAATTTATTTATTTATTATTTGGTTTTAATTTTTTATTTTATGGGCCGACATGATTTTTTTAATTATTTTTTTTTTATTTTGTGTAGCATAACGTTACGTTACATTATGTTCTGTGACAACATCTCCCCCATCACGGGGAGTTCACTAGTGAGGCAATATCATATCACATCCATTCATATTGGGGTTTTGAATACTCCTAAAAACCTCAAAAATATATTTCCTCGTATTAAGGGGTCAATGGATGGTTTTTAATTTGACATAGTAATATAAATATTGGGGGTTATTTTATTTGGGTGGGATGAGGAATAACCTCCAAATCGTGGGATGTATTCATACCTTCAAATAACGGGCACAACCCATACCTCCAAATCCCAAGTTGGATCCATACTAGTCCTATTTTTTGCTAAGGAATAACCTCCAAATCGCAAGCTAGATTCATACCTCCAAATCATGGGATGAATTCATATCAGTCCTAACTGCTGCTAAGAAATAACCTCCAAATCGTGGCTGTATTTATACCTCCAAATCATTGAACTGCTAAAGTCTTCTTCTTTTTTAGAAAATGGGTAATAAAAAAAATATAAGAAAATAATAAAATTCATAAATGTGATCTTCCCCTTAATGAGATGTCATCTTAAATTCCTAGTCAATTGTGCCTCCTGAGTATGCAAGTTGAAGAAGATCTTATATGGCCTGAAGCAAGCTCCAAGGCAATGGTATTTAAAATTTGACAGATTTATGACAAAACAAGGATATAGTAGATGTCTTCCTAATTCAGAGGTCATGTTTCAATCGTGTCTGGATCCCATCCCATGATGGGGGGGTGTGAGGGATATTCCCCCCCACTATAGTCGCCATAGGGGGTCCAGAGGGTGGCGACTACATTTTGGGATCCCCCCCTTGCAAGGGTTCGGGGGTAATGCCCTCGTAGAAAAAAATTCAAAAAAAAAAAGGTCTTGTAAAATGTTGTAATTTTATAGTCATGACTTGGTCAATAATGGGTGATTTATGGGCCCATGTTATTGGTTATCTCATGGTATTTTACCATGGTAAAACCTCTTTAAAAGGAAGGCATTGTAATACGATCTTGTGTGTATTATAGTATTGTAAAGATCTTTGTGATTGTGTAAGAGAGGCTATGAGAGAGTGAAGAGGAAGTTGTAGCGGATGTGTTGCAGGTTGTATACCTTCATTTGTTGGATAGATTAATAAAAGGAATAACAATTTCTCTATGGAAGTACCCCATATTGGGTGAATGACGTATATTGGTGCCTCTCGTGTATTGTATTTATGTGTTTCATTTCTACATCTTATTTTAAGCTATTATTCTACAATCATGTTTTTCTAACAATAAATCCCCCTCCTACTGCTCTCGATGTTTAAGTTTTGATCCCTGGCAAAAATTATCCCATTATCAATGGGCTTGGAGATCTCTCTCAGTTGATCTTCTTCATTCTTTGTTTTCCCTCATTGTCTCCTGCAAATTTTGTGCTACCTTAGCAGCCTCTATCTACTCCCTTGTCATCGATGGTAAATGATGAAGGCAGTAAGGTGTCGTTGGCTGCGGTGCTACAAGATTGAGTTCAATGTCTTTAGAGGTTGGGGTGAGTTGTTTCAAACAAAATTTGATCTACTCTCCCCAACTCATGTTTTCTCAAATGGAAAGGCCATGTTTTCCTCCTAGGTGACTGAGTTCCCTCCTTTTGTGGGGGTGGGTGGTGTTGGTCCTAGTGCAGTTCCTTCAAGCAAGTTTTTTTTATCTCAGAGCGTGGTTCTCTCTCGTTCATTTTGCAAGGATTTCCTATGGCTTTGGTAAGGTTAAAGGTAATATAAAGTTTCAGGCTTCTTCAGATTCCTCTCCTCCAAGTTCCGGACTCGCGGAGCATTGAAGATATCTTCAACTTCTCATAAGTAATCCATCCTATGGAGGGGTTGATTTGTTAGTATTCGTATTAAGTCGATGGAGTTACTAGTGTTGAATCGTTTTGGCTTAGTTCTTTGATCTCATTCTTGTAGTGATCTTATCATCGCAAAGGTCCCTTTAGAGGATCATATCTCTTTCAGATTCATATTTTTGGGGGAAATGCCCTTGCTATTTTTAAGATATGTAAGCGCTATAATGCATGATTTTTTCGTTTGATGAATAGACAAGACATGATTTTTTTCTACGAAAAAAAAATTGATTGCAATTTCAAAATATTTGATATATCATTTTCGGGACTATTTGCATAGTGTAAGTCATTAATGTATGACCCATATCTCATGAGTATAGGTGCAACTAACCATTTTCTCATGGTTTCGAATAGTCCACTTAGCACTCATTGCATAGGGTGATGCTCACAGGGGTGAAGAAGTAGGATTGAGACTAGCGAAATTAATCGGATAACATTGATCATCATCTCTAATTCTTGTGCCTAGTAACTTTCCCAATCTATTGACTCATTAAAACTATGGTGATTTAAGAATGCTTCTCTTCAATATTTTTTAGCACAAAAATATATTTCCAAAGCAAATCAAGTGATTCATTGCCTTTTTTAAGGTCCAATAAATCAAAGTTAGTTTCAATAGAGATTTCTTCATCGTCGTAATTACTCGTAATATTATTATATAATTATAATAATAATATAAGTTAATATATCGTAATTATGTAATCTTAAACCAAATAATTATTATTTTATTAAAAAAATTGTGTATACAATATAATATATTAAATAATAACAAGAGCCACATGGTGGCATGTCCCTGCTCTTTTGCAGGGCAAGTATTTTTTAACTATGCATGAGAATTCTTGCTTGCATTGGTTAACTATGAGCATTCTTTCCAAACTCATGATAAGGTTATGTTTTAAAAATATATCCCATTAAGCTTTATGCCCATTTAAATTATGTAAATTGCACCAGAAGAAAACATGATGAGCATTTTGCATCAATATCTATCCAATGTCCACGCGATGTAAATGCGAACATACACTTAATTATATGTCACAATATGTGTTGCTCCAAATGCTAATTGACATATGACAACATCAAGTGTTGGCCCAATCCATTTATGATTATAACGAGAGTTTATTCATCCATGCTTGCGTACTTCATATAAACATTAATTCACCAATTATATGTCCATATATACAATATATGGTTTAGAGATAAAACTTAGAAACAACTTGGGTGGTGCTTATGAGACCATGCAACATATGTGTGAGGTCCAAATGGCAATCCATATATGGATTAGATATGTCTAATCCATTTATGATATTCAACATTTAATGCTTATTCATTGATGATTACACCAATAGGTATTTTTTTCATGAGGGGCGTTTTGAAAAGCATTGTAGCTTTTCGTCGTCCCTCCGACGAATTGTTGTCGGCCACATGTTCACTTTGTTAGTTGTTTATCTTGCCAATGAAAATTTTCCACCTATTTGCAGTTTACCGAAAAGGAATGGCAGGGAATGGATCATGGGTGAGATGGTTACCTATTCTCAGTAAATTGTCTGTGAGGCTACCATGCAACAGGGTGGCCTAGTTCTCGAGTTTGAAATATACACTGATGGCACCTTCGATGGTAAAGAGTTCAGCCATGTTAGCATCCCATTAAAGGAATTCCTCAATCCCACATGTAGCAACACCTCCAGACTATTTGTAAATTACTAGGTCTGCAAGTAGAAAACCCTCTAGAAAATCCAAGGGTATTCTCAATCTCTTTGTGAAATTGACCAAAAAGGCTGACCTTAAGTGGCAGCAAGACTAGCCATAGGCAGTTGTAGGGTCATAGGGTGCATCCAAGGTCGATCCTTTAACTGCATACCCAGTAGGGTCATTCATTTATTTAGCGTTTGTGATGGACATGGAGGTTCTGACCAAATTCAATGATATTTTCAAAGGTTCGAAGTCTTCAATGTGGAATCCACTGCCTGGCCCTTGGCTCCCTTCAAAAATTGTAGGAAACAAGGAATTTGTTTCTTGCCCATATCAGGCAAGGTCAATACAAATCTCAATCAGAATTTATTTGCCTCCAGGGAAATCCATCAAGGTTACTATGTTTCACGTTTTACAGGAAAAATATGGATGCATAGTCGGCTGAAGGCTGGTTAATTTCAAGAAGAAATTTTTGAAAACGCTCTAAATATGGCTATTAAAGGCCCTACAGTGGAATTCCTAACACAAAAATCTCGTTTGGTTGTTGGTTTTCCTGTTTAAAGGAAAAAATAATGAAAACCCTACAAGGTTAGGAGAAGAATTTCAATTGGGTGCTCATTTAGATTGGGCAATGGGATTGAGGCTTTTTCTTAAAGCGGCATGAGGTTGGAGTTTGAAACCATCATGGTGACGTTGAGAATCTCGCCTATAGTGGGGGATTGGGATGTAGGAGGGGGAATTAGGAAGGAAGCCATGCAGGAATCCCTAGCTGCCTCATGCATAACAGAAGAGGATTGGGAGGGTGACAAGGATCCATGTGACCAGAGGATAATGCAAGCCTTTCTTGCTTCCACTACCACTAATTTGGTTGGCTCTCCTCAACATAAATTCACAGTGGGGTATGATCTGACATCCAAGAAGATTAAGAGCTTCCTGCAATGAAATATTGAAGGGGTGGCCAGGTATTTACTGAATCCCATTCGGTACCTACTTTTTTTTAAATCTATGGGAGGAAAAGTAGAAACAATGGATTGGAAATTTCAAAATATTTTTGTTATTTTTTCCCAATTGAAAGGTCGGTCGATTTATTTTAATATTTGTGAGCATCCAACTAGAAAAAATAGTGTTGATGTATATGTAACTTCGGAATGTATTTCATCTATGTATATTGTACTCCTATAGAGATGTGTTATTCCTCTATAAGGAAGTATTGTCATTTGTATCGACAAGTGTCGCAAGTGTCGTAACTTGCCGATGGGTTATTAGACCACCATGTGTGGGGTCGAACCTAATTAAGTTAACCATGGATTATTAGGCTAAGCTAGACAAGTCGGCCCCATTAGTTTATTGGGCAGGACATGACAGGTATAAATAGAGATCGGGAGATCTCTATTTGGACATCTCATTACTAACTTCTACATCACTCGGAAAGTGGTGCACATGTGAGGAGGAGGATCATCTGCTAGGAGAAGACTATCTCTTGTACTTGGGTTGTACTTTGGTTGTATTATTGTTCTATCTATCTCTGAGGAAGTTGTGGGGTATTTCACCTTAGGGTTTTCCCCACGGAAACTCTATGTGTCTATTGTCTCTTATGTTTGCCTCTTGTTATGATTGACATGATTGAAATGCTTGATATGATTGATATGTTATACATGTTATTCTCTCAGTAAAGATCCTAGAGTATATTGAATTAATGCTGAAAAATTAACATGGTATCAGAGCTTCCTTGAGAAGAAGACATTGTGCAGTGGCGAAAACTAGGGTTTCTTGTTTATTCGGTTTCTCTCCACAGATTTTGGAAAAGCAGTAAGGTAGATTGACTCTACTCATCAAGGAGAATCTATATGTCCAATCAGAATTCAATTCTGAGCACTTTCAGTTTTGGCCCTAAAAATTAGGGTTTCCATAAAAATAGGAATTTCTGAAATCTGAAGACATAGCTGGAAGCTCCTTGGAAAAATAGAAGTTTAGAGCTTTGGATTGAGATTTTTAGTTGGGTGAAGCTCCGGTAAACTCAAACCCTAATTCAGGGTCCTCCCTAGTGAATCCGGGTAAACTAAAAGGCATTTCTGAAGGGTGAAACTTTGCATATCTCAAATTCTGAATATACCAGGTTGATCAACTCATCAAGGCGCATCTTTCTATCCTTTCAGAAAGTTGAAATTCACATTTTGAATTTTTAGGGTTTCTCTGACAAACCCTAATTAGGGACCAGATCCAGTTTTCAGCAAATCAAGTGGTAAGACCTATATCTTTTCTATTTCCATTTGAAGTACTCTTTAAGATGTCTCACCACACCAAGCTTGAGGATAAGCTTGAAGGGGCTGATAACTTCCGAGCATGGAAGTATAGGATTGGGTTAGTCCTGGAAGAAAATGAGTTGGACACTTATATAAGTGAAGAGGTCCCTGTCCCAGAGGGAGAAGAGGCTAAGGCTCTTCACAAGAAGAACTTGGTCAAGGAAAAGAGAATCATTGTTGATTCTATCAAGGACCATCTCATCCCACATGTGTCATCTTTGAAGACACCCAAAGAGATGTTTGATTCCCTGACCCAACTATTTGAAGGGAAGAACATAAATCGGAAGATGACCCTGCGGAACCAATTGAAAGGGGTAAAGCTTCAAAATGGAGATACCATTCAATATTATTTTACTAAGGTCTCTCAGATCAAGGAACAACTTGAAGCTGTGGATGAAATTGTGGACAATGGCGAAGTTGTCATGACCACACTAAATGGCCTACCTAGGTCATGGGATTCCTTTATCCAAGGAATCTGTGCAAGAAAGAAGTTGGTCTCCTTCAGTAGACTGTGGGAGGAATGTTCACAAGAAGAGGCTAGGCTCGTAGCCCGAGAATAAAAGATGGGAAGTGAAGACCAAGCTCTCGCAACTCACACCAAAAGAAGCAAGCCTAAGAAGGAGCACTCTCAGCACAATAGATCCACTCACTATCATCAAAATAATAAGAAGGATCTAAGATGCTTCACTTGTAATGAGAAGTGTCACTTTGCTGCAAATTGTCCCAAGAACAAAAGGGACAACAACAACAACAACTTTAACAAGAAGAAGAAGAATAACAAAAGGAAATACCATGCTCATGCTACCGAGGATGATGAATACCCCAGGAAGAAGGCTAGAGTAGAAAGTGATGACTCATCAAGCGAAGATGAATATGTTCTAATCTCTGCTCTCACAGGTACTATCTCTCATGGTTGTAATGATTGGCTTATTGATAGTGGGGCTTCTAAACACATGGTTGGGTTCAAAGAATCTTTTGTAAATTTATCTTAACATGAATCACCCCATAAGGTGAAACTTGTGGATGATTATCAATACCCTATCAAAGGAAGTGGGGAGGCCTCCTACAATCTAGAGTCTGGGAAGTCTTTGAAGATGAAAGATGTTTTATTTGTACCTGGGCTCAAGAAGAACCTACTCTCCATCTCTGCATTAGATGCAAAAGGCATGAGGGTTGCATTTGTAGATGGCCAAGTCCTAATGTGGCCAAAGGGAAAAACTATTGATGATGCAATGGTGATTGGAGAGCAAGAGGGAGGATTGTACAAATTGAAGGGACAACCTAAACATGCCATGGTACATGAATCCATGGAGCCAAGTGAACTTTGGCATCGAAGGCTTGCACATGTGCACTACAGAGCACTACCAATTGCAAGCAAAGCTATAGAAGGTCTTCCTGAAATCAAGTCAAAGCATGAAGGTGTTTGCAAAGGATGTGCAAAAGGAAAGAACATTAAGAAGGCATTTCCAAGCAGTGAAAGCAAAGCAAAAGGGATCTTGGAAATTATCCACTCCGATGTATGCGATCCAATGTCATCCAGTTCACTAAGCGGATATGTATACTATATCTCTTTCATTGATGATTTCTCCAGGAAGACTTGGGTCTACTTCTTGAGAAATAAAGATGAAGTATCTGATAAGTTCAAGGAATTCAAAACCTTGATGGAGAATCAAACTGACAAGAAGATCAAGACATTCAAATCTGACAATGGCGGTGAATTCACTTCAGGTGATTTCAAGAAACTATGCAGTGATTCAGGATATAAGAGGGAGTTGACTGCTCCCTACAATCCACAACAAAATGGAGTTGTAGAAAGAAAGAATCGAACAATCATGGAAGCAGCACGGGCAATGCTACATGACCAGGATCTTCCGATGCATCTATGGGCAGAAGCAACTAGGTCAGTTGTGTATGTGCAGAACAGAACACCTCACAAGATATTGGACGACAAGACACCAGAAGAGGTCTTCTCTGGTAAGAGACCTGAAGTCAGCCATCTCAGGATATTTGGTTGTCCAGTATATACACATGTTCCAAAGGAAAAGAGGACAAAGCTAGATCCTTTAGGAAAGAAGGGTATCTTTGTGGGTTATAGTGAAAGCTTGAAGGCTTACAGAATATACTTTCCAGGGTTCAAGAAGATTGATGTCAGCAAGGATGTAACATTTGATGAAAACTCAGCATTCATCAAATCAAGGAAGACACTTGTTGAAAATCATGAAGAACCAAAGGAAACCAGATTTCAAGACACTACCATGACTGAAGCAATTCCAGATGCTGATCGTGAAATTGAAGATCCGCAAGAACCTGTAGATCCACCTCGTGAGAAGGACTCTCACAAGAGGAAACCTGCATGGGCTAGAGAGCTCATTCAAGATGCAGAAAGATATGGCATTCCAGAAGAAGAACACAGAGCAAAGAAGAGAACTAGATCACATACCAATTATGTTGCTTTACTCTGTGATATTATGAACAAAGAACCTTCCAGTTATGAAGAGGCAGCGGAAAAGAAAGAATGGAAGGATGCCATGGTCGAGGAATATCAGTCGATCATGAAGAATGATGTTTGGGATGTGGTCCCAAGACCTGATGGGAAGTCTGTTCTAACTTCCAAATGGATCTACAAGATCAAGCATGCTGCAGATGGCAGCATAGAGAAATACAAAGCGAGATTTGTAGCTCATGGCTTCTCCCAGAAAGAAGGAATTGACTATGAAGAAACTTTTGCTCCTCTAGCCAGATACACTTCCATTAGATCAGTACTTTCTCTGGTTGTAGTGATGAAATAGAAGATACACCAGATGGATGTCAAGACTGCTTTCTTGAATGGTGTAGTCGAGGAGGAAGTTTATTTGGAGTAGCCACTTGGTTTCGAGACACATGACAGGAAGTCATACGTGTGCAGGTTGAAGAAAGCCTTGTATGGCTTGAAGCAAGCTCCTAGGACTTGGTATGGTAGGATAGACAACTTTCTATCCAGTTTGGGCTTTACCAAGAGTAAAGTGGATTCCAACCTTTACTACGAGGTTGAGAAAGGCAATCCTGTGATACTACTATTGTATGTAGATGATCTGTTTGTAACAGGTAATGATAGTTTGATTGCCGATACCAAGAGGAAGCTTGCAGCCGAGTTTGAGATGAAGGACTTGGGGATGATGCACTGTTTTCTAGGCATGGAGGTGTGTCAGAGTACAGATTGAATCTTCCTTGGACAAGGGAAGTTTGCAGTGGAGATCCCAAAAAGGTTCGAGATGATGGACTATAAGGCCATGGCCACACCTATGGCATCGAACATGAAGCTTCTGTGTGATGCTTCATCTAATCCGGTTGATGTTGTAGTGTATCGTCAGATGATTGGGTCCTTGATGTATCTGACGAACATGAGACCAGATATTTTCTTTGCGGTGAACACATTCAGCCAGTTCCTAACGGATCCCAAAGGTGTTCACCTGGTTATGGGCTTAAGTATGATGCAAATCAAAAGTTTAACCTACAGGGTTATGTTGATTCAGATTGGGCAGGCAGTGCTGTAGATAGGAAGAGCACTTTTGGGTGTTGCTTCAGTATGGGATTAGGTGTGATCTCTTGGTTTAGCAGGAAGCAGTCCTGCGTAGCACTGAGTACAGTCGAAGCAGAGTATGTTGCAGCTTGTTCGGCTAGTTATGAGGCAATATGGCTCCGGAAGCTACTGTCTGAGTTATTTGATCTCCCATTGGATGCTACTGGTATCTTTTGTGACAACCAGAGTTGTGTGAAGATTCCTGAGAACCCGGTGTTCCACGACAGGTCGAAGCACATTGAGATCAAATATCACTATATCAGGGATATGGTGTAGAGAGGAGCAGTGAAGCTCCTATATGTTGCGACGGATGAGTAGGTTGCGGATGTGCTGATGAAACCACTAGCCAGAGTGAATTTCAAGTACTTCAGAGAGAGGCTTGGTGTTCTTCGGATTGACGACACTTCAAGGAAGATGGACACATTTGCTAGAGCCATTCCAAGCATGGTGAGAGGAGGATCCTTCCCATGGCTGTGGATATAAGCATTGGATGATGAGCATCAGGACGATGTTCTAGTTTCTGCTCTATATGATCAATTGGATAATTTATATATGTATGTATGCATCATGTTGGATGCTGGATATGATCAGTTGGATCATTTATATATGTATGTATGCATCATGTTGGATGTTGGATATGATCAGTTGGATCATTTATATGTATGTATGTATGCATCATGTTGGATGCTGGATATGATTAGGTAGATCATGTATGTCGATATGTATCAGGTGTGATCAGGTGGATCATGTGTTTGTATATGTATCAGGTGGATACATTGTATGATCAGGTAGATCATGTATGATGATATGTATCAGGCAGATGTTGTGTATGTATCAGATGGATGCATTGTATGATCAGGATGATCATAGATGATGAGCTTCAGGATATTTCTCTAGATGACATGCATCAAGACGATGCAGTGATGATGATCAGGATGATCATGTGTACATTAGGATGATGTATGGTGAGTATCAGGATGATACTCTGTGTCCATGGAATAGGTTGTGCAGATGAGCATGTCTAGGAGATCCTATAGGTCGGAGTTGTGTAACCGGAACAACTTGGGATGCTCTTTCGAGGCATTTCTCTGGGAGGACATATAATAGCGCCCTGGGAGATCCTATAGGTCGGAGCTGTGTGCCTGTAACAGCCTGGGATGGTCTTTCGAGGTTTTGTCCTATGGCATATAATAGCGCCCTGGGAGATCCTATAGGTCAGAGTTGTGTACCCGTAACAGCCTGGGATGCTCTTTCGAGGTTTTGCCATGACCACATATAATAACGCCCTGGGAGATCCTATAGGTTGGAGTTGTGTGCCCGTAACAGCCTAGGATGCTCTTTCGAGGTTTTGTGGTGACCACATATAATAGCGCCTTGGGAGAACCTATAGGTCATAGATGTGTGCTCGTAACAGCCTGGGATGCTCTTACGAGGTTTTGTGGTGGGGTCACATGTAATATGTCCCTGGGAGATCCTATAGGTCAGAGCTATGTGCCCGTAACATCCTGGGATTCTCTTGCGAGGTTTTGTGACGCACATAATAAGTCCTGAGAATTACACAGTATGGCCAGTGATGATGAAGACCTGCAGGTGGTAGGCCTACATCCAGTATGAAAAAGGACTAGCTCTGTAGAACTTCCTATGACGAGTAGATTCAGAGATTGATTGAGATAGCAGCAGCAGTGACGACGACAATGATTCAATGACGATGATTCGATGATGATGATCCAGAGAAGAAGACATGTGCTAGCAGATCTGTGTCGAGAAATACCTTCCTAGTTAAGAGGGAGTGTTGATGTATATGTAACTTCGGAATGTATTTCATCTATGTATATTGTACTCCTATAGAGATGTGTTATTCCTCTATAAGGAAGTGTCATCATTTGTATTGACAAGTGTCGCAAGTGTCGTAACTTGCCGATGGGTTATTAGACCACCATGTGTGGGGTTAGCCCTGATTAAGTTAACCATGGGTTATTAGGCTAAGCTAGACAAGTCGGCCCCATTAGTTTATTGGGCAGGATAGGACAAGTATAAATAGAGATCGGGAGATCTCTATTTGGACATCTCATTACTCACTTCTACATCACTTGGAAAGTGGCGCACATGTGAGGAGGAGGATCATCTGCTAGGAGAAGACTATCTCTTGTACTTGGGTTGTACTTTGGTTGTATTATTGCTCTATCTATATCTGAGGAAGTTGTGGGGTTTTTCACCTTAGGGTTTTCCCCACGGAAGCTCTGTGTGTCTATTGTCTCTTATGTTTGCCTCTTGTTATGATTGACATGATTGACATGCTTGATATGATTAATATGCTGTACATGTTATTCTCTCAGTAAAGATCCTGGAGTATATTGAATTAATTCTCAAAAATTAACAAATAGGACGTCATTTAATGTTGGTTGTGAGAATTTTGGAATAAGATTAATGGGCATCATCAAATAAGGAACTTTGTTGGTTTATTTTATAGATGCCAATCCAAACTGTTGTACATGATTGGACAAATGAATTCGCTTTTAACATCTCTCTAATCAGTTAGAGCTAGTTATAATAGTTTGCTAACTTTACCGTTGGCCTCACTTTGGCATAAACCACTGAGGATGATGTGTTTTTTCTGTCCCGCCATAGCTAACTAGGTTTGTTACCAATCCCTGCCTAGGATATTAGACCAATCATTATGTTGATAGCCACCGATAGCCGAATACCAATAGACATGCTCAGACTGATTCTTAGAACTGCTCTAATAACTACTTGTTTGGGAATATTCCAGAGGAAAATGCACCTAGAATCAAATATTTCAAGTTGGATTCCGTGGGAAATTGAGAGTAATAGATAATATATGGGGTATCTTAGTAATCAATCCACTGCTATTGGTACTCGGGCCTTAACTTTGGCTGTAAAATTGTGTGCCACCTAGTATTTCCAATGCCAATTTTGGCCAATCATTTGTAAAATATACCCATCATGTCAATATTACCGTCACTAGTTAGTTATAACCAATCTCTAAAAGCTTATTGGTTTGAGTGGAACTTAAATGAAAGTTAATACTTTACAAGAATACTTCTGCTAAATCATCATTTACATATTGACTACGATCAGGCCTATCTTAACCCTTAAAATCATTAAATCACTATATGTGACTTCTGTTATTGACGGGTAAAAAGCATTACACCACTTTATGAAGATCCAGATCAGTCTGCCTGCTTTAAAAAACCAGTGATCTGGATACACAATATTTGCTTCAAACTGTTTCAAAATATTTTGTGTGTTAAGGTCTATAATACTGTCATTTATGATGTGCTTATTTGATAGTCAAAAATGAAATAGGATAAAGGCACCTTAGTTCGAGGATTTGGAAGCTTATGTTGCTTATACTTACTTGTGGTTGTTGGTTTGTTCTCTTTATGTCTCCTAAGAATTTCTTCAAATCTTCATGAATATAATTTTATCAACCACATAACTTGCAAAATCTTCTAATTCAGTTGATGTTAGCGATCTGCCAAACTATATTTGGTTCTTTGTTGGATTGAATAGTGCATCCCTGTTTAAATTCTTTGACTCTTGAGATTTCCTACAACTTTTTCTACTAATAGAAACAAGGCGGCCTTCTGAAAATTTATGTTTCTCCAAACTTTTCCCCATCTTCTGCTCTTATTTTATGATCATAATCCAAATTCAATGTCTTTAGGTCTTGGATTTACCCTTCAAGGATGGCAAACTAATCTTCAGCCTCTTGAAATACCATTCATGTTCACACATGGTTTTTGAAAATAATCAAATGGTGACCATTTCTATATACACATTTTTTTCAAATGGTAAATATTTGTATTCATGTGTTTTCTTTTCCCCACAAGGATAACCATTTTGACCATTTCCCTATACATAGTTTTTTTCAAATGGTAACCATTTCTATTCATATATGGTTTTTCATCAAATGATAACTATTTTTATTTTAATATAAACACCTTTGATCACTATAGAGATGCACAATATGATACAAGAGAACAATAACCACTTTTCTTCACTGTGAGCTTAGGCTCATTAACCACTTTTCTTCACACTAAACCTACGCTCATTTTTGTAACTCTATCAATTACAACTTTCTTTCAAGAAGTTTCAATGATAACCAACTTTCATTTGAAAAACAGTTTTTTATTTAATGTTATTAACAAACCCATATTTTGCATTCACTTTTGATCTATGAAGGAAAGATGGTGGTGGGATAACGTCCACCTTTTACACTTCTATGACTTGAGAGAAATTTAGCTTCTAAATGAGGTAGAAAATTGTTGAATATTGTAACTTCTAAGAATATTATATTTGTACATTATTTATTCCGGAGATGTTTCATTCCTCCGAGGTAACCCTACTATGTATCTGGAGATGTTTATTCCTCCAGGGGTTGGTATTAACTAGGGTTATTAGACCCACCATGTGTGGGTCGGCCCTGTAGTTATATTTTAGGGGTTATTAGACTTCTCCAGGTGAGGTCGGCCCCAACAGTCTTTTAGTCAGTTGAGAGTCAAGTATAAATAGAGGAGGTGAACTCCTCATTAGATCATTCACTCACTTGTGGAAGAGTGCGCACTTGTCTGGGAGATCAGCTAAGGAGTTAAAAGAAGGAGGAGCACATCTTGTATTTTGGTTGATCATCTTATTGAGGAAAGCTTTACTGGGTTTTCTACCCCATGAGGGTTTCCCAGGATATATTGTGTGTCTATCTTGTGATTATGCTTCTTTCAGTGATCTTGCTTGGCTATTTGGTTTAAACTTAACATGGTATCAGAGCTAGACTGAATAGGACATCTTTCACAAGGTAAGAGTACCTCTCTCTCTCTCTTTTGGTGAAGTTAGGGTTTCAGCCCAAAGTTGGTATTATTGATTTTTGGTTGCATGGCTGGATAGCCCTTCTCATTACCTTTCTTTTAAGCCCTAGATCGAACTTTTTGGTTGGGTAGAACTCCGGGAATTCCAAACCCTAATTCTACCAAAAGTGCGATACGTCAGATTTTGGTTTCAGAAAAAAGTTGGAATTTTTGAATTCTGATTACATGGCTGAGTAGCCCTTCTCAAGAGCATTCTTTTGAGCTATAGATCGAACTTTTTGGTTAAGTAGAACTCTGGGAAAGTCAAACCCTAATTCTACCAAAAGTGCGATAAAATTTCTGTTCCAGATTCCGGAAAAGTGAAAAGCAACTTTTTCAGGTAAGTCTGCTCTGTCTCTTGGACTCCCCCAAGAGAAGATGGCTCCAAACACTAAGCTTGAAGACAAGCTAGAAGGTATAGAAAATTTCCGGGCATGGAAATACAGAATTGGTCTCATTCTTGAGGAGAATGATCTTGCTCAGTATATCAAGGAAGAAGTTGCAGAACCAGAAGGAGATGAAGCCAAAGAAAAGCATAGGAAGGATTTGATTAGGGCAAAGAGAATCATAGCTGATTCCATTAAAAACCACTTGATTCCCCAAGTGGCCTCCAAGAAGACTCCAAAGGAAATGTATGATGCCCTAGGAAGAATGTATGAAGGAAAGAACATCAATAGGAAGATGAATCTAAGGACTCAATTGAAGAGTACCAAGATGCACAAAGGAGAATCCATTCAAGACTACTTCTCAAGGGTTTCACAAATCAAGGAACAACTAGATGCAATTGGTGATACTCTTGATGAGGATGAACTAGTGATGACTGCTCTTAATGGCCTCACTAGATCTTGGGAATCCTTCATACAAACCATGTGTGCTAGGAAAGAAAGCATGAAGTTTGATATAGTATGGGAGGATTGTGTTCAAGAAGAAGCTAGGGTTGCCAACAGAGAAGCTCTTCTCAAAGAAGATGACCAAGCTTTGGCCACCCATACCAGAAGAAGAAGAACAGGTCATCTCAAGAAGGTTGACCACAAAGGATCTCAACACTTCTCTAGAAAGAGAAAAGGACCATTTCCAGTAAGAGATTTTTCCACAGTCAAATGCTATAACTGTGATAAGCTAGGACACATCTCCAGATTTTGTCCCTCACAAAAGAAGAAGTTTGTCCACAAAAGACACCATGCACATATGGCAGAAAATGATAGTGAAGAAGAAGAAGGGGAAGAAGATGAAGAAGAAGAAGAGGTAGAGGTAAAGCCTAAAAGGAAAAGAAATAAGGTGAAGAAAGAAGATCCAGAAGAATATGTTCTATTCTCTGCACTCTCTGGATCTGTATCTCCTGGAGAAGATACATGTCTCATTGACAGTGGTGCTTCCAAGCACATGACAGGTCAAAGGAAGACCTTCTCAAATCTTGAAGAAAAGTCTTCCTCACAAAAGGTATCTCTAGGAGATGACTACCAATATCCCATCAAAGGAATTGGTGAAGCTAGCTACAAGCTAGATTCTGGAACACCCTTGAAGATGAAAGACACCTTATATGTACCAGGTTTAAAGAAGAACCTTCTCTCTATTTCAGCACTAGATAAGAAAGGTTTTAGAGTAGCCTTCATAGATGGACAAGTACTCATGTGGTCCAAAGGAAAGACAATTAAAGATGCAGTTGTTATTGGTGAAGAAGAAGGAGGTCTCTATAAACTCAAGGGCCATCCAGAAGCTGCCCTTGCACATGAGATCTGTAGCCCCAGTGAGCTATGGCATAGAAGATTAGCTCACATCAATTATAAAGCCTTACCCTATGTAAGCAAGGTAGTCATAGGATTACCAGAATTGAAAGCTGATCATGATGGCTCATGTAAAGGATGTAAGAAAGGGAAAAATATCAAGAACCCCTTTCCAAAGAGTGAAACAAAGACTAAGAACATTTTAGAGCTTATACACTCAAATGTATGTGGACCTATGCCCACCACTTCCTTAAGTGGGTTTGAATACTATCTTTCATTCATTGATGACTATTCAAGGAAAACTTGGATATACTTCCTGAAAGGTAAGAATGAAGTCTTTGGAAAATTCAAAGAGTTCAAGGCTCTAATAGAAAATCTATCAGACAAGAAAATCAAAACTCTCAGAACAGATAATGGCGGAGAATTCACCTCAAAGGAATTTGAGGACTTTTGCAAAGAAGCTGGAATTAGAAGGGAACTAACTACTCCATACAATCCCCAACAAAATGGGGTGGCTGAAAGGAAAAATAGAACAATCATGGAAGCTGTGAAGACCATGATACATGACCAAGATCTTCCCATGTACTTATGGGCTGAAGCAGCCAAAACAGCAGTTTATGTGCAAAATAGATTATCTCACAGTGCTCTTGAATTCAAAACTCCAGAAGAAGTGTTTACAGGTAAGAAGCCTGAGGTAAGTCATCTTAAAATATTTGGGTGTCCTGTGTACATCCACATTCCAAAAGAAAAGAGAACCAAGTTGGATCCCTCAGGTAAGAAGGGAATGTTTGTTGGTTATTGTGAAACTTCCAAAGCCTTTAGAATCTACATACCAGGTTTCCATCATATAGAAATAAGTAGAGATGTAACCTTTGATGAGGAAGCAGCTCTCAAGAAATCCAGAAAGTGTCAACTTGAAGAAGTTTATGAAGAAGATTCATCACCCAGGATCTCAGAGACTGTTCACACCCCTGAAGAAGTTACACCAGAGGATCATGACATGCTAGAACCACAAGAACCCCCTGTTGCAGGATTATCCAGGAAAAGAAGACCAGCATGGGCTAGAGACATTATTCAAGGAGCTGAAAGATATGGTGCTCCTGAAGGCTCCACTAGAGAAAGGAAGAAGCCAAAATTGGTATCCAACTACATGGCCTTAATGTGTGACCTTGTGGATCAACTACCTACTAGGTATGAAGAAGCAGCTCAAAAGAAAGAATGGGTAGAAGCAATGACTGAAGAATACCAGTCAATAATGAAAAATGATGTTTGGGATATTGTTCCCAAACCGAAAGATAAAAGTGTGGTTTCTTCCAAATGGATTTTCAAAATAAAACATGCCGCGGATGGAAGCATTGAAAAATACAAAGCAAGATTTGTAGCCAGAGGATTCTCTCAGAAGGAGGGAATTGACTATGAAGAAACATTTGCACCTGTTGCCAGGTATACTTCAATTAGAACTATCATGGCACTTGCATCCATGATGAAGTGGAAATTACACCAAATGGATGTTAAGACAGCTTTTCTGAATGGTGTAATTGAAGAAGAAGTATACATAGAGCAACCTCAAGGGTTTGAGGTTAATGATGGAAGAACTCATGTATGCAAATTGAAGAAGGCATTATATGGGTTGAAACAAGCTCCAAGGGCTTGGTACGGAAGGATTGACAATTTCTTAACTAGCATGGGCTTTACCAAAAGTAAAGCTGACCCAAATCTTTATCTCAAGGTGATGAATGATGAACCAGTTATATTGCTGTTATATGTAGATGATCTTTTTCTAACTGGAGATGAGAAACAGATTATTGAAAGCAAGAAGAAGCTTTCTTCAGAATTCGAGATGAAAGATCTCGGATTGATGCACTACTTCTTAGGCTTAGAAGTATGGCAAGAACCAAAAGGAATCTTTCTAAATCAAGGTAAGTACACTGTGGAGATTCTCAAAAGATTTGATATGTTGGAGTGTAAAGCCATGGCCACTCCCATGGACTCCAACTTAAAGTTATTAGTTAATGATTCATCAGAACTAGTGGACATAACTTTATATAGACAAATCATTGGATCATTGATGTACTTAACTAATACTAGGCCTGATATATGCTTTGCTATAAATACCCTAAGTCAGTATCTAGTAGAACCTAGAAAGGTTCACTTAATAGCTGCAAAGCATGTAATGAGGTACCTAAAAGGTACATTAGATTTTGGCCTATTTTATGTTGGAAATCATGAACTCAGATTACATGGTTACTCAGATTCTGATTGGGCAGGAAGTGTCTCAGACAGAAAAAGTACCTCTGGTGGATGTTATGGTCTTGGATCTGCCATGATTTCCTGGTTCAGCAAGAAACAATCCAGTGTGGCTCTCAGTACTGCTGAAGCAGAATATATAGCTGCCTGCTCTGCTAGCTGTGAAGCAGTATGGCTTCGGAAACTTTTATCTGGAGTGTTTGACTTAGAAATGGACCCCACTGTGATTATGTGTGATAATCAAAGCTGCATCAAGATGACTGAAAATCCTGTATTTCATGATAAGTCAAAACACATAGAGATCCGATACTTTTATATACGAGATATGGTGCAGAAAGGAGCTATCAAGCTGGAGTACATAAGCACTGAGGATCAAATTGCTGATATCCTGACTAAGCCTCTGTCTCGAGTAAAGTTTGAACACTTCCGAGACAAGCTTGGTGTAGTTCAGAAGAACCCTCCTCGAAAGGGGGAGTAGCTCAGTATCTGACAAACAAGCCTATCTCATCAATGATGAGGTTACCTATTTTTCTGCTCTTATTCACCTAGAATTATTTAGATTTAGGACTCTTATATTCTGATGGTTAGATGTATACATGCTTTTGATGATAGATGTATACATGCTAGATACTTTTGATGATAGATGCATACATGGTTTTGATGTTAGATGTATACATGTTTTTGATGATAGATGTATACATGCTAGATACTTTTGATGATAGATGTATACATACTTTTGATGATAGATGTATACATGGTTTTGATGATAGATGTATACATGCTTTTGATGATAGATGTATACATGTTTTGATGATGATGATACATGTTGTGGTTATACATGTTTTGATGATGATGATACATGTTGTGGTTATACATGTTGTGATGATGATGATACATGTTGTGGTTATACATGTTTTGATGATGATGATACATGTTGTGGTTATACATGTTGTGATGATGATGATACATGTTGTGGTTATACATGTTTTGATGATGAGGATACATGTTCTGTTTTGGTGAACATGTGAAGGGATTGGATCATTCCTGGACTTCAGTCCGAAAGAAGAGCCGTAGACGTATGTCTTCGATAATGAAGTTCTTGGTGAACATGTGAAGGGATTGGATCATTCCTGGACTTCAGTCCGAAAGAAGAGCCGTAGACGTATGTCTTCGATAATGAAGTTCTTGATGAACATGTGAAGGGATTGGATCATTCCTGGACTTCAGTCCGAAAGAAGAGCCGTAGACGTATGTCTTCGATAATGAAGTTCTTGGTGAACATGTGAAGGGATTGGATCATTCCTGGACTTCAGTCCGAAAGAAGAGCCGTAGACGTATGTCTTCGATAATGAAGTTCTTGATGAACATGTGAAGGGATTGGATCATTCCTGGACTTCAGTCCGAAAGAAGAGCCGTAGACGTATGTCTTCGATAATGAAGTTCTTGGTGAACATGTGAAGGGATTGGATCATTCCTGGACTTCAGTCCGAAAGAAGAGCCGTAGACGTATGTCTTCGATAATGAAGTTCTTGATGAACATGTGAAGGGATTGGATCATTCCTGGACTTCAGTCCGAAAGAAGAGCCGTAGACGTATGTCTTCGATAATGAAGTTCTTGATGAACATGTGAAGGGATTGGATCATTCCTGGACTTCAGTCCGAAAGAAGAGTCGTAGACGTATGTCTTCGATAATGAAGTTCTTGATGAACATGTGAGGGGATTGGATCATTCCCGGACTTCAGTCCTAAAGAAGAGCCGTAGACATGAGGTCTCCGATAACTGAACAACAGGACTGAATCGTCCCTGGACCTCGGTTCAAAATGTACGTGACAAATCCTAGAATTACTCTAGGTTACATCCAGCATGAAACAGGGCTGGCTCTGTAGTTGTGATACATCCAGCATGAAACAGGGCTGGCTCTGTAGTTGTGATACATCCAGCATGAAACAGGGCTGGCTCTGTAGTTGTGATACATCCAGCATGAAATAGGGTTGGCTTTGTAGTTGTGATACATCCAGCATGAAACAGGGCTGGCTCTGTAGTTGTGATACATCCAACATGAAACAGGGTTGGCTCTGTAGTTGTGATACATCCAGCATGAAACAGGGCTGGCTCTGTAGTTGTGATACATCCAGCATGAAACAGGGCTGGCTCTGTAGTTGTGATACATCCAGCATGAGACAGGGCTGGCTCTGTAGTTGTGATACATCCAGCATGAGACAGGGCTGGCTCTGTAGTTGTGATAAGGATTGATCATCCTGGAACTTGATCTGTATTGCATCATCCATGGACTCATGTCCTAAAGAGAGCAGGATTGATCATCCTGTAAATATGATCGTGTGATGACGATGCTGATGATCGTATGATGACGATGCTGATGATCGTGTGATGATGATGCTGCTGATCGTGTGATGACGATGCTGCTGATCGTGTGATGACGATGCTGCTGATCGTGTGATGACGATGTTGATGATCGTGTGATGACGATGCTGATGATCGTATGATGACGATGCTGATGATCGTGTGATGACGATGCTGATGATCGTGTGATGACGATGCTGATGATCGTGTGACGATGATGATGATGATCGTGTGATGACGATACTGATGATCGTATGACGATGCTGATGACGATGTTGATGTTCCAGTAACTAGTCAAGTTACTGATGATGATGAATTGAAGAAAGCTTTCGATGATATATAGATGATGTAGTAAATGACTCCTTGCTCCTACAGATGTTGTTATAATATCCTTCTCGTTAAGGGGGAGTGTTGAATATTGTAACTTCTAAGAATATTATATTTGTACATTATTTATTCCGGAGATGTTTCATTCCTCCGAGGTAACCCTACTATGTATCTGGAGATGTTTATTCCTCCAAGGGTTGGTATTAACTAGGGTTATTAGACCCACCATGTGTGGGTCGGCCCTGTAGTTATATTTTAGGGGTTATTAGACTTCTCCAGGTGAGGTCGGCCCCAACAGTCTTTTCGTCAGTTGAGAGTCAAGTATAAATAGAGGAGGTGAACTCCTCATTAGATCATTCACTCACTTGTGGAAGAGTGCGCACTTGTCTGGGAGATCAGCTAAGGAGTTAAAAGAAGGAGGAGCACATCTTGTATTTTGGTTGATCATCTTATTGAGGAAAGCTTTACTGGGTTTTCTACCCCATGAGGGTTTCCCAGGATATATTGTGTGTCTATCTTGTGATTATGCTTCTTTCAGTGATCTTGCTTGGCTATTTGGTTTAAACTTAACAAAAATAAGGATAAAATAAATAATTGCAATTGTGCTCTTTTATTTTTTTCTTTTTTGGATTCCAAGTTTTGGTTGTAGGTGTTCATCTAAACATGTATGTTAAAAATTTTAAAAAAATTGTTCTATGAAGCATATTGAAAAAAAACTTCCATCTTTTTTTATCTTTTTTGTGTATGTATCTCCTATACAACAAAGCCATATAAGAAGAAAAATTAAAGGAAATTTACTAAATGATCATATTAAAAATTAAATATCAAGATATTTTTTATATAAACAGGTTTCTTTTTTCTTTTTAGTTTTAAATTTGTGCTTTGTAAATTTGTATATAAATTTAATTGTAAGCATGAAGCTCCCCACTTTCCATGGGCATGGGCAAGGATTTTTGTGTACTAAAAATTCAAAAAAATATATATTGGACAAATGGGGTTTCTTTTTTCTTTTTGGTTTTAAACTTGTGCTTTGTAAATCTGTATATAAATTTAATTGTAAGCATGAAGCTCCCCACTTTCCATGGGCATGGCAAGGATTTGTGTGTACTAAAAATTCAAAAGAAAAGATATTGGACAAATGGACTTATGTTTCTTTTTGGGTCATAGTACTAGAACTAGAGTAAATGCATGTCTAATTTTTTATATATATTCTTAAGAAGGAAAAATTAGTTGTTTTAAATCTTTCTTTATAAAAAATAGGATGTTGAAAGATTTATTGTTCATTATAAATCACATAGAAGTGGATTAACTTTGTCCCATCTTCTGCTTGTGTTTTATGATCATGCTCCAAATTCAGTGTCTTTAGGTCTTGGATTTACCCTTTAAGGCTAGAAAGCTAATATATGGCCACTTGACATATGTCTGATCCTAACATAAAGACATAGTGTCCACTTCCAGGTTGATATTCAACCTTTTTTGAGATCCACCTTCAATATTTTGCCTTTTATTTTTTTAGTCTTTCATCAATGTATTTCTAATAGGATTATCGAGGCCTCTCTTCTTGTCACATCCTATGTTGCCTTTCTGAATTGCTTAGTTCTAACTCTAGAAGTACTTCTTCCTTGCTTATTGTATATTGCCATCATATCAGTGAGAAAACCTTCCCATTTTACAGTTGAGAAAAATTTGTTACCTTTCTTCAATGCATAGATGGGGCCATGCTTTTGTCTTGCTTTCAAAGTAGAAACCACTTACAGTTACTCTTGGATTTTCGTTCAAAGCCTTAAGCCATTGTCAAGGAGCCAAGATGATGTGAAAGCCTTTTTAAGATGAAATCATTTGTCATTAACTATCCACCTTGTCAAAAGCATCCTACATCTCTTCATAATTAAGCTCGACCAATCACTACACGTAAGGAAACTACTTCTTCTGGTAGAGCATTAGCTATATTAGTCCTTTCCCTTGAAAGTATATTTGAGCATGAATTCACCAATTTCAAGTAAAACTGTAATGTCTTCTTTTAAAGTAAAACTAAGAAGCATTACTCCACGTGACCATTTAAAAGCAATACTCAAGTTGATCCTTTTAGAGTTAAGTTAGCAATAAGGGTGTCAATTATTGGTTGGAAGTCTCCAAAAAATTTAATTGGTGCAGACTTGGGAACAACTCAACAAAAAAATTGGGAACAACTTGGAAGAAATTGACATAAAACTTGGAAAATATAATAGGTAGAAAAATACTTAAAATAGGTGTATTATTATTTCTAAAATAATAATATTCTACCATGTTAGAATAAGTAATGATGACTTATGTGATATATTGGTAAAATATCATTTAAAGACATAAATAACTCTAATATTATAAAACAGATTTATCCCACATGCATTATTGTAATTATATCCTTTGTAACCATTCTCTATATAAAGAGGAGGAAATTCATTTATCCTGCATGTGTTATGGGATGTATTGGAATCCAAACCTCTTGGTATATAAGAGAGGTGAAGGAGACCCTTTTGGGTATGTGTTGATTTTAGTTAATCACACATCACATGTTGTGTATGCCATATGTACACACATTATTGTTTGATGGAGCTTGATGTGATGCATATGTGAGGATGCCATATAATCTTGGAGATCTATTTACAGAATAATGGAATATGCAACCCTTCCCGTGGACGTAACCCATATTGGGTGAACCACGTATATCAGTGTTCTATTGTTGTTCTCTTTTCTCCAATTTTATTTCATGCTTTGTGTTGCTTGGTAGATAGAAGGATAGACTAGTAATGATTTCCTTAGTTTATATTGTGTTATGATATTATTTCATATGTTCACAATATTCTAACATGGTATCAGAGCAGGTTGCTATGCTCTACCTTCTTCGGTAAAATTTGTTTTTATTTTTATTTTTAAGCAACATATGTTCATGATTTTACTTGGGCTCTTCATTTTTTTGTATATTTGTTTTCTATCTGGTAGCCTTTAGGCTTTTCTTCAGATCTGGGCATGATTTTGTATATTTGAGTTTTTTTCTCTAATAACCCTAACTTTGTTGTGTAGATTTTTGCAGGAATTTTTTCAAGGGTCTCTTGATTTTTTTTTTTCTGTAGCGCTATATGTTTTTGGATTCTTATCAATGAGATCTTTCTTTCGGTTGTAAGATCTATCATTTCCGTCCAATTTTGGTAGAATTTTTGCAGGTTTCCATCACCGGATTAGACGACATTGGTTTCGTCCTAAAACAGGACACCTACAACTTTTCTTTGCAGACAGCGTGTGTATACACGACTTGCCTACTACGAACCCGTGTATAACTTTACAGACCCGTGGCTTTTCTTTAACAGACCCGCATGTGCTTCGGCATACCCACGACTTGCTCTACTGTAAACCCGCGTGTAACTTTTGACTTTCCTGTGTAGAACCCGCGTGTATCATATCTACGCACGAGTTTCATGTGACAGACCCACGTGTGACTTTATTTGGCACTTTTTTTAAGGAATAGTGACAGATCCATCTTTTAGCAATTGTTGGGCTTCGGTTTTGGTGAGAAAAATCAATTTTTTTATTCATCTCTTATCTTGAAACTCTTGTCATGAGCTTCTTGATCTCTTTGCATTAGGGTTTCTATTCTTATTCATCATGTTTGTAGAGGTTGTCTTGTTCTTGTTTATGTCTCTAACCTTCTTTGTGTGGAAGATGTTTTGACATTTTCAGGGGCATGGATCTCTAGTATGGTAATGGTGACATCAATAAATGAACATATGCTTAGGACGTAGCTGCTTCATGACTATATTTTTCATATCTATAACTGATATCATTGTTTTATTTGATATTTTTTTTGCTCAATATTATAAAATGGTCTCACTCTTCTAATAATGATAATGATGCTTTTATATGCTCTTGCTAATTAATTTCTTGAGTAAAGTAAATTTTTTTAATCTATGTGATATCATATTTTTTGGCTTGTCATAAGTTCTTTAATTGGGGTATAGTTTTTTCTCATGTATTGTAGAGATTGTATCTAGTTCTTGTGTTGTTTGTCTATAACATTCTTATATGGAAGCATTGACATGTGTTTCTTGTATCTAACATTCCTATATGGAAGCATTAACATTTACAAGGCATTTCATCTCATGCATATTTACATGATGTTAACAAGAAATGAACCCATGATTATGGCCATTAGTGACTTGTCATTTCATAATATTTTAAAGTGATATCATGGGTTGATCATAATTTGTTATATCTTGATCATATTAAACATTTTGATCTATTTTCATATATATCATGTCATGTTTATTTCGATCATCTTTTACTCAATATTTATATGGCTTTGAGCAATCTTATAATCTCAAAATCTTTGTCATAAGAACATTGTTCTTGTTGCAATGGGATTTCTATTCTTATAATTGCAAAGGTTGTCTTGTTCCTACATGTCTCTAATGTTCCTATATGGAAGCATTGGCATGTGTTTCTTGTCTCTAACGTTTCTATGGGGAAGCAATGACATTTCTGTTGAAATATTGTAACTTCTAAGAATATTATATTTGTACTTTATTATTCCGGAGATGTTTCATTCCTCCGTGAAGACCTTATTGTATATTCGGAGATGTTTATTCCTCCGTCAGAATGTGGTAACTTGGGTTATTAGACTTCCCTAGTGGGGGTCGGCCCTGTATGTGTTATGTGGGTCAAAAGGTTATTAGACCACCCTATAGGGGTCGGCCCAGTCAATTGTAATGGGGTGTTTAACCCAGTGGTTAAGTTGGGGCCCACCTAGTTAATATAAAAGACAAGTCAGAGATGTGTATTAATAGAGGAGGTGTGTTCCTCATTTAACACACACACACTCACTTGTGAATAGCACATAAGTGAGAGAGAGATGTGCTATGGAGGAGAAGGAGCTCATGGTTGTGGTTTAGATCTTTGTATTTTCTATTCATCTATATTGAGGAAGCTTTGCTGGGTTTTCTACCCCATGAGGGTTTCCCAGGATAAATCTGTGTCTCTTGTGTTTATGTTGTGCTTGTTGTTCTTTTAGTGATCCTGTATATGCTATTGTTGTGAAATGGAATGTAATGTTGATATTTTATGTCTTAGCATATTCAATATTAACATGGTATCAGAGCTAACATGAATGAAGGCAATGTATGGCACTTACGACACTTGCTTCACTTGCGACAATTTGAAGGTTAGGGTTTTGTACAGCAAAAACCAGTCATCGTGGAACTTTCGCTATAAATCCATTTTGGAGAAGGTTCAGGATCTGAAACCTTTACAGGTCGTAGATAATATCCCCATGTACCTTTTGTCCAAAGGACACCCTCAGATTCATTGTACTTTGTGAGTTATGATCATTACAAGTTAGGGTTTCTCCCTCTTCCAGATCTCAGTCATAATCAGGTGACCTAGGAAAAAATGTCATAACTTGGGCTAGGAAGCTCCAAATGAAATTTCGTAAAAATTGATAGATAGTGCACGGACTGTACTATCTCTCGTAACTTTTTCAGAGGTCGAAGTTGAACCAGTGACACGTGGAACGCCGTACAAGTTCGCTCTCCTGTTTTATCCCATAAACAGGTCACGTTGCAACACTTGGCATAACTCTCTCTCAGAGAATCCAATTGAGGTCAGACCTATGGGGTTGGAAAGAGGATAGGTCGGGCTATCACAGGAAGAAGTTTCAAACCTTTTGGATTCGTAATTTCGGAGTTACACTAGAAACAATCAGGTGCATATTTCTGTCAAAACAGATTTGGATTTTGAGCACCTTCATTCTTGAATCATCACTGCTGTGGAAAATTAGGGTTTCGGAGAAAGTTGGAATTTTTGGAAGTGGAGTCCACGGCTGAATGCTACTCATCAAAATCGAAATTTAGATTCCAAGATCAAACTTTTTGGTTGGGTAGAAGACCGGGCTTGATCAAACCCCAGTTCGGGATTTTGATCGGAAAGGTGGAAAATTAGGGCTTCTACAAAAGTTGGAATTTTTTAAGTCTATGACCATGGCTGGAAGCTCCTCAGAAAAATAATATTTTAGAGCTTTGGATCGAACCTTTTGATTGGTCAAAAGGGTGGGCTTCATCAAACCCTAGTTCGAGATCCTGTCCCGAAGATCCATAAGTTTCAAAGGCAATTTTGAGGGGTCAAATTTTGGAGATTTCAAAATTGAAGTATGCTAGTTTTATCAGCTCAGCAGGGCACATCTTTCCATCCATTCAGAAGTGTGAAAGTCAAAGTTTGAATTTTTAGGGTTTCTATGAAAAACCCTAATCCAACTCCAGATCCAGTTTCAGCAAATCAAAGAGGATTGGGTTAAAAGCAATCCTAACAGGTATGAATTGAGGAGATACAGGTATGTGTTGAAATCTGTTCATGGTTAAGTTTATGTTTGTCTTCATGTTATTGAGATTAGTACAATTATGATTGTTTGATAATGAATGCATGTGAATGATAGAAGGCATTCATTGATTAAGGTTATGACACTTATGATTGTACTAATGCACCTGTGGTGTTGTATGAGGATGATGTTGTCTGCTAACAAAAGACAGGTACATCAAGAAAGACAAATCAAGTTCTATGACCATGATGACATAAAGACAAAGACTTATCCATAGTCTTTAGAAGCTCTACTTACGAGGTATGTATGATTTATTTCTACTATGCTTAACTTATGAGGTATGCAGGTTACTATCACAAGGTCTCTAAATCATTGAAGAGACTAAAGATATTGTTTGGGTATGTTATAAATAAATAAGCATGTATCTAATCCAGGTATGTCTTCCTATGTTAGAATCCTACTTTGTGCTAGGATCTTAGATACCCATGTATTGAATGATCATGACCATACACATTCAAGATTATTTAGAATTATAATGTTTTGATAATATTGAGATTATACTAATGAATGTATGTTTGTGTATGAGATCATGAGGATGACACTAGTGCACACTTGAGCATGCACAGTGGTACAAAATGAATAGAAGTTCAAAAGACATATAGAAGATCAAGCGGGAGGAAACCACACAAACATAAAAGATAAGTATTTGAGTTGTTATTTGAATCTCTCAAATAGTAAATGATATTGCTTGTAATGGTTGTATGCATATTTGTATTTCTAGAATATATCATGCTGAGTGTAAACACTCATATAGCATTGAACAATATACTATTAATATGCATATGATTGATAAGTTGGACAAACATTCCATTGTTGAATGTCTAGAATGAAACCTCTTTGTTGACATGCTGAGAGCTGTGCACGCTCTCGATATTATGTTCTGGTAGAGATGGAAGGCATCTAGATAGCCACTGTATGCATACAGGATATGGAAAAGTGTTGTGCCAAAGTATTGGTCAAGATTGTTGCATAACTATGAAAATCATATTTGTATGCATAATAGGTTATCATGTCAACATGATTTGATGATTATGAAGTATTACTAATCATGTACTTAATTTTGATTTGTAGGAAAGATCATGAAGAATGATGAACACTGAACAAGTGATGGATGTTCAACAAGAAGACTTACAAATCAAACATACTATAGCAAGCTCGTGGCTAGAAGATTCTCTTAGAAAGAGGGAGAGGATCATGACGAGATGTTTGCTCCAAGTGGCTACATAAGACCATTCTCTTAATGGTGTAATTGAAGAAGAAGTGTGAATCAGGCTCTGTATGGGTACTCAGGATCGATAGTCATTTGATGAGCTTAATGATCACCATGGGTAATGTGGATCTCAACCTTTGCTACAAGGTTGAAGATGGTTTCTATATACAGATGACATGGATGCAAGAAGGAACTCACCACAGAGTTCGAATGATATTGAGGCTCATATTAGTAGACCCATATGACGAGAGATGGCACGGATAGATATGCAGAAGATCACTCAATGCAGAGTGTGAATGATGTTCAGCCATAGAGGGAGAATTGACAGCTTCTTGACAAAGCTTGGGCTTTACCAGAAGTAAAGTTGATCCTAACCTTTACCTTAAGGTTATGGATGATGAACCTGTCATACTATTATTGTATGAGGATGATCTCTTTCTGACAAGGAATGAGAAATAGATCATGGAAAGCAAGAAGAAGATGGCTACAGAATTTGAGATGAAAGATCTCAGATTGATGCATTACTTCCTAGGTCTGGAAGTATGACAAGGCCCAGAAGGAATCTTTCTCAACCTGGGAAAGTATGCTGTGGAAATCTTGAGAAGATTTGATATGTTGGAATGTACAACCATGGCCACTCTCATGGGTTCCTACTTGAAGCTGTTAGCTGATGACTCATGAGAGTTAGTGGATGTGACTCTATACAGATAGATTATTGGGTCATTGATGTATTTGACAAATACTAGACCAGACATATGCTTTGCCGTAAATACCTTGAGTCAGTATCTAGTGGAACCTAGAAGAGTTCACTTAATAGTTGCAAAGCATGTGATGAGGTATCTAAAGGGTACGATAGATTTTGGTCTATATTATCTTGGAGATCATGACTTTAGATTACATGGCTACTCAGATGTTGATTGGGCAGGAAGTGTCTCAAATAGGAAGAGTACATGAGGTGGATGTTATTGTCTTGGATCTGCCATGATCTCGTGGTTTAGCAGGAAGCAATCTAGTGTGGCTCTCAGCACAACCGAAGCAGAATATATAGTTGCTTGCTCTGCTAATTGCGAAACGATATGGCTTCAGAAGTTATTATCTGGTTTATTTTGACTTAGAGATGGAACCCACTGAGATCCTGTGTGACAACCAGAGTTGTATCAAGATGACAGAGAATCCAGTGTTCCATGATAAGTCAAAGCCCATAGAGATCCGATATTTCTATATACGGGATATGGTGCAGAAAGGAGCTATCAAGCCCGAGTATGTAAGCATTGACGAACAAGTTGCTGATATATTGACCAAACCTCTGTCTCGAGTAAAGTTTGAGTATTTCCGAGACAAGCTTGGTGTATTTCAGAAGGACCCTCCTCGAAAGGGGGAGTGATATGATCGATGATGATGAGATTTCCTGCATCGACAGTGAGGTCGATGATGTGGATACCTATATTGGTGATGCCGACAATGAGGTTGGTGAATGGTCCTTAGACAGGGTCTAAGTTGACGAGGGGATTGCATCATCCTTGAACACATGTTCTAAAAGGATCCGTAGACATATGTCTCCGAGAAAGAAGAGGGATTGCATCATCCTTGAACACATGTTCTAAAAGGATCCGTAGACAAATGTCTCCGAAAATGAAGTCCTTAGTGGACAGGTGGGGATTGTATCTTCCCTGGACTTTGGTCCCAGAATTGATCCGTAGACAGATGTCTTCGAGAATGAATTCCTTAGTGGACAGGTGGGGATTGTATCTTCCCCGGACTTCGGTCCCAGAATTGATCCGTAGACATCTGTCTCTGAGAATTGATGATAGGACTGCATCATCCCTGGACTCTTAGTTCAAAACGTACGTGATAGGACTGCATCATCCCTGGACCCTTGGTTCAAAATGTACGTGATGGGATTGCATCATCCCTAGACATGAGACTTGTATTAAAGTGATAAGGAATTATCCTCCTGGAAGTTGATCTAGATTGCATCGTCCATAGACATGAGACTTGTCTTAAAGTGATAAGGAATGATCCTCCTAGAAGTTGATCTGGATTGCATCGTCCATAGACATGAGACTTGTCTTAAAGTGATAAGGAATGATCCTCCTGGAAGTTGATCTGGATTGCATCGTCCATAGACATGAGACTTGTCTTAAAGTGATAAGGAATGATCCTCCTGGAATTTGATCTGGATTGCATCGTCCATAGACATGAGACTTGTCTTAAAGTGATAAGGAATGATCCTCCTGGAAGTTGATCTGGATTGCATCGTCCATAAACATGAGACTTGTCTTAAAGTGATAAGGATTGATCATCCTGGAACTTGATCTGGATTGTATCATCCATGGACCTATGTCCTAAAGAGAGCGGGATTGATCATCCTGTAATTGGATCATGTGTATTGCAGAGTATGCTACTATGAAGATGCTATAGATCGAGATGATCCAGATGTTGTAGATCGAGATGATCCAGATGTTGTAGATCGAGATGATCTAGATGCTGATGATCGTATGATGACGATGTTGATGATCGTATGATGATGATGTCACTTTTCATGATTGAGAGATCCAGATGATGTTGTTGATCAGAGGATCTGATGATGATGATGCTGTAGCTGTTCAAGTGTTGCAAAAGATGAAGACTCGATACAGAAGATGTTGATGTTCCAGTATTGAAGATCTTAAAGATGTTCCAGTAACTACTTGAGTTACTGATGATGTTGAGAAAGCTTCCAATGATTTATAGATGTATCATGTATGATGTTGATGACTCCTTACTCCTGCAGATGTTGTTATAATATCCTTCTTGTTAAGGGGGAGTGTTGAAATATTGTAACTTCTAAGAATATTATATTTGTACTTTATTGTTCCCGAGATGTTTCATTCCTCCGTGAAGACCTTATTGTATATCCGGAGATGTTTATTCCTCCGTCGGAATGTGGTAACTTAGGTTATTAGACTTCCCTAGTGGGGGTCGGCCCTGTATGTGTTATGTGGGTCAAAGGGTTATTAGACCACCCTAGAGGGGTCGGCCCAGTCAATTGTAATGGGGTGTTTAACCCAGTGGTTAAGTTGGGGCCGACCTAGTTAATATAAAAGACAAGTCGGAGATGTGTATAAATAGAGGAGGTGTGTTCCTCATTTAACACACACACACTCACTTGTGAATAGCGCATAAGTGAGAGAGAGATCTGCTATGAAGGAGAAGGAGCTCATGGTTGTGGTTTACATCTTTGTATTTGCTGGTCATCTATATTGAGGAAGCTTTGTTGGGTTTTCTACCCCATGAGGGTTTCCCAGGATAAATCTGTGTCTCTTGTGTTTATGTTGTGCTTGTTGTTCTTTCAATGATCCTGTATATGCTATTGTTGTGAAATGGAATGTAACGTTGATATTTTCTGTCTTAGCATATTCAATCTTAACAATTTTCAGGGCATTCATCTCTTGCATATTAACATGTTTTTAACAAGAAATGAACCTATGCTAAAGATCAGTTGCTTGATGACTATATTTTTCATATATGTAAGTGATATCTTGGCTCATTGTTCTATCTTGGTATCTATTATGCTCACTCATGTTTATGCTCCTCTATATTTTAATTCATGTCATATCTTTTTTTATGATCTTTTGCTCAAAATTTATATGATCTTGCATAGAAGCAATATCATAAAAGCAATTATTATTATTTATATGTTCTTGAGCAATGTCATTTTATCATATCTTATGCTTTTTGGGCTTGTCATGTTTAATATATGCTTTACTCTTGGAAGTTCTTTTGTGCAGATTAGCTATATATGTTGTGGGATAGCTTGCTTTTGCTATTCCTTCCTTGTTTAAGCATGTGATGGTTGTGGATCTCTGGTTTTTCAGCATTGTTCATCTTTTTCAGCTTATCCTTGACTGCAGCAAAGATGGTTGATGTTAAGAAGGAATGTAATGTTGAATTTTATCATATTATATCACCATATTCCAGTAATGTTGTATGATGGACATCCATCTTCTATTGTTCATGCATCTTTCAACTGGGTTGTGAAGACTGTCTGCTTGGCTCATGTTTTGACGGATAGACCATTCGAGTCTTGTATTCGCAATGTAATCTTCAATAAGAACTCTCTGAAGACTGTTTCGATGTATGGATTTGGGGTTCTTGTATTCGTCATGCGGCCTATTGCAGAGTTCTTTCAACTATCAATTGAGTTATGGGTTGTGATGAGTTTGCAGCCACATGTTCTATTGTATTGGCCATACATTGTTTTGTTGTGCAAACGTTCATCATATAACTTGGTTCAGATGCAGTTTCATGAGAAGCAGATGTTTTCTTCATCAAGTCCATGAGGCGAAGTGTGTTTTTATTCGCATCTTATGAAGCATTCTAGAATTTGTCATCAAGGGGGGTGTTGGTGTGTTTCCACCTTCCTTACATTTGTATTCTTTCTCCCAGTCATCATTAAGGGGGAGTGTTAGAATATGTAATGATGAATTATGTGATATATTGGTAAAATATCATTTAAAGGCATAAATAACTCTAATATTATAAAATAGATTTATCCCACATGCATCGTTGTAATTATATCCTTTGTAACCATTCTCCATATAAGGCTGAGGAAATTCATTTATCCCACTTGTATTATGGGATGTATTGTAATCCAAACCTCTTGGTATATAAGAGAGGTGAAGGAGACCCTTTTGGGTATGTGTTGATTGTAGTTCATCACACATCACATGTTGTGTATGTCATTTGTACACACGTGATTGTTTGATGGAGATTGTTGTGATGCATATGTGAGGATGCCATGTAATCTTGGAGATCTATTTACATAATAATGGAAGATGGAACCCTTCCCATGGACGTAGCCCATATTGGGTGAACCACGTATATCGGTGTTCTCTTGTTGTTCTCTTTTCTCCAATTTTATTTCATGCTTTATGTTGCTTGGTAGATAGAAGGATAGACTAGTAATGCTTTCCTTAGTTTATATTGTGTTATGATATTATTTCATATGTTCACAATATTCTAACATACCACTGGCACTGATCTCAATCAACGTATTCATAGTACATAAGCATAATTGCTTTTTGATACAAAACCATGAAATCCCAACATTGATTCATTAATTCCTCCAGGTAGTTCAAAAGTAGAAAAATATAGAGTACAGAACTACAATAGCCAATGGTACCCTCAGAGCCTTGATTACTCAAGAAGTTAACAATTATGAAGAGTTGATATCAGCGTGCCTAGACTGATCTTCTGTTGGTCACCCTGCATGCTTGTAAAAATTCACTGCAATTCTTTGGGAAGGTAATCCAATGAAATGTTGCTCTACCAGAACTACATTTATCAGGGCTAGAAATGATTAACTCATTTGATTATAAACTATTGGAAATATACCCATCATCTAGAGAGAGTCCGACAAATTTTTGAAGACAGAAACCAACATTTTAATGTCAATTAGCAGTCAACATGTCTACTTTGATATTATTAGATTTATGAGTTTGTCCTTTCCATAAGAATCATCAATTTGTGGAGATTTACTATAACATATCAGTGACATACATAACTCTTCATTTTACAGAGTCAACATCTAGAAGTGCATCTACTTTGTAACCAGCATGGAAATGTGGCAGCTTTACATAGTCATGACAGCAATGTTCAAAGATAACACCGAAATGCTCAGATTTCTCTCCTTCATTTGTCTTAAATGAATTATGGTTTTCAGTGAAATAAATTAGATGGAATATGATGTTAATGTATTTTACAGGTCCAGAAGTAAACATTAGCACACATTTATTGTTACTCATGTGACTACCTCGCATGGAGTTCAACTCGAATGTTGCAGTGCACGGAGCAGTTGAGCTTATAGCGAACATGGTCCTGGGCACATGAGCTGATCTTTGTTTTTTGGCATTGGTCTCCCTTTCGAACTGGTAAATGTGAGCAGAGGAGGGTGATGAGGGGATTCGAGCTGGAGTCAACCACCCTAGGAAATTAATGCACGTCCTAGAGTGTGCGGACATGGGACGATGCTTTGGACAGAGGAAGGTGGGGACAGGAATGTAGTGGGGATGTCATTGACAGATATTTATTGGATAAGGGATTGTTGGAGACGATGAGGGGATGGTCAGAAACAGTGAGGGGGTGGCCAGAGACGTGATGGAGTAGTCTAATGTTGGTGAAATCATCGAAGCGTTAGACTACTCCTTATAAAGGGTTGGAATTTTTGCAGCTAAAGGGCCGACGAGAGCACTACAGGCCTTTGTATTTTCTGTAGAATAAGCAGTCAAACGTAAGTGAGTAGTATAAATAAAGCAACAATTTGGACCACTTTTCTGGTCCATTTTTCTAACTATTTTTGCTTAAAATCCAGTATTTATTGGAATTGTAGATATAAGCTATTGAGATTGCATAATCTAGTTGTGCAACAATGATATTTGAGTGCGCTAAATCCATTTCTGAAATAAAAAACGGATTTTGAATAATGAAAAATCCCAAATTGGCCAAAGATTAAATCATTGGATTTCTTCAATGATTACTAGAAAAATAAAAAAACGTCTAATCTTTAGACAACTCAAAACCTAATGATTCACTCCTCCCATGGACAACTGTGTTCTTTATTTTGTATTTTCTCTTAAAGTGTTCCATTACTCTTTTCCTATGTTTATTTGAGTATCCTTTGGGGCATACTCTCTTAGTTTCACAGTCAATTAGAGAAAGTTTGTGATACATATTGTTCATTGTGACTGCCAAGGTTGCTTTTGGTGGAAGGGAAGGTCTATAGTCTGTGATATGTATTATCAGTCTACAACTTGTTACTCCCCACCATGCTCTATCCACTCTGTGAAGACAACTTCATAGGCCTTCTAGATTGTTGGGTGGGGAAAGTCACTTGAACCTGGACGAATTTGGAGGTTCCCCATATTTCTGAGGACGATAAGGTAGATTTGGGTACATTCTCCATGGAGTATTGCGATACTGTGTGTGTGGTGAACCAATATGACAACTTGGGGTTTATACATATGAGGAGCACTAATTGTCCTGTCTGATAGCCTCAACGGAACCGACCCAAGAAAACAAAAGAGGGCGAGGAGAGGTGTTATTCTAAGCTTGTTGCACAAGGTAATCGACTCTTCTCTTCCAAGAATGATAATGTTTATGTTTTCTATAGCCATGAAATTAAGTGTGTGTGTGTGTGTGTGACAGTGTGTGTATAATTATTTTTTTTTAATTATAAAGATCGTATGTTTATTGAAATCAAACATTGTAAATATGATAGTGATTGATTTTTATTTTTATTTTTTGTCAAAGCCATTAAGCTATCATTGCAATTGGAATCATATAATGTTCTCTTGCCAGTGTTGATGGGATAACAAACAACATTAGATTATAATTGTGGGAGAGCCATCAAAATCCAAGCTTTTATAGATTAATTTGGACTAAGCATAGAGTCTAGACCCTCCATAAGTGGTATTTTAAGTTTATATAACCTTTGTGCATTGCTTCAATTGCAACATATTAGAGTGATGCAATTTCCAACATTTGGCTATTGGAAGTTTGCATTCTATTAATCACACTCAATAACATTATTAAAATATGTATTGCATGCCGACCAAGAACTAGAATTTGAAGTTTGATATCTTCAATACTTAAGTGCAATTTCGATGAATTTCATGTGCACACAATTTTGTATACATACATAAGTTGAACACCTTAAGAGTTAGATGTTGTTTGTCCCCAGTTTCCCTTGAACTGCTCCATTGGATTTAATTGGAATATATAGGGTGTATTTGCAACAATCTCATTTTAACTTGTGATACTGTTTATGTGACCACGATTTTAACATGTACACTTGTCTCCTCGTACGTATTTGGGAAAGAGAGTGGAGTATGTCGGTGTCCTTATTTCATGAAAAATGCCCTTCATCTAAAACCAAAAGTCCTGGTCCCTCAAGTAGAATTTGTTGGCAATATCGTGTCATTTGATTTTCTGTTTTTTCACAAACTATAGTTGAGAACTGTGAATAACTTACAAGGGGAATACTCCTCTTTTCTTTCCATTCTCTCAACATCTGAAGCTAGTTGCATTTCAATGTTTTTGACTTATTGGTTACATCATATAGGTTATAAACGGGGATCTCCTCCACTCCCCATTTTTTAAACTCTTTCATACATGAACCCAAAATTATTTTGGGTGCTACAATCGGTGGCCTTTCCTTTGGGTACTTAGTAAAAAAACCTTGAATAAATCTAATCATAGGGAAGGTCTTCCCTGTTTCTGGTGCATGTGCCAAAATGCAACCACCAAGTTCTTCAGCTATAAGGTTCTTTTGCAAGAAGTTAAATCCATCAATCTGGTGTGATTTCATGTGTTTTTCTAGATGGGGATGCAAAACAAGTTTTGGTACAGGGGTACTCTGCTCTAATCTTTTGTAATTAAATGACTTAGTCCCCAAGTCCCGGTTAGGGGCATGCCTGAAATATTTTGTTGCTTTCTGAGCCTGTACAAATGCAATCAAAATGTTTTAGACTATGTTTTACACCATTTATTCAATTGCATATTCATTTGCAAATGAGTATGCAATTTTGCACCAATATTCACATTAGTCCCAAGCATGTAAATGTAGATTCTAGAATTATAGATATACAGACTCTAGAGTATAATACTATAAAGGTAGATGAATGAAATGAGATACAATAGGCCATGTCAAACAATAAAAGAAATGAAATAAAATTTATATTAATGTCCATTATAGACCAAAATTTCAAAGGGACTATAAATTACATCCATCATGAAAATCCCATACACAAGCCAAGGGTACAAGAACCTCCTTATTTGAGAATCCCATAAAAAATCCAAGGGTAGAAGAGCCCCCTTCAGTGAGAATCCCATGTGGAAGAAAGCCCTTACAAGCCCCCTTAATTGAGTGAACAAGTATTCCCAGCAATTCTATACAAGTGGATCTTATTAAATGTATATAAAAAAACCCTCATTTTGAGTTGATGTAGCATTGAAAGTGGAAGCAATACCATCATAGCTCTATCTATGTTGTTCACATGTATATATGTAAATGCACTGGAAGAGATTAATTCCCGTTAAAATTTCTATTATATTATGGCCAGCATTGAAATCCCCAAACTAGGAGTCAACCACAACTTACAGACAATCATTAGTGCCTTCTTATATATAATAACAATTATTGCAGATATATATTTAATTTATTACCTCTATAATGAAAATAACTTTTTCTTATTTACATTCAACAAATAGTGATTTCGATCTAGCATAAAAAAATAGTTTTGCTTGGCTGAAAAATAGCAGCAAAACTTGAAATTATAACATTGGACTAGCTTTATATGTGTTTTGAAGGTATAGCACTGGGGTAGCTAAGTGCTTCATTCAATTGGCAAGAGTGTTATGGTTTTTCGTATTTAAGCATTCTCTATCTTTTTTTTTTCATATGGATTTTAGTTTTTATATTGTCACTTTGGTTGTTGTTCATTAGGAATGTATTGGAAACTCATTGTTTTCTTATCTTCTGTTTTGAATCCTGGACATTTTAAACGGGTCTTTATTCCTTGTTTACAATGCATTTTGCTCTGTTGGATTTATTCTTGGAACATAAGAATTGACGTTCTCATTTTTAATAGGGTCCAGCATGATATTGCAAACATAACATTTTACAAAATTATGATCGACCATATGATGTGAAAGTAGTTATATTTCTCAGGTAATTTACATCTTTGCTTATGGTGGCTTGTAGGGGGTGAATTTTTGTTAAAAGTAGGAATCCCTTTTGATTTTGGAGCTCCAGTTAGCCACATTGAGATTCCATAGAATTCTTGTTGATGGTGGGGAAGTTTGAGAGCACATTTATCCTATTCTTTAATGGGAATTGTCTTGCAACTGCTTATGTCATACTGGTGCAACATAACATTTCATTTTCGGTGTAGAAACCTCTAGAAATGAATTTCAAAATGGAATTGTAAGCTAATAAAATCTTCCCAATGCTTGGTTCCTTCCCGTCGATGCTTAATGTATCTGTGCATATGCTTTATGCCATTATCCATGTTTAGGTATCTTGGCTTAATATATATATATATATCTGTGTGTGTTTAGGTATCTTGGCTTATATATATATATATATATATATATGTTTAGGTATCTTGGCTTAATATATATATATATCTGTGTGTGTTTAGGTATCTTGGCTTATATATATATATATATATGTTTAGGTATCTTGGCTCTCTCTCTCTCTCCCTCTATATATATATATATATATATATATATATATATAGAGAGAGAGAGAGAGAGAGAGAGAGAGATTATTAAGAAGTGAGTGTCCTGATACTTGTTCCATCTTTTATTTGTACAATGTTATAAAAATTGTGCTACAATTCTACAAAGACAATTCTTTGCATCAAATATTCTAGACGCTTGCAAAATGAATGCCAGGTTTCTCTTAATACTATGGACAACCTTGAATACTGCCGCAAGTTGCATAGCTTAAGCTTCCTAGAAAGAAGCTAGAAGACTTGTATGAACAGGTATAGTGGAACGAATCCCGTAGAACATTACTGTAGTTTGCATGGTTTTAAGATGGTAGGTATGCAAAAATAAATTTATTGGGCATATTTAATTAACTGAATTTAAACGAGAGAACTAGAAGATTGAAATTCATAAGTGGGACCAAATGAATTCAAGGGAAATTGTTTGAAATGAGATTTAATAAATGTTTTTCCGTGTCTTGTTTGTTTTGAATCTTCAAAAGGGAACGTGTAACTGTTTAAAAATGAATATGAATACATAACATATAATCCTACTGCTGGTGGAGTATAAAAGGTATGCTTCAGTTGAAGTTAGAAATTCAAATTTTAACATTTGCTAAAGTTTTCCTTAGGGTTCATCTCTACAACTTCATGAAAGAAACCAGGGGAAATTGATCTCATTCTTATAATCATCTTGTTGCATACAACCTTAGTTTTTCATATTTTGCACATCATTTTTTTTCTCATTGCTATTGTTGACTCTAGATCAATCTACCACTAGATGCCAACAAAAGTGCAATTTTAATTGGAGGTAGCAAGTGTGTATTGGGCTAAATGTGGAAGTTAAAGAACCACACTCACTCTTTCATGTGATCTTTTTGTTGATGTATATGTAACTTCGGAATGTATTTCATCTATGTATTTTATTGTACTCCTATAGAGATGTATTATTCCTCTGTACGAAAGTGTCGTCATTTGTACTAACAAGTGTCGCAAGTGTCATAACTTGCCGATGGGTTATTAGACCACCATGTGTGGAGTCAGCCCTGATTAAGTTAACCTGGGGTTATTAGGCTGCGTTAGACAAGTCGGCCCCATAGGTTTATTAGGATGCTCATAACAAGTATAAATAGAGAGCGGGATCTCTCTATTTGATCACTTCATTACTCACTCATCCATCACTCGGAAACTGGCGCACATGTGAGGAGGAGGATCAGCTGCTAGGAGGAGACTATCTATGTGTACTTGGGTTGTCCTTTGGTTGTATCACTGCTCTATCTATCTCTGAGGAAGTTGTGGGGTTTTTCACCTTAGGGTTTTCCCCACGGAAACTTTATGTGTCTATTGTCTCTTATGTTTGCATCTTGTGATGTTTGATATGATTGCTATGATTGATATGCATTGATATACTGTACATGTTATTCTCTTAGTAAAGATCCTAGAGTATATTGAATTTATACTCGAAAATTAGCATGGTATTAGAGCTAACCTAAGAAGAAGACACTATGCAGTTGCAGAAGCTAGGGCTTCTTGTTTTTGGGTTTCTCTCCACAAATTTTGGAAAAGCAATATGATAGATTGACTCTCCTCGGCAAGGTGAATCTTTCTGTCCAATCAAAATTCAGTTCTTAGCACTTTCAGTTTTTGCTCTAAAAATTAGGGTTTCCACAAAAATAGGAATTTCTGAAATCTGAAGACATAGCTAGAAGCTCCTTGGAAAAATCGAAGTTTAGTGCTTTGGATCGAGATTTTTGGCTGGGTAAATCTCTGGAAAACTCAAACCCTAATTCAGGGTCCTCCCTAGTGAACCCGGGAAGACTAAAAGGCATTTCTGAAGGGTGAAGCTTTGCAGATCTCAAATTCTGAATACACCAGGCTAATCAGCTCATCAAGGTGCATCTTTCTATCCTTTCAGAAAGTTGAAATTCACATTTTGAATTTGTAGGGTTTCTCTGACAAACCCTAATCCGGGACCAGATCCAGTTTTCAGCAAATCAAGTGGTAAGACCTAAATATTTTCTATTTCCATTTGAAGTACTCTTTAAAGATGTCTCACCACACTAAGCTTGAGGATAAGCTTGAAGGGACTGATAACTTCCGAGCATGGAAGTATAGGATTGGGTTAATCCTAGATGAAAATGAATTGGATACTTACATAAGGGAAGAGGTCCCCGTCCCAGAGGGAGAAGAGGCTAAAGCCCTCCATAAGAAGAACTTGGTCAAGGCAAAGAGAATCATTGCTGACTGATTCTATCAAGGACCATCTCATCCCCCATGTGTCATCTCTGAAGACACCCAAAGAGATGTTTGATTCCCTATCCAAGCTATTTGAAGGGAAGAACATAAATCGGAAGATGACTATGCAAAACCAATTGAAAGGGGTAAAGCTTCAAAATGGAGAATCCATTCAATCTTATTTTTCTAGGGTCTCTCAGATCAAGGAACAACTAGAAGCAGTGGATGAAATGGTGGAGAATGGTGAAGTTGTCATGACCACTCTGAATGGCCTACCCAAGTCATGGGATTCCTTTATCCAAGGAATCTGTGCAAGAAAGAAGTTGGTATCCTTCAGCAGACTGCAAGAAGAATGCTCACTAGAAGAAGCAAGGCTTGTGGCACGAGAAGAAAAGATGGGGAATGAAGATCAAGCTCTCACAGCTCACACCAAGGGAAGCAAGTTTAAGAGGGAGAAATCTCATAACAAGAAACATTCTCACCCTCATCACAAGAAGAAAGATCTATCTCATGTTCGATTGATCCGGATTTTATGAGCAGAACGAAATGAATACAGATTATTATCAGATGCTTAACACAAAATAACAAAGATACAGTAAAACTGGTTTTCTATTCAATAAGGAAATAAGCTAGAACTGTAAAATGCAGCGGAAAACAAGCTTGCTGGAATGGTGGCGGCTTATCTCTGAGAAGAGATGTGACGGCTGCGCTCATTTCGCAAGAAGATGGTTACAATGAGGCTCTCAAGGCCTTTTACAATAAACAGGAATGTCAAAAACCCTAGACATCCAAAAACCTAACCCTGGGAGATGAAGCGCCAAAAGTCATGTGGGCCCCGTTTGGGTAAGTTAGTACATCAACTTCCCGGGGTCGTAACTTTTGCATACGATCTCCGTTTGGGGCGCTCGGTAGCCCGTTGGAAAGGTCTATCCGAGATTTACAACTTTTGATTGGGCCCAAATGCATGCCGGGGGCATCGATTTGGCCCCCCAAATTGCCAAAAAAGGTCATTTAGGGCCTCAAAATGGCCCCGAAAGTTTAGGACCCGAAAAACTGCTAAAAATAGTACAATACCAAAATTGCCATAAAACTGTTTTGAGCCAGTTGGAAAGGTGGGTAGCCACCAATATCCACCTGGATCAATCCTCCCTCCTTAGGAAGCAATGGTCTCCATTGCGTTGAGTTCCCCCATCAGATGAGGAAATTTCTGCTGAATTTGGCCTCGAGTGAGCCACTTGCCTTGGTGCAGGAGCTGCCCTGCTTTGACAACTCGATAAAGCTGGATCCTTTGATGTCGAGTGCCCTTGATCTGTGTGTCTGCAATATGATCACTGGATGCTTGTTGTAGGCAGTCAGGGTTGAGCTCTGTTGGTGTCAACATCTCTGCTATCTCTGAGGTGTCTAATAGTGGTGGGAAATATGGCCGAAGGAGAGCCACGTTGAAGACTGGATGCAGACCAAGGAAGGGGGGAATGTTGAGCTCAAAAGCATTGTCACCCACCGCCTTGGTGATGGTGTATGGCCCATAACGGAGTGGGCGAAGCTTTCGATGGGGCCCTGTAAGGCGTTCTTTCTGCAGATGCAACCAAACTTTGTCGCCCACCTGAAACTTATGTGGCACCCGATGTTGATCATGGCGCTGCTTGTACTTGGCATTAGACTTCTGTAGAATATACTGAACCTGTTGGCGGATATGCTGGATCCGTTCAATGAACCGAGCGGCTTTTTCAGCTTCTGGGGACGAGTCGGCCGAGGTGGTCTCAAGGGGAAGTGCAACATCCATGGGGCCCAATGGTTGGAATCCCAACCCCACCTGAAAGGGGCTGTGGCCAGTTGAGTTATGCAGGGCTCGGTTGTAGCTATGTTGGACATAGGGGAGACTCTCATCCCATGTGCGGGGGTGTGTTGAATTGTACATGCGCAGGATATGTACGACCATCCGGTTGACGACCTCCATTTGTCCACCGGTCTGGGGGTGGAAGGCAGTGGATTTGGTGAGCTTGGTATCCAGCAGTGACCAGAGGCTTGACCAAAATGAGCTGAGGAACCGACTGTCACGGTCTGAGATAATGGTCTGTGGGATCCCAAAATGTACCCATACTCGTTCAAAGAAGAGCTTGGCAGTGGCTTCTGCTGTGATGTTCTTCTTGCAAGCGGCTGGAATCGCCATCTTGGAAAAGCGATCTACAACCACAAAAACACAGTCGTTTCCCCTCTTGGTGGTCGGGAGGCCCGACATGTAGTCCATTGAGATGGATTCCCACGGCCTATCGGGAGGAGGCAGAGGGGTGTATAGGCCCTGTTTCTTAGTGGTCGGTTTGGAAATAGCGTAAGCGGTGCAGGACCTGATATACTTGCCGACATCCTGTCGAAGTTTCGGCCAGTAGAAATGTTTCTGCAACACTGCCACTGTCTTTTCGACGCCAAAGTGTCCTGCCACCCGACTATAGTGAGCTTCCCAAATCAGCTTCGCACACTCGCTTGATGGAACGCAAAGATGGCCCATATGACACAACAACCCGTCCTGAAGATGGAAATTAGCAACCACTGAGTTGGTGCCCAACATTTGATAGGTGGCGGAGAAGTCAGGGTCTGTCTCGTAGAGGTGGGGCCATCCGGAGGTTTCATGGCCACAAGAGTCTAGCACTGTGGTAAGTGCCGCGACTGGAGGTCGACTGAGGCAGTCAGCAACTCGGTTGGTACTCCCTGTTTTATATTTGATGTTGAGGTGGAACTGCTGTAAATATGTTGACCATTTCTGATGGCGGTCATTCTGCAATTTTCCTTGGGTCTGCATGAACTGTAGTGGCTTGTGATCAATGTGGATGACTGTCTCCTTCCCAAGAATGTAATGTCTCCACTGGCGGCAGGCTTGTACAATGGAGTACATTTCTTTGTCATAGGTAGGGTACTTGCGGACAGCATCTGATAGTGTCTCACTATGATATGCCACGGGGTGTCCGTGTTGAGTGAGAACAGCACCCACAGCATAATCTGAAGCATCTGTCTCGATCTCAAAGGGATGTTGCAGGTTCGGTAATGAGAGTACCGACGATGAGCACAAGCGCTTCTTCAAATCATCGAAGGCTTGTTGTTGGGACAGGCCCCACACAAATTTTGCCTTACCACCACCCCTGGTCACTTGGCTGAGGGCCCATGCGATATGAGAGAATCCCAGCACGAACCGGCGATAGAAATTGGCGAGGCCCAAGAAGCTCCGAAGTTCAGTGAGTGTGGTTGGGGCTGGCCAGTCACGGATGACCTGGATCTTGGCTGGATCCACATGCACACCATGTCGATCAACGATGTAGCCTAAGTAATGGACCCTGTCCATGCCGAAGGAGCATTTTTCCAAGTTTGCATATAGTTTGTGCTTCCGCAAGGTGTGCAGAACCTGCTGAATATGCTGCAAGTGTTCCTCCCAAGTCTTGCTGTAGATGAGGATGTCATCCAGATACACCACTACAAAATTGGTGGTGAAAGGTCGTAGGATATCGTCCATCATCCTCATAAAATTTGCTGGAGCATTTGTCAAACCAAAAGGCATGACCAGCCATTCAAAAAGACCTTCTTTTGACTTGAAGGCAGTCTTCCATACATCTGTCTGTTCTATTGGGACCTGGTGGTAGCCAGACTTCAGATCAATCTTACTAAAGTATTTGGCCCCCGTGAGCTGATCAAGGAGGTCGTCGATTCGGGGAATCGGGTACCGGTTACGGACTGTGATTTTATTCAGGGCCCGGTAATCAATGCAGAGTCGCCAGGTCCCATCTTTCTTCTGCACCAGCACAATTAGGCTCCCACAAGGTGATGAACTGGGACGGATGTGCCCCTTGTTGAGCAATTCTTGGATCTGCCTCTTGATCTCCTCGTTTTCCAACAGAGAGCGGCGATAGACCGGCCCATTGGGTAGCGGTGCGCCTGGGGTCAGATCGATGGGATGCTTGACCTGGCAGTGCAGAGGTACCCCGGTCGGAGAGGAGAAGATATCTGAGTATCCTTCCACCACCTTATCCACTTGCTTCTGTTGTGTGGATAGATCGGTCATGGAGGCCCGAGATGTGGCTGCGATCTTTCTTTCACTCTGAGAGTGAATCACGAAGAAGACAAATTTCCCGGTCTGAGAGATGACCTTCCTGCATTGCTTGGCAGAGATCAAGGAAATAGCACTAGGAGGGACTGCCTCGGGTATCCTGTACAATTTCCTGTTCAAAGAAATAATAACACTACGAGGCCTAGACTCATATACAGCATGACGTTTCCATAAATAAGGTTGGTCCAAAAGAACATCTGAAACTTCGAGAGGAGCAACATCACACAATACCTCGTCCTTGAAGGGCTTGATGCCGTATGGCAGTCGGCACTGTTGGCTGACGCGGAGATTGCTTCCTTTGCGGAGCCATCCAATGGTGTAGGTTTGTGGGGGCGGTGTTGTCGGTAGGGCCAGGTGCTTGACGACTTCTGCTGAGATGAGATTCTTCTGGCTACCGCTATCAACAATGAAGTGCAGCGGGGTGCCTTTTACCCACATCTGTGAATGGAAGAGGCGTTCTCCTTCTTCTGGCTCGTCTGGTTCATCAGGCTGGAGCTTGGTGGTAGCAATGGTGGCACTGGGTTCCGCGTCAATGATCCGTCTTCCCCTTTCTAGTTCGGACTCAGAGTCAGAACCCGCATCTGATTCAGATGCTTTCACTTCGGCCACCAGCGACTGCTTTGAGCGGCAATCAGCAGTGTTATGCCAAGGGCTCTTGTGGAAGTCGCACCACTTCCCGGTATCTTTCTTTGTTTTTCCGGTGTCCTTATTTGCTTGCGGCTTGGACTGGTTATCTTGATACTGTCCATCTTTGCTCTGTCCTTTATTCTGTGGGTTGGGGCCGCCCTTTCCTGTATTTTGCTGTGAAGGGTTCCCAGGCCCAAATTGCCGCGTCTTTTGTTTGAGCTTCTGCTCGATTTTGACAGCATATCGGTAGGCCGCGCCCAAGGAAGAGATGTCCAGAAATTCCATTTCGGTCTGGATGTATCTATGCAAACCACCGCGATACTTGAGCACCAGATGTCGCTCTGAATCTTTGATAGCCAGCTTGGTGCGCAAGGTATGGAAGATATTTGTGAACTCTGGCACTGCTTGGTCTCTTTCTTATCGCAGTGTGGTCCATTTGGTATACAAGTCGTCATAACTTCCAACAGGGTAGTATTGTTCCTTAATAGCATCCCTGAAGGATTCCCAAGTGGCCGTGACTGAAAATAATGAGGCATCTTCTGTGTCCTTTTGCTCGCAGAATGTTTCCCACCAATCTTTAACATGGGGAACGGCTTTGAGGAGCGCAAAAGTAATCTTTTCTTTATTCGAAAAGTTATGGACAGAAAAATACCCTTCTAGTAGATTCAACCACTTATCTACAGCATCTGCGTCTATCTGTCCTTCAAATATAGGGATATCGAAGTTGATTTGTACCTTGAAGGGGGCGGCGCCTCCGCTCGAGGAAGATGCGTCGCTTGTTGGTAGTCGCCGAAGGATTTGCGCGAAATTATCCATCATCTCGTTCCTCTGCTGCGTGAGGGATTCCTCAAGCAACATTTTGATAGGATCTCCTGTCCCGTCATCTTTCTTTTCTCCTGCCATGAGAGGTCGCTTGGGCGTGTGAGAGATTTTGTCCTCAAGAGAAACAAGCTCGAGACCCAATTCTTTGTACCCTGACCTCGTTGGGGACATGCATTAAGACGACAAGGAGCAGACCGCTCTGATACCACTGATCCGGATTTTATGAGCAGAACGAAATGAATATAGATTATTATCAGATGCTTAACACAAAATAACAGAGATACAGTAAAACTGGTTTTCTATTCAATAAGGAAATAAGCTAGAACTGTAAAATGCAGCGGAAAACAAGCTTGCTGGAATGGTGGCGGCTTATCTCTGAGAAGAGATGTGACGGCTGCGCTCATTTCGCAAGAAGATGGTTACAATGAGGCTCTCAAGGCCTTTTACAATAAACAGGAATGTCAAAAACCCTAGACATCCAAAAACCTAACCCTGGGAGATGAAGCCAAAAGTCATGTGGGCCCTGTTTGGGTAAGTTAGTACATCAACTTCCCGGGGTCGTAACTTTTGCATACGATCTCCGTTTGGGGCGCTCGGTAGCCCGTTGGAAAGGTCTATCCGAGATTTACAACTTTCGAATGGGGCCAAATGCATGCCGGAGGCAACCATTTGGCCCCCCAAATTACCAAAAAAGGTCATTTAGGGCCTCAAAATGGCCCCGGAAGTTTAGGACCCGAAAAACTGCTAAAAATAGTACAATACCAAAATTGCCATAAAACTGTTTTGAGCTAGTTGGAAAGGTGGGTGGCCACCAATATCCTCCTGGATCATCGATGTTACGAATGTAATGAAATGGGACACTTTGCTTCAAATTGTCCCAAGAAGGAGAAAGACAACAACTTCAACAAGAAGAAGAAGAATAACAAAAGAAGATATCATGCTCATGCTCATGCTGCTGAGGATGATGAACCTCCCAGGAAGAAAGCTAGAGCAGAAAGTGATGATGATGACTCATCAAGCGAAGAAGAGTATGTTCTAATCTCTGCTCTCACAGGTACTATTTCTCATGGTTGTAATGATTGGTTAATTGACAGTGGGGCTTCTAAACACATGACTGGGTTTAAAGAATCTTTTATAAATCTGTCTGAACATGAATCACCCCATAAAGTGGAACTTGGGGATGATTATCAATACCTTATCAAAGGAAGTGAGGAAGCCTCCTACAACCTAGAATCTGGAGAGTCCTTGAAGATGAAAGATGTGTTATTTGTACCTCGGCTCAAGAAGAACCTACTCTCCATCTCTGCATTGGATGCAAAAGGCATGAGGGTTGCATTTGTAGATGGCCAAGTCCTAATGTGGCCAAAGGGTATAACTATTGATGATGCAGTGGTGATTGGAGAGCAAGAGGGAGGATTGTAAAAATTGAAGGGACAACCTGAACATGCCATGGTACATGAATCCATGGAGCCAAATGAACTTTGGCATCGAAGGCTTGCACATGTGCACTACAGAGCACTACCAATTGCAAGCAAAGTTGTAGAAGGTCTTCCTGAAATCAAAACAAAGCATGAAGGTGTTTGCAAAGGCTGTGCAAAACGAAAGAACATAAAGAAGGCATTTCCAAGTAGTGAAAGCAAATCAAAAGGAATCTTGGAAATTATCCACTCCGATGTATGCGGTTCGATGTCATCCAGTTCTCTGAGTGGGTATGTTTACTATGTCTCTTTCATTGATGACTTCTCCAGGAAGACTTGGGTTTATTTCTTGAAGAACAAAGATGAAGTGCTTGACAAGTTCAAGGAATTCAAAGCCTTGATGGAAAATCAAACTAATAAGAAAATAAAGACATTCAGATCAGACAATGGCGGAGAATTCACTTCAGGTGACTTCAAGAAGCTATGCAGTGATTCAGGGATTAAAAGGGAGTTGACTGCTCCCTACAATCCACAACAGAATGGAGTTGCAGAAAGGAAGAATAGAACAATCATGGAAGCAGCACAGGCAATACTACATGACCAGGATCTACCTATGCATCTATGGGAAGAAGCAGCTAGGACAGTTGTATATTTGCAGAACAAAACTCCCCACAAGATATTGGACAACAAGACACCAGAAGAGGTCTTCTCTGGTAAGAAACCTGAAGTCAGCCATCTGAGAATATTTGGTTGTCCAGTATACACTCATGTCCCAAAGGAAAAGAGGACTAAGCTAGATCCTTTAGGAAAGAAGGGTATCTTTGTGGGTTACAGTGAAAGCTCGAAGGCTTACAGAATATACTTTCCATGGTTCAAGAAGATTGATGTTAGCAGGGATGTAACATTTGATGAAAACTTAGCATTCATCAAATCAAGGAAGACACCTGTTGAAGATCATGAAGAACCAAAGGAAACCAGATTTCAAGACACTACCATGACCAAAGCAATTCCAGATGCTGATCATGAAATTGAAGATCCACAAGAACTTGTAGCTCCACCTCGTGAGAAGGACTCTCACAAGAGGAAACCTGCATGGGCTAGAGAGCTCATTCAAGATGCAGAAAGGTATGGCATTCCACAAGAAGAACACAGAGCAAAGAAGAGGACCAGATCACATACCAGCTATGTTGCTTTACTCTATGATATCATGAACAAAGAACCTTCCAGTTATGAAGAGGCAGCGGAAAAGAAAGAATGGAAGGATGCCATGGTCGAGGAATACCAATCAATAATGAAGAATGATGTTTGGGATGTTGTCCCAAGACCTGAAGGGAAGTCTGTTGTGACTTCCAAATGGATCTACAAGATCAAGCATGCTGCAGATGGCAGCATAGAGAAATACAAAGCGAGATTTGTAGCTCGTGGCTTCTCTCAGAAAGAGGGAATAGACTATGAAGAGACTTTTGCTCCTTTAGCCAGGTACACTTCCATCAGATCAGTACTTGCCCTGGCTGTAGTGATGAAATGGAAGATACACCAGATGGATGTCAAGACTGCTTTCTTGAATGGTGTAGTTGAGGAGGAAGTGTATGTGGAGCAACCACTTGGTTTTGAGACACGTGACAGGAAGTCATATGTGTGCAGGTTGAAGAAAGCCTTTTATGGCTTGAAGCAAGCTCCTAGGACTTGGTATGGTAGAATGGACGACTTTCTATCCAGTTTAAGCTATACCAAGAGTAAAGCAGATTCCAACCTTTACTACAAGGTTGAGGAAGGCAATCCAGTGATACTACTTATGTATGTGGATGACCTGTTTGTTATAGGAGAAGATAGTTTGATTGCGGATACCAAGAGGAATCTTGCCACCGAGTTCAAGATGAAGGACTTGGGGATGATGCACTATTTTCTAGGCATGGAAGTGTGGCAGAGTGCAGATGGAATCTTCCTTGGACAAGAGAAGTATGCAGTAGAGATCCTGAAGAGGTTCGGGATGATGGACTGCAAGGCCATGGCCACACCTATGGCATCGAACTTGAAGCTTCTGTGTGATGCTTCATCTGATCTTGTTGATGTCACAATGTATGGTCAGATGGTTGGATCCTTGATGTACCCGATGAACACGAGACCAGATATTTGCTTTGCCATGAACACATTGAGCCAGTTCCTGACGGATCCCAGTGGTGTTCACCTGGTTGTTGTAAAGCATATTCTGAGGTACCTGAAGGTTACAGTTGACTATGGGCTCAAGTATGATGCGAATCAAAAGTTTAACCTATAGGGTTATGTTGATTCAGATTGGGCAGGCAGTGCTGCAGATAGGAAGAGCACATCTGGGTGCTGCTTCAGTATGGGATCAGGTGTGATCTCTTGGTTTAGTAGGAAGCAATCCTGCGTAGCACTGAGTACAGCCGAGGCAGAGTATGTTGCAGCATGTTCGGCTAGTTGTGAGGCAGTATGGCTCCAAAAGCTACTATCTGAGTTATTTGATCTCCCGTTGGAGGCTACTGGTATCTTTTGTGACAACCAGAGTTGTGTGAAGCTGTTTGAGAACCCGGTGTTCCATGACAGGTCGAAGCACATCGAGATCAAATATCACTATATCAGGGATATGGTGCAGATAGGAGCAGTGAAGCTCCTGTACGTTGCGATGGATGAGCAGATTGCAGATGTACTGACGAAACCACTAGCCAGAGTGAAGTTTGAGTACTTCAGAGAGAGGCTTGGTGTTCTTCAGATCGACGACACTTCGAGGAAGAAGTGATGGACACATGTGTTGGAGCCATTCCAAGCATGGTGAGAGGAGGATCCTTCCCATGGCTATGGATGTAAGCGTTGGATGATGAGCATCAGGACGATGCTCCAGTTACTACTTTGTATATGCATTAGTTGGATTCTCTGATCAGTTTGATCATGCATTTGTATATGCATCATGTTGGATGCTCTGATCAGTTGGATCATGTATATGTATATGCATCATGTTGGATGCGGGATATGATCAGGTAGATCATGTATTTGTATATGTATCAGGTGGATACTTGTATGATCAAGTAGAGCATGTATTTGTATATGTATCAGGTGGATACTTGTATGACCAGGTAGATCATGTATTTGTATATGTATCGAGTGGATACTTGTATGATCAGGTAGATCATGTATTTGTATATGTATCAGGTGGATACTTGTATGATCAAGTAGATCATGTATTTGTATATGTATCAGATGGATACTTGTATGATCAGGTAGATCATGTACTTATGTATGTATCAGGTGGATGCATTATGTATATCAGATGGATGCATTTGTATGATCAGGTAGATCATGTATGATGATATGTATCAGGTAGATACTTTCTATGCATCGGATGGATATACTGTTTGATCAGGATGATCACAGATGATGAGCTTCAGGATGTTGCTCCAGATGATATGCATCAGGTTGATGCTATGATGATGATCAAGATGATCACAAATGACGAGCTTCAGGATGTTGTTCCAAATGATATGCATCAGGATGATGCTATGATGATGATTAGGTTGATCATGTGATGAAGTACATCAGGATGATGTATGGTGAGTATCGGCTTGATACTCTGTGGCCGTGGACAGGTTGTGCAAGTAGCATAGAAAATATCCTTTAAAATCCGGACAGGTAGAGCAGTGTGCTCGTAACAGCTTGGGATGCTCTATCGAGATCCAAACAGGTAGAGCAGTTTGCTCGTAACATCCTGGGATGCTCTGAGTAGGTTTTGCTACAGTTCACATATAAAAGATCCTTTAAAATCTGGATAGGTAGAGCAGTGTGCTCATAACATCTTGGGATGCTCTATCGAGATCTAGACAGGTAGAGTGGTTTGCTCGTAACATCTCGGGATGCTCTGAGTAGGTTTTGCAAAAGTTCACATAGAAAAGATCCTTTAAAATCCGAACAGGTAGAACGGTGTGCTCGTAACAGCCTGGGATGCTCTATCGAGATCCAGACAGGTAGAGCAGTTTGCTCATAACATCCTGGGATGCTCTGAGTAGGTTTTGTGAAGGTCAACATGTAAAAGATTTTGGGAGATTCGATAGGTTGAGCAGTGTGCTCGTAATCAGTCCTGGGATGCTCTTTCGAGGTTTTGCTGAGACACGTAATCAGTCCTGAGTATTCCACAGTATGGCCAGTGATGATGAAGACCTACAGGTGGTGGGCCTACATCCAGTATGAAAAAGGACTGGCTTTGTAGAACTTCCTATGATGAGTAGATCAGATATTGATTGAGATAGCAGCAGCAGTGATGATGACGATGATTCGAGGATGATGATTCGCTGATGATGATCCAAAAAAGAAGACTTGTGTTAGTAGATCTGTGTCGAGAAATACCTTCCTAGTTAAGAGGGAGTGTTGATGTATATGTAACTTCGGAATGTATTTCATCTATGTATTTTATTGTATTCCTATAGAGATGTATTATTCCTCTATACGGAAGTGTCATCATTTATATTAACAAGTGTCGCAAGTGTCGTAACTTGCTGATGGGTTATTACACCACCATGTGTGGGGTCGGCCCTGATTAAGTTAACCTGGGGTTATTAGGCTGAGATAGACAAGTCGGCCCCATAGGTTTATTAGGCTGCTCATAACAAGTATAAATAGAGAGCGGGATCTCTCTATTTGATCACTTCATTACTCACTCATCCATCACTCGGAAACTGGCGCACATGTGAGGAGGAGGATTAGCTAGTAGGAGGAGACTATCTCTGTGTACTTGGGTTGTACTTTGGTTGTATCATTGCTCTATCTATCTCTAAGGAAGTTGTGGGGTTTTTCACCTTAGGGTTTTCCCCACAGAAACTTTGTGTGTCTATTGTATCTTATGTTTGCATCTTGTGATGTTTGATATGCTTGCTATGATTGATATGCATTGATATACTGTACATGTTATTCTCTCAGTAAAGATCCTAGAGTATATTGAATTAATGCTCGAAAATTAACACTTTTAGCACATATACAATTGGTGGTAACAAATTTACAGTTAAAATATGTTGACATTCATAATGGGCGTTCATATCTGTAATACCCAATGAAAGTAGGAGGGGACATTAATGCCACGGTTAGGTATATTGTTGTGCACACAACTATAAATTGTGGTTGTCAGTTGCTTTAGATTGTTTGCACAAGTTTTCCATTTGCACGGCTATTGTTGTCTCTAGATCACTCTAATGTTTAAAGGTTGGGAATAGTATAATATGTGTGTCTTCCTGAATGTGGACCTCTTTCTTTCATGCACTGTTTTAGTACTCAATATTGAATGGCTTATAAATTTGGTCATGGAAATGTTGTTTTTGTTGTATAATATCTCTCTTATTACATAAAAAGCAAACTACCATGACATTATTTGCATGAAAATTCTATACACATAATGCCTTCAATCAGATATTTGTTCTAATATATAGGGGCAAAAGCAAGGTAAACAAATCATACAAGCATTGATGGATTGTTATTTGAACTTGCTATTCTTAGTTGGGCCACCTGCAATAAGTTGTTATCAGGAGAAATATTTGTAAAAGTTATCAAAAGAAACTCAAGTCTGACCTCATGGAAACCCTACCAGGAGCACTACTAAGGTATTTATATGCTTGAACGTATAGATTTCCATTGTTAACAAGTTGCGTAGCTTGAATTTCTATTTGTCCTGAGATATACTTGGTTGCTTGATACCACTTGTATTTTCATGTAGGTGCATAAGCAAGGAATTTCTCTTGGAAGAGCTATGTTGACCTTACTATGTTTGAAGTTTACTAGGAATTAATATGTCAGCTTGAATGCATGTTCAACATTGAAGAACTAGAATATACTAGCAAAGGATGGCAGATTATGTATGCATATATTGAAGGAGACACAATGATTGTTGTTGATGACTAATGGCAGTGAGTCTTACAATAAATTTATTTTGTTTTTATTTGTGTTTCTAGTATAGATAATGTTTAATTATTATTTGTTAATGGTATACTAGCAAAGGATGGTAGGTTGTGTACACATATATTGAAGGAGACGCGATGATTATTGGTGATGATCCATGGCAGTGAGTGTTACAATAAATTTATTTTGTTTTTATTTTTGTTTTCAGTATTGTTAATGTTTAATGATTATTTGGTATGACGAATTATTTATGGTTTTCTAATAGAATCATTTATGTCTTAAAACAAGGAGTTTATGTAGTATTGTGTGCAACATTTTCAGTTACTCATGAGAAGAGGTCGAGAAAATGAAACCTCAAAAGCATGTTAAACTCCAAGGATGTTCAAATGAGCAAAACAATAACTAGAGAAACATGCATTATGTTTCCGATCTTCAGCAATCAACTTTACCTACAACTAGTGTAGATGCTTGAAAGTTGATACTACAAGTAGATTATCTTCAAGTTTTGCTCTACTTGATTAGTGATTTCCATGGAGTATGAAGGGAATGATTTAAGTATATTTTTTTAGTAGGACTGCCTGAAAAGGAGTTTATAAGAATGTATATGTTGTGCTTGCCTGATCTTGATAGACTTGGCTGTTAACACCCAAAAAGTGCTCACTAGCTCATTTCCTTATTCACATGACCCATTTGTCCACTTTTCCACCATTTGAGCCTCTAAAGCCATCAAAAGGTCACCAAAACACCATAATACACCCTTTTTCCCCTCAAAAGATATATTTTTCCTCAAAAACATAAAAAACCCTCAAAAAGGGTCCAGAATTCCCAAAAATATTAAAAGGGAATAAAAATATTCAAAATATTCAAAAAAGGAAAAAAGAGGGAAAAAGGTATCTAAACCATGTTGGTCAATACCATTGGTTTTCTCAAAACCATAATGGTATTCCTCACCACCAAAAACTATAAAAAGGTGGTAGGGGCTCCTCACTTTCCATCCATCCATCATCTTATCCTCATGCTGTCAAAATCTCTCTTGAGTTCTTGACCATTGTAGCAATCTTGGAGAAGAGACCATTGGAGCCTGGAGCATCTCAACCTTGGAGCTGCTCAACACCACAAATCCTCACCATTTGAGGTATGATAATACAAAACATTCTTTTATTTCTTGTTCTTTCTATGAATCGTTTTTAGATTTATTTGTTATATGCACATGTTAGTTTAGATTTAGATTTAATTCATAATCGTTTTTTGCTTTCTATATTGAAATTGCTATCACATTGTTGATAGGTGCCCATTGCACAAGCTCGGTTGCAAAACCAAGCAACAGTTTTTGGCGACTCCACTGGCTTCGAATTCTTAGATCTGGTTTTTTGCTTTAGATCTTAGTTTTTGCTAGTTTTAAATCATTTTAATTTACAGATCTGCCATACCAGGCAGCAGATCCATTGCTGCTCTAGATCTTGGCCATTTCTGTAGCCATTAACAGCCTGAAATTTCTATTTTCGGGTTCGTTTTTCGGCTTTCGCATCGCGGCTTTTTGCCCGACAGTCGCGTGGCTCATCGCGGCCTCGCGACCTTTTTCCGCACGGCGCATCGCAGCTTCGCGACCATTTTCCACGCTGCACACCGCAGCTTCGCGGCCATTTTCCGCGCTGCACATCGCGGCTTTGCGTCCATTTTCCACGCTGCACATCGCGACTTCACGGCCATATTCCATGCTGCACATTGCGGCTTCACGGCTCAAACCCGCGATGCACATCGCGGCTTTTGCCCTAAAACCCGCGATGTTGTTTTACTGAATTCGGCCAATTTTTTAGAAAAAAAATTGCTGTATTTTTTGCCCATTTAGCTTATTTTCCAGCATTATTTTTTCTGCATTATTACAGTCATAGTGAATTATTTTCTATTTACAAATTCTCCTTTAAAAAGTCTTTTTAAAAAATTTCAGTAAGTGAAAGGAGGATTTTTAGCATTACTTTTAGATCATAGGTTTCACTTTTAATTTGCTCAATAGTTTGCCCAAACAATATTTTTTAAGAAATCTTTTTATTTCTTGAATTTTATATGTATTTTTCTTTCCTTTAAACATGTATCTCAAAAAGTCCATTACTTTTTTGAATCGTTTTTATTAAAGCTTTTACATTTCGAAAACGCCTTTATTTTTTGCAAACTGGAAACGTCTTATTTTTTCATTTGTAATCAATCGCCCAAGCGAGGCAAATCAATTTCAGTTAAATAATCGCACTTGCACCCACTCTGCCACATTATTTAAACTGAGCCTTAAAATCTACCTTAACTCAACAAACTGTTTAGCCCCACTTGGGGAGCACTTAAAAGAATCTTGTAGTTAGGTAGGATTGAGGGGATAGGTGTGCCAATAACACCCCTCAATTATTTACATCTGAGACATAGTGGTTGTCTTTTAGGGTCCCAAAAATCCTTTATAATTTTGACACAGTTATCAACCAATTTATCGGGAAGGCCTCTCCCTTAGGAGGGTTGAAGTAGCCAGACTGGTTCCGGAAGCCTGAGTGGAATACCGCAATCCATTCAGTAACCGAAGGATACCTTTCGAAGTTCTCGGTGTACACGCGTATGAGGGTACAACGGCGATAGAACCAAACTGCAAATTCACCCAACCGAACGTGTCATGAACGGGGTATCCTAGTTGCCATTCTTTAGGATTGTCTACCCGGTGTCCCTCCCGGTAGAGGGATATCTAGCCGTTGATTCAACACTCTATATTGTCTGACTTGGATTTCATCACCTTGCAGAGAATATCGTTTGTTGACTCACAATACTTCTAGTTAGGTGTTTGCATGATATAATACCCACCTTTGGTCTAGTGAGCACCACTTTTTTCTAGGAACTGTTTGACTTTTGGTATTCTGACCACTTTTTTGGATCCCTCCACTTATTATAGCACAGCTGTTATAATAAGTGCTTTTGAGGTTGGTTGTTGGCCTAAGAGCCATTATTTTTTCACTCCCCTCTTGCACTAGGGTTTCGAGTTTTTTTCATCACCACCTTCCACTGGAATTTTTATACATTTCTCACCATTGAGAATTTAAGACGATCTCGCCGTTTTCAGGGTTAACCCCCTCAGTTCGATACACTTGACTCTACACGTCATAGACATAGAGCCTTATCCCTTGACTCGACACGTCATCGGCATAGTCATCCGATTCTGACGCGCCTAACTTCACATCTGATTCTGAGGCTGAATCCGAACACCCTACTGAAACATCACCAACCAACCCCATGGCTGGATCACAATACGACCCCCTTTTCACCAATGCTATTGGAGATACATCGACAAACCCTACTACTACTGTGCCACCCATGGTAACAACAACCCCTTTAGGCATGCCTAATATAGGGGCCATTCCCCCTTTAGGTATGCCCAACACAGGACCACCACCTATTATGGGTATGCCCAACATAGGGGTCACGCCCCCTCTCATTACCACAACCCACATCCCAGGAATTCCTGGCACTATTCCTAACCCCTCTGCAACCCATGTTGCACTTGGGAGCGTTGGTCCTTCCCACACCACATCAGGTGGATGACACATACCTTCAATACCTAGCATACCCTTAGGGGCCACTGGACAACTACATAATGCCACCATTAACAGTTATGTCCCAGTCACTACGCCACACCCATCTTCTAGTTTACCATACATGGTTAGTCTGAACTTACCAGACCTAGCCAGGTTAACCAACGATCCTATCAGGCACAACCCTACATGGCCACCCATGCCTGCAAAGCTTCCCTCGGACATCTCGAAGTTTGAAGGAAAACCTGGGGAAGATCCCCAAAACCACATAATGTCATTTCACCTATGGTGTTCGTCTAACTCCATAGTGGATGACTCTATTAGACTAAGACTGTTGCAACGAACGTTCACTGGCTCTGCAGCCAAGTGGTACATTGAGCAACCACATGGGACCCACCATACATTTACGTCCCTTGCCTCCACTTTCCTTCAGTTTTTTCAGCTACCTATACGCTATGATGCAGGAGTTGAAATATTGTTGTCTTGTAGACAAAACACGGCTACCCACATCACCAACCATATCCATGAGTGGCGCAAGCGCCGTAGCCTCTGCAAGATAAAACTGGACAACCGAATATTTTTGGATTGGTTTCTCAAATCACTCCTACCCCTCATAGCCAAAGATGTAGCTTCCGAACGACCCCAGTCAGAAGAAGAAGCTATTTTAAAAGCTCAGCAGTTTGACCTAATTTATGCCTAGTCAGGCTATCTCTACACCATCATACCAAACGCCCCACGAGGCGATTCTTCACGCGGTGACGCTCCGGGGGCATCACATGCCGCTGATGGTATTACCGGCCAAGTCACGGCACAAAATAAACCTTTTAGCATGGTGAGCACCATAAACACCCCTGACCTCTCTAGGGCTACATCTAATTCTGGAGCTACGACTTCATACGCTCCAACGAATCAGACTCATCACACTCATGGACCCTCTTGTCCACCACATTGCTATGGGAAAGCGCCATTGACCTATGTACCACCCACATACTATAACCAACCGACCACCCATAACCCAATTCACTTACCGGCTCAACCAATGTATTACCCCCAGCAGGCTATACCAGCTAACCCAACACTTCCAATAGCTCAGGGTTACCAACAACCCCAGCAAGCAACTGGACCTCCCCCAGCCCCACCAGCTTACTATCCACCGCAACCTGCTCCCGCACCTGCGGTACCCCAAAATCCTTCCACTACTCAAGGGCAAGTGTACACACAACACAATCAACCCCAGCACCAAAACAACCAACGCAACCAAGGCGGACAACAAAACTGCAGAAGAGGACGAAACCGCGGAAACAACCAGCAACATAATCAAGGTCCACCACCACCTAATCCTCCAAATAATAACAACGTTGCTCCCCCCAACCAGAATCCTGATCGTCCTCCCAAACAGGTGAAAAACAATAACCTGAGAACAAACCATCCATGTTCTATATGTGGAGTCTTTGGCCACTACACTCACAACTGCCCCCATTTAGAAAAAGCACGTAAGCTTTGGGCTAACGATGCCCAACGCCAAGGCCACGCTGGACAGCTAGCTCCACCTAATCAACCACAACCCATGATATTGCAAAAACCATTGCCAAACCAAGATAATAAATGCCCTCCCAATGGATCCCCCACAAGGATCTGCTGCACCTTAGCAGCAAATCACCTATGCTGCAACTGATTATCAGCATACGGATTCAGGCACACACCATTTATTAATGATGTCATCCAATGATATCAACCTCCAAACTCGTAGAAATCAGTACAGCCCACCCCCAGAAACTCCTCCCACTGACGCATCCACCTCCCTTCCATCAGATCAACCACTACGCATACCAAATATGTCGTTGGACGGAGGACCTAAAATCCCTCGCATCCCTTTGCGAAGGATTAACAACAATCCTAATGCTCGAGCAACATCCAATTACAACGTCGTGGAAGATTTAGCACAATCCCCCGCTACTATGTCTGCTTTAGAGGTATTGAAAACATGCCCCGCACAACGAAAACTACTATTATCCGCCATCAGAGGAGTAGATCCTAACGACATGCATATGATGGCCTTCGACTTAGACCAAGCTGAACCTCGATTGCCATCAAATTTAGCCTTCCAAGTATCCGTAAACATTCAGAACCTTGTTGTGCATCGATGCATCATCGATGAAGGAGCTTCAACCTGCGTTATGTCCACTCTTGTGTGGCAGAAACTTGGCTCCCCCACTTTACAACCATCCACCATAGCATTACGAGCTTATGACGGGCGCTTAGCTCAACCATAAGGCCTCTTAGCGAACATACCCATAGAACTAGGCAGCAAATTAGTTCTCATAGACATCGAAGTGATCAATGCCCAGCTCGACTACAACCTCCTTCTTGGACGTAGCTATATGTATAAAATGAAAGTCGTCGCTTCATTTGTGTTCCGCCTCATGATGTTCCCACATGAAGGACGCGTTATCAAGATTGATCAACTCACATATTATGATCCTAACGCCCCCGCAGCCCCTCAAAATGTGCTACCAATGATTGAACAAACCGTTCAAACTGCACCGACATCATTTCTCTCGTCAATTGGTCCTGGAATCTACATTGAGTCACCTATGACTTCCACATTTCCATCGATCCCACCACCTTTACCGATAACAAAAACATCTGATTTGTGCACCCTTTCGCACACCACACAGTAGCCCTCGTCACTACCACAAACACCCACAGTGCCTACTCATATCGGAACAACGCCAATTCATACTATCCCATTCTTGTTCCTGTTTTTCGGAGTTGTCAGTTCACCAGTAATGGCTACACTCAACCTTCCTGGTTTAACATTAGGGTTACATGTATGGTACTTACCTGCTCTGAGCCCCCCGCCGACTACGATTGTTATTTTACAACCGGTACAACCTATCGCTACTACCAACCACCCACCCCCTCCTGTCACTCATTTGCAAAACAGACCACCCCCAATAGTGACTACGGCATCAACGTCTAGAAACGCCCCACCTCCATTACGAAACACAGGGGGCAGAGGCCCACAAACTTATCACACTAGACCCATAACTCGCACCCGCCCAGCAACCCCCAAGGTAGCCAAGAATCCCCCAACCCGTGTGCTCCCTAAGTGCTCCTTGTGTGACGATATTGGCCACGCCACCCATCAGTGTCCACAACTACCAGCACTTCAAGAACACATGAATATGTTGGATGACGACACCAATGTTCCAGTAGTCAAACTAGAACTTCCCCCTCAACCTCATGATAAATCATTGCGCACAAACCATCCTTGTGCAATATGCGGAATCTACAGCCATCATTCACATCACTGCCCCGATCTCCCAGATTACAAAGTAGCATTGTATGAGTTGAATAACGTCGACCTAGAGATATCCCCACCACTTATTGAAGAAATATATCCCCCAAAATCTTCCTCCTCGGAAGAAATTAACACCATTTACACGGTTTCCACTGGAAATCCCTCTATCCGGTCGGCCCCTTCCACTGATCCCTTTGACATACATGTTCAACCCTTTCAAATCGACGAGGAAACCACATGTCCACAACATGGGGGCAGGCCCAAAACCTCGCCTACTTATCATCATCGTGATTCTCGTCGGAGATACTGGGGGCATCCACCCCACAAGGGGAATCCCCCATCATCATATCATCACTTCAGTATGCCACCACGGACCATAGCCTCATGGTATACCCCCCCCCGCCAGCAGTTGCTCAATGCCCTATTGATCCCTCTCCGAGACAATAGTTGCACCACATTGACACCTCTGAGTTAGGGGGCATAATAGATTACCTCGGCCCTGGGATAGGGGGCATGATCAATCATTTTGAACCTTCCCCATCACATCTATCTCAGTATTTCAATGACCCCATTGTTCAAACCAACACATATGTGATCCACAATCATAAACCCCATGCACATAGCATGGGGGTAGGTCATTAACCCTGCTCACTTTTTCACATGCGTGATCTCAACCATTTTTGAGGTCACATATCACTTGTATATTTGATTTGATTTGGTATACCTAGTATTCTTCCCCCGCAGGTCATCATTTCTCCCCACCACTGCATCCTTGGCTTGGTGGGCTCACCTTTATTTGTAGCCATTTTTTAACCTAGTTATTTCCTTTGACCATTCCGGAGTCCTTATGACCTCTGTTTTTCGCACCATTTGCACCCCGGATTCATATTTTCGTGCCCATGATGATGCTTGAGATCATTTCTCGCTCTCACCAAAAAATTTTGGGCATTTTTTACATGCCCCCTCGTCGCCTCGGTTTGCGTGCCACATCGGTCGTCGTCCATTTTTTACGAGTATTATACTGCCGAATTCAGTTTTCTGCGCTCGTGATGATGCTTGAGATCATTTCTCACTCTCACCCCCATAATTTTCAGGCATTTTTTCAAAATGCCACTCATCACCTCGGTTTGCGTGCCACATTGGCCGTTGCCCATTTTTTACAATCTTTATGTCACCGGATTCAGTTTTCCGCACTCATGACGATGCTTGAGACCATTTCTCGCTCTCATTAATACCTTTTTATTCGGTATAGTTTTACCCCTTTTTCGGGCCAAGCAATTCTTTTACGAAAAAGGCACTTAGGGAGTTTATGTTAAGCTCTTTTCTGACTCCTAAAACAATGAAAAGATCGTCGAGCAACCTTGCTTCCTTTCATGCTTGCTAAAAGTATTTGAAAGGGCGTCTACCTGGTATAAGTTTACCCCTTTTTCGGACCTTGTAGACTAATTATGAAAAAGGAATACTCTAGTCACATCGGTTAGAAGAGTTCTCCATTTGCATCATTTTATGTTTTTTCAGGCCTTGGAGACTAACTTACGAAAAAGAACACCAATGGAGTCCACTTACCGCTTTCAGACTCTCTAAACATGAAAGCGACCATGAGCAAACACCATCCTGGGCTCGTATAAATCCACAGGACAGTACTCCACCACCACTGCAGAGTCTCCTTATCGTTTTCAGACTCCTTAAAAATGAAAGCACTCATGAGCACAAACAGTCCTGGGCTCACAAAATCCACAGGATAGTACCATTTCAGAGCACACTTTTATCCCTTCTTGGAGCTCATTAAAACTACGAAGAAGGACCCAATGGTGCTTCTCGGCACCACAACAGATCATGTCTACTCATATGGCAGCTTCCCCATTTTGGTCGCCTTTGTTTAGAGTATTCTGTAGTTTGTCCCCCCCCATAGTCACTCCAATCTACAATACATACCTTTCAGTCCTCAAAGCTATGATCCCCAAAAAGTTAGTTTCCTACACTGCCAGGTCAACCATGTCATCATGCTCTGAACAAAGGAAGTTTGAGTCCACCCACCCCGTGACCTCAGTTATTTTCCACCCCCACAGTATGTCAGTCCTACCATCAGTACTACCACACTTCAGTTCTACACCTCGCGCTCCTATCAAGGAAACATCATTGCCTTGTTAGTTGCTAGTCTCCCTCTGTCGACGCCAACCAAATTTATTCCATAGGATAGACCTAGAGGTCCCTGTGTCTTGGACTCATCACCATTTATGATGAGTGCCTACGAATCATTTCGAAAAGAGTCCTCAGTGCCTCTCCAAATGGTTGTTTCTCACATGCTCGACTTCAACACCTTGATCGCATCATTGAGACTCGCACAGGGTATCGGTCGTTTCAGTTATTTGTTGAAGACCCCGGATACCACCTGACTCTTCCACATTTGAGAGTCTACTTATGGAAAAAACCAGTTACATTTTCCTATAGATATCCGGGTTGCGCATGGCGACAGTATTCAAATGTACCCTAGTTTTATACTCCCTCCAGTATACATTTACATGTACTTCTCAAAGATGACTCCCAGTCATTGAGTCCCTATAGATGTTGGACACCTTCAATTTCAACAGTTCATCAACCCTTTCGAGACCTTGTTCAGAACGGTTGTCGCTTTATTCCAGTGTATCAGTTATTGAGATCAGTCATGTTATGATCATGAGTACATCCCAAAATAGTGTCCCCTTTGGACCATTATGATGTACCAGCAGATTTTTTATGTATTATTTAGGTCCCCCTTCTTGGGACTAATTGTTATGTATACGTCTTGATACGAGCATGGGTATGCATGCCTCATCCATTATCAGAGATTATTCCTCATTCATATTGAGGCCATGTAATATTTTTTGTTTTTGTAGCTTCCAAGGGGCCGTTGATCCAGTCTCCAACCGGTCTCTTCTCTTCCCCAAACCCCAGGAAAAAGACAAAAGAACTATGATGTCTATCGGCCATACGATGAGCTCCTTCCCTCACACATCAGGGGGCAATCTGTTAACACCCAAAAAGTGCTCACTAGCTCATTTCCTTATTCACATGACCCATTTGTCCACTTTTCCACTATTTGAGCCTCTAAAGCCATCAAAAGGTCACCAAAACACCATAATACACCCTTTTTCCCCTCAAAAGATATATTTTTCCTCAAAAAACATAAAAAAAAAACCCTCAAAAAGGGTCCAGAATTCCCAAAAATATTAAAAGGGAATAAAAATATTCAAAATATTCAAAAAAAGAAAAAAGAGGGAAAAAGGTACCTAAACCATGTTGGTCAATACCATTGGTTTTCTCAAAACCATAATGGTATTCCCCACCACCAAAAACTATAAAAAGGTGGTAGGGGCTCCTTACTTTCCATCCACCCATCATCCTATCCTCATGCTGTCAAAATCTCTCTTGAGTTCCTGACCATTGTAGCAATCTTGGAGAAGAGACCATTGGAGCCTGGAGCATCTCAACCTTGGAGCTGCTCAACACCACAAATCCTCGCCATTTGAGGTATGATAATACAAAACATTCTTTTATTTCTTGTTCTTTCTATGAATCGTTTTTAGATTTATTTGTTATATGCACATGTTAGTTTAGATTTAGATTTAATTCATAATCGTTTTTGCTTTCTATATTGAAACTGCTATCACATTGTTGATAGGTGCCCATTGCACAAGCTTGGTTGCAAAACCAAGCAACATTGGCCTAAATGAAAAACATAATTTCCTGGTATCACAATCTTGTGATCCGGTCTGGAGACCTTCAAGGAATGTTGTAGCACTGGCTATCTTGTGCAAATAGTTTGTTGTGATAATGGTTATGCATGTCTTTAAATAGAGGAATGTGTTCCAATACCAACTTCAGAGCTCACATTACAAGCCATACCAAAACCTATGATATTGATGTAGATTTTTGGAAAGCCTGTATTTTTTAGAAATATCCTCAATCGTAGACAACAGATAATTGGGAAAGCAATGTACTTATGTGTTGCTCTAAAGTATAAGGGCTTGGATTTTACATGCCAGTAATCTGATGACACAACTTGTGAAAGCAAGGGGACTTAAATGTTTCATCTGTAACAAGTTCAACAAGAGAATTTTGGAGAATGCCCATTGTTTGAAATGTACATGTGCATTCCGTGGATAATTAAGCTACATATAATGATTTGTACACATGGTTGTTTAATTATCTCTATGTCTAAATGGAATTGTTTTCTAAATGTTTTAATTGTAAATCCTATTTGAGCTCAAGAGATGTGTTGAACAAATGTCTCCTTTGGTTCTTTTGTCACTCTGATTATTTTGATCATCATGCTTTTGGACTTGAATGTACATGGTTGTTTCTAATTTTCTTTTCATCTAGTTTATAGTGTAATCCTATAGATAAATAAACAATGTGGCATCCCACTTTTTATCTGTACCTTGGCATTGTGGTTACTTGTTTTCTTACATAATTTGTAGGTCATGAAGAGCCTTGACGAACTTATTTACAGGTAAATAGGATTTCAGACAAAAAAATGATGATATGATATACAAATACCTATGCAAGGAACTCTCTCATTGAATATTTGTTGTTGTCGATATTTGGATTTATGTCAAAAATTGAAATTCATGTATTTTCATTTATACGGTTCAAAATCGGTCCTGCTATAAGGATGCAAATAAGAATGCCAATGGTTTATCATTTCGTTTGTAGAAGTTAGTGCTTGCTATTTTGACAAATATTTGGTGAAATTGGGAAGAAAAATATACCCTTATAATGTCCTTTCCCTGCGATAAAGCAATGTCATTTATTGTAATCTATACTATTTGTATAACGTTATAACATTGTGGTGGAATTTGAAGCATACATAGTCTATATTCATGAAATTATTTGGCTTTGTTAACAAATGGTCAGCATACATAGTCCATATTCATGAAATTCTCTAGCTTTGTTCACAATGGTCATTGGAAAATTGCAAGAAATCTATCATGTGCTTTTTGTCAGTTGGTATATTATTTGTATACATTCATTCAAATTCATTCTAGTTCGAGGAATTCTAGTGGTTTTTGGGGAACTGATGTTTGGAAAGAGTTGAAATTGTAAAGATGAGGGACCTCTGGCCATATGGGATGCTTGCATAAAATCATTTTAGAATGAAATCTTAATAAGTCTAAGGATTGATAGTGCCATGTACTGAGCCTAAGAATGATGTTAGATATATAACTTAATTTTATAAAGATATAATCACAATTTGAGATGAAAATTTTCACTAGTTCACCACTAATGTAAGATCTAATTATTCTTTAATAAAGCATAATAAAACACACATGATAATGAAACACAAATTTAACAAAGATACAACTTTAAATGTATTTTTCTTGTTATTGTAAAGGTGGTAAAGAATTAAAACATACAAGGTTCAATTCTTGAATTTTTATTTGGTTTAATTCAGGTCAAGTAGATCATGGCATAGAGAGACATGGACAAAATATATAAGTTGGTTGGGTAAAAGTCATGCATGTATTTGGTATAGATGCACAAAAAATTATATAAAGTTATTCTAATACCTCATACTGCACATTACCTTCCAGAACTTGTAATGCGAGTTGAGGTTTATATCTCCCATATCCCCAACTGCCATCACAACATTGTTGATCATCAGTGAAAACAAAGCAAAAAATCAAAGTGAATATAGTAGTTGCATGCATGGATAGTAGGATTATAATTATAAAGGTCATGAATGACTTATTAAATTATCTCGATATATATTTCCATGTAATGTAGAAATATGGTGCTATTTCTGGATATACTTCACTCAAAAATCCAGGTCTAGCATAATAGTCACAAGAAGGGCATGTGGTTGAATAGAAAGAAAGACCAAGGCAACATATTAATTTCCCCATAAACCTTTGCTTGGATTTATTTTTATGTTATTCGTCATTTTACTGATCGTATAAACAAGAACCATCACTTCATAAATCTAGTGAGCATCTTCACTAGATTTAATACAAGTAACAAGAGGAGGAATGGAAAAATAAATCAGTTTTGCGGAAAAATAAAAATATTTGACGAGGTAATTAAATGTTACAATGGTATACTCAAAGTGCATCATGGGAAAACTTTTGTCCGTGAATTGTCTTGGTTTTAGTTTTTTCCTTTTTAGTCATTTCATTCTCCAACAACAACCTATCGGTGTATTATTGCACCTTCTTGGGGCAATTGCTAGTTTTATATGTACTCAAAACGAACGAGAAAAAGCAAAACGACAGCAACCGGTTCTTGATGTTTCAATTCCGAAGTTTCATTTATAATGATACAATATACTATCAATTCTTTTTTAATCATATACAAAGTTTAATATGGGAATAGTATTCACTTTTAGAGAATTAATGATATATAGTAATAGCAATCACATTATGTGCAATCGTCTACTTTGGGAATTCTTTAAAACAAAACGATAGTACAATCATTTACATAACTTTGGAGCTTACCAAGAAAGCCAAATTCATAGGAACTAACATACGCAACCAAAAGTTGACATATTGCACTGTTCATCAAAATGGCAAACGATGCTAATTGGAAATTGAATGAAAAGAGAAATTGTTGGGGTTTCTGGAAATAACTGTGTATAAGGTTCACATTGTACTGACGTTTTAAGTAGACACTCCACCCATCATCAAGGGAACAAAAATAAGTAAAAGAATGAGCTTGTCGTTGAAATTAAAATGATGGAAAGGTATTAATTAAAACAAATAATGTACTCTAAGTAAAAATTATGATTACGTTATGGAAAAGTTTATAAAATAATAATAATGATAATATTAATAATACAGTGGATTAAGGGATAAATTTTTTTTAATTTAGAAAATAGGTTTTAAATCATTAAGTGAAGGGGAATTTAAAATTATTAAATTGAAAATCAAATAGAGATTACTAAAGATGACAAATTTAGGAAATAATAGGTTAATACATTATTAGGTTATGAAAAAATATTATAGAATAATGATAAGAAGATGGTAGTATTACTAAAACATGAATCTTTTAATGAGTTTAGACCTATTTCCCTTCCCTTTGTAACTTGATACATAAGAGTATCTTATCAGTACGCTTATTGCTAACAAAATCAATCCTAAATTGGCAGAAGTCATGGCAAAAGAGCAATTTGGATTTCTTGTTAATAGTAAGATCCTGGATGTTGTTGGAATTGCACAGGAATGCCTACATTCAATCAAGACAGAGAAACTGGAAGCTCTGATTTTTAAGGTTGACTTGGTTAGAGCTTCTGAAAAGGTGGATTGGGGTTTTCTGAGGTTGGTCTTATTTCAAATTGGATTACCTTTGGAGGTGGCAGATTGGATAATGGCATGTGTGTCTTATGCTTGTTTTTTTGTTTTGGTTAATGGGGCTTCTATAGGTTTTTTAAAAGTTCTAGGGATCTCAGACAAGGATGTCCTTTGTCCCCCCTTCTCTTTTTGCAGGTGATTGAAGGTCTCAGTAGAATTATTGGTAAAAGCAAAAAAATAAAAAATAATATCAGGTGTTAAGGTCTCAGCCTTACATTACATCACCCCTCTCATTTTTGTTGATGATGTCCTACTTTTTGGAGCAGGATCCATTAAGGAATGGGAAGTCTTTAATGAGATTATTCAACTATTTTGTGAAGCCACAAGTACGTAGATTAGTTTGCATAAATCACATTTGATACAAAATGGGATTTATGTTGATGTAATGTCACATATTCTGGCTTTTATGCCCTTCAATGTTGATTGTATTGATCATGGCCTTGAATGCTTGGGATTTAATATTAAGCCAAATAAGTATACTAAGGAAGACTAGATATGTAACGTCCCCAGTTTGACCCCATGGCATTAAAATTGTAAATGATGTAATATTGTTATGAAATCATGGTAAGGAGCTCAAGGCCAAGACCCCGCCATCGATTTATTGATGCATATGGTTTGCGTGCTAGCCAGGCACATTGGAATTTCAAACATCATGTAAATATGCATTTTAATAAAATACCCACAACTAGCTATGCAATGCAACAAGAGATGGGGGCATGATTTTACAAGGAATTGGGAGGGAAAACATTCAAACCCTTGGAGCCAGTCAAGTCAAGCCAAGTGTCAATGAGAGAACCCATCAAACCCTCAACTACCCATGTTGACTTTTGTACCCAATCATTGATTTCTCCCAAGAGTTGGTTGAGGTAGTTAATGCCTTAGGGAATGAGAGGTATGGCTTTCCAAATTCGGGTATGGGCAAGCCACCCTGCATGGGAAATCGTGTTTTTGCTTCTTGGGCAAGAAAAGAGCCATGAATTTCTCCCTAAGCCATTATCCATCAAGCAGTCTTCCTCCCTCACGAGTTTGGAGCTACCTGGGCATTTTTCCCCATCGAAATTGGGTGTTTTCATTCATTCTCAGCTGGGAGAAGGGCGTTTTTTGTGTTGTATACGAGTGGGGAAGAAGGGGAGTCAAATTTGGGTTCCATAGAGACCGTTTGACTGTTGAATGCTTAGTTAGTTGGGAGAGAATTCGTTTTCCTCCATGTGAATGTTTTTCCCCATCCCATAATCCGTTTTTGGCTAGAAACGAATTGGGGAAAACCCATGACCATCCTGTTGTAAATTCCATTGTTAAATGTGTATCCCTGCCCAATGATTGTTCTTGTTGTGTGAGAAAAGAGTATGTTGGGGTATGGGTTATGGGTCTCCATTGTTTTGGCTTGAGCTTGAGTGCAAGCATCCAGGGTTCTGATGTAGCCTGATAAACCCAGCTATGGACTGGCTTGGCTCAAATGAAATGCTTAATTGGCTGTGTATGAGCTGAATGTCCCCTTTTCCTTGTAAGAATCATGCCCAGCTCAGGGGTGGCCTTCGGACGGACTGAGTATATGCCGTCGAAGAGCCTACGGTTGGGTGGAACGTTGCAGCGACATAGCTAGTTGCTTGGGACAATTTCGAAAGGAAGATAAGTATCTGATGTGTATTTACTTCTGCAATGTTTAATTTGATGATTATTTTGATATGCTGGATGAGCATGAATTGTGTGTGGATGAGTTTTAATTCCACTGTGCATACTTGCTTGATTTGCATCTGCACACTCTTGTTATATTCACATGATTCTAATGAATTTGGCTGAGATTATGTGAAAGCCCCATAGATTGGCTCCACATTCCCTTCCTTGCCTTGGATAGATGGGTGGATGCGTTACACTAGATATGGCTATTGAAGAAAGTGAAAAGAGGATTGGAATATGGTGTTATAGATGGCTCTCATTGGGGGCAAACTGACCTTAATTAAATCAGTACTAGTTAGCATTCCGGTGTATTGGCTTACAATGGATAATGTACTAGTGTTTATTTTACATAGTCTGAGTAGGAGGAGTACGCAATTTATTTGGGTTGGAAACCTATCAGGGGAAAAATATCATTTAGCTAGTAGGGAAAAAGTATTCCTTCGTAAGATTCTTGGGGGATGTAGTATAAAACATTTAGATTGGTTCAGCCTCACTCTCAATATGAAAATCCTTTGGAGAGGTCATTTTTATTCAAGACTGTGTTCTGAAGTTCTCGAGTCAAAATATTTAAAGAAATTTACAATAATGGAATGGATAAGGAAAAAGAACATAAAGTATTATAATGCTTCAATATTTTGGAGAGGTTTCATTAAGTCTTATCCATGGATGGGTTCTAGTTTTGCTTGGAAGATTGGTAATGGGTTGAGTATTATATTAGGAATTGATCTCTTCATTGGAGGTGAAGAATTTTATATGTTACCTGAGTCTCTACTAGACTATATTCATGAACATGGTTATCAATTGTTGGCACATATTGTCAAACCCGATCCTTATTAATCTAATTTAAATGATTGGTTATTGGCTGAAAATCTTGGTCTCAATGGAGATCTTGCAAAAGAGTGGAATACTTTCATTGTTGGATTATGTAATTTGGGCATTAGATTATCAGATCAGGTTGATGAGATCCATTAGGCATTTAATAAATCATCAGGACGAGTGAATGCTAAATCTGCTTATCTTTCCATTTCCGCTAATTACATTTCAGAGTCAAGGGAGTGGTGGCACAACAAAATATGGAAATGGAATTTCCTCATAAATTAAAATGTTTTGCATGGTTATGCTTAGAAAGCAAGATTTTAACCTAGGATAACCTTTTGAAAAGGGGTAAAACTGGTCCAGGTTTGGTTTTTTATGTTTTTCAAATACTAAATCAATTTATCATATTTTTTTCAATTATAAGTTCTCTCAGAAGGTCTGGCAGGAAGTTAGGACATAGTTAAATATTAATCTACAGTGGGAGTTTGGGTCCTTTGCTCACAACTTGGAAAGATGGCAAAGGTTGGTTCCAAGACACAAAGAACTCCCTATCTACATCAATTGGGGGTTATTTAGAGCTAGGAACTCCATTATATTTGAAGGTCTCTTTCCTTCTATTACAGGTACCTATTCTATAATCCTGGGGATTTACAAGGAACTCTACAAAGAATTGAAACAAAAGATTCCAAGGAATTTTGCAGAAATTGATACTGTTGATGAATATCTAGTTGGCTACTTTTATGGTGCGTCTCAAAATGGTAAATGTGGTTACAACTAAGCAATAGTCATTGTTTCTTAATATGCCGTCGTCATCAACAAATAAAAGAACTCTAGTAGCAAAACAACGACAAAAAAAAGATCACAAGTTAGAGATCACTAAGATCAACAAAGTGTTATTAAGCAATACTGAAGAAATATTTTGACTAAAGAACCATAACAAAATTCTAGTTGTGAAAATCAGAAAGTTAAAAAAATATTCAAAAACCGGAACGAGACAATGAATATATTGAAGAGAAACTACTAGAGAAAGAAGAAGAAAGTTAAAATGTTAAGGAACAAATTAAGAAGTTTGAAGAGGATGAAAAGTCACAAGAAGAAAAGTTTAAAAAGATTCAAAATGATAACAAGATATTAGAAGAAAAATTAGAAAAACTTAAGAACGAGACATCAAAATATTCAAAAGTACAAGTTTGGAAAAAGGCACACTTACAGATATAGTTCAGATCACAGTTCAAGTTGTCAGCCCAGCTGAAGAAAATCATACACGATGGTTAAAACAAGAAAACGCTACAAACATAATCAATGAAAATTACGTTATAAAAATTCCCTCTCGAAATCCAAACCACAAAAATAGATATCTTAAAATTCAAGAACAACTAACAAAAGTTACTTATACAAGTGCAATTAAGTCTTATGATGACACTTCACCATGGCAACACAACGTTCCGTAGAGAATCGACTTAGGATGGATCGACCCGTCTACATTTCGAAGGTTGTGTTCAACACTTACAAGTTCATATTGTCACGCATCATCAATTCCGACAAAGCATAGAAGGATGCAACGACACTTACAAAATGATAATACGCAACATTGTATTTCATCAATATGCTTTGAGGACAAAGCATTTTTGGAGAGGAAGGAAATGTTATAAACATAAATAAACAACAATATATATAATATAAATAATAAATAATAAATGCATGTAACAACAAAGGGTAGAAATTAGACATGACTCTTTATGAAGAGTCACCTTGTGCCTTGGTAAATATATATATCGACACATTTACCCTTGTAAATCATCAATTCAATTATTCATTATTCAATTTATATTATCCTTTATGGGTTATTGTGGGCTATCGTATTTAGATTGGAAGTTTCATATATGAACCATATTGGTTCATACCAACCTCTTAAGGTTGGGTGACCTTTCACTTGAGCTAAGCTCCAAACCACAACCTCCTAGCTCTTTAAATAGGATTCCATTAGCTACAACCCTAACTAGTTGTGGTCCCGTGATTAGTGAGTACCAACTACCCAACATGCCTTAATTAATATAGAGACCCTTTTTACATTAATTAATTATCCACTGTTATCTACTCAAACTTATTTAAAAGATATAGTTGCATACATTACTTGACTAACTCCTATGTTGCCTAAAGTGGAGGGGTTAGGGTGGGACCCTAACACTTAAGGGGTAGGTGATGGTTTCCAATGGAGGGTGAGTGAAGGTATTTTGGTCCGTGCATTTATCACCATCTTGACTTCTTTAGCTCTTTCGTAGGCCTTTAACCAAGTAGTTAGGTGTTACATCATGACTTGTACTATAATTTCCTCTTCATTCCCATTGATGAAACATTCTTTAAAAATGTATTAGATGGGCCCTCTGTGTAGATTACTAATTGTTCAAAGCAAACTATAAAGTTTACAACTATGCATGTTTGGCATAATTTTGTCTGTCGTGCCAAATAATGAGTATCTCATTCAAAACGAACTTCACAAACTGACTCTAGGTAATGTATCCTCCATACAATTTCTTATGTCGTTGCCATCATTGCCAATGTTTTGGATCGAAATGTAAGACCCCCATTCTGAGTATCGTTAGGTCATCCATAAAACTCCATTGGGAGAGAAATAGTGTTCCATTTGGCTAACCCAACCCATCGAATCATAACCATCAAATTTGTTAATGTCTACTTTTGGAAAGCGACGTTATGTTGTGATCTTGAAGGGTGGTTGATGACTATGGTTATTTGAAAAGAGCATGTTAGTGCATTACTCTTTGTTTGTTGAAGATTCCCCAATGTGTGGATCCATGAGGCATTCTATCCCTTTTATCCATAGGCATGTAAAAAGCGATTCTATCAGGTTCTTGAGCTCAATACTCTATTGGGGATCACTTAAGATTCCCTCGAAGTGTCACCCCAACTTATCTTAGTGCAACTAGTGGCCTGAGAGGAGTCTTTTGAGATATATCACAAACAAAGGTATGATTAAGTTGACAAAAAACATTATTGTAAAGATCCACCCATGCAATTAGCACGACGCAAGGAATCTTTTGAGATGGGTCTCCCACAATGGTGTCGATAGGACCCACATTTTACTTTTTTTTATATGCCAGTGGGAGTATTACTCCCCACACCAAGTATTGTTGCATTTACATAATTCCAAATTCCACTTATACTAAAAGATGAATTTTGGTGTCGTCCCTCAAAGGTTAAGGTTTTCAAGGTCCTAAGGACAAAAGAATGTCAAATGCTATAACACTCTGATATATTGAAGGGTTTCTAATAATAGTACTTGGCTAAATATTTTGTGATACCAACTACAGAGGATAGACCATATCCTTAGTTGTACTACCTGATTCTTTGGTATGGGAGAGTGATATTCCCATGTTCTCTTCTTGGTGTACTATAACAATAAGATGACTGCAGGTTTATGTAAGGTGGGTTATAGGAGTATTTAGAAGGTTTTTGATATACTTGAGGGTACATGGAAGACACTTTTGTATATAGATATTGCCTGATGCGATACTATTTGAAGGGGTAACAACAAAGGTTACAAGGGTGTCCAACATGGTGATGTCTCTTGTATTTTCTATGAGTATTCTTCCCTTGTTGCAGGTTTACTTGTTGAACAATAGAGCTCTATGACATAGGAACATGCCTTTAGTCTTTTTTTTGTTGGTAAAATCTGAGTGCACGTTGGCCTAGGAAATAGAGATGATACCACTTGTAGTGATCTTTAACCCTTGGACTTGAATTAGAAACAAGGCATTCAAAGAATACAAATACAAAAAAACATACACAAGAGAAAATTGAGATGAAATATGTGAAACATAACCATTGTAGCAATGATTTGCAAAAGAAAGATAGTAATGTTCACTTGCCTCTTAATGTAGAGTGACCTCCCGTCGAGCATAGCTCCAAATACAACACAAGATAAAAGCATCTCATAGCCTTCTAGTTCTATAAATAGATTCTTGATAGCAAATCCCTAACTATTTGTGGTCTCATCATTAATGAGTAACAACTACCTAGTGGGTCTTATTTGATAAGATGACTATTTTACATTAAATAACTGTTCTCTAACCATCTAATGGGCCTTATTTAAAGAATACGACTACATACATTAATTGACTAACTCATAAGTACCCTATAGTAGGGATGTTGGGGTAAGACCCCGACACATAGTTATTGTTCCTTTGTGTGATGGAAATATTATATTTAGCATACCTTTAACCCTGGACTAGGTGGTAAATATAATATACATGTCTTTTCTAGAGCTTGGATTATTTATTAGGCTTTAAAAACATTTGGGAGCTCCAAGAAACACATGAAGAAAAGTTGAAAATTTCACAGGATCTGGATCACATGTAGCTTAATGTTAAATATTCACGTGATGCTTCAATATTTATGGTTACTCATAGCTAGTGGTTATAGTGTGAATGGCAACAAAACCCATCCATCAATAAAGCTTGTTATCCAAAAGCATTCCAACACTATATATCATCAAATATCAAAATAAATGACAAAATTGTAAATAACCACATATTACAAGAGGAAGGGTATACATATAACATATCAACAATGAGCAGATCAAGCAAGACATGTAAAATAATGACAAATGACATTGCATGGAGAGATAGTATGGCAACATCATGCGCTACTTTTAACTCATCCATCAATAAAGCTTGTTATCCAAAAGCATTCCAACACTATACATCATCAAGTATCAAAATAAATAACAAAATTGTAAATAACCACATATTACAAGAGGAAGGGTATATGCAACATATCAACAATGAGCCGATCACGCCAGATATGTAAAACAAGAACCACAAGGTGGCAATGTCCCCGACATTGCCACCTGCTACTCGAAGAGCATCTATAATTGATTTAGCATTTGAAAACAACTATAAACTATTTAGGATGAAATCGATCAAATAATAAAATAGTCATTCATCAATGCAAGCAACGCAACAAAGTAGTGAAGCACATACATAATGCAAAGTATTCAAGAATCCAGAGGAAAAACAAATACAAAGTTTGTATAAATCAATAAAATGCCATGATTTATACATTTTCTTGTTTTGATCCATTAAAAAATAGGTAGATCTATGAACATTGAAAACTATAAAGGCATCGATGTAACAAAAGCACATCTGCTTCAAAAATGCTTACATGTTTTGAAAAGTAAAGAAATTTATTTGCATTCTATGGACTATAAAGCATAAAGCATTATAAGATTTTTTTGTGTGTATTCTATAACTGGATAGCCAGCCTGACTCAAAGGCTACTTTTTTATATAGGTTACTATTGCTGGAAGAAATATTGCCAGAACTTGTGGCACAAATAAAACAGGTAGTTGGAATGAGATTACAGAGAAATAAATGGATTCGCAAATGTCAAGCCTGGAAGACTCGCAATGTTGGACCAGCACTGGGGATAAAGCCAGAATTAGTAAAGATATATCCTTTACCTAACCTCAAGGTAAAGTTGTATTTTTGCTCTTTGGATGATTACTGGATTAATAACTATGATCCTAAATCTATCCAGGTGTTGAAGACCTTAAATTATTATAATATCATTGGAGGTCTTGATTTCTCTTATTCTCTATTTTTGGGAGCCAAACTAATGGACCTGTCCTCGGTCCCTGTAAATAAAGAGGTAGGTATTTTCTTAATTTCTTTAAGAATAGCAGATTTAATGGATGAAGTTGCAGCTGCCTTTCTACAAACAACAGGTGATGTGTTCACACCAACAGATACGTTCCCCATGTATGAAATCTGGGACTCATTTGCAGATTGGGCAATTAAAGATGGTAAGTGTTCTAAAAGAAAGTCCATTCGGACTACTCAATGTATAGAAAGAACACTGCAGTATATGAAAGAACATGGTGCTCTTTGGGAATATCATTCCATGGATATGGAATCCCAATTGTCAATAAATCCCTTCGATCAAGTTTATGAAGATGACAGGTATGAACAATTTAAGTTCTCAAGAAATCAAGAGCTAATAGTGCAATACACTAATTGGTTTATTGATTTTCCAAAAGTATCTTTAAGGGATAAAAGAAAGATGATTGAAGCTTTTGAAGAACAGCAAGCTGAAGGCAAGCCATTCAAGCTAATTATCAATCAAAGTTCTTTGATTACTATCATCATCAAGCATGGAAATTGGGGGCTTGATGATTTGAACTGGTACAATGAATTTGATGAGAGACACAATATTTAGAGTCAAAAGACATTGTCATTTGTCTATTAATCCAATAGCCAGAAACAAGAAAAGCGAATTGCATATATGGGAAATACATTATTCAACCGAGAATGGCACATAAGAAATGCAACAGAATATGTTTATAGTATGCAAAAGTTGATGCAAAGTGGTAGAAAAACATTTCCAAGAATCATATCTTTAGAGATATTAAACAAAGGGTGTTTTTTTTGTATTGTATTCCATATAGAGACCATCTATGTGAAAACTAAAAAAACATGGAATGAAGCAAACGCAGATGTATGCTATAGATTCAACAAGCCTCGTTGAAGACAAAAAAAAAGTATCTGTGTTGTAAATGTCATATGTTAAATAGTTATGTATAATTCGAAAGGACAACCATATTTTGAAACTTACATTAGAACCAATTTCATAGGTGGAGTCAATTGCTGTGCAAGTAGGACATATTGTTTGAAGTTGTGTGTCAATACTGCTATTTTTTACAATGCATAAGAAGGAAAACGAAATCTTATGGCTGAGCCATAGCTTTTGTCATCAACAAAAAAGTATTTTGAAGGGTGTCCACTATCCAAACTCGTTTGATGTTGGAAAAAAAAAAAACTGCACCATGTTGTCTGTTTTTCCTTTTACTTTGTGTGCAAAATACTTCTTTTTTTTTGCCTGTTGCATAGTTTCTGTTGATGCCGCTAGTTGTTTCTGCACATTGTGCACATTATATAGTTAGTGCGATCAAGCAAATTTGCAATGGTCAATATATGTGCAAAGTTGTCTAATTTAGCAAGAAAGGAAACTAGACAAATGAAATCCCTATGTTGTGAGTTCCGTGAATGTGTTTGCAATTATGGTGAAAATAACTATTATTGTTTGGACTAATGAATACACGTCATACAATAGTAGAAATAGGTCAAACCACAAATGTGCACAACAACAGCATAAATACATCCAACAAACAAAAAATGTGCACATCCACAGTACTCTGCATCCATAAAAAATGAAACCGACCACCAAAAATACGGGCAAACTTGGCTCATTGCACAGTCCCATCGACAAAAAATAAACTTGAAACCAAACTTGCGTTCATCGCAAAAAATGACCTCCAACACAGCTAAAACCTCGAAATACATCACACAGAAACCAACCCGCCATACCATCGGCGTTCACATTTTCAAACTCTGAGAACACAAATCCCGACTTGTCGGGAGTACAACCAGGGTTGGTATGTATTCAGGATGGTCCAACATCACATGATAACCGCTTCCATTCAAACCTCGTTCCCGTTCAACAGAAAGAATCGAGTGAGGAAGGAGGCTCACATCAACAATGACCGAGAGGAAGTTCCCCCATTTAGACCAGAAAGGAAAAAAGTTCCCTGTAACAGATACCATTAAAATGAAGTTCCATTTATAATTAAATTGCCCAGCATACAATATTGAGTTACCAAAAGCCTCAACGAGTTCGGTCGGGGCAGGGGGCACAAATAAGTTTGGGACAATATGACAACTTTTTCCAATTCGATGTTGTTGCTCAATGAAGCCTCACCCTTGTACCTCGAATGACGGAAAACTAAAACCCCGACTAGTCGAAGAAGCAACATGGATGGATGGGCCACTAGGCTTATTTACTCAGCTACTCTACCAATCAACTGGGCTTGGGTACTCGGCTTAGCTCCCCGGACTAGTTGGGCTTACCAGCTGGGATACTTGACTTGGATACTTGGATTTACTCCCAGTTATAGAAAATGGCCTTAGTCGCCATTTTTTATAATCAAATCGATATTTTTGAGGGTAGAGCTGCTCGACCGTGAGGGAGAGGTTTTGGCATACTTCCTCAAGAGAGGTTTAGATCCCGCTACTCAATGGCAGGTGCTAAGCAAAGGAATAGAGCAATAAAAACCTGCTTATTTAATGGCACCGTCCATGACTTAGAAACAAATCAGGAGACATACCTCAGCACCTCCCCACCAATGAAAACGCGACAAAATTGCCTCTTTGCCATTATACAAATAAAAACAACAAAGCAGAGCTTTCATGCATTTGTTATGAAAACGTAAAAAGCACAGTAATCACTTCAACGAGCTAACCTGGGGAAAAAGCACAAGATAGCGGAAAACAACAGGAAAAGGGTGTTATGCATTTTTATGAAAGCCACGATGAAGCACGAACCACCAAAGCTCAACCCTGTTTTCAGTAGGGCATGTGCATAAGTAACAACAATGCCCAGTTTCTGTGGAGCCTTTGTGCTCAAAATCAACACAGCAGACAAGAGGAAAAGAAAAGGAAAAAGCTTCATTTAAGCTGGGACGAATTTAACACAGTTCAAACAACCACAGGAAAATTTAGGTATTTTTTTATAAAGAAGTTGCAAAGAACCTGCAAAGCGTACCTGGTCAACCACCGCGACAATGAAATCCAACAATCCACAAGCCGTTGCGCTTCGAAACAAAATGCGAGATGGGGAGACCGCAAACCAGCAACTGCACTCGAAGCTTGCGGAAAGCAACAACAACAGCAACCAAGACCTCCGAAATAAGCTGCAGAGACCATCGAAACTAATTGGACAGTGAAACGACTGGGAAAATACTAAAGCAAGCAGGCTGATAAAACCACCAAGAGGCCACCATGAATGACAATCGACCATGCCAAGAAGCCGTTTGAAGAGACATACCAAAATATCACGAAATCCGCAAAGGAAAACCTTTATTTCAGGGATTTTGTTTGGTAAATGAGTAGATGCCTAAACTAGGCCTGGACCAGACGAAGACGAGTAGCAGTAAAAACCGACGTTAATACCATTGCAATGAGAACTCATTGATGAAGAGCCTCAACACTGTTAAGAACACGAAATAACTTTGATGCAACATAGACCGACATTGCACCCACAAAGAATGAACAAAGAACCAGAGATGTATCCGAGATAACAAAAATAAACATAACCTCACGAATTCCAAAGCAACAACTAGAAACATCCGAAATGATATCAGAGTGCTCGATCACCCAAGCATGGAGACCGTCCTTCACCCCTGCCACCGTCACCCCGCGCCATAATGCATTAACACCACGATAAATCGACAAGACTGGTGAATAAATCGCACAGGAGTCTTGAGTCCCGAGACCACCAACCTCATTTAAATCTGCAAACGTCACCCCGCCGCCGGGGCCTGGGGCACACAGCCCCAGGCCAACGTTACTGCGTACGGATCAAACCACAACCACGTAAAATGAACTTTTAAAAAAGAAAAAAATACAAATAAATATAAACTTTAACAAAAACTTTGCAATTTCATATCCGCGATTTTTGCCACCCCAACTAATACCACCCGACTCAAAACTATATATCGGGGACATAATAATGACAAATGACATTGCATGGAGACATAGTATGGCAACCTTATGGGTCACTTTCGACTCCTAAATAATGGCAAGCTAGAGAAGGTGAGAGCGATAAGGGAGAACATGGTGCTAGCTATGATGATGCCCAAAGATGCCTTAATGTAAGTTACGAAGATTGATTTTATTAATCTGTCTGATATAAAAAATAAAATTGGTAACATAATAATTTATAAATTTTATTATTTTTATTTGAAAATTTTCAAAAAATCATATCCTTCATTGATAATAAAATATAAATACCAAATTCTTAAATTTCAAAATATATATGTTATATATTAAAAAAAAATAAAAATAAACGCAACTCGTTCAAACATTATTTTTAAAACCAAAAGTCAAATACTACGTCAAGTTTTGAAATAGAATTTTGGGCTTTAGAAGAGGAAGGAACCTATATAGCAAGCAAGAGGGAGGGAAGAAGGGAGATGATAGTTGCAGCGTAAACATGGCGGGGGCGTGTGCACCCATGGTGGTGTTGGACAATGGGGGAGGATACTGCAAAGCAGGATTCGCGGGTAACAAAAATCCTTCGGTGGTTGTCCCCAACTGCATGGGGCGACCCCAATCCACGAAGAAATGGGTGATAGCAGACCAGCTCCAGCAGTGTGATGACATAGCAGCTATTACCCTGCGCCGCCCCTTTGACAGGGGTTACCTCATAAATCCCGACCTGCAGAAAGAGATTTGGGACCGAATCTTCAAACACCTCCTCAAAATTCGCCCCTCGGACTCTTCGGGCTTACTCCTGGTGGAGCCTCTCTTCAATCTGCCCTCCATTCAGAGGGCCACGGACGAGCTCGTCTTCGAAGATCTAGGGTTCCAATCCCTCTACGTCGCAGATTCTCCCTCGTTGGTTCATTTATACGAGGCGAGCAGGTCGCCTATCAGCCTGTTAGCTCGCACACAGTGCAGCCTCGTGGTGGATTGCGGGTTTTCCTTCACGCACGCGGCTCCCGTGTACCAGAACTTCACTATTAATTACGGGGTTAAAAGAATCGACCTCGGAGGAAAGGCTCTCACTAATTATTTCAAGGAGCTAGTTTCCTACCGGGCTGTTAATATGATGGACGAGACTTTCATCATGGACGATGTGAAGGAAAAGCTCTGCTTCGTTTCCCTCGATGTTGCTCGCGACCTCGAAGTGGCCAGGTACCCTTCTTTACTCTCTTAGTTTTTTAACCGGTCGTGTAAGATGTTTTGAGTTCTCTTTCCCCACTTTGGATGGAGCAATTCTATTATGCAAGTTATAAGAACGATGACAAAACTGATAATGGGTGTCTTGCGGAAAGCTCCACTTTGGTATTTTTGGTGAGGATCCATATCTATGTGTGAGTGGCTTCGAGTTCTCCATATTGCCAATAAAAACAACATTTTGCCAGCTTCGAAGAAAATTCTTTCAATCTGTGACCCTGAAAATTCCCTTGAAAGTTTTTATCGTTCACAATCTTTAAATAAATAAGTGTATTAAGTGCCAGAGCACAAATACAGATAGCTAACCCTAAAATAAATTACAGAGGAAGAAATGAACCTTAAACTTAATAGCTAAGCCCAATTCAATCAAGATTTAACACTATACTGAGAAACGATAGTCTGGTTCGGCACATTATAACCCCAATACCATGTTGTATACCGGTTAACATCGTGATGATCATCAGTGATTGATAGAATATGTACACTTCTTCATATTACTCCAGATTTCTAGTCCTGAACATGATGTGTGAATTGGTTCCAAGTCATAACGAAACTGTATGGTCCGTCACAGTCTAAATTTTCAATTCCAGACAGGATGTCCAAATGGTACATAAATAATGGTTTTTACGCTACAACTTCCTCACATGATGTTCAATTCTGTTATATCTTTTTATCACATGACAATTCGAAAACAAATTCCTCCTGTTAACATGGTTTTATCGTTAGAACAAACCCATTACTCAAGGGGTTCCAAATACAAGGACCTCTTTGGTGTGTACGAGTTTTCTGCATCGATTAATTGCAGGGTATCCACAATTTTCTACAACGAAATTCTTTGCATCTTCCGTGATTTATATTTGTAGTGCAGTTTAGCTAGAATTGTTTCAACATTCTGTCATCTTCCATATCTGCGAGAATACCATATATGGCTTTCTTTTTTAAATGATTCTCCCTATCGCAAACAAGAATTTCACAGCTGACTTTATTGTGGTTTTTACTTTATTTGGATCATAATTTTTCAAGATTTTGTCTATCTTGTTAGACTTATATTGTGTTTGTATTTTCTATGGAAGAGCAAAATACAGTTCGTTCAAGACTTCAAGTGTTTTCTTTGTGGGAGAGTATATGAAAGTATTTATTGACCATCAATAATAGGGCATTGGAAATGTGGAGTTAAGACTCATTGAAGCATCGGTATCTTGTCATTGCTAAAGGATACAATATAAATTCATGCATTTGTCGCCATTGTTCAGACTCCAGAGTCCTATATAACCACAGAAACCTCACTGTTGCAACTTGCAATTTATCTTCAACCATTAAATGTCTTTTATCTTTATCACTTTATTCGACGACTCAATACTTGAGAACGATATTCAGTTTACTGGATAGTCATGTTATTGATGTTCTCCCAATATCTATATTTTCCCTTCCCAATCAGTCCCATTTTAATTCATTTTTCTATTCAATACCTATATGTGAACTAAAACCTGAATGTTAATGAAGAACTTACCAAGTTTAAATCTTATACAACTTACTCTTTGTTCTGTCCTTAATTCCATTAAACTGTTGCAGCTCGTCATGCAACCATTGTTCAAACTGTGTTTCTTGACATATGTGGTCCTACCCTCTCTAATATTTTGTTCATCATGTACCAACTAACAGTGATATGTACTAAGCTATGTAAATTTATTTCCATCCTGTGCCATGATGGAAATTGGTACAAAATATTATGATCTAGCAACATTTGTGCAGATATGCCAATGTTTGTCAATCTATTATCAGAGGTATTTTTAGATGTGAAATAAAGATTAACACTTAAAACAGAGACAAGAAATAATGTACCTCTGCTGTTGTTGGGATCTGAACTTCGATATCATTGATAGATCTTTGCAAATTTCTCTGCAACAGAAGAATCTGAAAATTTAATCTCGTTTATGATCAAATCATGCATGCTTTTTATGAAGAAATTATATATGTGATGCTGCATTACAATGTCATTAGCTCTTCTGTTTCGAATTGATAAATACAACTGTTTTATTTTTTTACATGTGCTTGCTTTTATGGAATCTGCTGTCATTCTAGGCAGAAGCAGAGGTTGAAAACCTGAAGGATTTATAGCAACCGATCTTTTTTATTTTGGATAGATGCATGGTAAAAAGTTATTTTATTTTGGACTATTATGAATTTATATTGAAACCAAAACCAACCTTAATTTAGCTGACATGGTTTTGTGTGTGAACAACCTTTTGATTACTGGTAATGCACACCTGTGCAAATCACTAAAAAATACCTAGATTTGACGTACACATGGGATAATCTAAACTGGTTAAAGAATTCTAACAATGTACTTCTGTAAGTAACTTAAACTGGTTAAAGAATCATAATAATGTGTTTCTGTAAGTGTTTGCTTAATCCATAGGCTTGGTCAAATGGTTCTGGTTTCCACATATCAAGTTACTTCCTTATCAGATTCAGAACAATGAAAATACCTTTTGTGAAAAAACATACTAACCAGCCAGATGGACTGTTCCAATTGGAATGACATTTTCTACTAAAAAGCAAATTCTGTTTATGAGCAGTTTATAGATTTCAAATGTTTAAGTCTTATACCAACAGTAATTGACGTGATCCTATCTATGTGTCATCACCAGCACCACTTGGATATATAGCATGATCCACATGGATTAGGGGAGGAGATGGTCAAGGTTTGAGTTGGGTTGACGGAGGAAGATGATCTCTTGGATTATGGAGAGGATCCTAGTGATTTGTCAATCTTTAGATTCAATGAGGAAAGCTGTGCCATTGGAATAAGGACAAAAACCTTTTTTGCCCTTGTTAACATCCTTCAATGGCATGTTTTAGAAGCTTGGATAGGGACAAAGTTGACTCTCAGAGGGACAAGGTGATGGAACCTAGTAGTACTAGGGTCCCTTAGTCATGTAATTTGAGGTTTCCTAACTTAATGAAAGGGCATTTTTCGTACGTGGATGACAAGTGTGAGTGTTGTTAGCTCAAGTACCACCAATGAAGAAATATGTCAAGGCAAGACTGGCACATTTAGGCCATGATAATACGGTTCTTTCCTTCTAGGTAGCCATTCGAACCTCATTCCTTACAATCGGTTTGAAGTTGGTTGACATGCAAATGGTGATTCATCTCTAGGGTTATATAAGCCCAATTTTGGTGTACTAGTAGACTAAGTCACTAGAATCAGCGATTTTTCGCCTTGAAAATCGAAAATCGTTGATTTTTTTAGGACGCCAAATTTGAACGAATAAATTCGGCCATTTTTAAGTGGATTTCGAATTGTAATGTACAACGGCTTTTAAGGCTAGTAAATTCGCCACAAATTCGGGCGAATATTTGAAAAAACGTCAAAAATCGTTTTCGGGGATCATTTTTCCCCCCTCGTGGCCCGCGGATAACCCTAATGTCGTTTTTCCCCCTTCGCGCCCTGCAGGTAACCCTATTGTTGTTTCCCCCCCTTCGCAGCCGCCGTTGTTCATACTTCATTGTTCATTCCTCACAATTGAAGATTGAACCCGCCGATTCCTCAGTGAAGTTACTGCGGCCTTTGTTCTGTGACTCAACGTTCCACCGTTCCACGGACCACACTGTGCAGTGTGTAGAGCAAAGTCCAGATCACATAGGGTCGACGCTTACAGACTCCAGACGGGTCGAACTCTATACTCCAGTGCAGCGTGAACTGTGGTAGATTAACAGTGAGAGTGAGATTGCTGCAGATTGCATACTCCCGCGGGCCAATAAAATAATAATATGTTATTATAATTTATGTCAATACTAAGATTATATTAAAACCATAACTAATATTAACACTATGATTATTAGAACTGATATTAATATTATCATAACTAGAAAATGCTAATTACTAATACTAAAAATTTCATGTATATATATATATAATTTTTTTTTTAGTCTCGAATTTAATGGCGAATTTTATCACAAAAAATTTTATTACCGAATTTTTTATGAATTTCAAAGTCGTCGAACTCGAACACAAATTCGAACCAGGTGACTTAGCTAGTAGATGTTGTGCAAGGGTTAGTGGTTTCCATTGATTCAAAGGCATACAAATTGGAAGTTCCTCTCCAAACCATGATAGGAAGATCTAATTCTCAAAGAGTAGGTTGGAAGACCTAGTTTTGCTTGTGGGTAGTTGTCTATTAAGTCTCAAGAGGTAGGAGGAAATGCATTAAGGGTTGAGAAGGTTTAGTTGGTGGTGGGGATAGATGTCATGTCGAGTCAAATAAAGCATTGGATAAATATAATCATTGGCTATAAGTTATAAGTTTTTTTGTGAGGGTTATGGAAGAAAGAACACTCGAGGATTGGATCGACAAAGATTGGGCGACTTGTTGGGATGTATGCTTGTATTTCATATTTTATCCAAAGGTTAGACGACCTTTGTTTTAAAAATTAGGGAAGATGCTGGAAAGGTCCAAAGGGGGTGTTGGTTATGGGGTTCATCTCTATCAATTCTCAAACAATGGTCCCCATGCTTTGAATTGAGGGCAAAAAACATAACGACACGTCCAATTTGGGTGCATTTGCTAGCCTTACCTTTGGAGCTATTGAATGAGCATTTGTTGAAACAAATTAGTGATTGTTTTGGAGTATTTTTGGGTTATGATAAAGACTCAAAACATTTGATGGTGAGAATAGTACCTTGTATTCTTGTTGAGATGGACTTAGGGCATGGGCTCCTTGACAGAGTTGAAATTGTTATAGGCTCTTGGAATTATACCCATATATTAGATGATGTTAAGTTGGCTTTTTGTTGTAAATTTTTGTCATCAATATGGGCACTTGAATATCTAGTGCTCGGTTGGGAAATCTTTTATCTGTCGAGGGAAGCAATGTTAGTTTTTCAGAAATTTCAATTTGATATAGGATCTTAACTGAGAGAATAACATGTACAGCATATCTACAACATATTAATCATGGACACAATAATGCAAGCACACAAGAGAGACAAAGTTTCATTGGGGAAAACCAAGAAGGTGAAAAACCCCGCAACTTCCTCAGAGATAGATAGAGCAATGATACAACCAAAGTACAACCAAAGTACGAGAGATAGTCTTCTCCTAGCAGATGATTCTCTTGATTCTCCTCCTAACAAGTGCGCCACTTTCTGAGAGAGATAGAAGTGAGTAGTGAAGTGATCAAATAGAGATCTCCCGATCTCTATTTATACTTGTCCTGTCCTGCCCAATAAACTAATGGGGCCGACTTGTCTAGCTTAGCCTAATAACCCATGGTTAACTTAATCCGGGCTGACCCCACACTTGGTGGTCTAATAACCCATTTACCTACATGACTCATACAGGGCCGACCCCACCAAGGTGGTCTAATAACCCATTTACCTACATGACTCATACAGGGCCGACCCCACCAAGGTGGTCTAATAACCCATCAAGTATAAGTTACGACACTTACAATATAAATGACGACACTTCCGTATAGAGGAATAATAACATCTCTATAGGAATACAAGCACTTCCGTATAGAGGAATAATAACATCTCTATAGGAATACAATACACATGGGTAAAATACATTCCAAAGTTACATATACATCAACACTCCCTCTTAACTAGGAAGGTATTTCTCGACACAGATCTACTAGCACAAGTCTTCTTCTTTGGATCATCGTCATCGAATCATCGTCCTCGAATCATCGTCATCGTCATCGCTGCTGCTATCTCAATCACTCTCTGAATCTACTTGTCATAGGAAGTTCTACAGAACCAGTCCTTTTTCATACTAGATGTAGGCCCACCACCTGTAGGTCTTCATCATCACTGGCCATACTGTGGAATACTCAGGACTTATTATGTGCGTCACAAACCCTCGTAAGAGCATCCCAGGACTTATTACGGGCACACAGACCAACCTATCGGATCTCCCAGGTCTTTCATGTGACCTCTACGACAAACCCTCAAAAGAGTATCCCAACACTTATTACGGGCACACAGCCCAACCTATTGGATCTCCCAGGTCTTACATGTAGCCCACCACAAACCCTCGAAAGAGCATCCCAGGACTTATTACGTGCATCACAAACCCCCGTAAGAGCATCCCAGGACTGATTACGGGCACACAGCCCAACCTATTGGATCTCCCAGGTCTTATATGTGACCCTCATCACAAACCCTCGAAAGAGCATCCCAGGACTTATTACGGGTACACAGCCCAACCTATCGGATCTCCCAGGTCTTACATGTGATCTCCACTACAAACCCTCGAAAGAGCATCCCAGGACTTATTACGGGCACACAACCCAACCTATCGGATCTCCCAGGTCTTACATGTAGTCACCACTAGAAACCCTCGAAAGAGCACCCCAGGACTTATTATGGGCACACAGCCCAACCTATCGGATCTCCCAGGTCTTAGATGTAGCCCACCACAAACCCTCGAAAGAGCATCCCAGGACTTATTACGGGCACATAGCCCAACCTATCGGATCTCCCAGGTCTTACATGTGCCCAAGCATCACAAACCCTTGAAAGAGCATCCCAGGACTTTATTACGGGCACACAGCCCAACCTATCGGATCTCCCAGGTCTTACATGTGATCCACAGTGCCAGTCCTTTTTCATACTGGATGTGACCTAGAACAAATCTAGGATTTCCATTGCACAACCTGTCCACGGCCACAGAGTATCATCCTGATACTCACCATACATCATCCTGATGTACACATGATCATCCTGATCATCATCACTGCATCGTCCTGATACTCATCACACATGATCATCCTGATCATACAATGCATCCACCTTATGCATACACAGTATCTGCCTGATACTTATCATAATACTTGATCTACTTGATCATACAATGCATCCATTTGATGCATACACAGTATCTGCCTGATACATATCATAATACATAATCTACCTGATCATACAATGCATCCACCTGATGCATACACAGTATCTGCTTGATACATATCATGATACATGATCTACCTGATCATACAATGCATCCACCGGAAGATCAAATAACTTAGACAGTAGCTTCCTCAGCCATACTGCCTCACAACTAGCCGAACAAGCTGCAACATACTTTGCTTCGGCTGTACTCAGTGCTACGCAGGACTGCTTCCTGCTAAACCAAGAGATCACACCTGATCCCATACTGAAGTAGCACTCAGATGTGTTCTTCCTATCTATAGAACTGCCTTCCCAATCTGAATCAACATAATCCTGCAGGTTAAACTTTTGATTCGCATCATACTTGAGCCCATAATCAATTGTACCCTCAGGTACCTCAGAATATGCTTTACGGCAACCAGGTGAACACCTCTAGGATCCGTCAGGAACTGGCTCAATGTGTTCACCGCAAAGCAAATATCTGGTCTCGTGTTCGTCAGGTACATCAAGGACTCAATCATTTGACGATACATTGTGACATCAACCAGATCAAATGAAGCATCACACAGAAGCTTCAGGTTCGATGTGATAGGTGTGGCCATGGCCTTGTAGTCCATCATCTCGAACCTCTTCAGGATCTTCCCTTGTCCAAGGAAGATTCCATCTGTACTCTACCACACCTCCATGCCTAGAAAATAGTGCATCATCTCCAAGTTCTTCATCTCGAACTCGGCAGCAAGCTTCCGCTGCGTGTTGGCAATCAATCTATCCTCACCTGTAACAAACAGGTCATCCACATACAAAAGTAGTATCACTGGGCTTCCTTCCTCAACCTTGTAGTAAAGGTTGGAATTCACTTTACTCTTGGTAAAGCCCAAACTGGATATAAAGCCATCTATCCTGCCATACTAGGTCTTGGTTGCCTGTCTCAAACCATACAGGGATTTCTTCAGTTTGCACACATGTGACTCTCGGTCACGTGTCTCAAACCCGAGTTGGTGCTCCACATACACTTCCTCTTCGACTACACCATTCAAGAAAGCTGTCTTGACATCCATTTGGTGTATCTTCCATTTCATCACTGCAGCCAGAGTGAGTACTGATCTGATGGAAGTGTGCCTAGCTATAGGTGTAGAAGTCTCTTCATACTCAATCCCTCCTTCTGGGAGAAGCCACAAGCTACAAGACCTCGCTTTGTATTTCTCCATGCTACCATTTGCAGTATGCTTGATCTTATAGATCCATTTGGAAGTCACAACAGACTTCCCTTCAGGTCTTGGGACTGCATCCCAAACATCATTCGTCATGATCGACTGCTACTCCTCGATCATGGCATTCTTCCAGAATCCTGGGAACTTCAATATATTCAATATATTCAATATCTTCAATAGATAACTTTGTTGCTGAAACAAATGTTGTAGTCCTTCTTTTGTAGGTGCTCGTATACTATCTTTCCTACAAAACAAGTTAAATTGCATGATTAGAAACTTCTCATAGTTTTTAGAACAAATTTTTACACATAAAGAAATATGTCATACAGTCATGCAATTATTTTAGCCAATGCTTCAATACAACATTCATCCATATCCTGTAACTTTCTAGATGCCTTCCAATCTCTACTAGAACATTGTTAAGAGTTTGCACTACTCCCAACATGTCAGCAAAGAGGTTTCATTCTAGATAAGTAGCAATGGAATGTTGTACAGTGCCATAGGCCACTTACCCATTACATGCATATTAGTAGTATGCTGTTCATTAATGCAATTATTCTAATATGCCAAAATACACAGCCTAATTCTAGGACCATCAGTATATACATCATTGAACAGTATTATTTAAACAATCAAATATGCATGAAATGATAATTCAAATACTTATCTTTGTTTGTTTGTTGGGTTGACTCCCTCTCAGTCTTTGCTTCCTTTCTACAACTCCATTTTGATGTGGATTGTAAGAAGTGGTCGACTCCCTCTGAATATCTGCATCCTTGCAGAAACTACTGGAGTGTGCTCCCTCTTGATCTTTGCTTCCTGGATTACTTGTCTTTGAACTTATATCCATCCTCGATCACTATGCATACTTACTAGTATCATCATTGTGTTATCCTCGAGATCTTATACATACATTCATTAGTATAATCTTAATACTATAAAAAACAGTAATCTTAAACATGTATGGTCAAGATCATTTCATACACAGATAATAAACATTAGTATTCAAGGTTTCAGGGAATACTTCTTTTACTCATGCATATTCTTTATTTGACCAAAAGACTTTACTGGTTAGTCATATCATCAATCAATGTAAGAGACATAATATGCATAAATCTATGATTACTAACTTTAATGAATAATCATTATCAATCATGCCATGTATACTTACATAAGAGATTCTAACACAAGGTAGGATTCTAACTTGATATAGGAAAAACATACCTGGATTAATATGTTAGCTGGTTATTGTCTAACATACCCACATGATGTCTTCTTGTTCTCTTAAGTGACTTGTGCTAGTAACTTGCATATCTCATAGGTTAACCATTATAGAACCAAGTTATACATACCTCGTAAGTAGATCTTCTATGTGATCCATGGCAATGGATGAACCTTTGTCTTCATGTCACCATGGTCATATGTTCTTGAACTAGAACATGATTTGTCTTTCTTGATGTACCTTTCATATTAGCGGACAACATCAACCTCATACAACACCACAATGCATTAGTACAATCATAAGTGTCAAAACCCTAATTAATGAATATCTTCTATTGTGCATTCATAATTTTATTAAGTTGATACGACAAGTCTAAAGTTAATCAAGATTGTACTAATCATGAACAGATCTCGAAACATACCTGGATAAGTCATACTTGTCGAGATTGCTTGTAATCTTCTTTAGCCTCATCTTTCTCTGAAACTGGAACTTTTTCACTTATGCAGGTGACCAATCCATTTTCTTCTAGGATTAACGCAATCCACTTGATTTGCAAAAACTGGATCTGGAGCTCGATTAGGGTTTGTCAGGGAAACCCCAAAAATTCAAACTTCTGAAAGGATAAAAAGATGCGCCTTGATGAGCTGATCAACCTGGTATACTTAGAATTTGAAAACTGCAAAGTTTCACCCCTCAAAATTGCCTTTGAAACTTCTGGATCTTCTGGACAGGATCTCGAATTAGGGTTTGATAAAGCCCACCCTTTTGCCCAACCAAAAGGTTCGATCCAAAGCTCTAAACTTCGATTTTTCTGAGGAGCTTCCAGTCGTGGTCATAGACTTAAAAAATTCCAACTTTTGCAGAAGCCATAATTTTCCACTTTTTCGATCAAAGTCCCAAACTAGGGTTTGATCAAGCCCGACCTTTTACCCAACCAAAAAATTTGATCTTGGTCTCTAAATTTTGATTTTGATGAGTAGCATTTAGCCATGGTCTTCGATTACAAAAATACTAATTTTCTCCGAAACCCTAATTCCCGGAGCCATGAATGAACGTGCTCAAAATCCAATTCTGTTTTGACAGAAATATGGATCTGATTGTTTCTGGTGTAACTCCGAAATTACGAATCCACGGGGTTTGAAAATTCTACCTGTGGTAGCCCGACCTGTCATCTTTCCAACCCCACAGGTCTGACCTCAATTGGATTCTCTGAGAGAGAGTTATGCCAAGCGTCGCAACGTGACTTGTTTATGGGATAAAACAGGAGAGCGAACTTGTATGGAGTGCCACGTGTCACTGGTTCACTTTCGGCCTCTGAACCTTCGGCCTGTGAAAGTACAGTCCGTTCCCTACCTGTCACTTTTTACGAAATTTCATTTGGAGCTTCCTAGCCCAAGTTATGACCTTTTTTTCCTAGGTCACCTGTTTATGACTCAGATCTGGAAGAGGCAGAAACCCTAGATTGTACAGATCATAAAACACAAAGTACAACGAATTAGAAGTTGCCCTTTGGACACAAGGTACATGGGGATCTGATTTTCGACCTGTAAAAGTTTCAAATCCGAAAACTTCGCCAAAATGGATTTATAGCGAAAGTCCTACGATGAATGGTTTTTGCTATATCAAGCCCTAGCATCGCAAGTGCAACAAGTGCCATACATGCCATACCATGCCTTCTTTCAGGCTAGCTCTGATACCATGTTAGTTTTTCAGAAATTTCAATTTGATCTAGGATCTTAACTGAGAGAATAACATGTACAGCATATCTACAGCATATCAATCATGGACACAATAATGCAAACACACAAGAGACATAGACTTTCACCAGGGAAAACCAAGAAGGTGAAAAACCCCGCAACTTCCTCAGAGATAGATAGAGCAATGATACAACCAAAGTACGAGAGATAGTCTTCTCCTAGCAGATGATTCTCCTCCTCACAAGTGCGCCACTTTCTGAGAGAGATAGAAGTGAGTAGTGAAGTGATCAAATAGAGATCTCTCAATCTCTATTTATACTTGTCCTGTCTTGCCCAATAAACTAATGGGGCCGACTTGTCTAGCTTAGCCTAATAACCCATGGTTAACTTAATCCAAGCCGACCCCACACTTGGTGGTCTAATAACCCATTTACTCACATGACTCATACAGGGCCGACCCCATCAAGGTGGTCTAATAACCCATCAAGTATAAGTTACGACACTTACAATATAAATGACGACACTTCCGTATAGAGGAATAATAACATCTCTATAGGAATACAAACATTTCCGTATAGAGGAATAATAGCATCTCTATAGGAATACAATACACATGGGTAAAATACATTCTGAAGTTACATATACATCAACAAACAATCTGGTCCTATAGTCGCAGGGGAGATGATTATGATGAAAACAAAGCTCAAGTCGTAGAAGGTGGGGTTGGGGATTAAGAGTTTTGAATTTGTGCTTTAAATAAGTATAGGGCATTAAATCAATGAAGGATTTTCACCCATTAAGGTCATTTATGCTGGCTCTCCCAAAAAGAATAGAATAGAAATAGAGGCATAAGTCTTGATGCAAGGTGAAGGCGTGGTAAATTACTTTGTGCCTTCTCCTTTGATCCTTGGTAAGTGCCATTATCCCACACCCACCAGTCCTCTTTACTTGTCGTTAGTAGATAATCATGGCCAAAAAGTTATCTTTGTTGAAGTAACTTCGGTCATAGTTTGGGAAGAGTTGGAGAAAAGCCCTTAGTTATTTCTCTATCTCCTTGATTTGTGTAGTTTAGAGGGTGACCTAGCCCATGTGAACATTTCTCTTAATATTGAGGGGAGGAAGGTTACTCCTTGTCAAATTCTAGGAGGTTTCATGCCCTATCTCAATAGAATACTGTGATGCATAAGGAAGAGGTGGATGGCCTTAGGAGGAATACCAAGCAGGTAGGGTTTACCAAAAGTAGCTTCATTCTTCCTTTTGATATGTACTTGTTTCCAATCTAGGTCTAGCTTCCTTCCAAATGATTGTAATGTTGATTTTTGACAAGTATTCAAAGGGTCCAAGAAGGTAGGGGTAGGCCCTAACCTAAAGAAAACCTTCATATCCCACTCAAGGTCTTCCAAAACCTCTAATGACAAAGATTGTTTTGGAGAAGTGGCTAGGGCCATGCGACTATGCGATGGTCATTTTGGTTCATAGTCACTTATTCTTGGGAGGAAATCAATGTTGAAATTGGCATAGAAGAGCACAGGGTGTGAAATCAGGAGTGGGAAACAACTTCTATTATTGGGGCCCTTAGTTGGCATGATCCCTAAGAGTGGTAAGTAATGCTTGCTATTTCCATCAATATTAGGGAATTGGCTCCTCCAAGAAGTAACTAGCCCTAAAACATTTCCTCAAGTTACAAAAGCCCAACATTCTTATGGTTTAGGAAAGTATGCTTGATAGTGAGAGATTCAAAAGTTTTATTTCTTACCTCTTGACAAATTGGTAGTTTGTAGCATTAGTCTTGGATGGCTACAAAATGATCAAAAGGAATATTGGGATACCTTCTTTACTTAGGACTATCTAAAGCAACAATACAATATTGTCGTGGTGATCTTAATTTTGTCACTTGTAGATATGAAATTTGGGGAGAAGTGGCTTTGATGTACCCCCTAGTAGATTATTTCCTCCATAACATTGAAGTCTTTAGATCATGTGATGTTGAACTTGTAAAGTTTCCTCCACCTTGGAGTAATCTTAGAGCAGGAAATTAGGGTATTGTTATCACATATATAGTAGCCGGGCTACTATACATTATTTTTCTGATTCCAGTACACTATTAAGCCAGTTCCCTTGCATTGAGATGCTGAGATGAGCATCTACTATGGATCATTATCAGATTTTGGACAACAGTTTTATTCCCCATGCCATGACTGAGTTTCAGGACACTCAGAGAGATGACTGATGTAGCTATTTAGCCATTTATACAGAGCAGTCAATAGTGCCTAGAGTTGCAACAGCAATTTCAGAGGATAGATGATGGTTCAGATGATGATCTTTCAGGTAGATGACTCAGTAGGTATATTATGGTGTTGTGGTTATATTGCTTTTATCTCCATTCTTGTAGCATGTCTTAGCATTTGGTATCATGGTCTGGCGATCATATAGATATGTGGACCTGGTTGTACTTATATATATCTTACTTGTCCCTACTCAGACTTAGAAGTTCTCGGCCTATACTCATTGCTTTTACCCTCCCTAGGGAGAATAGAGGTGGTCATTCCCGCCATACTTTGGCTTGCTAGTGTTGGTTTCATTATTCACTGTCTTCATCCATCCATGACTTACCCAGTTTGTTCATTACCTTGACTTACTACTTGACTAGTGGCATGGAGGACCTTTCCCCACTGTAGCCTCTATATTGGATAAGCTTCCCTGCTTATTGTGTCTCGGCTCTAAGTTGGTGACAAAACTTACGTATGGTGAGTTGGATTTCCTTATGAATTCCCCCTAGTCACTAAAGATGTTGTTGGCTAAACCTGAAACTTTTAGTGCTGCCATGAATACAAAATATGGAAATGAAATGTTGTATCTTGTATGAAAAGCCCATTCATGCAATGTGTTTCTCAACACACATGAATGAAAGGCAAGCCAAATGAAAATGGCTATGAAATATCAAATGTTATATCTTTTGTGAAATGTAAATACCTAGGTAAACAAGCTGTCTGTGACACACCTAGAAGTGCTCAGGTAAACAAGTGCCTTAAAAACACACCTGCAGCAAGAAGCCTAAATAAATGTAAATCTATGCAATGTGTTTGTAAACGCACATAGATCAAAGGCTATGGAAACTCTAGGCCCAAAAAGCAATGGAACTTAAACTCTATATCAAAAAGATTGCTGACCTCATTTGTATTATGGATTGCGCACATCTATGAAAGGTGAATAAACACTCTTTGAACAACTTATCCATTTGTGAGACACCGCCATTCCCCGTTTTATTGCTTGTCCACTATATGCTATGGTGTGTATTCCCTTTTCCTTTTCTAAAGTGTCACAGTGTTAAGTCAGTAAGTCATCCTTTGACCTAGCCACTTATTTCTTAGCGTTCACCCTTCACTAGCAAATTGATCACAACTATGAAGTGAGTATGACCTTGAAAGTCTTGTCTGAGTAATAAATAATAATTATGACTTATTATATTTGGATTTAGATCGCTAGTAATGATAACTTCTTGTTATAATTGCTAATTAAATGGATTGTAAAGCATGTTTTAACCTTGGACACCTTGCAGCAGTTTGATGACAGTTTGAGTTATATTTTGGTCATGTTGACTTGGTCAAACCCAGTTTGACCAAAAGTCAACCACAGGACATGAGGTGGCAGACCTCAGATGTTACAAATAGATGATATATGGTCCGGTACATGTCACCATGGTGGGCTTATGTAGTGTTTTTAGGTTTATGATGATGATTTGTGCTTTTTAGCACTTTTACAGGTTATTATTATTTGGTCTGTCGGATATGATGAACATTTATTTTTGACCATGCAGAGGTCTATATGGTGTATGAGTACACACTTTAGATGGATTTGGACCTTCTGAGTCCAATGATACAGTCTGTTTTTAGTTCCGAGCAGTTACAGTGATGTTTGAGCCTCAGTTGCCTATCCTAGTGCAGTTTTGGCTTGTTAGAGGCCTTGTCAGAGCAGTGATGAGATTTATTTGGTTCACCTAGGGCGCTGTGCATGGAGGGGGTGGTCCAACCACTTGTTATTACCATATTACCCCCCTCCTAGACTCATTGGTGAGCTCACCTTGACAACGCAAGCACTCCAGGAGGCAGTTTGGGTAGTTTCACACTTCCCAAGGCAGTCTAGAAATGGTAAAAATGGCTACAGAGGAATTCAATTTGGGCTACTGAGACAAGGTTATGGCATGGGATGATCAGTGATGATGAGTGGGATGTCTTCCACACCTTCTCCAGCAGTTTCAGCTTCATTGGGACCCACATCCATCACTTATGGCACTTTTTGATGATTTCTGGAGCCTCCCAAGGCTTATGACTTTCCCAGAGAGGCACGATTTGGTGTCTATCATGATTATTTTTGGATATTGTGCCATGGGGATTGACCAAGGGTGTTAGAAATTACCCCTTGGACCCACCATGAGCTATTTTTTATATTTTATCATTATGATTTGGTGGGATCCCCTCTCCTAGGGTGAGTTTGTCCACTTATTGTTATATTTTATTATTGATCCATGTATTGTATTGTTGAACTCATCTCAACCATTGATTAGATCTTTTGATCTTTTAATCTTAGCCACTCATTCAAAAAGTGGTTAGGATTGTAGCTTCTCTCCGTTCTATTTAAAGGAGAGAGCTTGTCATTGTAAAGGGGACTCTTGGCTCTGGATTATTGGAATAGAGAATTATTATTGCATCTATCTATTGTGTTGTGGTGAATTCTTTGGGAGTTCGTTCTTTGATTCTTCCTTTGCACTGGGTTCTTGGAGATTTTGTCTTGCAATATTTTTGTACCATGTTTTTGCATCTATAGTGGAGGCCGAATTCATTTGAGGAGGACGTATTGGCAGGGGAGGACCCTCCCTACTTCTTCTTTGGGTTTGTTCATTGGTAATTGGGAGTATTACTATCCCAGGACCTTCTATTACATGTTATCGTTGCATTTCGCTTGTATTTCCTCCATACTTGATCTGGTTGATTGAATTGATTTTCCTTGGTTTGACAAGTAGAGGAGGTCGCACTTGTGGGCTAGGGCATCATTTCGGCAAGCAAATTCAACAATTTCTCATTTGATCTCTGCGGGAGTCTTCCTCAACAACAAGGCATCTCATTCCAACACTCAGGTATGATCTCAAGGTAATTTCTCTTTCCATGATCTATCCATTTGTCCAAATGCTTCAAACCCTCATAATTTCAAAACCCTCATTTTACATTTTCTCAGATCTAGAAAGATCCACTTGGCTTTTGGGTATAAAATTTAAAACCCACCTCTATAGTATCCACGACGATTCGGATCTATAGTTTGGTGTGGATTGGCCCTCATTTGACCAATTTCCCAAGGCAAAGAAGCTTCTCCAAGGGAGGTCGCACTTCCTTGGAGAGGTGAGTTTGCTAGGATCTAGCACCTGGGTAGGTGAGATCCCACTTGATCCTTCATCTACACATTCAATAACCTACCCCTAGTGTGTCACTTCAGTGATTTTGACCTTGTGGGCCCCATTCCTCATTTTGAGGGTTGAGCCCCACTTGGGTCACTTTGTGATACACTTCAATCTCAGATCTACTGAGATCTAGCCATTGGATGAGCCTAATTTTCAAGATCCACCTACCTCAACACCTCAACATTCTTGATCTACAATTTGGTGGACATCCGACTCCATTTGGCCCACTTCCCAAGGCACTGATCTTTCTCCTAGCTAATTCGACTTTATTGGACTGTTGAGTTTGCATTTGGTTTGATCCTTGTTTTGGTTGCTTGAACCCCTTGACATTGTCATATCAATCAATCAAGCTCACTTTTGGTACTGGTTAGCCCCAATTCAGTCCTTAACTACCCTGCATTGGACACGAATCCCAACGCAGTGGATTTTCTCACAATTGACTAGTACCCTGATTCTGGATCTTATTCTAAACCTCGTAAGGCACTTTGTTGATGCCCCGAAGATCGCAGCATCAAGCAGAAAGGGATTCTCCCCGGTAGACTATCCCAATTAGATTGTCCACCGTTTGGTATGGGGAATCCGTTCGGTTAGCGGTTCCGACAGTCGTTAGGTTTGGAGATTTGCTTCAATTACACCGGTTATGGCCCGATCCACCGTTCTTTTTGATTTTATGGTTTAAAATGATATGCAAGTGCCTAAGCTAACTTAGTCTAAATGCAGAACTCGAAACAAATCTGTGTTTAAAACCGAAATAAACCTAAACTATCCCTGCAAGGAGCGAAATTATAAGTATGAGTAATGTGCTGGAAAAAGTATCTAAAGATCAACAGACAACCATTAAATCATAAAGATATATCTACAGCAAGAAGGCAAAAGATATTATAAGATAGCTTTCAATCCACATATAACGCATTCCATTACTTATGTAGGAGAAAATTTATTTGCACAAGAAACAATAAGATCATTCAATACAGAGAAATAATTCAAGACAGTAAAGAAAGATCTCACTGTAGAATATGAAAGTTATGAGAATAATCCAGCATGTATCCAACATCCATTTCCATGCAAAAGACGTCCTCTCGAGGCTCTTATTAGGCAAATTTCATTTTCTTGAAGCAAGTGCAAGATAGCTCGTACAAGTTAAGAAAATTCTTTTCCCTGCCAAAAGTCCCTTACACTATTCCCTAAGCTTCTATTTATATCTTTACAAAATGCCTCTTGGGCTGCCACTTGGCTCTTTACACGTCCTCTACAGACTTTTCCTCTTAATAAACAAAACGTGGCCCTTTTCTTAAAACAGAAAATTTTTCAAAATAGAAAAGGATAGCTGTCTAGTGATTCTACGCTTTAAGCCTAGGGAGACCAAATAAAGAAAAAGGAACAATGCCTTAGGATCAGCGTGTTCACCCTTGGGAAGGCGCTCCTGCTGGGAGAGAGGTGCTTGGACTGGCTGCTACTGCTGCTGCTGCTTTCTTTTCCTCCTCTGCTATGTAACTGAACCAGATACCAGTGTCTCTGATAACCACATTTGCTGGGGAAGGGAGCAAGATCTTCTGGGAAGTCACATGTTTACCAAGTTCTGCTTCAACACCATGAATTTTTGCAACTGCTGCTTGGTGGATTTATTTAAGCAAATGACTGTATACTGATGACAGCCCAATATAGTGATGGAGATCATCAGTGGCTAGGACATCAATCTTCTTTACATATTTTATTTGAATGCCTAGCTCTTCCTTCAGGTCTGATAAACGTTGCTCTTTGCTTGGAAACTCATCGAGGGACTGAGGAAAACTCATCATGCACTTATCATGTACTTCATGGATCTTTTGATACAAGCTATTACTTTTATCCATTGTTCCCTGGATCTTAGCCATTAGCTTAAGGCCACAGTTCCTGCAGAATTCCATAAGGGCTACATCTTCTTTAAAATCATCTACCGACTTGAATGGGAGATGCTTGGGGAAATCAACCTTCCCTTCTCTCCATTCCATCTGGCTCAGGATGTTTGCTTTAACCCGAGTATATTTTCCCTTAAGCCTATTGGCCTCTGCATTGGCTTCTTTTAATCTAACCATCATGGCTTTGAGCCTGCACACTTCCTCAGTAATCAGCTCCTGTGTGGCGTGCATTTGTCTCAGAATGTCACAGGACAGCTCATGAAAGGGAGACATATCTATTGCTCTGCTTTCTGCCTGCTCTAATTGATCAACCATTGCTTGCTTATCTGCTTGCAGATGAGAAACTCTAGCTTCAGAATCGTTCTTTTCTGTTTCTAGAACCATCATCTGGATTGCAGTTGCTCATTTTCTTCTTCTAAATGGCGATACTTATCTGACAATTCCTTGTGATCAATAGACAGGCGATTATATTTATTCACTACAAGATCCTTGTAAGCTTGCTCATTAGCCACAGTATGTTGCAACATGCGAGCTCTCCTCTTTGTTGACTCAAATTCTCTAACCATATTGACCACATTGTCCTTTGTTGCTTTTGTTGCTGACACAGCGGCGGATGCCATGGCTATAGGAGCCTTATTTGTATTTTGCATCACCGTGGTCTCCCGCCGGGTAACAATATCTTCTTGGAAAAGTCTCTTTATCCTCTCTTCCGATTTCAAGACTACCGCCTTCCTCTTCTTATTATACACAAATTCATCCCATCGGGACACTGTATGATCTTCTGATGGGGTGTAAGGGACGATTGGGAGGTCTATTACATGTACTTCTGTCTCTATGGGTGGGGTCTGTACTACTTGACATGTGTCTGTTTCCACATTTTGGGTGCCGGGGACACCTGCTTGAGTTGTGTCTGTTTCCACATTTTGGGTGCCAGGGACACCTGCTTGAGATGTGTCTGTTTCCATATCTTGGGTGCCTGAGCCACCTGCCTGGGCATATTCATTGGTCTTAAGTTCTTCCTCCGCCTTTTGTTCCTCTTCAGTTTTATGCCTTCTTTCTTCTTCTTCAGCTTGCTGCTGATTTTCACTTTCCTCCCTCTGCTCTCGATCTTCTGCTTCCTTCTGCAACCTTGCTTCTTCAGCTTCTTTCTGCAACCTTGCATCTTCTGCTTCTTGTTGCAGCCTTGCTTCTTCAGCTTCTTTCTGCAATCTTGCTTCCTCTTTCAATCTTTGCTCTTCACGGGCTAGGGCCTCAGCTGCTTCTCTCTTTCTGTAGACTGGCTTTTCGGGCTGGGGCAGAGGTAGAGCTTGCTCCACTGCCTTGACGACAAATCTGCAACTCAGTCATGTTGCTGATGCCTCTGAACACTTCTTTCTCTGCATCATAGTAATGAGCATATTCAAAATGAGCATAAACTTCCTTGCAATGTTCGGCAACCTTGCTCCGCCTATCATTTCTATGGAAGATCATTTCACCGAAGTGGAAAGCTTTCAGCTCTTGAACCTATTCCTCAGCTGATGCAACCCCTGAGAATTTGTAGGCTCCTATGCAGAAGGGCAAAGGAGGGAAAGAAGCCTTATGTTGCTTGTTAAGCACCCCTCCTATTCCATCAAGGAAAATTTGCCTGACTGCTTCCTTGAGGACTACATAATCAGTAGCGTATTTTGGCAAAATGTATGGCGCTTTGGTACCTCCAAACATCCTGATGTAGGTGCCCTGTTCTGAGAAATAAAAATCGCCATAGTTTTCCAGGACCTCCATGGCATTTTCTGATAGACAATTGGGCTATTCCTTGAACATCTGCTCATATAAAGGCATGATGAACTCTTCGCAGATGAGCTTATAGTTTGCTCTGTAATTTTGAGCCCACATTATTTTATAAGCAGTGTAGACTGGGGTGTTGGCTTTATCCCATGTGCAACCTAGCCTAGGGAAAGAGAGCTTGGCCAAGATGCAATCAATGAGATAGGAAGACATGTAAAATTCTGACTTTTTTAAGGCCAGACCTTCTCTTGCAATGGCCACTGTGGATGCCAAACTGTCCGAAAGGATAGTAGCCCAATCAAACACAGTTCCTTTGAATGCTATGAAGTGGATGATGGGGGCCCACTGTATCCTATATACAGTGCCATCGGGCATGCCGAAAATTCTGCATAACATCGGGGCGATTAACCTAAAAGGAGGTCTTAGGCTCTGAACATCATATTCATCATTATTTCTCTTCCTCAGGTCTTTGCCCGTGACCAATAATTTTTTGGCCGTCTTAGTATTATTCATCTTACCCAACCATTCATCACTTAGAGCTTGTTGGGGACGTGAGAATTTGTAGGCTGCTGCAATATACGCTGGATGGAATGAAGCGAAAGGCTCTCCCTTGCTGTCATGCAGCACTCTTGTCTCTGGGTTGGCATGTTCCAGTATCCACCCGATCACTTCAGAGCATGGGAACAATTCAGGGCGGGTAGAAGCCTTAGCTATGCCGGAAGTTCTGATGTTGAGGTAGATTTGTTCTTCTTCCAATAATACATCTGGGATATCTTGGTCCCTGATCATCCGGTAAACATCTCCCCAACGGACCTCGGGAGGAACGCCGGTGGTACACTTAGTGTCTTGGAAAATAGTTTCAGTCCTTAGTTGAACTGGCCCTGGTTCCATCACTTTAGTTTTCTTTCTACCACCTTTTGGCATCGTGGCTTATCCCTGCTAGCAACCAAATGTTAATCATTATAAAAATTTGCAACATGTTATGAGAGTGTAGAAGGACAATTTTAACATGCTAATGAGAAATATAGACAAAATTATAAAGCTGCATGCTGGGGAAGCAAAATAGATCATTTCAGAAAACGAAATATGGTCCTCAGACTTTATTATTCTAGGGAGACAATGCCTAGTCAGGAACTTTTGGAATGCTTTCGAAAAGGTAAGCATATGATGTGGAAAAAACCTACTTCCTTCCTAGTCCTTAGAGACAGGGTGCCCTTCATCGTAGCACTTCTAATGGTCAATGGTGGGTTGGCCTGGAGTGAAAAAAATCCTATGAATAAACAATGAAAACAAGGAACTGTTTTCTACAGTCATTAACTGAGCCAAGTAGGTGAGTGATTGAGTATCTCAACCGATCGCTACTGTCATTAATAATACTTGCGAAACGGACTGCAGCCGGTATGAAGTTTGAATCTGGGTAGGAAAACGATCGGAACGCGGCCAGTAAAAAAAAAAAACTCGGTTGGTCATGGCTACGGCTTTCAGTTGGTAGGAATGAGAAACCTATGGGGCCACGACGGCCGTAAAAACAAAAACGACCTATGCTACCAATGCCTATCGGCCACGTTATGAAACGGGAAAACCCAAAAAGTAACTCGACGTGAAGATGAGACAAAGATGACGGTTAAAAGCCTACCTGGAGACGAGATGGTGGTGGAGTGAGGTGGACGCGGTCGTGGATGCGTTGAGCTGGAGCAAGCCGACGCGGTCTTCCCAATGGCGTTCTTTGAACAATAAACTAATAATGGGATCAACGAAACCCCACCGCCCTTATATAAAGTTAGACACGTGCGGCATTTAAACGGGTAGGTGGTGTCATTAAAACAGGGTTTTAATGCTCGTACGGTGCGGTCTTTTCAAGTCGACTTGGCATTTAACGTGACCGTCGGTTGCGGGGCGGATTCACAAGTTTCGTCCGCAGCTGCGGCCGGAACTCAGGAGTTCCTCCCGAAAGCGGGAAACTTTATTTCGGAAAAGAGGCAAAAACAATACTTCGCAGTGGCGGAACAAGATGGCGAATCGTTTCGGTGTTTCGGGAGCATTTTGTGAGTTCTTCCGAAATACACTCTCTCGGAAGCTTAACGTGGTTGGCTTTGCCGAGTCGTCCCGAAGTTTCGGAAAGACTCAGAAAGTCCTTCCGCAATTTACGAAATAACTTTGTTCAAGTTTTTTATTGACAACTTACTACGACAACATTTGGTGAAAGCTTCCGCAATTTCGGGAGATAATCTGAAGCTCCTCCGCAGTTTCGGGAGAGAATCTGAAGTTCCTCCGCAGTTTCGGGAGAGAATCTGAAGTTCCTCCGTAGTTTCGGGAGAGAATCTCAAGTTCCTCCGCAGTTTCGGGCGAGTTCGTTGAGTTCTTCCGCAGTTTCGAGAGAGAAACTTGAGCTTCTTCTGCAGTTTCAGAAGAGAATTTAAAGTTCTTCCAAAAAAACGCCAAGTGTTTTCGTTGTTTCAGTGAGTAACTTTAAGTCTTTCCGCGGTGTTGGGAGAGAATCTTGAGTTCTTCCGCAATTTCGGAAGAGAATTTTAAGTTTCTTCCGCAGTTTCAGGAGAGAATTTTAAGTTTCTTCCGCAGTTTCGAGAGAGCTCGTTGAGTTCTTCCCCAGTTTCGGGAGAGAATTGTAAGTTCCTTCCGCATTTTCGGGAGAGAATCGTGAATTTTGACTTAGAAGAAAAACTTCAATTTTTAAAGCAGATTCCTCAGTTGAAACAAAAACTAAGTAAAAAGGAGAATTAACTTCTTTTAGGCAGTCTTTCTAGTAAAATGCAAAGGAGGGGCCCCAATATGTACAAAATTTGGGGGGGATGTTGCTGCAACAACACACTTGCTTAAACATGTTGGACCAAATCTACATTGTCTAAACCCCTTGATCCAACCTATTACTCACATTGTGACTTCATTCATAGATCTAGAGTTTACCTTACACCTTACGTACTTCATCGTCATTTGAATTGATCTGGTGTCTTGGTCTGATCTCTCCTGTCGGGAGTAGATCTGGGTCCCCTTCTTTGTTGTCTTGGGCTAGATAACATATAGTGAAGATTGCCTCGATTGGCGTGACAACCATCCATTGGGAGTCGAGGCTATCTTGGTTGTACCTCTTTGGTTGCCCATCCCTTCTGCCATCCATCTTGGATCCATCTCTAGGGGCACCTACAAGTTTGGTGATAACAGGTATCTCCAAAAGGCTCTATAGATTTTTAGTTTTTGAGCAGTTGTTATCGGATTCATATAGAATTAGGGCTTGGGATGGTCTGGGTTTTTTTTTTCACCATGCCCCAATATTTCTTCAAGTGTAAAAGGACGAGAATAAACCAATTGGCGTCTTTAAATTCAATCTAATTTGTCTTGAAGATGAAGCTTTGTGAAAATTGTTAAGGAGGGAGAAATGGAGGCACTTCTCTCCATCAAGTTTGGAAACGCCAAGTTTTCAATTTGTAGTGAATCTAAAATGAGTTAATAAAGAAACATTACCTCGGGCCAAGGCAAAATATTCTTCATTGGAGGAACAATTGGTGGATGTGGAGGCCAAGATTTCTTCTTTTGTTTGGTCAGAATATTGAGGGTGTGTTCTTGGAAGAGGAAAAGGAGTAGCTCGAATAATTGGAGGAAAATAAAAGGAAACTATTGGATTGGGAGGACTCTCAGTGGAGGATGAAGAATTGAGCTTTGTGGTTAGCCCAAGGGGACATGAACACTAAGTTTTTTCAAAATTATGCTAAATAGAGGAAAAATAACAACACCATTTGGGAATCACAGAGAGAGGATGGTAGTTCAGTGCAAAGGTTCAAGGATATAGATGAATTGGGGGTTCTCATTTTAAAAATATCTATCAAGATCTGGATAGGGATAACATAACCAATATTGTAAAGAGAGCTTCATACTTCCCTAGGTTTATCAAAGAAGACATGAATGGGGACCTAATGGTTGAGCTTTCAAAGGAGCTAAAAGTTGTGTTTCAATCTTTTCAAATGGACAAGAGTCTTATGCTTGATGGATGGTCTATTGTTTTTTATTTTGGGGTTCTATGGTTGTATTGAAGAGGACTTGTTAAAAGTAATGGAGGAATCAAGGGTTTCGGGCAAGATTCTGGGCTCTATTTGTTAGCAAAATTGCCATTGATGTCAAAGGAAAATACCATGGGTGGGTTTCCAAAACCTTGGTCTTATTAGTAAAAAAAGAAGGAAATTAGTTATTTACTTAATGGTCTCTTATATGTAACACCATGGAAAATACCATGGGTGGGTTTTCAAAACCATGGGCTTATTAGTAAAAAAGAGGGAAATTAATTATTTACTTAAAAAGTTAAAGGGTAACGTCTCTTTTCATATAGACACAACTCTTTATGAAGGGTCTTCAATAGATATATATATTCAAGAATATTTGAAGCGAAAGTGTGTGAGTAGAAAAGCGATACCATTCTAAGAGGAACCTCTCAAGAAGAAGTATGTATGTGTGAAGAAGGTGCAAGAGAGAACAGTGATGGAAATATGAACAATTATTCAAAAGTCTTATTCAAGGAAGCAAGAATCGTAATTAAGGGGTTGGTGCCTACGCTGCTTGGAATCGACTCCCCCCCCCCTCGAATCGATACCAAATCGCGCTTCGGACGGAATCGATGAGGGATCGATTTTGGAATCGGGATTCCTCATCGATTCCGTCCGGAATCGATTTGGCAATTTGCGAATTGGTGGAAAAAAAAACAATCCCAGCCATTTGGTAATTCGACCCAGAATTGTAGCTTCCGGGTCAATCTTGAATCGAACCCGCATCGAACCCTAAATCGATTCCGAGATCAATTCCGCGGACAGGGCGGATTTTTGGAATTTTTTTTGGTGGGATAGGTCACTTTGGGCTAGTAAAGGGTGAATGAGTCCATTTGGACTCATTCCATTACTCATTTGCTTGATTGGGAAGAGTTTGAGCTTGGAGTGAGTTTGCTAGTTGTTTGAGAGCTTTGAGCATTGAGTGGGAGATTGAAGGGGAGAGCTTGCAAGGGAGATTGAAGCTTCCATAGAGACATTCAACCACCATTGAAGAGCTAAAAGGTAGGCTCTAAAAACTCATCTTTGTTTGTTTTTGCAATTTTTTTTCACTATGTTAAAAAATGGAAAACTTGCAATGTTCTCTTCTCCTACTCTTTCCAATTGCTTCTTCTCCATCATTCTATTGCAGGGAACAAGTGACTCTCATCTTGAATCAAGAAACATGATGGGTATGTGGTTTTGGTTTTTCATTCCACTTCTTCTCATTATGATGGTGTTGGGAAGTAGATGTGGTGGTGGTAGTGATGAGGGGGAAGAGGTAGAGAGTGATGCATACCAAGGAGAAGAGGAGGAAGGGGAAGAGGGTGATGATGATGAGGATGAGGGTGATGTGGGGCAAAAACAAAAAGACACAACACCTTTGTGGAAGTATGTGACAAGGCAAGGGGGAGGGAGAGGGGGTGGAACCACAAAGTTTGGATGCCCCCATTGTGGGAAAACATACACAGGTTCATATACCCGGGTGAGAAAGCATTTGTGTGGGGTTATGCCATGCGATGTAGGTAAGTCTCATGGAGTCAAAACTTGTGACAAAGTGGGAGCTAAAGAGAGAAGCAAATACAAGATGGAAGAAGAGGCCGCTCAAAACAACTCCAAGAGATCGAGGGTTGATTCTAAATCCCCACAGAGAATGTTTGGTAGTGGAGCTGCTGTTGGATCAACATTGGCTCGATCGGAAGCCTCATCTCCCCATGGAGTCTCGCCTATACGAAGAACATTATCCGATTTCCTTGACCAAGGTTGTAGAGATGATGTGGATTCAAAAGTTTTTAGGTTTCTCTATGCATGTGGTGTGCCATTCAATGTTCTCCGCTCACCCTATTGGCATGAAATGGTACAAGCCATCAATGGTGGCCCTCAAGGATACAGAAGCCCTAGGTATGACAAAGCTAGAACCGTGGGACTTGACAGGGAAAGAGCCAAAATCAATAGTGCTCTTGGAAAGTTCACAAATGATTGGTCCAACTATGGGGTATCCATTGTATCTGATGGGTGGACAAATGTTAAAGACAAGCCGTTGATAAATATTCTTGGCGTTTCTGCTAGCGGTGCGGTCTTCCTTTCAGCCCATGACTACTCAGATCGCTACAAGACCGCTATTAATATTGCACAACCTTTACTTAAAACCATTCAGGAGATTGGGCCATACAATGTCATTCAAGTCATCACTGATAATGCTGCTAATTGTAAGGCAGCAGGAGCAATCATTATGGATAACTATCCCAACATATTTTGGTCAGGGTGTTTGGTTCACACATTGAACCTTTTGATGCGTGATATTGTTAAGATGAACGACAATAATTACCGATGGATTGGTGCCTTGTACAAGAGAGGTAAGAAAATGATCAAATTTATTACCAATCATAGCATGGCCCACCACATTTTTCACAATCACTCTAAGTTGGAGCTATTGAAGATTGCAAAGACTAGATTTGCTAGCTACTACCTCACCTGCAGGAGGCTTTTGAAGGTAAGAGAGGCATTGGCTAGTATGGTCTCAAGTGATCCATGGCAGGAATTGAAAGACAGAGTTGCAAGTGCATCAGATAGAAGTGACTTTCAGGAGGTGGAGAACACCGTTCTTGAAGGTCATTTTTGGTCACAGGTTAGGTATGTTCTGCAATTCACCAAGACAGTTTATAACATGATTCGTATTGCAGATACAGATCAGCCGGTGATTGGGGAGGTATATGAGCAGATGGATAGCATGCTTGGTCAAATCAAAGACATTGTTGAGCAAAGAGATGACGTCTTGTATGACCATATTCATAAACTTGTGGTCAAAAGGTGGGATAATCGAAATGTTCCACTCCATGCCCTTGCATATGTCCTCACCCCAAAATACTATTCTCCAATTTGGTTGGCCCAACTTGCACCTAGGGGTGGAGTCAGGAAAAAACCCCACACAGATCCAGAGGTTGCTGCTGGGTATATGCTTGCATTAGAGAAGTTGGTCCCTGATGAGGAAGAGTGTGCTCAAGTACGAAGTGAATTGAGCATATACATAACTGAGCATGGACGCTTTGGTTCCCTGTTTGCAACCAAAGATCGAGACAGATTGGATCCTATCCATTGGTGGAACATGCATGGCTCTGGAGCCACATATTTGCATAAATTGGCGCTGAGGGTGCTATCACAGGTTGTTAATAGCTCTTCTGCAGAGAGGTGTTGGAGCACCTACAACTTCATCCACAGTGTAAAGAGAAACAGTTTGAATGTAGATCGCGCAGCAAGCTTGGTTTATGTGCACTACAACTTGAGGTTGTTGTCCCATTATTGTGAGGCGGCCAAGAATGATAGAAAATATTTGACTTGGGACAACAAATCTAGAGGAGGCTAATGTGGAGGATGGAGCCATAGCATTAGAGCGCTTGGAGGCTGAACTATTGGGTGATCATGATGATCCAATTCAGACTACCCATACAGAGATGCCACCCCCAAGCAGAATCAACTTTCCGGATGCAGGAGTTTTGCCTTTAGCTTCACAACGTCCAATTTCAGCCCGCGGGGGCCATTCATCCTCTTCTCATGTTCCACGATCACCTCCACCAGCACCTATTCCACCTAGAACACAAGAAAAGAAATTGGAAGTTACTGGTGGCAAGCGGAAAGCTTAGTAGATTCATAGTACTTTGTAGTTTGTATTTCATTTTCATGTTTATTTTGGTGGTTCGCCTATTTTGTAAACATTATGGCCTAGTTTGATGGCAAATATTATATGTTGAAATTTGAAGGTTGATGTTATTGATGATTGATGATTGATGATTTGATGATGATCATTTAATGATAATGTTATAAGTTATAGCTCCTAGAATCTAGAAGACGAGATGATTAATGTTATATCAATGTGTACTAAATGGTTATATGAATATCTAGATTCTATGTTTTGATGTTTTCTATAGCTAATTTGGCATAGTACACGTTTTTTTTAATTTATATGCATCAAAATATATTAAAATATATATTATATAAAAAACGCTCTCGAAATGGAAGCTTTTGAAAATTTCGCTTTTCGCTCCCACTCCCGCTCCCCGCTCCCTGCTTTGCTCCTGCTCCCAACAGCGTTGGTTGGTGCTACTCAAACAAAGAGATTGGTGTCTCTTGCTAAGTTGGTGCTTAGCAGTGGGGATTGGTGTCCCAGTAGGTTGGTGCTTGTGAAGATCCGTAACAGTAGGTTGGCGCCTGCGGATATTTGTAACAGTAGGTTGGTGCCAACGAAGATCCGTAACAGTAGGTTGGTGCCTATAAGGATTTGTATCAATGGGGATTGGTGTCTCCAGTAGGTTGGTGCATAGGAATATTTGTAACAATAGGTTGATGCCTACGAAGAATTATAAAGAGAAGTTTTTTGTGGTTTTCTTTTAAAAGAGTTTCCACGTAAATCTTGTGTTCCATGTTTTGTAATTGATAGATCTTATGTGTGATTGTTTTATTATGGTAATTGAATTTAAATAAGTAAAAAGGTTGTCTCATATTTATTCACCTCCCCCTCTCAATATAAGTGTGTGTTCAACAATTGGTATCAGAGCCAGGTTCCTTTAGAAACATTCTAATTGCTGGAAGGTAGATATCGAAAGCACACATGGCCGATCAAGAAGGTTTCTCCACAAACAAAGCTCCATTGTTTGACGGAACAAACTATGCATTCTAGGGCATAAGGATGTGAACATATCTAATGGCTCTCAGGTTTGATATTTGGGAATCAATCGTGTTTGGTTATACAACACCAATAACTCCACCAACAGGTGCAGTTGGGAAGAAGCCTAGTGAAAATAATGCAAAATCCATAAATGCCATCTTGTGTGGTCTAACAGAATCCGAGTTTGTCAAGGTGATGCATTTTGAATTAGTAAAAGAATTTGGGACAAGCTTCAAAATATCTATGAAGGCGATGACAAGGTTAAGAAGGAAAAACTCCAAACTCATAGAGGACATTTTGAGAGTCTGAAAATGAAAGACAAAGAAAATGTTGCAGCCTGTTATCCATTAAATTGCACTTAGTGGTTTCTGAGTGAACCGTTGAAGACTTGAACAATCTAATTGTTCATCATCAGTGTTCCGAGATCCATCAGGCCAAGTTTTGGTCCCTTTTTTTAATAATTGCATGTTCATACCCCCTTGGGGGATTTTGTAAAAATGTGCTAGCATGACTGTCTATGTAAAGAGTTTGGCTTCCTAGGACTTAGACATCAAATGTGAACATTCCATGGTGTTTTTTTCCCTTGTCAATTATGCACTGCTGAATAAGCGATGTATAATCGACGAGTTTTTCACCCGCTCCTCCAAAGCTGGAATGTCGTCTTGGTGCTTAGGCCTTAGAAGGTTATTAAAGCTCAAGTGTCAATATTTATGAGCATGCTAGACATTATTGAGTCATTATGGACATGCACTAGGTCTCCTAGGATTTTCGTTTAGTTCTGGGAAAATATTTTTTTCCCGTAAAACAGGCTTTTTTTTAATATTTTAATTAAAAAATCCCAAAATGTAATAAAACTGTGGTTAGGAGGCCAATTTGGCCATAGGGGCGCTCGTTTTCTAACTCAGAGCACCCACTTTACTCCTAGACCCACTTTCCTAAGTGTTTAAGTGATTTATTTTTCACTTAAATTACTTTTGCTCAAAAAGGTCAAAAAGTGAGTGAAAAAATAGAAAAATAATAAAGTTATGAGGAAAATCAGATTCCTAAATTAGGGAATTTGATCCCACTGAAGAGGGAGGTGAGTGGGCAATCACATCCCATAAACATCTCAATCAAATCAGCCTTGAATCAAGGCTTATGTTATGGCCCATTCATCTCCTCAATTTGAGAAATGCACCCCTCTTGCTCTCTCTTACCCTAAGGTGCCCCTCTCCCCATTTTTCTATTTAAGAAGGCATTGGTCTCTCATTTCTCTCATGGTCAGAGAGGACCAAAAGGTTGATAATTCTTGTTCTGTATTTTGTAATATCTTTTGGAATAATAAAGGCTTTGGAGGCAAATCTATGGTGTAGTGCTCTATGTGTGTGGATGCAAATGTCAATGGTTTATGAGGTAATTGTAGCGTAGCTTAATTATTTGATGCATTTGTGGATTTTCAAGGCCTTTAAAGGACTATTACTAGTTGTTAGGATTTATGATTCTAGTTTGATTTCATATATTGCTTATTCATGTCCATGGTATAGAAGTAGTATGTTATTACTAGTTTGTATGCTTACTCGTTTGATTTTCAGGCATGAGAAGCACCGGAATTGACGCTTTGTGCAAGTAGTTTTAGTTGTGCAGGTTGCCTAAGCTCGAATGTGGAGATGATCTAGTTTGACTCTACTGCTCTTCAAGCACTTTCAGGATACAGTCCCTGCGCTCTCCACCAGCAGGCTCCATAGCTCAAAAAATTCCCAGGATTCCAACATTCTTTCTATCTCTCTCTTTTCTTCATTTTAAATTTAAACTTTTCTGGTTACGGTTACTTGCATGCTTAGTTAAATTAGTTTCATTTGAAAGGAATATTTTAAGAAGTTGATTTAAGTTAAGTATGTTACTAGATCTAGGATTTAAAGCTTATTTTTAGTAGATCTAGGTTGCAGAAGTACTTGTGTATAATTCTTATCTTTCAATACTTAATTTTTTATGCTTTTAACGTTCATTTGGGCTCATTTGGTGCATTTCAGGTGGTTGGTTTTACATTTTTATCACCATAACAAGAGGAGGTGTTGCCAGAAAATCGAAGATCTAAAGCCATCCAAGGCTTCCTGGTGCAACACTCTTCTTTCTTCTTCGTTTCTAAAAACCTGTAAGCCTTTGGATCCAGATCTGTAAGGATCAAAGGCAACCACCTTTTTCACTTGTAATATAATAATAATAAGAAGAGCGAGTGGGCTTTCCAAGTGCCCGCACCCCATCCCCTCGGGGGGGATTTGTGTCGCTTCCTTGATGGTTTGTTTTTCTGTATCATTATTTTTTGCTTTAGATTAGTCTCTTTTTTCTTGTTTTGGTTATTTTAATTTTTCTTGCATGGTTTTTGTAAAGTAACGAACACTAACCCGACATTGCTCTACTGAACTACTGAAGAGAGCTTGCTCGATTGGGGAAAAGATACTCTTTGCCGTAGTAATTAGTCTCACATTTCCTTTTTGCATTTTAGTCTCAATTGGAATAAACAATCTGCCCTTCCGTGTATGCTCTTGTCCATCGCAGGTTCACCTTGATCTTTGGGATAACCAAAAGCAGAAGTGTGCACTTTTTAACTTTCCACATGTAATAAACAACTCACCTTCAAGGAAAAAAAATAAACAACTCACCTTAATAAAAACAACTTCCCCAATACATTACGAAAATCTGGTGTATCAGTCTTTGATATTGTGTGGGCAAATTCTTCAAAGGAAGCGGGAACCACTGGATAGTGACCTCGGGATATCGTTAGATTGCACCCTCGATTGGTGTAGTGTTGAACACCTCCTAGAGACTTCGATCCAACTCACATTTCCAAGTGCGAAACCACCTTTGTCATAATCTGGACATATTCCCAGTATCTCACGGTATATCGTGAATCCCCTTCCCCTTAATCCACTCATCATCTTAATAAATTAAAACTGACCAAGTACATTGCAAAACATTTACTATTTTTTCAGCAGCATTCTGTTATTTTGACTCCATTGGCATTGGTACAATTTATTATCATTATTTGCTTTCAGTCAAATATGTTATGAATGCCATATATCTTTTTATGTTGTTGAATACAAATTCCACATTTGCAGTAGCTTGTTTCAGTAATCCATTTCGAAACTCCTAAATAACTTCACATCCACAACTAATAAATAATTGAAAAGCCTTAGAAACTCTTTCATAGGGACTACCCCCCTTGGCTTCGTTAGGAGTTAGCCTAAACGGAGGAGTCAGGATCAGGTGACAGCCCTGACTCGAGACTTGCCCCCAAGGATGCACCCAATGGCTTGAAGATTTTTGCCACGCTAACCCCCTTTTCCCTGAGGTGCGTATCCGGCGGCAACACAGCCTATCTCCTCCGTGTGGATGAAATTGTTAACACCATCAAAGGACTTGATGAAAAGGTTAAAGATTCGATGATTGTACAAAAGGTTTTAAGGTCACTCCCCTTAAAAGGATCTTGATAAATTGACAATGGATGAATTGCATGGGATTCTCACTGCATATGAAACAAGTGTTTTTGTAAATGTAACTTCGGAAGATATTCTTTTGTATATTATTATTGTACTTTTATTGTACCTCCGTCGGAGATGTTTTTCCTCCGTTGGGGAATGTCATTATTGTATTTGGTCATGTAAGAATATCGAGGTGAAACCACCATTGTAAGTCGGGGCAATAGCCCCAAAAGGATAAATGTAAAATGTATTTTTGAGTCTCCCCAGTAGAGGTCGGCCCGGTCAGTTAAGGAAGTTGGCCCCATTGGGGAATTAGGTTAGTCACACATAAAGTATAAATAGAGAGGCACCCTCTCTCATTTGGACATTACTCTCACTCAAGCAAGTTTGCACCAAGGAGGAGAAAAGACAAGTTCGCTGGAGAAGAAAGAAGGAAGTTGCAGAAGTCATCTTATCTTTTGGTTTTCTATCTTGGTTTGATATTGTACTAGTGACGAATCTATTACTGAAGAAGTTTCGGGGTTTTCTCCTTTATGGTTTCTCCGAGGAAATTTCTTTTGTCTTTTGTGTATTGTTGTGCTTGTCTATCTTCCAGTTTAAAGATCTAACATCATTGAATTAAAGTACAAACACTAACATGGTATCGGAGCCACTCTAAAAAGAAGGCACTATGCAGCAACGAAAAACTAGGGCTTCCTATTTCAAGGCCTTCTCTCCACAGATCATCAAGAAAAGAGGGCTAGGCTAACTCGCCTCAAGGAGGCGCATCTTTTGGTGGAAGTAGATTTCAGTTTGGAGAAGTTTCAATTTTGACCCAGTCACTAGCACTGGGAGAAACTAGGGCTTCCTCTTCCGGGCACTTCCCTCCACAGATCAGCTTGAAAAGGAGGTCATTTCAACTCGCGCTAGGAGGGCGCATTTTCCTGTGGAAGCAGAATTCAAAATCGAGAATTTTCATTTCTGGCCCTATTGCTATTACTGGGGGAAAACTAGGGCATTAGCTATTTTGCAATTTTGTCCATAGATTTGAGAAAAGGAGTACATTTCTCAACTCGCCTTGAGGAGGCGCATCTTTCTATCCAAGCAGAAGTTCAAAATTCCAAGTTTGAAAAATTAGGGTTTCTTTGTCAAACCCTAGGTCAGCCAGCTCCAGAACTAGGTTGGGCATCTCAAATTGGTAAGATCTAATTCCTTGCTATTTCCATTTGAGGTTTTCATATCAAAATGACAACTCACACCAAGCTTGAGGATAAGCTTGAAGGAGCTAATAACTTCTGGGCATGGAGGTATAGAATTTCTCTTGTCCTAGAAGAGAATGACTTGGACAAGTATGTCAATGAGGAGGTTCTAGAATTAGAGGGAGAAGAGGCAAACGCAATTCACAAGAAGAACATGATCAAGGCCAAAAGGATCATTGCAGACTCCATCAAAGATCACCTCATCCCTCATGTATCATCCTTGAAGACTCCGAAAAAGATGTTCGATGCCTTGACCAAGCTATATGAAGGAAAGAACACTAACCGCAAGATGACTCTGAGGAACCAACTCAAGAATGTGAAGATTCAACACTCATAAACTATTCAATCTTACTTCACAAGAGTCACTCAGATCAAGGAACAACTTGAAGCAATTGAAGACAATGTTGAAGAAGGAGAGATTGCGATGACTAACTTGAATGGTCTTCCAAGATCATGGGATTCATTTATTCAAGGAATATGCGCCATAAAGAAGCTAATCACATTCAACAAACTATGGGAAGAATGCACCCAAGAAGAAGCTCGATTAGTAGCAAGAGAAGAAAAGATGGGGACTAATGATGACCAAGCCCTAACTGCTCATACCAAGAAGAATCAAAACAACAGGGAGGACCACCATCACAAGAAGTCTAGAAGATCCCATAGGAATCGTGGACCTAGAAGAGACCTTTCCAGTATTAGTTGCTTCACATGTGATGAGAAAGGACATTATTCAAGAAATTGTCCCAGAAACCAAGGATCCATCAGGAGAATCAACAAGAAGAGGCATCATGCACATACTGCAGAAGATGATGAACCCGCAAGTAAAAGATCAAAAGAAGATTCTTCAAGTGATGAAGAATTTGTATTTTAATAAATGAAGGTAACCAGTTACAGGGGTTCATTCAGAAGATTCCACCTCTTAAGGTAAAGCTAGAGATGACTTTCAATAAGGAGTAGGGGAAGCTCCTACAAAGTTGGACTTCGGAAAACAAATAAAGATCAATGCTCTATGGAAGAACCTCTCATCCATTTCAGCATTGGTTAAGATGCAGAAGAAGGGACACACAAAGTCTACTCCAGTACAAAGAACAAGTGATCTACAGTGTAGAATACTAGCTCAACATTTCCGATCATAAGCAAGAAAGGCACATGTCCTCAGAATCAGACGATGTAGAATACACTGTCAGAGACCCCGGTAGTTCCTGCAAGGAAGCAAAGATCAAGAGGGAGTCCACCCAATAACCAAACAAAGATAAGTATTTGAATTGTCATTTTCTGTATTGTCCAGTTGTGTGCATTTTTATATTCCTAGAATCAGGAAGTGTGTTATCCTAAGTAGCCATGGTACCCATACCGAGGGGTCGGGCACGTGTGCTAGTACCGGGTACTTGTACCATCGTACCTGGTACGGGAACGGGTACTCCTGGGAGTACCCAAGAAGTACTCGGTACCTTGCCCAAGTACCTGGTACTTTCCACTGTCCAGTCGGGTACTGGTACTCCAAAAAAGGCAAAGGACCCTGATTTTGGGTGCTTCGGGGGTACTTCTGGCCCATAAATCTTAGCCCGTGGACTTCAAAATCCAAATTATTTTAAAGTTTTGAAGTGAAGAGGGGGTAGGGTATGGTGGGGCCCTCTCCCAAAGATGTCCAAGTGTGCAACCATTTGGTCCAATGACTTCCACAACATGAATAAATGCATTATCTCAATCTGCTATTACACAATTTCTGACTAGCAATAGACATACTTACGTAGTTACATTGTTATAAAATAATAAACCTATAATTTCAGGTTAGTGCAACAAGCTCCTTACACAAGCCAAACTATTCTTCTTACAAATAACTTTCAGCCTTTGAGGCATTTCAAGGCATATGTATCATGATTCATGTCTCACAATTCTTACATTACATATTCAAATTAGATGTATATAGTGATGTTGCATATGCTATCCAGCGGTAGAGTTCTACGATGTATCTTTGTATCCAACCTGTTTCCTTTCACATCGCGCTTGATATACTTCTGGGTTACATGGACTGTGTGTTCCAGTGGGCTATAACGGCCTCCGTGATGCCTTAGCAGAAATTTGAACCATAAATTATGCTGGTCTGCAACCTGCATATCTGCTTCCATGTGCAAGATGAAGTTTGCACGCCTGTTTGTCCAGTCTGTTCTTGGACAAAATTTATCTAACAGGACTTCTGTCCAACCGGACCATTTTTTATTTCTCATATTGCCGGGATCGGCACATATTACTATAGCGGTCTGTTCTCTGCAAAATTGAAGAATCAAATTATAAGATGTCCATGTGAGGTTTTCCTCACCTATATCAACATACCATACAGGGCCATCTTTCTCATCGTTGCAATCAATCCATAGCTCACGACATTTCCGGAGCTTTTCTTGAGCATTCGAAAACCCTTTGAAAGCGGTTTTCTCCCATCTTTCAAGAATATGCAACTTACAGGGATTTATTTGAATTTCTCTAATTAAGGTCAAGCTAAGATATTTTTCAGCTTGATGTCTATCTGCATAATCTAACAATTCTCTCCTTTCAGCTGGAGACAAGCTTTCATCCCCCACGGTTTCATGAAAAGAGCATTCCGTGGCAAACCCCTGACATAGTCAGGTTCAGTACCTTCAGCTGGTGCAGGACTTTTACCTTTATCATCTTTAGAACCAGAACTAGAACCAACTGAAAACATATTTAAACTGATAGCTTTTCCTTCTTCTCGACGCTGCACAATTTCACGAGTAAGCATATCAGCCAAACAATTTAGGTAACTTGGTTTATACACTATATCATAATCAAAATTAGATAACCAGATAAACCATTTTAATATCCTGCTACTGTTTTCTGCCATTAAATTCTCATTCTTGAAGATTCCAGGCATGATCTTCAAATCTGTGCGGATAACAAATCTGACAGGTTTTAAAAACAGGATAAAATGTTGTACTGTCTTTTTGACAGCAAGAATTTCCTTGTGACTGCTGGGATAATTCAATTCTGCGGCTTTAAAGGAACCAGAAGCATAACCACAAATATTTTCCCTTCCATCTAACTCTTCCAACAGAACACCACCCCAAGTAGTGTTAGATGCATCTGTTTCAATAATCAATTTACCCGTTCCCTGAGGCAAATGAAGAGCAGGAAGATCTTTTACTCTGGCTTTTATTTTCTGAACAACCAAAGTCATTTCTTCAGACCATACAGCTGGCTTTTTCTTCAATCTCTACTGCAAGCAATGAATATCAAAGGCTTGACCTCTATAGAATGGTCTGATGTAATTTAGGCTTCCAAGAAACCTTTGCAACTGAGTCTTATCAAGAATTTTATCTGGAAAATGTTCAAACGACTGGAGAACATGCTGCTGCAGAACAACTTGACCAGATTTAATACGAAAACCAAGAAAATCCATCTCATTTTTTCCAACTTCCATTTTTGATGCAGATAAGACTAAACCATGTTTAAAAACAAGCTCATAAAATCTCTGAAGGCGTTTCACATGATCTTGAAGATTTTTAGAGCAAATGAGAATATCATCAATAAAAACTAACAACCAGGGAATATCCCGAAAGATATCTTCCATCCGCTTTTGGAATTCAGATGGAGCATTGTTTATTCCGAAGGGCATAACCTTCCACTGGTATTGACCATGAGGCACTACAAAAGTTGTTTTAAATCGATCTTTTGCCTCAATACCAATCTGATAAAAACCAGATTTTAAATCAAACTTGCTGAAAACTGTGCAGCCTGTAATTTTCTGCAGTAAGCTTGATTTATTAGGTAGTGGGTACCGAACTTTTTGAAGTACAGCATTCAAGGGCTTATAATTTACCACTAACCTGGGTTTTCCTCTTTTCTGCTCAGAGTGCTTATTCACAACAAAGGCTCTACAAGCCCAAGGGCTTTTGGATGGTTCTATCAAACCTTTGCTTAACAATTCTTGAATCTCTTTTGAGCAGAATTCCTTTTCTGAAGGACTCATCAATCTAGTAGATGCTTTCATTGGCTTGATTTTCTGCAATGGATCAAATGGTAGAGAAACAAAATATTTCTCTCTAGTCCAGAAAGCATTTGGACTCTCAGAACAACAGTTTTTGATCAATTTCTCTTTGATCGCAGCAACAGCTTTATCGCCATGCATTTCTGCATAGGCTAAGCATCTTTCCATTTTGTTCAAAGAATTGACTGACTTGACCTGACCTGACTCAATTGGGATAGGTTTACATTTATGTACATGATTAAAACTTAAAGGGACTGACACAACTTTTCTCGAGACTGTACATGAGAAAAGCATTTGCTTAGTATCTATGGAGAATGGACTGACTTTCTGTAAAAACTTGGAACCAAGGACACAGTCTTCTTTTATAACATCTAACCTAAATAAAGATAACTGACTATAGACTCTAGACAATTGAACAGGGAAGTCTTTAACTTTACCAGACAATACTACTGGTGAATCCTCAATTGCAGAACCAAATTCACTTGTCCTTTTCCCAATAAAATTGAGGAATAGCATTACCTTTGGCAAGATTAAATTGACATCCAGAATCAATCATACAATAGCATTACCTTTGGCAAGGTTAAATTGACATCCAGAATCAATCATACACTGTACACTACTGTCTCTAAACTCAGCAGGACAAAATTTAATTGTTATAAACATCTTTGGACCAGACAGAGCACCAAGGAGATGAGGACATTGAGACTGAGGAGATTGTGGAGGAGTGGATGACGGGGATTCTTCTTTAGACTCAGGGTTGAAACAAGCTCTCTCAATCTGCTTGGAGAGTTCTTCGTCTGAAGACTGATCTTTTTCACTGACAAGAACAGTGATCATGCTTTTTAGTTCTTCTATTTCTTTGAGAAGAAGTTTCAACTTACTTTGTTTTTCTTTGAGTTGCAGCCTAAGAAGTTTTTCTTTGTCCGTTCTATGATTTTGTCTGTCATTATGGCTACCTGGGTAGTCTTGGTAGATTTCAGCAGGGTTATAGTGAATAGTAGGCACAGACAATGCTTTTCCTTTCCCTTTCATCGCTTCAAGCTGCGTTTGTAATCTTTTCTTCTCTTCTCTAAGCTCTGTTCTTTCTCTGTGTCTATATACAGGGATGGTAGACAATTGCAAATCAATATCAGCAATATTCTTTTCAATAGACTGTACAGAAGATTTTGGAAGACGAGAAAACATATACAGGGAAAAGTCAAACTCTGGGCGACTACATCCCCCTAAATGTGCATTAGAATCGGAAGCAGACTCGGATGAGGAAGAGGACGAGGCTGGGGCACAATTAGCTAAAGCTAGGTTATCAGAATCTGTATAGGAAGAATCAGAATCAGAAGAATAATCATTAGGTAAATATACAATTTCTTCGGATGGAGGAGGAGAATCTTTGGTTACTTCATACAAATCCCACCAAGTAGGGTCAAGATTTTTACACAGAGCTGCAAGGCGAGGACGAGACTTTCTTTCATAGATGGCTTGAGGAAGCCAAATCTGAAATCAACTATGATGTTTAGTATTGAAATAATATTTTAGTATTTTGTATTTCATGTTCGAAAATAGGATGTAGTATGACAATGGGCATATATCATGATGATGATTCATATCAATATCAATATGCAATTTGAATTTCAAGCAATGTGCAATGCCAATGTGTGTTGGAGTTTACTGTTTAGTAGTTAATTGCTGAACAATGAACATTGAACAAAGAAAAACTTAATAATAATTATTAATATATAATATAATTTATAAACTTGAAAATTTAATATATATATATATATATATATATATATATATATATATATATATATATATCTACAATACCCCGATGTACCCAAGTATCTTGTTTCAAAAAGTGGCATACCCATACCCGTCCCAGTACCCTAGCAACTTAGGTATTATCCAACAACTAAACAAGATAAGTATTTGAATTGTCATTTTCTGTATTGTCCAGTTGTGTGCATTTTTATATTCCTAGAATCAGGAAGTGTATTATGCATATTAGAGTGATTGCATTGATGAATAGTATACTACTAATATACATGTGATGGGCAAGTGGCCTATGGTATTGTACAACATTCCATTGCTACTTATCTAGAATGAAACCTCTTTGCTGACATGTTGGGAGTAGTGCACGCTCTTAATAATGTTTTGGTAGAGATGGAAGTCATCTAGAAAGTTACCGTATGAATATGAGATATGAATGAATGTTGTGTTGAAGCATTGGCTAAGATAGTTGCATGACTGTGTGACCTATGTCTTTATGCATAAGAATTTGTTCTGAAAATTATGAAATGTTTCTAACCACACAACTAAATTTGACTTGTAGGAAAGTTCGTGTACCATCACCTACAAGGGAATAATATTGAGACTTATTCCGAAGAACAAGTGACAATGGTTTAGCCACAACATTCAAGAAGATTTATGAAGTAAAGCATACTACATATGTACAAAGCAAGCGTTCTCTTAGAAAGAGGAAGTCGACTATGACGAGATGTTGCTCTAGTGCCCAGACACACTTCCTTAGTGGTGGATATTACACTAGATAAATGGTGTAATCGAAGTAGAATTGGATATCGAGCCATCTCTAGAATTCGGGACTCTTTACAGAGAACCACATGTGCATAGATTGAAGAAGGATTTGTACAGGCTAAGAAGGCACCCATGGGATGGCATGATGAGATCAACGATCACCTAGAGTGATGGGACATCAGCCTTTGCTACAAGGTTGAAGATGATAAGCTCTTAGATGGGTGCAAGAGAGAACTTGCAGCAGAGTTCGAGATCTTTGTATCTAGTGACCTAGAGAGATGACGTAGATGGATACATAGAAGATCATCATAAGAGAAGACTACTAGTCACTCAGTGAAGAATATCTCGATGCAGAGAGTACAAGATTCAGAGGGAGCAGGAAAGCTCCGCTTCAGAGGGAGTGACTACAACACAAATGGAGAGACATTATCACTTAGCCTCTATCCGTGGCAAAGGTGTTTGCCCCAGTATCTCAAGGATATGCTCAGAGTGACACCAGATGTCTCCCCTCATGAAGAGGAAGTATATGTGGTACAGTTTGAGACAAGTACCAAGGACATGGTACGGCAGGATGGACAGTTTTCTGATGAGCTTAGTCTTTACCAAAGAGTAAAGCAGATTCCAACCTCTACTTCAAGGTTGAGGGCGGAAGACTAGTAATATTACTGCTATATGTAGATGACCTGTTCTTAACAGGGGAGGATGAGCTCACTATAGAAAGAAAAAGAAGGCTTGTCGCAGAGTTCGAGATGAAGGACCTTGGAATGATGCACTACTTCTTAGGTATGGAGGTGTGGCAGAGTTCAGATGGGATTTTCCTTGGTCAAGGAAAGTATGCAATGGAGATTCTGAAGAGGTTGGGAATGATGGACTGCAAGGCAATGGCCACACCAATGGCATCGAACTTGAAGCTACTGTATGATGCTTCTTCATAGACAGTTGATGCCACGATGTACAAGCAAATGATTAGTTCGTTAATGTACTTGACAAACACGAGACTAGACATATGCTTTGCTCCTGACAGATTTGAGACATGTTCACCCGATTACTGCAAAGCATATATTGAGGTACCTAAAGGGTACAATTGAGTATGGGCTCAAATATGCGACGAATCAGAAGATTAACCTGCATGGTCATGTTGATTCAGATTGGGCAGGCAGTGCCACAGACAGGAAGAGCACTTCGGGATGCTGCTTCAGTTTGGGATCCAGTATGATCTCTTTGTTTAGCAGGATGCAGTCAAGTGTGGCACTGAGTACAGTCGAAGTAAAGTATATTGCAGCCTGTTCAGCTAGTTGTGAGGTAGTATGGCTTCAGAAGCTACTATATCTTTTATGACAACCAAAGTTGTGTAAAGTTGTTTGAAAACCCTGTGTTCCATGACAAGTTGAAGCATATTGAGATCAAGTACCATTATATCCAGTATATGGTGCAGAGAGGAGCAGTGAAGCTCCAGTATGTGGCAATAGACAAGCAGATAGCCGATGTGTTAACCAAGTTGTTAGCCAGAGTGAACTTTGAGTACTTCAGAGAGAAGCTTGGTGTTATCCAGATCAATGTTCCTCGAAAGAGGGAGTGATGTGACAGGTGCGGAAGATGCAGGTGCACCAGGGCTATATCTTACATGGTGGAAGATGCAGGTAGTCCGCAAGGACGTAATTCATCTAGGATGCTCCTGGGTTGTATCCACATGTTTGAAGACACTGGTGGTCCACGGGTCATAAAGCATTTGGGATGCACCTGGGCTGTATCTTACATTGTGGAAGACACAGGTGGTCCTAAAGGACGTAATGCATCTGGGATGCTCCTGAGCTGTATCCACATGTTTGAAGACGCAGGTTGACTGAGAGAGTCGTAATACATCTGGGATGTATCCTCGGGGTGGAAGACGCAGATGTTCCTGGGCTATATCCACTGGGTGGAAGATGTAGGTTGACTAAGAGAGAGACGTAATACATCTGGGGCTATATCCACTGGGTGGAAGACGTAGATGTCCCTGGGCTGTATCCACTGGGTGGAAGATGCAGGTTGTCTGGTGGACATGGTATATGCACCTGTGTTGCTCTCCACATGAGATGATGAGATGATAGTAGGATACACAGGTGATTGTCATGGCAATGTAATATGTGGTCCTGGGATGGCTTGCTTGTATAGATGATGAAGTCCAAAACGAGGGCTAGGCCTACATCCAGCATGAAAAAGGGCTGGCTCTGTAGAACTTCTCATGACGGGTAGATTCGAGAGATTTTACTAGTCAATGATCAACAAGATGAGAATTGTTGCAACAACGATGATGATGATCCATCAATGATGATGATCCAACGATGATGATGATCTAGCGATGTTGACGTTGTCCAGAGATTGTGTCCAGTTGTGATGATGACCGTGTCGAGAGATTACCTTCCTAGTTAAGAAGGAGTGTTGTTGTAAATGTAACTTCGGAAGATATTCTTTTGTATATTATTATAACATTATTATTGTACTTTTATTGTACCTCCGTCGAAGATGTTTTTCCTCCATTCGGGTATGTCATTATTGTATTTGGTTATGTAAGAATATCGAGGTAAAACCTCCATTGTAAGTCAGGGCAATAGTCCCCAAAAGGATAAATGTAAAATGTATTTTTGAGTCTCCCTAGGAGAGGTCGACCTAGTCAGTTAAGGAAGTCGGCCCCATTGGGGAATTAGGTCAGTCACACATAAAGTATAAATAGAGAGGCACCCTCTCTCATTTGGACATCACCCTCACTCAAACATCATCATCACAAAAGGAACCACAAATAGGACAAGCATGAAAAGAAGAAAAACTCTTATAAGCAAAAGAAGAGTCTACTCAAAAGGGGTTAGTGACTCGTCTGAAGAGAGTAGTGAAAGCAATTTCGATAGTGATAAAGAAGAAACTCTTTATGGCAATCGAAACAAAGGTTGATGCTTTGAATATTTAAGACATGGGGGAAGAAATGATGGATTCAGAAGAAGAAGAAAATGTCGAGACAAATGGAGAAGTGGATCTTGAAGAAGAGCTCATTTGTGCCTTGAGTGAAATAAAGAAGCTTAAGAAAAAGAATTTGAAACAAAAGGAGCAACTGCAGGAATATGAAGAGGAGGATCATGATTCAAAAGCGAAAATATCTCAAAGTCTTGAAGAAACAGAAAAGACCATGACCAGCCTAAATATTCAACTAGAAGAGGCAAAAAGGATAGAAGTAGTGAGAAGTCATCTAAAAGAAAAGGAAGAAATCTGTGGATAGTTAGAATCTAAAATTGTTTTGTTAAGAAATGAATTGGAGAAGTCAACTGCTTAGTTGAATAGAAGCTTGAAGTTTGAAAAGAGCACTGAAATCTTAGATGATATCATCAATTGTCAAATCTTAGTTGATATCATCAATTGTCAAAGGTCACCATTCATTAAGACTGGTCTTGGCTATGATAAGAATCATAAGACTCTTAAAGAAAATTCAAACTCTGAGGCTACAAAGCCACCAAAGAAGGTGAATGAAGAAGAACCTAAAGCTATGCTGATGTTCTCAAAAACTCCATAAAAAAGGGAAGGCAACGGGAAGAAGGAGAATGATGTCCTGTAGAAACCTAACCTTCCTCGCAAGGACAACAAGGGCGAATTCATAAGATCTTTTCCACCAAGGTGGCCTCACACAACTCGGTACAAATACTCTTTCTTTGGTTATTGTTTTTCTTGCAATCGCTTTTGTCATAAAGCAATAGATTGTAGAGCATGTAATAATTATGTGTGGAACACAGACATAATTACTTATGGGTTCTTGAATAGAAACTATAATTCATTTGGCCCTTTATTTGATTACAATGTTGTATGTATAAGTGCAACAACTATGGGCACATAACACGTTTTTGTAGAAGTGGCATTGTAGAATCTCCTAGACAAAACATGGAAGAAGATACCCTTGCCAAACAAAAGAAAGGATCCACAAAAGTTAGGAAAATGAAGTAAACGAAGGAAGTAAACAAAGGCAGTGTAACATTTGGAGATAATGCTACCACATTAATAGTTGGAAAAGGTACTCTTAATCTTGGTAGTGGAAAGTCTAAAACAGAGAATGTCTTGTATGTTGAAGGTTTGGAACATAGTCTACTCAGTGTTAGTCAAATGTGTGATCAAGGACACACTGACATTTTTTTCTCAATGATGTGAGATAAGGAAGACATGCTTGAAAATATTAGTGGCAATTGCAATTAGAACTTCAAATAATGTATATATTCTCAATGAAATCAAAGGAGAAAAATGCTATATGGGACAAATAGATGAAAGTTGGTCATGGCATAAAAGAATGGACCATATAACCTTTGATAATCTAGTGAAAATCAGCACTAAACAAGCAGTGAGAGACACGCCAAAGATCACAAAACCTTCAAACACTGTTTGCAAGCAATGTCAGCATGGGAAGCAGACAAGAGCAAGCTTCAAATCAAAGGAAAACTCAACATCAAAGCCATTGGAACTTGTGCATATGGACCTTTGTGGGCCAACAAGAACACAAAGTTTACAAGGCGAAAATTACATCATGCTGCTCATTGATGATTACTCAAGAATGACATGGGTTGCGTTCTTAAAAGACAAATCTGAAGCATTTGAGAAGTTTAAAGCATTCAAAGCCTTGGTTGTAAATGAAATTGATTTAAAAATCAAGTGCTTGAGATCAAATCGAGGAGGTGAATTTATCTCAAATGAATTTAAAGAGTTTTGTGAGCTTCATGGAATAAAGAGACATTTTCAGCTGCAAGAACTCCACAACAGAATGGAGTGGTAGAAAGGAAGAATCAAATTGTACAAGAGATGGCTAGAACAATGTTGAATGAAGCTTAGCTATTAGATAGATTTTGGAGAGAAGCAATTGACATAACGGTCTATATTCTGAATAGAGGGCAAATTAGAGTCAACAACAGTAAAACACCCTATGATATATGGAAAGGTAGATCAACAACAATCATGTACTTCAAAGTATTTGGGAGCAAGTGCTATATAAAGAGAGATGAAGAGGATTTGGGCAAATTTGACTCCAAAGTTGATGGAGGTATCTTTCTTGGTTATTCATCTAGAAGCAAGGCTTATAGATACAATAAAAGATTGAGCAAAATTGTAGAAATTGCAAATGTAAATGTGGATGAAGCAAGGCCTCAAAAGGAGAAATCACAAACAAATGAGCTTCCAGAGAGATGAGCTGCAAAGAAGAAGAAGAAGATGAAGAAGAAGAAGAACGTTTAGAAACAAAGGCACCGTTTAAATTTGTCCAAAGAATTATTTGGAAAATCTAATTCTTGGTGATAAAGATGAGGGAGTTCAAACTAGAAGAAGACTAGCAAGTGCCACTAGAACATGCAATCTTCTCCTTGCTATTTAAAATGGAGCCTAAGAACTTTACAGAAGCTAGCGAAAATGGAGTAATCCAACTCATGTGCCTGGCTAGAAATCTACATTGTTGTTTATCTGTTAGGTATTTGGAATTAATCATTTTCTTCCTCTAATTTCTTCCCCTAACTTGCATAGTTTTTTTTGGTCTAGGTGTAGATTACACAAGTTTCAAGCAATTGCTTTTATGTTGGCAAATTGATCATTCCATCTCTAAAGAATTTAAACCATTGATTTTTTATTTTATTTTACCAGCGAAACTTTTAAAACCATTGTTTTTGGATGTTTCTCCATTTTGTGTTAGAAAGAAACTTCAAGAAGAAAAGGGCAATAATCTTGGAAAAATATTTACCTCCATTGTTTTGGTCCATTATTCATGTTTGGGCACACTCCAGGACAAATTTGTATTTGAAATAAGATTGTTTTAATTCTGCAGACTTATTTTGTTTTGTGCATGCTAGGCAAGTCGCCCGTGTTTTCTTGCAAGTATCAGATTAATTTCACTTGCAAATTTCTTTGCGTCTAGTTCTCTGAAGTGCCTTTCTGCATCATTGTTTTGTTGGGAAACATGGGTTCTCCTTTCTTCCTTATGTCACAGATAGTTCTTTTTGGGTGTGGCAAGAGCTTTGTTACCCCTCAATTTGCACAAGGGTTAGTTTGAGGATTGAAGACGATGGTGCGCCAAAGAACTTCAATTTCAAGGCTTTTACAAGCAAATTTTTAAAAGTCTTCTTGTCATCATTGTACCAGTTTGTTTATGGTCACGTTGTAAATGTAAAATGTGAGATAGCACTTGTAATTGTATAAACATGTGTTTCCTCATAGGAGGTCATAGGTTCAAATCCGGAGGCAGGTAGGGTATGTACGCCTCTGTAGACTTTAGTAGTTACATCGCTGTGCATAGAGGGTCCCTTGTCCCACAAAATTCTCCAAAGCCATGAGTGCATTCTAGGAAACCTACCCTAGTTGTTGAGCTACCTAGCCCTTGGTTTATTACATCTCACATTGGGTTACCATGGACATGTGTCAACCTAGTCCTAGTTAGTCTAGATCCTTTTAGGGGTCCTTTTTGCACTTGGTCATAATTATTAAGGTGTGTTGGTGGTTAAGCTAAGTTGGATGGTTAGAGGTGCCTTGTCCTAACTATAATCCTTTTGCCAGTTACCTTTTAAAACCCAATTTCCCTTTTATCATGTTAGACTTGTTGCCACAAAAGCTAACACCCTAAATGTGGGGACTCAAAGGGTTCTAGCTAAGTACAACTATAGAAGTGTTTCCATTGTCACCTAGACAACAACTTCTATACTCTTTAGTCACTTGGATAAAATCCAATCGCTCAAAAGATGTCGTCGATTACTTAAATTGCCAAAAAATTAACCATGTTGAAACAGTGAGTGTTAATGTAGGACTTTAAATTAAGTGCTAGAGCGAAGAGGATTCCGTAAGGCAACTAAGCACTTAATGATCAAAGGATGATGTGGATTACTTAAATTGCCAAAAATTTAACCATGAATGCATTGGGAGAGTGAGTGTTAATGTAGGAATTTAGATTAAGTGCTAGAGCGAAATGAAAATATGTAAGTTCTTGAATTGATCTACAAGGTTCTACTCACAATTGATTAAGTGTGACATCCATGATTAAAAATATACTTGCTTCAAAATGAAAGGAAATGTAAGTATGACATTAGCAAGTGAATAATGGAGCAAATGCTTATAAAATAGGTGATTTGCCAAGTGAATAGTACGCAATTTATTGCAAGGGAATTAGATCTAAATTAAAGTTAGAGTCTTAAAGTTAATCAGAAACTGAAATGTATCCCTTTAAGCAAAATTGTAGATCTATGAGGAAACATTACTGATCTAGTTTTGTGATGAACAAATTTTAATAACTAACAATGTAGAGAATGGGCCATATTCTAAAAATGAAATGATAATTCTAGTTACTTTCATGAACCAGCAATTCAGTATTTGTGTCTGTTAGCATAGGTTGATAGTACCAGAAAATTCTAGATCTGTTGTAGACACTTAAATGAGAGTCAAAGTGAGAAAATATTGCCTTTATTTGCTTCTAATTGTCTCATAAACAGACAAGAACTGAAATTTAAATGAACAACTGTTGAAATAGTGTTTGCAAGATGAAAATTGAAGCATAAAACAACTCAATAATTCAGAAATCAACCCAACCATAAGATAGATCAAATAGATGCACAAAAGGGTTAAATTTAAGCAAATCTAGAGTTAATTTCACTGTAAGTGAAGTGTTAATGAACATAATGCAAAATAGACCATAAGCTGTCCTAAAATCAGAACTTAAGAGACAACATATAGCTAGGATTTTGCAGAAATTTATGCTGAAGACGAAAGTTAATTTCTAGAATTGCAAATAAAGTAAAAAATGATTTAAGTTAAATTTAAATGGCCAAAATCATGTGACTAGTGCCTAGTTGCTTTAGACAGGGCAATGGGGTCCTAAAGGAAGCTTGTAGTGTTTTGGTGATCAAGGAGTAGAGGGCTTGATGAGTTCAAACCCTTGCCCTAGTCTTTGATAGCCAAGACAATCACTTCTTCTATGACAGAAGAATTGAAGACTTGAATTCCCAAATAATTATGCCAAATCTAAACTACAAGTAAGATTCATCAAGAGTAGATTATATGCTATCTAGTAATAAAAGATTAACAAAGTTAAATGTAAAGCAAAGAGTTTACCCCGATATTTATGCAGAATTAACACTTTAAGGAGATATTCATGGTTGACATCAAGCACCATTAGCTTCAACTAGTTTCTCTAATACTCCCCAAAGCTCTCACACAAAGAAAACTACTCAAATAGCAAGAGGAATTTTATTCTCCGCAAGTTCTAGCAACCGATACAATGAGAGGAGTGTTTTTATATAAGATGACATAGTAACTAACTCTATGGAAAATATTAAAATATCTCATGGCATGGTAACAAATAGCAACACTAAATCCAAAACCCTAACCTCTTTTGACCATGTGAGGGGGGCACACCACGAGATAAGATAAGAAAAGAAATTTTTATTAATGTCCGATGAATGACCACAAAAGTAGGTCAGTGGGACTAAAAGGGTACAACCAGTATGAGTACAATGTGGGAGTGCAAATGCAACTCCTCGATAATGCTGGAACCAAAACTAAGATGAAATAAGAATAAAGAAAGATACAATCGGTGGGACGGCCTTGTAAACATGTATAAAACCATAACAAAGGCACGTTGATGTACAAATAGAGAGAACTGAGCTGAACATGAGACTGATGATGTCAAGAATGCTTGAGTCTGATAGTCGACGACGAGGGGGGTGAATGGGGCACTGGCTCAATATCGGAGTTCTCTGGGACGCTTGAGGTGTTTGGGTGTACGATCCTGGGGGGATGTAGGATCGAGGGATACTCCTAGCATCCGAGGATGAAGGGAAGAAACTCCAGATATATCTTTGACTACTGTGCTGGGGTTGGGAAGGAATTCGAGAAAGTGAATAATAATACGTGAACAGAGCACTAAATAGAGCGCTTTAGAAGATAAGGTGGAGTAGTAAAGGACTCGTCTAAAACCCTAAGGTTTTGACCAATCAACCATTAGAATATGTAACAACCTCATCCAATTGTATCACAAGTCAAAATTAACAATTCATTCTCCATGAAAATTGGACAAAAGAGAGGAGCACTCCAATTGATATGGTCAAATGAGTAAGTGCAAGGCTAAAACCCTAGGGTGTGACCCATCAAACACCATAAATAGATGTGCATACCTCCTCACAATAGGGTCACCCTTATCAAAACCAAGGCAAAGTGATGAATGCTCCAAGATAAGGTGGCATGTGTGGAAAGAATGGTCCTCCAAGGTGTAGTGCACCACATAAACAAGTCAACCTTGATGAAGAATGCCCCAAACGTGGGAGTTCTCTAGTGTTGGAAATAATGTAACTTCAGGAGTTATTCTTAATGTAATTTATTATATTATTGTTGTACCTTCTTCGGGAGATGATATTGATGTATTGGATTATGTAAAAGCCTTGAAAGAATCAATGTAAACTTTGGGTTGGAATTACCCAAAGAAAAGATTTATTAAATGTAATTTTATCTTCCCCCAAGACAAGTCAGCCCAGACAGTTAGACAAGTCGGCTTAGAAAGGAAAAAGTCACTTTTTCATGTGTATAAATAGAGAGGCGCACCTCTCATTTGATCACTCACTCAACACAAGCAAGTTCACTCTAGAGAGGAAGAAGTTCGCTACTGCAGCAAGGAGAAGACATTTTGGGGTTGCTACACTTGGAGAAGTTTCTCTTTCTCTCTCCTTTATTGATATCTAGATGTACTCTGATCTCTGAACTATTTATCTCTAAACGAAGGTTGCTCGGTTTTCTCCCTGTTGGGTTTTCCAGGATAAAACATTGTGTCTATGGTTTTTGTGCTTGGTTATTCTTTTACTGATCTTGTTTTATTATTTGCAAATAATTATACTGCTAGAATTGTACAAAATCTAACATGGTATCAGAGCAGTGCTAAAAGAAGCCATTGTTGGAAACTAGGGTTTCATATTCCAAAGCCTTCCCAGCTTGGCTTGAGAAGAGCATTGGGAATTTCACCCTAGGGAAGGCACATCTTTTTGTTGAGGCAAATTCCAATTCCCAGAATTTTCAAAATTTGACCTAATTATGCACAGATTAGGGTTTCCAATTTTTAGCCCTTATGTCCACAGATTTGGCTCAAATTTACCTTTTCTCAACTCTCGTTGGTAGGGCGCAAATATCCGTGGAAGCAAATTTCAGATTTAGAAATTTTCATTTTTGACCTATTCTCCGTCGGAATCGAGAAACTAGGCATTCTAGTTTTGAGCTGTTCTGTTCACAGATCTAGGAGAAAAGGAGGTATTTTCAACTCACTCTAGGAGGGCGCATTTACCTGTGGAATCGGTTTTGCAAGTTACCAAACTTCAATTTTGACCTAGCTCCTGCTAGGGTTTCTGGTCCAACACTTCAGTCAAGATGATTGGAATGAAGTTTGATGATAGACTTGATGGGGCTTCCAACTTCAGCTCTTGGAAGTCTAGAGTTCTTCTCATATTAGAAGAAAATGATCTCTTGAAGTTTGTCAATGAGAAGGTTCGAAAATGAGAAGCGGAAGATGATAAGACTCACTGGAGAAAGAATGATGCCAAAGCAAGAAGAATCTTGGTAGATTCAATAAAAGATCATTTGGTTCCTCAGATCTCTCAGAAGAAGACAACCAAAAATATGTTCAAAACCTTGAAGAAGCTATTTGAACATAGTAGCATCAATCGTACTCTTGCATTGAGGAATCAACTATCAAATCTCAAGATGTTAGAGTGCGAATCAATTGCTTCTTACTTCATGAGGATCTCTGGACTAAGAGATAAGCTAAGCACTAGTGGAGAACCTCTTGAAGATAGAGAACTTGTTATAACAACTCTTAATGGTCTTCCTCCCTCTCGGGAACCATTTATTCAAAGTTTAAGTGGATGAAACAAGTTGCCCAAATTTGATCGATTATGGGCAGATTGCATCCAGGAAGAAATGAGAATTACAGCTCGGAATAGATTACATGGCACTCAATCCGAAGAAAATCAAGCTTTTAGATCTCATGCTAAGAAAGGAAAAGGGAAAGGAAGAAAGTTCCACAATAATAAGAACAAAGATAGAGGATCAAGCCCGCCACCAAATGAGAAGAAGAAGAAAGATATCTCTCATATTTAATTCTTCAAATGCAATAAGTATGTCCACTATGCCAGATATTGTCGAAGTTCAAATAAAAGGAAGCACAAAGCCTCAACTGCAGATATTGATGAAGATACTTCTCACAAGAAGTCAAGGAATGATGATTGTATGGAGTTCTTCTAGTGCTCCCCATGTTGAGGTGATGATATGAAGATCCAGACTACGATGGACTCCTAGCAAGAAAAATGAAAAACATAGGACTTTGATTCCCACAAGGAGGTTGTGGGACCCCACCCACAAAAACAATAAAATATAAGTATTTGGATTTATTGCTTACATAGATCTGTTTTGTCTTATATGTTTTCATAACAAATTGTATCCAGATCTATTAGGAAATTTCTTGAGCATTTGATATAGTTCACTTATTGATGTACCGTAGGCACTTGTTGTACTTGTTATGCATATGAGCTGCACAACATCCCATGAACACGATGGAGCTAATCTAGATGATATCTCCTTCTTACATGCTTAAAGTAGTGCACACTCTTGATGGCTTGTTCTAGTGGAGATAGCATACATCTAGATAGTTACCATATGTGATTGTTGTGCTGAAGCATTAACTAAGATGCCTACATACCTGTGTAAACTATTTTCCATTACGTTGAAATATAAATTGGTTAAATTTGATTATGCAATGTTGCTAACCATCTGATGGGATTTGACTTGTAGGGAAAAGACCATATGATATGGCCGACAAGAGAAGGATGATGAGACTTGTTTCGATGAACAATTTGTGGACACATGAATCCCGTTGATGTTTCAGATTAATCAAAAGCAGGAAGCTTCTAGGAACATGACTCTTAGCCTAGACGAATAACTCCTAGACAAAGCAGTTAGATGGAAGTCATGACTATACAACAACGGACAAACAAGGACCTAATACATCCAACTATAGTTGATACACGACCCACAGGCCTAGAGGATCTCATATAGAGATTGGTGTTTGTGAGCAGAAGGCTCCAACGGATGTTGGTCTTTGTCTACTACAGATGTTCGGTTCTTCAATGATTATGGAAAGCAATTGGTTTCTAGTTAGAGTCATGACAAAAGGATTAGAGTATGTTAGTCTTGAAGGGCGAGAGTTACTCAGTTGATTTCTGAGGAGGTGATATGTTCAGTTAGAATTGTGCCTCAGGATTCAAAACACATTGTTGACGATGATCCCTTGTTCGTGATTTTGTATACTGATGATCTATCCCTCACTGAGATAGAGGGAATTAGCCCTTGAGATGAGGATCTTGGCCTATTGATGGTATGGTAGAAACCTGATGAGATATTCCTAGGTTAAGGAAGAACACAATTGAGATCTTGAGCAGATCCACCATGATGACTATGAGTACTTAGCTACACTGATGGCATTGCTGGTTGATTCAGACATACAATTGAGAGGATCGTTGATGTACCTGGTCGTCACCAGGATGGATACTTACATTTTAGGAAGGAACTGTTCTCTTTGAAATCTGGTGCTCAGATTGGCACTTGAAGTAATAGGCCGATGGACCTACTTGTGGATAGCTCCAGAGAGGGAGCAGAATGCTCAGATGCAGAGGGAGCAGGACGTTCCAGCACAGAGAGGAATGTGATGAGCATGATTGCAATATTGGACAAGTATTAGCCATGTGTCTTGGCTAAGGTTGAGTGGTTCGATGGTAGTACCACATCTTCTCCCAGACACCCTGTGATAGGGTGGGGAGACTAGTCTCTTGATGCTCTTCCACGCAGGTGCATAAATTCAGTCATGTGATTTGTTATTATTTCATTTATTTGCATTTCATGACTAGAATAGGGAAGGGCATAACTGTCTGCCCCGATATACTTGATGCCTCTGTTAGCTGATATGTGTGCAGGTATCTTCTCTTGATCACTCCGAGAGGGATTGAGGAGATTGGTCCCATAATTGACTCCCTCGGTTAGAGGGAAGGTTGACTTTACTCCCAGACACTCTGTGATGGACTAGGGAGATTGGTTCCATGATTATATCCCTTGCTAAGAGGGAAGGACGATGATATAGAGACCAATGCATTCTCCCAATCACTCCGAGATGGAGTGAGGAGATCTCTCAGCCATCTTGAGATAGGATGGAGAGGCCACGACATTCTCCCGATCACTCCAAGATGGAGTGAGGAGATCTCTCAGACATCTTGAGATGGGATGGAGAGGCCACTGCATTCTCTCGATCACTCCGAGATGGAGTGAGGAGATCTCTTAGACATCCTGGAAAGGATGGAGAGGCCAGTGCACACTTACGATCACTCCGAAAGGAGTGAGGAGATCTCTCATGGAGAGATTTAGTGCGTTCTCCCGATCACTGTGAAAAGAGTGAAGAGATCTCTCAGACATCTTGAGATGGGATGGAGAGGTTGGCGCACACTGGCGCACATTGGTACTCTTGTATGGACTCATCGATGGATTGGTTGAGTTGGTGCATGTTCCTCGATGCACTGGGTTGAGTTGATGCACGATGGACCCACCGATGGACTGGTTGAGTTGGTGCATGTTCCCCGATGGATTGGGTTGAGTTGATGCATGATGGACTCTCCGATGGACTGTGCAAAGTTGTTGAGTTGATGTATAGATCCATTGATGGACTGTGCAGAGTTGTTGAGCTGATGTATATATCCACTGATGGACTGAGTGGAGTAGATGCATGATGACACTCCTCGACGGATTGAGACTATGTTGAAGACCTTCCATATGTATAGAGATGTTCGAGACAAATGTAATGTACAGTTGAGATCCAGATGATCGTGTCCAATGATGCTGATGATGACTGTGTCCGAAGAATACCTTCCTTGTTAAGAGGGAGTGTTGGAAATAATGTAACTTCGAAAGTTATTCTTAATGTAATTTATTATATTATTGTTGTACCTCCTTCGGGAGATGATATTGATGTATTTGATTATGTAAAAACCTTGAAAGAATCAATGTAAACCTTGGGTTGGAATTACCCAAAGAAAAGATTTATTAAATGTGATTTTATCTTCCCACAAGACAAGTCGGCCCAGTAAGGAAAAAGTCACTTTTTGATGTGTATAAATAGAGAGGTCGCACCTCTGATTTGATCACTCACTCAACGCAAGCAAGTTCGCTCTAGAGAGGAAGAAGTTTGCTACTGCAGCTAGGAGAGACTTTTTGGGGTTGCTACACTTGGAGAAGTTTCTCTTTCTCTCTCCTTTATTGATATCTGGATGTACTCTGATCTCTGAACTATTTATCTCTATACGAAGGTTGCTGGGTTTTCTCCCTGTTGGGTTTCCCAGGATAAAACATTGTGTCTATTGTTTCTGTGCTTGGTTATTCTTTTAGTGATCTTGTTTTATTATCTGCAAATAATTATACTGCTAGAATTGTACAAAATCTAACATCTAGCAAATGATGATTTCAAGTGTCACAATGTTCCAATAGATGCCTTAAAACCTAAAATTGTTTGCTCCAGTAGAAAAGTGCAATAGCCTCCTCAAAAACTATGCCCAAGAGTGAAGAAGCATGGTTCAAGAGTGCAATAAGCTCCTCAAGTGGTCAAAATTCATGCCAACTCATCCAAATACTGTGAAAAAGGGTTGGCCCTCTCTCATATGTGCCAACATACCTCAAGTCTCCCACGTGTGCATGAAGAAGGGGGTGCATCATTTAGGAGGGGACATCAAGTTATCTATAGAGAATCATCCAGATGTTAGATAATATAAGATATGACTTAAGAAAATACTATGTAATATGCAAAACATTAACATAAAAGGCTTTCAAGTGCACTTTTCTAATTAACTCCCTCGCTTTTGATTAATCATCCCAATAATGTTAGTAATAACATGGTGCAACTATAATTGATCCAGATTGAGTGTTTGGCCTACCCCTTAGCTTTCAAGAGCTAGGAGTTAATGATTTTCTTCCATATGTGTGACTTGGAAGAGAATAATTTCCTTTTTCAGTTGCCCTTTCCTTACACCATTTTTGTGATCCTTGTATTATTATTATTATTATTATTTTTTAGCAAGTTCCCTTCTTTGGATTTGGCTTTGATATGTCGAGACATAAGGATCATTTCTTTTGCAAGGGGGCATTGCTCACATTTATCATTTAGCTCCATTTCCCTTAGAGTACTTTCACTCTTTTGACTTTGACTTAGGCATCATACATAGGAATAGTATATAGACCTTAGAACATGATGGAAATAGGTGAAATGGGTTGGTGAAATGTTGTCAACATGAAATGAGTGTCACACCTACTTAAATTCATAGGGTTACACCTAACTCACAAGGTCATACACTTAATTTAAAGAAGAATTATATCAACACCATGATGCATCCTTAGCTATCAAACACCAATCTAGGATACATGATCCTTTATTGAGTAACACCATTGACTCGTATGGTCATTTCCATACATAAGAAAGCATTTACCATAATTCAAGTAGAAAGCATTTACCACGTGGGGGCCTCTCCTATCAAAATCCCAACGCCTTCCTAAATTTGCAAGTTGCGCCCTCATTTAACTCCTTCACCCCACACGTGTTGATCTGTAAACTGTCATGGATATTCCATTAGAACAGTTCGTTACAACGGATCTTATAACTTAGTTCATTGTGTTAGCTTAATTCCACAGTATGCTAAAATAAACTGAAACTGAAAGGAAAATAACTAGAGCAAAATAACACATCCACACACAAATAACAGAAGGTATACCATGGGAAAACCCACTATGGGGAAAACCCAGCTAGAAGTGAGGACTATGCCTTGCTCTTTTCTTTTCAAATATGTAATGCAAATACAAAGAAAATGGTACGCTCTATGAAGTTACCTTTGACATTGTGGTCTATATGGCTACTACAGGATCTCCTACTTACTTTGTTATGCTCTAACATCCACTCCTTGGGTCTTGCTCAGCTATGGAACAATACAATGATACTATAAGAATGGAACCCCTTCTCCTCCTAACGACTCAGTATTTAACATAGCTCGATAATCGTCTAGTGTTAGTTTTGGGGTTTTTGCCTGCCTAAACTCTCCATTAGGGTTAGGGTTTTGGACCCTCTAGAATGTTCTTGAAAGTCCACATGTGATTAGCTCCACATGTGTGGGTAATGTGAGTTGATGTGGAATCCACTCACTACCATGGTGGTCGACAGGATAGGTCAACTTGTAGAAGGCATAACTTGCTCATACGAACTCCGATTTGTTAGTTTTGGTAGCTCGACGAGTACTTTTGCATTGGGGGTGTCTAGCAACATAGAAGGGGTTGAGTTTATCTTTTTAGACAGTCTTGTAATAGTTTCTTTTGTAATATTTAAGGTCAATGGTATTAGAGGGACCATGGTATTATGTGTCCCGTGGTAATGGGTGTTCCATGGTATTGACTTAAAGTGATGTTACAAAAGAAGCTATTGGGAGTTGTATAATCACAAAGTCAGGAGTGACTCATATCTCTTGTGGTGGTCAGTTGGTCAAGAGTGAGTCATATCTCTTGAGTGGACAAGAGTGAGTCATATTTCTTGTGAGTGACAAAAATGAGTCATATCTTCTGTCAGAGTTTGTCTTTTTTTTTTTTTTTTTTTTTTTTTTTGGGTTTTTGTTTCTGTTGAGGGGTTTGGGCACAGCGAATGTCAGGAGTCTGAGATCCGGTGAGTCATATCTGGGATCCTGTCGTTGTAAGTGCTGATTAACAAACTTGCAATAAAAGATAAACTGTTGGTTGGTTTTCCCCAAAGGACTGGGGTTTCCAGGGTAATTCTCATGTGTTGTGGTTTTCTCTGTATTGGTTGCTTATTAGTTTGTTGCATTTATATTTTCAGTAATTGTAAGTTTATTAATTACTGGCTTAATTAAAAGATCGAAAGTGTAATCGTGATCTAGTGAGCTAAGAAAATTCACACGATTGAGGTGATCTTTGCGACGTCGAAAAATTTTCAGAGTGTAGAATAGCATAAAGGGGTTGGAAGTTATACTTGCAAACTTTAGAAACCAAAAATGATCATTTAACTCCTCAAACGAGCCTTGTAATGTTTTGGACCCCAAATTTGCAAACTAAGACCTGCCCCTAAAATGGGCTCTACAAGACAATTTATCCAATCTTTCCACCAAGAAAGCACCAAAATAGATGACAAATTATACATTGATCCATTTCGGATCATGCGTCCCCATTTTGAGAGGCTTTTGATCCTCAAAAGCTTTTACTAAATGAGGTGAGAAAATTTTTCCTCTACCTTCTCCCTGGAGTACCATTTAGTCTTGCCTAGAAGTTGTCCCATCAACCCAATTTGCCACATTTCATATTGCCCTCGTTTGGTTGTTTTGGATTTCTTCTGCAAAACTGTGTCTTCTGCTAACTCTGCTTGAGCCTCTAGCACTAAGTCCTCTACAGAAGGTAAGGCTTGCTCAGGTTCCTAGTGCAACATGTATGGTTCAAAGCGTTTCAGATTTGACGTATTCACTACTGAGTAAATGCACATATATGGGGGTAGACTGAGTATGTAGGCATAACTTATACCTTCTCCAACACTTCAAAAGGACCGTATCGCAGTTCCTTGAACTTCTTAGCAGGACCTTGTAGTCTTTCCTTATTCAAGTGCAAACAAACTCTGTCTCCCACCTTGAATGTTTTTTGCCTTGTACTTTTCTTGTGACTTCTAATTTCTCTTGGACTTGCAAATGGATTTTCCTGATCTTATCAATGATTTTTTCAACTCTTAATGCTTCCCTATGGTTCCTTCCCTCACTCCCCCTTACTGCCCGTATAAAACATCCAAGGGCGAAGGCAATAAATATCCAAATCAAGTTTCAAAAGGGGACTTATTAGTAGAAGTGTGAAATGCACTATTATAAGTGTACTGAATATAGTTCAAATTTTCATCCCAAGTCTTTAGATGCTTCTAATTGTAACCCCTCAAAAGTTGCACCAAAGTCCTGTTGATTGCTTATGTTTGTGGATGGAATGATGTAGATTTCTTTAACTTAGTGTCTATCTTATCCCAAAGTGTAGTCCAGAAGGCATTGAGAAATTTGGTATCCTTGTTTGAGATGATGCTCCTTGGTATCCGAAAGAGCACCAGGCCCGCTCAAAGAACATGTTTGTTGCTTCTTGTCTTTTGATGGTCTTTTTACAAGGCATAAGATTGCACATCTTGTTGAATTTGTCAACTACCACAAATAAATAGCCATGTCACTTCTTTAAATGCTTTCCCAAGGTCAAGTGGGTATAGGTAAGGGATGGCATAGACCTTGCTTTCTATTACTGGGCTTGCTGGTACAACAAAGTATGCATCCTCTAATATACCACGTGACATCTTCTTGCATTCTAGTCCAATAAACATACCTTTGTAAGTTAGCAACTGTCTTTCCAACACCAAAATGCCCTGCAAATTTAGAGTTGTGCACCTCTCTGATAAGCTGCAGTCTTTCACTTTATGAACATAGAGCTTGTCTAACTTGTAGAGTAACCCATTATGCAGATGATAGTTAGCGTTTTAAAACAACGAAGAAATCTCTGGCACAGATACAACAGAGTAAGAAAGTCTTGTTCAGAGAACCAAGTTCCAACACCCCCAACAAAGATATGATCCTATTACTAGAGCCCATCAAAACAAAGCTAAAGAGGGATACCAAGCTATTCCCAATCCAACGGCCTGTTCGGCCTTCTTGAAGCAGAAAAACCAAAATTTGATACCAAATTTAATACAGAAATATGTTCTGGCATCTAAATACAGAGAAACTTAATAAAGACTACGAAAAGATTGACAAAAGACTACAAAACTAGAACCCGAATGCCTAGTTGCCTTGCTTGATTGAAGTTCCAGGGAAGTGAGCTTCATGGGACTGCTTTGCTTCTTTTTCCACCTGTCTATCCAATGTGAGCCGCCCAACTTGCATTTCTAGTTTGAGGATGCGATTTTCCAACTCCAGATTGCTGGCCACCAGAGGTTGCAGAGTCCGTTGCAGTGAATCCGCCAGAGCCTCACAAAGCTGGATCAAATCTTCATCGACCATTTCAAATTGGTGTCCTCCTTCCTCGTCCAGCCGCGCCATCGCTCTCTTCTGCTCCCTCAGTTGTCAGCGGAGCTCCTTCAATTCCTTTTCTAATTTGCGAAGCTGAGCCTGTCCAGTAGGATTTGAATCCGAGCTAGGCTCCATAACTCTCAACCGCCACGGAGAACAATCCGAACAATCGCTGAACCCAATTCTTAGAGGTGTTATCTGATATGGAGACCCAAACACTGAGTAGAAAGCAGGAGATGTTTCGAGACACCAATCTCCTGACGATGAAACGAAGGAGAGGATCCTGAAGAGGAATGGGCACAACCTCTGTCAACACAACTTCAAAGGACTATCCAACCGTGTCCCTATTAACCTTCATGCTTCCTATCTGCGTGAGAGCACCTGGCGGATGCCTGTTCAGTAGCCTGAATAGGCTTCCCGCACGAACCATTCTACCATCCTGGAAATTTTTTGCACAAGGCTGATTTGGATTTAATGCAAAGACATCCTGATCGACGGTTGAAGATCCCTGTCCTGTCCTCATCTTAATCCGCGAAGTGCCATTTTGCATGGGATGAACTCTCCACCTGTCCCCCCTTAGAACGTCGGCATGCCTCCATTGAATCCTTTGAAAATATTTTAGACCCTTTTCCTGGAAGCTGGAGGTCTTATGGAAGGATGAAGGGCTAAGTAATTCCATTTATTTTCAAGATCCCTTTGCTCAGAGGGACTACGTCGTTGGCATCATTATCCGCATCTTCATTGAGCTCTCGGAGTATATGGAAGATCTCAATTCTGTGAAAGGATTTCATGAGGATCTTTATTTTCTTAAGAATATGCCAGAGTCTCATGTTGCTGGGACATTTTTTAGCGATGAGAGCTTGAATCACAATCCGAAAATCTCCGAAAACATTGATTTCTCTGATGTTCCTTATCATAGCTTGAAATAGACCTTGCCATAACGCTAGAGCTTCAGCTATGTTATTGGTGTCTTCTCCTAATCCCCAGGAGTAGTGTAATTCAGGGACTTCATCGGGGTCTAGAAGCACCCCTCCCCCTCCTGCCTCCCCTGTAGATGATAGTTAGCGTTACTATCACCTTATACATGAATTTGGCCATGTAGATGTTGAAACACCTCCTTAAAGTCCTCATTTTCTATGTATCCCTCTTTGTATGCATCATGGGTAAAAGATTCTATGTGCATAAGAGTTCCCAAAGCTGTAGTCTTTGATGTACGTGGCCTGGAAAGCATGTTTGCCAACTTATTAGTGCTGCCCTTTTTATACTTGGTGACTAGATGAAATTGTTGCAAAAACCCCATCCACTTGTAAGTTTTGGTTTGTTGCAGCTTACTTTGGGCCTGCAAATACTACAGTGGCTAGTGATCTATGTTGATAATTGTTTCCTTGCCAATCAGATAGTGCTTCCACTTCTTAACAGCTTGAACCAAAGCATAGAGTTCCTTATCATAGGTAGGGTAGTTTAGGGTTGATATATTATGAGAGATATCAACGACCTGTATTTCTAGCTTTGTAAATCGCTCTTCATATTCACCCATTGATTTTTCACTAGACTCATCCTCCATGGCTAGGGTTTGAATACTTGTTCTTTATTCCACTGCTAGTTCCTACAATTTCCCACAAAACCCCAAAGAAAACTGCTCTGATACCAATATGATCCCTAAATTGCTGTGGATATTCCACTTGAACAGTTTGTCAAATCGGATCTTACACCATAGTTCATTGTGTTAGCTTAATTTCACATAATGCTAAAATAAACTGAAACTGAAAGGCAAATAGCTAGAGAGAAATAACACCTCCACACACAAATAACACAAGGTTCACAAAACATTGATGTTGTAATGCTGAACTCACCCCATATAATATCCACAAGCATATGTTGGAGCATAATACCCAAATTTCTGTAGGCAAATCTGGTGTTAACAAATCCAACAGGGTTAGTTCAATCGGTCGTTGCCAATGTTACTGGGCATTTGGCTAGTTCCGTGCCAATAGGTGTCTGGTGCGAACCTTTTTAGGTTAGGTGCACTAGTTTATGATAATGGGTTTTACTAGGAATGCCATCACGAATGTGGGATTTCCCTGTGAGATTTTCCTTGGAAAAAATCGTGTTCTTAGTTTGTTTGAAATTGACCACCAAGAATAATTAATGCTCATGTTACCTCTACTCTTTTATTTATATTGTTAAATATTTATTGACAACTTGGTGACTGCAACAAAGTTTGCTTGACTTAGGTCATTGGTTTGTTAATTAGGTGTACATTTGATACACTAGAAATGCATGATGCACACTTTTGAACACAACACGCTCAAGTACAGACATCTTTAGATGCATTCCTTTATTTCCTTCCTTAAAATAACTGTGAATATGTGTGGTCAACCTTATGCATGTGCTTTTTGTGCAACGTTTATTCCCTTCTATTTCACTGGGCATGGGCCCTTCAAACTCTTAGTAACTTTGTAATTAAATTTTTGTATGTTCTTTTACAATTTATTTCTGGGGATATGCCTGCAAAAATGTATGTGATTGGATTTTGTCTCTAGGGATGTGCTGCTTGGAAGTTTTTTATAAAATAACCCATATTCCTCTCTTTTTGGGTGTGTGCAGGAAACCAGGAAATGAAAATATTATTCGAAGTACGTACGTCCTTCCTGATGGTATCAAGCATAAGCGGGGTTTTGTGAAATATCCAGAAGAGGCCCAGAGATATCTGTCTTTACAAGAGAAAGGAGCACTGCCTACAGATTCACAGGAGAAGGAAAGAGAGCATGAGGTTTCTCAAAATGTCGTGACTATAGACGATAGAAAGGATGATGCCTCTGTCAAAAATGAAGTATGGATACTTTTCAATGATCTTGTAATGAAGAATGTTTTCATGATACTGAAAAATTTCATCAAATTGTATTTTGATTTTTCCATTTAATAATACTAAATTTTCTTCATACATGCAGGAATTGAAATTGACTAATGAACGGTTTCTCATTCCAGAAATGCTTTTTCATCCTGCTGATCTTGGTAATTTTCTTTTGCAGAAGCCAAACTTAGATTGGTTATTAGTTATTATTGAAGCTTCATGAAAATATGAATCATATTGTGCAGGAATGAACCAGGCTGGCTTGGCAGAATGCATTGTGCGGGCTGTTAACTCCTGCCATCCTCATCTTCACCCAGTACTTTTTTCAAGGTGTTTTTCTGACTGATTTGGTTCTCATTGCAGCTGTCAAGGCTATTGATTATCTAAATTGTAAATATTGCTCCCTCTTTAATGAATGTCTTCTGATTATCTGCTGTCTTTCTTATGCACCATTTTTTCAGCATAATTCTGACTGGTGGGAGCTCACTTTTTCCACATATGAAAGCAAGGCTGTAAGAATCAGATCAGTATTTGTACTATTATACCATTAGAAGCTGCCTTGAAATGTCTTATTGTTAAGGTTTTGACCTTTTAAAGAATCAAGAATTATCGTGGGGCAGAAAGAAGGAAAACAAACTGTTCATCATATATAGTCTGTTTTTAATTCAATACCCTAGGGGGAAACATCAAATTTTTACATCCCATGGGCATTCATGGTTCAAAGGCTTTAATGTAGCGTTCATTCTCTGTCATCTGTCAGAAATGTTGTGCTCCATCTTATGATACTTATTTTGGTGGTCTGAGACACACTTGTTAAATGCAGGGAACAGGAACTGCGGCCTCTTGTTTGTGATGACTATAAAGTCAAAATTGTGACACAAGAAGAGTGAGCAAACATATATCTTCATGTGGTTTATAGTCTTAAAGTTGCTCTTTTGCTGAGGTTTAATTTAAGCCAGGAGGATGATATGGAATTGCTTTTATGTGCCCAGACCAATGTTAGGTGCATGGAGAGGAGGATCATTATTGGCAGCCAGCCCTGAGTTTGAATCTCTGTGTGTGACAAAGGCGGATTATGAAGAAATTGGATCTGCAAGATGCCGGCGGCGTTTTATGCATTAATTCTGGAATCTTTGGTTGTGGTCAATCATCTCAAATGATACTCCTTGGATACACAATTTTCTGCATTTCAGTTTGTATATATGATGTGGGAAGTTACTCCATTGTTTTGTCACCTAGAGTATTTGATCACAGTGGGTAGGTGAGTGTACTTTTGCAGACAAACATTGGCGTCTACTGCTACAAACTTTAGCTGATGAAACATGCCTTGATGATGTTGCAATTTGCAGAAACAGAGCAGCAAGATGAGGTGCTTCAGATTGTTCAGGGTCTCATTTTTTTCCTTGGGAGCAGTTATTTGTTCAATTTTTGAAGGAGCAGATGTTTCAGGCTGGACATTTTACTCTGAAGTATGAACTATCCAGATATTGAAGTATGATGTATGAGTGGAGTCAAAGCTTTTGTATGTAACAGTATAAGTTTTCATATGCAATGATATCTGAGAATGGCAATATAAAGTTCCTGTAGTTGCCTTGATCCTTTAATTATAACTTTCCCTCCTAAGCATTGGTATCGAAATTAATCATATTAATATATAATTTATAAATTTGTTGAATGATTCAAATTACTTGTAATTACATTTTATCTATATAAAAATCAGTTACCAAAATTTTGTATATTCTGGTGATATATCATAATAGCATTGGTGCGGTAATGCTTTATGTTTCAAAACAGATGCCTTTATGCAGAACACCAAAAGACAGATTTCTATGGTTTTCTGCAGAAATGACTTGAACAATACTTGTATTTGAAGGGCAGGGCAACATAGGAAAGGGCATGTGCCTGTTTCTTTTGTCAGGAACCTTTCTAAAGGAAGCTATCTCACAAAATCCTTTCTCTAGCAACAGTATCACATGTTAAGGTGGTAAACAAGATCTTATCTACACACACATGATATAAATAGAAAGTCGGAGTAAAGAGAATAGGTCAAGTATAACCTGTTTAAACTAGAAATATCATACATGTCAAGGCATGTGCACATTTATCTACTTATTATAAGTGTTTGCCAAATGATTTATGAAACGAGGTACACAATCTCAGTTCGGGAATATCATTCTTTTTCTAACTTCACTCTTTTGTAATCTAAACTTGGGATGTAATTTTAAAGCACCATTTTGTTTACTATGATGGTGCTTTAGATGTACTCAAATTGTAAAAATAAAAACAACTAAGGTCTTTATAATGCCAACTAAAACCTATCCCTTATATCATCTTGACTGAATCTGGTTGTGGCCTTGTGCTCAATTTGGTAATCTGCATCTATTCCTTGATCAATGATACATTTTTGCTTTGGCAATTTTATGCATTCACTGGGTATCGATTTTGTTCTCAATGTCTATTGCTTTTGTTTGTTGATCACATATATTGTGCTTTGAGAATTTGAAGAGGAAGGGGTGCCTTTGATAAAGGGGAATCTCTTCTTCATGTATCGAATATCTATAATCAAGCTTGGAGATGTTCCCCTAGCTTGCAACACTACAAAACTCAATGAAAATGTTTGAACAATGTCAAGGAGAATCTTTCAGTGGATATATTGAAAATGTCCATGCAAGCTTGGATGTTCCACTTTCAAATATTAGCATTGGCATTAATTGAAGAAAGATTGGCTGGAGTCAATGGCTTATGACCCGTTGATATATTTCACACATTTCGCCAAGGGGAGCATGTTAGAGGTTTTACCTTGAGTTGCTCGTCTAGTATTGTCATAGTGATTAGGCAGCAATGGCAACATCATATCCAGAGCTATGCACAGTGCTAGTATATGAGAATTGCATCCAGTTATGTAGTAGGGTGCATGCATGCATCGGCTTCATCTTCTTCCAGAATTAGAATGTTGTTCCAGATGTAGGAAATCTAAATTTGGACATTGCTTTTGTTGTTTTTGGAAGTTTGACTTTCTACAGTTAGCAGTTTGCTTTTTCAGATGTAGTTAGGCGCAAATTTGCAATCTTTAGCTTAAGTATTATTTTCAGAGTCAGAAAACTTCCGGTGTTAGGGATAGCACACTTCGATAGACTAATTGGATTAGGATTTTTATTTTCTAATTTGGGTGCCCACAGAGATGGGCTATTTTGTATTTTCTCCTAGCCTTCTTTAGTTATAAAAGAAAGATAGGGCTGTGAGTGATATATTCTTCTAGTGTTGAGCTATTGTTGTTGTATGGTTTTATTTTTTGAGTTAATGAGAAACATAGATGTGATTTTGAGTGCTGCAAATTCCACTGTTTTTATTTATTTATGTTTTCAGTTAGGTATGTGTGATCTGGCTAGGATCATAATATAATTTGTCATCTATTTTGGTACTCTTTGGGTGGAAATTGGGGTTGGAAAATGTCTGAAACCTTTTGGAGCCATTTTGAGGCATCAAACGACATTTTTTTGATTCAGAAGGTATATAGAAGGAAGATTCCATATTCTAGACACCAAGACCTTTCCAACGGTGCAAGAATCACCTCAATTGGAGCTCGTATGTGAGTTATGCTTCCCACAAATTGATGAACCTTGTTGACCACCTTGGTATAAGTGGATTCCAAGTCAGCCCCATTAATCCAACGAGTGGGGCTAACCATGTGTGGACTTTCATGAATGTTCTAGAAGGTCCAAACCTTGTTGAGGGTTGAGGAAGTAAAAAAGCTCTAACCCTATACGACTATCGAGCTATGTTAGATACTGGGCGATTAGGAAGAGAAGGGATCCCATTCTTGAGCATTGTACTTGTTCCAGAGCTGATGGAAACATCTAGGAGTGGTATTTTGTAGTAGGCTTTTAAGCCACAATGTCTAAAGGTAACTCCATAGTGAGTGGCCATTCCTTTGTATGTGCTTTTTGATAACTGTAGCAAAGAGAGAGCAGAACATAGGCCTCACATTCTAGCTAGGTTTTCTCCCGTATTGTGTTTCCCAGGAAAAATCCCGTGTTCATTGTGTGGATGTGTTTTTGTGCATGTTCTTTCATTTACATTAGTTTGCATAACCTTAGATTTATTATTAAAAAAGGTATGAGATTTGTTGTGATGAATTGTTCCAGTGGAATATCCACGACAATTTACAGATCATATTGGTATCCGAGCAATTTTCTTTGGGGTTTTGTGAGAAATTGCAGGATCTAGGAGTTGGTGGAATAAAGAAAGTCTTCAAAACCTAGTCATGGTGGATGAGTTCACTGAAGAGTTGGGCGGTGAATATGAAGAGAGTTTTTCAAAGCTAGAAATACAAGTCGTTGATATCTCTCACAATATGTCAATCCTCATGGTGGCTTTAGAGAGCAATTTTGGACCTTTTGATGATTTTGAAGGCTCTAACTCAGAGATTGGATCAGAGGGGAAATTGAGAGGAAAATGCAACCCGAAAAAAGAGTTGAGGAAAGAGCTCAAGAAAGAGCAGCCAAGTTTCAGTGCCATTACCCCTTCCCAACCTTTATTTACAATGGAGGCGAAAGTGGATATCAAGACTTACCAAGGTGAGATCAATGCCTTAAATTTGAATCATTGGTTGCAGCAACTAAAGATCTATTTCAGTACCCACAACATAGGTGAGGAGTAGAAGATTTCATTTGCTCGACTGAAATTAGAAGGCCATGCATCAACCTGGTGGGAGAGCCACAGAGAGGCACTTAGGTTGTAGGGTGATTTGCTAGTATAAGTGGGAGGATTTTAAAACCCTCATTAAGTACCAATTCTACCTTATTGGGTATGTAGAGGACCAATGAATTCATTTGTATTACTTTAGGCAAAAGTAAGGGTAGAGTGTGCAAGAATACACCATTGAATTTATGGCTATCTCACCCAAGAAACCAGATATACTCCTCAAGTATCTGGGGAGTCTGCATAGTCATTTATGAAAGCAAGTGATGTTCTTCAAGCCCAAGACAATCGATGAGGCCTATATGCAAGCATAGTACCTGGAAAACATCGACCACAAGAAATGATTGCCAAGTGGTTCTAAATAGAAAGAGAACCAAGATGCTTCCAAGGAGGGGAAGAAGAAGTGGAAAGGGAAAGACAAGAAGATGACGAGCACTTCACATTAGTGCAAGGATCCAAGTAACCATTGTAACATTGCAATATTGATGGTCACACTGAAGAAAAATGTTGGAAACTACATCCAGGGTGTTGATGTATATGTAACTTCGGAATGTATTTCATATATGTATATTGTACTCCTATAGAGATTGTATTATTCCTCTATACGGAAGTGTTTGTATTCCTGTAGAGATGTTATTATTCCTCTATACGGAAGTGTTGTCATTTATATTGTAAGTGTCGTAACTTATACTTGATGGGTTATTAGACCACCTTGTTGGGGTCGGCTCTGTATAAGTCATGTGGGTCAAAGGGTAATTAGACCACCCTATTGGGGGTCGGCCATGTGGGTCAAAGAGTTATTAGACCACCCTATTGGGTGTCGGCCCAGTCAGCGTTGTGTTATGTGGTTAAGGCCGACCTAGTAAAGGTTATTAGGCAAGTCAAGTCAAGTATAAATAGAGTGCGAGAGGCACTCTATTTCATCATTCTATTCTCTCACACACTCTTTGGAGAGTGGCGCACTTGTGGAGGAGGAGAAGTTGCTGCTAGGAGATGTCTATCTCTTATGCTTGGGTTGTATCATTGCTCTATCTATCTCTGAGGAAGTTATTGGGGTTTTTCACCTTTATGGTTTTCCCCAAGTAAACTCCGTGTCTCTTGTGTGCTTGCATTATTGTGTCCATGATTGATATGCTGTAGATATGCCGTACATGTTCTCTCAGTTAAGATCCTAGATCATATTGAAATAAATTCTAAAAAACTAACATGGTATCAGAGCTAGCCTGAAAGAAGGCATGGTATGGCATGTATGACATTTGTTGCACTTGCGATGCTAGGGCTTGATATAGAAAAAACCAGTCATCGTAGCACTTTCACTATAAATCCATTTTGGCGAAGTTTTCGGATCTGAAACTTTTACAAGTCAAATATCAGATCCCCATGTACCTTGTGTCCAAAGGACAATTTCTAATTCATTGTACTTTGTCTTTTATGATCTGTACAATCTAGGGTTTCTGCCTCTTCCATATTTGAGTCATTAGCAAGTGACCTAGGAAAACATGTCATAACTTAGGCTAGGAAGCTCCAAATGAAATTTCGTAAAAAGTGACAGGTAGTGCACGGACTGTACTTTCTCAGGTAACTTTTTCAGAGGCCGAAACTGAACCAGTGACACGTGGCACGCCGTACAAGTTCGCTCTCCTGTTTTATCCCATAAATAGGTCACGTTGCAACACTTGGCATAACTCTCTCTCTCTCAGAGAATCCAATTGAGGTTAGACCTGTGGGGTTGGAAAGATGACAGGTCGGGTTACCATAGGTAGAAGTTTCAAACCCTGTGGATCGGAAAGTTCGGAGTTACACCAGAAACAATCAGGTACATATTTCTGTCAAAACATAATTATTTTTGAGCACCTTCATTCATGGCTTCGAGAATTTAGGATTTTGGAGAAAGATGGAATTTTTGTAATCGGAGACCACGATTGAATGCTACTCATCAAAATCGAAATTTAGAGACCAAGTTCAGAATTTTTGGTTGGGCAGAAGGTCGGGCTTAATCAAACCCTAGTTTGGGACTTTGATCGGAAAAGTGGAAAATTAAGGGTTCTGCAAAAATGAGAATTTTTGAAATCTGTGACCACGGCTAGAAGCTCCTCAGAAAAATAGAAGCTTAGAGCTTTGGATTGAACCTTTGGATTGGGCAGAAGGGTGGGCTTTATCAAACCCTAGTTCGAGATCATCTCCAGTGAATCCGAGAGTTTCAAAGGAAAAATTGAGGGGTGGAACTTTGCAGTTTTCAAATTCTGAATGTACCGGCTTGATCAGCTCATCAAGGCGCATCTTTCTATCCTTTCAGAAGTTTGAAGTTCAAAGTTTGAATTTCTAGGGTTTATCTGACAAACCCTAGTCCAGCTCCAGATCCAGTTCCTGCAAATCAAATGGATTGGGTTAATCCTAGAAGAGAATGGATTCGTCACCTGCATAAGTGAAGAAGTTCCTGTTTCAGAGGGAGATGAGGCTAAGGCCTTACATAAGAAGATTACAAGCAATCTCGACAGGTATGACTTACAGGTATGTTTCGAATTCTGTTCACGGTTAAGTTTATGATATGTTTTTATATCATTACAGTTAGTACAATCTTGATTAATTACTAGACTTGTCGTATCACCTTAATAAAATTATGAATACATGATAGAAGATATTCATTGATTAAGGTTTTGACACTTATGATTGTATTAATGCATTGTGATGTTGTATGAGGTTTATGTTGTTCGCTAACATGAAATTTACACCAAGAAAGACAAATCATGTTCTACTTCAAGAACATATGATCATGGTGACATGAAGACAAAGATTCATCAATTGTCATGGATCACATAGAAGATCTATTTACGAGGTATGTATTACTTGGTTCTATAGTGGTTAACTTATGAGATATGCAGGTTACTAGCACAAGTCATTGAAGAGAACATGAAGACATCATGTGGGTATGTTAGACAAAACTAGCTAACATTCTAATCCAGGTATGTTTTTCCTATATCAAGTTAGAATCCTACCTTGTGATAGGATCTCTTATATAAGTATAGGTTTGAGTAATCACGGGTTTAGGCATATTATGTTTCTTACTTTAATTTATGATATGACTAACCATAAGAGTCCTTGAATACTAATGCTTATTATTTCTGTTTGAAATGATCATGACTATACATGCTTAAGATTATTGTGTTTTGATAGTACTAAGAATATACTAATAAATGTATGATTATGTATGAGATCTCGAGAATATCACAATAATGATACTTGGAAGCATGCATAGTGATCGAGAATGGATATAAGTTCAAGGACATGTAATCCAGGAAGCAAAGATCAAGAGGGAGCACACTCCAGTAGTTTCTGCAAGGATGCAAATATTCAGAGGGAGTTGACCACTTCTCACAATCCACATCAGAATGGAGTTGCAAAGATTCAGAGGGAGTCCACCCAACAACCAAACAAAGATAAGTATTCGAATTATCATTTCTTGCATATTTGATTGTTTAAATAATACTGTTCAATGATGTATATACTAATGTTCCTAGAATTAGGCTGTGTATTTTGGCATATTAGAATAATTGCATTAATGAACATCATACTACTAATATGCATGTAATGGGTAAGTGGCCTATGGCACTGTACAACATTCCATTGCTACTTATCTAGAATGAAACCTCTTTGCTGACATGTTGGGAGTAGTGCAAACTCTTAACAATGTTATGGTAAAGATTGGAAGGCATCTAGAAAGTTACGTGATGTGGATAAATGTTGTATTGAAGCATTGGCTAAAATAATTGCATGACTGTATGACATATTTTTTTATGTGTAAGAATTTGTTCTGAAAACTATGAGATGTTTCTAATCATGCAATTTAATTTGTTTTGTAGGAAAGATCGCATACCATCACCTACAAAAGAAGGACTACAACATTTGTTCCAGCAACAAAGATATCTATTGAAGATATTGAAGTTCCCAGGATCTGGGATGAAGTAATGGAAGAATGTCATGATCCGCCGATCATGAAGAACGACGGTTGGGATGTGGTCCCAGACCAGAAGGGAAGTCTACCATGACTTCCAAATGGATCTACAAGATCAAGCATGCTGTAGATGGCAGCATAGAGAAATACAAAGCGAGGTTTGTAACTCGTGGCTTCTCTTAGAAAGAGGGATTGAGTATGAAGAGACTTCTACACCTATAACCGGGCACACTTTCATCAGATCAGTACTTGCTCTGGCTACAGTGATGAAATGGTAGATACACCAGATGGATGTCAAGACAAATTTCTTGAATGGTGTAGTCGAAGAGGAGGTGTATGTGGAGCAGCCACTCGGGTTTGAGACACATGACTGAGAGTCACATGTGTGCAAACTGAAGAAATCCCTGTATGGTTTGAAACAGGCAGCCAGGACCTGGTATGGCAGGATAGATGGCTTTATATCCAATTTGGGCTTTACCAAGAGTAAAGCGGATTCCAACCTTTACTACAAGGTTGAGGAAGGAAATCCAGTGATACTACTTTTGTATGTGGATGATCTGTTTGTTACAGGTGAGGATAGATTGATTGTCGACACGCAGCGGAAGCTTGCTGCCGAGTTCGAGATGAAGGACTTGGGAATGATGCACTATTTTCTAGGCATGGAGGTGTGGCAGAGTACAGATGGGATCTTCCTTGGACAAGGGAAGTATGCAGTAGAGATCTTGAAGAGGTTCAGGATGATGGACTGTAAGGCCATGGCCACACCGATGGCATCGAACCTGAAGCTTCTGTGTGATGCTTCATCTGATCTGGTTGATGTCATAGTGTTTCGTCAGATGATTGGGTCCTTGATGTACCTGACGAACAGGAGACCAGATATTTGCTTTGCAGTGAACACATTGAGCCAGTTCCTGACGGATCCCAGAGGTGTTCCCCTGGTTGTTGTAAAGCATATTCTGAGGTACCTGAAGGGTACAGTTGATTATGGGCTCAAGTGTGATGCGAATCAAAAGTTTAACCTGTAGGGTTATGTTGATTCAGATTGGGCAGGCAGTGCTACAGATAGGAAGAGCACTTCTGGGTGCTGCTTCAGGATGGGATCAGGTTTGATCTCTTGGTTTAGCAGAAAGCAGTCCTGCGTAGCACTGAGTACAGCTGAAGCAGAGTATGTTGCAGCTTGTTCAGCTAGTTGTGAGGCAGTATGTCTTCGAAAGCTACTGTCTGAGTTATTGATCTCCCGCTGGAGGCTACTGGTATCTTTTGTGACAACTAGAGTTGTGTGAAGTTGTCTGAGAACCCAATGTTCCACGACAGGCCGAAACACATTGAGATCAAATATCACTATATCAGGGATATGGTGCAGAGAGGAGTAGTGAAGCTCCTCTACGTTGCAACGGATGAGCAGGTTGCAGATGTGCTGATGAAACCACTAGCCAGAGTGAAGTTCGAAGTACTTCAGAGAGAGGCTTGGTGTTCTTTAGATTGATGACACTTTGAGGAAGAAGTGATGGACACATTTGTAGGATCCATTCCGAGCATGGTGAGAGGAGGATCCTTCCATGGTTGTGGATATAAGCGCTGGATGATGAGCATCAGGACGATGCTCCAGTTACTGCTCTGTATGTGTATATACGCATCATGTTGGATGCTGGATATGATCAGTTGGATCATCTATATGTATATGTATGTACGCATCATGTTGGATGCTGGATATGATCAGTTGGATCATGTGTATGTATCAAGTGGATACATTGTATGATCAGGTAGATCATGTATGTTGATATGTATCAGGTATGATCAGGTGGATCATGTATTTATCAGGTGGATACATTGTATGATCAGGTAGATCATGTATGATGATATGTATCAGGCAGATACTGTGTATGCATCAGGTATATGCATTGTATGATCAGGATGATGAACTTCAGGATGTTGCTCCAGATGACATGCGTCAGGACGATGCAGTGATGATGATCAGGATGACCATGTGTACATCAGGATGATGTATGGTGAGTATCAGGTTGATACTCTGTGGTCGTGGATAGGTTGTGTAGATAAGCATATAATAGCGCCCTGGGAGGTTTGCAGATTATCTTGCTACGTTTTGCCGCTGGCATATAATAGCTCCCTAGGAGATCTGGCAAATGCTCTTTCGAGGTTTTGCTTTGGGAGGACATATAATAGCGCCCTGGGAGGTTTGCAGATTCTCTTGTTAGGTTTTGCCGCTGGCATATAATAGCTCCCTGGGAGATCTGGAAAACGCTCTTTCGAGGTTTTGTCCTATGGCATGTAAGTAGACCTGGGAGATTTGGACAGGATGAAAAAGGCCTCAGATGCTCTTTCGAGGCATTGCCATGACCACATGTAATAAGTCCTGGAGATTTGGATAGGATGAAAAAGGCCTTAGATGCTCTTTAGGGTTCTTGCTTGACAAGACACTCTTTTAAGGTTTTGTGGTGGGGGTTACATGTAATAAGTCCTAGAGATCTAGACAGGATGAAAAAGGCCTCAGATGCTCTTTAGGGTTCTTGCTAGTCAAGAGACTCTTTTAAGGTCTTGTGACAGTCACATGTAATGTGTTCCTGGGAGATCCGACAGGTAGAGCTATGTGCTCGTAACAGCCTGGGATGCTGTAGCCAGGTTTTGTGACGCACGTAATAAGTCCTGAGGATTCCACAGTATGTCCAGTGATGATGAAGACCTGCAGATGGTGGGCCTACATCCAGTATGAAAAAGGATTGGCTCTGTAGAACTTCCTATGAGTAGATTCAGAGATTGATTGAGATAGCAGCAGCAGTGATGATGACGATGATTCGTTGATGATGATCCAGAGAAGAAGACTTGTGCTAGCAGATCTGTGTCGAGAAATACCTTCCTAGTTAAGAGTGAGTGTTGATGTATATGTAACTTCGGAATGTATTTCATATATGTATATTGTACTCCTATAGAGATGATATTATTCCTCTATACGGAAGTGTTTGTATTCCTATATAGATGTTATTATTCCTTTATAGGGAAGTGTTGTCATTTATATTGTAAGTGTCGTAACTTATACTTGATGGGTTATTAGACCACCTTGTTGGGGTTGGCCCTGTATAAGTCATGTGGGTCAAAGGGTTATTAGACCACCCTATTGGGGGTCGGCCATGTGGGTCAAAGGGTTATTAGACCACCCTATTGGGTGTCGGCCCAGTCAGCATTGTGTTATGTGGTTAAGTTAAGGCCGACCTAGTAAAGGTTATTAGGCAAGTCAAGTCAAGTATAAATAGAGTGCGGGAGGCACTTTATTTCATCATTCTATTCTCTCACACACTCTTTGGAGAGTGGTGCACTTGTGGAGGAGGAGAAGCTGCTGCAAGGAGATGTCTATCTCTTATGCTTGGGTTGTATCATTGCTCTATCTATCTTTGAGGAAGTTATTGGAGTTTTTCACCTTTATGGTTTTCCCCAAGTAAACTCTGTGTCTCTTGTGTGCTTGCATTATTGTTTCCATGATTGATATGCTGTACATGTTGTTCTCTCAGTTAATATCCTAGATCAGATTGAAGTAAATTCTAAAAAACTAACACAGGGTTGAACCCTAAGAACCATAAGAAGGATGCCAAGAAGAAGAACCTTCTAGCCACAAATTCAAGCAAGCAGGTAGAGAGCATTTCAAATGTGGATGAGAAGATTGTCTGCACTTCAATGTAGGAGGTGAATTTGAGTAGCCTTCATCACAAGGAAGAGAAGGAGATGACAAAACTCTTCCATATCAAGATATAGGTCAAGAAGAACAAGGTAGACACTTTATTCAATTATGGTTCATAAGCCAATCTTATGTAGCCGATTTGATCAACAAGCTTGGGTTGGAGGTTCATGATCATCCTAGCCCTTATCCATTGGGATGTGTAAACAAGGATGTAGAGATGAAGGTCACAAAGCAACGTAAGAACAAATTTGTTGTAAGTGCAAATTTTATTGATGAAGTGGAGTTAGATGTAGTACCCCTTGATGTGTGCGGTGTAGTGTGTTTGGAAGCCACTATATGTATATGAGGGATGTGGTCTTCATGATGAGAGAAAACTAGCACCTCGCCTAATAAAGGATGGGAAGTCGTTCATTATCAATGCACATAAAGGTAAATGAAATATATTTTTGGTAAGTTCCAACCAAGCCAAAAAGTTGATTACCTAAAGTAAGAAATACATTTTGCTTTTCTTACGAGAGAATCAATCAGGTGGTGAATTGATAAGAGTAAGGGCATCCTTGGAGGGATGTACGAGAGAGAAAAAACATAAGTTGGAGGATTTGCTACAGGAATATGGAGTAGTGTTCTAGGATCCCAAAGGGATACCACCTAAGAGGGAAGTAGAGCTTGAGATGCAGTTGTTTCCTGACTCCCCATTACCAAATATTATGCTGTATAGATAGTCTATTCTGGAAGTAGATGAAGTGAAGAGGTAGTTGCAACAGTTTGTTGGAGTTGTGGGTCACCTATGATCATCGTACCTAAGAAAGATGGGACTTTGTGGATGCATATCAACTATTGAGGTTTGAACACGATCACACTTGAGAATCAATACCCTTTGCGCAGGATTGATGATTTGTTAGACCAGTTGCAGCATGCCAAGTACTTCACCAAGTTGGATATTAAATTAGAATACCACTAGGTATGTGTTAAAGAAGAAGACACCTAGAAGACTGACTTTAAGACAAGGCAAGGTTTGTTGAATGGCTGGTAATTCCTTTTGGTTTATGTAATGCACCAACTACATTTATGAGATTGATGAATGATGTTTTGAGAGTCGTGGGTCACCTATCATTATCGTACCCAAGAAAGATGGGACTTTGTGGATGTATATAAACTATTGAGGTTTGAACACGATCACACTTAAGAATCGGTACCCTTTGCGCATGATTGATGATTTGTTAGATCGGTTGCAACATGTAAGTACTTCACCAAGTTGGATCTTAAATCGAAATACCACTAGGTATGTGTTAAAGAAGAAGACACCTAGAAGACTAGCTTTAAGACAAGGCAAGGTTTGTATGAATGGTTGGTAATGCCTTTTGGTTTATGTAATGCACCAACTACTTTTATGAGAATGATGAATGATGTTTTGAGCTCATATTTAGATTCATTTGTTTTTTTTATAAGTAAGTACTATCATATTAAAAAATTGTACAAAAATTACATCTTTTAGTAGTCTGAGTACCCATCATTGCTGTTTGAAGCTATCATCATCACCCATCCCAGGATACATATAACAAAAAATCCTACTGCCCCTCTCTCGAAGGAGAAAACAGAGCTTACAAGCATAGCTACCGGGAGAGTTTTTATATGAATTAAACAAAACAAAACTAGCATATAATCGACCACCTCTGCATATACCACAGTCCCGACAAAAGGTCATGACAAAATAAGTCCAACAAACCAAAACAAGATTGTCATAGAACCAGTCGCCTTTGTGCTTGCTTAGGCTCCATATCATGGTCATACAAAAAAAATATTGGCATAGACTCATTAGCCCCAGGATGACCCACTGAATCCATAGAAGCATCGATGGAGAGCGAACCATAGCAAACACACAAAAAAACAAACGTAGAGGACCCAATCTTAAAACCCAAAATTACTCGATTCCGGCAGGAAGGAGACATCGAGATGCACACTGCTAGCCTGTTGCTCTTTCGTGCTTAGACCCCAATCCCCAACAGGCTCGTAGTGCCCCATTTTTGGTAGGAAGGGCAGGCCAAGCTTTTGTCCAACAATGTTAATATTCATATGCAGCAATCGAGTGTCAACATAGAGTTCTTTCCAAAATGTCATAGGGACGTCCTCCGCCCTTGCCTTCTCCTCCCGCTCCAACATCACATTGCTCAACATACTCTTCACGACCCAGTACAGAGGAATCGTCCTTTCGTACAGGCCTTGGAGGCCCTGCGAGGACCCAGGATCCTGAATCCAGTGTTCTTGTGCCATTACAGCTGACGACGGGATTGCATTACCCACCTCACACCATACACCTTCCTCTAGCATTTCGACATCCACCCGGATGTACGTAGGATGGAAGCACGATAATTCCATGCCACCTGGGCCGCACAGACCTGCTCGCAACTCACCCTGCGACGATCACAAGCTTCCTCCACACCATTCCCCTCTACATTCTCCATACTGCCTCTACTTCTCAGACACAACGCTCTCTCCTTTTCTGCGAACCTCCTAGGGTTATTTTCACCACCCCGCTTGAAGCTCAGAATAACCACCCCAAGACCAATACATAAAACACACCACGGATAAGAAGCGATAGACAAAATGACAAGTGCAAGGTTTCCCAGGGTTCTTAAATCCGACCTCTTGTCATTCCATTTAAGGACATTCCTCTCGCAAGAATCCATGATTATTGCTATACAATCCAAGCTACTGCTTGTACCCCTGTCTGCCTCAAAATCCTCACAACTATCCAATGGCTTGAATGTTCCTCGTGCGATGCTCAACATCTTCCTTCCTCCATTTAACCACATTAACTCCTCCACCTGCCCTTAAGAGCTCCCGTATACCATCCACGTGAGAGCAGCTTCACCATTTGTCGCAATGATGGCCTTCTGACCATGCATACTAACACCTGCATCCGAGGTAGATTCATTTGTTATAGTTTATTTGGATGATATATTGGTTTATATCTCTACTTGGGAGGAGCACATTTCACATCTCATGCAGGCGTTAAGAGACTTTGAAAAATCACCAGCTATTGGCTAATCTCAAGAAATTTGAGTTTGCTTACTAGTCATTGGTGTATTTGGGGTATGTGATCGATGGAGGGGAACTCAAGATATATCCTGCAAATGTGGAGGCCATTATAAAATGGCCAGTTCCTACTAATATCATTGAAGTTAGGAGCTTTGTTGGGGGAAACACAGTAACTACGGAAGTTTATCACTTCCTTTTCAGTGGCAGTTGCACCACTCCACACCATAATGAGTGATAAGAGTTTCTAATGGGGAAAGATCAACAAAAAGCTTTCGATTAGTTATAACAAAAGATTAGTCAATCACTAGTTCTTGCATTGCCTAATTTGAAAAAGCCTTTTGAAGTGGAGATAGATGTAAGTGGGTATGCTATGCGAATAGTTTTGATGCAAGGAGGTAAGCCGATATGATATCATTCTGAAATGTTTTATGGGGGAATCTTAAACTACCCTACCTACGACAAGGAACTCAATGCTTTGGTTCAAGCTGTTAAGAAGTGGAAGCACTATCTGATGGGAAATGAAACAATTATCCACACAAATCACTAGCCACTGCAGTATTTGTAGGCCTAGAGTAAGCTCCAACAAATGAGACATTACAAGTGGATGGGGTTTTGGAAACAGTTTCATCTAGTCATCAAGTATAAGAAGGGCATCATTAATAAGTTGGTAGACATGCTTTCAAAGGCATCCACATCCAAGATTACAACTATGGATACTGTTATGCACATGGAACCTTTTACCCATAATGCATACAAAGAGGTATACACAAAAGATGAGGATTTCAAGGAGGTGTTTCGATAGCTATAGGGCCAAATTCAAGTAGATGAAGGTGACATAAAGGTTGACCATCATCTCCAAAATGGGTTACTCTACAAGCTAGGTAAGCTGTGTTTTCCTAAATGTGAAAGATTGCAGCTTATCAAAGATGCACACACCTCCGAAATTGTAGGGAATTTCGGTGTTGGGAAGACGATTGCTAACTTACAAAGGTATGTGTATTGGCCCAAAATGCAAGAAGATGTAGCATGATACATTAGAGGATGTGTTACGTGGTACCAATACCAGCGCACCTTCAGATGTGCCCAAGGAGAGGATTCGTTCTTTTCTTCAGGACCATGATGGGTGTTACCGACACTTTATGAGAGGTGGTTATGGCCAGACCCTTTGGTCTTTCCCTTAGGAGTACTATGGCTTAGTGGCATAGTTGAATGCCTCATTATAGGGATTGTATCCCTGAGGTTGGTGTCCAAGGCTCTTAGGGTTGGGTCACTGGGTCGCATGACCCCCTACTTGTTTTCTACTTCGGTGACAGTCCTTCAACTCTGAGGCACTTTCCTCCCTTTCTGGTCACCTAATGCACCCTTCTCGGTCCCTTTCCAGTAGAGCGACCTCCTTCCTTGGGTAGTTTTCTTGATGACGTCACCTTTTGGTCACCAGGCCCACAGACTGTTTGAGGGGGAACGTTGAGGTATTTTTAGCATTATTGGGGATAGATGGGGCATGATGATCCCCCCTACTCACTCCACCTTTCAGGAAGCTTTCTGCTCAGTTTTAGTCATTTTTAACAATTTTTAGGCACCCAGGGGGAAAATACCTTAGGTGGCCTACTTTAATCCTACTTTAAGCCTTCTTTAGAATTTTTATATTATTTCATGTTATATTTTTACATTGGCATTTATTTGGCTTCTCGACTTGGTTATTTTGTAAAAGTGAGTTGATAACACTATAAATACAACTCCTCATTTCATTTGTAAATCATAACTCATGGGATAAAATTCTATTATGTTACTTTTTTACCCTAGATAGCTCTTGTGGAGTGATGCACACCTTTTGAAGTAGTCTTCTCTTTCTCTTGTGGATGAAGTTGGTTCTTGTATTAGGTTTGCTAATGCTTGGTGGATGCTAGAATTGTTGGAAGAACACATGCTCAAGTAAGTCTAGTATTTTTAGCCTTGCTTGGTGAAAGGTAGGTGAAAATTTGTTTCTTGAATGATTGAATGGTGGCCTTAGGGCTGCATTTTTTTTTTATAATCTGAATAGGGCCTTTATCTACCTTCTATCCTCTTTGCATGGTGGAAAAGGCTCCCTAGAGTAGGTTTTCCCAAGTTTAGCCTTGGATCTCTAACTTTTCCCTAGATTAGGCTCTTGCGACGAACCCTGGAGGTTATTATAAGAATCCCTAGTTTAGTAGACAAGGAGAAATTACTCCAAGAGAAAGGTTGGTCACCTGGTCACCTTCCTCTAGGGATAGGGTTTAAGGGTAGCATCCATGAAAACCCTAAGTTGTCTCTATTTTTCCTAAATACTTTTGTTTGTATATATGTAAATATCAAATTGTATGTTAGGTTAAGTCTGGAATTTTTTTCTTGTGCATATTAGTTTTTCTTTTTACTTTTACAAAACCCTTAAAATACCCTAAAATAACCCTAAAACAATCCTACAACTGTCCTAACCCTAGCACCCCCCCTTCCCTTCCTTCTTTTGGCCTCGGTCCTCTCCCTCTCCAACTCGGCCTACCATTTCCTCCACCTTTTCCTCCCTCGGCCTCCTTCCCTTCTCCCATTTCCTACCTCGACCTTGTCTCCTAACCCTAGAATTCTCTTCTTTGAGCTCGATCTCTCCCAAAAACCTCGACCTTGCTCCTATAGGGATCGACCCTCTCCCTTTGGGTTTTCCCTTACCTCAACCCTCAATTGGTTGCCCAAAATAAGGCTGCAACAACTTGTTAGAAACCCCTTTTGCTACTGCCCTAAGTCTGCAAAAAGTTGAAGACTGTCACTTTGACAGTCCTCCATACCTGCCACAAAAACATCCAAAAGTTAGTCAGTTGTTGAAGTTTGCTACTGTTGGAAAGAAGTGAAACAAGGTCTGAAAAAGCATATTAATTTCTTACTTACAAGTCTGAAACATACCTTTGTTTGCAGACCTATAACAGATTTGAATACATTATAAAATAATGCTTTAAAGTTGAAGTTGATGTGATATACATTAAATGCAATAAATTCTTTTTTAGCACATCTTATTTGGCTTATTAAGTGCTGCTATAATACTGCCATAGAGGGACTGTTTATTGCTGCTATCACTGTATTAACCCTCTTATTGGTCATTGGATATGGATGAATATATTTGTTGAGTGATCTGCTGCTGTCCTAAAGTATTATTAAATGCTTTTGCTATTAGTTGCATACATCTTGAAGTGATCACTTGAATGCATTACATTGACTTTGATACATTTACATTGGTATCTACAAGCACTTTATTTACACAATATGTCTTCTTCATTCCTAAAGTTGATTTGTTAAAGGAACTGGTCACTAACATCATCATATAGAAGACATAGTCTCCTTGTCCTAAGTGTCCTGCAGAGCATCAAAGGGATCTCCCCTTGGAAGTTACGACACTCCCAAAAAGTTGGATGTGTGACTAAGGTGACAGTGGTCACATCTTCCATGCATTTGTCCATCAGACACTAGCCCTGCTAGTTCGTCCGGTAACATGATGCATACTTTGTTGCACTAGCAAGCCCAACAATAGAAAGCAGGGTCTATACCATCTCTCACATGTACTCGCTTGACCTTGGAACAGGCTAATTTTTAAGGATTCAAATAGTATACGTAAGTGTAGCATTATAGGCGATTATTTTGGATTGAAAAATTTATATATATAGATAGGTAGGCGAATGCTAAATATGAAACATACAATTTACTAGTAAAACCTGCAAAATTTAGTGAATATTATAGTAAAAAAACATATTTTATGTAAATATAGGCGATTTTTTGGAGTAAAAATGACTAATTAGCAAATTTATTTTCTGAAAAAAGGCCAAAAAATAGCCTATCAGCAAAATTTCACCCCTAAAAAAATACCCTGCCTTGGAAAAACATTTCCATGGATTTTGTGGGTGGCTTACCAACCACTAGGAAGGGACATGGCTATTTATTTGTGGTTGTTGATAGATTCAACAACATGTGCATTCTTATGCTTTGTAAAAGGAACATTAAAGGACAAGAAGCAACAAACATGTTCTTTGAGCAGGTTTGGGTGCACTTTGGGATACCAAGGAGCATCATCTCAGACAGGGATATCGTATTTCTCAATGCATTTTGGAGTGCACTTTGGGAGAACATGGACACTAAGTTGAAGAGATCTACAACATTCCATCCATAGATAGATGGAATATAGAAGTAGTCAATAGGACTTTTGTGCAACTTTTGAGGGGTTGTAATCAGAAGCATCTGAATACATGGGATGAAAATCAAATCTAGATTCAACACTCTTCTAATAGAGGAGTCCACACTTCTATTGGTAAGTCCCCTTCTGAAACTTGCTTTGGGTATTTGCTGTCTTCCCCCTTGGATGTTGTATATGGACACCAAGGAGGAGTGAGGGAAGACATCGTAGGAGAAGTGTTGAAAGTAGAGAAATTTGTGGAAAATATTAGACAAATCCATTACAGGTATAGGAGATGTTGAAGAAGTCATAGGAAAATTATAAGGCTATACATGATCAACACAGAACCAAGAAATCATTCAAAGTGCGTGATAGAGTTTGGTTATAGTTGACAAGGAAATATTGCAAGGTGCTAGTAAGAAGATCAAGGATCTGCAGTATGGCCCTTTTGAGGTATCAGAGAAGGTGGGAGATCCTACAGACTCAACCTACCTCTATACATGCACATTTACTCAATAGTGAATGTGGAAAATTTGAAACTCCATGAGCCTTCCCTGTTAGATAAGGAGGAGCAGGTCCTACCTACCATAGATAACTTAGCACCTGATGCTCAAGCAGAGTTGGCAGAAGGCAATTTTTCAGAAGAAGTACAAAACTACCAAATAGGGGCATCATGACCTTTGACAAATTGGGTTGAAAGGACAACTTCTATGCAAAGCAAAATGGTACTCCAAGGAAAAGGTAGAGGAAAAATTTCCTCACCTCATTAAGTAAAGCTTTTGGGGACTAAAATCCTCCCTAAATGGGGAGGTATGATTCAGTTGGGATCATAATATAATTTGTCATCTATTTTGGTACTATAATTAGAGTTGGAAAACATTTGAAATTGTTTGAAGTCATTTTGAGGCATCAAATGAAAATTTTTGGTTCGAAATGTGTATATGAGGAAGATTCCATATTCTAGACATGGAGACCTTTCCAATGGTGCAAGGATCGCTTCAATTGTAGCTTGTATGAAAAAGTTATGCTTCCTGCAAGTTGACCAACCTTATTGGCCATCTTGGTATAAGTGGATGCCATGTCAACCACATTATTCCAATGAGTGGGGCTAGTCACATGTGGAATTTCATGAATGTTCTAGATGGTCCAAACCTTATTAATAATTGAGTGTCGAGGAAGTAAAAAAAGAACCCTAACCCTAGACAATTATCAGGCTATGTTAATATCAGGTCATTAGGAAGAGAAGGGGTTCCATTCTTGAGCATTGTACTAGTTCCATAGCTGAGCAAAACAACTAGGAGTGGTACTCCAAGATCATAACAGAGGGAGATTCTGTAGTAGTTGTTCATGCCACAATGTTTAAAGGTAACTCCATAGTGAATGCCCATTCCTTTGTATGTGCATTTTGATAACTGCAACAAAGAGAGAGCAAAGCATAAGCCTCACCTTCTAGTTGTGTTTCCTTTGGTATTGGGTTTCCTACGATAAATCTTGTGTTCATTGTGTGGATGGCGTGTTTATGTGCTCGTTCTTTCATTTACATTAGTTTGCATAATCTAAGATTTATTCTTCAAAATGTTATGAGATCTGTTTGACGAATTGTTCAAGTGGAATATCCATCGAAGTTTACAGATCATTGTGTTTATTGATTTAGCATTTAAATAGGTGGTTTTGTCAATTTTCTAGTTCATTGCTTTCTAGGGTTCTAGGTTGCAAGTTTGCTTACCACGTGTTATCTCCTCAAATGGTTTTGAAGTTTTAATGCATTTCTTGTTCATTCATGCTTAATTTGTCATTTTCCTTAAGTCTTTTGGTCAGTGTTTTAATCTCCAAATTCTTCACATTCCTTCCATTGATCATTCTCGCCCAAAAACCCTTTGGTTTCTTTCTCTTGACCTGCAATACAAAAAGGGCAAATAAATCTATTCCGTTATCCTAAATCTAGAGTTTCTAAAAGCCAAAGTTAAGCCACGAGTCAAGCTGAGTCATACCATATAACCCACGGGCCCAACTCTCATGCTAAGTCTACAAACCACGAGTTATGGAAACCAAATGCGCCAAATTCAATATTCAGATTATGCGCAGAGATCAAGGTCTTGCGCTCAGTTTCAAATCTATAATTCATCATTACGCAATTTGAAGTGGCAGAGGGAGAGAAAACACAGGTTTCGAATTTTTAAATTTGCAGATTGCCCAACAAACCTTTTTATTTGACGTGTGATATGGGCAAGTAGAGATTGCATTGACAGATCATTATTTTATTATTAAATAGGTGACAATCTTGCAGAGAAAACGCAGATTTGTATGCTCAGAAGGCTTTTATTTTTTTGAATTCCAAAAAGTTTAGGATTATATGGAAATCACAGAGCGCTCCAGCTTTGGGTTAAAGTCATATGAATGAGAAACAACTATGCATGCTCGACATCGTGTAAATACATCACTAGATAGTGGCTTTGAACAGCTCCGACAATTCTTCTGGATCGTGATATCGATGCTCAGGTTGTTGCCAACTAATTGTCATCGTTTCAAGAAATGTTGTGGGAATTCATTTGCAGATTGTTTAGGGATACAAACATGTTTTGGTGACATAAATATGCCAGAGTCCTCTTGTCAGATTGAAAGTAGTGGCAGCTCTACATTTTCGACCCTTGTATCTCCAGGGTCTTCGTTCACATCCTTCAATACTCCAGTAGCAGCCTTAGCACCAACCCTCTGGCCTTAGTTCCATTTTACGCCGGGCCTACCCATCAGAGGCACAAGGTGGAGGACTTGACACACAGTGTCACATGATGGCATAACATTTCAGTGAGCTTCAAAATGCAAAAGAAACTGCAGATCAGAAAGTTGAGACAAAATACGTTTTTGCAATATTGAAAGCTATTCTCAAAACAGAGCTTTTGGTGGCTTAGGTGAACATTTCGATTGTTCATTAGCCACCGAAAGCAGAGTTTTCAGTGGCTTACAGGCTTGGATTTTGGCTTTTCTAGACACCAAAGTGCAGAACAGGGAAAAAAGCTACCATTTTTGCACAGGTCCGAGTTTTATTGATTCAGATGACTTGAGGATGGTTTATAATGATAAATAATAATTAAAGGCATCATAATCAAGGTTTTGTTCCAGATTTAAAGGTGCCAGCAAGGTGAAGAAGATAAAGCTTCCTGTCTATTTTTGGCAAAAGATGACCTGTCAGTCTTCCAGGTGGCATTTTTGACCTCATCTATCAATCCATGAAGATCTGCTGCAGCTGTCGAAGATGTGAAGATTAGCAAGATGGAGATGCCCCCCTTAAATAGGATCCATTCCTATTTTTCATGAAACTGTTTTGATTGACTATTTTTAGCAAATCCGATCCAGTTTTTCAGGATCTTGAACTGTTTTGTAAAGGTTATAAAGCCTGTGACTTTTGTTGAACAAAGGGTTCAATTTTGAGTATTCTATTTGACTGTTTTTTGTGAAGAGGCCCTTTTTTTAATATAATCAGCCTGCAAGCTTCTTTCATTCATTGTTGTCAGACCTTCTCTCCTTGTCTCTATTATATGCTATTGAGTTGAATGGTATTCTTTGTCTATGTTTATAATCTTGGTAACTATCATCTTACTTTTGATTATCAAACTAGAATCATTAGCACTCATCGTTAGTTAATTATCCCATCATATGTAATTGATTTATATATGTTCTGGTTAATTGACCAGTTTCTTTATCCTTTTACCTATCTGATAATAGTCCTTGAAGGCCTTGCATTGTTTGAGTATATTTAAGACTGTCTTGAGTAGATTATTCAGTGAGTTAGATGTTCATCTTGATCCAATATTATCCATCATTGAGAGAATAAATTAAGTTACTAGGCATCTTCGAGCTGCAACCTAGAAGAGTTTCCTAGAGAGATAACACCACGTTTGAAAATTAACATGTTATTATCATTGTTCCTTTGATATCCTCTTTGAATTTGTGTATGGATAGGTCAACTGTCTGTGAGAGATGGTGGGTATGATGTTCAAGAGTCCTCATCGAGTGAAAAGATCCAAACTTATGAGAGGTTGTAAGGTGTGATGCCATAAGAGCTCCAGTGATTGGAGTGTTAAATATGATTTTATTTTAGAGTGATTTGCTTGGTTATATGGCTTCCCAGAGTTACAACGATGACTACTCTTGACCTCCAAGAGTGTAATGATTTTGCAGCTTGCACTTATAACTTTGTACCGTGGAAGTGCAGGTTGCAGAATCAATTGGAAGAGTTTGATCTTTGTGTTTTTGTGGAACAAAAGGTTGATGCTCTTATTGATCCTACGTTGCTGGTTGGGCATAACAAGATGGTGACCAAGGCAAGTGAATAATTTTAGACTTGGAAAAGGGCCATTTGATCCCTCACACAACAAAGAAGGAATTGGTTAAGGAGATACCTTGGTCACTCAATACTAGATTGAGGATGTTAACTAGAAGATGACATCGAAGAACAAGCTCAAAAACACTTGCATGAGTGACATAGATATGATGTATAATGACGTGGTGATGATCACTGAGTTGAGAGATCAACTTGGTGCTATCAAGATGAAGGTGGAGGATGAGGAGTTGATGCCTATCTCACTAAATTGGTTCCATTCATCTTGGGACATGTTGTTTAGGGTGTATGTGCTTGGTATAAGCCTCCTAACACTTAGAAGCTTTGGTATAGTTTCATCTATGTGGATACCAACCTAGAGACTATTTTAAGTAGAGTGGAGGATATCTAGAGCTCATCGTTCATTGGGAAGGTGAAGAAAGGAATCAAGATGGGTCAAAAGAATAAGAAGGGAAATTCAGGTTCTCTAAACTAGGATAAGAAAGACTTGAGCCATGTGAAGTGTTTCAAGTGTCATATGGCGGGCCACTATGCTTCTTAGTGTCCTAAGAAGAAGGGTTTGGGTAATGAGCTGCAACATAAGTAGTTTATAGGGTGTGCAAAATATTTTACATGAGTGGATGATTTATAACATCTAGTGTTGAGATGCCATTATCCATGGTTTTATTCCTTTCCACTAATACCATCTCTAGTATAGGGTGGTATGTGGACAATGAAGCATCTAGACACATCACCTTCAATAAGAAGGCATTTAGTATATTATAAGAGCAGGGCATCAACATGTAGGTGGAGGTTGGTGATGATGCCACATATCCAATTATAGGAGTAGGTTCAATCTCATTTTGCATGTCATGAGATGATGTTCTTGAGCTTAATGATGCTCTTTATGTACTCGGTTTAACAACGAATATTCATTCAGTTTCAATTATGACAAATCTTTGATGTGTGGTTGAGTTTGATGATAAACAAGTTATTATTAGAGATCAAGCCAAGATCCTTGTTGTGTTTTGGCCAATAGTATGTAAGAGGGTGGCCTTTCCAATTTGCTTGTTGACCAATCACATAGAGCCCTAGTACATGGCAATGACTACTTGTGCAAGCGTTCACACAATATATTTGGTCACTTGCACTATGGGGTGTTACCTTTCTTCAAGGACATGGTGCAAGGATTTTTTGACTTCAAGATATAGAAGTCAAGAGGTTGTACTTGACAAGAATGCCAAGCCTTATTTTCCTAGAAGTGAGCGCAAATCGAGAGGGATTATTGATTTTATCCATTAGATGTATATAGACCTATGTTATCCACTATCTTGATAAGTAACACCTATTATGATTCTTTAATTGATGAGTCTAAAAGAACTTGGATTTATTTTATGAAGACCAAGGATGAGGCCTTTAGTAAGTTTCAATAGTTTAAAACTTTAATGAAGAATCATATGGGTAAGAAGATTAAGTTGTTGAGATCTGATAATGGAGAAGATTGAGGTGTTGATAAATGATAATGGAGAAGACTACCCCTCCAAGGAGTTTGATTCCTTTTGTAGGTAAGCAGGGATAAAGAGGGTGTTGATGATGCCATACAACCCACTATAAAATGGGGTTGCAGAGAGGAAGAACAAGGTCTTCATTGAGACCACAAAGGAAATGAGCCATGGCATGGATCTGACCATGTTTCTTTATGTAGAGGCATGCAATATGATTGTGTACATTTTGAATAGGTTCTCTCACACGATCTTGAAGGATGAGACACCAAAAGAAGCTTTTACTGATGAGAAATCACAAGTATCACACTTTTTTGTGTTTTTGGTTGTCTCCTATAAATTCATATTCATGATGAGAAGAGATCTAAGCTTGAACCTTTTAGTATGAAATTTTTGTGGGTTACAGTAAGACCTCAAAGGATTTTCAGATTTACCTTCCAATACAATGAAAGACAATGGTAAAAGTAGATATGTGAATTAATGTAGATGCTTGGTCTTGTAAATATCAAGGGGCCTCCTATGGAGGTAAGGAGGGTTAATAGAGTGTTGTTTCAAGTGTTGATTTGTAGAGTTCAACAAAACTAGAAGCAAATTAGTTGGGTTTTAGTGTAGGAGTAGATACCTTAGACCCCCCAATACAATGAGAACTCTAAGGTGGATAACTTAGACATTGCAGGAGGTACGAGAACCAGTTGGAGATCCAAAGACTTATTTTTGGGTAGTAATCCTCCTAATAAGTTTCTTGGTTATGTTACACTAATGTCGAGTCCATCATTGATTTATAACCTTTCGGTTTTGAAGAGGAAAATTTAGAGTAGGTGTGGTGGGGTTCCATGGTTGAGAAGTATAACTCCATTATGAGGAATGATATATGGGATATTGTGCCGAGACTAGTGGGTAGGTCAATGATTAATTACAAGGATTGTACAAGGTGATGCATTCAATTGATGGCATCATAGAGAAGCATAAGGCCAAATTTGTTGCACAAGGATTCTCCTTGAGAGAGGGAGTTGATTATGACAAGGAATTTTCTTTGCTCAATTTGATAGGTATACCTCTATCAGAGTTATTATGTCCTTTAGCATCAAATTTTGGTTGGACTTTAGATTAGATGGATGTTAAGATAAATTCTTTTGATGCTCCAAATGAGGAAGTTTATGTTAATTAGCTTAGGGGTTTTGAGGTGGATGGGAAAGATACCCATGTGTATAGGTTGAAGAAGGATCTATATGCGCTGAAGTGGGAACCATGTACTCGAAAATCTAGGATTGATGAGTACCTACTGAGATTGGGCTTTGCCAAAACTGTTGCAGATCCTATTTTGTATTATCTATTTGATATACCTCATTTGCTTGTCTTCATCCCGTGTGTTGATGAGTTGGTCATTAGAGGTAGTTGCATGATACTCATTGCTTTGTGTAAAGTATGTTAAGATTCAATATGCTAAGATAATATTCAATTTCACAACAATTATAGCATATACATGATCACTGAAAGAAACACAATCACAAGATAGACACAAATTTATCCTAGGAAACCCTCTAGGGGAAGAAAACCCAGCAAAATTTCCTCAATATAGATGATCAAAAGTACAAATACAAAACCCCAAACAAGTGCTCCTTCTCCTTGCATCTCTCTCTCTCTCTCTCTCTCTCTCTCTCTCCTATGCGAATTACACAAGTGAGTGTGTGTGTCCAAATGAGGAGCACATCACTCCTATTTATACTTTAGCTTCCACTTGACTTTTTCACTAACTAGGTTGGCCCCAACAAACTTAACTGGGATGACTTACCTAGGAAGAATCAAAACAATATAATATTATTTTCTGGAGGGTTCTATCGACCCGACTTACAAGGGAGGTTTTACCTCATGACTCTATGATGACCAAATACAATAATAACATCACGACGGAGGAATAAAACATCTCCGAATAAATTACAATAATAAAATACAATAGAATATTCTTCAAAGTTACAATATTTCAACACTCCCCCTTAATGAGAAGGTTATTCTACTGACAAAAACAACATCAACTGTAGGAGAAAGGAGAGAGAGCATCATCAACAACATCAAGGTGATACATCTATAAATCATCAGAAGTTTTCTTCAACAACATCAGCAACTGGAACAATTAATGGAACATATTCAACATCTTCAGTACTGGAGCATCATCTTCTACAACACCGAGTCTTCATCTTTGATCTTCATCTTCTGTAGAACTCGATCACTTGATCGTCTACATCAACACTTGATATCTCGATCAACAACAACATCATCTGCAACAACATAACCTGCAACACACATGATCCAATTACAGGATGATCAATCCCTCTCACTTTAGGACATAAGTCCAAGGATGATACAATCCTAACCACATCACTGAGACAAAAGTCCGAGGATCACTTTAGGAATAATGTCCAGGGATGATACAATCCCAACCACATCACAGAGACAAAAGTCCACGGATCACTTTAGGACTAATATCCAGGGATGATACAATCCTAACCACATCACAGAGACAAAAGTTTGTGGATAACTTTAGGACTAATGTCCAGGGATGATACAATACCAAACACATCACGGAGACAAAAGTTTGCGGATCAATTTAGGACTAATGTCTAGGGATGATACAATCCCACTGCAACATCATCATCACTGCTCCCCCTTTCGAACCACACCAAGCTTGTCACGAAAGTACTCAAACTTCAATCGATACAGAGGCTTAGTCAACACATCAACAACTTTCTCACTAGTCCTCACATACTAGAGCTTTATAGCTCCCTTTTGTACCATATCCCGTATGTAAAAATATCGGATTTCTATGTGCTTTGACTTGTCATGGAACATTGGGTTCTTCGTCATCTTTAGACAACTCTGGTTTTCACATAGAATCACCGTGGTATCCAACTCCAGGTCAAACAGACCTGACATCAATTTTCGAAGCCATATGGATTCACATCTAGCAGAACAAGCTACTATATACTCTGCTTCAGCTGTGTTGAGAGCAATACTGGACTACTTCCTGCTAAACCATGAGATCATGGTGAATCCCATACAATAACATCCACCTGAGGCGATCTTCCTGTCCGAGACACTTCCATCCCAATTTGCATCTGTATAACCATATAGTCTGTAGTCATGATCTCCAACATAGTATAGACCAAATTCTATAGTACCTTTCAGGTACCTCATCACATGCTTTGCTGCTACCAGGTGAACACATCTAGGCTCAACTAGATACTGACTCAGGGTGTTCACAACAAATCATATATCTGGCATGGTATTCATCAGATACATCAACGACCCAATAATCTGTCTGTACTGAGTCACATCCACTAACTTTGATGATTCATCAGCTAACAACTTCAGGTTGGTATCCATGAGTGTGGCCATGGATTTACATTCCAACATATCAAATATTTTCAGGATTTCCATAGCATACTTTCCTTGGTTGAGAAAGATTCCTTCTAGGATCTACCATACTTCCAGAGCTAGAAAATAGTGCATCAATCTAAGGTATTTCATCTCAAATTCTTCAACGAGCTTCTTCTTGCACTCTACAATATGTTTCTCATTTCTTGTCAGAAATAAATGATCCACATACAACAATAATATGATAGGTTCATCATCCATAACCTTAAAGTAAAGGTTAGGGTCAACTTTACTTTTGGTAAATCCCAAGCTCGTCAAAAAGCTATCTATCCTTCTGTACCACGCTCTAGGAGATTGCTTCAATCCATACAGAGCCTTCTTCAACTTGCATATGTGAGTCCGTCTGTCTTCAACTTCAAATCCCTCTGACTATTCTATTTACACTTCTTCCTCAATCACACCATTCAGGAAAGCTGTCTTCACATCCATCTGGTGTAAACTCCACTTCATCATGGATGCAAGTGCCATCATGGTTCTAATGGAAGTGTACCTTTCTACTAGTGCAAATGTCTCTTCATAATCAATTCCCTCTTTCTGAGAGAATCCTCTAGCCACAAACCTTGCCTTGTATTTCTTAGTACTTCCATAAGCTGCATGCTTTATCTTGTAGATCCACTTGGAAGATACCACATTTTTGTCTTTTGGTATGGGAACTATATCCCAAACATCATTCTTCATTATTGATTGGTATTCTTTTGTCATTTATTCTACCCATTATTTCTTCTGTATAGCTTCTTCATAACTGGTAGGTTCTTGATCTACAAGATCACACATCAAATCCACATAACTGGAAAATGGATTTGGCTTCTTGCTTACTCTTGTGGAGCCTTCTGGAGCTCCATACTTCTCTGCTTCTTGTATAATTTCTCTTTCCCAAGCAGGCTTTCAGGATTTCGTGACATATTCATAGTGGGAGGTTCTTGAGGTTCTAGCATATCACAGTCTTTTGGCGTTTCATCTTCAAGGGAGGCTGCAACTTCTACATTTCTGGGAGGTACATCTTCTTCATATACTTCTTCATGCTGGCACTTTCTGGATCTTGAGAGCTGCTTCTTTGTCAAATGTTACATCTCTACTAATATCCATGTGATGGAATCCTGGAATGTATGTTCTGAAGGATTTGGAGACTTTACAGTATCCAACAAATATTCCCTTCTTTCCGGAAGGGTCCAACTTGGTTCTATTTTCTTTTGGTATGTGAACATATACTGGGAAACCAAATATCTTGAGGTGGCTCACTTTAGGTTTCCTTCCCGTGAACATTTCTTCTGGAGTCTTGAATCTAAGGGAACTATGGGATAATATATTCTGTACATAAATTGTCGTCCTTGCTGCTTCAACACATAGATGCATTGGAAGATCTTGATCATGTATCATTTTGTTCACTGCTTCCATAATGGTCCTATTCTTTCTTTCCGCAACACCATTCTGTTGATGATTGTAGGGAGTATTTAGTTCCCTCTTGATTCCAGCTTCTTTACAAAAGGCTTCAAAATCTTTTGAAGTATATTCTCCACCATTTTCTGTTCTGAGTGTCTCGATTCTTCTTTTTGAATGATTCTCTATCAAGGCTTTGAATGCCTTTAATTTTCCAAATACTTCATCCTTTGCTTTCAAGAAATATATCCATGTCTTTCTTGAATAGTCATCAATAAATGTAACATAATATTCATAACCACTCAAATATGTGGAGGGCATTAGACCACATACATCTGAATGGATTAATTCCAACGTACCTTTAGTCTTTGTCTCACTCTTCGGAAATTGATTCTTGATATTCTTTCCTTTTACACATCATTTGCAAATGCCTTCATGATCGATCTTCAAATATGGTAATCTCGTCACTACTTTTCTCACATGGGGTAGTGCTTTGTAGTCAATGTGAGCAAGCCTCCTATGCCATAATTCACTTGGACTAGTGATCTCATGAACAAGGGCTGTTTTTGAATGTCCCTTGAGTTTATATAAGCCTCCTTCTTCTTCACCAATGACAACTGCATCTTCAATTGATTTTCCTTTGGGCCACATAAATACTTGTCCATCTATCAATGCAACCCTATATCCTTTCTTATCTAATGTTGGGATAGAAAGTAAGTTCTTCTTTAAACCTGGTACATATAAGACTTCCTTCATCTTCATAGGGGTTCCAGAATCAAGCTTGTAGCTTGCTTCACCAAATCCTTTGATAGGATATTGATAGTCATCTCCTAATGTTACCTTCTAAGGAGAGTTCTTTTTTTTCAGGTTTTGACAGAGTTTTCTTTTTTCCTATCATGTGCTTTGAAGCACCACTATCAATAATCCATGTATCTTCTCTAGGTGTCACAGACCCAGAGAGTGCAGATAATAATACATACTCTTCTGCATATTCTAGTTTTGCTTGTTTTCTTCGAGGTCCTTCTTCCTCTTCTTCTTCATATTCATCTTCAACTAGGTGTGCATGATGTCTTTTGTTGTTGTTCCTCTTCTTGTATTCTTCTTCTTCAATGGACAATTTCTGGCAATGTGTCCTAGCTTGTCACAATTGAAGCATTGAAAGTCAGAGTAGTTTCTTCTTGGATTGTTTCCTCTTGTCCTTTGGAACTTCTTGGGAGGTTGAGACGCCTTGTGGATTTCCTTCTTGAAGTTAGATTGACTTGTTCCTCTCTTGGTATGGGTGCTAGGGCTTGATCATCTTCTTTAAGTAGAGCTTCTCTATTGGCTACTCTAGCCTCCTCTTGGATGCAATCTTCCCATACAATGTCGAATTTCATGCTTTCATTCCTGGCACACATAGTCTGGATGAATGAATCCCAAGGTCTAGTGAGACCATTGAGAGCAGTCATAATTAGCTCATCTTCATCAAGGGAGTATCCAATGGCTTCTAGTTGCTCCCTGAACTGGGAGACCCTTGTGAAGTAGTCTTGGATGGATTCTCTTTGGCACATCTTGGTACTCTTCAATTTAGTTCTCAAATTCATCTTCCTATTGATGTTCCTTCCTTCATACATTCTGGATAGGGAATCATACATCTTCTTCAGGGTCTTCTTGGATGACACTTGAGGAATCAAGTGGTCTTTGATAGAATCATCAATGATCCTCTTTCCCCTAATCAGGTTCTTCTTGTGCTTCTCCTTAGCTTCATCCTCTTCAGGTTCTGCAACTTCTTCCTTGATGTATTTGGAAATATCATTCTCTTCAATAATGAGGCCAATCCTATATTTCCATGTTCAGAAATTCGCTATGCCTTCTAGCTTATCGTCGAGCTTAGTGCTTGGGGCCATCTTATCCAGGAGGTCACCAAAAAAATGAAATTTCTCATAATGAAAACCTGACCTTACCAGGATATGCACTTGATTGAGGTGAATTGACTGGTACACTCGGTTTCTGGAGATTCCAAATTTTCACCTCTCAAAATTGACTTGCGAAATTCTGATATGCAGTTTCTGTAGTTTTCTGATCCAAAGTCAAACTAGGGTTTGAATTTTCCGAAGATATACCCACTCAAAAATTCAAATCTAGGGCTCAATAGATGCTCCCTAGGGAGGCACAACTTTCTATGCAATCAGATTTCCAAAATTCCAACTTTGACAGAAACCCTAATTTCTTGGCGGAGGGAGAAGAGAGAGAGTTTCACCTTGTGAAAGCCGTCCTATTTAGGCTAGCTCTGATACCATGTTAAGATTCGATATGATAATATAGATAACATCAGTATTCTTTCATGTCCGAAATTTTTCATTGGGTCACAATGGCCTAAGCCCATTGGCCATATTCATGAGAGTTTGTCAAATTGATGTTAAGGGTCAAATAATTGCCAAGGAGGAAAATTACTAATTTCCTAGGTTGTGGGTGGAAGCATTGGGATTTGAAATAAGAAGGATAATAAATGACGTGTGGACATTAGAATAGAATAAATATTTAATAAATGAGCTAAATAAATATATACAAGGAAAAATCAAAGTGGCAATTGACCATGAAGACACATGGAGGAAGTGGGACCCACACAAGCTAGATTTTCTATGCCACATGGCATCCTACTCTTGTCAATTCAAATCCATGAGAATTCCAATGTTATGGGGATGAGTTGGAAGGGAATAATACTTGGCATGAGTCAATGAGGTCAAAATGTAGAGGAAGAGTAACTCCCATGGAAGAGGAAGAGGCAATTTGGAGCTAGTGGGACACTTGGGGCTAGATTCCCTAGCTCTATGACAGCAATGATGAAGATGCTATGACACCTATGACACAAATAAGACCTGAAGGTTGACATCTGACATATATGACATGTCAAGGCTAAAAATATCCTCCAAGAGGGCGCTCAAGTGAGTTAGGGCAGCCAAAGAGACACCAATTCGAATTTGGAAAAGGAGAGGGCTAGAATTGGAAGGACAAGTGGCATACTTGGGAATCTCTTCCCAACTTGAGTTGGCATGAATCTCTTGGAAGCAATTAGACCCATGGAGGACCTTAGAAGTTTATAAAAGTCATGAACAAATAATAATAGCAGTTTTTTATCATTTTAGAATTTGCAATTTGCATTTGGGAGAGGAGAGCTAATGGAGTGCTACTCTACTTGCCTTAGCACCAATTCTGGGGGTAAAAGATTCCCATCCTAGTTGGTAATTGGAAAGGCCATTCAAACCTTTAATTTGGATATTTAATGGAGTCTTTTGTTACAGGTTGAATCTATAGGGAAGATCATGATCATATCTCTTTCAGCTTGCTTCTACAACCATTCTTCTATTTCTTGGCATATTCTTGCTCCTTGAGGAGAGGCACACTTGTTGAGGTGATGAAATCTTTGAGATAGATCTTGAAACCCCATATATTTGTATTATGATATATACAATCTGTATTTTCTGTTCATGAGACTCTCATGTTGAAATACTAAGTGGATTTATGTAAAAATATCAAACAATGCAAAAATGATGCCATTTCCCCTAGATTTTGTTTTTGGAGTTTGAAGAGACACCATTTCGAGTTATATTAGTTATTATATATGATTTTATGGATGTATGGAATTTTATTAAAGTTATGAAGGATTTCCATTAACAAAGCATAAGCCCTTGGCACCTAAAATTTGAATTTCCTAAGTCATGGTGAAAATAACTAGCTTTTCCCCCTATGTGAAATCTTGCATATAAACATATGATTTAAAGGAGTTGCAGAAGGCCATAATAATTAATTAATGATAAATTGGGGACATAATTAAAGACACTTATCAGTACCATGCCTCTTTTAATAAATTTGTAAGGTTCAACAGCATTTGGGAAGCCATCTTGTCTACTACCCTTGGGGGATTTGAAGCTTGAAATTGCTAGTAACTTTCCCTACTTTGTCCATATTGTAAATGAATGTTGAAGAATTGTTTTAGGGGTTTTTAAGCATACATTAAAATCAGTTATATGTTTTAATAACTCTCAAATACCTTCAGACCCAATTTGGGATCATTTTGAGTCATTTGGATACCAAGAGACCAATACCAGTCAAAATCCCTACTTTGGACAGAACTTAAAGGAGATTTGAAGAAGCCTTTTGAAGTCTATAAAGAATCCATAAACCTCATATTCATGTTAAAATATAATACATACACCTTCTATAACAATTTGGGAGCATTTGGAGTCATTTGGATACCAAGAGACCAATACTAGTCAAAGAGAAATTGCTAGTCAAACTCCCTACTTTGGCCAGAACTTAAAGGAGATTTGCAGAAGCATTTTGAAGTCTATAAAGCATCCATAAACCTCATATTCATGTCCCAATATCATACATACACCTTCTATAACAATTTGGGAGGATTTGGAGTCATTTGGAGACCAAGAGACCAATACTAGTCAAAGGTCGAACTAGTGGAAAAGTTGAAAATTTCACCATTTTAAAAAATTTCAAAAAAGGGACATTACATATTCAATTCAATTTTACAACAATAGCATACACAAGATCACTGAAAGAAACACAATCAAAAGATAGACACAGATTTATCCTGGGAAACCCTGCAAAACTTCCTCAATATAGCTGATCAAAAGTACAAAGACAAAACCCCAAACAAGTGCTCCTTCTCCTTGCAGATATCTATCTCTCTCTCCTATGCGAATTACACAAGTAAGTGTGTGTGTCAAATGAGGAGCACATCACTCCTATTTATACTTTATCTTCCACTTGACTTTTTCACTAACTAGGTCGGACCCAACAAACTTAATTGGGCCGACTTACCTAGGAAGACTCAAAACAATATAATATTACTTTCTGGAGGGTTCTATCGACCCGACTTACAAGGGAGGTTTTACCTCATGAATCTATGATGACCAAATACAATAATAACATCCCAACGAAGGAATAAAACATCTCCGAATAAATTACAATAATAAAATACAATAGAATATTCTTCGAAGTTACAATATTTCAACAAAGTAGAGTTGGCCTATGAGTTTGATAGGGATGTCATTGGCCTTAAAACATTATTTTATCGGTCTAGAGGTTTGGCAGGGCATAGGTAAGGTCTTCCTTGGACGAGTGAAGTACACAATAGATATTTTGAAGAGATTCTAGATGGTGGATAGCAATTTTTTGGCCACTCCTATGGTTCCAAACTTCCAAATATGAAGTTGCATGTTGTCTTAGATTCAAATTTGGTAGATCCTTCCATTTACATGTTGATTGGTTCCCTTGTGTATTTGGTAAATACCACACTTGATTATTTGTTTTGCAGTGAATACTTTAAGCCAATACATAGTTAAGATAATGCTGATTCATTGGGTTGCTACAGAACATGTTTTATGACGCTTGAAGAGCACAATTTATTATGGCATGAGGTATGTGGGAGATGGTGAGTTGGCGTTGCATGGTTTTGCAGATTCTGATTGGGTAGTGGATGTAGGTATTAGGAATATTAGTTGAGGGTTTTGTTTCAGTTAAGGTTTAGGTATGATATCTCGCCTCATTAGGAAGTTGGTGGTAGTAGCACTCATTTCAATAGAGGCATAGTACATGGTAGCCAATGCTACTAGTTGTCAAGCTATCTGGAGAAAGTTATTAGCAGAGTTGTCTGATTATATTTTGGAGCTTGCTGTGGTGTACTGTGCTAACCATAGTAATATCGAACTCTTTGAGAATCTAGTGTAATTTCATGATCACTCCAAGCATATTTAGATCTGGTAACATTTCATCGTAGACAGTGTAAAAGGGAGCAATGGTTCTTGAGTATGTTCCCTTGGATTTTTAGGGTATAGACCTTTTGATGAATCCCCTTGCTAAGAAGAAGTTTGAGATGACAAGGGAGAGACTTGGATTGGTGGATAAGACTTTCCTCACAAAGGGGGAGTGTTAGAGTGTTTACCCTGAGGTGTTTTGGCTAGTATTCTTACTAATGACACAACAACGACAATAGTAGGTCCAGACCCGTGTGCAACAAAGAGATGGCATGGAGAGGGCACAATGCTAGTATTCTTTGAAAATACTGCTTAGTTATGTAGGAGAGGGAGAATGCTTGCACCAACTTTATCCTCTTCCAAACTTAGTACACTATTCCAAATTTGTTATTTTTGGAAGTTTGACTTCTTGGATTTAGCAACTTGCTTTTTTAGAGTTAGTTAGGGGCCATCTTCAGTGGCAGTTCTATTTTCATCTAAATTACATATGTTAGAAAACTTCTAAGTTAGCATGGGCACACTTCCCTAAACATAATTAAATTAGGATTCTACTTTTCTTATTTGGTTTCCCATAAAGATGGGCTATTTCATATTTTCTCTTAGCCTTCATCTATAAAAGAAAGTCATCCATAAAAGAAAGGCAGGGATGACAGGGTTCCCATAGAGATGGGCTATTTCATATTTTCGCTTAGCCTTCATCCATAAAATAAAGGCATGGATGCGAGTCAAATACATTTAGATTAGTCTTTGCATCAAGGAGTCAAAGATGCAGTCCTTGCATCAAGGAGTCAAGACAATTGCACAACTTGGAACTTGAGTATCTCCGTAGCCGCAAGATCCAAATGATAGTCCACTTAGTTGATGAAGATGGACTTAAAGAGGTGTGCTCGATGATTTGACCACCTGCCACGAATTCATGGTCAATTCTTTTTGTTTTTGATACTTGAGGACCCACTAAAGTTTAACTATATGTATCAACGTCTAATTTCATCTCTTTTTTAACACAAATACTACGTTCCGAATGTGTACAAGTTCAATATTATCCAATAATTTCAATATATAATTTAACCTAAATTTAAAGCTTCTTTTATGGAGCACATTTACATGGCTTTAATACCAAAAAAAAAATCATTTTGCGAATTGGGCTTACTACTAATACACATATTCTCTCCCTTTTTCTCACTCATGTTTCTAAAAAGTTTTGGTATTCTATGGCATGATGCATGTTTGTCTTATGTATTTTGGTATTCTATGGCATGATGCATGTTTGTCTCATTTATTATTACAATAATCTTTGCATTATATATATATATATATGAATGAATTTCTCTTTTTCTCATTCATGTTTCGTTTTTTTATATGGTATGATATGATGCCATTTTACCTTATGTATTATTGCAACAATTTTTCATTTTCTCTATATACATGAATGTGTTGGTTAGTTATATGGTGAAGACTCGAAGAGTGATATATATGAAGTTTAATGTATGTAAATAGGAGTGATCTAATGAAAGGTTGACATGTGTAGTGAGCGAGGTTATATATGTAGATGTTAATGTAGTTATTATTGGACATATGAGTTATTGGGATGATGTGAAATAGGTTTTTCTAATTTTTAAACAGTTGTTGTGTCACTTATCTATTTTATCTATATGAGAGCTATGCTTTACATATATTGTGTACATTGTGGTTACTTTGGTTTATTATACTATTTTAATGATTTCGTACACAATATATGGTATCAAAATTGACAATTCTTGCTTTGGCCCATTCAAAATGAGTCATCTTACTATTTATATTCTAATTTTGTTTTTGATTATTTTCAGTGAGTAAATTTTTCAAGGTGCATAGAGGACATAGCGGTGTACATTAGGTGAATTTTTTAGATTATGGGTCACTATACTTTTATAGTTATAAGTTGTGGAAGTTAGGGCTTTTGTCCAGTCCTGAAACTAGTCTCAATTTTTGCTAAAACAATCATATATAGAGAGGTCCAAATTGAGTGCCATCCACAACATTGGAAATAAGACATCATAGTGTATTTAGTAAAATTTTTAGACTTTATGTCTACGAAATTGCGTGTCACATTGTACAAGTGTGTTGTCTTCGAAGGTTCCAAAACAACAAGTTTTGGGAAAGTTATTTTAATTGTTTCGTTGTTATTTAGAAGTTAGTGTGACTTGTGATATTGAAGAGAAGACTTGGTTTATTATAGAGTGAAGTTTTAGAATCAAGAGAAAGATATTTTAGAGTTGCATAAGGTGCAAGGTTAGCCTGCAGGACAACTCCTAAATTAGGGTTTTTAAAGGTATGTTACAATTAACGTAACTTTTCAATTAGAAGATTGATTGATGTGATTCAAAATTCCTTGGAAGGTGAAAATAGAGTAAGATTTATTTGGGAAAGAATCAACTAATTGGGCTAGGGGAAGGACTCCTATAGCGGTGCGGGGAAGAGTAGTGGTCATAGAACCCGTCCCATCAAGCACCCAGAAAATGACCAAAAAACACTATTAAAAGTGTAAGTATATATATAAGATGTCCAGAATAAGTACAAAAAACCTCATTATGATGACTAGGCCCACAACTTTCCATAAATAGTCTATTTAATGACAACTATACATGACTGGAACCTCAAAATTACAAACCATCTTGTCCCTGCCACATCTAAACATTCTCTGACATATAAATCTAATTGAACCTTAAACTTCCTACATTTCCCAATCCACAAGTACATATTGCCTATCACTTCAAACCAAACGAATCTTTACTAGAGAAGCAACGAGCCCACTGAAACCAATTCTCATCTCACTGAAATCAACTCTCATAGCTACTTGCACATCGAAGGGGGTATGGTGTCCAGTTTCACCCACATGCATCATCAACCACTCAACCCACCAAATGCAATAAATGACATCAAACTAATTAAATTCATTAAATCAACCATAAACAGACCATTAACTTGTTCAAAGCACATGGATCAACATAGGCTGTTTTCTAGCCATTGGATCACACCCAAATCAATCCTATGCACTCATTCAAAATTAAAAGTTTTTGATCCATGCCAACTCTTTTCACTAATCAAACACATCAGTAGAAAAATATAAAGAAGCATCAACCATTCTACATTCTACACTTTTCATTTTAGAAATTCATTAAGCTTAGAAGCACTGTCAACAATCCGTCAGAGTGTCTTCAGTCCAGGTATACGTTATACACTTCTTGCATTTTAGAGTTTCATTAAACTTAGAAACTCTGTCAACAATCCATTAGAGTGCATCTTCAGTCTAGGTATACACATAATTCATATTACCTAAATTTTTCAATTTAAGTTACAATTCAATTTATAGACATGGGCATATTAGATTCAATTGAATTCCAAGTAGATTAGTTATATATGTTTTTAGAATCTGTTGGTATGTTCTAAACTATCTATTCTATGATTGTTTGCTATCTATTTCTCATGAAAATGTGTTCTATGACTGTCTGCCTTGCAATATCTCATATCTGAAAGGAATGTTGGATTGTTATGCCTTTGTTTAAACACAAGGGATTGAATGATAATGAATGTAATTATTGATTTATGCAATATCATTGATAAGTACCAATACATGCTGTTCATGTAAACACATAACATATCATATAAGAAGCATACATAATCCAAATTGATGAAGCTACCAAATGTTGCAGGCTACTTTGACTCATATCTTTTGAAAAAAAGCAAACATATAGGTTGCCCCTAAAGACAATTGAATCTGCCTTCATAATCTAAAACATGCAAACCTTTGTCAACCAATGAGTATACCAATGAGCCTATGCTCTCTTTAGAAAAGAAACTAATGAGCCCATATTTATGTGTGAGACCCTAGCTTGCTCAAAATAAAAATTGAGTTATGTATGAGACCTGAGTTGTTGAGGCCTTTGCAACCTGTGTTGCTTCTCTTCCTTTAAGGAATGCATAGTTTGACCTTAACCTGAAAGTTTGTCATCGTTAATGCTTTTTTATTTCCTATTGCATACATAATCTAAGCTTGAATGAACTTTAGTAATGAGCTTGAGTAAATCAACAACCAAAACAATGGAAATATCGTGTATAGTATCAACATGTTGACTCATTTTTTTTAATGGATGTTTGTTTGATTATTTGTATTTTTTTCAACATGTATGAAGCTCTTCTATTCAATTCAATAATAAACTGTTCAATTCACTGGTTACATATAATGACATAGTTACATATAACATATCTATGGTTGAAGAGGTTTTGTTCTTATTTTATAGGTTTATGAAATCATGCAAAGAGTGAATTCCAATGCTCGTTCAAGGAGGGAAAGGAGGAGAGGGACCAAGGGTGCCCAACTATGACGCACCTTGTCAGATGAGGACAAAACCAAAAATGTTGATAAAAACAATGATCCCAGGAATGTTGAAGAGGCAAACGAGGCAGAGGTTGATGGTGTTGTTCCACCATCAACCACAATGCAAGGTTCAACTTCAACCAAGAATATTAGTGCCATTGGAGGATGTACACAAGAGGACATGTTGGCTGCAATTGATGATGTAGAATTAAGTGGTTATTATGTTAGAGAAGTTTCCAAAAAACATGGGATAGCACCCACATCAATGCATTGCTGGATAAATGGCCTCACTCATATAAAGCTGAAAGGGCCCTCTACAGTGTTGATTGAACAAGAGGAGGAGGAAGTAGTTGTTTGGTGTAAGGAGATGCATCAATTGCAAAAATATGTCAAGGGATGCCAAATCCATTTAGATATGGATTTCTAGAGAAATAATGGTGGGTAGGATTTAAACTGAGGCATCCACATATCGTGTTATGAACAACAGAGGGGCTTGAAAAAGACAGAGCTTTAAATCTACACCCTAAAGTTGTGTCTAGGTTCTATGACACTCTATCTCGTGTATACCAAAAACATTCATACATTCCAGACCATATATGGAACTGTGTTGAAATTGGTTTACAAGAAGGAAGGAATTGTGGCATGCAGGTAATTTCCAAGAGAGGGAGCAGGAATGTGCCAAATGTTTTTCCTAAGAGCAGGGAGTGGATAACTATTCTACGCTGTGTAAATGCAATCAGTGCATCAATCCTTGGGTTTTCTTTGTTCAAGGGAAAGATTTAGCTAAAAAAATATAATCAAAATTGTGAATTGGGAGCATGCATGGTTGCACATCCCCATGCATGGATGACTAAAGAATTGTTTTTGAATTGGATTTATCACTTTCATATGTTTGTACTTGGTGGTGTCTCACTTGAAAACATACACCTGCTGATTTTTGATGGACATGGAATCCACATAGCTATACAAACCATTGAGGAGGAAAACATGATAAGCATTGACTTATTGACTTTTCCTCCACATACTAATCACAGGTTGAAACCTCTTGATGCGAGTGTGTTTGGGCCTTTCAATATTTACTTCAGGTTTTAGAGAGCCACATGGATGGAAAAGAACCCAGGGATAGAGGTAAAAAGGTTAGAATTAATTTAAATTGCAAGCAAATCTTTTAAAAGGGGTCTCACACCCTCGCATCAAGGTTGGATTTAGGTGGATTTGAATCTGGCCATTAAACTATGATGCTCTTCTACATAATATTGGCTATAGCCAAGCCTTTGATCTACATGGTCAAGCGGATGCAGATGCTGCATACAACATGTTGTCCCTCTCTCAAGGACATTTCCAACCATTGGGCGACGACGACAAACATGCAAGTGATACTCAATATGTCCATGAACCTACCGAAGAGAACATGGAAATTGTTGGATCAACAGAAACACATGCAGATTCTACTGGGAATATTCATAATGAAACCGCTGATTTGAATGTCGTTGAATGTGTTCAAGCACTAGGAACAAACAACAAATAATTGACATTTCCAAGCCATCCATCACCTCCTGAGAGGTTGGGAGAAGCCATGATGAATATGAACATGAACATTGTCACCGACACTAATGACGAAAGCCTAAACATGCCTTCGTTTCCAACAATCTTGAATAATGAAGTTGTCCATTATTATGTGGATGATGGGGGTGCTGAAGATAAAACTATAGATAATGAATAACTATAAGACAATGTGGATGGAGCACTACCCCCAATTGATCCTTCCATTGAACCAAGTACCACACCAGTACTTGGCCGATTGCTGAAGTTTCCAGTGGAGAGAGTGGCAACACCCATATTGACAAGAACAGTAGATCATCTTTGATTAAGCAAGATTTCATAGTTACTCACTTCAGATGACTACATCACACTATTAATCGAGGTAGAACATACGAAAAAGGAGATGCGAGAATCAAAACAAAGGAAGAAGGATTTGGAAAAGGAGAAGAAGGCAACAAGGATTGTTGTAGCAGAACAAAGAAGGTAGGAAAGGCTTCAGAGAGTGAAAGAAAGGGAAGAAAAATAGTACCAAAAACAATTGGAAAGGAAGGAAAAGGAAAAAAGAAAGGCATAACAGATATTTCAAAATGATCGAGGGAGGACAGAGGAGGTGGACGATACTGCAAACTGGATTGAGCAAAGGAGGATGATGTCCCACTCATTGGATCAAATTGCAGAGAATACATGATTTTTCCAAGACCTAATTAACATCCAAATTCCCCAATATAGTCAAGGAGGTCTACCTACCCCCTTTATCCATACCAGTGCAAAGGGAAATCCAATATATGCTTATCCAACGCCTCCAATGAACCCAGGGTTATTGAGCAAAAGTGAGAACTATGGTTCTAAATTCCTCCTTGGTTGAAAGCAACAAATTGCCCTCAAGCAAATGTGGGCATCTCAACTCAGTTTGATCAATCAACCTTAGGAAAATCAATCCACTTAGCTAAAAAAAATGCAGGCAACTCAACAAGATCGAGCAATGAAGATACTAGGGGATTTTTGAGGTCTAAAATGGGCCTTATAAGGGAAATAATAAAATAATAGTTATAATAATAAAATAAGAGTTCTAAATTTTAGAGGGGAAAAAGAAAAAAATACTTTTTCTTATCATATTTTTTACATATCTCCTTATCGATTTACCAAAATTTCAAGGTTGGGCACTCATTATCCAACCCATACCCACACTGCATACTTCCGAGGCACCGATGGTATGAAAAAAATAAAATTTCAATAAAAAACGTATTTTACTGAAATTTTATTTTTTTCATACCATGGGTGCCTCAAAAGTATGCAGTGTGGGTATGGGTTGGACAACGAGTGCCCAAACTTGAAATTTTGGTAAATCTTTAAGGAGATGTCAAAAATACGATAAGAAAAAGTAGTTTTTTCTTTTTCCCTGCAATTTTTTTTACAAATTTTACCCTTATGGTTGACATCATCATCTTGAATCCTATTAGTTCTTATAAAGTGAAATTTGTTGGTACATTTTTTGTTTTGAGGCCCATTTTTGACCTCAAAACTCCCCTAATGTGGCTGATCCTCTTCAACAATCAGGATGTTATATACTTAGCCTAGCCACAAGCAAAGTGGATTTTGTCATATAAGTTTTTTTGGTTGTTCCTCTAGTTCTAATTTGAACCCAATTTGAAGACATTGGACCTCTTCAACCATAGGGATGTTATATGCTTAGTCTAGTGTTGTTATATGTTAGATATTGATATATTAAATCCTAGGTCCTATTTTTCTATAGAATTGGAGGCAACACATTTACCTACATATTAATATAAATGAATGTTTGGTTACCTAAAATTGGGTCTCTATGTCAATTATGAGTTGCAACAAAATTTGAATTTGGAAAGTATGCATTCAAACACATATCATTCACCATCTAATTCTAAACAACAAGAAATTAAAAATATTCATATACTTCACCAAATTCACCAAGTGTGAATCTCATACACCACAATTAGTAATTATCTTATAAATGACTTGTATATATTGTGAAGTGAAGGCATTCAACTATAACCTTATTTCTCAGTGCCAATAACAAACAAGGAGCGATTCTAAACAACAACAAATATGATAGAACATATAGACTGCATCCCATGCACAATTGCCATATCCAGAGGACAAAGCATAACCGATAACAAAGGACATGGCGTAACCAGTAGCCAAATCCATTTCCATATTGAATTTACCATGAATTCACAATCGGACTAGATCTCCAACATAAATACCAATAGTTGGCAGAGGATGATACCACACACTAAGCATACAAAACCTGGTGCACAATTGTTATGGCACACAATCTCCTTCCTAACAAAGCTCGATTCTAACGCATCACTCTTAATTTATCCTTCACCAATAATCTAATACTTAAACTCGAAATACCTCAACTCTGAACTATGTGTAGGTGGGTGTGAGGATTCCACCTTGGGCCCTTCAAATATAAAAAATGGTATAAGGATTGAAGGAAATCCCCTACTTCAACAAATACTTATAGATAAATTATATCCCATGAGATAGAAGGATATCATATGTTCTAAATATCAATACCTCAACTCATATATTAAAACAAAGGAAAAACCCTACCTCAACAAATACAGGGAAAAGCTTCTTCTAGCAATGCCATAAGGTATTTCATAGGGATTGAAGGAAAAACCCTACCTAAGTAAATAAAACAACACGGTGGATATATAAGGACAAAAAAAAAGTAGTATGAAAGCAAGGGCCTCGAACTGTCACAACTGTTGAAATATTGTAACTTCTAAGAATATTATATTTTTATGGAGATGTTTCATTCCTCCGTATATTCCCCTAGAGGGGTCTTCCCAGTCAGCATTATGTTGAGTGGTTAAGTTGTTGAGGCCAACCTAGTTAGTGTAAAAGTCAAGTCAGAGTAGTGTATAAATGGAGGAGGTGTGTTCCTCATTTAACGCACACACTCACTTGTGAAACTCGCAGAGGTGAAGGAGAGATCTGCAAAGGAGGAGAAGGAGATCATGTTTGGGATTACATCTTTGTATTTGCTGGTCATCTATATTGAGGAAGCTTTGCTGGGTTTTCTACCCCATGAGGGTTTCCTAGGATAAATTGTGTCTCTTGTGTTTATGCTGTGCTTGTTGTTCTTTCAGTGATCCTGTATATGCTATTGTTGTGAAATTGAATGTAATATTGATGTTATCTATCTTATCATATTGAATCTTAATATGGTATCAGAGCTAGCCTGAAGGAAGGTAATGTATGGCACTTACGACACTTGTTTCACTTGCGACAATTTGAAAGTTAGGGTTTTGTATAGCAAAACCTAGTCATCATGGAACTTTCGCTATAAATGCATTTCTACGAAGGTTTAGGATTTGAAACGTTTCCAGGCCGAAGATAACATCCCCCTATACCTTGTGTCTGAATTTCAGCCTTATATTCGTTGTACTTTGTGATTTATGATCCGTGCAAGTTAGGGTTTCTGCCTCTTCCAGAATGCAGTCCTAAATAGGTGACCTAGGGAAAAAGGTCATATCTCGGGCTAGGAAGCTCCAAATGAAATTCTATAAAAAGTGTTAGTAAGGGAACGAACTTTAGTTTCACAGGTCTGATTTTTTAGAGGCCTAAGTTGAAAGAGTGACACGTGGAACTCCATACAAGTTTGCTATACTGTTTCATCCCATAAATAGGCCACGTTGCGACATTTGGCATAAATCTCTCTCAGAGAATCCATTAAAGCTAAAACCTGTGGGGTTGGAAAAATTACAGGTCAGGATACGACAGGCAAAGTTTTAGACTCTGCATATCCAAAATTTCAGAGATGAACCAAAAACAATACAGCACATCTGAAATGACTTAACGGAGGAAATCAAGGAAGAGGAGGAAGAAGCTCTCACTTAGGGTTCTTCAGTTTTTAGGTATGGAAGGACCTGATACAATGTTGGAGACACCTGATGCAACATTGGAAACTTTGATAATGTATTTGGAATCCATTCATAATAGATATTAATCCTCCATCAAAATGTTGTGGGAGGAAGGAGATTGAAGATTAGGGTTTCCAAGTAAGAAGAAACCCTAACAAAGTTGGGAGACTCATAGGGAAGCGATGAAGAAGGTTTAAATGGAAATAATATTCTATCTTCCTAGAACCATGAAAATATATAATATGTTTACAAGTGGTCTACCTTGGATAATTAGGGTTTTACCCTTATAAAAAAGACTACTCGACAGGTATGACTTGAGAAGATATATGTATATTTTGAAATATGTTTCGTGATTAAGTTATGTCTTCATATTATTGAGGTTAGTACAATCATGATTAGTTTTAGATTGTTTGATCACCTTAGTAAAAGTATGAATGCATGTGAATGATAGAAGACATTCATTGATTAGGGTTATGACACTTATGATTGTACTAATGCACCTGTGATGTTGTCTAAGGATGATGTTGTTTGCTAACAAGATACATGTACATCAAAGGAAGACAAATCAAGTTCTATGACCATGATGACATGAAGACAAAGACTCATCCATAGTATTTGACCACATAAGAAGCTCTACTTACGAGGTATGTATGACTTTGTTATACTATGCTTAACTTATGAAATATGCAGGTTCTAGCACAAGGTCTCTAAATAATTGAAGAGAACAAATAAGATATTGTTTGGGTATGTTAAGACATAACCAAGCATGATAATCCAGGTCTATTTTCCTATATCAAGTTAGAATCCTACTTTGTGTTAGGATCTTAGGTAAGTATACCTGTGTATGAAATGATCATGACCATACATACTTAAGATTATTTAGAATCATAATGTTTTGATAGTATTGAGACTATACTAATGAATGTATGATTATGTATGAGATCATGAGGATGACACTAGTGCACACTTGAGCATGCATAGTGGTCCAGGATAGATATAAGTTCAAATACATATAATCATGATGCTATCATAAAGGGAAAATAGAGATCAAGCGGGAGGAAACAACACAAACATAAAAGATAAGTATTTGAGTTGTTATTTGAATTACTGAATAGTCAATGATATTGCTCGTAATAGTTCTATGCATATTTGTATTCCTAGAATATATCATGCAGAGTGTAAGCATTCATATAGCATTGAACAGTATACTACTAATATGCATATGGTGGGTAAGTTGGAAAAACATTCCATTGTTGCTTGTCTAGAATGAAACCTCTTTGTTGACATGCTGAGAGTTGTGCACGCTCTTGATAGTATGTTCTCGTAGATATGGAAGGAATATAGATAACCATTGTATGCATACAGGATATGGAAAAGTGTTGTGCCAAAATATTGGTCAAGATAGTTACATGACTATGTGAATCATATTGGTATGCATAATAGGTTATCATTGAAATGTCAACATGATTTGATGATTATGAAGTATTACTAATCATGTAATTAACTTTTATTTGTAGGAAAGATCATGAAGAATGATGAACACCGAACAAGTGATGGATGTTCAACAAGAAGACTTACAAATAAAAGATACTATAGAAGGCTCGTGGCCAGAAGATTCTCTTAGAAAAAGGAAGAGGATCATAACGAGATGTTTTCTCCAAGTGGCTAGATAAGACCATTCTCTTAATGGTGTAATTGAAGAAGAAGTACGAATCGAGAAAACTCCCAGGACTCAATTGAAGAAAGCTCTGTACGGATACCCAGGATTGACAGTCATTTGATGAGCTTAATGATCACCATGTGTGATGTGTTAAATTTTGAGCATTAATTCACAATACTCTTGGATCTTTACTGAGAGAATAACATATACAGTATATCAATGCATAACAATCACAATAAGCATGACAAGCATCACAAGAATCAAAAGCATGAGAGACAAGAGACACAGAGTTTTCGTGGGGAAAACCCTAAGGTGAAAAACCCCATAACTTCCTCAAAGATAGAGAGAGAAATGGCTCAGCCAAAGTAAAACCAAAATACACTTGAGATAGTCTCCTAGAGTAGATGATCCTCCTCCTCACTAGTGCACCACTTTCTAAGTGAGAGAAGTGTATCTTTCCGAAGGATCCAAAGAGAGATCTCCCGATCTCTATTTATACTTAACCTGTTTGCCCAGTTACACTATGGGGACGACTTGTCTATCTAGATACATCCATAATATAATATATATTTCAGGGCCGACCCCACACATGGTGGTCTAATAACCCATCGGCAAGTACAAACACTTGCGACACTTGTCTATCCACATGACAACACTTCCTTATAGAGGAATAACACATCTCTAATAAGGGTACAATAAATATACATAGATGAAATACATTCCGAAGTTACATATACATCAACACTCCCTCTTAACTAGGAAGGTATTTCTTGACACAAATATGCTAGACAAGTCTTCTTCTCGTGATCATCGTCATCGATGCATCGTCGTCATCATCATCACTGCTGCTGCTATCTCAACCAATCTATGAATCTACTTGTCATAGGAAGTTCTACAGAGCTAGTACTTTTTCATACTGGATGTAGGCCCACCACCTGCAGGTCTTCATCATCACTGACCATACTGTGGAAATCTCAGGACTTATTACGTGCGTCACAAAACCTTAAAAGAGTCTCTTGACTAGCAAGAACCCTAAAGAGCATATGAGGCCTTTTTCATCCTGTCCATATCTCCAGGACTTATTACATGTGACCCCACCACAAAACCTCGAAAGAGAATCCCAGGACTGATTACAAGTGTAAGGCTCAACCTATCAGATCTCCCAGGGCACAAATTACATGTGGTCACCACAAAACCTTGAAAGAGCATCCCAAGACTGATTACGAGCACAAGGATCAACCTATCGGATCTCCCAGGGCACAAATTACATGTGTTCATGGAAAAACCTCGAAAGAGCATCCCAGGACTGATTACGAGCACACGGCTCAACCTATCGGATCTCCTAGGGAAAAAATTACATGCCATAAGACAAAACCTTGAAAGAGCATCTGCCAGATATCCTAGGGCACAAATTACATGCCACAAGAAAAACCTCGAAAGACTATCTACAGATCTCCCAGGGCACAAATTATATGTCCTCCCAAGCAAAACCTCGAAAGAGCATTTGCCAGATATCCCAGGGTACAAATTACATGCCATAGGCAAAACCTCGAAAGACTATCTGCAAATCTCCCAGGGCACAAATTACATGCTTATCTGCACAACCTGTTCCACAACCACAGAGTATCAACCTGATACTCACCATACATCATCCTGATGTACACATGATTATCCTGATCATCATCATTGCAACATCCTGCTGCATGTCATCTAGAGAAACATCCTGAAGCTCGTCATCCATGATCATCCTGATCATACAATGCATCTACCTGATGCATACCAAGTATCTACCTGATACATATCATCATACATGATCCACCTGATCATACAGTGTATCCACTTATTACAAATATAAATACATGATACATATCAACATACGTGATCTACCTGATCATACAATGTATCCACCTGATACATATACAGATACATGGTCCAAACATCCAACATGATGCATATACAAAATACATACACATGATCCAACCGATCATATTCAGCATCCAACATGATGCGTACATACATATAAATGATCCAACTGATCATATCCAGCATCCAACATGATGCGTACATACATATACATATAAATGATCCAATTGATCATATCCAGCATCCAACATGATGCTTACATACATATATAAATGATCCAACTGATCATACAAAGCAGAAACCATAACATCATCCTAATGCTCATCATCCAGTGCTTACATCCACAGCCATGTGAAGGATCCTCCTTCCAACATGCTTGGAATGGCTTCAGCAAATGTGTCCATCACTTCTTCCTCGAAGTGTCATCAATCTGAAGAACACCAAGCCTCTCCTTGAAGTACTCGAACTTCACCATGGCTAGTGGCTTCGTCAGCACATATGCAATCTGCTCATCTGTCGCAACGTACAGGAGCTTCACAGCTCCTCTCTGCACCATATCCTTGATATAGTGATATTTCATCTCTATGTGTTTTGACCTGTCATGAAACACTGGGTTCTCGGAAAGCTTCACACAACTCTGGTGTTAACAACATATACCAGTAGCATCCAACTGGAGATCAAATAACTCAGACAGTAGCTTCCGTAGCCATACTGCCTCACAACTATCTGAATAGGCTGCAACATACTCTGCCTCAGCTATACTCAGTGCTACACAGGACTGCTTCCTGCTAAACCAAGAGATCACACCCGATCCCATACTAAAGTAGCACTCAGATGTGCTCTTCCTATCTGCAGCACTGCCAACCCAATATGAATCAACATAACTCTGCAGGTTAAACTTTTGATTCACTTCATACTTAAGCCCATAATCCACTGTACCCTTCAGGTACCTCAGAACATGCTTTACAGCAACCAGGTGAACAATCCTCGGATTTGTCAGGAACTGGGTCAATGTGTTCACCGCAAAGCAAATATCTGGTCTTGTGTTCGTCAGGTACATCAAGGACCCAATCATCTGACGATACATAGAGACATCAACTGGCTCAGATGAAGCATCACATAGAAGCTTCATATTCGATGCTAGAGGTGTGGCCATGGCCTTGTAAGCCATCATCCCGAATCTCTTCAGGATATCTACTGTGTACTTCCCTTGACCAAGGAAGATCCCACCTGCACTCTGCCACACCTCCATACCTAGGAAATAATGCATCATTCCCAAATCTTTCATATCAAACTCGGAAGCAAGCTTCCTTTTAGTATCTACAATCAATTTGTTATCTCCTGTTACAAATAAGTCATCCACATACAGGAGTAGAATCACAGGATTCCCTTCCTCAACCTTGTAGTAAAGGTTGGAATCTGCTTTACTCTTGGTAAAGCCCAAACTATATAGGAAACTGTCCATCCTACCATACCAAGTTCTGGGAGCTTGCTTCAAGCCATACAAGGCTTTCTTCAATCTGCACACATATGACTCCCTGTCATGTATTTCAAAATCGAGTGGCTGCTCCACATATACTTCCTCTTCAACTACACCATTCAAGAAAGCAGTCTTGACATCCATTTGGTGTATTTTCCATTTCATTGCTGTAGCCAGGGCAAGTACTGTTCTAATGGAAGTATACCTGGCTACAGGTGCAAAAGTTTCTTCATAATCTATTCCCTCTTTCTGAGAAAAGTCACGAGCTACGAATCTTGCTTTGTATTTCTCTACACTGCCATCTGCAACATGCTTGATTTTGTAGATCCATTTGGAGGTCACAACAGACTTCTCTTTAGGTCTTGGGACAACAACCCAAACATCATTCTTCATTATTGATTGGTATTCCTCAACCATGGCATCCTTCCATTCTTTCTTTTCCGCTGTTTCTTCATAACTGGAAGGTTCTTTGTTCATAATGTCACAGAGTAAAGCAACATAGCTGGTATGTGATCTGGTTCTCTTCTTTGCTCTGTGTTCTTCTTCTGGAATGCCAAATCTTTCTGCATTTTGAATGAGCTCTCTAGCCCATGCAGGTTTCCTCTTGTGAGATTTATCCTCACATGGTGGATCTACAGGTTCTTGCGGATCTTCAATCTCACGAACAACTTCTGGAATTGCTTCAGTCATGGTAGTGTCTTGAAATCTAGTTTCCTTCGGTTCTTCATAAACTTCGATAGGTGCCTTCCTTGATTTGATGAATGCTGAGTTTTCATCAAATGTTACATCCCTGCTGACATCAATGTTCTTGAACCCTGGAAAGTATATTCTGAAAGCCTTCGAGCTTTCACTGTAACCCACAAAGATACCCTTCATTCCTGAAGGATCTAGTTTGGTCCTCTTTTCCTTTGGGACATGAGTGTATACTGGACAACCAAATATTCTGAGATGGCTGACTTCAAGTTTCTTACCAGAAAAGACCTATTTTGGAGTTTTGTTGTCCAATATCTTGTGGGGTGTTCTATTCTGCACATATACAACTGTTCTAGCTGCTTCTACCCATAGATGCATAGGTAGATCTTGGTCATGCAGCATTGCTCTTGCTGCTTCCATGATTGTTCTGTTCTACCTTTCTGCAACTCCATTCTGTTGAGGATTATAAGGAGCAATCAACTCCCTCTTAATCCTTGAATCACTGCAAAGCTTCTTGAAGTCACCTAAGGTGAATTCTCCACCATTGTCAGATTTGAATGTTTTGATCTTCTTGTCAGTTTGATTCTCCATCAAGGTTTTGAATTCCTTGAACTTATCAAACACCTCATCTTTGTTCTTCAAAAAGTTTACCCAAGTCTTCCTGGAGAAGTCATCAATAAACGAGACATAGTAAACATACCCACTCAGAGAACTGTATGACATAGGACCACATACATCTGAGTGGATGATTTCCAGGATATCTTTTGCCTTGCTTTCACTGCTTGGGAAAGCCTTCTTAATGTTCTTACCTTTTGCACATCATTTGCAAACGCCTTCATGTTTGGTCTTGATTTTAGGAAGACCCTCTACAGCCTTGCTTGCAATTGGAAGTTCCCTATAGTGCATATGAGCAAGTCTTCTATGCCAAAGTTCACTTGGCTCCATGGATTCATGCACCATGGCATGTTCAGGTTGTCCCTTCAATTTATACAAACCTCCCTCTTGCTCTCCAATCACTACTGCATCATCTATGGTCTTTCCCTTTGGCCACATTAGGACTTGGCCATCCACAAATGAAACCCTCATACCTTTTGCATCCAATGCAGAGATGGAGAGTAAGTTCTTCTTGAGCCCAGGTACATAAAGGACTTCTTTCATCTTCAAAGATTTTCCAGAATCTAGGTTGTAGGAGGCTTCACCACTTCCTTTGATTGGGTATTGATAATCATCCCCAAGTTTCACTTTATGGGGTGATTCATGTTCAGACAGATTTTCAAAAGATTCTTTAAACCCAGTCATGTGTTTGGAAGCCCCATTGTCAATCAACCAATCATTACAACCATGGGAGATAGTACCTGTGAGAGCGGAAATTAGAACGTACTCTTCTTCACTTGATGAGTCATCATCACTATCACTTTCTGCCCTAGCCTTCTTCTTTGGGGGTTCATCATCTTCGGCAGCATGAGCATGATATCTTCTTTTGTTATTCTTATTCTTCTTGTTGAAGTTGTTGTTGTCTTTCTTCTTCTTGGGACAATCTGAAGCAAAGTGTCCCTTCTCATTGCAATTGAAGCATCTGAGATCTTTCTTATCTTTATGATAATGGTGGTGTGAGAATTTCCTGTTATGAGATGATTCCTTCTTGGACTTTCCTTTCCTGGCATGTGCTGTGAGAGCTTGATCTTCATTTCCCATCTTTTCTTCTCGGGCCACAAGCCTAGCTTCTTATTGAGAGCATTATTCCCGCAATCTGTTGAAGGAGATCAACTTCTTCCTTGCACAAATTCCTTGAATAAAGGAATCCCATGACCTGGGTAGGCCATTTAGAGTGGTCATCACCACTTCATCATTCTCCACCATTTCATCCACTGCTTCTAGTTGTTCCTTGATCTGGGAGACCCTTGAAAAATAAGATTGAATGGTTTCTCCATTCTGAAACTTTACTCCTTTCAATTGGTTCCGTAGGGTCATCTTCTGATTTATATTCTTCCCTTCAAATAGCTTGGTCAAAGAGTCAAACATCTCCTTGGGTGTTTTTAGAGAAGACACATGGGGTATGAGATGGTCTTTGATATAATTAGCAATGATTCTCTTTGCTTTGACCAAGTTCTTCTTATGCAATACCTTAGCCTCTTCATCCTCTGGGATAGGGATGTCTTCTTTTACATATGAGTCCAACTCATTCTCTTCCAGGATTAACCCAATCCTATACTTCCAAGCTCGGAAGTTATCAGCTCCTTCAAGCTTATCCTCAAGCTTGGTGTGGTGAGACATCTTAAAGAGTACTTCAAATGGAAATAGAAAATATTTAGGTCTTACCACTTGAAATGCTAAAAACTAGATCTGGTCCCGGATTAGGGTTTGTCGAAAAACCCTAAAAATTCAAAATGTGAATTTCAACTTTCTGAAAGGATAGAAAGATGTGCCTTGATGAGCTGATCAACCTAGTGCATTTAGAATTTGAGATTAGGAAAGCTTTACCCTTCAGATTTACCTTTTTGTCCTCCCGGGTTCACTTGGGAGAGCCTTGAATTAGGGTTTGAGTGTCCCGGAGATCTACCCAGCCAAAAATCTCGATCCAAAGCTCTAAACTTCGATTTTTGCAAGGAGCTTCCAGCTATGTCTTCAGATTTCAGAAATTCCTATTTTTGTGGAAATCCTAATTTTTAGGGTGAAATATGAAAATGCTCAGAATTGAATTCTGATTGGACAGATAGATTCTCCTTGATGAGTAGAGTCAATCTACTATACTACTTTTCCAAAATTTGTGGAGAGAAACCCAATAAACAAGAAACTCAAGTTTCCGTCACTGCAAAATGTCTTCTTCTCAAGTTAGCTCCGATACCATGTTAAATTTTGAGCATTAATTCACAATACTCTTGGATCTTTATTGAGAGAATAACATATACAGTATATCAATGCATAACAATCACAATAAGCATGAAAATCATCACAAGAATCAAAAGCATGAGAGACAAGAGACACAGAGTTTCCGTGGGGAAAACCCTAAGGCGAAAAACCCCACAACTTCCTCAGAGATAGAGAGAGCAATGGCTCAACCAAAGTACAACCAAAATACACTTGAGATAGTCTCCTAGAGCAGATGATCCTCCTCCTCACTAGTGCACCACTTTTTGAGTGAGAGAAGTGTATCTTTCCGAATGATCCAAATAGAGATCTCCCGATCTCTATTTGCTTGCCCAGTTACACTATGGGGCCGACTTGTCTATCTAGATACATCCATAATATAATATATATTTCAGGGCTGACCCCACACATGGTGGTCTAATAACTCATCGACAAGTACACACACTTGCGACACTTTTCAATCCACATGACGACACTTCCTTATAGAGGAATAACACATCTCTAATAAGGGTACAATAAATATACATAGATGAAATACATTCCGAAGTTACATATACATCAACATGATGCGTATTTCAACCTTTGCTACAAGGTTGAAGATGGTGTCTATATACAAATGACATTCTTCTCTTAGATGGATGCAAGAAGGAACTCACCACAAAGTTCGAATGATCTTGAGGCTCGTATCAGTAGACCCATTTGACGAGAGATGGCATGATTAGATATGCAGAAGATCACTCAATGTAGAGTGTGAATGATGTTCAGTCACAGAGGGAGAATTGATAGCTTCTTGACAATCTTGGGCTTTACCAAAAGTAAAGCTGATCCTAAATTTTACCTTAAGGTTATGGATGATGAATTTGTTATACTATTGTTGTATGTGGATGATATCTTTCTGACAGGAAATGAGAAACAGATCATGGCAAGCAAGAAGAATATGGCTACAGAATTTGAGATGAAAGATCTCGGATTGATGCATTACTTCCTAGGTCTGGAAGTATGGCAAGGACCAAAAGGAATCTTTCTCAACCAGGGAAAGTATGCTATGGAAATCTTGAAAATATTTTATATGTTGGAATGCAAAGCCATGGCCACTCCTATGGATTCCAAATTGAAGTTGTTAGCTGATGACTCATCAGAGTTATTGGATGTGACTCTGTACAGATAGATTATTGGGTCATTGATATATATGACGGATACCAGGCCAAATATATGCTTTGCTGTGAACACCTTGAGTTAGTATCTAGTGGAACCTAGGCATGTTCACCTGATAGCTGCAAAGCATGTGATGAGTTACCTAAAGGGTACGATAGACTTTGGTCTATGTTATATTGGAGATCATGACTTCAAATTGTATGGATACATAGATGCTAATTGGGCAGGAAGTGTATTAGACAGGAAGAGCACATCGGGCAGATGTTATTGTCTGGGATATGCCATGATCTCGTGGTTTAGTAGGAAGCAGTCTAGTGTGGCTATCAGCATAGCTGAAGCAGAGTATATAGCTGCTTGCTCTGCTAGTTGTGAAGCGATATGGCTTCAGAAGTTGTTATCCGGATTGTTTGACTTAGAGATGGACCCCACTATGATCCTGTGTGACAACCAGAGTTGTATCAAGATGACAGAGAATCCAATATTCCATGATAAGTCAAAGCACATTAAAATATGATATTTCCATATACGGGATATGGTGCAGAAAGGAGCTATAAAGCTCGAGTATGTGAGCACTGAAGAGCAAGTTGCTGATGTATTGACCAAACCTCTGTCTCAAGAAAAGTTTGAGTATTTTTGAGACAAGCTTGGTGTATTTCAGAAGGACCCTCCTCGAAAGGGGGAATGATATGGTCAATGATGATATTTGGATATTGGTATCGATGTGGATACCTGTATCGATGATGAGATTGCCTATATCGACGGTAAGGTCGATGATGAGGACACCTGTATTGATGAGGATACTGTATCGATGATGAGGATACTGTATCGATGATGAGGATACTGTATCGATGATGTGGATACTTGTATCGATGATGAGGATACTTGTATGGATGATGTGTATACTTGTATCGATGATGAGGATACATGTATTGATGATGTGGATACTTGTATGGATGATGAGGATACTTGTATTGATGATGTAGATACTTGTATCGATGACGAGGATACATGTATCGATGATGAGGTTACTTGTTCCGACTATGAGGTTGATGATGAGGTTACCTGTCCCGACGATGAGGTCGATGATATCAACGATAAGGTTGATAAGTGGTCCTAAGACTTGGTCTAAGTTGATGAGAGGGGATTGTATCATCCCCGGACTTCGGTCCCTGAATTGATCCGTAGACATATGTCTCCGAGAATTGGTCCCTAGTGGACGAGAGGGATTGTATCATCCCTGGACTTCGCTTCCTAAATTGATCCGTAGACATATGTCTCCGAGAAGTGGTCCCTAGTGGACGAGAGGGATTGTATCATTCCTAGACTTCGGTCCCTGAATTGATCTGTAGACATATGTCTCTGAGAAGTGGTCCCTAGTGGACAAGAGGGATTGTATCATCCCTGGACTTCGGTGCTTGAATTGATCCGTAGACATATGTCTTTGAGAAGTGGTCCCTAGTGGACGAGAGGGATTGTATCATCCCTGGACTTCATTCCCTGAATTGATACGTAGACATATGTCTTCAAGAAGTGGTCCCTAGTGGATGAGAGGGATTGTATCATCCCTGGACTTCGGTCCCTGAATTGATCCGTAGACATATGTCTCTGAAAAGTGGTCCTTAGTCTTTGTCTAAGTGTATGTGATAGGACTGCATCATCCCTAAACAGTTGGTTCCCTACGTGATAGGACTGCATCGTCCCTGAAAAGTTGGTTCAAAATGTACGTGATGGGATTGCATCATCCCTGAACAGTTGGTTCAAAATGTACGTGATAGGACTGCATCATCCCCGAACAGTTGGTTCAAAATGTACGTGATAGGACTGCATCGTCCTTGAACAGTTGGTTCAAAATTTACGAGACTGGATTGCATTGTCCATAGACATGAGCCATGTCTTAAAGTGAGAAGGATTGATCATCCTGTAAGTAGATCTATATTGCATCGTCCATAGACATGAGAGGTGTCTTAAGTGAGAAGGATTGATCATCCTGTAAATAGATCTGGATTACATCATCCATAGAGATGAGAGGTGTCTTAAATTCAGAGGGATTGATCATCCCATAAGTGGATTAGGATTGTATCATCCTTTGACCTATGTACTAAAGTGAGAGGGATTGATCATCCCGTAATTGGATCATGTGTGTTGCTGGGTATGCTGCTGTGATGCTGTTGATTGGGAGATCCAGATGATGATGCTGTTGATTGAGAGATCCAGAAGATGCTATTGATCGAAATATCCAGATGATGCTATTGATCGAGAGATATAGATGATGACGTTGTTGATCGAGAGATCCAGATGATGCTGTTGATCGAGAGATCCAGATGATGTTGTTGATTGAGAGATCCAGATGATGATGTTGATCGAGAGATCCAGATGATGATGCTGTTGATTGAGAGATCCAGATGATGATGTTGATTGAGAGATCCAGATGATGATGTTGATCGAGAGATCCAGATGATGCTGTTGATCGAGAGATTCAGATGATGCTGTTGATCAAGAGATCCAGATGATGTTGATCGAGAGATCCAAATGATGTTGTTGATCGAGAGATCTAGATGATGATGCTGTTCATCGAAAGATCCAGATGATGAGGCTGTTGATCGAGAGATCCAGATGATGATGATGTCGATCGAAAGATCCAGACGATGAGGCTATTGATCGAGAGATCCAGATGATGATGATGTTGCTGTAGCTGATCGAGTGTTGCAGAAGATGAAGACTCAATACTGAAGATGTTGATGTTCCAGTATTGAAGATGTTCCAGTAACTGTTTAAGTTACTAATGATGATTAAAGAAAGCTTCCAATGATTTATAGATGTATCATGTATCATGTATTTGATGACTCCTTGCCCTCTAAATGTTGTTATAATATCCTTCTCGTTAAGGTGGAGTGTTGAAATATTGTAACTTCGAAGAATATTATATTTTTCAGAGATGTTTCATTCCTTCGTAGAGTCCTCTAGAGGGGTCGGCCCAGTCAGCATTATGTTGAGTGGTTAAGTTGTTGAGGCCGACCTAGTTAGTGTCAAAATCAAGTCGAAGTAGTGCATAAATAGAGGAGGTGTGTTCCTCATTTAACACACACACTCACTTGTGAAACTCGCATAGGTGAAGGAGAGATCTGCAAAGGAGGAGAAGGAGCTCATGTTTGGGGATTACATCTTTGTATTTGCTGGTCATCTATATTGAGGAAGCTTTGCTGGGTTTTCTACCCCATGAGGGTTTCCCAGGATAAATTGTGTCTCTTGTGTTTATGCTGTGCTTGTTGTTCTTTCAGTGATCCTGTATATGCTATTGTTGTGAAATTGAATGTAAGACTAATGTTATCTATCTTAGCATATTGAATCTTAACAACAACAAGTATGAAAGCAGTGCCATAATAAGCTATTATAGATAATGTGAGCAGTGCCATAAGGGATTTCATAGGAATTGAAGGAAAAACCCTACCTCAATAAATACAACAACAAGGTGGAGATATACGGACAAAAAAAAAGGAGTATGAAAGCAATGACCTCGAACTATTGCAACGAGTATGATAAAAGCAACAAAAACAGGCACAACATTGAACCAAAACAGGAACAATGAACCAAATCAGAGACACCATTGCAATAGCCAGTAACAAATTCCTGGAGGCATTAATTGTGTTGATAAACACAAGCAGAGAGAAGTTGGTAGGAAATGAGTCCTATCATAGAAATAATGCAGTTCCACCTTTGAAACCCTCCAACGACTTCCATCCAAACCCCTTGTGTTCCTACCTTACACAAAGAGTGCACATACAGTCACAACAATGGTGAGGTGAGCAAATTCCTTAGAAAAATTACACAAAATACACATAATGCAGGAGGTTGGAATAAATTACCATGCTTGGGTGTGATTGTGTCCAAAGCAGGAAGCATAATCACGTGTTCTCCCACAAAAGCTAAAAAACTGCAGCACAGGGTCCGCACAACACCATCGACCAGATGACAATTTACTGCCAAGAAACAACCACACGAGTCCTCAAACAACAACACCATCGAATACCAAATCCCACCCTTGTTTCCATGGAACCACCCCCTAACTAGTTTAGGTACAAGCTATTGCACCTAGAAGAGCTAGGGCACACCACTACTAGGGTGGGCTAACACCCACACATCGGGTTGAGCAAAAATGAACAGGGGAGAAGACCGGGGTTGGGATAAGAGTCGATGTGCATGGGAAACGAGGTGGATTAAAGAGCAATAAATATCCCTACCTACTAGACCCGTGGCACTACCATGTCATGCCCTGTCGTACAACTTTCCATGTTTGCAATGCCATCATCCAGGTGGATGAATGGAGGACACACCACTAATGGTGTCCCTTCCCTAAATATTGAATGTTTTGGAGACTTGTAGTTTGATGTTTTTGACTGAACCTTGTTTGCTCAAGGAAAGAACCAATGCTAACACCATTTCTTTTGTGGAAATAAAGACAAATTAATTGAAGATAAAGACAAAATTTCCAAATTGAAGAAGGAAAATGAAGAATAAAAATAATATATTAGTCATTCCATTAATTAAGGATTTATGAGGTTGGTTTGTCAATTAAAGTAATTCAAGATTAGAAAAGGAAAACGAGAAATGATAAGTCTAAGTAAAGAATTGAAAAATAAAGATGAATAAATCAAAAGGTTACATAAGCATAATCATGAACTTCTTAATGGTGTTAAGAATGTGAAAGGGAAATTACAAGAGCTAGAATCAAAGATCATAGGTGGACAAAGAAGTAAAAGTATGCAAGAAGATTTATATGCTAATAATATCAAAGTAAAAATGCAAGCAATAATTGAAAAAAATGAATAAATTGATAGAAGATATCATCATTCAACTCCAAAACGAGAAAGAAGATAGGCCAAAAGAAGCTCAACAAAAGATACTAGAAAAAGTTGAGTTCAAATTTGAGAATTTCAAATAAGTTATGGTGAAATTATCTCAAAAGGAAGAAGGATTGAAGACTAATCATAGAGGATAGAGAATGCCATTGTCTCTAAAAATGAGACCAATGATATGGGTGTGGAAAATGAAGGGAAACCATGAAAGGTAGAACTGTTTTGGCGGCCTCATTAGCAAGAATGCTTGCAAGAAAGTAAAGAAGATTAATATCAACAATATCAAGGAAAAAATAAAATAATCAATGATGTCCAAAGAACATGGTGTCACTAAACCATTATTTGATAAGATATTATTGAACACCAACAAATTGGACAAGTTATAACAAAAATGCATGGAATTAAGAAATAAAATTTTGCAACAACCAATGATCAAGGATTGATATTAAAAATAATTGAATTTGAATGGATGGATCATTGTCAATGGATACAATACAACAAGATTATAAGGAAATCGTGCCTTAATTTCATCACATGTAAAACCTTTAATCACAAAGCACTTTGAAGGGGGGTACTATGATATGAACTCGAGAGGGCATACATGGGGTTTAATGTATATGTAAGAGATAAAAATGTATATGTAATAGATATCTATCTAGTAAAGGACCCACATGCACAATGAATGAGAATATGCATATATAGAGGTCAATATAGTCATTGTTGTGGAACATATGATTTGTATGTATGAATTATCAATGTTATTTGGATGAAGTTCTTCTATTCTTTATATCGGTATAAACCTAAATCAAACACAAAAAAAACCAAGATTGGTCAATATAGTTCTTGTATTGCATTACATAAATGAAAAGTAAAAGGCTTCTTATGAAAGGTTACATATTAGTTGAGTTCATCCACTTCATGAATATGGCTAGATCAGCATATACACTATATTGAAATAAAATATAAAATTATAAAATAACCTAAAGTAAAAATGAGTTTATTAATGCCTATGTTTAATCATTATTATTATTTTGACATTTACTTTACTATCCTCCTTTATTAATGGCCAATCTACTAACTACACCAAGCTTATCCCATGCTTAGCACAAAAGACATTGAATTCTTTTGAACATATTTCTTCGCCATTATTAGATATGTTGTGGAGTATAGGATGTAGTGAATTGTCTTCTTATCCCATGTTTAGCACAAAAGGTATTGAATTACTTTGCACATATTTCTTCACCATTATTAGATGTATGAGTAGTAATGTAATAACCTAACTCACTTTCTACTAATGTTTTGAACTTCTGGAATTCATTAAACACACCAAATTTCAAATTTGGAAAGTAAGCCCACATTTTCCTAATGTAGTAAACAACAAAAAGAAGGATATACCTAGTGTTACCCTTCAAACTAGCAGTCTTAAATTAGCAGCACTATGTGGTTTTTTTGTTAGTGAATGATAAGCATGTGGGAGAGGTATAGGCCCAAATGTCACCTCAACCCAGCCTTCCAACTACTTTGGGTAACTTCCAAACCCAGGGGAGAGCCCTTTCAAGGTACCTTGAAACATCAATCAAGCAAACACCTCTCTACAACATTTATGGCGGAGATCAATGCTTTGTATGGAGTCAACAAAGAATAACAAAAAAACATAAGTCAACAAGCAAGAGTTAATTTGGTCTTATCCACCTCTAATCAGAAAACAAGTCTACTGAAATCATGTACAAATCCATCAATTTGTACCAACTACCAATTTAGAGTAAAAAAATCAATCAATATATTTGATTTATTAGGTTTTTATCAACAAAGAGTTAATATTTTAAATCAACAAACTTTAGATTTGGCAGTCTTGTATCGACTAACGGATCTACCTCAAATATCAGTAAATGGTTCATATTTTTGAGGCTTAAACAACTCCGTTGTCAGGGTTCTATCAACAAACTGTTAGGGTTTTAAATCAACAAACAATTCAGATTTGAATTCAAGAAACTTTCCAGCAGAAAAAACCCTCACGAATCCCAATGCAAGTGTTTCGCTCTTCCCAAGGTGAGTGCCCGGATTGGGACACCCTTCAATATTTGTGGATAAATCCAATATGGATAAATTGATGGGTGGACCATATTTCCAAATTGAAATATTTTTTAGGTTTTTGAATGTATATGAATTTTTTAGGTCTTTTTTACAATATCTGATATTTAGGGATTTTTTAGCATAAAAATGCATGAAATAAAAAGTCTTGCGGATAAATCCACTGAGGCACACTTGTTTCATGTATTAGATTTTCCAATTTCCAAATACTTTTTGAGTTTTGAATTTTTTGATTTTTAGGGTTTTTCAAAATTTTAGGGTTTTTATGCATAACATTGCAACAAAAAAAAATACAACTAAACTAATAAAAATGGAGTAATTTAATGACAAGAAAAGGGGACATGCCTTTTATCTCAATCCATAGGGAAATGAGAGATCAATGGTAAGAGAGCATCACTAGGGAAAATGAAGAAGTCCAAGGCCCCAAATAGCAAGAGAGAAATCCTATGTAAGACGTTCTCTTCATACAAAAGTTGACGAAATGTTGACAAAAAATCCTTAACAAATCAACAAAATGCACCATAAAATCACCATTCAACTAAGCTAGAGCATAACATACCAACATTTAATAAGAATGAACAAGGAAAGAGATGTTAGGTCACACTTGTGCATGAGCTCTTCCAACTAGTCTAGCATCAATCATTTTCATGTATAAAAAGAATCCCTAAAACATCATTCATCCACCCAAGCCAGAGAGTTCATCCCAAGAGAAGTGCGCATCACATTAATGACTCATAAAGTAGGAGAAAGAGACTAAAAAACATATTTGAACCCTTATCTTATGATTTTACAATGAGGTAGGTGATCTATTTATATGATTTCGTCCTCAACCATTTTAATTTTTTGAGTGTACACGTCAATATTAAATTAGAATATTTGTATGGTAAATCCTCCACAAGTTGGCGAATAAGCCCTAAAATAGACATAAAATAGCAACTACGACTAAAATAAGGTTTCACTTGATGAAATTGTGAGCAAAAGGGGGACATAATGCCCCAACTAACCCCAAAGATGCTTTTTACCCCTCAACACCCCCCTTTCCAAGCTTGTAGGCTCACTTTGGAAGGATGTCATCATATGCCAAATCTCTAGAGGAGGGGTTTCGAATGCTAGAAGAAGGTCGAAGTGGGTCAAGGAGGTGTGATAAATAAGGAATAAAAGCCCTTCACAAGATGCAATCATATTTTTCTTAAATAAAACCAAGGTTCTCATGTGCCCCAGTGGGTCACCCATAGAATCCCTAGACACCAAACCATGGGCTTAAAGCCTTGCATGGTGGGGACATCCACACACCGAAGGGGCAGTCAGCTATGCCACAAATCCAAGTATTCCTAAGAGTGAGATCAAGGGGGCCTGCCATGACCAATCCACGGGGACAAAAACCCCTAATCCAAATATCAAATACAATATAACCCCACTTTGGCCTTTACAATAAAAAATTTAAACCCCTTTCTCTAGGTTTGGCCCTGCTGGAATCCTGCAGTAGCTCTGAGGTGTAACACCTAGAACCAATGATGGATGCCATATTCATTGGTCCAAAATCATATGCATGAACCAACTGGAGGTCTCTTTTTGGTCTCCATGCTTGTCCTTCATCAAAAGGATCTCCATGTTGATTCCTTGCTTGGTAGGCTCCATAAACACCTTGTTTTTGTCGTTGGATATGAGAAAGTCCATCTACCAAATTATCTTAAGCCAAATAAGAGAGGTATGTCAAATTTAGGTGCCCATACCATTGATGCCAAAGTATACTTCTATTTGATGCACTCTTGGTTGCCAATGCATGCTCCCTTAACTTGTCTAATGTCAACTAGTTTGGACAATCCATGATTCTCGACACCAAGAGCAATAGTTTTCTTGGTCTCTTTGTCAACTATGTAGCATTTGAATTTTCTAAATATGACATATAGATGGGGGTAGTGCCTCATAATTTGACTAATTGAGAGTATATTAAGTTCCATTTCTAACACATAATACACATTGAGGAAAATCAACATGTTCTCTCCAAAGGAGATCCGCACATTCCTTTTGTCTAATATTGTGAATTCTTCCCCACCATTAAATATCACTGAATTCTTAGAGGAATTACAAGTAGTGTACTATGTGAACTAGGCTTGCTTGTTGGTGAAGTGTTATGATGCTCTTAAATATATGTACCAAGCAAATTCCTTGGGTCGATATGCTTGTTTCTTGGCCATGGATGAATATAAAGTTGACTCCTTCTCGTCTGTATGCCTTAAGACATGAGCCTTATAATACCCCCAATTTTGACTTGGAATGTATTTAATCCAAATTATGTAAATGATGTAAATATGCTAGTATGGATTCCTAGTGTGGAGCTCATGGCCAAGGCCCAACTAGTGAATGGCTAGGCATGTATGATGTATATATATTTTTATTTGGACCATATTATTGGCTTATAATGCCAACTCGAAATGTATGTAAATATTATGTTGAAAATTAATAGAATGGTCCTAGATGGTTGTGTAAAGAGCACTAGAGGGGCTATGATTCCACCAGAGGGGAAGAGGAAGGGGGCCTATGGGGGAAACAAAATCCTATGCTTCCAAGTGTCAACCTTAGAACTCATCCAAAATTTTCCATGTGGCTTAAATAAGCCAATTACCTTCCCTTGAATATTAAATCCAATCATTGAATGCATATGTGAGGTTGGTGGGGAAAGTTATTTCATGTAGTTATTGATGCATGGGGGTTGTGTTAGTTATGTCAGCTGTCAGAATTCATTTTTATTCTATGGTCAGAAGCTATGTCAATTATCTTTTCACCCTTACCTCATATCCTTGGAGTCGACACTCTTTTGATCATTCTCTCATGCATGTTTTCTACACTATGTAGAGTTTTCCATTGCTATTCATGTCCATTACTAGATTGTGTTTAACCCATAAATTCGAAATTGAGGACAGATATGCATTTTTGGAAGGGAAAATAGATGGATGTAGGTGAGCATGGAGGTTGGGCAAGCTAGGAACCTTTACCCTTTGAGTTCTGCTACTTTTGGATGATTGACAAGCCATGAAATGTTGTAGGAGGTTCTCTATTAGCATACATCAGGTTGGAATCTTACTGCACGCAATGGTAAGCATTGTAAGGGTTGTATTTCCCGAGGGAACTATGGATCCATGAAGGGAAATGCCTTCCTCGTGTTGTGTGGGGCAGTTGGGAAGGAGTGCCATAGCTGTGATGGCTTAGTGAGATCCCTACAGAGCTCTTGTCAAGCTTTTGGCTAAGCATAGTGAGCATAATGGCTTGTGGGCTGAGAGATAGAAGCCTGTATGTGTTTCCGTCGCCCTGGTGGCCTCATAGCCCAACTTGGGGGTGGTCTATCAGCATAAAGAGTATATGCTAGACAGAGTGCCCATGGATGGGTGGAAAATCGCTCTTACACATCCAGTTACTTGGATCTTCTCTGTTTAAAGATAAGTATTCTTATGTATTTTACGTGCCACGATTTTATTTGTATTCATGTGATAATTGTGCCTGTAATTTGAATGTTATGTGTGTGTGGATAAATTTTATTCCGTAGTGTATTTTATTTTTGTGTCTGCACATGCATTTTAGCTATTATGAATTCCTAAATATGGTTATGGGGCGAATTTTGAGGCCCCGATTAATGTAATGTCCCCTGCTACTGTCCGGATTGAGGGATGAGGACGTTACAGAGTGGTATGTGGACGTTACAATCCTTTAGATGAGGCCCTCTTTGTTGGTTTTTTGATCAACCAACTTATTTTGTAGTGCTTATTCACATTTCCCACTTTTCCAGAGTGGTGACATGATGTTCTTGAGACTCTTGGTTGTGTCTTCACCATTTCCTTGCCCTTTCTTTTTGACCCATTTTCCTTTTCCATTGATGTTAGTTGCTAAGGGTTGTTTTGTACCCCCTATTTCATTACTGCTATCGAATTGTCTCTTCCATATGTCTTTCTATAAGGGCTTATTGCACAACTCTTCAAACTTTATGTCAACATTCACAATGATGATGTTCAAGGTCTCAATAAAATGGTCATAAGCACGTGGTAATATTTTTAGTACATTTACCACCTTGTCCTCTTCATTTTTTGATCGATGACCAACAATCGTTCTTTGATATCGTTTATCTTGAGTAAATTCTCTTGCAATTATGCATTATCATCCATTGTTTTTTTTTTGTAAATAAAATGGAACTATATTACTTCAGAAGAAGATTACAAAAAACATTTAAAGCGCAACCCATGGCTTACACAATGTTGACAGTCTTTGCAAAATACCCAAAGTATTACAAAAAGAGCAATAACCAAAGCTAATCCTGGACCCAAACCCTACAACCAAATACATACTTCTTAGAGAAGACACCCACAAATCCATCATAGAGCCGAGAAGTGAAAAAAGGACAGAGAGAAACCACCACAGAATACGATCTTGCACCTAAATACATACTGCTTGAAATAACAACCGAAGACCAACCATAATGCCGAGAGGAGGAAAAAGGAAATGGACCAACCATCATAGAAACCAGGAACCGTGGAGCGACGTTAGGAGGAAACGATGATGTCTGCATCTTCGTCCAACTTCTGATTGCTTTTCTTAGTCAGACCAGCAGCCGAGTTCTCCTGAGTCTTCTGCTTCTCCGTCTGCACCTTCTGAGCTGAAGCAAGCGAGAGACGAGAGCTGGGCCTAGCCAAACCCGCATCCTCCGACCCAGGAGAAACAAAAGACAGGCCAATTTTCTTGTTAATAGCATCTATCTTGAGGTGCATCAGCCTGGCATCAATGTTGTGCGCTTTCCATGCCCTGATGGGTTCCTCATCACCTTCATTTTTAATATAATTTTTCATAGTAACATGCGCCAACAGATTCTTAACAACCCAGTAGACCATCAGCATGCGGTCATAGGTCGAGGCACGACCATAGGTAGTTCCTGGGTCAACTACCCATTCTTCCACCTCGCGACGCAGATTTTCAACGGGAGTGGCTCGAGTGGTATCCCACAAACGCCGCTAAATCTGGTCAATATCATCCCTAACCAAGGAGGGAATGCACTGACGAAAGAATAGGGCAGCCTCCTGAGCTTTTGCATGTGCCCTGGTCACTTGAACCTAAGAATTACCCCTCTCAACAACCATCTTGGCAGGACCCTTCAACTTCTTAGAACTAGGCTCCAAATTGGATACCTTACCCACACTACGCTTTGGAGCCATTGTCCCAAACCAGACAGAGTCAGGCAGCCAGCCTAAAGAGAAACTATCACGCTCACACCCCTGAGCAACCTTACAACTCACATAAGACATGATGAACTTAAGCTGAGGCCCAAAACTATCAAACAAGCGAAGCTCAACGAGTCTATAAGTAACTAGAGGCTGCGTGAGCATACCATCATCAAAACATCGAACTTTTCCCATTTCATACATGTTGATACTTATGAAACTTCCTTCACCATTAAAGAACATTAAACAGACACTTATGGCCATAAGAGGAAAGCTATACAGAGCTATCCTATCGGACATAGCTTGCCCAAAAATGTACATGAAAGAACTGCATACGGGATTTAAACCATTGGAGGAGGACGATCCTCACATGGCAATCCCTGGTGATGGGACACCCCATTACTCCTCCCAGAGTGCCCCCTGTCAGAATCATGAGGGATAGAGGCACCATCTTCCTGTTGACAGAATTTATCGAGATCTGTATTGGCCAAGTGGTGGAAATTAGATACCCAGGTGTCATATCGAAAATCTTCCAGGGTTCCCACTGAGATGGCCCTACCATCATTTAAACCTTGGTTTGCTAATAAGTCCGCCACCTTATTGGAATCCCGATGGATGTGACCAAAAGTGATGGCAGTATGGTTCATTAGTAGCGATTTCAGGTGATCGAGTCTGTATAGCAAGCGCCAGCTGGTGGAGATTTTCATGGGGGATTGGCCTTTGGAGAGCCATTTTTCCATGTGGATAATAACCTGGGAGCCCCCCTCCAGAATCGCAGGGAACCAACCTTCGCTAACCACCAGGATGATGCCTTGTAAAAGGCCCTCCAAATCAATAGAATTGTTGGAATCGACACCAATGTTACCCAAAAAAACTTTGAGAATTCTGCCTGCTCCATCCTTGCAAACCCCACCAAAACTTGCTATTCCTGGGTTACCTCGGGACACCCCGTCGAAATTAATTTTAAAGAACTGACCCTGGGGAGGAGACCAGAACAAAGGATTGGAGGGCTAACATATCTTTGGTTTGATGCGCAGGCCATCCAAATCAGAACTACCAATTCCCCAGCCCAGGGCAATGCGACGATCCCCCTCCAACAGATCGTGGTCCTTATCCCCAGAAGTAATACTCCGGATAGTTTCTTTCATGTTGGTGGCGAGCACATTCCAGATATCCTCGATGGAATGGTTTTTGTCCCTGAATATACGGTAATTTCGTTCCTTCCATAAATTCCATATGACCATCCTGGGAAACATAAGCCATGAGGTCGCAATGATCGGATTTGAGAAGGATTTGATGTTCCAGTCTTTGAGGATCTGAGCCAGGTGATCGCGAGCTCTATCACTTCGGCAAAAAATCATGGCACCTAGGTCCCAAAGAGAGGAAGAAAAGGGACAACTATCCAGTAAGTGCCCAGAGGTTTCCTCAGAAAGGAAACATAAGGGACACCAGGAGGGGCCGACAATCCCTCTTTTCCTGAGATTTTCACTGGTTAGAATTCTTCCCCAAGCAACCAACCAACAGAAAACCACAACTTTAGGCCAGGGGTTCATCCCCCACACCTTCTTCCAGCTGCTGTCACCCCCATTGTTGCTGTTAATTCGGATGTCGTAGGCCTCCTTTATATTGAAGACACCTTTCGGGTTGTAGCCCCAGCGGAGCTTGTCAGGCCCCATTTTGACATGGATGACACGATCCCTAAGCATGGTCTCAAAAGCCCTGCGATCCTCAATGTTGATTTGCCCGTCCATCCATCCACAGTCCAGCCACTGTCTGTGCCCGTCAGTCGGGGCTTCCTCCCAATAGTCACAAAGTTTAAGCTTGCCTTCAGCCAAACCTCTGGCCCAAATGTCCTGCCATCTGGGTTTCGCCCCAAGTTTAGGGAATTGATTCCATGAGTCATCCCAAAAGTATATAGACTCATCCCAAAAGTATGAATTCGATTTCAAGATAAAGTATCTAAAAGGAAAGGAGAATAAAGTAGTTGATGTACTGATTAGGAAGATGCACACAATGCATGTATTTTCAGTTCAGACCTGATGCAAAGGATCATTGATTTCCTTGCCGAAGATGAGCATTATCAACAGGTTAGGGATGGATTGCAATAATTGAAAGGTAATAAGAAGTATGAGGGTTACCGATTGGAAGAAGGAATTATTACCTTTAAGGACATACTGTATATTTCCAATGTTGTAAATTTGAGGACTATTTTGGAGGAGAATCATGCAACTCCATATTCTAGTCACCCAAGACATCAAAAAATAATTTCTACATCTAGAAATAAATACTTTTGGCCAAGGATGAAAAAGGATGTTGGTGAGTATATTTCTAAGTGCATGAAATGTTAGTAGGTGAAGGCTGTGCATCAACACCCAATAGGTTTGTTGCATTGGAAGTAATTTACATATATTTCATTACAAGGTTTCCAGTGATAGTGAGATAGCATGATTCCATCATGGTTGCGATGAACAAATTATCTAAAGAAACACATTTCATACATGTTAAATCCACTTATAAAATGGATGACATTACAAATTTTTTTGAGGGGAATCTTCAGTTTTCATGGTTTTCCTAAATCCATAGTTGCAAATAGGGATACTAAGTTCACCTCCAATTTTTGGAAGGGCTCGTTCCAGGATATAAGATCTTAGTTGAATTTTAGCACAAATTACCATCCACAGATAGATGGGAAGACATAACGAGTGAATCAAGTTCTTGAAGACATGCTTCACATGTATGTGATGGATAGACCATCCGAGTGGGAAGATTATCTACACTTGGTGGAATTCACTTATAACAATGGGAATCAAGCATAATTTAGAATGAGTCCATTTGAGGCTTTATATAGAAGAAAGTGCATGACACTAGTTACTTGGGATAGTCCAGTGAACAAAGTTATTCTTGGGGAATAATTGCTTAAGGAATTGGACCATGAGGTTGTAAGAATTAGACATAATTTAAAAGCAACCCATGATAGATAGAAAATATATGCAAAAAAGAATAAAGTGCACACTGAATTCAATGTTAGGGATTATGTGTAACTTAGAGTGAGGCTGAGGAAGAGTTCCTTGAATCTTGGGAGTTGTGCCAAGTTATCCCCAAGATATTGTGGACCATTTGTAGTGTTAGAGAGGATAGGTCTAGTTACATATAGACATGCATTTCCTGCTAACACTAGATATCATAATGTTTTTATTTTTTCTTTGCTTAAGAAATATGTACATTATCCTAACCATGTGATTAAATGGGATGTGATTCAGGTGAAACCCAAGGGATAATTACAAATAGAGCCATTGTATCATATACAAGAAGGTAACATTACTTTGAAATTGAGCATTGTGCATGTAAAAGTGCAATGGCTTAGAGGCTACATGGGAGTTGGAGGATGCCATGAGAGAAGCATACCCATTTTTGTTTCAGTTTTGAGAAAACGATAAGGGTGACGTTGTTATAAGGGGGAGGGGATTGTAATACCCCTAGTTTGACCCTTTGAATACACACACAAACACACATATTAAATCCATTATGTAAATGCTTTCCTATTTGAACTATGTGATTGGCTTATCAAGCTAATCATAATGCAATGTAAATATTATGCCGGTGAATAATATGAATGATACAAGATGGTTGCAAACTTGAATAAGGTGCACCAAAGGGGATATTATTACACTAGAGGGGAAGATGAAAGGGGGCTTATGTGGGATTGGATCCTTGATTTTCAAGTGTGATTTATAAAGTCAATCCCATTGCTGCAATGAGCCTTGAATGAGCTAATTAATACCTTTACTTCTCTCACCCAATCATTTATTTTCTTGTGTGAGGTTGGTGGGGATGGATGAGAAGTACCCTCATGCAATTAAGGAGAATGGGGATGTAGGTGCTTCAGTGGCAGATTTGCGGGAGTCATTTTCCCCAAGATATAAACTTAGTCATGGAATCCTATTACTTTCCCATCTATCCTACCTAGAATTAGATCCGCCTCCTTACCTATTATGCACACACATGTACCGAAGGAGATGATGGGTGGGTATCATACTTAGAATCGCCTTTGTTCACCCATACTCACTACAGAATTACACTCTTCCAAAAATTCAGTCATGTTTACCTTTGTATACCTAAATCCTCGTAGACACATAGAATTGTCCTGACGCTATCACTAAGACTCGTTTTCATGCGATTCTCCATATTTTTTTACGTTCTCTCTCACTATCAGGTCATGTTACCCTACGTAGACATTCACCAATATCAACCTTGCATGCAAACACCCTACCCTCATGTGTTGTCACAAACATATCCGAACACCAACCTATTCACTTTCCCGATATCTTAATCTATAAACTGTGAGAGACAAAGACTTGGATGTAAGTGAGCCCTGAGGCCTGAGACTAACCCCTCAAGTGCTGCTACTTGTAGATGCATAATACTCCATGAAAGAAAGATACAGGTAGATATCAATAATATGCACCCAGTTGGACTCTTTCTATGCACACATTGGAAGCACCTAGCAAAATGAATCACCAGAGGGACCCAAATTGGAGAAGAGGATGCCCGAGCCTGGAAGGTGTTGTGTAGGGAAGGTATTATGAATACAAGGGGTATGCTAGCTAGGTGATACTACTGTAGAGATATGTATGAGAATTTTTCTAAGCATGGAGAGCATAGTGGGTTGTAGGCCAAGATATAGGAGCCTATAGGTATTCCCTTTGCTCTGATTGACTCACATCCCGACATGGGGGTGGAATCACAACACAAATAGTGTATTATGGACATAGTACCTGCTGTTGGGTGGAAAATCTGTCATGTCCCAAATTTTGTATTGGGTCACAATGGCCTAATCACATTGGCCCTATTCATTAGAGTTTGTCAAATTGATGCTAAAGGTCAAATAATTGCCAAGGAGGAAAATTACTAGTTTCCTAGGTTTGGGGTGGAAGCTTTGAGATTTGGAATAATGGGGATAATAAATGATGTTTGAACATTAGAATGGCATAAATATTTAATAAAGGAGATAAATAAATATATACAAGTGAAAATCAAAGTGGCATTTCATCATGAAGACACATGGAGGAAGTGGGACCCACATATGGCTAGATTTCCCACCTACACTTGGCATCATTCTCTCACCAATTCGAATTCAAGGTGAATGGTAACATACTTGGGGGAGTCCAAAAGGTATTATTCATTGCATGACTCATCCAAGGTCGAAATATAGAGGAAGAGTAACTCCCATGGAAGAGGAAGAGGCAATTTGGAGCTAGTGAGACACTTGGGCTAGATTCCCTAGCTCTATGACAACAATGATGAAGATGCTATGACACCTATGACACAAATCAGACCTGAAGGCTGACATATGACATATATGACATGTCAGGGATAAAAATAGACTCCAAGAGGGCGCTCAAGGGTGTTAGGGCAGCTAAGATGCTTCCACATGTGATTTGGTGGAAGTGGGAGACTAGGAATTGTTGTACAAGTGGCGTTCTTTGGAATCTCTTCCCAACATGAGTTGGAATGAGTCTCTTGGAATGAATTCGACCCATGGAGGACATTAGAAGTTTATAAATGTCAATAACAAAGAATGAAACCAGCTTTTGATCATTTGTAGAATTTGCAATTGCATTTGTGAAGAGGGAGAGCTAGTGGATGACTAGTTTCTTGCCTTAGCCAATTTCGAGGGTGAAAGATTCCCATCCAAGTTGGTAATTGGAAAGGCCATTCAGACCTTTCATTTGGAGCTTTAATGGAGTCTTTATTTGCAGGTGTAAGCTACAGGGCAGCTCATGGTTTCTTCTATTGCAGCTCACTCCTTCAACCATTTCCAGTTTTGATGGCATATTCTTGATCCTTGAGGGAGGGCGTTTTTGGTGAGCTATTGTACTCTTTGGGGAAGATTTTAATGCCCCATTTATTTTGTAATATGAAGTAAATACTCTGTTCTTCATCTCCAAAAATTTTCAGGTCGAAATTCCAAGTAGAAATGTATAAATCTCATTTTTAATGGAAGAACAATGCCAATTCCCCACTACCTTGTTGTGAGCCAATGTATTGATGATTATTTCGAATGAATGGATGATTATCTGATATATTTGTGATAAATATACTGCCATGGATGTCTTCTACAAGTTTCATGTACTGTACTTGAGCATTTGAAGCATTTTTACTCAGTGTAGTTGTATTGGGAGGTGAAATAGTGCCATTTCCCCAAGGGTCGAATTGGGGATTTTTGCAGTTGAATGGGAGAGGGTGAGAACAGTTGTAATAATCCATTAATGGTGCATATGAGACTTTAATAACATACTTAACACATTAAATACCTCTGTTCATAAATTTGAGTGGGTTTGGAGGCATTTGGGAAGCCATTTTCATTGTTTACCCTAGGGGGATTTGAACCACAAATTACTAGTAAAATTGCATAATTGGTCCAGAATATTAAGAGAGTTTGCAGAGGTCTTTTGGTGGCCATATGTAATCCATAAACATCATATTCAAGTTATAATATCATTCATACACCTTCCTTGAAGATTTGAAGGCATTTGGAGTCAATTTGAGACCTAGAGACCAATACTAGTCAAAGGAAAATCACTAGTAAAGTTACCTACATTGATCAGAATTGAAAGAGGATTTGCAGAAGTATTTTAAAGGTCCAAAGGCATCCCTGAAATACATATTTATGTTCTAATATCATTCATACACCTTCTCAGAAGATTTGGGATCATTTGGGGCAAAATTGGGACCTAGAGATCAAAACTAGTCAAAGGTCGAACAAGGGAAAAAAGTGAAAAATTGCAATTTTAATAAAATTCCTAATAAGGGACATTACAGTGGTATCAGAGCATGATCTTGGCACCTGATGTGGTATAATATCTATGAGGAAAAGAATTTAGGTACCACCATTATATATTGAAACCAAAAGTGCTTTTGTTGAAGAGGAAAAAAAAAAGTAGGAGAAGAAGAGCAAATTTTTTGAGGGAACTATGACTAGGGATGAAAAGGGAGCCTCATATGATGGTGAGGAGCATATAAAAATTATGAAAACAATATTTGAAGATATGACCAAGCAAATTAAGGAAGGATTCGAATTGTTTTCTATCGAACTTGTGGAAAAAAATATTGATTTTAAGGAAACCAAGGGGCAAAATGCAACAGCTTGCTTGAAGGAGCAAAAGGAAGAGACATCACAAGATAGTGAAGAATATTCTATTGAAAATATGGAAGATCATTTCGAGACACCTTCTAGCTTAGACATGAACCAAAGAGCATCTACTGATGGATGCTTAAACTATGAAGGAGTACCTATTGATGGGTGCTCACACCTCTATGTTGGTGACATAGAGATCACTTTTGAAAATGTTGCTGCAAGGCCAAGTTCCATTAAGCATGATAATGAAGACCTTGCAGCAGTTGAAGAAGAACCAAGATCAACTTCCGCATCACCACTTGAGCTTCATGAAGTTGGTCCAAGAAAAAATGAAGAAGATGAGGAGGTTCATTTGCAAGAGCCTCATTTTCTTGAAGGGTCCTTAAAGATGAATGAAAAGAAGATCCAAGAGTCCCTCAGCATTCTCCATGACACTCAAGCATTGGTGTCAAATTCTTGTTGGAGAGCTACTTCATTGGAGGAAACATCCTTCCTTGAAGACATGGAGAAGATTCAAAGAGCAATGTGCCACATCAAAGGTAATTTCATGTCTTTGATTTTTGATAGAAACCATTTGTTTGAGCTTAATGAATTGTTACATGATGCATACTTGAAGAATAATGAGGATATTCATAAGCTCACAATTCAAAATGAGCAACTTCTTGAAAAGTTGCAAGATACTTGTTTTTCCTCCTATGTTTCAGATTGTCAAATGGTAGATTGTTTGGAGGATTCTCATGACATGGTGGATCATGAGAAATGTGAAAATTTGAATGTTCTTGATGTGTTTGAAGATGAACTTGAAGAGATCCAAACACTTGATGTGGTGGAAGAGGAATTTGAATTGCCTCTTGATGAAAGTTATGCAATTTTTAAAGAAGAGCATGATTCCTCTACATTGGAACCAAACTATGACAAAGAGTTCACACTTTTGAAGGAGCTGCATGATACTACCCATATGGATCCTTCCCATGATGAAACTTCTGCACTTTTTGATCATTTGGGTGAGTTAGTTCATTCTCCTACTTCCTACAATTCCATGTTTTGCAACATTAGTCTCAATGAAGTATGGGTGAAAGGGTTCTTTTTGATGGTGCCACATGAGGAGCATGGAACTCCTAGATTTAACTTTTATGATGACATGGTTGGAGCACATTCTTATTCACATTTGCAGCAGCATCATTTGTCACTTTATGATGATTCACATCTACATGGATGTACCTATGATATGGATTTGAGTCACTTGAAGACTCATGGTTTTTCTTGCTCAACACTGGGTTCATTTTATGTTAGAGGAACTTCATCCAACACTTGGGTGAATAGATTTATGATGGGAGAACATTTTTGTTGGCAGCCACATACTTTGTTACATCTTTATGATTCTCACATTCATGGATGTATGGGTGAGACTTCTTTGAGTCATTTGAAGTCTCCTTGTTTTTTCTGCTCATTATTTGGTTCAGATTTTAGTCGAGATTCTTCATTCACTTCTTGGATGAAAGAATACATGGTTGAATATTTTGATGCATATCACATCCTTTTGGAGCAGCATTATAGGACATGGGATCCTCACCTATGTCATTGGAGCAGATTTGATTGGTCACTTGAAGCTTGTATGCACTTGGAAAATGGTGGTCTACTTGCTTGGAGGTATAAGCACCTTCATGACTCTTTGATTAAGCATATCCTTGATGTACATTTTCATTATGTTGTTATGTACTTTGATGATATATATTTGGTACTCATGATGTTTGGAAGGATGCATACAAGAAAATGGGATCCAGGAATCCTCTTAACTAATGGTGTGGGTTGGAGAGCACTCTTAATTATTGGGGTGCAATACAAGCAATGGTACCCTGGAATAATTTTTATCTCATTGGTTTCAAATTTTTTGGGGAAACAAGTAGTATGGGATATGGATTTCCCCACTTAATAAAGTGATTTTTATCAGAGTAGTGCAGCATCAAGCATGGTGGTTCCTCTCTAAAATCTTCATGGAAACTCAAAGACTCAAGGTTGGGCAATTCAATGGAAACTTCAAAGAATTATACAGAAAGCAGGTTCTTCAACACCCATGTTTAAAATTGCTTGAGGACAAGCAATATTGGGAAGGGAGGATTTGTCATGTCCCAAATTTGGTATTGGGTCACAATGGCCTAATCACATTGGCCCTATTCATTAGAGTTTGTCAAATTGATGCTAAAGGTCAAATAATTGCCAAGGAGGAAAATTACTAGTTTCCTAGGTTTGGGGTGGAAGCTTTGGGATTTGGAATAATGGGGATAATAAATGATGTTTGAACATTAGAATGGCATAAATATTTAATAAAGGAGATAAATAAATATATACAAGTGAAAATCAAAGTGGCATTTCATCATGAAGACACATGGAGGAAGTGGGACCCACATATGGCTAGATTTCCCACCTACACTTGGCATCATTCTCACCAATTCGAATTCAAGGTGAATGGTAACATACTTGGGGGAGTCCAAAAGGTATTATTCATTGCATGACTCATCCAAGGTCGAAATATAGAGGAAGAGTAACTCCCATGGAAGAGGAAGAGGCAATTTGGAGCTAGTGAGACACTTGGGCTAGATTCCCTAGCTCTATGACAACAATGATGAAGATGCTATGACACCTATGACACAAATCAGACCTGAAGGCTGACATATGACATATATGACATGTCAGGGATAAAAATAGACTCCAAGAGGGCGCTCAAGGGTGTTAGGGCAGCTAAGATGCTTCCACATGTGATTTGGTGGAAGTGGGAGACTAGGAATTGTTGTACAAGTGGCGTTCTTTGGAATCTCTTCCCAACATGAGTTGGAATGAGTCTCTTGGAATGAATTCGACCCATGGAGGACATTAGAAGTTTATAAATGTCAATAACAAAGAATGAAACCAGCTTTTGATCATTTGTAGAATTTGCAATTGCATTTGTGAAGAGGGAGAGCTAGTGGATGACTAGTTTCTTGCCTTAGCCAATTTCGAGGGTGAAAGATTCCCATCCAAGTTGGTAATTGGAAAGGCCATTCAGACCTTTCATTTGGAGCTTTAATGGAGTCTTTATTTGCAGGTGTAAGCTACAGGGCAGCTCATGGTTTCTTCTATTGCAGCTCACTCCTTCAACCATTTCCAGTTTTGATGGCATATTCTTGATCCTTGAGGGAGGGCGTTTTTGGTGAGCTATTGTACTCTTTGGGGAAGATTTTAATGCCCCATTTATTTTGTAATATGAAGTAAATACTCTGTTCTTCATCTCCAAAAAGTTTCAGGTCGAAATTCCAAGTAGAAATGTATAAATCTCATTTTTAATGGAAGAACAATGCCAATTCCCCACTACCTTGTTGTGAGCCAATGTATTGATGATTATTTCGAATGAATGGATGATTATCTGATATATTTGTGATAAATATACTGCCATGGATGTCTTCTACAAGTTTCATGTACTGTACTTGAGCATTTGAAGCATTTTTACTCAGTGTAGTTGTATTGGGAGGTGAAATAGTGCCATTTCCCCAAGGGTCGAATTGGGGATTTTTGCAGTTGAATGGGAGAGGGTGAGAACAGTTGTAATAATCCATTAATGGTGCATATGAGACTTTAATAACATACTTAACACATTAAATACCTCTGTTCATAAATTTGAGTGGGTTTGGAGGCATTTGGGAAGCCATTTTCATTGTTTACCCTAGGGGGATTTGAACCACAAATTACTAGTAAAATTGCATAATTGGTCTAGAATATTAAGAGAGTTTGCAGAGGTCTTTTGGTGGCCATATGTAATCCATAAACATCATATTCAAGTTATAATATCATTCATACACCTTCCTTGAAGATTTGAAGGCATTTGGAGTCAATTTGAGACCTAGAGACCAATACTAGTCAAAGGAAAATCACTAGTAAAGTTACCTACATTGATCAGAATTGAAAGAGGATTTGCAGAAGTATTTTAAAGGTCCAAAGGCATCCCTGAAATACATATTTATGTTCTAATATCATTCATACACCTTCTCAGAAGATTTGGGATCATTTGGGGCAAAATTGGGACCTAGAGATCAAAACTAGTCAAAGGTCGAACAAGGGAAAAAAGTGAAAAATTGCAATTTTAATAAAATTCCTAATAAGGGACATTACAAAATCACACTTGCATAGCCAATTGCTTGGATATTTATTCCATATAAGTATTTTTATGCATTTGACCTCTAATTGATCTGATATGTTGTTATTTGATATGCAATGAATTATGATTATGCATGTGATGAATTATGTTGATAAATACATGTATGAATGTGTGTAGAATGAGTTTTATTTCCGCTATGTTTATTAGTATGCATCTACACACTATTATTCTCAAATTAATTCGTATATGGTGTTCGAGCTTAATTAAGAACCCAAAATTGGTCATATCCCCCTCTTTGAGGTTTGTGCAATGCATGGGGACGTTACATTCCATCACAACTAAGTAGGTTCCACAATAATAAAAACTATTCATTTGCTCTAACCTCTCTGTCCTTCATGATTGAGTGAAATATTTTAATTAATATATCACTCCTAGAATATGCGGAAGGGACTATGAGGAATTGTATACCTCTTGTAACAAGTCTCATTAGAACTTTGAAAATTAGAAGTTGGTAAATATCATAATAATAACAACAAAGAATGATAAATTAAATCAATTTTAATTTATTTTAATTTTAATATTTTAAATGTATAAAAATATTTGTGTTTTGATTTTTTTTTTCTCTCATGAAACTTAATATATTTAAGTTAAAATGGATTTAGTTTAGTTATTGTTGTAGGAAAAATCTCTCCCATGAACAAGTGAGGCTTTCATTGGATTTTCTCTTTATCTAACATAGACAATGTGATAGACCACTACAAGATTTCCTCTAGATCCAAGTCTCTAGGCCTTAGAGAGAGAGAGAGAGAGAGAGAGAGAGAGAGAGAGAGAGAGAAAGTATTGTTTTGTACCTTAGATATGATGATTGTCCTCATTTAATCCAAGCTAATGCATCTATAGAGATCCAACTCCATGTCATTACACCTACTTCTTGCACACAATAAGACAATGCAATACCAATCTCAAACCCTTCAAAGAAATAAGGAGATGAAAATAACTAGATCTAATCTAATATACTCAAGGAAAGATCATATATGCAATTGTAATGCATATAATGGAACATTAGAAACATAATGGAAGGGAAAATCATGTAGACCTATATGCAAAATGGTGGAGAAGATTACATCCATGTAGATATGACTTGAGTTATGGTGCAAGCTCCTCTTGTCCCCTTGCTCCAACTTATTTTGCATAACCCTCACCTAAGCAAGGCTAACTCATATCTCATGAAGGATATGTCGAAAGAGCTTCAAAATGGGAAATATTTACACACACACACACACACAGAGTTAGCCTTGCTTAGGTGAGGGTTATGCAAAATAAGTTGGAGCAAGGGGACAAGAGGAGCTTGCACCATAACTCATATCTCATGAAGGATATGTCGAAAGAGCTTCAAAATGGGAAATATTTACACACACACACACACACACACAGAGAGAGAGAGAGAGAGAGAGAGAGAGAGAGAGAGAGAGAGAGGGTTATGCAAAATAAGTTGGAGCAAGGGGACAAGAGGAGCTTGCACCATAACTCATATCTCATGAAGGATATGTCGAAAGAGCTTCAAAATGGGAAATATTTACACACACACACACACACACACAGAGAGAGAGAGAGAGAGAGAGAGAGAGAGAGAGAGAGAGAGAGAGAGAGAGAGAGAGAGAGAACTTAGTAAACTCCGAGTCATGTATAAGTTCCCAAGACCATAATGTAGAGGATCCATCTCGTTGCATTTTCATCTCCTCAAAACTTGCTCATTCTAGAATAAATGAGGGTAGAAGTTAGTGTTTTAGCAATATTACATCAATGGGTCCTCAATAAGTCATGGGGGTGGAAAACATAGCTATAAAAAATTCCCCCTAATGTGTGAAGTCAGAAGAGAAGGTGATGGCAAAAGCACATTATAAAAACATAACAATGAGGTGGTATAAGAAGGGGGCCGAATGTTACGAACCAAATCCTTAAGGAGCATAAGATAAAAAGAATACACACCATTTAAAAAAATGTAAACATGGAGCACAAATCCAGTATAGATAAGAAAGATAATTTACACAATAACTCAAAGAATAGGATATCCTTCTCCAATCAACCCAAGACATTTACAAAATCATTTCCATGTTTATCAACAATAACTACATTAATTTCATATATACATATCCACTCATTACACATGAGCCACCTTCATTCGTAAAACCCTATTAAATATACATGTATCCCCATAAATGCCCCCCTCTGGGTCATATAATATACATTAACCGCCATATATTCCCCCCTTGGGTCATATCGTAGTGCACTCCTCCGAAAATATTTGTCCTCAATGCTTTGAAATTAATGTCTTTACATGTGATGAAAGCAAGTAATAGGATTTCCTTATATTCCTTCTTTTTTGTTTCCATTTATAATGATCCATCCATCCAAATTTTGGCTCAATCCTAGATAGTTGGTTTTTGCATAATTTTGATTCCATGTGTTGTGATTACGAGTTCTCTAATTCGTTTTAGTTTTTGGTATTTGATAATATTTTGTTGAATAATACTTTTCTAATGCCCTATTCCATGAATATTGTCAAGTATTCCATCTTCTTCCTTGATAGTGTCGTTGTATATCTTCTTGCTTTTATTGGAATCTTTCTTAGTAAAGAGGATGTTGATATGGTTTCACACTTGATGGTTTCTCTTCCTTATACACACCCATGTCATCGGTCTTCTTTTCAAATATAATAGTGCCAACTATCCTTTGTTCTTGGTCTCTGATCACTCTCTCCTTTGAGATAATACCCTCATATTTGACATGCACATCTTCAAGCTGGAGCTCAACTCCTTCAAGTATTTTCTGGTGTCCTTCTAGAATATTGTCTTACTTCTCCTTTTTAAGTTGCAATTTGATTCCATTTATCAATGTATATGTCCTTCTTGAATTTCGGATTGCATTTCTTCTTTTACATCATCTATATTTAGGGATTCTTCAACCTTCTTAAAATTTCCACTTCAAATCTTTTGATACTATCTTCATCCAAGATACTTGTTTTTTCTTTATTTTTACCATGGTTATTTTCTTCTCTCAATATTTTGACCTCATCCAATATACTTTTATTATGATTTATCAATATGCATATTTCTGTGAAAATACTCACAGCAGATCTAAGAGATGATGTATACCTCACAAGAAAGTAATTGATTAAGCAAGAAAATAGAAGAAGAGTGGTCAATGCAGTATAATGAGCAACATAATAATAATACAGTAGAACTCAGATAGAAGCAAAAATACTTCACACACACTAATTAATTAATCACAATATGGACAAATAAATAGTACAATGCATGAGGATTCGAATGCCTAAGGTGGCAATTCAAATTAGACTTCATGGAGTGATCAAAGGATCACTGGAGTGTCATCGGAGCACAACTAGTAATCTATCTCATCATCGGTGGAGTCATCAATGCACAAGTAACTGTCAACCGTCACTCAAACTGAGTCTAATTGAGTGTGGTAGGTGTAACTGAATGTAACTGGCACATGGAGACACTAACTGAATAAAGGAGGCTTAGTGGAGTGCGCATGAGGAGCTAACCGGAGTCAGGACAAGTAGTCATGTCTCATCAGAGGTCAATCGGAGTGATAACAACAGTGAGGAGTCAGTCTGGCCTCAAATCAAGGAAAGACTGGTGGCTAACTGAAGTAAACTGGATTGGTAGGTGAGAAAGGCTCCCTTCTCATGCAGTAGGTGAAAGGAGGGTGCATGACAGGCTAGGAGGGCTGAAACTGAGTGGAAGGAAGCTCCGGGGGCTATCTAACTAAGGGATAGGTGCTGGGACTGATCACTAGAATGCATGCAAACCCTAAAAGTGCATGCATGATTGAAAATGTAAATGATCAAAATACTGGTGGGACTAGGATGGAGTATACGAATATCCTAACACCCCCCCTTAATCCATCCCGGGCCCTGGTAACTAAGACCAAAGGTCACCCAATACAATGAATAATAATAGTCAATAACCCAAGGAAGTGGGGAAAATTTCATGGGAAAAATAGCCCCCCCTCAAAACAGACTATAAGGCACACATAAAAAATAAATGCTCCAAACTCAAGCAGGTGTGATGCTTGGTCATATGTCTGGAGGTATCTTCTTCTTCGGAAGAAGTGGATCATGATCAAAAAGCATGTGCTTGTACTTGCTCTTCAGATCAAATGTGATGAGAAAAAATCCAAAAGTATGAGGATGATCCTTGAACCTGTGATTCGAATCAGCTGAGGTAGGATCAAATCTATGAATGTGCAGATAGTCTTTTGTCTTCTCCTTCGAACCATCATGGGTGAGATTATGCCAAAAAGAACCATCAAATAATAAAGATTGCTTGGAATCCAAATCCGATCCAAGACTTGAATCATGGTTGCTTAAGATCTCCTTTGAACCATTTGAGGTGAGATCTAAACCAATAAGTGCATGAGAAATTTTCTCAAGTGAATGGAAATGGCCATTATCTTCAATAAAATTATGAGAACATGAAAGAATGATCTTACAGTAGTAAATGAGAGGTGATTGCTTGGAATCCAAATCAGATCCAAGGCTTGAATCATGGTTTCTTGAGATCTCCTTTGAACCATGAGAGGTGAGATCAAAACTAGTAAATGCATGAGAGATTATCTCAAGTGAATGGTAATGGTTTCTTGAGATCTCCTTTGAACTAGTAGGGGTGAGATCAAAACCATGGTGTGCATGAGAAATTATCCCAAGCGACTGGCAATGGCCATATTCTTCAATAACCTTCTGAAAGCATGGAATAATTATCATATAGTAGTAAATAAGAGGTGATTGCTTGAGGAGAGCGAATGCATTACCTCTAATAGCTGATTTTACCTCCAAAATAATCATGTGATCATGATGCAAACCAATAGACTCTGGTACAAGAGAGGATTTAGGACCTTCTACAATATCTAGAGTGTGAGCTGACACAGAAAGAGAAGAAATTTGGAGCATGAGTGTAGAATCTGCAAGTTCTTCTTCTTTGTGGACAAATTCAATATGAGATGTGTTTGATACTGGTTCATGATCAATGAGATCATCAAGGAGGGAGAATGCATCACTTTGCTTGCTCTTGAAAGGGTGTGGACCAATTCCTTCATTTTGTCTGTCAAATATTACATCCAGGTGAGCCCATAGCTCTTTTGGTGATGAAAAATTAGGGAGGTCATATAACATCCATTCAGGCAGAGCAAACATCATGGCTGCAATAGATCTTCCACCTTCATCTAACCAGTCATTCTCTTCTTCATAGGATTCGAACTCTCTTTCAAAACAATGATCAAAGAGACCATTTTTCTTCAAATGTGCTATCATCAGTGGTTTCCATTCACCATATTTGAGTGGAGAAAGAAGATCATAGTTGAATGGAGAAAGAGGAGGGATTTCTTCTGAATACATTGAAGTTGTAGAAGGAATTTCACTAGCGTTGTGGAAAAGTGGTACATCGAACAGCCTCATGGCACCCACTCCACTTTGGCATCACTAGCCTCCACATTTTTACAGTTTTTTGAGTTGCTTGTGAGATATGACATCGGCGTATAAATCCTTTTGTCTTGCCAATAGTATACCACTACCCATATCACATACCACATCCATGAATGGCATAGGCAATGCAGTTTATGCAAAATCAAGATAGACGATAGGATATTCCTTGACTGGTTTTTAAAATCTCTGATCCTCTACATTGCCAAGGATGTTTCCTTTGAATGCCTACAAATCGAAGAAGAGGCTATCCTTAAATCCCAACAGTTCAAATTTATTTATGACCAGTGTGGTTACCTCTACACCATTTTTCGGATGCCCCTCGTGGTGATTTCGCATGAAAAGACCCACCAGGGGCATCACATGATGCAGATGGTGTAATTGGTACTGTCATGCCTTTCGTTCAACCTTACGCACATATCCCTCCAATGAATACTACCACATACCATAACCCATCCAGTATGACACCACATTTGATGGGGTCCTTCCTTGTCCTAGGTTACTGCCCCAACCTCTCTTGGGAAACCTCACATTCTGGGGCGACACCCTCCTATGTTCCTTTGAACCTGACCCCTCAAGGCCACGACCCAACTTGTCCACTACCCACCTATGGGAACCCTCCTTAAGGATATGCACTACATCCCGTAGCTAACCCTTACTATCCTTGTCCAAACCTCCCACCATTCACCACTGCACAAGAACCCCTTTAGGATCCCTTCTCACCACAATGACATGTGTATGCTAAAAAACAATAGCCACCAAACCAACCCCCCCCAACAACCAGCAAGGCCAACAAAACAAAAGATGCAGGAGGAATCACAGAAACAATCAATGCCAGGGGGTAGACCACCTCCTAACCCCTAGGTAATAATGGTGCCAATCCCGTGAATCAAGACCCTAATCAACCTCCATGACAGGGAAAGAACCCGCAGTTGCGAACCAATCACCCTTATTTCTTTTGCAACATTAAAGTCCACTACACTCACCATTTTCCCAACTTAACTAGAGCTCTCTAGCTTTGGGATGAGGCTAACCACCGTGATACTACTGCCGCTCCTCAGGCACAACCTCCCCCACCTCAGCTAAACCATCCTCCTATGGTGTTGCAAAAACCCTTACCTACGCAAGGTGTCGTCACCACACAACCACCGGTCACACACACTGCTTCTTCAAGTTAGGTCTCTGAGTCAGGAATCCACCACCTCCTAATGATGTCATCATCCGACGTCAACCTCGAGACTTACCGTAACCAATATGGTTTGAATACTAAAACCATACATGTAGATAATGCTAGCACGTCGACCCCCGCTGACCAATCATTACGCCCCCACCACCGTCGAACAAAGGATCCCCTAAATACCCCAAATTTCCTTTGTTCTGCATCACTAATAATCCCAATGCTCGTGCCACCCCCAATTATAATATCATGGATTACTTGGCCCAATCCACCGCTACCATGCCATCCTTGGAAGTTTTAAAGAATTGCCCAGGGAAACAAAAAAAGTTGTTGTCTGCCTTAGGTGAGATCAACCCTTCTGACTCATGATTGATGGCATTTGTTGGGATATTCCTATACTCCATCCTAGTCCTAACAACATTTTCCATTTTTGCATTTTCAGTCATGCATGCATTTTGCATGCATCCCAGTCATCAGTCCCAGCACCTAGCCCTTAGTTAGCTAGCCCCGAGAGCTTCTTTCTAATCAGTTTTATCCCTCCTAGTGCTTAGTGCGCCCTCCTTTCACCTACCACTTGTGAAAGGTGCCCTCTCTCACCTACCACTCAGTTGCACTTCAGTTAGTTGAGTTATCTTTAGATCTTTTCTTGATTTAAGGCTAGATTGACTCCTCAACTGACTGTATCACTCCGATGGACCTCCAGTGAGACTAGACTTCCTATTCTGACTCCAGTTAGCTCCTCATGCACCCTCCACTGAGCCTCCTTCATTCAGTTAGTGCTTCCATGTTCCAGTCACACCTACCACACTAAGTTAGACTCAGTTTGACACCCGATTGACCGTTACTTGTGCATTAATGAACCCACTGATGATGATCAGGACTCCTAGTTGTTCTTTGATGACACTCTACTGATCTAAATGATCAATGCATGCATGCTAATTTGAATTTCCACCTTGGAATTCGAATCCTCTCCACCATTGTATTATTTATTGTTCATATTATAATTAATGAATTAGTGTGTGATGTTATTCTGCTTCTATCCGAGTTCTACTGTATCATAATTCTTTTGCTCCTTTACATTGCATTAACCACTCTTCTTCTATTTTCCTGCTTAATCTCAATATTTCTTGTGAGGCATACATCAGCTCTTAGATCTGCTGTGAGGATTTTCATAGCATTTAACTTGGATCGGTTTGAACCCCACATGTCTTTGTCCATTGCGTTTCTGATCTCAATTTCGATTTGAAACCTGGTCATACATCGATGCATAGTTGATGAGGCTGCCTCTACATGCATCATGTACACATTTGTGTGGTAGAAGCTTGGGTACCCTCCTTTGTAGCCATCCATGACATCCCTACGGGCTTATGGTGGTTGCACAACTCAACCGCAAGGTCTCCTCGCAAACGCCTCGTCTAGTTAGCCGAAAAAAATGTCCTAATCGACATTGAATCCATTAACGCACAATTCGACTACAACCTCCTTTTAGGACATAGCTACATGTATGCGATGAAGGTCATCGCCTCATATGTGTTCTAGATTATGATGTTTCCCCATGAGGGATGGGTCATCAAACTTGACCAAATCACCTACTATGACCCCAACATGCCCACTACTCAAGAGAATTTCCTCCCCATGGTCGACAAACCTGCACTGGGTCCATCTACCCCTTTGATTTCCATAGTGAGGAGGGTCTTTATGATGAGGCCCCAATGACCTCCATGTTTACAGAATTACCCCCACCCCCTTCATTCATTGAAATATCAGACTTGTGCACCATCTCATCAAGCAAATCAGTCCCTGAATCATAGCCTGCCACTGAATTGACACCTCCCACAACCTCAACAACCACCCCAACCCTAGCTGCCATCTGTACCCAGCCACATGGGAGCCACCCCGATCCACACGATCCCCTTTTTGTTCTCACCATCATGAGTTGTCAGCATTCCTGTAGTGGAAATGTTGAACCTCCCGAGACTGACACTGGGGATTCTCGTCTAGCACTTACCAACACCAAACCCCACCTCGACCCCTCAAGTCATGATTCAAACCGTCCAACCAGTCACCACCACTAATCATCTACCTCTTGGTGTGTCGGCGACAACTTTATCCAACCTGGATCCCCCTCATCACAAGAATATTGGGGGAAAATCCATGAAGGATAACGCTATGGAAAATATGAACAAAGTCGTGAATCCCCCTTCCCTGCCTAATCTCAATCCCCTACACCCTGCACTTTGTGCGATGCCTTGGGTCATGCTACCCAAAATTGTCCGCAATTGCCCATCCTTCATACCCACATACAAATGTTGAATGATGACGAGAACATCCCGGTCATTCAAGTGCTATCCACTCTGTAGTGACCTAATAAATCATTATAGACCAGTCAATCGTGTGTGGTTTAAGCCTCAAAGAAGATCAGTACAAGACTACATTCACCACCCCATGGGGCACCTTTTCCTATCGTGTTTTTATGTTTGGTCTTAAAAATGCCAAAGCCACTTTCCAATGGGTAATGAAATTATGTTTTCATGACTTGGTTCACATCATCCTTGTTTACTTGAACGATCTCACCGTTTGATCAAAGAAACGATCACAATACCTAGAAAACCTCTGGCAAGTCTTCCTACGATGTTGCAAGTATAACATTCACTTGAACCCCCTCAAGTGTGTGTTTTGCATTCCCGTTGGCCGATTATTGGGATTCATCATTTCCTAGAAAGGGATCACCGTCGATCCTTTGAAGGTTCAATCCATCCTCGACCTTCCATCCCCTCGCACCTTACACCAGTTGCAAAGCTTCCAAGGCAAGGCCAATTTTCTCCATCGATTCGTTCCAGAATACACTACAAAATTCCATGGTTTCTTGCGCTTGATTTGGACTAACATCCCTTTTGTTTGGGATGAAGATGCACAAGCTGCTTTTGACGCATTGAAACAAGCCCAGACTTCCGCTCCCTTGATTTCACCACCTAATTTCTCAAAGGAGTTTATCCTTTATGTTTCAGCATATGAGCATGCCATTTTAGGATTTTTAGTCCAGGAGGATAGTGCTTGTCAAGATCACGTCATATACTATGTGAGTCGGACATTGTTTGAACCACCACTATGTTACCCCCACGGGGATAAAATGGCCCTTGTTGTTGTCTTCTTGGTTCATAAATTAAGCTATTACATTCTTATGATATGAACTATAGTAGTGGTAGAACCCAACTCGATGATCTACCTCTTGATCCGTCACTTCATTCAAGGTTGAGTGGCCAAGTGGATCATCATCCCCCAAGAGTATGATCTCAAATTCGTTACCCCTAAAAGCACCAAGGAACTCGCTTTGGAACAACTTATGACCGACCTACCCCCTTCCTCGGTATCATCTCCGATCACGATTAACCTGCTGGACGAACACTTATTGACCATCTCTTCAGATGACTCACGGTATGAATACATTCTAGTGTATATACGCACACAGAAATTTGGGTCTCACCTCAGTCGCAATGACCGACATCGCATCCTCCACCAAGCTCATTGATACATCCTTATCGACATTGTCCTTTATTGACGAGGTGTTGACACCATTTTACATCAATTCCTTACACACGATGAGGATGAGCAGGTTTTGAATGACTGCCATAACAGATCCTGCGGCGACCGCATTTTTGGAATGGATACTTCCCAAAAGGTTATATGCGCTGGTTATTTCTGGCCAACCCTGTTCATTGATTGTATCACAGTAGTAAAACATTGCTGCAATTTCCAACTCTTCACCCCTAAAGCGAGGACCCTTCCTGCACCGCTCCATACACTTATAACCATTGTCCATTTTTGAAAATGGTCCATTGAATTTATGGAGTGTAACCCGACCTCGACTGGTGGCCATAAGTACATCATCGTGGCCGTCGACTACTTTACCATGTGGGATGAGGCTATGCCCATGTTTAACTACCAGTCGAGACTACGACACAATTTTTATTTAATCACGTCAATATGTGTTTCAGGGTCCCCAAGCAACTTGTATCGGACCATGGAAATAATTTTGAAGATGCCATATGGGAATAATTTCCCACCCTCTTGAAGTTCGAACATCAGTACACTTCCTCCTATTACCCTGAGGGAAAAAACCAAGTTGAGGCTGTCAACAAGATTCTCAAAACCATGCTCTAACATACGGTGGACAAGCATAAGTCCAATTGGAATCACATGATCTTTCCAACACTATGGTCCTACCACACACCTATCAAGACCACAATGGGTTTTAACCCATTTCACTTGGTCCATGACGTGGATTCTGTCCTCCCCATTGAGTGTCAGATCCCAACCTTGCACATTGTTGTTGAAATCCTCCTTGATACTTCACCCCTTGAGAAACACTTACTCTTGTTGGAGTAGGCAGACGAATATCATCGAATGGCCCTCCATATGATTGAGGATACCAAATATTGACCCAGAACTCATTATGATACTCGCATCCATCCCCGCTCCTTCAAATAAGGCGACCTTGTGCTCGTTTATGATCAATCCCATGATAAGCATGGAAAAGGCAAGTTCAAATCCATGTGGAAAGGCCCATACGCCATCATAACTTGCCTCATAAAGGGGGCATATGTCCTCATTGATTCCAAAGGATGTGTCTTCAACAACCCTTGCAACGGGTTGTACCTCAAACAATTCTACCCCTAACCTCACCAGACCCATTAGTTCGAGTTGTACAATTTTCTTTCTTTTTGTTTTCCACTTTTTACTATTTTGAGCCTTACAGTTTGCTTCCATGATTGATACCAGATGGATTCCGTTCCCTTATTTTATGTCGATTTCACCGATGAGGCAAGTAGATGGTCTCCTAAAATTTCCTTAGCAGCTTGGGTGTTATATTCCCCCTCACATGTGTTGATCCACCTTGACGGAGTGTGCATTGGCATTTCCTCCAATGACCAGGCTGAGTATGATGCTATGAACGATCTCTTAAATGACGCCCTCTAGCTAGGCGTTAAACACCTTCATGTGTTTTTAGACTCCCAAATCCTCGTCGCCCAGCTCAATAACTGTTACCAGGTACGCGATCTTTTCCTATTTAGAAAGTTTCTATGCACTAAACAATTGATAGGCATTTTGAATTCATTACATTCACACATGTTCCACGAAATCAAAATAATGTTGCATACCAGATGGCTAACGACATACTAGAATGGCATATCAATCACTGCATAGAAGAAGTAAAACACTCACATACATTTTCCATAGTTGCATCCACATTTATATATAACACATAAGCATACATCACCACAACATCTAAGGCTCACAAAATATGAAAAATCATAAAAAGTGCATCCACGTGCATACATATAAATACTATCATGTCATACACATCCATAAAGTAGTATGTCCATATCTTCCAAGAGGAGCCTATAATGACCCTCTGGTTTATCCCCTGGACATATTATTATTGTTGTTATGTTGGACATAGTGGCACAAGGTTCCTTGACTATGGTTTGCACATTATTATTATTATTATTATGTTGAAAATTATTAATTAATAAAATAAAACAATCTGATCGACCGATGCCACAAAAGAGAGTATGAGGAACCATGATGTTATGAGCAAGGGGTTGGGGGAAAAGTGTTACCTTGTTTTTTGACCTATGTGAATGTGATACACCCTTCTTGTGGACTTGGTGGACCCTCTTGAGTTATGCACCCTCTTGTGTTTTGATTGTGTATTTTGCAAGATAAGTAATTTATTTCATGTTTATTTGAATTAATTGGCTCTGATCTAATTCTTTTATGGTTTCACATAAAATGTATGAGAAAAATATGAGCTAATTATGAAAGAAATCTCTCATAGATTTTAGTTACATTATGCTACTAGTTTTTGAGAAAAATATCTAACTAGTTTTTGGTATTTTGTGAGCAAGTGCTTGAGAAAAATGTTTATTTGGAACCTCTTCTATAGATATTATAATTGTGCCTATGATATTTATATTATGTGTACTTTTATTGTGCAATATATTATGAATTATTGGAAACACCTCCCTACAGTGTTTCTAGCCGCTATTCAAAAACTAGTTCACCGGTTGGGTTGTTTTATGTAGTTTCGAGACTTGGCATGTGAAATATTTGAGAAAATTCCTGAGTGAGATAACTGATATTAGATCTGATTATTACACTTGAAATTTAAGAATAAATGTGTGGAAGAGTTCCTATATAGTTCTATATTTGCTTATTGAAATCCTAGTTTTGTTTCCATTTACCATCTTTTTCGAAATAATTGTTTGAAATGGATTTATGAATTTGCATGAGAAGTGTTTGACTAAGTGTTTACATAATTTATACCTATTATAATACTGATAATACATGGTATTTAGAGTTGGAATGGATTCTAAATGACTTTGCAAAATGTTTTTATGCATTTATCTTACTTGATTCCTCAATTTCTAGCCAATTTGGAGAAGTAGATTAAGCTAGTTTGATGAATTAATAACATGAATGTTTATGAGTGGAAAACTAAATCCATTTGGATTTAGTGGACTTATGACATTATTTCCATGAGCTACAGTAGTCAATACTTTCTTATTGTTTTTCATTTGGAAACTAGAAACAAAAACTAGCTTCAAATCAGTGGAAATTGGTAACTCGTTTGTAGATTGAATCTATGTTTTCGTAATTTCTCGAATGTACAGCCATATGATCTATTTTTGGTACTTTAATTTTTCTATAGAATTATATTTTATAGATATTTACCCTCGCCTCTGTGTGCTTCGGAAGGTAGTACAATTGAGTGGGTTAAATTCGTAGCAGTGTTTATTAACTAGTTGCACTGATTTAGCTTGAAAGAATCATCGTTTATGTGAAAGGAACTGAACTGCAAATGAAAATTTATTTGGTTGTATGTGAATGCTTAAATATATGTATAATGGCTGTATGTTCACTTTTTGGTTCATTGGCATGGTTGTGTGTTGAATTCGTGCAAGACTAGCTGTTTGTGTTAAATACTAGTTAACTAGTCTTGTGGAGTCATTTTCGTAATTGTTTTGTTTTATAAATTGGAAAATGATAATTATGCCTTATTTACATGATATTAGGTGTTAATTATCCATTGGTATTGATAAATTATGATTAGGTGATAAACAAATGAAGTTATGTTAACTGTCGTTAATTATGCGCTAAGTGTCGCAATTAGTACACTAATTACTAGTTAATCACAATTAAGTGCAAATGACCTTTTTAGGTGCAAGTAACCCGTGTTCTGGCTTGGGATGGATGCATAATGATGTTATATAGTGTTGGATAATATTTTCCAACCTTGGGTCAATTTTCTTGATCAATTATGAATTTTAATTTAATATATTCGGAATTATCGATATTTTGTCATAATTAAATTGTAGAAAATGAAATTAAATATTTATAAAATTATTCCGCTGTGCTAAAATATTCTAATTAGTCCTAGAGTGATAATTATATGTTCCTAATATCCTTTGATATCTCGGGGGGACATTACAGGTGGTATCAGAGCTATGGTTCCAACTTTGCGGTTGTTGGGCTTGTTACAGACTCATAATTTTTATATTTATGTGCATTGGGAATTTATAAATGTTCTTTGTGAAATAATTTTAACCTCCCTTATGTTAATGGAAGAATAAGAAGCCTCACTTCATAGATTAATTTGTTGTATGCTTTAGATTTAATTAATATTTCATATTTATGGTTCAATAGATTGATTGGTAAGTACTGTGTGGTGCATATATAATAATCGAGTAGATTGATTGGTTGATGCATGTTCAACTTGCATTGCATCTTTCATTGTTCAGTGATTTGATTGGTCGATGCTTGTGCATTACTTCTTTTACTGCTTCAGTGACTTGATTGGTCGATGCTTATGCATTGCCTCTTTTACTATTCAGTGACTTGATTGGTTGATTCTTGTGTCTTGCCTCTTTTATGGTTCAATGACTTCATTGGTCGATGCTTGTTCATCGCGCATTGCCTCTTTTATTGCTCATTGAATTGTTAATATTGAAATGCTTCTTGTGGTATGATTTATTTACTAGTACATTATGATTATTAATTGATAAGCAACTAATTGTCACTATAATAGTATGTACTATGTACCATTACCAGTATTAATTTAATGCTAAGTTATTAAGATGATATAGTTTTATTATTATGATTTATTAAGTGGCATTTATAACCTATACGGATTTTGGATTTTCTATTGATGGTATGCTTTTATAGGCTTATTTATGCCACTTGGATGGTGGTGGTTATATTGATGCGTAACTCCTTATCTATTTTGGGGAAATAGGCCACTTGTCTTAATAAGGGTTCCATTTTCATTTATTTATTTATTTTTATTTTCAATGTATGTGAGTAACTCGTCTATTTTTGGAGGAAATGAGCCACTTGTCCTTAATGGTTCATATTCTCTTTTATTTTATATATTTTATTTATGGAGATGTAACTCCTTTTCTATTTTTGGAGGAAATGAGCCACTTGTCTTTAATGGTTCATATTATTATTATTATTATTTTATAATGGAAATGCAACTCCTTTTCTATTTTTGGAGGGAATGAGCCAATTGTCTTTAATGGTTCATATTCTCTTTTATTTTATTTATTTTGTTTATGGAAATGTAACTCATTTTCTATTTTTGGAGGAAATGAGCCATTTGTCTTTAATGGTTCATATTCTCTTTTATTTTATTTATTTTGTTTATGGAAATGTAACTCCTTGTCTATTTTTGGAGGAAATGGGCCACTTGTATTTAATGGTTCATATTCTCTTAATTTTATTTATTTTATTTTATGTGTGTAAGTAGGTGGTATGCATAACATAATATGTGGTGTAAGATAGATGAGGGGTATCTGATATTGAATATAGCATAATATAAATGTTATATATATATGGACCGCTCTGTGTCCTTGGTAAAGATATTACTTTTGAGATGGTGTCTGTGTTGAGCAAAAGGGCATTAATAGGAAAATTTTAGTATTTGAAACCTCGCCCTAATTTGATAGCGTGGATACAACGTAAATGGAAGCCGCACATTGACAGTATGCCGAGGGTCTTAATGCTAGTGAATGGTTGGATGCTATTCCTCTTTCCGTCGGAGGAATATAGGAGGACTATTGTGTGAAAATCCTCACAGCAAATCTAAGAGATGATGTATAAATCACAAGAGTAATTATGATTAAGCAAGAAAATAGAAGAAGAGTGAACAATACAGTATAATGAGCAACAAAATAATATGGTACAGTAGAACTCAGATAGAAACAATAATACTTCACACACACTTATTAATTAATCATAGTATGGACAAATAAATATTACAAGCATGAGGATTCAAATGCCTAAGGTGGTAATTCGAATTAGCCTTCATGGAGTGATCAAAAGATCACTGAAGTGTCATCGGAGCACAACTAGGAGTCCTCATGATCATCAGTGGAGTCATCAATGCACAAGTAACTGTCAACTATCAGTCAAACTGAGTGTAGTAGGTGTAACTGAATGTAACTAGCACATGGAGACACTAACTAGATGAAGGAGGCTCAGTGGAGGATGCAGTAGGAGCTTACTAGAGTCAGAACAGGAAGTTTAGTCTCACTGGAGGTCCATCTGAGTGATAAGGTCAGTAAAGAGTCAGTTAATCCTTAAATCAAGGAAGTAACTGAATATAACTGAATATAACTGAATATAACTGAATATAACTGGATTGGTAGGTGAAGAAGGCGCCTTTGTCATGCAGTGGAGCAAAGGAGGGCGCATTAGTCACTAGGAGGGATGAAACTGCAAGGAAGGAAGCTCTCGGGGCTAGCTCAATGAGGGCTAGGTGCTGGTGCTGATGACTGGAATGCATGCAAACCCTAATATTTGCATGTATGACTGAAAATGCAAATAATGGAAATGCTGCTAGGACTAGGATGGAGTATAGGAATATCCTAACATATTGAAAACAAATACTGGGTCCTGGGATTTGGTTCATTGGTTCTTGCATGATGGCACGCCTCCTTTGAACCCCAGAAAGAGAGGTTAGCTCGACGACATTTATGGGTTAAATTGCCGGATTTCTCGTTACAGTGTTGGAATTTCAAAGGTTTCGTTGAGGTCGCCAATTCCATTGGGTGGCTCATTCATATTGGAGAAGAAACATTGGTGGGGTTAGAGCAAAACTCGGCTAGGTTGCTGCTAGACCTGGATTATGATGAGGGTTTACCTGGTGAACTAGAGATTGTTTGGGAAGGATGCTCTTTTGTTCAAATATTGGACTATGGGCGTATACCTTTTTGTTGTCAATGGTGTAGGTAAGTTGGTCAATCCAAGGATTTGTGTCCATCTGGCACATCTAGTGGGATGAATTACAATAGTTCAAAAAGACCTTCTGCTCAGGAGGGGGCGGATAGCCTCTTACAATGCGAACTTCCATTGGACTACAACTCGGCCATGGAGTGTGTAGGTATGTTTTCTAAAACCGTTCCTACTTTTCTAGAATTTTTACCTGCTACAGATATTTTATCCTCCTTAAACCTTACCTGTGCCTCTTTTTTACCACCTGCCACGTTTTCAGGGTCTTTATAGGTTTCAAACCCTACCCCTACACCTGATGCCTCATTTTTGTCGAACTTAAGTCCCTGTGTGGCGGATTTTTCTATTTGCGAACTCTAGTGTCCAATGAATTCTACATGTGTAACCCCTTCGTTGCTCACGTCCATGTTTCAGCACGAGACACCGAGTTCGAATACCCTAAGTATTGAGTTATCCCCCTCATCTCTTTCGGATCTCGAACATGGGCCACTCGACTTGCCTTCGTGGGTTAGACTCCCTTTACCTATTTTTTCTGCTTAGGATTCAGGATCTCTGGATGTCATCCCCATCTCATCGATTATGAATGGGAATGTGACTATACAGAAGGCTAGAAAACCTAAGCGAGGGAAAGGGATTGATCTTGTAAATCCCCCTGTTTGTAGTAATCCCAGAGTGACATCTTTATTTGAGAAAGGCATTCATATATTTTCTTCTTCTCCTCCCTCCTTTTCACCCCTTAGAAATCCAACGGCCCTAAAGTGTGTTCCTCCATGATTATTTCTTCTTTTAACATGAGAGGGATTTGCAGTATCCCTAAAAGAGCTATGCTGAAACATTTTTTGGAAAAGTTTAAACTTGCAGTAATTCTATTTCAGGGAACAATGTTATGTGCTAAGGATGCTATGAAATTCTTTCTCCGTATCAAACCGTGCTGGAGGGTTTGTGCCCTGGATTCCTTGGGGCTCTCGGGTGGCACTTTAACTGCCTAGAACCCTGATGTTGCTGATTTGAAGGCATTTCATACTTTTGCAGGCATATTGGTGGAGGGGAAGCTGATGGGTCTTTCCAGGGTTATTCGTATTTTAAACATCTACGAACATTATTTGAACATGAATGTTTTTTGGGATCGGTTGAGGAATGGGGGTATTCTACAAGACCCTAAGCTTATTATGGTTGGTGATTTTAATTTTATGCTTTCTCCCGATGAAGCCTGGGGGTCCGGTAGAGTGTTGGATCCGCTTGTTGATATATTTAATACCATATTTGATGAATCCAAGATGATTGATGTTGTTCCAAATTTTCTTCTACCAAAATGATCTAATGGTAGGTGCGGGAAAGCCGACATTTCCAAAAGACTCGATCGTTTCTTCGTGGTGGAATATCTGTGTGATATTGTTGGAAGACATCGTTCTTGGTCCTACTCTGTGGGATTATCTGATCACAAATATATTTCTTTACAATTGGATTTAGACAACAGTTTCTATCTATACCCCTTCAAATTCATACCTATTTGGTTAGAAGATCCTACGTTTTGTGATTTGGTTAGGGTTAGGTGGGAGTCCAACTTCAATTCTTTTCATGGTTCTCCTCTACTATGTTTATCGAAGAGACTTTCTCGGCTCAGAAAGGAAGCAATTAACTAGGAAAGGGATAAAAAAAGGGAGAATACCAACCTTATCAAAGCGATTGATCATGAAATTCAAGTTCTTTACCTTTCTGTGGATGATTAGTTATTTGATCAGCATAGACTTGATAAATTGGAATCCCTGGAGGATTCTATAGCAGTTAGAAGAAACATGGAGGCAAAAAAGTTGGGCAGTTTGGATTAAGGCAAGAGATAATAAAAAAAGTTTTTCCATCGGTATGCAAACCAAAGGAGGTTGATTAATTCTATATGGGAATTAGAAGATGAGCAGGGACATGTAATTTGCGATCATTCACAGCTGAAGGAGGAAGCATCTAAGTATTTCAAGGATATTTACAGGGATAAAGAAGGTAATAACCTGGAAAGTCAATTACAAATTTTAAAACTCTTTCCACGTTTTTTTGATGAAGATGCTTTCCAAACTATTGGAGGTCCCATTACTGAAGCAGAGGTTTTGAAAACAATGAAACTTTTTTCTAAGGATAAAATTCTGGGACCAGATAGATGGACTGTAGAATTATTTCTACATTTTTTTAGTCTTTTTGGAAATGAGATTACTGTGGCTATTGAGTATTCTTGACAGAAGGCAAAAGTTTCGAGTATTTTGAACTCCACCTGTAATGTCCCCATTTTGACCCCCTTTGCATTAAATCGTAAATGATGTAAATATTGTTATTTAATCATGGTGAGGAGCTCAGGCCAAGGCCCCACCATTGATTTAGAATTTTATGTATCGGCAATTAAAAAAATAGATGCCTATGGTTCTTGTGCTAGATAGGCACAATGTAAATGAAGACATCATGTAAATACGAATTTTAATGAAAAACCCACAACTGGCTATGCAATGCAACAAAGAGATGGGGGCATGATTCTACAAGGAATAGGGAGGGAAATTATTCAAACCCTTGAGCCAATGGTGTTAATGCATGTGTCAATGAGAAAACCCATAAACCACCAATTACCCATTTTGGGTTATGCACCCAATCATTTAATTCTTCCAGAAATTGGTTGAGGTAGTTAATGCCTTGGAAATGAAGAGGTATGGCAGCCAATTTCATGCATGGGAAAGCCATCAACCTAGAAAAATGTAATGTCCCCATTTTGACCCCCTTTGTATTAAATCGTAAATGATGTGAATATTGTAATTTAATCATAGTGAGGAGCTCAAGGCCAAGGCCCCACCGTTGATTTAGCGTTTCATGTATCGGCAATTAAAAATAGATGCATATGGTTCTTGTGCTAGATAGGCACAATGTATATAAGACATCATGTAATTATGAATTTTTAATGAAATACCCACAACTAGCTATGCAATGCAACAAAGAGATGGGGCATGATTCTACAAGGAATAGGGAGGGAAATTATTCAAACCCTTGAGCCAATGGTGTTAATCCATGTGTCAATGGGGAAACCCATAAACCACCAACTACCCATTTTGTCTCATGCACCCAATCATTTAATTCTTCCAAAGATTGGTTGGGGCAGTTATTGTCTTGGGATTGGAGAAGTATGGCAGTCATATTTTCGTGCATGGGCAAGCCACCAACCTGAAAATCGTATTTTTGGCTTGCTGGGCAAGAAAACCCCCACGAAATGCTGCCTAAGGCAATTCTTGATGCATAACGTTCTTCCTCTCACGCAGACTGAGCTCACTGGAAGTTATCCTCACATTTTTCACCATAACCCTGCGTTTTTCCATGCCCAGGAACTCGTTTTTGGTATTTTGCAACAGCTGGGGAAAGAGGGACGCGGTTTTGGACTGAGGGAGAGGTCGTTTTTGCCCTTGGGGCGTTTTTCTGGAATGGGTTGCTCTCCGAGTCGAATTTTCCCAATTGCCAATTCGTTTTGAGTCTACCCACATTTTTTCTGAAGCTCAGGAAACCCCACCTCATGCATTCCACTGTTGAAACGTTTTTCTCATGCTCAGCCAGTGTAGTTTTGCTGTTATGAGCATCCTTGTTTGATTTGAACCTGTAAGCAAGAAACTGGAGTGGTAGTGGACATAATTAGCTTGATAAACCTAGTGTAGGGAGTAACCTCTCAAGAAGATCAAGAGGGCTGGCTACTTTTCTATGCACACCCTGAGAGCACTAGAAAGGAAGGTATGGCTTGAGGGACTGTGTGGCAGTGAAGAGAATACTTCCTGGTGTTGGGTGTGTAGGCATTGTGAGTGCCAAGCTGAATAGATCTGGGAGGGGTACCCCCATAGCTCTAAGGTTGAGCTCACTAGCTTAGCAATTCTTCCATTCCATGTCCTAGCAGCCTGATAAACCCAATTGCAGATTGGCTTGGCTCATCTTGGTGTATGCTTGGCTATGTGTGAGTCTACTGTTGCCTGGTTCCTTGTAGAGATCATGCCCAGCTCGGGGGTGGCAGTTGTATCAAGAGGTTGATAAGCACAACTGGCCTATGGTTGGGTGGAACGTTGCAGTTGCATAGCCAGTTGCTTGGGACTACCTTATTGAGATAAGTATTCTCTTGTGTAAATTTGCAATTACCTTTTGATGAATATGATGAATGTATGTGGATGTGTTAAACGAATCTACTTCCGCTGTGTTTTCAAATGGTTATGCACTTGCATATGTTCATCTTCTTTTAAATTGAATGTTTATTTACTGAGTATGGGACTAGATGTCCATTTTTATCCCAATGATCCTCTCTATCATGATGGTATGATAGGAGGGGACATTACAAAAAATGTACTTTTGCTTCCGGGGCAAGAAAACACCCGCGAAATGGTGCCCAAAGCCATTCTGAACCCATAGTCTTTCCTCTCTCATGCAGTCCGAGCTAGCTGGGCTTTCCCCATCACGTTTTCTACCAATTTCCTGCATTTTTCCATAGCTGGGAGCTCGTTTTTGTGTTGCACAGTGGCTGGGAGAAAGGGAGTCATGTTTTGGGGGTTTATAGTGGTCGTTTCAACCCCTAGAATGCATATAAACGTTTTCTGAAAACGAATGGCTCTTCCAGGGTTTATTTCCCATCTACCAGTTTGTTTTGGTTGCCCACGTTTTTCAACACTTGTATTTTTGTTGTTGGGTGCATCCCTGCATTGGTTTGAACTGTGAGCAAGAAATTAGGAGTGGAAGTGGACCTGAATTGGCTTGATAAACCTAGTGAGGGGGATAACCTCTCAAGAAGATCAAGAGGGCTGGATACTCTTCTATGCACACCTTGAACAATATTAGATTGGAAGGTATGGCCTGAGGGACTGTGTAGTAGTGAAGGGAGTACTTCCATGTGCCAGGTGTGTAGGTATTGTGGGAGCCAAGGTAGATAGATCTTGCAGAGGGTATCCATATCTCTATGGATGATCCCACTAGCTTAGCAATTCTTCCTTCCATTGCCTAACAGCCTGATAAACCCAACTGTAGATTGGCTTGGATGATTTGGTGTATCTTTGGGCTATGTGTGAGTTTGTTGTTCCCTGATTCCTTATAGAGATCATGCCCAGCTCGGGGGTGGCAGTGTGTTGAGATATTGATGATCACAACTGGCCTATGGTTGGGTGGAACATTGCAGTTGCATAGCCAATTGCTCGGGGCTACTTTGTTATAAGATAAGTACTCTCTTGTGTTAACTTTGCAATTATTTATTTGATGAATATCGTGAATGTATGATGGATGTGTTATTGAAATTGCTTCCGCTGTGTTTTCTTATAATTATACATTTCCATATGTCTTTTTATATTATATGAATGCTTATTTAAAAGTTCATGGGGCTAGATTCCCAGCTTTAGCATCACGTTCTCTCTATCATGCTGGTATGATGGGAGGGGACATTACACCACCTATATCACTCTCATTCCTAATATTGACAGATCGGTTGGGTTCGGTGACTGTAGACCTATCTCTCTTTGTAACCTTTCGTACAAAGTCATTTCCAAGGTTATTGATAAACGTATTAATCCTTATCTTGAATGTCATATTTCTGCTGAATAGTTCATCTTTCTTCATAATCGGAAAATTCTAGAGGCGGTGGGAATTGCTCAAGAGAGCATACACTCAAGCAGAAAAAACTGGAGGCTTTCATTTTGAAGATGGATCTTGTGAAAGCATATGACAAGTTAGATTGGACTTATTTAAGGTTTATCCTTTTACAAACTGGTCTAATGGTGGAGATTGTTGATTGGATTATGTCTTGTGTGTCTTCTGCCAACTTTACAGTCCTCTTCAATGGTTCACCGTCTCCAAATTTGAGAGGGAATAGGGGACTTAGGTAGGATGTACTTTGTCACCCTATCTATTTATTATGGCCATTGAAGGGTTAAGTCTGTTGATAAGTGAATCTAGGAAAGGAGGCCTTATTAAAGGTATTAAGGTGGCAAGTACTCTTACAATCACCCATCTTTTATTCATTGATGATGTTATCCTATTTGGGAGGGGTATTTTGGAAGAATGGGCTCATTTTAAAGGTATTATCAACACTTTATGTGATGCTGCTGGTATGGACATTAGTCTCAGCAAGTATTCCTTTCATTATCAATGCCATGATCATGATTTGAAGGTCTAGTTTAGCCTTCTTTTCCCTATCATATGAAGGACCTTGATGATGGATTTAAATACTCAGGTTATTATTTTGATCCCAATGGTTATACTATAGAAGATTGGCAGTGGCTCATTAAGAAGGTTCAACGAAGAATCAATATTTGGGATTTCAAGTATTTATCTATGGGAGGATGTATCACTTTGCTCTGATCTGTATTACAGAGTATCCCGGTCTTTTGGTTATCCCTTTTCTTGGTTCCTCAATCAGTGATCACTGCCCTAAGAAATATTTTCTCCCAGTTCCTCTAGGCCGACAATGGTGGTAACTTAAAATTTCACCTTGTATCTTGGGATGATCTTACCCGACCGAAACATCTAAATGGTTGAAGCATAAAAGATATGCGGGATTTTAATTTATCTCTGTGTGCAAAATATCTGTGCTGTAGTATTTTTGATGCTGGCTTATGGGGTAAGGTGGTGCAAGCAAAATATCTTGGTAGATTATCTCTAGTGTTTTGGTTACGGAATGGAAAAATGTTTCGCATGGTTCTTTTCTTTGGAAGAGTTTATTGAAATATTACCTAGTCATCAATCAATCCATTAGTTGGAATTGGGGTAGAGGTACACAAATTGTTGTGGAAATCGAACCTATTGTAGGGAATGGTATTGCATTTATACTTTCTCCGGAGCTTCTGTCTGCACTTTACAATCAAAATATATATGTTTTGAAACAAGTTGCCCGCTTTGTTACATATGTTTTTACTTATTGGCACGATGCATGGGATTTATTGTTGGATACAGGACTTCACGTTGAATGGGAGGGGTATGTTTCCACTTTATCTCAGGCTGGCATTACTCTATCTCAGGAGGAGGATAAATTAATATGGGGGTTCAACAAGTCTATAGGCATGGTGACATCGAGTCTTGCTTATACCTGTGTGAAGGAGTCAGATGATGTGGTTGCTCCTTTATGATGGAAAAAGTGTCTATGGAGGTTCAAATGTCCCCTGAAAATTAGATGCTTTATGTGGCTTGTTCTGCAGAACAAAATTCTCACTTGGAAAAACCTCATAAAACATGGTTTCAGTGGGCCAAGCTATTGCTGTTTATATTAGTCCGCTTCGGATGAGGTCGATCATCTTTTTGTAAATTGTATCTTCTTCCTAGACTTTTGGAAGGAATTGCAACGTACTTTAGATTTTCATTTTCCTTGGGTCTATGACACCTTCGAAGGGAATATCAAATGCTGGTTCGATTGTCACCCTTTTGATCCTACTCTTATCTGTTATTCCGTTTGGGACGTATGGAAAGCACGAAACCGACTCCTCTTCCAGGAGCATAAGGTCTCTCCTATTATTCTCTGTTTGTGGATAAATGAATACTTCTCTGCTGTCAACATTTTGCCTTCCTCGAAGTTTCGTGTGATCAAACTCTTCATTGAATTAGATTATACTTTCTCTTTGGGTTTTTTTGTTTTTTTGATTGAGCAGCGCAGACTTGACTGTGTGGAGCTGGGATGATTTTAAATTTTTCTCCTGTTCATTCGTATCATATTTATATGAGAGAAGGGTATGGTTCTAATACCATAGCAAAGCTTATATCCCTTTTGGGGCTGTTATGGTTTTCCAAGTTAAAGGGGTTCCTTTCTCTATCTTTATTTGGCGATTCTCAGTGTATTATCAATTGGGCATGTGGCAGATATGACTTAATTTCGGTGGATTTGGATGGATGGTTAAAACATACATGCTTACTCACTTCAAATTTCCATTCTCTTTCTTTCCTTCATATTTTTAGAGAGTATAATATGGCAGCGAATCTACTTTCTAAGAGAATCTCGGGCCCCATGGATGGAGCCATTTGATTGGAAGAATACAGAGATGGAACTCTGATCAGTTGGGACACACTTCATTTTTGAGGTCCATTGTGCCACGTTTCCTGAGCCTGTACTGATATTCTCAGTCCTAATGACTCTTTTGTTTAGCCGTAGGTTGTTCCTTTGGAAGGAAATTTGTTTCTTATGTATGCAGTGGGATGTCTTTAGGGATGAATATATGTTTTTTGTATGTATTTTAGCACCAAAGGTTTAGGCATTCTTGCCTACCTTGATTGATTGTATATTTTGACATGACTTTTTTTCAATCAAAGTTGTTCTTTTTTCTGTGTGAAAAATATATATATATATATATATATATATATATATATATATATATATATAATTGTATAATATGTGTGGTATACATATAGTTGTTAAAAGTATACATAGATATGAATGGATATATATATGTATGTATACATGTTTGTATATACTGTAATATGTATTTTAAAATATGCAATAATTATTAGTATTACGTGTATATGATATTGTGTATATACTATATGTATCGATGTGAACGTATGTAATGAAGTAAGTGTAAAGTATTTGGAAGTGTTTGAAAGTATTTTGGAGTATTTGAAAGTGTTTGGAGGTATTTGGGAAAATTCAAAAGTGTTTGGAAATATTTGGGAGTATTTGGAAGTTTTTGGAAGTATTAGGAAGTATAGTGTGATCATAAGTATTATGTTAGTATATATGTTATAATGCGTATCAAATATGATAGAACTGGATTAAGTAACTATACCACTATGATTGTATGGATATTATGGTATATTATAATAATTATACTATTGTATAAAATATAGGATATATGAGTTATATGACTAATATGATGTGTATATGATTAATAATAATATGATATATGGTTGAAGAATTATAATATGTATGCAGAAAAATGGGCGTATGCATAGAAATAATACATAGTAATAGTAAGTATGGTGTATGGTAGGAGTGTATGATGGTGTGTTGTATAGCTAGTAATTATTTTTTTTATTAGAATATTTTGGTGGCAGGATTTATGGTTGTTTGATGTGACTATGTATTTACTTTGGTCGATAGTATAAGTAGTGTGCTACATGTAAATAATTAGAACGTAATGTATGGTTAGTATGTGGAGATTATATGGGATTGCTGTTAAAGTATGTATAACATTTCTATTGATGGAGTATGTATGCATGAAATATGTATGATTGTGTATGTGTTGAGTGTTTACATGAGTGTAGTATTAGTAGTGTTTGTGTGATGATGTTGGTTGTATACATGTATTATTCATATATGTATATTATATATATCGTAATGTGCTAATAATTATATATAATGTTATGATAAATAGTAAATATTCGAAATGATTACCATGGTCAATGTATGATGTTTGAATGGTTGATTATGTTGTTTGATACTATTGGTTGTTAATGATTGATGTTCATTGTTTAATGGTTGATACATGTACGATATTTTCATTACTGTATGTATGGATATTATTGGTTGCTCTTGGTTGTCATTGGTGATTCATGGGTGATCGAGGTATGATTAATGTAAGTACGATTATCTTTGGTTGTTGTTGATGATTGATTGGTTGTCATTAATTGATATTTGATGATCAATGTATGGTTGATGTATTCTGATTGATGTATTCCGATGAATGTACTTCGATTGATGTATTTCGATTGATGTATTCTGATTGATGTATTCTGTTCGATGTATTCTGGTTGATGTATTTTGCTTCTCATTGATGTATTATGATTGACGTGTTCTCGTTGAGGTATTCTGGTTGATGTATTTTGGTTGATGTATTATGTTCGATGTATTCCAGTTGATGTATTTTGCTTCTCATTGATGTATTCTGATTGATGTGTTCTGGTTGAGGTATTATGGTTGATGTATTCTATTTTGATGTATTCTGATTGATGTATTCCAATTTGATGTATTTTGCTTCTCGTTGATTAATTCCGATTGATGTATTCCGATTTGATGTATTTTGATTGATGTATTCCGATTTGATGTATTATAGTTGATGTATTTTGCTTCTCGTTGATGTATTCCCATTGATGTATATTGGTTTATGTACTATGATTGATGTTTGTATGGTCAATTGATACATGTATGGTTGTTATTGGTGTATGATTGATATATGATCGACATATGATTGATATATGATTGAGGTATTATTAATTCATGTATTATGGACCGACGCCTGTATGACCGATGGATGATTGATATTGGTTGATACTAATTACTATTAGTTGATGTATAATGGAATTTTTAATGTTCTCTAAAGAATACTTATGCTTGTGTGCATATGAAAGGTAGTATGTTTAACTATTAGTTGTTATGGCCCTTTTTGGTTTCATAGTTAGATTGGAATTGTTATATATAAGTCTGCTTACTTGTTACATTAAGTGCATAAAATGTTCAGGTGATCTTTGCGATCTTTGCTAGAAAAATATCTTTGTGATATTCATTAGAAACGTATCTTTGTGATATTTGTTGAAAGGTATTTTGGTGGTATCTTGGTGACATTTCATGTGTAAGTATTTGGTAATATCTTGGTGGTATTTCCTATATCTTGTTGAAAAGTATGTATTAACCATGTGACTGATTAAAAATGATTCATGTACCTTTGTTGAAGATGTACTTCATGTATCCTTATATATCCAATACTAATACAAATATCCTTGTGATCATTGTTGAAAGTATCTTGTTAGTGTATCCTTGTGGTATATCAAATACCTTTTTTGAAAGGCATCTTTGTAAAGCATCATTGTAAATCTCATGCATCCTTGTAGGGAAAGTTTTTGGGTGATAAATCATGTAAAATAATCTTGGTAATGCATATCATGTGATTGAATGATTGAAATGCATTTCATATATCTTAGATGCATCTTGTTGATAGAGCACATGCATGATGCATTTCATGTATATGTAGGTAAAGTATATGCATTTAATGTGATTGATTGACTGGAATGCATTTCATGAAGAAATAGTACACACTTGATGCACTTCATGAGATTGAATGGTATACTTGATGCACTTCATGAGATTGGATGGTGTACTTGATGCACTTCATGAAATTGATGGGTACACCTGATGCATTTCATATGATTGAAATTGATTAGAATAAGATTCATGTAGATGCATTTCAAGTATTTTGTTGAAGAAGTATCTATATTGCATGTTCCTTGTATATAATAATGTATTTAATGTGATCTATTTCATGTATCATGCATCTTGAAGATGCATTTTATGTATCTATAAGATGAATAGTATATATATATATATATATATATATATATATGTTTGCTGCTAACGGTGTGTTTGTTGGAACATGAAAAGTATATTTGTAGAAGAATATCTTTATATCATGTATCACATAATTTTTTTTATATACCTGATGTTAATCATATGAGTGAATGAAATATGATTTTCAGGTGGATGTATCCTTGTTGAAGTTTGAAGGAATTGTAAAGAGGATTGAGGAACCTGTGATGGGGATTGAAGATCAACCCTTGCTTCCTTGAGCCCACTCTACTAGTATCAGTTCTCCCATGGGAAGTGGAGACAGACAGGAAAGTAGGTGGTAGTGGGAAGTATTGTGGTTAGAAAGATGTTATCTTTATGAGGCATGTGTGGGCATGTTTGTGAGAGTTTGAAATATGTTATATTTTTTAGGCATGTACGGTCATGTATGTTATCATTTTGTAAAGGCATGTATGTTATGCATCGAGGACGATGCATGGTTTAAGGGGGGAGGGATGTAATGACCCTCTGTTTTAGCCCCTGGACATATTATTATTGTTGTTATGTTGGACATAGTGGCACAAGGTGCTTGGACTATGGTTTGCACATTATTATTATTACTATTATGTTGAACATTATTAATTAATAAAATAAAACAATCTGATTGACTGATGCCACAAAAGAGAGTATGAGGAACCATGATGTTACGAGCAAGGGGTTGGGGGAAAAGTGTTACCTTGTGTTTTGACCTATGTGAATTTGATACACCCTTCTTGTGGAATTGGTGGACCCTCTTTATTTATGCACCCTCTTGTGTTATGCTACCCCTTGGTTTTTATTTTATTCCAGGATTAATTTTATTTGGAGTTAGAGTTTTTTTTTCCTTCACCTGGTGTGCCCCTCATGAAAATTTGTAACTCCTCCCACCTTGATGAGGACTCTTTATCTACCCTATAATGCACCCTCTTGAGAAGTGTAACTCCCATTTTTCTATTTAGGGAATGTAACTCCTCCATGGTGTCTCTCTCTCCCCCCCAATTCGAATTGCTCTTGGGAAATGGGATTTTGGTGGATTGGAGATAGTCTCTCTTGTTGGTTATGCACGATATTGGATATTTTTTTTTCTATGGTACTGGTGTGATTGGTTTTGGTTGCTCTTGACATGAGTTTTTGCTGGTTGGTGATCCCTTGTTGAGCTTGTGCCCAAGTTGAGTTACTTTGGAATTGCCACTGTTTTGTCCCGGAATTGCTTCTGTAGATCCTGGATTGGAAGTGATGTGGAATCCACTTGCCATCGGATTTGAGGTTGGAATGATATATTTATGAATCAGTTGTCCTGGATCCACTATAATTTCCCTGAAGTGGAAGTCGAGGAAGGCTTTCCATTGGGTTGTGGTTGGACTGATTTCTCATGAAAACTTTGTCCTAGAATTGCCATTGGAGATCGTGGATTGAAAGTGATGTGGAATCCACTTGCCATTGGATTGTGGTTGGACCAATGTTAGATGGGTTTTGTGGTTGAGTGAAATATTTCTCGTGGGATCATGTTTCTGGCTCGCTGGTGACCAAATTGCAAAGTGATTTTTGGCTTGCATTGTGTCTACGACCGGGTGGAACATGGCACGGTCGATTTCGTTTGAGTATTTTGCAAGATAAGTAATTTATTTCAGGTTTAATCATATTACTTGGATCTGATATAATTATTATATGGTTTCACATTAAATTTATGAGAAAATATATGAGCTAATTATGGAAGAAATCTCTCATAGATTTTAGTTACATTATGCTACTAGTTTTTGGTATTTTGTGAGCAAGTGATTGAGAAGAATGTTTATTTGGAACCTATGCTAAATATATGATAATTGTGCCTCTGATATTTATATTATGTGTACTTTTATTGTGCAATAGCTTAGGAATGATTGGAAACACCTCCATACAGTGTTTCTAGCCTATATTTGAAAACTAGTTCACCGATTGGGTTGTTTTATGTAGTTTCGAGACTTGGATGTGAAATGTTTGAGAAAATTCCTGAGTGAGATAAATGATATATTATATCTTAAAATTACACTTGATATGTATGAATAAATGTGTGTAATAGTTCCTAGATAGTTCTATATTTCCTTATCGAAATCCTAGTTTTGTTTCCATTTACTAGCTCCTTCGAAAGACTTGTTTTAAATGGATTTATGAATTTTTATGAATTTTTAGGAGAAGTGTTTACATGAGTTATACCTATGATAATAATAATAATACATGGTATTTAGATTTGGAATGGATTCTGAATGACTCTGCAAATTTTTTATGCATTTATCTTACTTGATTCCTCAATTTCTAGCCAATTTGGAGAAGTAGATTTAGCTAGTTTGATGAATTAATAAGAGGATTGTTTATGAGAGGAAATATATATAAATATGGATGTGTTGGACACATTATATTATTTCCATGAGGTACATTAGACAATACTTTCTTATTTTTTTGCATTTGGAAACTAGAAACGGAAACTAGCTTCAAATCGGTGGAAATTGGTAACTAGTTTGTAGATTGAATCTATGTTTTTGTAATTTTTGGAATGTAAATCCATATGCTCTATTTTTGGTACTTTAATTTTTATGTATAATTATATTTTCCATATATTTACGCTCGCCTCTGTGTGCTCCATAACTCACTACAATTGATTGGGTTAAATTCCTAGCAATGTTTATTAACTAGTTGCACTGATTTAGCTTGAAAGAATCATCGTTTATGTGAAAGGATATGACTTGCAAATGAAAATTTATTTGGATGTATGTGGATGATTAAATATATTTATAATTTCTGTAGTTTCAATTTTTGGTTCATTGGCATGGTTGTGTGTTGAATTCGTGCAAGACTAGCTGTTTGTGTTAAATACTAGTTAACTAGTCTTGTGGAGTCATTTTTGTAATTGTTTTGTTTAATTAATTGGAAAATGATAATTAGGCATTATTTATATGATATTAGGTGTTAATTATCCATTGGTATTGATAAATTATTATTAGGTGATAAACAAATGAATTTATGTTAAGTGTCATTAATTATGCGCCGTGTCGCTATTAGTACACTAATTACTAGTTAATCATGATTAAGTGCAAATGACCTTTTTAGGTGCAAGTAACCTCTGTTATGGATTGGGATGAATGAATAATGATGTTATATAGTGTTGGATAAGCCTTTCCAACCTTGGGTCAATTTTCTTGATCAATTATGAATTTTATTTTAATTTATTTGGAATTATCGATATTTTGTCATAATTAAATTGTAGAAAATGAAATTAAGTATTTATAAAATTATTCCATTGTGATAAAATATTCTAATTAGACGTAGAGAGAAGTTTATATGTTCCTAATACCCTTTTATATACTTGGGGTACATTATAGAGCCCCAATAGCTTCCTCGTAAAAACATCATACATAGATCGATACAAAAATCCCTATGCTCATCACATTAGGGGGAAACTCCATAAGCTACTAAGTGGATAGTCATAGTCATTGTCATTAGTATCCTCATAGGCTATATCCTCATCCAGGGGCACATCCCCTCAGGCTTCATCATGTACATACTCAGTCGCCATGGCTATGTGCCGCATAGTGGCTCGCCACTCGGGTGGAGCCTGGTAGCAGATGGCGATCGGATCATCATCTAGGTCTTTCTAGCTGTCATCAAAGACTCCTTCCAGAAGATGATCAATCCTAGTACGCAATGAGTCTATTACCTCATCGGTATCTTTGTGATGCCACTGCCGCTCCATCGGTGGGTCAACCATGACAACCATCCCACATTGATGGAGGTAACCTGGTGGTGGCATCGACCCTACATCTGCACACACACCCCAAAAGAGTGCATCAATATGCATAATATAAAAAATTGGCTACCATCTAATCTAGTAAAATATATGCGATATCAAACTAAAAAACTGTATACACATACCATTAAGACCCCAAACCTAACCCGAAGGTCGAGGAAGTTCAGGATATCCTGTGTAGTCCATGGCTACATAGGGGTAATCCTTGATCAATATAGGAAGATGGAGCCACTGTGAAAACAACTCCCACATAAAGAAATGACCCACCATCCCTCCTCCATCTCGGATCCTCAGTTCGCACCATCTCCTCATCTTGGGCTCCCTCAACTTGTTGTCATCCACTCGATGATGTGGTCTCAGCGTCGGTACATGCTAAAAAAAGAATGCACATAGAAAATATGGGAAGCAGAAGTCCCCCCCCATCTGACTCACCTCGTTCAACGCTTGTCGAACTGTGGTCAAATACATTTGAGCCCAGCCGAAGTAGGTACCTCTCAGCACCTGCTCTACCATCAACATATGTCCACCAGAGACCTTGTGAGGTCTGTGAATTCCCAATATACGCACTAATGCAACCTCTATGGCATGTGTCTAATGAATCTCAATGTCACAAATAAGTATGTAGGTCTTGTCCATTGTCGCCATGGAGAAAAAGTGGCGCTTGACCAAGTCCTTCATCAAAAATCTTTTTGGACATTTTAGTTGTGTATCGCCGATGAACCCATACATCGAAAACCCTGTCATGAAGTATACATCTTGCATAGTGATCTCTATCCTCTCCACCTGGATGATGAATGCCTTTGAGTCACAATCCCATAACTCCACTAACTTGTTCAGCAGGAACTTTGCACTCCTCATTAGTGGGTTCTGAAAAAACTTCAGTAGCCTGTGTTGTGCCAAGATGTCCTTCATTGGTGGGTCCCCATCCGCCTTGTGATGAAGGTCACCCATGTATATTTCTTTCCATTCCACTCAAGGAATCCTGTAAGTCCCAAGCAAACGCCCATCAGTGTTGGACTAAGAAAATCCCCCTCTCATCCTGCAGCGCACCTATCTGGAGAAAAAGAGCACCCTATAACGCTCCTGTAAGGCAGAACAGTGTGGCCTGATGCACTCTTGTCAGGAGGAAGATTGTTATCAGACAATCCACTCGAGCGGATGCGAGCCGGATCTCCCTAGCTCAAAGTGAGTCTCGAACAAATAGAACAGACTGCAAATGCATTTCCTAGATCTACTTAAGGATCAAGTACTAGATGTATTACCTTTTTACTACGCAATCCTTTCTCCTGAATGTTGATTCACATCCCACGGTCGTCAGATCCAAGCTGCAAGACCTGTCAAGACAAGAAACACGAGAAACCAGTAAAAGAAATCTATACAATAAGCGATCTAAGTAAACAGTTAAGCAGGTAAACTACTCAATATCATTGCACACAAGAACAATATTGGTGGAAAGCATTTGTATTACTGCAAATAGAGGAGTACATGATAGAGATATAGAACTACAACCAAGACTTAATGCAGTAGCCCTTCTCCGACCAAGCCAATTTCCATAACCTTCCAAGAAAGTATGAGTCCTCCAATAGGTGAGTGGAGGTGTTCCAAGAGAGATTTCACCAGCATGTAGATACCATAGTCTTCATCCCTTTGGGATGGAGATGAACCTCACTTATATAGGACTAAGTGGATAGGGTATGGATAGGATAGGTTGAGAGATGGTAGGAGAGAGATAGGGGATCCTCCCAAAGAGTTAGGGGTCAAGTACCAACTCCCCTAGAGGTCAGGGATAAGCCCCTAAATGAGTAGGTTTCGAGAAGGATCTCGAATAAGCTATTTTTTCCCATTAACTGACCTTGTCGCACCCTGCAGTGGAGCAAGCTACGACATCGCATGTTTCTAGTGTGCAACCTGTAACGACCTCTCAAAAGATTACAGAACTGAGTGCAAATCCTCCCAGGATGATTACTCAGTCTAGGTATCTTCAGGGGTGTATACACTGAATCTGATGATGAGTAGATTTTGGGTGTAACAGAATGCCCCCCAAAGCATGAAGGTGTTGAAGATAGACAGGTGAAGTTCTTTGGTAGAAGTAATGGCAATAGACTCGTCAGACGAAGGACACTGCTGTAGTACAACTGACTCTGAACTGACAATCTCATATGAAGTACAACATGGCTGCCGACCAATACATTGCAGATCCATGGTAGTAATGACTGACTAAACACAATCATGGCTACTAGACACAAGCGTAGATCCATGATGAGATGATAACACAACCATGACCAATACAAAAGTGGATCCATGTAATATGACTCAATACAAACTCCATCACAACCTGGGTAAAATGTGACTCCCCAGGGTCTTCATGCTGAACCCGCAATGATACGAATCTATCCATGTGATTACAAATGTCTTGACATCGAACATGGTAGAAGCCACTTGATTACCAGCCATTGATGTAAACTGTTAACAAGTGCGAGGGAGATCACCATTGATGTCAATGATTCCCAAGGTATCACAGTACATATCATCAAGTGTGAATAAATGATTTGAAGTCGAATGCAAGATGAAATATTTCAATCAAGAGTCAATGATGTAAACTCATGATGAAGGCGAGGTAACCTACCATTGAGGCATGTAGGGCCAAGGTACTTGGTTGGTTTCTAGATTCAATCCTCGGATGATGTGTTGAAGTCTACAAGGATGAATCCGTCGAAGGAGGGCCACGATGAATCCCCCATCAATCGACATGAAACACGACAAAAGATGTGTAGAGTGGATCGGATGGTACAGTAACATGTAAGACTGACTCAAAGTAACAACAGCATGACGACGTGTGTACTAACTGTAGATTATAGATGATAGACGTGTTCTTGAACATGGGCATGGCATGACTTGGCAGTATTTACACAATGAGAATAACGCAAAATTCTAATGCAACTGATGATGGAAGCTTTCTCCGAATGACTCAGAGGAGTAACAGGACTTAGAAAGTAAGCGGGGACTCATAAACAAATAGATGACCCAAGTAATGTATGTGAATGTAGATGAGTGCCATGTTCAAGAACGACTATATACTGCCACTAAGGTATGTAACACAAACACTTTCCTTTTTCCCCATCATGAATGATTAGTGCCTCATGTGTTTTTTTACGAGCTTGATGAGGGTAACCAGATGATCGGTATAGCTCATCTCATAGATGAGTTCAATCCCAAATATTTTCCGAACTTGGGATAGGAGGGGTTCGTCCCATGACGGGCCCTTCAATATGAAAATTTTAACGAGTCCATAGAAGGTAAACTCGGTCGTCATTTCATGTTTAGAGAGTCTGAAAAGAACTAAAGAAGACTCAAACGGTCCTTTTTCGTAAAGTTAGTCTCATCGCCCAAAAAAGGGTAAAACAACGCGGGAGAGGGCTCTTCCAGTCATGATTGGCTGGAGTATACCTTTCTCATAATTAGTGCCTCCTGGTCTGAAAAAGGGGTAAACTATCACCAGGAAGACGACCATTCAAATACTTTAACAAGCGTGAACACGACAAGTTTGCTTGGCAATCTTTTCATTTTTCGAGAGTCTGAAAAGAGCTTAATGGTAGACTCCGGGGGGTGTCCTTTAATGAGCCCGGAAAAGTGATAAATCATAACTCAGTACTTGTTCTCATAGTTCCGTGAGTATGAGAACAAACAAAGAGTAAACTCATCATCACACAATAATTACAGACTAACTGTTGCAAAAAATAACGACAAAATGTTCAAGGGAGTGTTCATACCTGTGATGACCGTTATGATGCGAGAAACGACACAAAAGACCACTTTACGACTCCTGTACACTAGAGAAAGTGTTAAATAGCCTTAAATATAGTGACAAACGGTCGAAACTATAGTAAATGGCCCAAAAGCATCAAAATATTTGAAAAGAAATATTCCATTCTATTTATAAATAGAAATATGGGCCAAAAATAGAAAACATTGTTTCAATTGCCAATTTAGGTGGAGAAGTACTAATTTGGAGCCAAAAATTTCTTTGCCAATTTTGGGAGCTACGATCCACGATTTCACCAATCATCTGGATTAGGTAGGCCTAAAATTCATCCAGCAACTTTCCAGTGGTTTAGTTTTTGCTTTTAGGTCCATTTTTTGGGTTTTTGATGGTGTTATGGAGGGCTTCATGAGCCCTTGGCTCGTTGTAGGTTTCCCTTTCGGGACCTGTGACGAGACCGATTCGTCGCAAGCCTCGAATGCGAGAGGTGCGACATCATTGCACTATACCTAAATGTACAGTGTGATGATGGAGAACCATAATCCAAACATCAAAAATAATTCAAAAAATGGACTTATGAGGTTTGAAGCAGGACCTAACAGTGTTTAAATGTCCTTCTTGGTAGGTTACCAGCTAGCCAATATGGTATTGGAGTGGTGAGAGAGAGAACATGAACTCGAATATGAACAAGTTGCGAATGATCCACAATGCGTGGAAGCTTTGAGAAACTGCGGGTTACTCAAGTTCTTTGAGATCCAGGGGATGAGATCCCAGATCCAACTATTGACACACATGCTCCAGAGTTGGGATGCGGCCCAACAGTACTTTGTGATTGGTGAGCATATCCTCACGATAGACATTGAGGATATATACTTTCTTACCGGTTTGTCCCGAAGAGGGGATGCTGTACATCTTACTGGAACACGGGCCAGTGACCGTACAGTTGAGGACATGGTGTCGCAGCATTGTGTCTCTACTTCTCGACCTTCCAGTGGGAAGATTCTCATCAGGAATGTGGTCAGCCACCCACTACGTACCATACTGCTAACTATTACTAGAGCGGCGGGTAGCCAAGCCCCAAACACGGCTACTCGGACCCAGATGTTGTATGCAGAGGACTGTATGTCCCCCATGGTTTTCAACTGGTGCGAGGGTCTCCTTGCAAACCTCCGAGCTCAACTGACCAAGTGTCGGTGAGGGGAGCTCAAGTAGTTTGGTTATGGATCGATCATAGTATTATTTCTCTTAGAGCGGATTCCTCTTCTACGTCCGCAATTGCTACTTGATGACAGGGAGCCCAGGGATCCCCATATGCTCAGATAGGCTGAGGTCATGACCTGTCATGGTGGCGGGCCCATCATTAGCTTTAGTCCTGAGTTTTTCAGCTAGCTAGAGGGCCAGTTACTTATGGTGGAGGACTTTTCATACAGTGGCATGGAATTCTGAGAGGATCCCGACTTGGTGCTGCCCGAGGGTGCAGCATGGGGTGACATAGGTGAGAACAAAACTACCCTTGTATTTTTATTTTTGTATATTATATCATTTTTTTTGATGTAGTGCTGACAAGTACGTAATGTGTGTGTGCAGATGTGGGCCCCGTACGGCCAGTGGGTCTCTCCTTTATGGCAAGGAGAGACAGAGGCGGGGAGGCATTCATTCCTGCAGGTGCTCATGCTGCCATCGAGGAGATGGAGGAGGTGTACAGGAACCTATCCTAGCTAACCGTGGAGGTACCAGAGCCAGCTATTGATGACTTACCAAGGCCCATGCAGAGACTTGGGGTTGGAGCGTCCGTGCGCTTCAACGCCTTACTCCGCAAGGTGGCTTGGACCGTGGACTGCTTCCTCACCCAGTGACAGCGTGCCGTCCGTGCTAGGGGTGGTGTATGGGTCAGGCGTCAGGCATGATGACACTATTATACTTGTACTGAGAGCTTAGAGGCCTCATATTTTGTACTACTGAAAGCTATGATGCTTCATATTTTTGTAGAGACTCACTGAAAGCCATCGTGCTTCAGATTTTGTACCGGCACTACTTTTTGAGTGATATATATATATATACAGACATTACTGACGATTTATATATTATGTGTTTTTAAAAAATGATTAGTGATGTGATCTTGTTTACATGTTTGCTTTTATACATTGTATTTACATGTCGTGAATGATTTTACATATTATGAATATTATGTGTGTGTGATGTACCAATCCAAAATGAAGTTGGCCATCGAGTCAGCAACTATGTTTAACTCTCGTGGAATGTGCAGGTATTGAATGGATTCAAATAACCTTTCCAGGAGATGTACTCGTCTGAAGAGACGGAGTAAGCTGGGATCATGGATGGTGTACACTCGGTTCAGATGGGAAACCACTAATTGAGAATCCATGAGGATGACAATGTGGTTCATACCCAAGGAAATGGCGTTAGTTAGGGTTCTGATTACTGCCTGATACTCTGCGGCATTGTTGGTCGCAAACCCTAGGAAACTTCCTCCTGAGCTAATGAGCTCACCTATTGGGGAATATAGTACCCAGGCTGCCGAAGCAAGGTTATGGGTATGCCGGCTAGCGCCATCCGTGAATCCATAGCATGTTGCCATCTGCACATGTAGACAGAACATGGTATAAGAAGCAGAAACAAGATCTAAAGACACTCAAAAAACAAAAGCGTCACAACACACACGACAACACAAAAAACATGCCATGTACAGTATATACAAGGAAGTCTAAGCATGATGAATTTAAGCGTAGTATCTCTTCAGGTAAAGCCCATTGCGGGTTCACCCAAAGAGATTCCGTCATAGTATTCAAGCTCATAAGCTCCCTTCTCCAAAACACGTTTGACTATGTAAGGTCATGCCACATGGATTCGAACTTTCCTGCTCCTAGTTTGTTGTGCTTCTGGTCATAAGTGAGGACCAGGTCACCCTCGTTAAAGATATGAGGTTAACCTGACTTATCGTATTGGGATTTGATGCATTTATTGTGTGCTTCATTAGCAAGAGTGGCATCTCAATGAGACTCGTCAAGTTTTGCTAAGTGCAAGAGACGGTTCTTCCTCGGTAGTAGTGTTAGGAAGAAGTTCGACAGCGAGTTGTAGAGACGGAATTTCGCACTCTATAGGTAGGACAGCCTCCAATCCATATACCAATTGGAAGGGAGTGAAGCCTGTGGTAGTTTTGATGGAAGTTCGGTAGGCCCATAACGCTGAAAAGAGCATGTTGTGCCAATTGGACTTATGTGTCCCTACCATCCTTTGGACCATAGTTTTCAAGACCTTGTTAATGGCCTCGACCTGTCCATTGGATTGCGGGTAGTAGGGTGTTGAATTTTCATGGCGAAAACCCAACCTGTCGCTCAATTCATCAACCATATGGTTTTGAAAGTGAGAAACATGATCGGTAATAGTTTCCTGAGGAACTCCGAACTGCACTATTACATGATTGAACATGAAGAGTGCGGCGGTTTTGCCGTCGTTCTGGTATGTAGGCATAGCTTCGGCCCACTTTGTGAAGTAATCCACAGCTACAATGATGTAACTATGCCCCCCAGCCGAGGTAGGCTTACAATGCATAAAGTCAATGCCCCATTTTGCGAATGGGCCAACGGCAATAACCGGATGTAACGGGGCAGGATGAGTGCGCTTCTTTGTATGGAAGTGTTTGCAAGGAGGACATTTTTTTTACGGCCTCAATACAATATTTAAAGATAGTAGGCCAGAAATATCCTGCGCGAAAAATCTTCTGGGCTGTAGCCATCCCAGAGAGGTGACCGCCACATGCCCCAGCGTGACAGTCATTCAGAATGCATTCAGCCTCATCATGAGTGAGACAACGTCGAAGAATTGAATCAATGCCACGGTGATACAAAGTATCATTGATTATTAAATAATACTTTGCATGGTGACGTATCTTACGACGATCGTCGCGAGAGAGATGAGGGTTGAAGCGTTGGATTTGAAGATACAACAAGATATCTCCATACCATGGATCAGTCGTACTGATGAGAAACAATGATTCATCTGGAAATGAGTCATTGTGCTCAACTTCTGTATCAGGATGGGGAAGGTCGCAAATGAGATCGGAAAACACCAAAGACTTCTTAGACTTGGCTTTCTCGAAAAGAAGATCAAATTCTTGCAGTATCACAATCCAGCGTGAATACTTGCCCCCAAGCACCTGACGTGTCAGTACGTGGTATATGGGGTTCAAGTCAAAGATGATAGTGGTGTGCAGAGCAATATGTAGTGCTAGAACTTCTGGACGGTGATGGCCGCCGTGAATGCAAGTTTTTTGACATGTGAATATCTAGTTTCAGTGTCAGCCAGACCCTTACTTGCAGAGTATATTACATGTTCCTGGGCGTTTTGATCCTCCTGTACCAAAACCATGGCGATAGTGGTAGCAGAAGCGGTGATATATAAGATGTAATCTTGATAATAATTAGGCGGTTGGAGCACAGGGGCATGCGTGATGGCATGTTTGATACTATCGAAGGATTTTTGAGCTTAGTCATCCCAAATGAATGAGACGTCCTTCTTGAGCAGTCTCATATACCCTGAGTCTTCTCCGCGAAATTGCAAACAAAATGTCTTAAATAAGTCACCTTCCCTTGGAGACTTTGAAGTTCCATCACATCATTTGGGGGTGGTAGGTTGATGATGGCCTCCACCTTTAAGGGATCAATGCGGATCCCATCCTTCGAAATGATAAATCCTAAGAGGTGTCCGGACTCAACACAAAAGATACAATTATGAGGATTCAGATTGATATTGTACCATCTGCATCTAAGGAAAATGGCCGTCAGATGATCAATGTGGAACTCGCGTTGCTTTGAATGAGCAGGGAGATCATCCAAGTAAGGTTCCACAAAGTCCTTAATGTCGTGGAAGGCATACGACATAGCCCGCTGAAACATGGTGCCAGCATTTTTAAGGCCAAACAGGAGTTTGCGGTATGCAAATGTTCCCCATGGGAAGATGAAATCCATCTTATGTTGGTCGACTGGGTTGGTCTCAATTTGGTTGTAACCAGAAAATCCATCCATGAATGAGAAGATGACACTTTCGGCACAGTTGTCGATGATCTGGTCGATGAAGGGGGTCCGGTAGTTGTATTTTGGACAAGCCCGATTAAGGTCCCGATAATCAACATAGACGCGAATGGTGTCCTACTTTTTGTTCACAGGAACGACGTTTGATACCCAATCAGTCAATGGGACAGGATAAATAAAACTATCCTTTAAGAGCTTTTCAATTTCTGCCTTAATTGCCGCAGTCTTCCAGGGGTGTACCGGTCGCAATTTTTGGCGTACAGGTTTGATGTCGGGATAGGTTTTTATTTCTTGAGAAACAATTGCAGGGTCTATCCCAGGCATCTCCTCATAGGACCAAGCAAATACGTCTCGAAATTGCTTGAATAAGGCTGTGCCAACAACTATTTATTCAGGGGAACACTTCTGGCTTATACGAATGTGTTCCACTATACCTGGTTTCACCGAGATGTCTACCGGGGTGGTTGGCTCAATGTTGGCCAAGTTTCCCTCCGCGTCTGTAAGATATATAAGGATGGGGGAATGAGGGAATAGGTAGATATCTGGTGAAAAGAAGGTATGGATTTTGTTCTCCATGTACTCCAAAGGAGGAAGAAAAGATGACCTATGGTGGAGATCATCCCACGGACTGTCGTCAACATTCATAACTTCCATGATGGACTTGTTTGAATGAAAAGTCCGAAGTAAGAGATCGGGTAGAGATGACGTCCATCGTAGAGAACAGGATGGAGAGGCCATGGTTAAATGGTCCTCTGGTGCTGATTGGATAGCCTTGTAAATACGTTCAGCGGGTGAAAGAGGCATCATGTCTCCAAGCAGGTGTGTTTTGGCTTCATCCGGTACAAGCCAAGCATCGGTAGAGTGAGATAAAATCTTTGTGGAGATCATGTTCAACTTAGCAACATGATTAGGGGGGTCCGTGGCTAGAAAAATGCTCATGAGAGATGAATCTTTCAAAAGGCCAACCCCTACACTCTCATACTGTTTCGACATCTGTCCAATGGAAGGAACATGGTCACTAGGATGAGTAGTGGTGTCTGGTGTACAAAAATCTAATTGGTCGATAGTAACAATTCGTCCTTGGTGGGGGAATTGTACTATGTGGAAGACTGAAGAGGCTACCGCCTGCATGGTGTAAAACCAATTGCGACCAAGCAAGAGATTATAATCTAACGGGGCTGAGACCACTTCCACATTAATGGTTACGGTCTTTCTGCCCAACTCAACTGCAAGAGCTTGTAAGAGCCCATGAGGTTGAAAACCACGCCCGTCGAATGCTTTCAACGTGGTAGGAGAACGATTCAATTCGGGGGAGCCAATGGTTCTCCAACAGGCAATGGACATGGCAGAAGTGGAGGCTCCTTCGTCCAAAAGGGTACGATGGACAATCTTCCCAGCAATGTTCGCAGAAACTTGAAATGCGAGCTAGTGGAACATGATGGTGTTTGAGGAATCCGGGTTGATTGCACCAATGGCTGCAGGGAGAGTTTTACGTTGATTAGGACAATTCTGTAAAACTTCTAGGGTAGACATGGCGCAAGGATCTTATGCCAAGTCCTATACGATATTGTAATTTTGTGCCGCTCGAGCATTAGGATTGGAAACAAATTTTTGAATCATACTCTTGGGTGGTCGCAATATCGAGTCCAAGGAGGGATTCTCAATGGTGAGAGAAGTCAATGGTACAGTGACATCAGTTAAGGAATTAGAAGCTTTTTCAGCATTACTTCTGGTGGATTCCTTCGAAGGGACCGGTTCGTAAGATCGTGAGCGAGTATTCAAATTGATCGTCTCATTACGCAGCATGAGAACATGCATGGTATTGGATGGTTCCCCCTGGGATGGGGGGGTTTGAGCAATCATCTGCTAGTTCTGAGTAGGAAACAGATCGTTGAGGACTACGGGAGTTGATTTATTAAGATTTAATATGCTAAGACAGAAAATAGCAGCATTACATTCCATTTCACAATAATAGCATATACAGGATCACTGAAGAAACAACAAGCACAACATAAACACAAGAGACACAGATTTATCCTGGGAAACCCTCATGGGGTAGAAAACCCAGCAAAGCTTCCTCAATATAGATGACCAGCAATACACAAAGATGAAAACCAAAGACATGATCTCCTCCTCCACCATAGCAGACCTCTCGTCCACAAGTGCACTATATTCTGAGTGAGGGAAGTGTGTGTATAATGAGGAACACACCTCCTCTATTTATACATATCTCCGACATGTACTTTATATTAACCAGGTCGGCCCCAACTTTACCACTGGGTTAAACACCCCACTACAACTGACTGGGTTGACCCCACTAGGGTGGTCTAACAACCCTTTGACCCACATAACACATACAGGGTCGACCCCCACTAGGGAAGTCTAATAACCCAAGTTACCACATTCTGACGGAGGAATAAACATCTCCAGATATACAATAAGATCTTCACGGAGGAATGAGACATCTCCGGAATAATAAAGTACAAATATAATATTCTTAGAAGTTACAATATTTCAACACTCCCCCTTAACAAGAAGGATATTATAACAACATATACACGAGCAAGGAGTCATCAACATCATACATGATACATCTATAAATCATTGGAAGCTTTCTCAACATCATCAGTAACTCAAGCAGTTACTGGAACATCTTCAATACTAGAACATCAACATCTTTAGTACTGAGTCTTCATATTCTGCAGCAATCGAACAGCTATAGCAACATCAACATCTGGATCCTCACAATCATCAGCATCATCATCTCATGATCATCAACATCATCATCACACGATCATCAGCATCGTCATCACACGATCATCAGCATCGTCATCACACGATCATCAATATCATCATCACACAATCATCAACATCGTCATCACATGATCATTAGCATCGTCATCTAGATCATCACGATCAACAACATCGTCATCTAGATCATCACGATCAACATCATCGTCATCTAGATCATCACGATCAACAACATCGTCATCTAGATCATCACGATCAACAACATCATCAATACAAGTATACATATCATTAATACAAGTATCCTCATCAATACAAGTATACATATCATCAATACAAGTATCCTCATCAATACAAGTATACATATCATCAATACAAGTATCCTCATCAATAAAAGTATAAACATCATCAATACAAGTATCCACACCAATACAAGTATACACATCATCAATACAAGTATCCACACCAATACAAGTACACACATCATCAATACAAGTATCCTCATCAATACAAGTATACATATCATCAATACAAGTATCATCATCAATACAAGTGTACATATCATCAATACAAGTATCCTCATCAATACAAGTATACACAATAGCAGCATACCCTGCAACACACGTGATCCAATTACGGGATGATCAATCCCTCTCACTTTAGGACATAGGTCCAAGGATGATACAATCCTGATCCGCTTACGGGATGATTAGTCCCTCTCAGTTTAAGACATCTCTCATGTCTATGGATGATGCAATCCAGATCAACTTACAGGATGATCAATCCCTATCACTTTAAGACACCTCACCATGTCTAGGGACGATGCAATCCCGAATCAACTTATAGGATGATTAGTCCTTATCACTTTAAGACACCTCACCATGTCTAGGGACGATGCAATCCTGAATCAACTTACAGGATGATTAGTCCTTATCACTTTAAGAAACCTCACCATGTCTAGGGACGATGCAATCCCGAATAAACTTACAGGATGATTAGTCCTTATCACTTTAAGACACCTCACCATGTCTAGGGACGATGTAATCCCAATCTACTTACAGGATGATTAATCCTTATGACTTTAGGACATAAGTCCAAGGACGATGCAATCCTGATCCACTTACGAGATGATCAATCCCTATCACTTTAGGACATAAGTCCAAGGATGATGCAATCCTGATCCACTTACGGGATGATCAATCCCTATCACTTTAGGACATAAGTCCAAGGATGATGCAATCCTATCATGTACATTTTGAACCAAACGCTCAGGGACGATGCAGTCCTATCACGTCCACTAGGGACCACTTTCTCGGAGACATATGTCTATGGATCTCTTTTAGGACATGTGTCCATGGATGATACAATTCCCTTGTCCACTAGGGACCACATTCTCGGAGACATCTATCTACGGATCACTTTAGAACTGAAGTCCAGGGATGATACAATCCTCTTGTCCACTAGGGACCACATTCTCAGAGACATCTGTCTACGGATCACTTTAGAACTGAAGTCCAGGGATGATACAATCCTCTCGTCCACTAGGGACCACATTCATGGAGACATCTGTCTACGGATCAATTTAGAACATGTGTTCAAGGATGATGCAATCCCTCTTATTTCTCAGAGACATATGTCTACGGATCCTTTTAGAACATGTGTTCAAGGATGATGCAATCCCCTCTGTAATGCCCTGGTTTTTCAGCAGAGCACTGGGTAGAATTTCTGAGTCAATTTTCTATGTATTAAACTTTACTCAGGTGTAAGGAAGTAAATTTCCAATCTAATCTTCCATTTCTGTTAAATGAGATTTAGTTTACTGTTCTGTACTTAAAATTTCCGTATATAAAAAAAAAACTAACATATCATTATTTCTTGCAACAAATGTTTTCAGCATAAGATTTTGTTTCACCGTAATAAAGCAGTAAATAGCAAAGTAATTGCAGGTTTCAGAGTAAGTCAGCATAATAATCGAATTAAACAAATAACAAGGAAATTACCTGATGCTGATGCTAGTTGACCGTAGGTTGCAGCAGGTTATGATTTCATTCTCTTAGTCAGCCAAAACGATGTGTCCACCCTACCGACCAGCTATTATCTTGCTGGCCCTTGGAAATTCAAGGATTTCCAAGCCCCCGAGCTCACAAACTGATAATCCTGAGAGCAGAATTCCTTTGGTTCTCCCAACCTTTTTCTCTGTACTTCCAGCTATCTCCCCCTTACCTTCGACTTCATACCCCCTATATATATTTTTCCCTACTCGAGAAGGCCTTGGGCTTACTCCACCGCCCCCCAAACTCCCCTCTCGAGCCCCTCAACCATTAACTCCTTTCCTTTTGTATTTAATGTTATTAATGTCATTAGTAAAATATTATATAAATAGTTGACTCTTTTCACTTGGACATGATATGTTTTAATGGTCTACCACATTTGTCAAGATAACTTATCTTGAGATTTAAATTCTAAGATTCGCATTGAATAGTTAAATAGTAATAAACCTTTTTCATCTCATCACATCCATTCCAAAATTGTTATCCTATTATGTCTAACTTAGAGAGGGAATAATCACACTCTAATCGTTTATCAATCAATATTTAAATTTTACCTATTTTGCAATTGTTATAACATAAATAGTAATATTATTAAAATAACATTAATTAAGTAATATTATTAATTAAATCACCACAAAGTAATAATAAATGGTGAATTTAATAAAATGTCTTTTAAATCATTTGTTTATCACATGAGTACTCTAACATCTACATAGTATCGTTGTTCTTCTAAACAAAGCACCCTTAAGGGCTTAAACAATCTTATTAATTAATTAGACAGTACCATTACCTTATTTACAACAATTCTCAGATGACAAGGTGAACTGACGACACTTGTCTCAATGGTTTATCACAATGTTTACCAACAAGTAATACATAGCTTAATTGACTTGGTTTACACATCTTAAAGAACTTTATATTCATTATCAGAATTCGATCAATGCATGATTGACATAATTACTTATAACAACTTATACATTTATTCAACAGGTTAAGTGTTTGTAATATCGATACTAGTGTACATGCGCAAGGTGTGCATGCGTGGCCAGTGTATGCACAGATCATAAATGTACTATAGACAAACCCCATCCCGCCTATGCATACCTGCTAACTAATAGTAGTATTTACCCTCACGTAGAAGAACAAGCATATATATAGTACAATTACTTTAACATCCCTAGTTATTTAACAGTTAATTCTTTACAATTTCACATCATTATCTTTATCTTTACATTAGTTTATTCAATCATGTACAAGGAAGGGTACCTACTACCACTAACCTAGAATCAAGGAATACCCAACCCTCAACAATACTAACTAACTCATCCTCCCATCATAACCTACGTCCAGCATCCTCCCTATCCTTCCTCTGCTAGTACAAAAGTGGATGTCGGACTCACCAATCTGACCACATAGAACTTGAGAGCGATAGCTTCGGCTGAACAACAGACCTATCCTCCCCTAGCAGGCATCCGACCATCGTCATCACAACTACATGGGGAGCGTGTCTCAGCACGGCCCTCCCACGACCTCGGGTATCATGGAAACATAGGGTGGGAAACACATCCATCCCTCTCAACATACTGGGCCTACGCCCTCATCAAATCATACTCTGCTTCTATAGGGATTATCAGTTTGTGTTATCGTATCATCATTCTTGGCTGCTAAGGTTTACTGTATGAACATGTTCTTTTCCCAATATATTAGATCAAGTAACTGGCTATCCCATAGCCCTCGTGTCCTGTAGGTTAGTATTTTGCAAAAATACAATTTATAGAAAGCATTTCCCATTGATCGCCAATTGATCCATGTTATAAAAATCATTTTATTTCATGTAACCTTTTTAGTTCCTCATAGATGCGTATGACATATAATACTTCAATAATTCATATAAGAAGATGGTATCCACATACCGATTCCTATATATCACATCTTATTAATGAAAACATATAAACATATAAACATATACTGTAATAATAAGATAAAGAAATCACACGATAATCATGACATCGTAACCGCATGACATAGTAACATCATCATCATAGGGAGATCATAAAACAAGGTAACATTATATAATGAGGTCCGTCATGTCGTAATATAGTTTACTCAGTCGAGTTGAGTTCAATAGATAATAAGAAAATAAAGTATAGTGTGTCTTAATTGATAAATGCATGTAATAAAATAATGGGGTGTTACACCCTCGTCAACTTAGACCCTGTCTAAGGACCATCCACCAAACTCTCTATCGGCATCACCAATATACGTATCCACATCATCGACCTCACTGTCGATGCAGGCAATCTCATCATAAGTGACCACATCACTCCCCCTCTCGAGGAGGGTACTACCAAGCTTGGCTCGGAAAATACTCAAACTTTTCTTGAGGTAGAGGTTTGGTTAGTACATCGGTAACTTGTTCACTTGAGGTAGAGGTTTGGTTAGTACATCGACAACTTGTTACAAATTCAAACTTTATAGTTCCTTTCTGCGCCATATCATGGAACACTGGATTCTCTGCCATCTTGATACAACTCTGTTTGTCACATAGGATCACAGTTGGGTCTATCTCTAAGTCAAACAATCCAGACGCCATACTGCTTCACAACTAGCAGAGCAACCAACCATATATTCCTCTTGTGCTGAGAGCCACACTAGACTGCTTCCAGCTAAACCACAAGATCATGGCTGATCCCAGACAATAACATCTTCTCGATGTGCTCTTCCTGTCTGATACACTTCCTACCCAATCCGCATTTGTGTAGTCATACAATCTGAAGTCTCGATCTCCAAGATAACATAGATCAAAATCTATCGTACCCTTTAGGTACCTCATCACATGCTTTGCAACTATCAGGTGAACATGCCTAGGTTCCACTAGATACCGACTCAAGGTGTTCACAACAAAGCATATATCTGACCTAGTATTTGTTAGATACATCAATGACCCAATAATTGTCTGTACAGAGTTATATACACTAACTCTGATGAGTCATCCGCTAACAGCTTCAAGTTGGAATCCATGAGAATGGACATTCCAACACATCAATTCCTTTTAATATTTCTCGGCATACTTTCCCTGGTTGAGAAAGATTCCTTCTGAGCCTTGCCATACTTCTAGACCTAGGAAGTAATGCATCAATCTGAGATCTTTCATTTTCATTTCTGCAACCATCTATCTGTGCCATCTCTCGTCAGATGGGTCTATTGATATGAGCCTCAATATCATTCGAACTCTGTGGTGAGTTCCTTCTTGCATCCATGTCATCTGTGTATAGAACCATATTCAACCTTGTAGCAAGGGTTGAGATCCACATCACCCATGGTGATCATTAAGCTCATCAATTGACTATCGATCCTAGGTACCCATACAGAACCTGATTCACACTTCTTCTTTAATTACATCATTAAGAGAATGGTCTTATCTAGTCACTTGGAGCAAACATCTCGTCATGATTCTCTTCCTCTTTCTAAGAGAATCTTCTAGCCACGAGCCTTCTATATTTTGTTTGATTTGTAAATTTTCTTGTTGAACATCCATCACTTGTTCGGTGTTCATCATTCTTCATGATCTTTCCTACATATCAAAATTAAGTACATGATTAGTAATACTTCATAATCATGAAATCGTGTTGACATGATAATCTATTATGCATACAGATATCATTTACATAGTTATGCAACTATCTTGACCAATACTTTGGCACAACACTTTTCCATATCCTGTATGCATACAGTGGATATCTAGATGCCTTCCATCTCTACCAGAACATACTATCGAGAGTGTGCACAGCTCTCAGCATGTCAGCAAAGAGGTTTCATTCTAGACAAGCAACAATGGAATGTTTGTCCAACTTACCAATCATATGCATATTAGTAGTATACTGTTCAATGCTCTATGAATATTTAGCTTTTATGTTTGTGTGGTTGCCTCCTGCTTGATCTTTTGTATGTATTTTGAACTTCTATTCATTCTGTACCACTGTGCATGCTCAAGTGTCATCCTCATGATCTCATACACAAACATACATTCATTAGTATATTCTCAATGTTATCAAAACATTATAGTTCTAAATAATCTTGAATATGTATAGTCACGATTATAGATAATATTCAAGGTTTCAGGGAAGTCTTCTTTTACTCATGCATATTCTTGTTTGATCTAGTTAGTTAAATCATCAACCAAGATAAGAGACATAATATGCATAAAACCTTGATTACTAACTTTATGAATAAGCATAACCAATCATACCAAGTATACTTATATAAGGGATCCTAACACAAGGTAAGATTCTAACATGACATAGGAAAACATACCTGGATTAGTATACTTGCTTAGTTATGTCTAACATACCTAATCAATATTTTCTTTGTTCTCTTCAATGATTTAGGGATCCTATGCTAGAACCTGCATATCTCATAGGTTAAGCATAATAGAACAAAGTCATACATACCTCGTAAGTAGAACTTCTATGTGATCAAAGATTATGGATGAGTCTTTGTCTTCATGTTATCATGGTCATGGAACTTGATTTGTCTTTCGTGATGTACCTATATCTTGTTAGCAGACAACATCAACCTCATACAACACCACAGTGCATTAGTACAATCATATAGACCTAATCAATGAATGTCTTCTATCATTCACATGCATTCATACTGTTACTAGGGTGATAAGACAATTCTAACATTAATCAAGATTGTACTAATAAATAATATGAAGAAAGACATATTATGAACTTAATCAGGGATCAGATTTCAAGACATACCTGTATCTCCTTAAGACATACCTGTCGAGACTTCTTGTAGTCTTCTTATGTAAGGCCTTAGCCTCAACTCCCCCTGAAACTTGATCTGGAGCTTGATTAGGGTTTGTTAGAGAAACCCTAAAAATTCAATCTTTGACTTTCACACTTCTGAATGGATGGAAGGATGTGTCTTGCTGAGCTGATCAAACTAGCATACTTCAATTTTGAAATCTCCAAAATTTGACCCCTCAAGATTGCCTTTGAAACTTCTGGATCTTCTGGACAGGATCTCGAACTAGGGTTTGATGAAGCCCACACTTCTGCCCACTCAAAAGGTTTGATCCAAGGCTCTAAACTCTTATGTTTCTGAGGAGCTTCCACCCGTGGTTATAGACTTCAAAAATTCCAACTTTTACTGAAGCCCTAATTTTTCATCTTTCCGATCAAAATCCCGAATTGGGGTTTGATCAAGCCCGGTCTTCTACCCAACCAAAAAATTCAATCTTGGTCTCTAAATTTTGATTTTCCTGAGCATCATTCAGCTGTGGACTCCGATTCCAAAAATTCTAACTTTCTCCGAAACCCTAAATTTCAGAAGCCATGAATGAAGGTGCTCCAAAAATAATTATGTTTTGACAGAAATATGTACCTGATTGTTTCTGCTGTAACTCCAAAATTTTCATCCACAGGGTTTGAAAATTTTTTCTGTGGTAGCCTGACTTGCCATATTTCCATCTTGATAGGTCTGACCTCAATTGGATTTTCTGAGAGAGAGTTATGCCAAGTGTCGCAATGTGACCTGTTGATGGGATAAAACAGGAGAGTGAACTTGTACGGCGTGACACATGTCACTAGTTCAACTTCGGCCTCTACCAAAGTTTTATGAGATAGTACAGTCTGTGCAATACCTTTCACATTTTACGAAATTTCATTTGGAGCTTCCTATCCCAAGTTATGACCTTTTTTCCTAGGTCACCTGATTTTGACTGAGATCTGGAAGAGGTAGAAACCCTAACTTGTACTGATCATAACTCACAAAGTACAATGAATCTGAGGGTGTCCTTTGGAAACAAGGTACCTAGGAAGGTTATGTACGACCTGTAAAGGTTTCAGATCTTGAACCTTCGCAAAAATGGATTTATAGCGAAAGTTCCATGATGAATGGTTTTTGCTATATAAAACCCAAACCTTGAAATTGTCTCAAGTGAACCAAGTGTCGTAAGTGCCATACATTGCCTTCCTTCAGGTTAGCTCTGATACCATATTAAGATTTAATATGATAAGACAGAAAATAGTAGCATTACATTCCATTTCACAATAATAGCATATACAGGATCACTGAAGAAACAACAAGCACAACATAAACACAAGAGACATAGATTTATCCTGGGAAAACCTCATGGGGTAGAAAACCCAGTAAAGCTTCCTCGATATAGATGACCAACAATACACAAATATGCAAACCAAAGACATGATCTCCTCCTCCACCATAGCAGACCTCTCCTCCAAAAGTGCGCTATATTCTGAGTGAGGGAAGTGTGTGTATAATGAGGAACACACCTCCTCTATTTATACACACCTCCGACATGTACTTTATATTAACTAGGTCGGCCCCAACTTTACCACTGGGTTAAACACCCCACTACAACTGACTGGGCTGACCCCACTAGGGTGGTCTAACAACCCTTTGACCCACATAAAACATACAGGGTCAACCCCCACTCGGGAAGTCTAATAACCCAAGTTACCACATTCAGACGAAGGAATAAACATCTCCAGATATACAATAAGATCTTCACGGAGGAATGAAACATATCCGGAATAATAAAGTACAAATATAATATTCTTAGAAGTTACAATATTTCAACATGATTTACCCCTAAGAAACTTTTGCACTTCATATTTATGGGGACACTCTTTGGAGAAATGGTCATCTCCACACAGTAAACAAGGATACTTTAGTTTCCATTTCTGCTTGGTATTGTCAGGAGTGTTCTTTTGTTCCTGCTGGGCGGAAGACTTTTTGGGTTTCTCCTTGTTCTTCTTCTTACTGCCAGAATTCTGAGATGAAGCTAATTGGATAGAATTCACCTCTTCAGTTACAGCAGGAGCGGTGGACTTGGTGGTGTTGTGTCCAGTCGGAGTCGGGTTGGATGATCTAACAGTGCTAGCAGTAGGCTGGGTGTTAAGGGAACCAATGATTCCATCAGTTTGGAGTCCCTTATGTGGTTTCGCAGGGTCATTAACATCACAGGGTGCATCAGGTAGAATATCAAACAAAGTACTGGATTGAGTGTAGACTAGGTCTAGCACATGGGCACTCGCGATGGCTTGTTCTTCGGTGACAACACCTTGCATAGCAATGTCTCTTGCAATGGTAGGGATGAGGGATTTTGTGAACCAGTCTGCTAGGAGCTGATCTGGAATGGGAGCTTTAATGAGACATCGTCTCCTTCGCCACTTGTGGATATGATCCGAAATGTGAGTGACGGTATTCTGACGGAGTGAGGTTAAAAGGTCGGTACCAGTCTCATACTGCATTGGCAGCTGGAAATGTGTCAAAAATATCATGGCAAGAGAACCGAAATCAGGAAAAGAGTGCATTGGAAATTTAATGTACCACTTGGCAGCCGAACCAGTGAGAGTCCTTTGAAACAATATAAGATGAATTGAATCGTCCATTAAGGAATTAGATGAACACCATAAGTGGTATGGCATCACGTGGTTTTTAGGGTCTTCACCTGGCTTGCAGTCAAACTTGGGATATCAGATGGAAGTTTAACCGGAATCGGTGGCCAGTTAGATCCGTGGTAAATAGGATCGTTGGTTAAACAGGATAGGTCAAGCAAGTCCAAAGTAGCCACGAAGGGAAGCTTTGGATTAGGCTGCACGTATTGATAATACGGATAGGGCGTGTATGATCGAGATTGATCGTAAGGTGTACCAGGATGAAATTGACCATAGGGGGGTGTGTTGCCTGGATCACAAGGAGGTCTACCACCATAAGGTGGTCCATTCTAATAAGGTGGGGGTTCGCCTCCACCTCCGGGAGGGGGTGGAGGTCCACTTCCACCATTGGGAGGAGGTGGGGGTCCATAACCGTAATAAGGTTTCCCACCACTGCCTCCGCCTGTAGGGGGTGGTGGGCCACTTCCACTGCCAGAAGGATGGGGGCCCCCACCACCTCCGCTGTCGGAAGGATGAGGGTATCCACCACCACCGACATCACCATAGTAATTAGGTCCTCCACCACCTCCGCCAGGAGGGGGTGGTGGACCACCTCCACTGCCGACCACCTCCACCACTTGAAGGGAAATTTCCTCCTCCACCATGATAGGGTGGTCCCCCTCTGCCTCCACCGGGAGGGGGTGGTGGACCATTCCCGCCACTACCGGAGGGGTGAGGGATATTTTAGGAAAAATGAGGTGGGCCTCCACAAGGGTTAGGTGGGGGCCTGCCGCCTCCAGCAGGAGGTGGGGGAGGACCGATCGGGGGTGGTGGTACTTGAGGGATAGTCAGTTGGGGTCCGTGTTGCAACACAAGTTGTTGCCCCCATAGAGTGTATGGATTTCCCCGATAAGGTATCCCGTATGGTGCGTTTCCGGGATTAGGTAGGCCCGACATAAGGTTAACAGAACTTGGATACGCTTGACTCCATTAGGGTTGAGTTACATTTGACGGCCCCCCAACATGAGATAATCCCATGGTGGACTGTCTAGCGGGTTGGGAAGGTCCAACGGAAGGTCCGTTGGGGATTCCACCACATATGTTCTGGTTAGGAAACGGGGGTTGCCCCCCAGCCACAACAGGTTGACCACTATTCAAAGGTTGAACCAACGTGGGTTGTTGACTAGCTACTGTGGTAATAACATTACCAATAAGAAAATACGTGGGAATGGAATACCCTCCCCTTGAATTCTGAGGTGGGGGAGGAACTGGTAAAGTAAGTCTGGTAGTGACAGGTGTTTTGGACTATTGTCCTTCCACTGGTTGGTTCACTTGAGGTGTAGGACTGGAATCTTGTGAGGGTTGACTAGTCTTATTAGTGGTCACATGGTGGGGTGCTTCAGGTGATCTGAAAGATATCGGATGAACTGAGATGTCTCCATCGTCAAATCTTATTTGGAAATGGCGATTTCGAAACTCTTTAGAGTGCTGCTCGAGATTTTGTCTTCGAATCTCATCACTTTTAATACGTAACTGTTCCAAACATTCATGGATGGGGCTGAAAATCTCGGTGGGGTCAGGCCTATAGCAAGGCCTAGAGAACTCTGGAGTAGTCCAGTTAGGTGGGGATGAGATGGAAAAATGAGCCACTGGGTGGTCTGTAGAAGATGTCCAATAAGCTGCTGAGGGACCAACAACTGCTGTAGGGTCGTCCTGGGGTCGGTTTATCCATTCCAACGATCCAGGTTCTCCCAGGATGATGGGAGAAAGGACTTGTGAAGCGGGGGTGTGTGGTTCATCCTGCGGGGGATGAGAGGCAGGTGAATTTGGTGGAATTTGTGGAAATAAAAGTCCTCCAACATTCAAAGTGGGGTTTTCCACTTCAGTAACTACGACCGCGTTACGCTGATCCATTCTTACCCTCGAAGTAACCTCTGAATTAAGGGGATATTCGGGTGATAAGTTTAAGATCCTACGAGACCTTCTCTAGGGAAAATCCGCCAGAGTATGAGGAAAACCATCTAGAAAGGCCGAAACAATGTTTCTCCTAAGGGTATGCTAAAAGAAAAGCAGTCCAGAAAAAACCTACTCAAACTAAGGAAACAAGCAAATTTATGTGACAGAGTGGATTCAAAAGTCTGGAACCTCACGGGATTATCAAGGCATTCCAAACCATGATATACTGCAAGGTCCAACAATATGATGCAACAAGGAGGATTGGGACCGTAGCCTTGCCTGCATACCCGATTACCTGGACAGTACGTGCATGCTAATATCTCCGAGTGTTGTTCTCAGTGTATTGCTTTGCCAAGACGTCCAAATGGTTAACTCGGTTGGTTTTAGGAATCCCAATGGTGTCTCCTGATATACGCAAGGTCCATGGGAGCTCAAATTCGTAGTGGTGCTGTCTAATGTACAACCGTTCGGAAAGAGAACTTCCGATATACGTGTCGAGTATGTGATACACCCTTCGATATACACCAAGTACGGATTATGGTACTTGGTGGGTACGTGAAGGAGCTCGATATACCGATGCACGTGGAAGACTACAATACCCCCGGAATACAGTGCTGGCAAATAACGACAGCTACCACGCTTAACGACGCTAGAACACGTCTCTAACTTACACACAAGTTGCTAAAATTTTTACCTAGTTCTATAGTTAATTTTATCTTGGATGGTTAGGTGAATGCATGAGGTGAGTACATAATCAGAAGCATAATGCAATTCCTAGCTACATGCACGAAATATTCTTTTCTTTCAATGAATTCTAGCTATGGAAAGGAGAAAGTTTTTTTCCAATGGTATTGCCAAAACAAACTCAGTGCAACACAATTCCCAATTCAAACAAATTTGACAATGAAAGTATTCTTTTCCTTTTATGCGAAACAAAAAAGTACACAACACTACTAAACCAAATCAAAACAACTTTTTTCTTTTCGAAGTAAAATGATATTAAATGATGAAAAGAGAGGATTCTGAAATGAAATATGCAAGTTTTTCAATTTCACTTTCAATGATCTAAATGAATCGAAGCGTACTTTGAGCCTTTCAAGAAGATGAGCGATTCATAATTCGAGAAAAACACAATAAATCATACATTCATTCAACTTTTCCAAAACATAAACGAGAATTTTCCAATGCACAACAATCTTTCTTCAATAATTTTTTGAGAAACAATGGGAAAGAAGCACTTTTAAACTTTTTGATGGATGCATCAAAGAATAAACTTGATAACAGCTCTGCCTTCATATCTAAATGAATGAAAAGAAAACACTACCCGCAACACTCATACATTCAGAAAACTCAAGAAAAGACAAGCACTCAACCAAGCTGAAAACACGCTTAACTCAAAATCAAGCAACAACAAGCAAACTAAGCAAGCAAAGCTCAAATCAAATGTAAATGAGGTCTAGAGGTTGATCCAATGCAATGATCAGATCAGGGATGGAAGGAAGGGAATGCAAGAGTGAATGGATGAAGGTAGAGGAGAATAGAGTATCCACCACTACCTATCTCAAACTTGTCCAAGATGGAACCCAAAGTCAATCCAAATGAAACCAAACTCTCAACACACAAATCATAAATGGGGTCTCTGGCTGGATCTTGCAGTGCAGAGGGAGTTCATACATCAAACCAAGGTTCAAATTGTCAAATGAGGGAAGGGATGCCTATATGCCAAATTTTGACAGATCGACGCACTCTGCCCTTGTACACAGTGTGACATCGCAGGTTGTTCACACAGGAAGTGCGACGATGTCGTAGTTTACCAATGCAAAGGGTGCGGCGATTATACACTAGGTAAAGAATAGAGACTCAGAATGACACAGTGTCACTCTGTTTCCACTGCCCAGGTGTGACAAGCGAGGTCTGGATTCAAAAATGAATCAGATCTCTCAACAACGAACCATAAACAGGCTTGAAAATGAGTTGTATAAACTCAGAGGAAGAAGATCAGAATCTTCAACGTGAAGATATGACAGTGAAATCAATTGTAAGAAGTAAATGGAAAAAAATGATAAAAGAGGCTTGTGTCAAGTAATCAACTGAAAATGACTCAGATTAATGACCACTAAACAAGACAAACATCACTCCCCAGTATGGTTGCCATATTTGTTATCGGACAATCCACTCGAGTGGATGCGAGCCGGATCTCCCTAGCTCAAAGTGAGTCTAGAACAAATAGAACAGACTACAAATGCGTTTCCTAGATCTACTTAAGGATCAAGTACTAGATGTCTTACCTTTTTGCTACACAATCCTTTCTCCTGAATGTTGATTCACGTCCCACGGTCGTCAGATCCAAGCTGCAAGACCTGTCAAGACAAGAAACAAGAGAAACTAGAAAAAGACATCTATACAATAAGCGATCTAAGTAAACAGTTAAGCAGGTAAACTACTCAATATCATTGCACACAAGAACAATATTGGTGGAAAGCATTTGTATTACTGCAAATAGAGGAGTACATGATAGAGATATAGAACTACAACCAAGACTTAATGCAGTAGCCCTTCTCCAACCAAGCCAATTGCCATAACCTTCTAAGAAGTATGAGTCCTCCAATAGGTGAGTGGAGGTGTTCTAAAAGAGATTTCACCAGCATGTAGATACCATAGTCTTCCTCCCTTTGGGATGGAAATGAGCCTCACTTATATAGGACTAAGTGGATAGGGTATGGATAGGATAGGTTGAGAGATGGTAGGAGAGAGATAGGGGATCCTCCCAAAGAGTTAGAGGTCGAGTACCAACTCCCCTAGAGGTCAGGGATAAGCCCCTAAATGAACAAGTTTCGAGAAGGATCTCGAATAAGCTATTTTTTCCCATTAACTGACCTCGTCGCACCCTGCAGTGGAGCAAGCTGTGACGTCACATGTTGCTAGTGTGCAACATGCGACGACCTCTCAAAATATTGTAGAACTGAGTGCAAATCCTCCCAAGATGATTACTTAGTCCAGGTATCTTTAGGGGTGTATACACTGAATCTGATGATGAGTATATTTTGGGTGTAACAAGATAGCACCCTAGGGCGCTCCTGTGATCTAGTTAAGAGTGCTATAGAGCACTCTTTCTCCTTCAAAAGGTGCTCCCCACCCCAAGAAACCATCAAGAGGTATCCCAGGATCCCTAAGAGGCCAAATCACAGAAAAATAACATCAACCCAGTGTGAAAATTGACGATATTTTGACTTGAAAGTTGTGAAATGACAAATTGTCGCTCCAGTCGGAAGAAATTTTTGAATCTCTCCAGGGCCCTCCACACACTCTCCACACTCAAATAGTGAAAATGACATGTGTCATGTGGTCCCTCCCCTTTTTATAGGCCCATTAGCCCCGATCTTCTTTTGAGTGTCCTAGAGTCATACAACGTCCGTTTGACGTGCTGTTTTCACTACTAGAATCGACATTCTGTGCTCTTCCTAAGCATAGGATCCATTTTTGTGCTCGGGGAGTCATTTTCAGATGCTATCAAGCAAGTCGTATCCTATACTACTTTGTATGCAGTATTTATATTTCAGACACACATTGACTCTTGAGTATCCTTGTTTTGTGTATAGATACAGGTTACGATTGTGCACCCCCTTTATGGTACCGACTGGTTCTACAGGTATAAATCCTTGAATAACATATATCACATCCTTTCCCTCTATCAATTTGATGCATTGCATACATTTCCTCCCTTGATCTTGTAGGATCCCCTGCTGTCTGAGTAAGTGGTCCCGCCCAACCACCCCTGCTTTTTCCCTTGCTCGACACCAGAGCTTCCCTTTACATGGGTGACATTTTTAGAACCCCTTGCATTTGGAATCTATTCCATTCGAATCCCCTTATGATTGGGATTACGTATATCTCGACATAATGATTTGAAGCTGCATGTATTTCCTCATATCGTTACTTATTGGCCTGTCCCCCCGTAATCCTAGCATGGAGTTTCTGTTAATCTCTTTTCTTACTCCTTAAACAATGAAAATATTGTTGAGTCCTCTTGTTTGTTTTAGATTCATTAAAGGATGTGAAAGAACATCTGTCTGATATATGTTTACCTCTTTTGCGGCCCATATTGACCATTTACAAAAAATGAATACTCTAGTCCCTTTCGGCTAGAAGAGTTCTCCATTGCACACTTTTATGCTTTTTCGGGCCTTGGAGACTAATTTTACAAAAAATACCACCACTGGAGTCTTCTTCTTGTTTTCAGACTCTTTAAAGTTGAAAACACAACGATCAGTTACTGACCCAGGCTTAATAAAATCAAGGGGATAGTTCCATCTCGAGCACACTTCTAACCCTTCTTTGAGCTTCCTTCTTCCAAACCGGTGCTTCTTAGCACCCCTGTAGGTGACATCTATTCCCTTGTGTCGAAAGCATTCCAAGTCTCCTTTGTTTAGAGTATTCTATGATGAGTCACCCTTGGAAGCCATTTTTCCATGATCATTCCTACCCCCTCCGAGGTGATCCCGTTGCAGTTATCACCTTCCAGCTATGTTCCCTTCCCTTGAGATCATTTTCATATGATTCCAGGTCATCCCTACCATCATACTCTCAACAAGAGAATTTTGATTTCTAGTAATCAGTCCCTTTCGTATCCATCGACAGTGTTGCATCCTAGTGTCTTGTTCCATTCACTCTATGGTTTTTTACCTCGCGCTCCTATAAGGAACCATTATTGCCTTGGTAGTTGCAGGTATCCCTATGTCGATGCCAACACATCTATTCTAGAGGACAGACCCAGGGGTACCTGTACCTTGACCTCACTGCCATTATCAGTGAGTTCCTACAGACCATTTGAGGGGAGTACTTATTTCCATTTCATATGGTTGTTTCTCACGTGCTCGAAAATAAACCACATCATCGCACTGACAATATTCATATAGGGTTACAGGGTTTGGTCCTTTCATTAGTTGGTAGAAGACCTCGGATATCCCTTGATTCTATCACATTTGTGAGTCACTTTGGAACCCCTCTAATGTTATGTTCCTAGTGATATACGAGCTGCATTGGCGATGGTGTTTGGAAGCTCCCCATGCTTCCCAGTATATCCAATTCTAGTTGCAGTATGTTGTACCTTTGAGATTCAGACTCTCCGTTGTTTGAGTCCTAACATCTACTGGTCCCTTCAGAGCATCAATTGTGACCATGAATCCTTTGTTTCTAGTCTCAGTCCCTCATATCAACCGTCATTGTACCACCAGTCTAGTCCATGTCTGAGTCCTTATGGGACACCTATGATGTACACAATAGTTATTCATGTATTGTTCAGGCCCCCCTATGGGACTCACTATTTGTATATATTGAGACATTGATATGAGCATGGGGATGTATGCCTCATTTATCTATTTGGAATTTTATGTAACTCAACCATCATTGAGGATTTGTACTTCCAGTTATGGCCCTTGCAGTTCTTGCGAAATGCGTGCTCCACGCTATGACAATGCTCTAGTTCTCCACCACCTTTCTACTCACCGCCGTTGAATAGTAAATATCCTATGATGTACTTCGGCCATATGGTGAGATCCTTCCCTCACACATCAGGGGGAAATATATTAAAACCAAACATTTGACCACCTAGCTCACTTGCCTTAGCCACATCATTCATACATCCATTTCCCTAAAGTTAGGCCTCCACCAACCTAAAAATCTTAGCTACATGACTATATTGGAAAAAACTTTTTTTTTCCACACAAATAATACCCAAAATACAAAAAATAAAATAAAGATGGGGAAAATATTCAAAAACCAAAGAAGAGCGGGAAAGTTACGAAACCTAGTGCCAATTCCATGGTATTCCCAAAACCGAGGGCAAAGTTACCGCCAGTTGAAAATATTATAAAAAGAAGGGTGGAGGCCCCCATTTCAGGATTCTTTTCTTCTTTCCGAAACTCTACCCATTTCACTCCATAAACCCTAAGCTACCATCTTTAGCTTGGAACCCGTGTTGAGAGTGACACCTAGTGAGTTTTGAGGTGGAGAACTAGTGATAATTGGTATTTTTTAAGGATTATAATAATATACTTAAGTATAGTATTCTAGGCGATTATTTTGGATTGAAAAAAACATATATATAGATTGGTAGGCGAATATTAAATATGAAACATACAATTTACTACTAAAAAATATTTTATGTAAATAAAGGCAATATTAGAGACTAAAAATGACCAAATAGCGAATTTATTTTTCGAAAAAATCCCAAAAAATAGCCAATTGGCGAAATTTTGTCCCTAAAATTTTCCCTATTTAGTAACCAAAAGCATTGTCCATCGCGTAGCCGCAAGGTCCCATTACTCTTTGAGGTAACTTGAAGCCATATGTAAAGCCCAATTATTTTAATAATAAAAAATAAATCCGTTTGTTCTTTAATGCAAACTACATTAATAGGTGTGAATGGTTTACTGTGTTTGCTTTGTTACTCTTACTGCTTACCATTTATAGTTATTTTTCACTATTTACTGTTACTGTGTGTTTTTACGTGTAAATATTTACATTTTAGTTTTTTCATTTACGGCTCATAGGCCATTGTACTTTAGTTTATGTTTATATTTGCATAGTTTAGTCTGCATTTTTACTCATTTTTGCTTGTTGTTACTGCACTATTGCACACACCAGTGCCACAAGAGACACTCTCTTGTGTGCTCTCTACCTGGGATTCCCTAAGTCAGTAGAACCTCCATTTTCACCTCTTGGAGTGTGAAATAAATGACTATAGAGGTGTTTATGTCAAGCATGCGATAAACTATCTGATTACTAGTCAATGAGGAATACCATTTATAGATGTGAGGGGAACCACCATTGATGACAATGGGGCCCAAGGTACCCAGTACATGTAAGACCCATATCAACCTTAAGAATTAGATTTATTCAAATATGTTTGATAAACAAATAATTAAGACAATATTATAAGATAATTATCGAAAATGATTTCCATTTCCATGAGAAAAGATGATCTAACTATTTACCATTAATCAAAATAATTTAATGGAACAAGAAGGAAAGTGTACCTATAACCCAAATAAATGATGAAAAATGTACCTTTGGACTGCTACGAGCAATATAGGAAAACAATGTGTAGGGGATGACTCTTCACCCAACCAACCTCTCAGTGAACCATTGAGAGGCCCTGAGACCTTAACCAATAAACCGAAGCCAAGTATTTTCTCTTACCTTCGTAACCATCCATATCTAAGCAAGAATCCAAGTAGAATAAGATTCCCTTCCCCGCCAATCCTCCTCCTTTGTAAATGTGATCTTTCTTTCCTTTGGTACTTGAACCATACATATTTAATTAAGTTTCATTAACAAATTTTTCGTTTTCATTATTTATTTTTATTTTTGTATTTAATATACCTTTTACTTATTTTTCCTATGTTTTTATTTATATAGCTAGTTTAATACGAGTTTTGGGTTGTTACATGCTTCCTTCCTTTAGGAAACTTCATCCCAAAGCTACATCATACTTAGGTAGCATTTAATATGCTCAAGAATCACACAATATGCACCTAAGTAATTAATAATATTGTACAAGTGAAAGAATTACTCGTGTGGTCAGTACGGGTAATTCTTACATCTATACTAATAAAAAATACAATAACCTATATTACTATATGCTTTTGATTATTCTTACTAGATTCCTAATATGTAACCAATTCATACCATTATGCATAAATCAATTCATATTATTAGGTATATTTATTATCTTTATGTATGGTTTACTTCCTCCCTTACACACCCTCACCTTGAGAATCATACCATCTTCCACCTCAATAACCCTCTAAGCAAAAATCTAGATGGTATTTCTCCCCATGGCATGGGACTTCTACTATATTGTGATCCCACATTAGGCATTGAAAGTTTATTGGGAAGTTTATGTGGCTTCAACCACCCTCCCACTTTTGGTCCTATCGGTCTCAAAGGCCTCATTTGGGGTAGGCTAGGAATCTAGTTACCAGTACACTACTCGAATGTACCACAAGCATATTGAAAGGATATCCCTACTTCCTACCTATCCTCTCTAAATGAAATCAGCCCCAAGCATCAAAAGTACCTCTCCATATGCCTCCCACTAGCAAGTATGGATCTAGTCAGGGACTTTTGGTATCCCCGAAAGTTAAAAGAAATACTGGCATATGTTTATTCATTGATTTGTCCCTATCCCATAATATATTAATTGTAGACATTCTTCTTTATAGTTATGGGCTCCCATGATATCCTTGAATGAATTGGCCCTCTCCACCTACTGGAGAGTTTCCTGTAACTCACCACTTGACACATGCATCTAATGCATTAGTTATAATTTCATCATCTCATGGAAAATAATCCAAATGCTAAATTTCAAATGTCAACATGATAACACAACATCTTTTTCATCACATCATCATGAATAATAATACACCACATGGTCATGCATGCCAACACAAATAATCCTTTCATAAAGAACCACATGTCTTTGCATCGTGACATCATGTCATGAAATATCATCATAAGCATAATCATCTCATCAAATCCTCATCAAAAGAACCACATATAATCATATCATCATTGTTGATATTGGTGTTTTCATTGATGTCAAAGAGCTTGTTGAACTTGGTGATGGTATTGAAGTTTTAATGTCAGTCTGAAGAAGTATATAGAAAATATGTGCGCAAGTTTCAGAAATCCCCACCAAACATGCACAAGAGGTCTCAATGCCAGTTTGAATAATTATACATAATAAGGTTGTATGTGTGCAAGTACCACCAAGTTATGGAACTCTAGTGCGCAAGACCCACCAAGTCATGGAACGCTATTAGCGCAAGATAAGGACAAGTGGCTGAATTACTGTGAAGTAAATGAATATACAAAAGGGCATGCCGATGAAAGAATAAGAGGGGTGGTGAGCTTGAACGGGAAGACAGGAAGAAAGGGGTATCACTGACTTAGATAAAACCCAACTTGTGGACATATCAATTGAGTAATACCAGTATAAATAAGAGAAATATTGAGGTGTGTTAAGACAAGGTTGGGTGCACAAAAGATATAGTATTATGAAATTGTAAACTTCGGGGAACATATGAAATGATCAGGGGAATCAATGACTGAATGACTTGAGGAAGTGCGTGATGTTATAGGACAAGAATAAATACAAGGAGTAGTCATGCAGAGATATGAGGAGCATTTGAGCAGAGCACAAGGAGCATCTGAACATAAGAATGGTTCCGTTGAAAGAGTTGTAAATGTGAAGTACAATATGCTCAGTAGTTTGTGCAGAATAGAGGGTGCAGACAAAAAATCACACAGTGATTTGTGATCAAGGTGTACAAAAACAAATATATATCTGGGTGGTAGGATAGGGAAAGGAAAGAATATTGGTGTCTTCCACAGGTTGGTGACTGGAAGCTTACGTGGGTTCCTGACCGCGTAAGTTGGTGCTTGCTGATTTGAGTTGGTGCTCATAAAAGGATTGGTGTCCTCATAGGTTGGTGCTTGTAAAACAACAAGTTGGTGCTTGCAAGGGACTAGTGTTCCTGTTTGATTGGTGTCATCAAAATCAGTGAGTCGGTTCTCACACTTGTATTGGATATTGTGTCTCCTAACATTGTTTGTAATAAGAAGGTTCTTATATTTAAGATTTCACTTCATATTATTTGCGTAGTGTTCTTTGTATTGGAATGTTTTTATGATACATGGTATATATGTTAATGAATGATAACATGGTATAATAAATGTTTGAAAGGACAAAAAGTGCATGAGACTGATTCACCCCCGCCCCCTCTTAGTATCACATGGGGTCTAACAATTGGTATAAGAGTGAGGTTCATTCAAAGACAGTCTAACCACTCGAAGGAAGATCATTGTGCAATCTAGATTTTTGCGTACATATGGACAAATAGGAAGGTCTCTCAACAAACCGAGCACCATGTTTTGATGGGTCTAATTATGATTTCTGGAGTATAAGAATGGAAGTCTTCATACAGTCACTTAAATTGATATTTGGATGGCAGTTGTAAATGGTTATAACGTTCCAGATACTCCTCCAATTGCTGCTACTGATAAAAATTTGTATGAATGCAATGAAAAAGACAAAAATGAAAAACTAAGTGGCCTAGCGGACTCAAAATTTACAAAGGTCACATAGTGTATCTCAACAAAATCAATATGGGACAAACTTCAGAGCATTTATAAAGGAGATGACATAGTGAAAAAAGGCAAAGCTACAAACTTATATAGGTCATTTTGAGAGTCTAAAGATGAAGGATGATGAGAACATTGCAACCTACTTTCTTCACATAGATGAAATAGTCAATACCCTTAGAGGTCTTGGGGAAATAGCTCCTAAAGAAGCAATTATACAGAACATGATGAGATATCTACCTATGAGATTTGATCATAAAGTATCAGTATTGGAAGATTGAAAGGATATTGACAAGGTAACAATGGATGAAATCCATGGAATTCTCACTACCAATGAAATGAGAACTAAAAAGGAGAATCCTCCGAGAAGGGAAGCAACATTCAAGGCCTCCAAGAAGACAAAAGGAAGCAATCAAGGTTCTAGTAAGAGTTCTTCTGATGAATCTGATATTGAAGAAGCAAAATTTGTGAAGAAACTTCAGAAAGGTCATGGAAAGTACAAAGGTAAACTAACTTTCAAATGCTTTGAATGTGGTAAAATTGGTCATTTTGCTTCTAAATGTACATACACAGAAAATAGAAATAGTGATGAGGAGGAGGATCATGATCACAAAGAAAATAAGAAGATATACAAAGGAAGTAGACCTGAAAATTATAAAAGGTTTGGAAAACAAAAGAAAACTCTATACTCCAAAGAGGACAGTAGCTCAATATATGAAGATGACAATTGTGATGATGAAAGAGAAGTTCTCTTTGTGGCAATAGAAGAAGAATGTGAAAGTGAGAACTTTGAAGATGAAATATAGACTTTGAAGGAGAACTTACACGTGTTTAGAGGATTTGAAAAACTCAAGAAAGAAGAACAAGAATGTAAAGGACCAACTACTGAAGTATGAAGAGCAGGTAGAAAAAGTCAAAATAATAGAAGAAGATCTAGCAGTAAAGCTGAAAGAGAAAGAAACAATGTGTGAGGAATTGGAGAAGGAAAATATCTCCTTAAAGAGGGAACTACAAAAGGTAAGCACTCACTTAGGTTATCAACAAAATTTTGGCAGAATATCTAAGGTATTGGATGAAATCATCAACAATCAAAATCAATTTCAAACAAGTATGGATTGGGATATGAACAAGAAAATGGTGATAAGGATTCAAACTCAATTACACCCAACCATGAAGCAGGTACAAGGAGATTTGCATATTTACTTAAGAGTCCTATCAAAGAGAAAGACAACGGAAAGAATGACCAAAAACTTGCTTATGTAAACAAAGGAGCGTTACTATCTAAAATACCTCTCATTATCATGTATCTAACTATATTTTTGGGGCATTGTTATTTTTGCAATAATTTTGGTCATAAGGCTGCAAATTGCAAAGCATTGGCAAAAAATAATTTTGAGAGAAATAAGAGTCCTCTCAAGAACTTCAGAGCTGAAAATATGAACAAATAAGTCAGAAGGTCTCTTGAAGTCATCATTCCATTTATATATTTGGAAATGAACATCAAATCCTTTCAATGTCACAACTATGGTCATAAAGATCGAGACTGCAAAAACCACTTAGTAATTGTGCACCAGGATGAAACCAAAGGTTCCTTCTATAAGAAAGACCATACAAATATTTGGAATAAAAGGAACAAAGAACAATGCCAAGAAGAATGTAATATGGCCTTGTATAAGGATCACTGGTATATTGATAATGATATGATAGAAAATAAAGGAAAGGGTATAGACTTACAAAGGGATAAATAAGATAATATGCAATCAAGAAAACAATACATGTCACAGAAGGAGATGTGTAGAAAGGAACAACAACAAACTGTCAAGAAATACAAGGGAAGCACTAAATATGGAAACATATGAAAATATAGGACAAGAAGAGGAAACATTGTTTGGCTCAATTCAAACCCTAGCCATAGACAGAGGATGAGCTCTAGTATGATCAGTGCAAAATAAATAAAGAGGATGATAGGGACAATTCACGCAACAAAAGGAAGCAGGGGATTGAATAAAGTATAAGGTACTCACAAGGAAAATTATTCCTCTACTAATGAAAGCAATTATTCAAAGGGTCATCATGGAATAAGTAGCAGAGGAATTTTCAACAAAAATGAAGAATGAGTTTGAAATGTCTATGTTAGGATAACTAACCTTCTTTTTGGGACTGCAAATCTCCCAACTCAACAAGGGAATCTTTATTTCTCAGAACAAATATGTAAAAGAAATGGTGAAGAAATTTAACATGGAAGAATACAAACCAACATGTACTCCCATGATAACTGGTTGCAATTTAAGCAAAGAAGATGAAGCCAAGGAAGTATATCAAAAAATTTATAGGCCAATGATTGGTAGTCTATTGTATGTACCATCTTCAAGACCACATATTATGCAATCTGTAGGACTAGTTTCTAGTTTTCAAGTAGCCTCTAAAGAGACACATGTTCAAGCTGCTAAAAGAATATTCAGATATCTGAAAGGAAATTTGGATTTTGGTCTATTGTATCCACGAAATGAAGACTTGACTCTGGTAGCATATACTGATATGAACTAGGAAGGAAGTAACGATGATAGAAGAAGTACAAGTGTAGTGGAATTCTTTTCGGGGAACTGCTTAGTGTCTTGGATGCGTAAAAAACAATATTCAACGTCAATATCAACAACAAAGGTAGAATACATCGCACTAGCAGCATGTTGCGCACAAGTTCTATGGATGAAGCAAACCTCAAAGGATATTCATGAGGATTTTGATAATCTTATACTGATATTATGTGATAATACAAGCGTGATCATTGTTTCTGAGAATCCGATAATGCATTCCAAAGCAAAACACATTCCCATCAAGTATCATTTCTTAAGAGAACAATTTGTTGAAAACACTATCAAGTTGGACTACATTGATACCAAGGAGCATATTGTCACTATATTTACAAAGCCTCTTCCAAGGGATGTCTTCAAATATCTCAGACATAAATTAGGAGTGATCCCCATCACTCATTAAATTACTCAAGCTATAAAAAGGATCATGCAAAGAAGAAGTAACCAGCACAGAGGAGCAACAAAAGACATGAACACAAGCATAAATTTAGGGTGAGAGCTTGCAACTATACAGGGGGAGGATACAAGTTTGCATATAATTGAATATTCCTTTTCCATTGATGTCAAATGGGGAGAAAGTAGAAAGTAAATATACAAACAATATTGCGCAATACAATACTTCAATGAAGAGGTAGTATTTAGAAGGATCTCAGCATCCTCCAGTTCTAGTCTCCCACATCAGTAGCAACAAGTTTCATCACTTACATTTAAAACATCATATCCTCATTTATTCAGGACGAAGAAATATTTTGTGGTGGGGGAGATGTTGGAGGAGCCTAATTTGACCTGCTGACTAGGTCCTCCACTCGACTACTTGTAATACATGTCAATGGAATGAGTCGACCAATACATGTCGGGTCGGTTAGTTGAACCGACATGTAGTTATGTAACTATTTGTCAATCATATAAATAGGCTAGTGAGCTGACTTATAGAGTTAAGTCAGTATGTTCATATATATGTAATATTTCTGCATATCTTGCTGAGTAATAAAAGGATTGTTGCTTCATCTCCCATCACTTGTTTATTTTATCTGTATCTTTGTACTTTCTTTCGTATATTATAATATGTATCACTAGTAACCATGCAACCCCCTCAACTACAAAAATGTTGACATTAATGCCAAAAGGGGAGTTTGTTGAGCTTGGTGTTGTTATTGATTTCAAAGAGATTGTTGAAATTGGTGATAAAATTGAATTCTTAATGGTAGTTTGAAGAATCATATAGAAAATATGTGCACAAGTCTCAACAAGCCCCACCAAACATGAGCAAGAGGTCACAATCCTAGTTTTAAGAAGTATACAAAATAAGGTTGTATGTGTGCAAGTCCCACCAAGTTATGGCACTCTCGTGTGCAATATCCACCAAGTCATGGAATAATACTAATACAAGATAATGACAAGTGGTTGAATTATCGTGAAGTTTGTGAATATACAAAAGGGCACACCAATGAAAGAATAAGAGGGGTGGTAATATTGAACGAGGAAAAAGGAAAAATGGGTATCACTGACTTAGAGAAACCCCAACTTGTGGACATATCAATTGAGTAAGACCAGTATAAATAAGATAAATATTGATGTGTGTTAAGACAAGCTTGGGTGCACAAAAGATGTAGTATTATGAAATTGCAAGCTTTGGGGAACATAAGAAATAATCAGGGGAATAAATGATTGAATGAATTGAGCAAGTGCGCATGGTTACACGACAAGTAGAAATACAAGGAGCAGTCATGCAAAGATATGAGGAGCATTTGATAATAACACAAGGATCATTTGAAAAGAATAATGGTTGCATTGAAAGAGTTGGAAATGTGAAGTACGGTATGCTCAATAGTTTGTGCAACACAGAGGGTACATACTAGAAAGCGTAGAGTGGTTTGTGATTGAGGTGTACAACAACAAATCTATATATGGGTGGTAGGATGGGGCAAGGAAAAAATATTGGTGTCTTCCACAGGTTGGTTCCTAGAAGCTCAGGTGGCCTCCTAATCGCGCAAGTTGGTGCTTGCTGATTTGAGTTGGTGCTCATAAGACGATTGGTGTCCTCACATGTTGGTGCCTGTAAAATGGAAAGTTGGTGCTTGCAAGGGATTGGTGTTCCTATATGATTGGTTTCATCAAAATCAGTGAGTTGGTGCTCACACTTGTATTGGAGATTAGTGTCTCCCATGATTGTTTGTAATAAGAATTTTCTTATATAAAAGATTTATCTTGATATTCTTTGCGCAGTGTTCTTTGTATTATAAATTGTTTGTGATACATGGTATATATGCTAATGAATGATAAAATGGTATAATAAATGTTTGAAGGGATAAAACGTGTATGATACTGGTTCTCCCCCCAACTCTCAGTATCACTTGGAGTCTAACAATCATATTATCAACGAGATATTATTAGAAAACATTATCAATGAAACTGCATACAATTACTGCATGCCACCATCATACCATGAAATATCTTCAAACCAACTGTGTGAAATTATATGATGTCGCATATGTATAGTGGAACCACATGCTAAATACCTCATGTGTTCATAATACCAACATAGATCCATCTTAAATCTGGATCTGTCAATCACCAAGAGGGATCCAGTTCCTTGAGGTGTAAATTCTTTTTACCTTAATATTTTACATATTAAGAATAAAATTACACCCCAAAATATTTGATCCCTCTTGGTGCTTTATATATCTATGTTTAAGATAAAATCATTTTTTTTTAAGCTGACATCATTTGTATTTTTATTTTGGAATGACATGTTACGTAATGTTACACAACATTACCCATTAAAACATCTCCCTCATACTAGGCTATAAAGAACCTTGTTTTTCTCGGTGCAATCATGAATACTCTTAAGAATACATATCTCAACATATCACATATGTAGCTCCAATATGACATCATCCAAAGTCATATCCCGATTGATCAAATTCATCAGTATGCATGAAAAATCATCGTAAGTACTATGTATGACATAATCATAAACCTAGATATGACAATAAGTACTAGATATGACATCATCACAAACCTAGATATGGATATGCTATTGTTAAGTTTCGCAGTCTAAGTTGTCTTAACAAACTGTCATCATGAAATACCCTACAATATCATGAAGATACCTACTTGCATAATCAGATTGATATTCTATGTGGTATGTATAATAAACTCATCAATAGGAGAGTAGTTTTATCCTAAATATTTTTCTCATATGAATACACTATAAAGACTTCCAAGTAATCCACATTCTATTAGATCCACAACAATGAATTCTTATCCAGCCTATAGTAAATTATCACAAGTTGTTGGGAACAATAGATGCTCGTTCCAGAGGAAATTGTTTGAAAGAGCATCTGGAAAGTGCAAGTGTTGAGTTTGGAGTTCAAAAGATTGTGACTACTAATATCAACATTTGTAGAATACGATATTATAGTAGTAGCAATGAAGATCCACAAATATGTATATATTCAAACATACAGATGAAATGATATTGATATCATAACAAAAAACCCATATATACCAAAATTGTCAGAAAAGTATTGTAGGTTATACTAAATTTCATAAGATGCCCATTTTTTCTATTCATTGTTGAAGAATTGTTGTTTGGATTTATTGTGAACAAAGTGAGAGGAAATATAGTTGTCCACAAAGTTGAAATTCATACAAAAACACCTTTCATATCCATTACGTCAGGTGATAATAAAACCAATTAAATAAGTATCACAATCCTTACTTCGTAAAAGCACCCATAGCTAGGTATAAGGTAGTGGCATAGCTAAACTACTACGAGCAATGATGTGTAGAAAAAAATGTGTTAATGCATAATACATTTGAAGAAACAAATATGAGAGAATGAATATCATCATTGAAATTATGAATTTAAATATTGGTTTATACAACTGTTGTGGGAAAAAATCACCTAGTAACTAACGTTAGGGCTACTAATAGATTGAGGGAAGGTATCAATTCTTGATTCCTACTTAGTCAATCAATTTGTAATCCAGTTAAAGAGAAAATTGGACTTACTTGGACCTTGGCGGTTGAATGTTTGGAAAGTGTTATTGCACCAAGTCTTGTTCTCCGTTCGAACTGGAACTTTTTTATACCCGCAATCAACACAACCAACAACCTTTCTCAAATACATTTGACTATTGAAAATAAATAACGAAAGTTATGATTGAATTCATGATTTGAAAAATCAAATTGATTTGCTCAAGTTAACATCGATTCATTCCCAAAACATCATATACAAACAAATCACACTATGGATATAAATATTCTAGGGGATGGAAAGAAGAGTGATCTTGTATTGAAATAGAGAGATAAGAGAGATAATTACAAAGGAAAATTTGACCTAAGAGTTTATCGCAGTTCCTTCATCACCATATTGGATTCTCCTTACCCGAGCCATTGATATATATTCTTCTACTCTCTTCCTTAGTCTAGGAATAAAATGGATTGATTATGGACAATCAAAATCCATACTCACTCTAGATAGAAAGGAAACTTAGCACACATGCAATTTTTAGGGGAAGGATGCTATAAAATATTTACAGCAACTTTGATTCAATTCTTCCAACATATAATTACAATATTGGAACTTGGTCCCCTCCTTCATATTGGGATTTTATTTTATACTCAAGACAAGTGGTTTAGGGAGTTGGGGCAGGTATAACTGAGTCCATGTGGACTAGCAATGAATCCCAACCACCTTAAACACACATGTGATCAAACACATTATTTTTATTTCTGAATTTTCAGAGATGTATGCTTGTTGCTAAAAGGAAACAAGTATATACATTGTTGATGACTGACAATACACAGATGCAAGTCAAAATTGAGTTTTTTGAAGGAGTTTTCCACATTTTGATGTGTAGTATCGGTGTAGGGGGTTATTACCATCAATGAGTTAGGAAATTCTATTAAAGATTCCCCCTAATGTATGAGGTCAGAGGAGAATCTGATGGTCAATGTGAATTATAAATATATTGGGATAGTGATCGGTGGACCCAAGTAATATTCATTGGACCCAAGTAATATTCAGGAAGAGTGGTTTAGGAAATATATCTACAACCAAAAACCAAGGACCAGAACACTCACTTCTTGAGGTAGGCCCATGATCAGGTAGAAAATAACATGACCACCAAATCAAATATGTTTTGGATCCATGTGAATGAAAATGTTGAATCATGGACACAAAAAATATACAAAGTGGATCCATGTCACAAGTAGATCATAGCCACAAACATATACACAATGGATCTATGTCTTAATATATAGTAGGAGAACAACTGGAACTGAGTGTAAACTATTTCTCCATGTAATACCAATGTTAGACAATGCATGTTATAGCCTTGTGTAACTCAATCAATAATAAATATGAGGATGCTATTGGAGCCCAAGGTATTCCATCTCAAACTGTCAATATGTATGTGTTCTTACCACATGAGTAAATGAGCTGAATTCGAACACGAGGGACACCATTTTATTATCAGTTTCTGATGTGTAAATGAGTTGAATTAGAATCAGAATGACATGGATGCTGCTGATTATGATGATGAAGACGAAAATAATGGAAAATGATGACACCGATAATGATTATATCGATACGATGATTATTATTATATGACGATGATGAAAATGAGGTAGTACTTAACAATTTCTTCGAGGACTCATGATTATACCCGAGGTTCCATACTACTACATATACCATGTAGATTAAAACAATAGTTTATGCTTGGGTGTAATACCCCATTTTTCCCTTGATGATTATTGGCTTCAATGTAAATACTGTGTATATGCAGTGTGTGTATTCGCCTTAGTGTGGAGCTCAAGGCCAAGGCCCCACTAGTGGATGTTTAAGGTTATTGCGTAGGAAAGTATTTGGCAGTTTGATTATTCATGGGATGTTAAGACATGAAGAAATGTAAATGATGTAATTATTATTAATGAATAAAATAACCAAGAAGTTGGATAAGGAAGCAACCAATGATAAAGGGCCATGTGTATCCACTAGGGAGAGGTGAGGGGGCTATGGGATTGGTACCCATGTTGCCACATGTCCAACTGTGAACCCATTTGACCTCCCTACTGACATTAATTTGGTTGCAGAGGGTGGTTGAGAACCCTATTGCTGAAGCCGATGGAGTAAGGAGCATGCCTGTGATTTCATATGGCAGGGCATGGCTCTGGTTTCTTGTCCGGGAAGACACTCAATCGCCTGGGAACTCGCAAAACCTGTTTTGACTACCCATGGGGGAAGGGAACAAGATTCATTCACTCATTGTTCATCATCCATCCATTCATCGGGGAAGATAACTCATTAAGGGATTCACGCACTCACCATTCATCATCCAACGATTGATCGAGAGAGAACCCATTCAGACATCCCTGCATACACAAAGCCAACCGTGAGGAAGCTTGAAGATAATCGTGTTTCTTGAGAATTACCATGGAAAGGGCATATGCGAACCCGGTCTACTCGTGATAAGAGTAGTAAGAACCCTAAGAGGAATTACAAAGCCAGAACAATACAAAGAAACCGTGAGAACCCGGGAATGGATCGCAGAGAGCATATTGCGGAACAAAGCCTTGTCGGAAAGTTCGAAAGGAATCAGCTTGTTGTACTATGGTAGAAGGTTCAGATTGCTTGATAAACCTAGTGAAGGCTGAAATCTCATAGAACTAGCGACTGGACCTTTCTATTCCCATCCTGAATAGCATTGGAAGGGAAGAGGAATTGAGGGACTGTGCATCAGAGAAGAGGGTCTTCCTTGTGTTGGGTTAGGTAGGTAATGTGGGTGCCATGTCTTATGAGTGTTGAGATTCCTTTAACTCTGTGGTTGATATCATTGGATTAGAAATACCTTCCTTGTTATCCTTGTATTCCTGATAAACCCACTGCAGGTTGTCTTAGTATGATCAACTTGTCTGGTATGCTTGATAAACCCAACTGCAGGCTGGATTAGCATGACTGAGTTGTTTGTTATGATTGAAAAACCCAACTGGAAGTTGGCTTAGCATGACTAGTATATCCCTATATGCTTAATAAACCCACTGTAGGTTGGCTTAGCATGGGTAGATACCCTGGAATTCTTTATAAACCCAAATACAGATTGGATTAGCACTGGGATGGAACCTTGACCGCAAGATAACCTAGTATCCCTCCTTAGTGGATACACATCCCATCTCGAGGGTGATCTCTTAGCTGAAAGAGTACAGACTGGACATAGATCTAAGGTTGGGTGGAACGTTGCTCTCACTTAGCCAGTTGCTTGGCGGCTTCAAAAAGTTAAAAGATAAGTACTTCCTTGTTATGTTAAATAATGATGTTCAATGGCTATGATATGGTTTCTTATGCTCAGTTAGGAAATGTATGTTTACATGAATTCAATTGATAGGAAGATTATGTGCAAGCCTAAGTTTGTTGTTATGCATATCATTGTATTGCATGAGTTTAATGCATCATAAGTCTTGCATGTGATAGATGTAATAGTTGGATCTAAATTTATGCACCTTACACATTGTGATATGCTTGACTAACCCTGTGAATCAGCTGTATGACTACACATGATCTTGGGAGGGAAAGAGGGATACCCAGATGTGTTCAGAACCCCTCTGTGGGTCAAGGGAAGGATAAAGTCTTTAAGTAGAAGTTATGCACAACTTTCTATTGGATAAATGACTAGGTCAGAGACCTCTATTGAGAGTGGAGGTTGTACCATTGGATATATCTCTCCAATATATTTCCTACAGTACCGACCTTGTCTCATTTGGTTAAAAGACGAGGGAGATAGGAGCTCTGGAAGTTTGCAGGAGTAGAGGTGTTTCCGCAATTCCGCATTGCGGAAACATAGAAGATTGGAGTTATGTTTTGGACTTCTGCATTTCTGCATACACAGTTACAGATTGCGGATTATGGATTCACAGTTGTGGATTGTGTATTGCGGAAAGGTAAGTTTTCCGATGTGATGATTCGCACTTCCGCATCCGCAGTTGTGGATTGCAGATTACAGATTATGGAAAGGTAATTTTTTTGATGTGAAGATTTGCACTTCCGCATCCACGGTTTTGGATTGTGGATTGCGGATTGCCGAAAGGTAAGTTTTTCGATGTGAATATTCGCACTTCCGCATCCGTAGTTGTGCATTGCAGATTTGAAGTTGCAGATTGCGGATTACGAAAAGGTAAGTTTCTGATGTGAATTTTTGCACTTCCATATCCGCAGTTGCGGATTGCGGATTGAAGGTTGCAAATTCGCAGTTGTGGATTGCGTATCCAAGCTACTCGACTGTGTGTGTGTATTCACTTGAGTTGGAAGAAAAAAATGTATCAGGGTCTCCCATGACCTCTGAAGGCCATGGGGACGTGACAAAGTGGTATCCGAGCTTCAGTTGCAACACTGGGATTTGTTTGGCCCAGACCATGGATGAAATTTTGGTCAAGAGATACACCCATGGCATGGTTTTGATGAACTTATGAGATTAATTTATTGTTCAAATGAATAGTTACAAGTTTGAATGGGTATAATAGAGTTTAATTGCATGATTGTGATGTCTAATAGATGTCTCTGATATGCACAGTGATAGAAACAACTGTAAGATGAATCATATAACAGGACAACGCACAGAAAGGCACAAGAATGGTCACCTTAAACGATGCACAAGATCCATTTGAACTAGAAGACGAGGTGTTGGGTAGGAACGTGAAAGAAGCACATACATAGACCGAATCTAATGGAAGAAGGGAGAAAGTAATGCCCCCAAACTTGGTTGAGACTATGGTAAGCTTTAACGAGCAGATGATGAAAGCGCAAGAAGAACAACATCAAATCAATACGGCCATTTTGCAGAGTATCACAGGCATACAACAAAGAATAAATGGTGGGTCTAACCCAAGCAATGAAGGTCGAGAGGAAAGAAATGCAGAAAGTTAGTCTAGGGGCCGTTCTAAGAGAAGAACTCCAAGCCCTAGAAGAGGTTTTGTGAGAAGAAGGCATAGGACATCCTCTCCTAGGTTTTCCTCTAGCATGTCAGACAATTCTGAGGGTTCTTAGGGAAGCCCAAGACACACTTCCAACAAGAGTAAGGGTAGAAAGAATCACATAGGTATTCCACAGGGTGAATTTAGGAAAGCAAGGCCTCCCACTTTTGATGGTGAAAGCAAAGAAGGTCAAGAAGCAGAGGCATGGATTCTTGGAATAAAGAAGTAATTCAGAATGAACGAGTACTCAGAGAATGAAAAGGCTAGGGTTTCCATATATAACCTTAGTGGAAGAGCTTCAATCTGGTGGGAACACCTCATGCAAGTGAAGGGAATCAGTGAAAGAAGGGTCAGCTGGGAAAGGTTTAAAATATACTTCCAGGAGAAGTACCTATCAACTAGGTATTATGATAGAAAAAGAAAAGAGTTCAACGAACTTAGATTATGACATAATACCATGGATGAGCATGTCCATAGGTTTCTGGAGCTGCTGAGGTATGTAGACTACATCAAGGATGAACGAGTGAAGATCCAATGCTTCCTTGGTAGTCTACCACAAAACTATAGAGATAGAATAGAGTTTGTAAATCCACCAAGCTTGGATGAATCCATTAGAATGGAAGAGCATTGCTACGAGTAGAGTAAAGGTAAAGCAGAGGCACAACTAGCATGGAAAGGTAAACCCAAGGGAAGGGTTGAAAAGAGGAAATGTGAATTCAAACCACCATTATGAAATCATCCCATAAGATTCACACAGGGCCAGCCAGCAAGAAGATAATTCAAGCCAGTTGTAGCAGCAGATAGAACATCAAAGGGGCCACTTTAGTGTTGGGGTTGTGGAGGAAACCACGAGACTTCCTGACTGAAAGGAAGAACCACCGGAACTTGCATAACAGTAAAGGAGCAGCTACAATAGGGGATATGGCAAGAGAAACACCTAGGATTTATGCATCACTAGATGATCACCAAGCAGACCATCAATCAACAGTAGTGGAGGTTGTAGGTAAGATTGTTGAGTGGTCTATTTCTATTTTGATTGATCCAGGTTCTACTCATAGTTATGTGTCTCCTAAGGTAGTTTAAAGTTTTTCTATTGGTAAAGTAAAACATGATAAGGCTTGGATAGTTCAATTAGCCACCGGTACCAAGAGGAAGGTAAGTGAAGTAGTGAAGGAGTGCCCTATAGAACTGAATGGACTACTCACACATGCAGAATTAAATGTCTTACCATTAGGATCATATGATGCCCTAATTGGCATGGATTGGTTGGAAAGACATAGAGCCAAGGTGGAATGTTACAAGAAAGCACTGGAATGTCTTGATGATGAAGGAAGGTCAAGGTTGGTAAAAGGAATTCCGAAGCGTGTTTCAGTAAGGAATATTTTAGCCCTACAACTGAGGAAATTTTATAAAAAAGGTTGTCAATTATATGCTGTGCATATATCCGATTCAACAGAAGATAAAGGAACTGGGTTAGAAGACTTCTGTATATTGCAGGAGTTTTAGGATGTATTTCTAGATGAAGTTCCAGGGCTTCCACACAAGAGATACATTGAATTTTCCATTAATCTTATTCCAGGGGCAACACTTATCTCCAAAGCTCCTTATAGAATGAGCACACTGTAATTGGTAGAATTGAAGATGCAGCTGTAGGAATTAATGGACAAGGAATATATCAGACTGAGTGTATCCCCATGGTGTGCACTAGTGTTATTTGTTAAGAAGAAGGATGGAAAATTGAGGTTGTGTATTGATTACAGGAATCTCAATAAAGTGACAATTAAGAACAAGTATCCCCTACCAAGAATTGATGACTTGTTTGACCAAATGAAGGAATCTAGAGTGTTTTCAAAGATCGACTTGAGGTCTGGGTACCATCAAGTGAGGATAAAGGAAGAATACATTCATAAGACAACCTTCAGGACTAGGTATGGCCATTATGAATTTACAGTGGTGCCATTTGGTCTTACCAATGCACCTGCTACATTCATGTGTCTCATGAATAGTGTATTCAACAAATATTTAGATAAGTTCGTGATTCTGTTCTTGGATGACATCCTTGTGTATTCCAAGAATGAAGAAGAGCATAATGAGCATTTGCGAATGGTATTGCAAGTCCTTAGGGAGCACCAACTGTATGCTAAGCTGAGTAAATGTAACTTCTATCATCAGAAAGTACAATATTTGGGTCATATTATATCAACAAAAGGAATTGCAGTAGACCCAATGAAGATTGAGGCCATCATGGATTGGTCTACTCCAAGGAGTGCAGCAAATGTTAGATCTTTTATGAGACTTGCTGGTTACTACATAAGGTTCATTGAAGGCTTCTCCAAGATAACCCTTTCAATCACTTCATTGCAAAGGAAGGACATCAAATTCACATGGTTTGAAAAATGTGAGAGAAGTTTCTAGCAGTTAAAGGAGTTACTTACCAGTTCACCTGTCTTGAAGATTACAGATCCAAGTAAGGATTTTGTAGTATGCACAGATGTTTGCATTGAAGGACTCGGTGGAGTGCTAATGCAAGAAGGGTCTGTAATTTTTTATGAGTCAAGGAATTTGAAGGAGCATGAAAGGAACTACCCCACCCATTACTTAGAGATAGCAACCATAATAAACCCTCTCAAGAGATGGAGACACTACCTCTTGGGAAGAAGATTTGAGCTCAAAATTGATCATATGATTTTAAAATACTTGTTTGACCAGCCAAATATGAATGCTAGAAAAATTAGATGGATGGAGTTTCTTTGCGAGTTTGATTTGGAAATTAAGCATGTCAATGGTAAGGGAAATAAAGTTGTTGATGCACTTAGCAGAAAATTTCATAATACAACAATCATTAAGTGCGAATCAGACTTGAAGGCAAGGACTCTAGAGGTTCAAAATATTGATGAAGTCTACCTTCAGATCAAAGAGAAATTGCAGCAAGGTGTTATGGATGAAAAGCATGCAAGATATCAGCTAGGTGAGGGTCATGTTCTCATTTATCATAACACCAGACTGCACAATACAAACAGTGCAGATTTGAAGAAGTTGGTGATGGATGAGATACATCAAAGACCATACTCAGAACATCCAAGATATCAGAATACTATAACAACAGCAAGGAAACAATACTTTTGGCATGGTATGAAAAAAAAATAGACGAGTACATTCCTAGGTGTCAAAAGTGTCAATAGTTCAAGGTAGAGCATCAACATCCAGTAGGATTGTTGTAGCCATTACCCATTTTAGAATGGAAGTGGGAAGTGATATCTATGGATTTTATAACGGGTCTACCAATGACAGTGAAGAAACATGATTCAATCATGGTGGTGGTGGAAAATATAAAAGGTAGCTCATTTCATTCCATTCAAGTCCACCCACAAGGCCAATGACATTGCAGATATCTTCATGAGAGAGATAGTTAGGTTGCATGGATTTCCCAAGGTAATAATTTCAGACTGTGACACAAAGTTCACATCTAATTTCTGGGAAGGATTGTTCCAGAAATTAGGAACTCAGCTGAATTTTAGCATAGCCTATCATCCTCAAACAGATGGTAAGATTGAGAGAGTAAATCAGATTCTTGAAGACATGTTAAGGATGTATGTGATGGATAAACCATCCAAGTGGGAAGATTATTTACACTTAGTGGAATTTTCTTACAACAATGGACATCAAGCATCATTGAAAATGAATCCCAAGTGCTGTATGGAAAAGGATGTCGAACTCTAGTGAGTTGGGACAACCCAGTGAACAAAGTAGTGCTTGGACCAGAAATGATTGAGGAGATGGAGCAAGAGATTGTGAAGATCAGGAAGAATTTAAAGGCAACACAGGACAGGCAGAAGAGTTATGCAGATTTGAAAAGAATACATAAGGAATTTCAGATTGGGGATCATATCTACTTGAGAGTGAAACCAAGGAAGAGTTCCATAAAGTTGGGAAGTTGTGCCAAGTTGGAACCAAGACATTGTGGACCATTCGAAGTCCTTGATAGGATAGGGACAGTTGCATATACGATTGCATTTCCTGCTAACATGAAAGGTCATAATGTTTTCCATGCATATTTGCTTAAGAAATATGTACATGATCCTAATCATATCATTGATTGGCATGTGGTACAGGTGGAACTAGAGGGAGAGTTACAGGTGGAGTGTATATGCATCCTCGAAAAGAAAATCACCTTGCTCGGGAACAGAGCCATTGGGAAGGTAAAGGTGTAAAGGAGGCACCTTATTCCAGAAGAGGCCCCGTGGGAGCTCAAGGATGCCATGAAAGAGGAATTCCCATTTTTGTTTAGTTTTGAGAACACCGAGGATGGTGTTATTTAAGGGAGAGGGAGTTGTAATACCCCATTTTTCCCTTGATGATTATTGGCTTCAATGTAAATATTGTGTATATGCAATGTGTGTATTCTCCCTAGTGTGGAGCTTAAGGCCAAGGCCCCACTAATGGATGTTTAAGGTTATTGCGTAGGCAAGTATTTGACAGTTTGATTATTCACGGGCTGTTAAGCCATGAAGAAATGTAAATGATGTAATTATTATTAATGACTAAAATAACCAAGAAGATGGCTAAGGAAGCAACCAATGAGAAAGGGCCATGTGTATCCAATAGGGAGAGGTGAGGGGGTTATGGGATTGGTACTCATGTAGCCACATGTCCAGCTGTGAACCCTTTTGACCTCCCTGCTGATATTAATTCGGTTGCATAGCGTGGTTGAGAACACTGTTTTTGAATCCAATGGAGTAAGGTGCATTCCTACGATTTCGTATGGAAGGGCATGGCTCTAGTTTCTTGTCCTGGAATACACTCAATCTCCTAGGAACTCGCAGAACCTATTGTGACTACCCATGTGGGAAGGGAACATGATTCATTCAGTCATTGTTCATCATCCATCCATTCATCAGGGAAGAGAACTCATTGATGGATTCACACACTCACCATTCATCATCCATCGATTGATCAAGAAAGAACCCGTTCAGACATCCCTGCATACGCAAAGCCAGCCGGGAGGAATCTTGAAGATAATCACGTTTCCTGGGAATTACAATAGATGCTAGGACCATAGAAAGGGTATGTGCAAACCCGATCTACTCGTGATAGGAGTGGTAACAACCCTGAGAGGAATTACAAAGTCGGAACAATACAGAGAAAGCGTGAGAACCTGGGAATTGATCACAGAGAGTAGGTTGCGGAACAAATACCTATCCACAAGTTCGAAAGGAATCAAATTTTATACTGTGGTAGAAGGTTGGGATTGCTTGATAAACCCAGTGAAGGATGAAATCTCATAGAACTAGTGACTAGACCTTTCTATGCCCATCCTGAATAGAAATGGAAGGGAAGAGACCTTGAGGGACTGTGCAGCAGAGAAGAGGGTCTTCCTTGTGTTGGGTGACGTAGGTAATGTGGGTGCCATGTTTGTTGAGTGTTGATATTCTTGCAACTATGTGCTTGAGCTCACTGGATTAGCAATACCTTCCTTATTATCCTTGTATGCCTGATAAACCCACTGCAGGTTGGCTTAGCATGATCAACTTGTCTGGTATGCTTTATAAACCCAACTACAGGCTGGCTTGGCATGATTGAGTTATTTGGTATGCTTGATAAACCCAATTGGAAGTTGGATTAGCATGACTAGTATATCCCTATATGCTTGATAAACCCACTGTAGGTTGGCTTAGCATGGGTAGATACCCTAGAATTCTTGATAAACCCAACTACAGATTGGATTAGCATTGGGATGGAATCTTGACCGTGAGAGAACCTGATAGCCCTCCTTAGTGGATACACATCCCATCTCAGGGGTGATCTCTCAGCTGAAAGAGTACAGGCTGGAAATAGATCTAAGGTTGGGTGGAACATTGCTCTCACTTAGCTAATTGCTTGGTAGCTTTAGAAAGTTAAAAGATAAGTACTTCCTTGTTATGTTAAATGATGATGTTCAATTGCTATGATATGGTTTCTTATGCTCAGTTAGGAAATGTATGTTTACATGAGTTTGATTGATAGGAATATTATGTGCAATCCTGAGTAGAAGGATGAGTTCACTATTATGTATATCATTGTATTGCATGAGTTTAATGCATCATAAGTCTTGCATGTGATATATGTAATGGTTAGATATAAATTTATGCACCTTACACATTGTGATATGTTTGACTAACCCTGTGAATGAGTTAAATGACTACACCCGATATTGGGAGGGAAAGGGGGATACCCAGATGTGTTCAGAACCCATCCGTGGGTCAGGGGAAGGATAAAGTCTTTAAGTAGAAGTTATGCACAAATTTTTTGTTGGATAAATGACTAGGTCAGAGACCTATATTGAGAGTGGAGGTTGCACCATTGGATAGAGCTCTCCAAGATATTTCCAACGGTACCGACCTTGTCTCATTTGGTTAAAAGACGATGGAGATATGAGCTCTGGAAGTTTGCAGGAGCATAGATGTTTCCGCAATTCCGCATTGTGGATTGCGGAAACGTAGAAGTTTGGAGTTATGTTTTGGAATTCTACATTGCCACATCCACAATTGCAGATTGCGGATTGCAGAATGTGGAAAGGTAAGTTTTACGATGTGAAGATTTGCACTTCCGCATCCGCAGTTTCGGATTGCGGATTCGCAGCTGCAGATTGTGGATTGCGAAAATGTAAGTTTTCTGATGTGAATATTCGCACTTTCGCATCCACAGTTGCGGATTGCAGATTACAAAAAGGTAAGTTTTCCAATGTGAAGGTTCACACTTCCGCATCCACAGTCGCAGATTGCATATTGCGGATTTGCAGTTTCAGATTGCGGATTGCGGAAAGGTAAGTTTCTGATGTGAATTTTTGCACTTCCACATCCGCAATTACGGATTGCAGATTGTGGGTTGCAGATTCGCAGTTGCGGATTGCGTATCCAAGCTACTCGGTTGTGTGTGTGTATTCAATCAAGTTGGAAGAAAAACAATGTATCAAGGTCTCCCATGACCTCTAAAGGCCATGGGGACGTGACATTGGGATGTGGGAATAATTTTGAGGTTTGGAATAACATGAATGTGTGTTGGGTATTGGGCCATTTTTTGGGGCATAAATCATTCACTTAGACCCAAATACTTTATTATAAGGCTCATGGGCCATGATTGCATTGATGATGACCATGACGATGATAAATATAGTAATCATCATGATCACGATGCAATGATGATGATGATGATGAATATAATAATAATGAGCATCTTGTCAATGATGATGATGATGATGACTATAGTGATCACCATGATGGTGATGACAATGAAGACGATGGTGACGATAATGACAACGATGATGATGATGATGATGATGATGATGATGATGATCATCACTACCATCATCATCACCACCATCATCATCATAGACAACATCATAACCATCATTTTCATCTAGTTCATCATCATCATCATTGTCATCTAGGTCATCATCATCATCATCATCATCATCATCATCATCATTTAAATCACATGGGATATGGTTTCCATTTAAAGCATGCATAACAAGTGGGATATGGTTACACTTTAAAGCATGCATAACTTATAGCTATGATTGGATGCATTGTAATCTTGGATCTTGTAGCAAATTGGGTTTGTTTACCTTTGCCAACAATTTCTTATGAGGACCATCATCATCATTCATCTCATTCTCATTTTCATCGTCACTATCATTATCATTGTCACCATAATCATCTTCACTATCATCATTGACATCTACTTGTCATTATCATTATGATATAATCACATCATTGTCATTTACATTATCATAGTCATCATCATCATCATCATCATCACCATCATCAATGCCACCATCATTATCACCATCATCATTCATCTCATCGTCATTTTCATTGTCATTGTCATCATCGGCGTCGTCATTGTCATCATCATCATATTTACCTATGTTTATTTTTTTTACCTAAACACTCTTATCTTCTTCCAAATATAGAAGTGGTGTTGAGGGATGATTTAAATCCTGTTGTCATTATAATCATTTTCATCATCATCATAATCATCGATGCCATCATTTCCATCAAGGTCATCATCATCAACAATATTTTCGTCATCATCAGCTCAATCATCATCATCATCATTTTCATTTTCATCATCGTCATTGTCATCATCATCACAATTCATTTCAATCTCATTGTCATCATCGCTTTCATTGTCATCATCATTATCATCATCACCGTCATCATCATCATCATCATCATCATTATTATCATCATCAAATAATCATATCATAATCAAAGCCATCATCATTTCCATCATCACTTTGCATAATCATTATCACCATCATCATTCATTTCATTGTCATCGTCATGATGTTGATGATGATGATTTGATAATGATGACGATGATGAAAATGATGGCAATGATGATGATGTTGATGATGATGTTGTGATGAGGATGATGAGGAGAATGACGATGGTGTGTTTATATGACGACGATGATGACAATGATGACGATAATGATAACGAAGATGATGATGACAATGATGATCATATCATATAGAAATAAAGAGGAGAAAGAGAATCAGAGTATTGACATGTAGTGATTTATAATTGACTACAGAAAATGCAAGTATGGTGGGTTGTAAAAGGCCATTGACAAACTAGAAAATAATTGAAGATGGAGATGATGATGATGATGATGACAATGAAGATAGAGTTGACAATGATGATGATGATGATGCCGATGATGGTGATGATGAAAATGATGATGAAGATGATGGTGATGATGACAATGATGATGGAGATGATGACGATGATGAATATGACGATGAAGATGAAAATATTTGTGTGTGGTGTATTGGGACATTATTTGGGGACATAAATCATACACTTAGACCCCAACAATTTCTTATAAGTATGATGCGCCATGACTGTATTGATGATGATGACCATGAAAATGATGATGAAACTGATGAATATACTAATAATCATTGTAATCTAGTTCATAATCATAATCATTATCATCTAGGTCATCATCATCACTCTCACAATCATCGTTATCTAGGTCATAATCATCAATCTCATTCTCATCATCATCAATGAATCCCCCTTAACCAAATTTTTGGTAAACCTTTAAACCAAATACCGAATCATTAGTCCATCAACCCTATCCATACCAACATCAAGTCCAAGTGCCAATTTAACCCTACATTTCTTGCACCTGATACATTTCTTTATTTTTATGGTTTTGTATTGGTTTTCTCTAAAATCAACTCTGAAATAGGTGTGATGGCTTCTGGCACAGATTCTAGACCAAGGTATTTACGTATTGAAACCTCCACTACCTAGGGAGAATATTTAGGAGTCATCCTAACCTAGGTTTATTTGTGTGAAGAGTAAATAACCTCATCTAATTTGGTACCCTCAACATTCGATCCAAGTTTTAAAGTGCACCGAAGACCACCAAGTGTCTCATGATCCTCGAGAATTTAAGTATATGTAAGAAGGTACATATGTTGTACGAATTTGCAAGTAGTCAGCGCTCCTCGGTGTATCGTGACAAGGGACTAATCGCCTCTCGTGGATCCTTAAATCTGGCGGTGGTGAGTTTACCAATCACCTGCGGGTTTTGGTGTAACGGCATCCGTACTACCAACAATTGGTATCAGAGCTAGAGGTCATGAGTTCGATACACACTCGGCTCGTGCTGAGGGGGATATTTTTGCACGAATTTGCAAGTAGTCAGTGCTCCTCGATGTATCATGACAAGGGACTAATCGCCTCTCGTGGATCCTTAAATCTGGCGGTGGTGAGTTTACCAATCACCTGCGGGTTTTGGTGTAACGGCAGCTGTACTACCAACAACATATCCTACTTAAATGCATGAGTAACTCTCCAAATATCTTATATATTCTCTTTTCTCCCGAATATAGGTGACAAACTAATGGGGACATTCTACCCAACATCTACAATGACAACGATGACAACAATGATAGTGCCGATGATGACAATGGCAATGTTGTTGCTGATGATGATGAGGATGTTGATGAAAACAACGAGGATGATCACAATGATGATGATGAAGAGGAGGAGGATGAAAATTATGATGATGCCGACAATGGCGATGATGATGATCATCATTGTCGAAATCATCATCGTCATCATTTTCATCGAATTCATCATCATTGTCATTGTCATCACCATCATCATCATTCATGTCATCCTCATTGTCAATGTCATTGTCATCATCATCACCTCCATTGTCATTATCATTATCATATAATCACATGATGTTCAAAATAATCGTCATTACCATCATCATCATCATCATCATCATCTTTATCATCGTTATCACCATCATCATTCATCTCATTGTCATCATCATTGGCATTGTCATCATCATCGTTGTCATTGTCATCATCATCATCATATAATCACATAATTGTTAATGTCATCATTGTCATCGTCATCATCGTTGATCATGCTTATTGCCATTGTTGTTGTTGGGTATGTGTTATATTCTTTGCATAAAGCCTTTTTTTGTGGATTTTTTCCCATTGCTTTTATCCCAACGTAATCTAATTTCAGTAAAGGGATTTGAGTTGTAATCATCATCATCGTCATAATAATTATCATCATCTTCATTTTCATCATGATCATGATCATTGCCATTGTCATCATCATCATTTTCATCGCCATTTGTTGAAATATTGTAACTTCTAAGAATATTATATTTGTACTTTATTATTCCGGATATGTTTCATTCCTCCGTGAAGACCTTATTGTATATCCGGAGATGTTTATTCCTCCGTCGGATTGTGGTAACTTGGGTTATTAGACTTCCCTAGTGGGGTCGGCCCTGTATGTGTTATGTGGGTAAAAGGGTTATTAGACCACCCTAGAGGGGTCAGCCCAGTCAATTGTAATAGGGTGTTTAACCCAGTGGTTAAGTTGGGGCCGACCTAGTTAATATAAAATACAAGTCGGAGTTGTGTATAAATAGAGGAGGTGTGTTCCTCATTTAACACACATTGCACTCACTTGTGAATGGCGCATAAGTGAGAGGGAGAGATCTGCTATGGAGGAGAAGGAGCTCATGCTTGTGGATTACATCTCTGTATTGTTGGTCATCTATATTGAGGAAGCTTTGTTGGGTTTTCTTCCCCATGAGGGTTTCCTAGGATAAATTTGTGTCTCTTGTGTTTATGCTGTGCTTGTTGTTCTTTCAGTGATCCTGTATATGCTATTGTTGTGAAATGGAATGTAATGGTGATATTTTCTGTCTTAGCATATTGAATCTTAACATCATCATCATCATTGTCATCGTCACCTTCATCATTGTCATCATCATCATCATCATCATTGTCATGCATGTCATTCTCATTGTCATTGTAATCATTATCATCATCATTATCCATGACATGACTAACATTTCTCTCTTTCCCTTATGGTACTAATAATGATAAAACTTCAAATTAGGCGCTAAACTAGGTTCACTTAGCACCTAAAGTAACATCCCAAATCAATTACAATTAAATTCCCCTTATGCTAGGTTGTTTAGGTGCAAAATGAGGAACATTCTATCGGGATGTTGATAAAGTGGAAGTAAATTGCGTCCACTTTAGCATCCCAAATCAATTACATTTATATTCTCCTTATGCTAGGTTGTATAGCAGTGCAAAATCAGGCACACTATATTGGGATGGTATTAAAGTGGATGAAAATTGCATACACTTTATCATCCCAAATAATTTACATTTAAATTATCTTTGTGCTAGGTTGTCTAGGTGCAAAACTAGATGCATTGAAATCGAGGGTTGATATTTTGAAACTGGCCTAACAGTTGGTGCCAAAGTGGACATAGAATGCCCCTAGTTTTGCACCTGTACAACCTAACAAAAGGATAATTTAAATGTAATTATATTGGGATGGTGCTAAAGTGTAAACAAATTGTGTCCACTTTAGAATCCCAAATCAATTACATTTAAATTCTCCTTCTGCTAGGTTATCTAGGTGCAACACTAGGCGCATTCTGCATCCACTTTAGCACCAACTATTAGGTCAGTTTCAAAATATTAACCTAAACAAGCATTCTCGATTGACTATAATAGAGGTTGTAATAAATCACCACAGTGTCATTATTCTATGACTGAATATAAAATAGGGGCAGGAGAATATCAAGCAATTCATATATTTGTTCAAATCTAGATGGGGAGATCACAAAATAGATCCGCGTCCCAATGATTTGATCCAAGCTCAAATAATATATAGATCACTCAACCATCATTGCAAAAAGGTCTTGCCTCCATAAGATCTAGAGTTCAATTCTCTTGAAGATAATTAATACTTACAGGTATCTATGTTGTCATGAATATTTTGAATCACGATTCAAGAGATAGTGGAGATTAGATACCCTATGGTCTTATTAAGCGTGCATTCAAACCTTTATATTATTGACAAGTAATACCAGATCTATGAATGAACCACCTTCCAACACATTGATCACCATGTCAGCATCAAATTGAATCACAAATGGAATAGTTGAAGGTTTACTTGATTAGTAGGGACTTTGAAGATGAAACCTCACTTTTCAACAATTCAACTTCCGATTTAAAACATAGTAATTCCATTAGAGAACATTTCACAAAACATCCTAGAAGGGAGATCAGAAGAATACCAATATTCTAATTTTTATCATGTATTTAAATTTGCACTGCTCCTTATATAGCTTGAACTGCGTTTTTATGCACAATGAGGACAATTCTTCTTGACCCACTAAGGATGGATTCAAAATGGTTATTCCTAGAAAATATCTAATCAAATACTAACTCCTCCAACAACTTGCTTAAATGTATCAATTACATTCATTTTAAGGAAACCAAAAAACTTGTCTCGAACTAACCTTATTTTCGAGAAATTAAAACAAACTAATTAAAGTTAAGAGAACCCACTCCCTTTAGTTAACTTTGAAGAACTTCTAGGGGTCAATTTTGGAATTTCACAAAGATGCTTATTCATAAAAAAGAATGACCCCTTGTCATAAATGCAACTTGATGGCATTAATTCATATCTTTTCTAGGCTTTCTTAGGTCTCTTACATAAACTAGATAGATTGTCAATGCCAAAATCTATTTTGAGATATGAAAACCGTGGTATACCAGTTACAAAATTGAGAAAATTGTGCTATGATGTGTCATGACTTGTGGACCATATTTAACTGATGGTTGTTATTTATGTGATATACAAGCCATTAACTTATTGTAATGACACATCCCTATGTTTAGATTTCATTCTACATTAATAATCCTTTTTTAAGTTAGTGTGTTTGTATGTGCACAACCTCACATGCATACCAATGATGAGATACATATGGTTTACAAGGTATTACCCACATTGAAAGATATGCAATCCAAAATTTGGCTTTAAGGTATGATTTATTGAGTTGATGTGACAATATCTCACTTTATTAGAGTACAATATTAGTGGTTTGGGTGTTATGCCATGTGGGTCATCTTTGGATTCTGATTTTTATCTATGTGATGTTAGAAGTTTTATCCCTACAAAGGCATATCCTTGTGTAAAAATAGTATTAAAAAATTGTCCCTTCTCCCAATTATGAAAATAATACAAAACTAAGAGAAAAATTCACAAAAAGAAATATTTTCAACATGTTTATATAGCACTAAGTTATAAAGTTGGTGAACTATCTAAAAAAAACCCTTTCTTTTCAACCTAGCATTTTCAGGTCAAAAGAAGAAGAGGTGGGTATACTTCCTACAACCATATCCAACTCCATACATGATTACTCAGCTAAAGGAGAACACATTTGAAAAAACGGTAAAGGATTATGAAAAATTGTTGGTTTATTTATGGAGTTTTTATGTAAAGTATATATTGATTGTATTTAAGGATGAGTGCATAAACAAGTTTGATAGGAAACCACATAGGAATAGGTGCACATTTTGGAAAGGATCAATGAAAGATAAATTTTGAGTGCTTAAATCATATATTTATAGATGCTTTGTATTTCTCATTTAAATAATAAATATATGTTTTTTATTGGAAAGAAGTGTATCCCCATGTTGGGATTTTGTTCTACATTAACACTTCTCTTTTAATGGTCGACATGTGTAACATTTGCGAGACATAAATAGTTTATAAAGCATTATCTACATCAAAATATTTGTGAATTAGAAGTTAGCTTGAAATACAAATCCTTGGACATCCTCCCTCACTTTGAAACTAACATTGTTCACCATTTCAATCATGCCTTATGAATCATCTTTATTAAGATATGGATGTTATCTAAATTATTTTACCCTAGAGGAAAATATAATACTAATAATACTAATAATAATCTATTTTTAAGGTCACCGCTAAGAGAGACACCAATTTGGTGTATGAGACCCCCTTGTTCGTGGGACAAGGGACCTACCTCTGTGCAATGATTTAACTGCTAAAGTATAAAGAGGTGTACATACCCTACCCCCTCTAGATTTGAACTTGTGACCTCCTACGAGGAAACACATGCTCTGAACCATTAGGCCCACTCGATTATAAGTGGGAAAGAGGTAAAAAATGTAACCAAAATAGGCTAATATATGTTGGGTTATTCTTAAGCAAGAATAAAGAAATGGAATACACCCATATTTTTGAACATTTTAATAGAATCTGAAAACTTTGCAACAATTCAAGAAAAAAACCCAAGAAAAACCTCACATTCTTTGTATTGTTTCAATTGTCTTTAGAGTCACAGGCGTTTTCTCCTTCTAGACCAAGGATTCTGCAGCAAAGATGAAGTTATGTATACCTCGCTTGAATATATTTACTTGTTCAAGGATTTGTAAGGTCGACAGGGAAATTATTTTGGACCTTTTGAGAAGACTTTAAATTTTCCCTTGAAAATATCATTGTCTTAGGCACTAGAGGTGCTGGTTGGAAGTGGCATTTATGCTTTTGACTTTACATGAATCGGCATATCTCTGTGGAGACATTATTTCAGCCTTTTTTTTGTGTTACGATGATTTGATTGCTGGAATTATGTGAGATAGGAGAAAATATTTAATCATTTCAAGATTTGGCACAATTCAGAAGCAAATTCAGCCTTTTCAGTTGCAGTGTCCTTTATCTCGAACTGTTCAGAAGTTGAAGATGGTTCTAAAGGTGATTCAACATGCATTTTTGTGGGTTCAGTGAGGGTTACAAGAGTATTCTTATAGGAAATGATAAATATTTATGTTATAGGTACACTACCTCTTATCTTTAATCTGCTCGTAGCCTGTTTTTGATTTTTTACTTACGTCCTGTTTTCTGAGGAAGGATAGATTGCCAAGGCAAGTTTTTTTTATCTCATTTATAGCACAAAACCAAATTAAATTGCTTGTGGAATAAAATAAAATCAAAGCCTGCAAGAGTTCACCCTTCAAAAGTATAGAGGGGTTTCTATGTTTCTCTGCTCTGTAGGTGTAGATCACAATTCAGGGGTAGTCTTATCAACTGGGGTGGCTTGTAACTGTAGACTAACCCACTCTGTGGTTTCCTCTGGCACAAATGGATTGACCCGTCCTTCTAGGGTTTGGGTTGTGTTTATCATTCATCCACATCTTAAAAAGAGGTACATTGACCTTTCAAATTAAATGTATTATTATCTTCCCGCTTATGTGTCTGCTTCATCCTCTCGGGGATTCATGGAAGAAGTGGCTCCTTCATCTCCACTTCCCTCATCAAGTATGACAACAGGTGTTGAGGGCCCTTAAAATAAGTTTTTGTTCCATGATAACCAGAGGATTCTTCTGAATCTTGATCCTCTTCCTCTCCATTCCCATATTATCTTTTCCTATCACCCCTTTCCATATATATCACTATGCGAGGGAACACTTTTCAAGTTCTCTCTTTGTAGCTCTCTATTTTTAAAGGGGATATATTCTTCTATGGTTGATTTCAGATCTTCAAGTTTAAATATTTATTATTTAAATTACATCCATATAATAAACACACACTCTCTCCTTCTCTATAGAGGGATGTAATTTAGAACATGGTTGCCAAAGAAACCTTTGATGCCAAAAACATCTAAATGCCACTAGATAGAAGTCTAAAGTCCATAAAACCACAAAAATAAAAATAAAACAAAGGAGGACATCCCAAATCAAGAAAAGCAAGTTAACACTACAAATTAGTCATGGACCCTTTAGGGGGGATGGTCATGATCATATGGAGCAGGGCCTCAACCAATTATTAAATATTGGCATCAAGTGGTTGCATAAATTCCCATTCATCATTGGGAGGATATGGTGGCCACATTTCATAGCTATATTTTATTTTAAAATATAAAATGATTTCTTTAAACTTAAAAGATACACATTGCACTGGGCTACGTTCCTTTCTCTAAGCTGATACAATTGAGGGTCACTCTTCCATCACTATCATGAAGGACTTGCACTTGGTGTTCTAAACATGTTGTTGTCTTCTCGACAAAGCCTTGAATCCATTGGAAACTTGTGAATATTGTTGTGAATATGAAATAGTTTGAAATGTGATGCTTGAATTTCTATGTTTTGCAAGTAGGTAATTATGATTATGTGATAGTCAACGTGTCCAAAATACTTTTCTTTCATTCAAGAAAATGGTACATAAATTTATGATTGAGTGTGATCAAATATGCATTTCCCTTTTCATCATGATGCCAATACCAAAGAGATCCGAGCTTAAACTTTAAACCCTCTTACCAGAAGTCTTATGTTTCTTATTTTTTACGAGCTTAAACTTTAAACCCTCTTACCAGAATTCTTATATTTCTTATTTTTTACACTTTTTCACGATAGAGCACATTATGTTTTTTGTGTCATCCTCTTCAAATGAGTTTTTGCATTAACTCATTAAATTGATGTCAATAGTGGCTCTTATTATGAAAAATATGTTGGAATTAGAATTGCAGTTTGGAGGAAGCCCATTTGTTCTCACTAATTCTTAGTATTTAAAATTTACTTAGGACATCCCAAATAGGAGGTTCCATACTATTTGTGAAATCTTAGTTCACAAAAAATCATCAAAATGTTACTTGCGTTTGGGTGAATTTCTACCTGTTAATTTTTACTATAAAATATCAATTATGGTATGCCAACCAAGGCATTTGATATAGATTATGAAATCTCAGTTTTGACATAACTAAATATGAAATATTACTTCGAAGGGAAAACACCCCTTTTTGATATTTATATGTAACAAATATGTATGAGGATTCTTGCTATCGGAGACCAGTTCTAAGACAAACAAATTATTCCCTTAGTTGCATACCCTAACATGCCCTCTTGTTCTAAGAAACATCATTTATTTATGTAAGAAGCAATTTTCACCTATATAAGACTAATTTATATCGGCCAATGTAGTTATGAAGGTTGTGCAAATAAAAATGAATTAGGTGGGAAACCAATTCTAATTTCCAACATTATAAATGTATTGCATTGTACTTCCATTTTCTAGGTTGCTATTTTACATGTCTTGCTTTCTCTTTTATGATATGTGCACAAATGAGACAATAATGAACACTTGCAAAAGAGGACAGAAAGCAAAAAGGAGATTGTTGAATGGTGTACACTATACAGTTTATAATCCATAGGTATTTATAAAAGCACATAGTTCAAAATTGCAGTGGATCAATCAATGGAGTAATTAGTGGGAAATTATTGTTGCATTGATTTGTGAATGATCAACATGTGATTGATTATAGTTTGTCTCATTAACTTAGGAGTTACAATTATAAATATGCAATATAGTACACTGCCACTTTGTCACCTATTGACTATCACCATATTAGAATGTGGAAAGATAGCAGTAGGATGTCAGAAGATAATAAGTGTAGATGTGTGTTTGAGCCATGGTACACAGACACTTATTATTTATCATAATATTAGAATGCAGGCACATAGAAATAAAGCATTGGCAGCTAAGTGTGGATATGTGTTTGAGCCCTAACTCCTAGTAACTTGATCAAAATTAAAATTTACATGTGTTGCAATGGATCCATATTTTGTTGGTGTTACATTATAAATGTGGATGTTGTTTTCCTCATAACACCTCTTTTTCCTGTTATGTCCAAATATAGTCCCAATGGTATTCCATAGGAATCCACTGTCTCTAAGAACAGTGTCGGACCTGCTTTTTTTTCAAGTGGCACAAATGACATATTAGTTGATTTATTTCATGCTTCTTTGTTTAAGTGAGAATCATTGAGACTTCCTTCAACTCCCTTGGGTTTCTAGAGAAGACCATCGTAGAATCTCTCTCTACCCTGCACTTTTTCTCATACAAAATCTTGCAACATTGTTAGGTTATTGTCTATCCCCCTTGTTGCATTGGGGAAACTCATCCCATTTCATTAAAGCATGACATTTCTCCACATAGGGAGGTAGGTATTTTATGTGATGACTGTAAATTTAAAGTGCATGATGGCCTTTGGGAATTTTTTTTTACTGATCCATTTTAGATAATCATGACTTCCATTCAAGGTTCTATAGCTTCATTTTATAGATATGCTTCATCATCATGAAAAGTTCATGGGATGTGCTTGGTTCCAGGGATTCTAAGAAGTTTTTTTTCCATGTAATAGGAGTCAGGAGTTATACTTTCCAAATATTGATTCTAATCATGGGATGTGCTTGGTTCCAAGGATTCTAAGAAGTTTTTTTTCCATGTAATAGGAGTCAGGAGTTATACTTTCCAAATCTTGATTCTAACTTGGAAAGCATCAAAATTATTTTTGTTGGCTCAGGGCAAGTAAAATTTAGGTTGGTCAAGTTATACTTGTGAGCTAAAATAACGAACATATCTTGACCAACCTAAGTTTTACTTGCCCCAAGCTGATAAAAATAATTTTGATGTTGATCTTAGTTAGTTGACTTGCGATTGATCGATGTAACTCGGATCTCACCAATAATTTTGGTTTGCCAAGTTTGTCCCTATTTTAGTCAAACTCTTGACTCTTATGCCTCACCAAGATTTTCACCAAGCCTAATATGGTAACTATTTCATTTTTTCTCAAATAATTTAACTTTGGCTTGAAAGGGTTTGAGAGGTCCAATTTTCCACCAATCCTTTTGGATGGCCCATTGAAACCAATTTTGGGGTTCCCTCCATGTTAATTGAATGAAGACTTATTCCACTAGATTGTTAATAGTTTTGAATCCTACCGAGGTTGCTGCAAATTCCACTAGATTGTTGGTTTTTATCCCTTGCCACTCTTTCACTGCTACAACCACCAGTGAACCATCTAGGACAAAAATAAAATCCCCAAATCCTGTTTCATTTGTTTTTTCTTTGACGTTTTGTAGCTTCATTCCTTCAACCTTGATCTCCAAAGAATATTCTCTTGTTAATACTTTTTCTTGTTTATTGACACATTGGATTGAAATACTTTTGCTTGTTTATTGACATGATGATTTTTTTTTTACCTCTAGAGAATACTTATGACCCTTTTCTTCCAACATTTGAAGTTTTAACATCTTTTTATTTCTTGCGCTGAGAATACTTATGGACCTTTTCTTCCAACATTTGAATATTTAACATCTTTTTGTTTCTTGTGCTGAGTTGTAATGGCTGAATAGTATTCTCCCTTCTTTTGAACATTGTGCTTTTATGATCATAAAGGTGTTATTAGGATATATCCTTAGACTTTCCATGGGAAGGCCCCTTTTTCCCTTAGAAAATTTCAAAATTGCTATATTCTAATTTTGGAAAAATTTCCTAGTTTTTTAAATAATTTCCTCTCCCTATAGTAGTTTATGATTTTTCCTCTTCCTATCATTGAGTAGGCATAGGATTTTCGTATGATACTATGAATGGAATTTGATTCTAATTGCACCTATCATATTATCTATCTTATCTAAGTTATCGATATTGAGTGGAGTAGAGTGGATAGTTTAACTTTTTGATATTGTATTGTAAGCCCATGTGTATAATTACATATTTTATTACGACATTTCGAAAAATTGATGCCACTGGCCAAACATATTTTATTTTTTGTTTGTTTACATAATATGTGTTTCAAATTTCAATATAACATGGTTTTCATTTTTACTAGAAACACGAGTTCTTTCAAGATTGTAACGCCCCATATTTTGACTAGGCGTGTTTGCGAGTTAGACACCTTTCACTTTCTTTGCTTATTATCTGTTCGACTTAGCTAGACAGAGTGAACTATATTCTCAGCATGTTAGACATGATGATATATTGCTACTATGTTAGGATGTTACTGTTCCCATGCTGATACTACGGTTATGATGTTATGATGTTACCATCCTCCTGATATTTGGTTTATGCGGTTACTATGTTGTAGTTATCACGAGATTCTTTTATTTCATAATGACAGTATATGTTTAATAATCGTCCTGGATGAAATGTGATATATATGATGTGGTATTTATGCTGTGATCGATTTAATGATTTTATGTGAAGAAATAAATGATGTCGACAATATGGATCAGACGATGATAGAATGGAAATATTGTTATAAATGTATGGCTGCAAAGTACTAATCCGCAGGACACCGGGGCTATGTAATAGTCGGATACCTGATACGAAGTATGGTATAGTACCTATTTTGCAGAGAGCCTTGTTTACCAATGTTGATGATACGATGACACAAACCAATAATCTCGAGAGCAACAAAGTATGAGTCGATAAGGGCGTAGACCCAGTATGTTGAGAGGGATGGATGTATTGCCCACCCTATGTTTCTATGATACCCGAGGTCGTGGGAGGGCCGTGCTGAGACACGCTCCCCAAGTTGTTGTGATGACGATGGTCGGATGCCTGCTAGGAGAGGTTAGGTCCGCTAGTTAGCCGACGCTACCGCTCTCATGTTCTATGTGGCTAGGTTAGTAAAGCTGACATCCACTTTTGTACTAGCAGAGGAAGGATAGGGAGGATGCGGACGTAGGTTAGGATGGGAGGATATTTAGTTACTACTGTTGAGGGTTGGGTATTCGTTGATCTCGAGTTAGTGGTAGTAGGTAGATTTCCTTGTACTTGATTGATTGAACCAATGTAATCATAAAGATAATGAAATGAAATATTAAAGGTTAACTGATATAATGACCGATGATGTTTTAGTAATGTTATGATAAATATATATACTTGTTCTGTTTGCATGAGGTATTATTAGTATTAGTTAGTTGTTAAGCATAGGAAACATGATGTATGTTTATAGTACTTGTCAGACCTGTGCATACGCTGGCCACGCATGCACATTTTGTACATGTGCGATAGTATCAGTTTACGACATACTTATCAATATTTAACAATGTTATAAGTTGTCATAGATAACTCAGTTAAGGTTTGAGTAAACGACATGAGTAATAGATGATCGATTTGCTTATGTATAAAATAAGTTAATTAGTCTTATATGTAAATATTGTAATGAACAATTAAAATAATTGCCGCCAATTGTAATTCTCATCAAGTGAAGGTATCGGAATTATGAAGTATGGCAGATAAACATTAATGCTGGAAGCATGTACTATCTAATTGTTAATATTGATTAATTAAACCCTTAAGAGTACTTCGTTTATCAATGAAAGTATCTAATTGTTAATATTGATTAATTAAACTCTTAAGAGTACTTCGTTTATCAATGAAAGTATGTTATATTAGTGCTAAGGTACTCATTATTAATTAAGTATGTTAGATTAGTGCTAAGGTACTTAAATCACCATTAGTATGTATTATTATTATGATTATTTAATATTAATATTATTATTAATTAATATTGTTATTATTATTATTATTTAAACTAATGTTAATAATGATAATGTATCCTTATTGAAATAAAAGAAATCATAAGTGGGTAAGTGAACGTGTTTGCATTATTAAATTAATTAATTTATTGTTATGAAACGAGAAAGGAGTATTATTAAATGATTAAATGAGGAAGATTAAGATAAAAACTCAATTAAATTTATATTCATAAATTACTGTCATGTCAGACAACCGACTTGAGATTTGATTTTATATATATTTATAATTAAAACAAACTACCACTTCAAATTTCCAAGGGTCAACATGATAGTATTTAAGTATTATTTTCATCAACATATTAAATAGAGGACAAGACTAATATTGAATCCACCGCCTCATGAATGTCCTAAATGGAAAAATTTCGAGAATCATTAAATAAGGTACATTGAACCCATCAAATCCAACCTAACTAGTCTTAATACCATTGGACTACTCGAGAAAATAAGTACTATAAAATAATATCTATTATGAATTGGATTGTAAAGCAAGCCATCAATTTAATGTTTTGGGGGCTCGAGGGTTTTTTGGAAGGCGGTGGAGTAAACAGGAAGACAAGTGGAGGAGGAAAATGGATCTATAAAGCAATGGCTTCACGGAGATGAAGGGGGGTTTTTTGGGTTGATTTTTGGGAGAAGTACACTTAGTATTTTGATGAAAAGGAGGAATGCCGAGGAGGGGGATAACTCGAAGCTTTGAGGAGGTGGGAAACTCAAAAGAATAAGGTGGGGTTAACTCTTGAACTATGGAAAGGTACCAAGGGAGGATGCTGTCGGGATTATTGGTTTGTGGGCTCGGGGGCTAGGAAACCCGTCGGTTTCCTGGGGCCAGCACGATAAGAGCTGGTTGGCAGGGTGGTTCATCCATTTTGGTATAAAGGCTTGGAACAGAAAGTCTGCGGGAGCAAAAGCTTGGACGGGAAAGGCTACAGGAGCAAGGGAACAATATACAAACTACATCGGTCCAGGTATTCTACTGGTAGTTAGAAAAAAATGATTTATATTTGAATATACTCGGTATTATGCAAGAAATTACAATTTATGTATGTTGTTAAAATTACTATATGTAGGTGCACTGTATGCTGCTAGACATTTTCTAATCACTAAAATTATGCAGAAAAATAGCATAACGAAAGCATAATGATACTTATTTATTATTGAAATAAATAAGAAAGAAAAACAACTCCGTAGGAGCTGGTTACAAACTTGATTTCAAATTCTAGAACTCCGGTGCCCTTCCGGATAGAGGGGCACTACAGATGGTATCAGAGCTTAAGGCTCGGACACTTAGACCTTTAGGGCCTGCACATGCCTAAACTACCTTGACTTTTCACCATGTTAAAGCCTACAATAACTTAGAACCACTTAGAACATGGACCTTGATAGAAATACCTGCACCCATTAGAAGGTTGGATATGTTAGAAAAACTGCATATATGTAAATATATGTGTGTTGTATTTCAAAATAGATACATATTGCAAATATATCTAAGAAATTAAAAACATAGTACAATTATTTGCAGGCTGAAGCAAGATAACAAGTACAAATTTTATATATAAACTTTTAGTGTTATTTTCTAGCCTGAGCTATGTTAATGTAATTCAATTGGAATGCATATCTATATTCAAGGCACCACAACAAAATGCACATATTATATCAACATTTCCAGATGCCATAAAGTGATCAATATATAATTACAGTTGTACACTAGTTTCATAGGGAAGGATGCAATCAATCCCAAAACTATGTCTAAAAGCTCTGTAGTTTTATAAACAAAAAAAAAAAAAATAGAATCCCTCGCTATAAAAAAAAAAAAAAAAAAAAAAAAAAAAAAAAAAAAAAAAATTGACTATTATGTAAAATGCAAGATTTCTTCTGTTAAGAAGAGTTGGTGCTGGTACAATGTGACTGGTACAAGTGATCGATATCGTTTAAATCTCAAATTATGCATCTCAGTCATTCAGTCATTCTCGCTACTGGTTTATATCATACATATAGGTCTGCTAATTAAGGGTTGCAAATTAATCTTCAAGAGAAGCTCTGAATTTAATTATCCATATAATTATTGCTTTAGGCATACAATTATGAAATTGTTGGTTTCATAGAGTTATTGAGAATGTTGGGTTATATGTAGCTACTCGCAACATATTTTGAGATGAATTTTGGCATGTTGGATTTTAAGTCGCCACCTATAAGATTTTGACCAGGGATTTTAGTTGTACATTTACACCTTACAATCATTTTCCTGGGTCAATGAAAAACATGTTTGCAATAATAGCCAACTAGCAAAATGTCCGCCATTTAATACTACAATTTAGTAATGTTACATCTGCTCTTAGGGTTTATGCTAGGAAGCATATAAATGCCAGCCCCACGTTAATAACTCGGAATCCTGAAGGAGTAGATGTTGGTTGGAATATATTAGATTTAGACCCTATTTGCATAGCTGGAAGATCCCACAGGTTGCCTCTGTTAGCAACAGGTTTACACCGAAGACATATCTTAGTGGGTACTAGCACAAGAACATGATAAAATATTAGTGAAGCCCTTCAGTCTGTTTACAGTATCATATCTTGAACACGGTCTGTTAATTTGTTTAGGTTAGGTATGGAATTAGGAAATGGCACATCTACGGATGTGGGAAACGACTGTTCATACACATTCGTAAAAGAGGAGCTGAAATGGCCTGAACCGATTCAGAGAGTTCAGGGTTTTGCTGAAGGCGGGATTAAAACATTACCCAGCATTTATATAAAACCAGAAGCTGATAGACCCGAGGCTGGGGATAGGTCATTTGACAAGCATATTCCAGTTATCGATATGTCTGGGCTGAACGATGAGCGTCGCTGCAAAACGATGGAGGAAATCTCATATGCATGCAGAGAGTGGGGATTCTTCCAACTGAGAAACCATGGAATAGATTCTCAGATCCTTAGAACCGCTTTGGACGTCAGCAGAGAATTTTTCAACCTGCCATTAGACGAGAAGCAGAAGCACGCTAACGATCCTATTACATATGAAGGATATGGAAGTCGAATTGGAGTAGAGAAAGGAGCTATTCTTGACTGGGGAGATTATTACTTTCACCATTTCATGCCTTTGAGCATCAGAAATGAGAGCAAATGGCCTTCCGAACCAACGAGCTACAGGTAATGATAGTTATAAACTCAATCTACAACTACAAATCTATTATTTTCTTTTACAATAATTGGTGGGTTTGATGGAAACTCTGATGCAGGATACATATGAAAAAAAATACTGCAAAATGGTAGTAGATCTTAGCCTGCAGTTACTCTCTAGGGATGATAGAAGCCAAGACATCTAGGTCTCCAACAAATTTTATTAGATGGCACCTCAATTATGCATTGATTACATGAAAACGATTGAATCGGCTCTCCTACCTACCAATTTCTAGTTTAGAGAAACTGTAACAGTAAAAGAAAAGCATTTACATATATTGCTTAAAGCAATCGATCTTACAACCAAAATTTCAGGATGGAAATACTTTATTTAGGGCTTGGAAGGAAAAACGTGATTGATGCGTTTTAATGAAAACTATTTAAATAAGGTTAAGAATTCTCTCACAAATGCCTCGACGGAATTTGCAACCACCACCATTCGATTTCGTTTGAAATCCTTTTCCGCTGCTGCAGCAAGCTCTTCCCATAAGCTCTTTCGTTTGCCTCGTGAATCTACATTAGCTTCCCAGTTACGCAACTGTGTTTGCAAATCCTGGAGGAAGTAGTCTATAGATATCTTTAGAACTCCTCTTCATCTTCAAATTTCTTTGGAAACCCCTTTTAGATGTTTGACTTGAATCAGCTCGACGGTTTCTAAAGTCATACTTAAGACGAGAATTCTAGTCCAACAAAGTATTATATGCATGCTTAATGCGCATAAAATTTTCCTGGGCATATGGCTCCTTGTTGACGTCTGGATGGTATTTAAGGGCCAACTTTCTGTAAGCTGATTTGATTTCTTGGGGAGATGCGGCCACTGATACTCCCAACCCTTCGTATGGAGATTCAGATTCAGCCCTCCACTTATTGTTTTGCTTGCTCTCACGCCCACCATTCTGAGTTTCCAGGCACAACGCCGCCCCAGATTATGGCTAATTTTAAATAGTAATTTTCTGTCCCGAAATATTTGCAAAACATTTATCGAAACAATCTCAAATACCTGCAAAAGTGCATCATGGAGAACACCAAATATAATCATAAATAACAAACAAACAAAACCCACCTCGGAACATCCCCTTTATGTTTGAGTTGGTGTGGTCGACTCATCCGAGTTTTAAACAAATATTCGAACTGGAGGGGATTCTTATCGTGAACTTCTAAGTTTTAAAATGTACAACCTTAGAACTCGGATGAGCACTCTTTGAGTGCGCCCTCTTTGAGCGGAGCTGCGCTCCCTCTGGGTTGAGCTGCACCCTCTCTGACTGAGTTGGGGATGAGCACTCAAAAAATATATATATATATATATATATATATATATATATAAAGATAAAAGGGAATATCACTCAGTTTGTAAATCAGAAACCATCGCTGTTAAGTTTAATGCAAAAGCCAGAAAATGAATATCACTAAAGCTGGAAACAAACGACCAATCCAAATTTCAAAAGGGTAATCAGTTGGCCGAGCGTCAAATCCTAAGGTAGCCATAACCATCTACGGCTAATAGCAAGAATAGAAGCCTCTATGCAAGCAGTTGCAGAATAATTGTAACTATCTTTGTAGGAAACATCTTTTCGACCAGCAAACTACTCGTACCTAGCTTAATGCCAGACAAATTACATTATTAAATTGGACACAAAACAAAAACAAACAGAAACGCAACTCAGCCCTTGGCTCGAGTGCATCAAGCGGTGGATGGGCAGTGTTAGGTCATTATGGTGCTTATGAAATATATGTAAATAAATATATATATATATATATATAAATAAAAATAAAATAAAATAGATCTACACACCAGAGCGCCAAGAGGAGAAGATTTTGCAAGTGGGCATCTCCGAAAATGAGAATTTGGTGGAGAGTCGTGAATCAGAAGAGCCAGTAGGGTCTGGCCTTTGAGCTTAAGGAATAGTGAGGATTGCAGTCATCTTTCCGATTTAAATTTAGCTGCTTGAACCCAACAAAGACACGGAGCCGAGCTCGCCATGACTGTTTTCAAAAGGCAGAGAACTACGGACCTCACGGAACCAAAAAAAAAAAACTCTCTCCTTCGCGCGCGGGGATGAGGAGGGTTGATTAAAAGAGGTAGACCGCCCTCCACCCAGGCTCCTGAGGAAAAACACCTGGTGGCATGCGAGTCGATGCATGGCAGACATGCAGGCCGCCTCTTTGTGGGCTCCCTTAGGCGAATGGAGGGAAGGCAAGGTGAGTAGCAGGGTTGTCACGTGGAGGGGCAGCGGGGGATGGCTGGCGGTGGTAGCTGGCTACGCGTGGGGAGAAGGGGAGAGATAGGTGGAGAGGCGATAGAATAAAATAAAATATAATAATAATTTACAAATTGTGATAAACGAGTGGGTTGTAGCATAGATTTTCATATTATCATTATTTTTTTTTTTTAAATTACTTTGATTTCATTTAACTTTGATTTTATTTAAATTAGATTTTAAATTATATATTTTGACAATCTATATAAACTACATAGGTTGATTATATATATATCATTTTATAAATCATATAAAAATTGTATAAAAATAAAATAAAATGATATCAATCCTATTTTGTTTTTTTAATTAAAATTAAAATTAAAATTTTAATAGAGTTAACTATAAAAGATTTATGAATTGACACTAAAGAATGGGTGTTGCTCGAACGTAAAAGTTAACATTAAGGGTTGACACTTAATGTTCACAAAGTCAATATAGATAGATTAATTAGATTAAGGGTTGGCATTAAAAGTGAACTAAAATGTAAGTATTCATGCTTAACCATAACTTTAAGTATTAAGACCCCAAAATGCCTTCTGTCGAGACTTCGAACTATAGTCGAAGGAGCGAGACGAACGCAGAATTTCGCAAGCAAGACATCGATGAGACCAACACGACGAGATGAACACTAGGACACTAAAAAGTTTACATAACGAAACAATTTAATAAAAACGACCATAGAGTTAAACACGAAAATCCTAACAAACTATTCCTTACACGTAAGTATAAACAAATGCATAGCTAAATTTCATGTTTGTTTATGTTCGAGTGTTGCAGTGATACAATGCGGTAAGGAATGGATATGCTATAACCCATAACTTATGTATAATGAATGAGTTACATTACGCCTTAAAATACCTTCATGTATGAGGAGATGTTAAATAGTCTAGTTGTATTGGCAAAACACCATAGTATGAGCTAACATAGTTGAATCTAGGCATCAAATTGGTAAATGAATATATGTGCACAAGTGTAGGGGATTGATGCTTGATAGTGCTAATTAATTAGTATGATGCATTCTTCCACATTGTGTGCAATTAGTCGTGTTTCAATATAGTAAGTGGAAAGAGATTGAAGGAACTAAGTATGTGCGAGAAAAGGGTAGCAGTTATATGTCGCTGGTCTTGCTTATGTTAAATTATCATGATTTGAGGGAAAATATTGTTGGGAAACAACTACGATTTAATAATTACAAAGTGAACAAGCAATAAAATATAAAAAGTACAAAAATTGGTGGGGAACTAATAAGTTAGCTTGAGTAAGCATATACGAGATTAAGAGAAGTAGTGATAATAAATAGAATAATAAATGAATACAAATAGGGAACCGATGTGCATTGAGATGAATAAGTTATGATGTTCAAACCCCTAATATATAATGGAAGAAATCGATCATCATGTGAGAGGTAAAAATTGTTGTTAACTGAGAAAAACAAACAAAATGAGAAGTATAATGTTATGAAGAAAGGATTATATGTCTCCATTGACATCAACATCTCACAAAATAAGAACAAAGCTTGATGCCACGTAAGTGCATAATGTGTGTAGGTATCCATAAGATCCATGGAGATTAATGAGCGTATGTATAGGAAACTTAGATTTACGACAACAAATACAAGTTTATAGTGTGGTAGATGCTAGTAAAAGCCTTTGCGTTGTGCGAACAAGAACAAATTAGCTATAAATTTATTAGAAGTAATGGTTCCCCTTCTAATTATATCACATGGAAAATGAGAGATCAATGGTTAAAATTGATAACAGTTGCATTCTAATATGGTATAGTCCCAAAAGCCTTGTAACAATAATAGTTGTCCTAGTTTAGTGAATGTTACAATACTTTGGTTATTGCTAATTATCAATAAGGGAATAATATTGTAGGACCTTAGGATTTAAAGTACATGAACCTTCTCCCCTAAGAGAGGTATGTCGACCTTAAGGTTCCTTGGTAGTTGCATGTTTAGCGAATACAAATTACGAGTTCTAAAGACCTCCATTTTAAATCGTTGATTATTTCATGCTAAGTTGGATCAATATAAGCTTTTGTGATGAGTAAACCCCTCTAGATGTTATAACTTAAAGGATATTGCTAAACGGTAAGAAGTAGGATACTAAGGTGGGTAGCACTTGATTATAACCTTAGGCATTCTAGATATAATATTGAGATTCGATAGAAGGATTAATCTAAATGTTTTTTTTTCAATTATTAGAATATATATCATGGGATAAAATAAGTAAAACTGTAAGGTGCCATCAATGTGTTTGGTCAATTTTAGGTCCAGTGGGACAAGTATAGCCACGATCTGCTACCTGGGAGGGCACATAGATTATGCGTCGAGATTTTTTTTTCCTCACTATTTTGACCATAACTTCGGGACGAAGTTTCCTGAAGGGTGGGTGTATGTAACGCCCCATATTTTGACTAGGCGTGTTTGCGAGTTAGACACCTTTCACTTTCTTTGCTTATTATCTGTTCGACTTAGCTAGACAGAGTGAACTATATTCTCAGCATGTTAGACATGATGATATATTGCTACTATGTTAGGATGTTACTGTTCCCATGCTGATACTACGGTTATGATGTTATGATGTTACCATCCTCATGATGTTATTTGGTTTATGCGGTTACTATGTTGTAGTTATCACGAGATTCTTTTATTTCATAATGACAGTATATGTTTAATAATCGTCCTGGATGAAATGTGATATATATGATGTGGTATTTATGCTGTGATCGATTTAATGATTTTATGTGAAGAAATAAATGATGTCGACAATATGGATCAGACGATGATAGAATGGAAATATTGTTATAAATGTATGGCTGCAAAGTACTAATCCGCAGGACACCGGGGCTATGTAATAGTCGGATACCTGATACGAAGTATGGTATAGTACCTATTTTGCAGAGAGCCTTGTTTACCAATGTTGATGATACGATGACACAAACCAATAATCTCGAGAGCAACAAAGTATGAGTCGATAAGGGCGTAGACCCAGTATGTTGAGAGGGATGGATGTATTGCCCACCCTATGTTTCTATGATACCCGAGGTCGTGGGAGGGCCGTGCTGAGACACGCTCCCCAAGTTGTTGTGATGACGATGGTCGGATGCCTGCTAGGAGAGGTTAGGTCCGCTAGTTAGCCGACGCTACCGCTCTCATGTTCTATGTGGCTAGGTTAGTAAAGCTGACATCCACTTTTGTACTAGCAGAGGAAGGATAGGGAGGATGCGGACGTAGGTTAGGATGGGAGGATATTTAGTTACTACTGTTGAGGGTTGGGTATTCGTTGATCTCGAGTTAGTGGTAGTAGGTAGATTTCCTTGTACTTGATTGATTGAACCAATGTAATCATAAAGATAATGAAATGAAATATTAAAGGTTAACTGATATAATGACCGATGATGTTTTAGTAATGTTATGATAAATATGTATACTTGTTCTGTTTGCATGAGGTATTATTAGTATTAGTTAGTTGTTAAGCATAGGAAACATGATGTATGTTTATAGTACTTGTCAGACCTGTGCATACGCTGGCCACGCATGCACATTTTGTACATGTGCGATAGTATCAGTTTACGACATACTTATCAATATTTAACAATGTTATAAGTTGTCATAGATAACTCAGTTAAGGTTTGAGTAAACGACATGAGTAATAGATGATCGATTTGCTTATGTATAAAATAAGTTAATTAGTCTTATATGTAAATATTGTAATGAACAATTAAAATAATTGCCGCCAATTGTAATTCTCATCAAGTGAAGGTATCGGAATTATGAAGTATGGCAGATAAACATTAATGCTGGAAGCATGTACTATCTAATTGTTAATATTGATTAATTAAACCCTTAAGAGTACTTCGTTTATCAATGAAAGTATCTAATTGTTAATATTGATTAATTAAACTCTTAAGAGTACTTCGTTTATCAATGAAAGTATGTTATATTAGTGCTAAGGTACTCATTATTAATTAAGTATGTTAGATTAGTGCTAAGGTACTTAAATCACCATTAGTATGTATTATTATTATGATTATTTAATATTAATATTATTATTAATTAATATTGTTATTATTATTATTATTTAAACTAATGTTAATAATGATAATGTATCCTTATTGAAATAAAAGAAATCATAAGTGGGTAAGTGAACGTGTTTGCATTATTAAATTAATTAATTTATTGTTATGAAACGAGAAAGGAGTATTATTAAATGATTAAATGAGGAAGATTAAGATAAAAACTCAATTAAATTTATATTCATAAATTACTGTCATGTCAGACAACCGACTTGAGATTTGATTTTATATATATTTATAATTAAAACAAACTACCACTTCAAATTTCCAAGGGTCAACATGATAGTATTTAAGTATTATTTTCATCAACATATTAAATAGAGGACAAGACTAATATTGAATCCACCGCCTCATGAATGTCCTAAATGGAAAAATTTCGAGAATCATTAAATAAGGTACATTGAACCCATCAAATCCAACCTAACTAGTCTTAATACCATTGGACTACTCGAGAAAATAAGTACTATAAAATAATATCTATTATGAATTGGATTGTAAAGCAAGCCATCAATTTAATGTTTTGGGGGCTCGAGGGTTTTTTGGAAGGCGGTGGAGTAAACAGGAAGACAAGTGGAGGAGGAAAATGGATCTATAAAGCAATGGCTTCACGGAGATGAAGGGGGGTTTTTTGGGTTGATTTTTGGGAGAAGTACACTTAGTATTTTGATGAAAAGGAGGAATGCCGAGGAGGGGGATAACTCGAAGCTTTGAGGAGGTGGGAAACTCAAAAGAATAAGGTGGGGTTAACTCTTGAACTATGGAAAGGTACCAAGGGAGGATGCTGTCGGGATTATTGGTTTGTGGGCTCGGGGGCTAGGAAACCCGTCGGTTTCCTGGGGCCAGCACGATAAGAGCTGGTTGGCAGGGTGGTTCATCCATTTTGGTATAAAGGCTTGGAACAGAAAGTCTGCGGGAGCAAAAGCTTGGACGGGAAAGGCTACAGGAGCAAGGGAACAATATACAAACTACATCGGTCCAGGTATTCTACTGGTAGTTAGAAAAAAATGATTTATATTTGAATATACTCGGTATTATGCAAGAAATTACAATTTATGTATGTTGTTAAAATTACTATATGTAGGTGCACTGTATGCTGCTAGACATTTTCTAATCACTAAAATTATGCAGAAAAATAGCATAACGAAAGCATAATGATACTTATTTATTATTGAAATAAATAAGAAAGAAAAACAACTCCGTAGGAGCTGGTTACAAACTTGATTTCAAATTCTAGAACTCCGGTGCCCTTCCGGATAGAGGGGCACTACAGATGGTATCAGAGCTTAAGGCTCGGACACTTAGACCTTTAGGGCCTGCACATGCCTAAACTACCTTGACTTTTCACCATGTTAAAGCCTACAATAACTTAGAACCACTTAGAACATGGACCTTGATAGAAATACCTGCACCCATTAGAAGGTTGGATATGTTAGAAAAACTGCATATATGTAAATATATGTGTGTTGTATTTCAAAATAGATACATATTGCAAATATATCTAAGAAATTAAAAACATAGTACAATTATTTGCAGGCTGAAGCAAGATAACAAGTACAAATTTTATATATAAACTTTTAGTGTTATTTTCTAGCCTGAGCTATGTTAATGTAATTCAATTGGAATGCATATCTATATTCAAGGCACCACAACAAAATGCACATATTATATCAACATTTCCAGATGCCATAAAGTGATCAATATATAATTACAGTTGTACACTAGTTTCATAGGGAAGGATGCAATCAATCCCAAAACTATGTCTAAAAAAAAAAATAAAAAAATTAATTTGACTATTATGTAAAATGCAAGATTTCTTCTGTTAAGAAGAGTTGGTGCTGGTACAATGTGACTGGTACAAGTGATCGATATCGTTTAAATCTCAAATTATGCATCTCAGTCATTCAGTCATTCTCGCTACTGGTTTATATCATACATATAGGTCTGCTAATTAAGGGTTGCAAATTAATCTTCAAGAGAAGCTCTGAATTTAATTATCCATATAATTATTGCTTTAGGCATACAATTATGAAATTGTTGGTTTCATAGAGTTATTGAGAATGTTGGGTTATATGTAGCTACTCGCAACATATTTTGAGATGAATTTTGGCATGTTGGATTTTAAGTCGCCACCTATAAGATTTTGACCAGGGATTTTAGTTGTACATTTACACCTTACAATCATTTTCCTGGGTCAATGAAAAACATGTTTGCAATAATAGCCAACTAGCAAAATGTCCTCCATTTAATACTACAATTTAGTAATGTTACATCTGCTCTTAGGGTTTATGCTAGGAAGCATATAAATGCCAGCCCCACGTTAATAACTCGGAATCCTGAAGGAGTAGATGTTGGTTGGAATATATTAGATTTAGACCCTATTTGCATAGCTGGAAGATCCCACAGGTTGCCTCTGTTAGCAACAGGTTTACACCGAAGACATATCTTAGTGGGTACTAGCACAAGAACATGATAAAATATTAGTGAAGCCCTTCAGTCTGTTTACAGTATCATATCTTGAACACGGTCTGTTAATTTGTTTAGGTTAGGTATGGAATTAGGAAATGGCACATCTACGGATGTGGGAAACGACTGTTCATACACATTCGTAAAAGAGGAGCTGAAATGGCCTGAACCGATTCAGAGAGTTCAGGGTTTTGCTGAAGGCGGGATTAAAACATTACCCAGCATTTATATAAAACCAGAAGCTGATAGACCCGAGGCTGGGGATAGGTCATTTGACAAGCATATTCCAGTTATCGATATGTCTGGGCTAAACGATGAGCGTCGCTGCAAAACGATGGAGGAAATCTCATATGCATGCAGAGAGTGGGGATTCTTCCAACTGAGAAACCATGGAATAGATTCTCAGATCCTTAGAACTGCTTTGGACGTCAGCAGAGAATTTTTCAACCTGCCATTAGACGAGAAGCAGAAGCACGCTAACGATCCTATTACATATGAAGGATATGGAAGTCGAATTGGAGTAGAGAAAGGAGCTGTTCTTGACTGGGGAGATTATTACTTTCACCATTTCATGCCTTTGAGCATCAGAAATGAGAGCAAATGGCCTTCCGAACCAACGAGCTACAGGTAATGATAGTTATAAACTCAATCTACAACTACAAATCTATTATTTTCTTTTACAATAATTGGTGGGTTTGATGGAAACTCTGATGCAGGATACATATGAAAAAAAATACTGCAAAATGGTAGTAGATCTTAGCCTGCAGTTACTCTCTAGGGATGATAGAAGCCAAGACATCTAGGTCTCCAACAAATTTTATTAGATGGCACCTCAATTATGCATTGATTACATGAAAACGATTGAATCGGCTCTCCTACCTACCAATTTCTAGTTTAGAGAAACTGTAACAGTAAAAGAAAAGCATTTACATATATTGCTTAAAGCAATCGATCTTACAACCAAAATTTCAGGATGGAAATACTTTATTTAGGGGTTGGAAGGAAAAACGTGATTGATGCGTTTTAATGAAAACTATTTAAATAAGGTTAAGAATTCTCTCACAAATGCCTCGACGGAATTTGCAACCACCACCATTCGATTTCGTTTGAAATCCTTTTCCGCTGCTGCAGCAAGCTCTTCCCATAAGCTCTTTCGTTTGCCTCGTGAATCTACATTAGCTTCCCAGTTACGCAACTGTGTTTGCAAATCCTGGAGGAAGTAGTCTATAGATATCTTTAGAACTCCTCTTCATCTTCAAATTTCTTTGGAAACCCCTTTTAGATGTTTGACTTGAATCAGCTCGACGGTTTCTAAAGTCATACTTAAGACGAGAATTCTAGTCCAACAAAGTATTATATGCATGCTTAATGCGCATAAAATTTTCCTGGGCATATGGCTCCTTGTTGACGTCTGGATGGTATTTAAGGGCCAACTTTCTGTAAGCTGATTTGATTTCTTGGGGAGATGCGGCCACTGATACTCCCAACCCTTCGTATGGAGATTCAGATTCAGCCCTCCACTTATTGTTTTGCTTGCTCTCACGCCCACCATTCTGAGTTTCCAGGCACAACGCCGCCCCAGATTATGGCTAATTTTAAATAGTAATTTTCTGTCCCGAAATATTTGCAAAACATTTATCGAAACAATCTCAAATACCTGCAAAAGTGCATCATGGAGAACACCAAATATAATCATAAATAACAAACAAACAAAACCCACCTCGGAACATCCCCTTTATGTTTGAGTTGGTGTGGTCGACTCATCCGAGTTTTAAACAAATATTCGAACTGGAGGGGATTCTTATCGTGAACTTCTAAGTTTTAAAATGTACAACCTTAGAACTCGGATGAGCACTCTTTGAGCGGAGCTGCGCTCCCTCTGGGTTGAGCTGCACCCTCTCTGACTGAGTTGGGGATGAGCACTCAAAATATATATATATATATATATATATATATATAAAGATAAAAGGGAATATCACTCAGTTGGTAAATCAGAAACCATCGCTGTTAAGTTTAATGCAAAAGCCAGAAAATGAATATCACTAAAGCTGGAAACAAACGACCAATCCAAATTTCAAAAGGGTAATCAGTTGGCCGAGCGTCAAATCCTAAGGTAGCCATAACCATCTACGGCTAATAGCAAGAATAGAAGCCTCTATGCAAGCAGTTGCAGAATAATTGTAACTATCTTTGTAGGAAACATCTTTTCGACCAGCAAACTACTCGTACCTAGCTTAATGCCAGACAAATTACATTATTAAATTGGACACAAAACAAAAACAAACAGAAACGCAACTCAGCCCTTGGCTCGAGTGCATCAAGCGGTGGATGGGCAGTGTTAGGTCATTATGGTGCTTATGAAATATATGTAAATAAATAAATATATATATATATATATAAATAAAAATAAAATAAAATAGATCTACACACCAGAGCGCCAAGAGGAGAAGATTTTGCAAGTGGGCATCTCCGAAAATGAGAATTTGGTGGAGAGTCGTGAATCAGAAGAGCCAGTAGGGTCTGGCCTTTGAGCTTAAGGAATAGTGAGGATTGCAGTCATCTTTCCGATTTAAATTTAGCTGCTTGAACCCAACAAAGACACGGAGCCGAGCTCGCCATGACTGTTGTCAAAAGGCAGAGAACTACGGACCTCACGGAACCAAAAAACAAAAACTCTCTCCTTCGCGCGCGGGGATGAGGAGGGTTGATTAAAAGAGGTAGACCGCCCTCCACCCAGGCTCCTGAGGAAAAACACCTGGTGGCATGCGAGTCGACGCATGGCAGACATGCAGGCCGCCTCTTTGTGGGATCCCTTAGGCGAATGGAGGGAAGGCAAGGTGAGTAGCAGGGTTGTCACGTGGAGGGGCAGCGGGGGATGGCTGGCGGTGGTAGCTGGCTACGCGTGGGGAGAAGGGGAGAGATAGGTGGAGAGGCGATAGAATAAAATAAAATATAATAATAATTTACAAATTGTGATAAACGAGTGGGTTGTAGCATAGATTTTCATATTATCATTATTTTTTTTTTTTAAATTACTTTGATTTCATTTAACTTTGATTTTATTTAAATTAGATTTTAAATTATATATTTTGACAATCTATATAAACTACATAGGTTGATTATATATATATCATTTTATAAATCATATAAAAATTGTATAAAAATAAAATAAAATGATATCAATCCTATTTTGTTTTTTTAATTAAAATTAAAATTAAAATTTTAATAGAGTTAACTATAAAAGATTTATGAATTGACACTAAAGAATGGGTGTTGCTCGAACGTAAAAGTTAACATTAAGGGTTGACACTTAATGTTCACAAAGTCAATATAGATAGATTAATTAGATTAAGGGTTGGCATTAAAAGTGAACTAAAATGTAAGTATTCATGCTTAACCATAACTTTAAGTATTAAGACCCCAAAATGCCTTCTGTCGAGACTTCGAACTATAGTCGAAGGAGCGAGACGAACGCAGAATTTCGCAAGCAAGACATCGATGAGACCAACACGACGAGATGAACACTAGGACACTAAAAAGTTTACATAACGAAACAATTTAATAAAAACGACCATAGAGTTAAACACGAAAATCCTAACAAACTATTCCTTACACGTAAGTATAAACAAATGCATAGCTAAATTTCATGTTTGTTTATGTTCGAGTGTTGCAGTGATACAATGCGGTAAGGAATGGATATGCTATAACCCATAACTTATGTATAATGAATGAGTTACATTACGCCTTAAAATACCTTCATGTATGAGGAGATGTTAAATAGTCTAGTTGTATTGGCAAAACACCATAGTATGAGCTAACATAGTTGAATCTAGGCATCAAATTGGTAAATGAATATATGTGCACAAGTGTAGGGGATTGATGCTTGATAGTGCTAATTAATTAGTATGATGCATTCTTCCACATTGTGTGCAATTAGTCGTGTTTCAATATAGTAAGTGGAAAGAGATTGAAGGAACTAAGTATGTGCGAGAAAAGGGTAGCAGTTATATGTCGCTGGTCTTGCTTATGTTAAATTATCATGATTTGAGGGAAAATATTGTTGGGAAACAACTACGATTTAATAATTACAAAGTGAACAAGCAATAAAATATAAAAAGTACAAAAATTGGTGGGGAACTAATAAGTTAGCTTGAGTAAGCATATACGAGATTAAGAGAAGTAGTGATAATAAATAGAATAATAAATGAATACAAATAGGGAACCGATGTGCATTGAGATGAATAAGTTATGATGTTCAAACCCCTAATATATAATGGAAGAAATCGATCATCATGTGAGAGGTAAAAATTGTTGTTAACTGAGAAAAACAAACAAAATGAGAAGTATAATGTTATGAAGAAAGGATTATATGTCTCCATTGACATCAACATCTCACAAAATAAGAACAAAGCTTGATGCCACGTAAGTGCATAATGTGTGTAGGTATCCATAAGATCCATGGAGATTAATGAGCGTATGTATAGGAAACTTAGATTTACGACAACAAATACAAGTTTATAGTGTGGTAGATGCTAGTAAAAGCCTTTGCGTTGTGCGAACAAGAACAAATTAGCTATAAATTTATTAGAAGTAATGGTTCCCCTTCTAATTATATCACATGGAAAATGAGAGATCAATGGTTAAAATTGATAACAGTTGCATTCTAATATGGTATAGTCCCAAAAGCCTTGTAACAATAATAGTTGTCCTAGTTTAGTGAATGTTACAATACTTTGGTTATTGCTAATTATCAATAAGGGAATAATATTGTAGGACCTTAGGATTTAAAGTACATGAACCTTCTCCCCTAAGAGAGGTATGTCGACCTTAAGGTTCCTTGGTAGTTGCATGTTTAGCGAATACAAATTACGAGTTCTAAAGACCTCCATTTTAAATCGTTGATTATTTCATGCTAAGTTGGATCAATATAAGCTTTTGTGATGAGTAAACCCCTCTAGATGTTATAACTTAAAGGATATTGCTAAACGGTAAGAAGTAGGATACTAAGGTGGGTAGCACTTGATTATAACCTTAGGCATTCTAGATATAATATTGAGATTCGATAGAAGGATTAATCTAAATGTTTTTTTTTCAATTATTAGAATATATATCATGGGATAAAATAAGTAAAACTGTAAGGTGCCATCAATGTGTTTGGTCAATTTTAGGTCCAGTGGGACAAGTATAGCCACGATCTGCTACCTGGGAGGGCACATAGATTATGCGTCGAGATTTTTTTTTCCTCACTATTTTGACCATAACTTCGGGACGAAGTTTCCTGAAGGGTGGGTGTATGTAACGCCCCATATTTTGACTAGGCGTGTTTGCGAGTTAGACACCTTTCACTTTCTTTGCTTATTATCTGTTCGACTTAGCTAGACAGAGTGAACTATATTCTCAGCATGTTAGACATGATGATATATTGCTACTATGTTAGGATGTTACTGTTCCCATGCTGATACTACGGTTATGATGTTATGATGTTACCATCCTCATGATGTTATTTGGTTTATGCGGTTACTATGTTGTAGTTATCACGAGATTCTTTTATTTCATAATGACAGTATATGTTTAATAATCGTCCTGGATGAAATGTGATATATATGATGTGGTATTTATGCTGTGATCGATTTAATGATTTTATGTGAAGAAATAAATGATGTCGACAATATGGATCAGACGATGATAGAATGGAAATATTGTTATAAATGTATGGCTGCAAAGTACTAATCCGCAGGACACCGGGGCTATGTAATAGTCGGATACCTGATACGAAGTATGGTATAGTACCTATTTTGCAGAGAGCCTTGTTTACCAATGTTGATGATACGATGACACAAACCAATAATCTCGAGAGCAACAAAGTATGAGTCGATAAGGGCGTAGACCCAGTATGTTGAGAGGGATGGATGTATTGCCCACCCTATGTTTCTATGATACCCGAGGTCGTGGGAGGGCCGTGCTGAGACACGCTCCCCAAGTTGTTGTGATGACGATGGTCGGATGCCTGCTAGGAGAGGTTAGGTCCGCTAGTTAGCCGACGCTACCGCTCTCATGTTCTATGTGGCTAGGTTAGTAAAGCTGACATCCACTTTTGTACTAGCAGAGGAAGGATAGGGAGGATGCGGACGTAGGTTAGGATGGGAGGATATTTAGTTACTACTGTTGAGGGTTGGGTATTCGTTGATCTCGAGTTAGTGGTAGTAGGTAGATTTCCTTGTACTTGATTGATTGAACCAATGTAATCATAAAGATAATGAAATGAAATATTAAAGGTTAACTGATATAATGACCGATGATGTTTTAGTAATGTTATGATAAATATGTATACTTGTTCTGTTTGCATGAGGTATTATTAGTATTAGTTAGTTGTTAAGCATAGGAAACATGATGTATGTTTATAGTACTTGTCAGACCTGTGCATACGCTGGCCACGCATGCACATTTTGTACATGTGCGATAGTATCAGTTTACGACATACTTATCAATATTTAACAATGTTATAAGTTGTCATAGATAACTCAGTTAAGGTTTGAGTAAACGACATGAGTAATAGATGATCGATTTGCTTATGTATAAAATAAGTTAATTAGTCTTATATGTAAATATTGTAATGAACAATTAAAATAATTGCCGCCAATTGTAATTCTCATCAAGTGAAGGTATCGGAATTATGAAGTATGGCAGATAAACATTAATGCTGGAAGCATGTACTATCTAATTGTTAATATTGATTAATTAAACCCTTAAGAGTACTTCGTTTATCAATGAAAGTATCTAATTGTTAATATTGATTAATTAAACTCTTAAGAGTACTTCGTTTATCAATGAAAGTATGTTATATTAGTGCTAAGGTACTCATTATTAATTAAGTATGTTAGATTAGTGCTAAGGTACTTAAATCACCATTAGTATGTATTATTATTATGATTATTTAATATTAATATTATTATTAATTAATATTGTTATTATTATTATTATTTAAACTAATGTTAATAATGATAATGTATCCTTATTGAAATAAAAGAAATCATAAGTGGGTAAGTGAACGTGTTTGCATTATTAAATTAATTAATTTATTGTTATGAAACGAGAAAGGAGTATTATTAAATGATTAAATGAGGAAGATTAAGATAAAAACTCAATTAAATTTATATTCATAAATTACTGTCATGTCAGACAACCGACTTGAGATTTGATTTTATATATATTTATAATTAAAACAAACTACCACTTCAAATTTCCAAGGGTCAACATGATAGTATTTAAGTATTATTTTCATCAACATATTAAATAGAGGACAAGACTAATATTGAATCCACCGCCTCATGAATGTCCTAAATGGAAAAATTTCGAGAATCATTAAATAAGGTACATTGAACCCATCAAATCCAACCTAACTAGTCTTAATACCATTGGACTACTCGAGAAAATAAGTACTATAAAATAATATCTATTATGAATTGGATTGTAAAGCAAGCCATCAATTTAATGTTTTGGGGGCTCGAGGGTTTTTTGGAAGGCGGTGGAGTAAACAGGAAGACAAGTGGAGGAGGAAAATGGATCTATAAAGCAATGGCTTCACGGAGATGAAGGGGGGTTTTTTGGGTTGATTTTTGGGAGAAGTACACTTAGTATTTTGATGAAAAGGAGGAATGCCGAGGAGGGGGATAACTCGAAGCTTTGAGGAGGTGGGAAACTCAAAAGAATAAGGTGGGGTTAACTCTTGAACTATGGAAAGGTACCAAGGGAGGATGCTGTCGGGATTATTGGTTTGTGGGCTCGGGGGCTAGGAAACCCGTCGGTTTCCTGGGGCCAGCACGATAAGAGCTGGTTGGCAGGGTGGTTCATCCATTTTGGTATAAAGGCTTGGAACAGAAAGTCTGCGGGAGCAAAAGCTTGGACGGGAAAGGCTACAGGAGCAAGGGAACAATATACAAACTACATCGGTCCAGGTATTCTACTGGTAGTTAGAAAAAAATGATTTATATTTGAATATACTCGGTATTATGCAAGAAATTACAATTTATGTATGTTGTTAAAATTACTATATGTAGGTGCACTGTATGCTGCTAGACATTTTCTAATCACTAAAATTATGCAGAAAAATAGCATAACGAAAGCATAATGATACTTATTTATTATTGAAATAAATAAGAAAGAAAAACAACTCCGTAGGAGCTGGTTACAAACTTGATTTCAAATTCTAGAACTCCGGTGCCCTTCCGGATAGAGGGGCACTACAAAGATATTGCTCCAATGCTTTGGCACTCTTTTGGTACCATTGCAAAATTATTGCAGGTGAGTCTTTTAATTTTTTCTTCTCTAAAGTAGTATCTTAGATGACAATATACTTCATATATTTTGCATTATGAATACTTCTATGAATAATTTTGGGTGATTATAACTCGCAAGTGAGAGAGTAAGGTGTGATTTTTGTATCTCTACTTCAGTTTCCTTACACAAGGTCAAATTTCCTATTTCTAAAATCAATGAAATCTTATTTATTGACAAAAATGTGTATAGTTGCTACTATTTCATTAGTATGAGGTTGTAAGTGTTAAGATTTAATATGCTAAGACAAAAAATAGCAGCATTACATTCCATTTCACAATAATAGCATATACAGGATCACTGAAGAAACAACAAGCATAGCATAAACACAAGAGACACAGATTTATCCTGGGAAACCCTCATGGGGTAGAAAACCCAGTAAAGCTTCCCCAATATAGATGACCAACAATATACAAAGATGCAAACCAAAGACATGATCTCCTCCTCCACCATAGCAGACCTCTCCTCCATAAGTGCGCCTCTCTCTCAAGTGAGTGTGTGTGTCAAATGAGGAACACACCTCCTCTATTTATACACTACTCTGACATATCTTTTACACAAGTACACATAGGCTCGTATTTAACCAATGGGTTAAATACCCCACTACAACTGACTGGGACGACCCCTCTAGGGTGGTCTAATAACCCTTTGACCCACATGACACATACAGGGCCGACCCCCACTAGGGAAGTCTAATAACCCAAGTTACCACATTCCGACGGAGGAATAAACATCTCCGGATATACAATAAGATCTTCACGGAGGAATGAAACATCTCCGGAATAATAAAGTACAAATATAATATTCTTTGAAGTTACAATATCTCAACACTCCCCCTTAACGAGAAGGATATTATAACAGCATCTGCACAAGCAAGGAGTCATCAACATCATACATGATACATCTATAAATCATTGGAAGCTTTCTCAACATCATCAGTAACTCAAGCAGTTACTGGAACATATTCAATACTGGAACATCAACATCTTCAGTACTGAGTCTTTATCTTCTGCAGCACTCGAACAACTACAGCAACATCAACATCTGGATCCTCACGATCATCAGCATCATCATCTCATGATCATCAGCATCGTCATCACACGATCATCAGCATCGTCATCAGCATCACGATCATCAGCATCGTCATCACACGATCATCAGCATCGTCATCACACGATCATCAACATCGTCATCACACGATCATCAGCATCGTCATCACATGATCATTAGCATCGTCATCACATGATCAGTAGCATCGTCATCTAGATCATCACGATCAGCATCATCATCATCTAGATCATCACGATCAGCAGCATCGTCATCTAGATCATCACGATCAACAGCATCGTCATCTAGATCATCACGATCAACAACATCATCAATTATACAAGTATAAATATCATTAATACAAGTATCCTCATCAATACAAGTATACACATCATCAATACAAGTATCCTCATCAATACAAGTATAAACATCATCAATACAAGTATCCTCATCAATACAAGTATACACATCATCAATACAAGTATCCTCATCAATACAAGTATACACATCATCAATACAAGTATCCTCATCAATACAAGTATACATATCATCAATACAAGTATCCTCATCAATACAAGTATACACAATAGCAGCATACCCTGCAACACACAAGATCCAATTACGGGATGATCAATCCCTCTCACTTTAGGACATAGGTCCAAGGATGATACAATCCTAATCTGCTTACGGGATGATCAGTCCCTCTCGGTTTAAGACAACTCTCATGTCTATGGATGATGCAATCCAGATCAACTTACAGGATGATCAATCCTTATCACTTTAAGACACCTCACCATGTATAGGGACGAGGCAATCCCAATCTATTTACAGGATGATTAGTCCTTATCACTTTAGGACATCTCACCATGTCTAGGGACGAGGCAATCCCAATCTATTTACAACATGATTAGTCCTTATCACTTTAAGACATCTCACCATGTCTAGGACGAGGCAATCCCAATCTATTTATAGGATGATTAGTCCTTATCACTTTAAGACATCTCACCATGTCTAGGGACGAGGCAATCCCAATATATTTACAGGATGATTAGTCCTTATCACTTTAAGACATCTCACCATGTCTAGGGACGAGGCAATCCCAATCTATTTACAGGATGATTAGTCCTTATCACTTTAAGACATCTCACCATGTCTAGGGACGAGGCAATCCCAATCTATTTACAGGATGATTAGTCCACTCAATCTCATTTAGGACTATCCTTCCTTTCGAATTACTGGATTTACTGTCCAAGGATGATTTAATCCATTCAATTCATTTAGGACTATCCTTCCTTTCAGAATTACTGGATTTACTGTCCAAGGATGATTTAATCCACTCAATTCATTTAGGACTATCCTTCTTTTCGGAATTACTGGATTTACTGTCCAAGGATGATTTAATCCACTTAATTCATTTAGGACTATCCTTCCTTTCGGAATTACTGGATTTACTATCCAAGGATGATTTAATCCACTCAATTCATTTAGGACTATCCTTCCTTTCGGAATTACTGGATTTACTGTCCAAGGATGATTTAATCCACAACCGTACATTTAGGACCACGTCCAAGGATGACTCAATCCTCAACCGTACATTTAGGACCACGTCCAAGTATGACTCAATCCTCAACCGTACATTTAGGACCACGTCCAAGGATGACTCAATCCTCCACCGTACATTTAGGACCAAGTCCAAGGATGACTTAATTCTCCACCGTACATTTAGGACCACGTCCAAGGATGACTTAATCCTCCACCGTACATTTAGGACCACGTCCAAGGATGACTTAATCCTCCACCGTACATTTAGGACCACGTCCAAGGATGACTTAATCCTCCACCGTACATTTAGGACTATGTCCAAGGATGACTTAATCCTCAACCGTACATTTAGGACCACGCCCAAGGATGACTTAATCCTCCACCATACATTTAGGACCATGTCCAAGGATGACTTAATCCTCAACCGTACATTTAGGACTACGTCCAAGGATGACTCAATCCTCAACCGTACATTTAGGACCACGTCCAAGGATGACTTAATCCTCCACCGTACATTTAGGACCACGTCCCACCGTACATTTAGGACCACGTCCAAGGATGACTTAATCCTCAACCGTACATTTAGGACTACGTCCAAGGATGACTTAATCCTCAACTATCCACCAAGGACTTCATTCTCGAAGACATACGTCTACGGCTCTTCTTTCGGACTGAAGTCCAGGGATGATCCAATCCCCTCACATGTTCACCAAGAACTTCATTCACGAAGACATACGTCTACGGCTCTTCTTTTGGACTGAAGTCCAGGGATGATCCAATCCCCTCACATGTTCACCAAGAACTTCATTCATGAAGACATATGTCTACGGCTCTTCTTTCAGACTGAAGTCCAGGGGTGATCCAATCCCCTCACATGTTCACCAAGAACTTCATTCTCGAAGACATACGTCTACGGCTCTTCTTTCGGACTGAAGTCCAGGGATGATCCAATCCCCTCACATGTTCACCAAGAACTTCATTCTCAAAGACATACGTCTATGGCTCTTCTTTCGGACTGAAGTCCAAGGATGATCCAATCCTCTCATGTCCACCAAGGACTTCATTTTCAAAGACATACATCTACGGCTCTCTTTAGAACAAGTGTTCAAGGATGATACAATCCCTCTTCTTTCTCGGAGACACTTGTCTACGGTTCACTTTAGAACTTGTGTTCAAGGATGATGCAATCCTCACATGTATTCTCATCAATTACTATCGATCCTGGGAACCCATACAGAACCTGATTCACACTTCTTCTTTAATTACACCATTAAGAGAATGGTCTTATCTAGCCACTTGGAGCAAACATCTCATCATGATTCTCTTCTTCTTTCTAAGAGAATCTTCTAGCCACAAGCCTTCTATAGTGTGTTTGATTTGAAAATCTTTTTTGTTTGTTTGTTTAACATCCATCGCTTGTTCAGTGTTCATCATTCATCATGATCTTTCCTACAAATCAAAATTAAGTACATGATTAGTAATACTTCATAATCATCAAATCATATTGACATGACAACCTATTATGCATATAGATATCATTTACATAGTTATGCAACTATTTTGACCAATACTTTGGCACAACACTTTCCCATATCCTGTATGCATACAGTGGCTATCTAGATGCCTTCCATCTCTACCAGAACATACTATCGAGAGTGTGCACAGCTCTCAGCATGTCAGCAAAGAGGTTTCATTCTAGACAAGCAACAACGGAATGTTTGTCCAACTTACCAATCATATGCATATTAGTAGTATACTGTTCAATGCTCTATGAATGTTTACACTCAGCATGATATATTCTAGGAATACAAATATGCATACAAGCAATATCATTTACTATTTCAAATAACAACTCAAATACTTATCTTTTATGTTTGTGTGGTTGCCTCCCGCTTGATCTTCTATATGTCTTTTGAACTTGTATTCATTCTGTACCACTGTGCATGCTCAAGTGTGCACTAGTGTCATCCTCATGATCTCATACACAAACATACGTTCATTAGTATATTCTCCAAACATTCTAATTCTAAATAATCTTGAATATGTATAGTCATGATCATTAGTATTCAGGGTTTCAAGGAAATCTTCTTTTACTCATGCATATTCTTGTTTGATCATAGTACTCTTCTGGTTAATTAAATCATCAAGACAAGAGACATAATATGCATAAACCCTTGATTACTAACTTTATGAATAAGCATAACCAATCATACCAAGTATACTTATATAAGGGATCCTAACACAAGGTAAGATTCTAACTTGACATAAGAAAACATATCTGGATTAGTTATGTACAACATACCTAAACAATCTCTTCAATGATTTAGAGATCCTGAGCTAGAACCTGCATGTCTCATAGGTTAAGCATAATATAACAAAGTCATACATACCTCGTAAGTAGAACAAATATTATGGATGAGTCTTTGTCTTCATGTTGTCATGGTCATGGAACTTGATTTGTCTTTTGTGATGTACCTGTATCTTGTTAGCAGACAACATCAACCTCACACAACACCATAATGCATTAGTACAATCATATAGCCCTAATCAATGAATGTCTTCGATCATTCACATGCATTCATACTGTTACTAGGGTGATAAGACAATTCTAACAATAATCAAGATTGTACTAATAAATAATATGAAGACAAACACATTATGAACTTAATCAAGAATCATATTTCAAGACATACCTGAACCTCCTTAAGTCATACCTGTCGAGACTTCTTGTAGTCTTCTTATGTAAGGAATTAGACTCAACTCCCCCTGAAACTTGATTTGGAGATTAATTAGGGCTTGCTAGAGAAACCCTAAAAATTCAATCTTTGACTTTCATGCTTCTGAATGGATGGAAGGATGTGTCTTGCTGAGCTGATCAAACTAGCATACTTCACTTTTGAAATCTCCAAAATTTGACCCCTCAAAATTGCCTTCGAAACTTCTGGATCTTCTCGACAGGAACTCAAACTAGGGTTTGATGAATCCCACCCTTCTGTCCAATCAAAAGGTTCGATCCAAGGCTCTAAACTCTTATTTTTCTTAGGAGCTTCCAGCCGTGGTTACAGACTTCAAAAATTCCAACTTTTGCTGAAGCCCTAATTTTTCATCTTTCTGATCAAAATCCCGAACTAGGGTTTGATCAAGCTCGGTCTTATACCCAACCAAAAAATTTGATCTTGGTCTCTAAATTTTGATTTTCCTGAGTAGCATTCAGTCATGGACTCCGATTACAAAAATTCTAACTTTCTCCGAAACCCTAAATTCCGGAAGCCATGAATAAAGGTGCTCCAAAAATAATTCTGTTTTGATAGAAATATGCACCTGATTGTTTCTGCTATAACTCTGAAATTTTTGCTCCACAGGGTCTGAAAACTTTTTCTGCAGTAGCTTGACCTGTCATCTTTCCATCCTAACAGGTCTGACCTCAATTGGATTTTCTAAGAGAGAGTTATCCCAAGTGTCGCAATGTGACCTGTTTATGGGATAAAACAGGAGAGCGAACTTGTACGACATGCCACGTGTCACTGTTTGAACTTCAGCCTCTGAAAACTTTTCTTGAGCTATCTTGCCCTGTTATCTTTCTATCCTGATAGGTATGACCTCAATTGGATTCTTTGAGAGAGAGTTATTCCATGTGTCGCAACATGACCTGTTTATGAGATAAAACAGGAGAGCAAACTTGTACGAAGTGCCACGTGTCACTGGTTCACCTTCGGCCTCTGAAATTTTTTTCTGAGACAGTACAGTCTGTGTACTACCTGTCACTTTTTACGAAATTTCATTTGGAGCTTCCTAGCCCAAGTTATGACCTTTTTTCCAAGGTTACCTGATTTTGACTGAGATCTGGAAGAGGCAGAAACCCTAACTTGTACTGATCATAACTCATAAAATACAACGAATCTAAGGGTTCCCTTTGGACACAAGGTACCTGGGGATGTTATCTTCGACCTGTAAACTTTTCAGACCCTAAAAATTCGCATAAATGGATTTATAGTGAAAGTTCCACGATGACTGGTTTTTGCTATGTAAAACCCTAACCTTCAAATTGTCGTAAGTAAAGCAAGTGTCGTAAGTGCCATACATTGCCTTCCTTCAGGTTAGCTCTGATACCATGTTAAGATTTAATATGATAAGACAAAAAATAGCAGCATTACATTCCATTTCACAATAATAGCATATACAGGATCACTGAAGAAACAACAAGCATAGCATAAACACAAGAGACACAGATTTATCCTGGGAAACCCTCATGGGGTAGAAAACCCAGTAAAGCTTCCTCAATATAGATGACCAGCAATATACAAAGATGCAAACCAAAGACATGATCTCCTCCTCCACCATAGCAGACCTCTCCTCCATAAGTGCGCCTCTCTCTCAAGTTAGTGTGTGTGTCAAATGAGGAACACACCTCCTCTATTTATACACTACTCTGACATATCTTTTACACAAGTACACATAGGCTCGTATTTAACCAATGGGTTAAATACCCCACTACAACTGACTGGCCCGACCCCTCTAGGGTGGTCTAATAACCCTTTGACCCACATGACACATACAGGGCCGACCCCCACTAGGGAAGTCTAATAACCCGAGTTACCACATTCCGACGGAGGAATAAACATCTCCGGATATACAATAAGATCTTCACGGAGGAATGAAACATCTCCGGAATAATAAAGTACAAATATAATATTCTTTGAAGTTACAATATCTCAACAGTAAGAGTTAAATATATTTATTGTGAGACAGTTTCAAATTTCCATTATTGCGAAAAGTGTATTCTGAATAAGTTTGTGTACTTTTTGGTTTCTTTTAGAGTCCTTTATGGTGTGAACAAAGTAGTGAGCATCAAATACCATCAAGACAAAATGTTACTGGATGTTGGCACAATTTCATGACATGTTAGTACACAAAATTATAAAACAAATAAGGCTAATCATTACTCTAATACTAATAAGCTTTATTTTTTAAAAAATAATTATTATTTGGGGCCTAGTTAGGTCTATGCAACTATAGTTAATATGTAACCAAAACAAAAAATCCATAACAATATTATAATAAGATGGACTCCATATGCAAAGATATAGAAATAAACAAGAGAAGTCCCACACAACCTCCCCACCTCAGTCAAAATTCAAAGCACTTACAAAAGGTTAATTGTTATCTAAAGACTAGGACTTGTATTATGTCCTTATGGTTAGGAGGGATTGCATTATGTCCTTATGGTTAGGACTCTGGAGTTCTTGCATTATGTCCTTATGGTTAGGATTTCTTGCACTATGTTCTTATTGTTAATTTCCTGTTCATTTGTTTTTTGTTTTTGATATGTCATTTTGTGGATGAAATGTGATTACAAAGGTAGGACTTGGTAGTAATGCTAATCACATCTCCAATGTAAGGAAATTGTTGACATTGAACATTAGATACTTAAAATACAAAGTGTTCAAGTTCTTAGCATTGGTATTGATGCATGAGTATTAGAGATGGCTAGTTTAATTCAAGATGGCCATTAAGCTCGGCATACATCCTCCTTTTTAGAGTCATTCAAAGCTCATATATTGTCGTTGTTTGAAAAATTGATTGTGGATGGATGGTTGTTGTTTATCATTTCTAGATATCGGGTGACTTATTAGAAGTCAATACTTCCTTAAACATTGGTGTTGCAATATTTTAAAATTTGCAAGTAGGTCATGTCTCATGTTATTGTCAAGAACTTGCACATATTAATAAGAATTGATTACATGTCACTCTTGACTTGTAAAATTTCAAAATACAAAGGGGTATTTAAATTTTTTACCCAACGATGCCTATAGTGTCATATTAAATTAATCATTTTTGTTAACAAGAATGAATATTTTTTGTAAAGTGACACAGACACACTGATCCGCATAGAAATACAAAAAATGCAGTGTTATATGATCTATTTGTTTATATTTTGAACACAATTCCTAATATTGAGCATTAGCATAGAAAAATATCAACAATCCTTCATAGAGGATACATTGATTCTTTTACTTGTAATTACTAGCCAAAAGATGCCTAAACATAGAAAAGTTTTACAAAACATATCATAGATCCTTTTTTTTCTACAGAAAAATTGTAATTTCATTTCTTACAAAACAAAATTACATATATCAGATACCCTTGGTATTCAAAATTCAAATCCTTTCTCAAGTTCTATAAAAAGGCACTAAAATGCCATCTTGCAAAAATGCAGTTTACTTGGGACTTCATTTTCATGTTCATTTGAAAAATATGGAGTGAAATCTGTCACTTTTGTCAACTATAAGCTAGCTTAAACTAAACAAAAAAGGAAATATTAGTTAAAAGGAGCATGGAGGTACTCCAATCTTATATCATTGTATTTTCCCAATATGTATCATGTCCCTTGCGGCAAATGAACAACTTATTTGGAGAGGCAAACAACTTCTGGTTCATTTCCATGTAGATGTGGAAAATAGAAGCATTGCGAATAGAAAAAACAAGGATACACTCTCATCAAACAAAGCGTATAGATTGTAAATTCGCATTTTGTATTTCCCAGTGATCTAGTTAACCACCACCCATGAATCACAAAAAACATGAACAAATTTTGAACCATTTTCCACAGCCAAAGTAGGGACAAGTTTTGGAGCCCACAACTTAGCAACATTACTAGTACCTTGGTGTAACCCAGCATTAAAACTGAGTGTATGTGATCAGAGATGCAGAGTATACCATTTTCACCTATGAAGGAATGGTTCCCTTGAGAGGTGCTATCAAAGTAAGCACAATGATTACTTGAATTTACCTCCACCTCCACCCGAATACTTCGGCATTTAGAAAGAGGTTGTGTGTTGCAAGTAGAAGTGATGTTAATATCTTGGATTACAACCACTAATGGAAATGACATTTTTCCATTAAATATTTCCTAGTTTTGAACCAACTAAATCCCCTTGGCTAGAGTCTAGGGAATGGGCCAAAACAATTTTGTGCCTTCATGTTTGCACTATCTCAAAATACGGCCTCAATGGATTTGTCTCCAACCCAAATACCATTTAAACCAATGATAGCCCCGTGATCTTGTCCCAAATAGAGTGAGTTAAAGAGAAAGAAATAACCAGATTGTAATTGATTCCCCATTAGCTCCACAGAGTCTACATCTACTAGGACCAACGAAGGATCTTCTCTCTAATATGTTCGATGTTGTTACCTTGTTGCTGAGAAGTCACTAATATTATGAGCATTTGATGGGAAACAAAACTTCCATTTTTTTTCCACAACTAGAGAGCATGCTCCCGTACTACTTTCCTATTTAGCGCACCACATTTACTATGAATAATTTTAGACCAGATACCATCATATTTGATCAACCCTTGCACACTCGTTTTTTTTCACATAAACAAATACTTTTTTTATTATACAAAAAAGGTTTCGGTAGATCCATTCAACCTGAAAATAAAACATGCTCATGTCTAATAGGAATATTAAGCATAATTTTTCTTCAAAAACAAAATTCCAAGTTCAAAACTGGCATAAACTATTGTCCTCCTATTTTTACCATCTATTTTGTAGGAGTAAATTATAAAGTATTGACCTACAAACAAAGCACACTTATATTGCATTTCAGAAATTAGTCATGGTCATTGCTTGGCCACTCTGGGGCTTCCTCCATCTGTCCATCTATGGAAGATAAATATGAGGTGTGTGTTTACTGCATTTCCTTTTGTACCTTCTCCATTGTATGTCTTCCCTTTCCATTCTTTGGTCAAAACCAAAGGAACCAACTGATATTTCAGGGGTTGGAATCTTTCTTTTAATTGCAAATCCTGGGTATTGATCCAATTCAAGATATTTCACTTTGTCTTGCAGAACATGAATTTGTTCTGCATGTTCCTCATTTTTTTCTTTCAAACATTCAATCTCATTATATGCCATTACCTATTTATTATTTAAATTGTTCACCTAGACTTTGATTAATTTTATTTCCTTATAGACACAAATAAATCTCGAGCATAACTGATTTCTCAATTTTTTATTTAGTTCTCTATCTCTTGAAATGCATGCACTACTACCATCTTCATTTTGTCATGTGGGTGTTTAAATCTTTGAACCAATTTCTGTTTGTTCTTAGTAGAGCTTTCGATGCCATGCTAGATGAAGTTAGCCTAGATATTGAATAAAAGCACCGATTTGAATTGAAGATAATTGTCTTTCCAAATGCACAGTTTACACTTGGTATGGAATTGACTAGACATAACTCGATTTACAGAGATTATACATTCCCCATTTAATTTGTTTAAAATAGAAAGGAAGGGCGATTCTACCTTGCCACTGTTGATAAATTTAAGAAATCCCCCCCCCTTAAAACAAATAACGAGGGATTAAAAAATTACACTGTCATTTGGAAAGAACCATTATATTATCAAGTCAAGGAGGTTTCCACTTATATTCAAACCTTGTATTCTTTCCAATGCCCACTTAAAACTAGAGCCTGAGTAGCCTTTCTTCACTGTGAGCACTTTCCCTTCTCGCTTGATAATATTAACTCCTTACGTCACGAGAATTTCGGTAACTTGCAACCTAATCCCAATTACCTTCTTTCTCAAATAATAACGTGATTATTTTAGACCAGATTCTACCTCATTCCCACAATAATTGACTTCACCTTTCCAATTAACGAAACAAGCTAATAAGAAATTCCTCTCCTACTGGGAAAAGTTACAAATATTTCTCCCCAAATTTGACCAATATGAATAAGAATATAGAAGGAAGATAGAGCAGAGCTCATAGGCTCGCTTACACAAGGAATGGTCAAACCAATTCAATTAATCAATGTGAACAGATTACAATATATAGATGCGGCTTACAATAACAAAACCAATCCTAGATCCATAAGATGTGGATCTCAAACTAACAAAGGATAATACACATCAAATCAATCTAGCATAATACGCCTAGCATTTCTACATTATTCCAACATACCCCCTTAATGTAGAAATGGATTGTCTACAACACCTAATTCATGCCTAAGGATCTCAAAGTGAATCTTGCCAACAGGTTTGGTAAATATGTCAGCAACATTATCACTTGTGTTACAATAAATAAGTTCAATTTCCTTAGACTCTATTTTTTCTTTGATAAAATGATGTTGTAGCTCAATGTGTTTTGTCCTTGCATGGTAAACTAGATTGTGTGCAAGTTTGACTGCACTTTGATTATCACAATGTACTTTTGTGGGTTTTGTTTGCTTTTCTCCAATGTCTTCAAGAATCCTCCTCAACTAGATAGCTTCACATGTTGCACTAGACATTGATTTGTATTCCGCTTCTGTGGATGATAGAGAAACAGTTGGTTGTTTCTTGCTGCTCCATGATACGACTCCGGATCCAATGTTGAATGCATATCCTGTAGTAGATCTTCTATCATCAGGATTTCCTGCCCAATCAGAATCAGAAAAACCTGCCAATTGAACATCAAACTTATCAGTGTATAAAAGACCAAAGTTCACTGTCCCTTTCAGATATCTAAGGACTTTCTTTGCTGCTATCCAATGACTGTCATTTGGTTTAGCCATAAATTGGATCAAAATGCTGACTGCATATGATATATCTGGCCTTGTGGTAGTGAGATAATTAAGGCTTCCCACCAACTGTCGATACAACGTACCATCTGCATCCTTTGATCCATCTTGACTGCATAACTTCACATTCTGTTCTAAAAGAATTGCTGATACTTTGCAATCACTCATGTTGAATATATTCAATATTTCCCTCACATACTTACTCTGAGTGACGATAGTTTTGCCAGATTCTCTCCAAACTTCATGTCCCAAACAATAGTGTAATTCTCCAAAATCTTTCATTTCAAACTCTTGTGACAGTAGATTTTTTTATTTCAGTAATCAACTTACATGCATTCCCTGTAATGATGAGGTCTACATGCATTCCCTATAATGATGAGGTCATCTACATATAAAGATATCAAACAAATATTTCCTTCCTTATCTTTATTCATATAAAGGTTAGGATCACTTTTGCTTTTAACTAAACCTTTCTGATTAAAGAAGGCATCAATATTTATGTACCATGACCTAGGAGCCTGTTTCAATCCATAGATAGCTTTCTTTAACTTACATACAAGATGCTCCTATCCTTTCTGTACAAATCCTTCAGGCTGGACTAAGTACACTTCTTCTTTTAGTTCACCATTTAAGAAAGCAGATTTTACATCTAATTGATGGATTTTCCAATTATGTGTTGTAGCTAATGCAACCAGAACTCTAATTGTGTTTAGTTTTGCTACTGGTGCAAAAGTTTCCTCAAAGTCAATTCCCTCCTTTTGAGCATAGCCTTTTGTGACTAGTCTTTCTTTAAATTTGTCAATACTACCATCTGATTTAAGCTTATATTTAAACAACCATTTACATCCTATGGGTGTTTTGTTCTCTGGTAACTTTGTTAATTCCCAGGTATGATTTTTCATAATAGAGTTATATTCATCATTCATAGCTTCAACCCATTCTTCTTTATCTTTGGCTTGTTTATAATTCATTGGTTCATTGACATTCATTACATTAGTCATTAAAGCATAGTCATCATACCTTGAAGGAGGAAGAGTCTGTCTTGAAGACCTTCTTGGTGCTACATTGCCTGAGGGGTTTCCATCCATTATCCTTTTGATTTCTACTGTCTCATCATCTGAACTGATAGAAGTACTTATGCTATTTCTACTATTTTCATTGTTGCTTCTACTACTCTGTTCCTGCTCCTTTTCTTGTGGTTGTTCCACTTCCTACTCCTGAACTATGGGATTTAATTTCACATATTCATCATTGTTAGTAGGAATATGTCCTTGGTCAACTTTATCACTTGTATCTGCATGTTCATGGAACACTACATCTTTGCTTACAATTAACTTATGAGAGCTAGGATGAAACAACTTATAAGCTTTATGATCATTATAATATCCAACAAAGACACATTCAAGTGATTTAGCATCTAGTTTCCTCCTATCATCTTTTGGTATGTGGGAAAATGCTTTACAGCCAAAGATTCGTAGATGCTTAACTTGTGGTTTATATCCATTGAGAACCTCAAATGGTGTTTGAAATTCTAATTTCTTTGTCGGACTGATATTTTTCAAATATATAGCATTATTCACAGCTTCAGCCCAAAAACCATTCGAAATGTGCTTACCTTGAAGCATGTTGCGTGCACATTCAACTAGTGTTTTGTTCTTTCGCTCTGCTATCCCATTTTGCTGAGGAGTGTGCGATACTGTAAACTGTTGTTGGATACCATTCTACTTACAGTATTTCTTGAAAGCTCGGGACACACATTCACCACCGTTGTCTGATATGAGGATTTTAATGCATTTTTCTGTCTGCTTTTCGATCATGGTTCTGAATTCCTTAAAGTATTCAAAGACATCTCCTTTCTTTCTTATGAAATAAACCCATGTATATCTAGATCTGTCATCAACAAATATTAGAAAATACTATGCACCACCTAATCATCTAGTTTGTATAGGTCCACATATATCTGTATGGATTAACTCAAGCAGATCAGTTTGTCTCTTCTCTTGATGTACCAAGAATTCATCTCGGTGTTGTTTTCCGAGTTCACAAGAACTACATTCTAAATGTGCATTCTTTATTATAGGCAGACCTTCAACCATAGATTTATTTTGAAGCAGTATAAGATCATGATGGTTAATATGGCCATACCTTTGATGCTAGAGTTCCTCTGTGGTGAGGATGCTGGATGCCAGTGCTAGGTGACTGTATTTGCTTACATCCAGCTTATATAATCCTCCACATCTTGAACCTGTAGCAACAGTTTTGTAGTGGTCTTGAATGTCTTTAATATAACACTGGTACTTGCCAAATTCTACCTTTAGGTCATTCTCAGTTATGATTGAAATAGAAATTAGATTTTTTTTAATACCAGGCACATACATAACATTATGGATCTATTTCAATTCACCATTAGATAATTTCACATTTACTATTCCATAACCTTGCACTTTGTGTGACCTATTATCACCTAAATATATATGAGTGCCATCAAGTTTCTCATTGTATTCATCGAACCATTCTCTCCTACAAGACATGTGTGCAGATGCCCCTGAGTTTATGAACCATGCATTTTGATCATCTATCTCAGCTGACAGAGCATCCTCAAAAATAAACAATCTCAGATTTCTAAATTCATTAATTTCAGGAGTGTCTGTGTTTGCAAAATTCCCATTGTGACTTCCATTGTAGTATCTATTTCTATGATTTTTCTTCTGATAATGATTTCTATTGAAGTGTATTGATTTTCCCCAATAATGACTATCTACATTATTTCTATCAACATCAGTCCGAGCCATACCTTTATGTTTTGAGTGAAATTTGCCTCTGTCTCCATTCCATGATCTGCTCCATGGTTTGCCTTTGTTTCCATTCCATGATTTGCTCCATGGTTTTCCTCTGTGCGTATATCGACCTCTTGCCATCAGTGCAAGCTCTAAACCTTGAACATCCAGGTCATAATTCTTCATCCTTTCTTCTTCTTGAAGGAGAATACCTGTGAGTTCTACAAAATTTGGGGTTTTTTCTCTCGCTGCAAGTGCTGAAATAAACACTTTGTAATCTGGCAGTAAACCTTTCAGAGCGATAGTTACTTGATCAGTACTATCTATTGCTTCACCTATGGCTGCCAAGTTATCACTTAAATATTTGATGCGAGAAATAAACTTACTTACCCCTTCATTTGCTTCCATCTTGATTGACAATAGTTTGGTCTTCAGAAACAATATCTGATTTGCATAAGTTGTTTCATATAGGCTTTTGAGCATGTCCCATGTCTTCTTGGACGTGTCATAGTTTCCGATGTGAGGAATTATCTTATCTTGCACAGAAATTCGTAGTGTCACCTTGGCTTTGGCTTCCCTCTTGTTCCAATTTGCAAGTAACGCAGGATCTGTGGGCTTTAGCTCAGTACCATTCACAATTGTCCAACCACCGAATAATTCAAGAACAATTTGCAACTTGAATTTCCAATTGACGTAGTTCTCTCCATGCAATTTGGAGGACTCATTGATGTATGTATCATCCAACGGTTGTTGGGCGGCCATTTCAATTGGTCTCGGATCACAGTAAGGCACTTCCTCCTCTTCAGTGATTTCCTTCATAGCGCTGGTCCTCTTTCTTCACGCGGCTGCCTCTCTCCCTGATTTGGTGATCTTCATGGTGCCTAGTGTTAAATTTTGAGCATTAATTCAAGATACTCTAGGATCTTTGCTGAGAGAATAACATGTATAGTATATCAATGCATATCAATCATAGCAAGCATGTCAATCATCACAAGAAGCAAACATAAGAGACAATAGACACACAGAGTTTCCGTGGGGAAAACCCAAAGGTGAAAAACCCCACAACTTCCTCAGAGATAGATAGAGCAATGATATAGCCAAAGCACAACCCAATTACACAGAAATAGAATCCTCATAGTAGCTGATCCTCCTCCTCACATGTGCACCACTTTTCGAGTGAAGGAAGAGTGAGTTATGAAGTGATCCAAATAGAGATCGAGAGATCTCTATTTATACTTGTCCTGACTGCCCAATAAACTTATGGGGTCGACTTGTCTATCTTAGCACAATAACCTCATGTTACATTAATCCTGGACGACCCCTTACAAGGTGGTCTAATAACCCATCGGCAAGTTAACACACTTGCGACACTTGTCAATACAAATGATGACACTTCCGTATAGAGGAATAATACATCTCTATAGGAGTACAATAAATATATATATGAAATACATTCCGAAGTTACATATACATCAACACTCCCTCTTAACTAGGAAGGTATTTCTTGACACAGATCTGCTAGCACAAGTCTTCTTCTTTGGATCATCATCAACGAATCATCGTCATCGTCACTGTTGCTTCTATCTCAATCAATCTCTGAATCTACTCGTCATAGGAAGTTCTACAGAGCCAGTCCGTTTTCATACTGGATGTAGGCCCACCAGCTACAGGTCTTCATCATCACTGGCCATACTGTGGAATACTCAGGACTTATTACGTGCGTCACAAAACCTGGTTGCAGTATCCCAGACTGTTACGAGCACACAGCTCTACCTGTCAGATCGCCTAGGAGCACATTACATGTGACCCATCATAAAACCTGGCTGAAGCATCCCAGGCTGTTACGAGCACATAGCTCTACCTGTCGGATCTCCCAGTAGCAAATTACATGTGATCTAACCACAAAACCTTGCTGAAGCATCCCAGGCTGTTACAAGCACACAGCTCTACTTGTCGGATCTCCCAGGAGCACATTACATGTGGTCCACCACAAAACCTGGCTGAAGCATCCCAGGCTATTACGAGCACACAGCTCTACCTGTTGAATCTCCTAGGAGCATATTACATGTGGTCATGGCAATGCCTCGAAAGAGCATCTGAGGCCTTTTTCATCCCGTCCAGATCTCCCAGGTCCACCTACATGCCATAGGACAATGCCTCGAAAGAGAATCTGAAGCCTTTTTCATCCTGTCCAGATCTCCCAGGTCTACTTACATGTCCTCCCAGAGCAATGCCTCAAAAGAGAATCTGAGGCCTTTTTCATCCTGTCCAGATCTCCCAGGTCTACTTACATGCTCATCTACACAACCTGTCCACGACCACAGAGTATCAACCTGATACTCTCCATACATCATCCTGATCATCATCACTGCATCGTCCTGATGCATGTCATCTGGAGAAGCTCGTCATCCACGATCATCCTAATCATACAATGCATCTACCTGATGCATACCAAGTATCTACCTGATACATATCACCATACATAGTGTATCCACCTGATACATACATAGATACATGATCCACACAATGTATCTACTTGATACATATCAACATACATGATCTACTTGATCATACAATGTATCCACCTGATACATATACAGATACATGGTCCAAGCATCCAACATGATGCATACATACATAAATGATACAACTGATCATATCCAACATCCAACATGATGCATACATAAATAAATGATCCAACTGATCATATCCAGCATCCAACATGATGTGCACGTACATAAATGATCCAACTGATCATATCCAGCATCCAACATGATTCATACACATACATACAAATGTAAATGATCCAACTGATCACATAGAGCATAAACTAGAACATCATCCTGATGCTCATCATCCAATGCTTACATCCACAGCCATGTGAAGGATCCCCCTTCCACCATGCTAGGAATGGCTACAACAAATGTCTCCATCACTTCTTCCTTGAAGTGTCGTCAATCTGAAGAACACCAAGCCTCTCTCTGAAGTACTTGAACTTCAGTCTGGCTAGTGGCTTCATCAACACATCTGCAATCTGCTCATCTGTTGCAACATACCAGAGCTTCACTGCTGCCCTCTACACAGTATCCCTGATATAGTGATATTTGATCTCTATGTGTTTCGACCTGTCGTGGAACATCGAGTTCTCAGACAGCTTCACACAACTCTGGTTGTCACAAAATATACTAGTAGCCTCCAACGGTAGATCAAATAACTCAGATAGTAGCTTCCTCAGCCATACTGCCTCACAACTAGCCGAACAGGCTGCAACATACTCTGTCTCGGCTATACTCAGTGCTACGCAGGACTGCTTCCTGCTAAACCAAGAGATCACACCTGATCCCATACTGAAGCAACACCCAGAAGTGGTCTTCCTATCTGCAGCACTGCCTGCCCAATCTGAATCAACATAACCCTGTATGTTAAACTTTTGATTCACATCATACTTGAGCCCATAATCAACTGTACCCTTCACGTACCTCAGAATATGCTTTACAGCAACCAGGTGAACACTCCTCGGATTCGTCAGGAATTGGCTCAATGTGTTCACCGCAAAGCAAATATTTGGTCTCGTGTTCGTCAGGTACATCAAGGAACCAATCATCTGACGATACATAGTGACATCAACCGGCTCAGATGAAGCATCCCACAGAAGCTTCAGGTTTGATGCCATAGGTGTGGCCATAGCCTTGCAGTCCATCATCCCGAAACTCTTCAGGATCTCTACTATATACTTCCCTTGTCCAAGGAAGATCCCATCTGCACTCTGCCACACCTCCATGCCTAGAAAATAGTGCATCATCCCCCAGTCCTTCATCTCAAACTCGGCAACAAGCTTCCTCTTGGTATCAACAATCAAACTATCATTACCTGTAACAAATAGGTCATCCACATACAGAAGTAGTATCATTGGATCTCCTTCCTCAACCTTGTAGTAAAGGTTGGAATCCGCTTTACTCTTGGTAAATCCCAAACTAGATAGGAAACTGTCCATCCTACCATACCAAGTCCTAGGTGCTTGCTTCAAGCTGTACAAGGATTTCTTCAATCTGAACACATATGACTCCCTGTCATGTGTTTCAAAACCGAGTGGCTGCTCCACATACACTTCCTCTTCAACTACACCATTCAAGAAAGCAGTCTTGACATCCATCTGGTGTATCTTCCATTTCATCACTGCAGCCAGAGCAAGTACTGATCTGATGGAAGTGTACCTGGCTATTGGTGTAGAAGTCTCTTCATACTCAATCCCCTTTTCTGGGAGAAGCCACGAGCTACAAACCTCGTTTTGTATTTCTCTATGCTGCGATCTGCAACATGCTTGATCTTGTAGATCCATTTGGAAGTCACAACAGACTTCCCTTCAGGTCTTGGGACTGCATCCCAAACATCATTCTTCATGATCGACGAATCATGGCATTCTTCCATTACTCCATCCCAGATCCTGGGAACTTCAATATCTTCAATATATATCTTTGTTGCTGGAACAAATGTTGTAGTCCTTCTTTTGTAGGTATACGATCTTTCCTACAAAACAAGTTAAATTGCATGATTAGAAACATCTCATAGTTTTCAGAACAAATTCTTACAAATAATAAATATGTCATACAGTCATGCAATTATTTTAGCCAATGCTTCAATACAACATTCATCCATATCCTGTAACTTTCTAGATGCCTTCCAATCTCTACCAGAACATTGTTAAGAGTTTGCACTACTCCCAACATGTTAGCAAAGAGGTTTCATTCTAGATAAGTAGCAATGGAATGTTGTATAGTGCCATAGGCCACTTACCCATCACATGCATATTAGTAGTATACTGTTCATTAATGCAATTATTCTAATATGCATAATACACAACCTAAGTCTAGGAACATAAGCATATACATCATTGAACAACATTATTTAAACAAACAAATATGTAAGAAATGACATTTCAAATACTTATCTTTGTTTGGTTGTTGGGTGGACTCCCTCTGAATCTTTGCAACTCCATTCTGATGTGGATTGTGAGAAGTGGTCGACTCCCTCTGAATATCTGCATCCTTGCAGAAACTACTGGAGTGTGCTCCCTCTTGATCTTTGATTCCTGGATTACCTATCCTTGATCTTATATTCAACCTCGATCCATGGATTACTATGTAGCTTCTTGAAGTCACCTGAAGTGAATTCTCCACCATTGTCTGATCTGAATGTCTTTATTTTCTTATCAGTTTGATTTTCCATCAAGGCTTTGAATTCCTTGAACTTATCAAACACTTCATCCTTGTTCTTCAAGACGTAAACCCAAGTCTTCCTGGAGAAGTCATCAATGAAAGAGACATAGTAAACATACCCACTCAGAGAACTGGATGACATCGGACCGCAAACATTAGAGTGGATGATTTCCAAGATTCCTTTTGCCTTGCTTTCACTACTTGGAAATGCCTTCTTTATGTTCTTTCCTTTTGCACATCCTTTGCAAACACCTTCATGTTTGGTCTTGATTTCAGGAAGACGTTCTATAGCTTTACTTGCAATTGGTAATGCTCTATAGTGCATATGTGCAAGTCTTCTATGCCAAAGTTCACTTGGCTCCATGGAATCATGCACCATGGCATGTTTAGGTTGTCCCTTCAATTTATACAATCCTCCCTCTTGCTCTCCAATCACCACTGCATCATCTATGGTCTTTCCCTTTGGCCACATTAGAACTTGGCCATCCACAAATGCAACCCTCATACCTTTTGCATCCAATGCAGATATGGAGAGTAGGTTTTTCTTGAGCCCAGGTACATAAAGAACTTCTTTCATCTTCAAAGACTTTCCAGAGTCTAGGTTGTAGGAAGCTTCCCCAATTCCTTTGATAGGGTATTGATAATCATCCCCAAGTTACACCTTATGGGGTGATTCATGTTCAGATAGATTTACAAAATATTCTTTAAACCCAGTCATGTGTTTGGAAGCCCCACTGTCAATAAGCCAATCATTACAACCATGAGAAATAGTACCTGTGAGAGCATAGATTAGAATATACTCTTCTTTGCTTGATGAGTCATCATCAACACTTTTTGCTCTAGCCTTCTTCTTGGGAGGTTCATCATCCTCGGTAGCATGAGCATGGTACCTTCTTTTTCTGCCCTTCTTCTTCTTGTTGAAGTTGTTGTTGTCCTTCTTGTTCTTGGGACAATTTATAGAAATATGTCCCTTTTCATTATAGGTGAAGCATATTCTCCTTTATTTATGGTGATGTGAAGATTTCTTGAAGTGAGATGGCTCTCTCTTGGACTTCCCTTTCTTGGTGTGAGTTGTGAGAGCTTGATCTTCATTCCCCATATTTTCTTCTCGTGCCACAAGCCTTGCTTCTTCTTGTGAACATTCTTCCCGTAGTCTGCTGAAGGATACCAACTTCTTTCTTGCACAGATTCCTTGGATAAAGGAGTCCCATGACCTGGGTAGGCCATTCAGAGTGGTCATGACAAATTCACCATTCTCCACCATTTCATCCACTGCTTCTAGTTGTTCCTCGATCTGAGAGACCCTAGAAAAATAAGATTGAATGGATTCTCCATTCTGAAATTTTACCCCTTTCAATTGGTTCTGTAGATTCATCTTCCGATTTATGTTCTTCCCTTCAAATAGCTTGGATAGGGAGTCAAACATCTCTTTGGGTGTCTTTAGAGATGACATATGGGGGATGAGATGGTCCTTGATAGAATCCGCAATGATTCTCTTTGCCTGTACCAAGTTCTTCTTGTGGAGGGATTTAGCCTCTTCTCCCTCTGGGACAGGGACCTCTTCCCTTATATATGAGTCCAACTCATTCTCTTCTAGGATTAACCCAATCCTATACTTCCAGGCTTGGAATTTATCAGCCCCTTCAAGCTTGTCCTCAAGCTTGGTGTGGTGAGACATCTTTAAAGAGTACTTCAAATGGAAATAGAAAATATTTAGGTCTTACCACTTGATTTGCTGAAAACTGGATTTGGTCCCGGATTAGGGTTTGTCAGAGAAACCCTAAAAATTCAAAATGTGAATTTCAACTTTCCGAAAGGGTAGAAAGATGCACCTTGATGAGCTAATCAGCCTGGTGTATTCAGAATTTGAGATCTGCAAAGCTTCACCCTTCAGAACTGCCTTTTAGTCTTCCTGGGTTCACTTGGGAGGACCCTGAATTGGGGTTTGAGTTTCCCAGAGATTTACCCAGCCCAAAATCTCGATCCAAAGCTCTAAAATTCGATTTTTCCAAGGAGCTTCCAGCTATGTCTTCAGATTTCAGAAATTCTATTTTTGTGGAAACCCTAATTTTTAGGGCAAAAACTGAAAGTGCTTAGAATTGAATTCTGATTGGACAAATAGATTCACCTTGCTGAGGAGAGTCAATCTATCATATTGCTTTTCCAAAATCTGTGGAGAGAAACCCAATAAATAAGAAACCCTGGTTTCCGTCACTGCACAATGTCTTCTTCTCAGGTTAGCTCTGATACCATGTTAAATTTTGAGCATTAATTCAAGATACTCTAGGATCTTTGCTGAGAGAATAACATGTACAGTATATCAATGCATATAAATCATAGCAAGCATGTCAATCATCACAAGAAGCAAACATAAGAGACAATAGACACACAGAGTTTCCATGGGGAAAACCCTAAGGTGAAAAACCCCACAACTTCCTCAGAGATAGATAAAGCAATGATACAACCAAAGTACAACCCAAGTACATAGATATAGACTCCTCCTAGCAGCCGATCCTCCTCCTCACATGTGTGCCACTTTCCGAGTGAAGGAAGAGTGAGTTCTGAAGTGATCCAAATAGAGATCGGGAGATCTCTATTTATACTTGTCCTGACTGCCCAATAAACTTATGGGGCCAACTTGTCTAGCTTAGCACAATAACCTCATGTTACATTAATCTGTACCGACCCCTTACAAGGTGGTCTAATAACCCATAGGCAAGTTAACACACTTGTGACACTTGTCAATACAAATGACGACACTTCTATATAGAGGAATAATACATCTCTATAGGAGTACAATAAATATATATATGAAATACATTCCGAAGTTACATATACATCAACACCTGGGCAAGAAGGGAAGCAATTTGCAGGGATTCTTCCTCCTTCAGGCTGCTATTTGACAACACATCACTCTCTAGTGATCTCTCTTGGGCAGCGATCTCACTTGGGCAGTCTCTCTCCCTGCCGGATCTGCATGCACTCAGTACCAGCTTTGTCCACGGGTGTAGCAATATTGTTTTCCTTTGTGGTGGATCCTTAATGACCCCACATCCTGCTCCTTCAACGCAGCACCAGTCTTCAACAGTCACGGCTTCTCCTTCAACACTCAGGAAGCAGCTATCCTCTTCACACAGTCAACGTGCCTCAATGGGATTTCACAGTAGGCCATACGGGATTCTCACAGCAGGCCTCTATAGGCTCTGATACCAAATAAGAATATAGAAGGAAGATAGAGTAGAGATGATAGGCTTGCTTACACAAGGAATGGTCAAACCAATTCAATTAATCAATGTGAATAGATTACAATATATAGATGCGGCTTACAATAACAAACCCAATCCTAGATCCATAAGATGTGGATCTCAAACTAACAAAGGATAATACACATCAACTCAATCTAGCATAATACGCCTAGCATTTCTACATTATTCCAACAATATGCAATACCAACTGAAGTTGAACCCACTTTTTTGAATACACTCTCCAAACCTTTTGTTGGAAGACACAAATTTCCAGAGAGAAACAGAGCCTTGCGAGCCAATTCTCTCTCTGCTCCACATAATTAATGACATTTATAGAGCCACATAGTGATCATATGGACAACAATTAATAAATCACAATGAACTTAATGATGATTGTGATGGTATGCATATGTTTTTAATAGTAAGTACCGTTGATAAAAATATGAATCGATGAACAAACGCATATCATATTACCATGCTCTTCGTTGTAATAAATGGAAAGTATCCATGGGTAACATTGTGTATCACTCCATCTTGATAATAATCTCTGCTAAATGTCACACTATATTTGCTCATTCACCATCAACTCATATCCATTATAAATCCACAACTATAATATTGTGGATGTTTAAGACACTAAGGAGCATTTCTATTCACTACCATATTATTAGTGCTTCAACTATCAACAATAATTATAAATATACAACACTTATCTCCAATGATGCATTTCATTTTGAAAATGCTCTTCCTTAACCAATCCTTCTCCCTTTTATCCTTGTTGTTGTACTCATGCTCTTTTCATCATCAAATTTTCGTTTTTCTCCATTGGTATAGTGACAACTCCCTCCTTTGAAGTTACACTATTAAAATATTATAACTAATGACATTTGTTTCCTAAAATTTTCTAAAGCTTGGTCTTTGCATTACTAAAGTTTTTTATCCTATTTAAGCATCCTTTTCTTTACAACTGACAATATTGTTATTTTTTTATTATCCATCTCTTCAAGTGGTGAAATTAGGAATAACTATCTTTTTTAGATTGATGGCTAATATCCCTTGGAGTGGTTTGTTTTGTGCCATTGTGTTATTAAAAATTTCCATGGGATATGGTAAGTGTAGGATATGCATAAGATATGGTAAGTGTAGGATATAGGTAATAAGAACCAATTTGTAATTTCATGAAAAAAGAGAGCATATTAAGTTATCTTGTTGGATTTGCTATTTTTTTTACAAAACCAAATGTATTAAAATTAAATTACCTTATATTCCTTTATGAAACCTTCATTTCTTGCCATGATTTGCTAAGCGAACAAAATCTTGATGGTCGAAGTGACAATCCATCTTTGATAGATAGGACAAATCTATCACTTTAGTATTCATCTTAAAATCATAAAAATAAGGAGAATATCAATATTGTTATTGGAATTTAATACTTCCCAAACTAGTTAATTTGTTTATATCTTTTAATAAATTTGTCATTTAGCTCTATTTGTTGCAATTTATTATGTAGTCATATTAGTGCATACAAACACATTAAATGCAATTCTATTATACTTTGTCTTACTTTGGTATGAATACTTGATATTAGAAATATAATAGAAATATGCATTGTGGTATGAAATTAATACTAACATCTCATATTGATTTTTTTTCCAGATCATTGCAGTTGATGACTCCATACATGATGATTCAAACCATGTTAAGCCTGATTTAGATATACGAGGAGAAGAAGAAGAAGATGATGATGATGGAGACGATGGCGATGAGGTTGAGCAAGATGGATGATTTCATGATCCTAATGAGGATTATGACCATGATCTTGATGTTGATGTTGGTGGTGCTAGCTAGATACTGATACTATGTATGAGCATGCTACAATTTGGATTATATTTACATGTATTGTTGTTAATATATAACTATGATATTTTTATCATTTTGATTTTTATATTTATATATGGAGATCATACAACTTATTTATTGTCATATTGACATTTAAATCATATATATTTGACTTATTTTTACTTTGTTATATTCATATCCATGAAATATTTTGATCTACTAATAATATATTTGAATTTTAGGTGATTTGATTAAATATGATGATGATATTATTAGTATTGTCTTGTTCCTTGTATATATTGAAAATTTTCAATGTTATTTTGCAGAGAATACCATGTATGATGATATTACTACTTTTGGATGGATGTTGTGAATTTCTCTTAAATTTCTTCATAAATGTTATGCTATAAATTTGAATTCTCAATGATATTTGAAAACTTTGATATATTTCAATATTTAATTTCAATTAATAAAATGGATGCAAAATCAATAATAATTCATATATATCACTATTAATAATTGAAATTAATATTTTTAACTAATGGTTGATGCAAAAAGGGACACAAAACAAAATTCAAAATGAATACCAAATTGGATGACAAATGAGACACAAAAATGGATGCAAGATTAAACACAACACTAGATGCAAATTTGGATGCAAAACATGATGCAAAAGTGGATGTCACACAAGGTACACAAGTGGATGCAAAAAGGGACTTAATACTAGACACAAATATGGGCGCAAAACTAGGTGCCAAACTAGACACAATACTAGGACCAAAATAAGACACAATAATAAATGCAGAACTAGACTCTTAACAAGAAGTAAAATTGGGCGTTAAATTTGACACGAAACTGGGTGAAACATTAGGCATAAAACTAGGTGCAAACTTGGACACAAAAAGAGACATAAAACGGGATGAAAAATTGGATGCAAGATGAGATGCAACACTAGATATAAAATTGGATGCATAACTAGACGTAAAATTGGATTCTAACTAGAGGCAAAACTAGGTGAAAAACTAAGCACAACACTTAGCACAAAACTAGGCGCAAATCTGGATTAAAAAAGACATAAAACAACATGCAACATTGGGTGCAAACCTAGATGCAAAAAAAGACGTAAAATAGGATGCAAGACTAGATTCAAACCTGAAGGAAAAAAACTATGTAAAACATGATGAAAAATTGGATTCAAGATGGGATGCAACACTAGACGTAAAACCAGACGCAAAGATTCAAACAAACACAATACTGGACCCAAAATTTGATGCAAATTTGGACGCAACACTAAACGCAAAATTGAACACATAATTAGATATAAAACATGATGCAAAATTGGGTGCAAAACTTGATGTCAAATTGGATGTAAAAATAGGTGCAAATCCAGACACAACATTGGATGAAAAATTGGGCACAAACAAGGATGTAACAAAGGATACAAAAAATGGTGCAATACTAGATGCGAAATTGGGTTCAAAGAAGGGTGCAAAAAAAAGATACAAAAAGGGATGCAAAAAAATTGGGTGCAAAATTGGAAGCAAAAATGGATGTAAAAAAAGAAGCAAAAAATGACACAAAATTTGGCACTTTACAAAAATGTACAACAACGCCAGGTTTAGTGCCAGATTGTTCACCACAAATGAAAAAAAATTACACTAAAATCCAGTGCTAAATCCAATACGAATTCTAGTTTTTGTTGTAGTGTTATGTTCCTTAATCCTAACCTGATAAGACCTACCTATTTCAACAATATATGATAGGCCACATGAGTAAGTCATGTTCATTAGGTAATGATTCTTTTTCAATTGGTTCCTCATCTTCTCTTGGAAGTTTCAACATAAGATCAAAAAATACCACAGACTTTTTCAATGTAGTTGATGCAAATTCTAAGTCAAACTCCTATAGGATCACAATGCATGTATTATATTTTTATCCGATTATGCATCAAAACAATATACGATGGAATAGATGGATATCTACAACCACTGTAATTCATCTCAAAATAATATAGTTTCGTATTTTTTGGAAAGCATGAACAACTTCCAATCCATCTTCTCAACATATGAGTACCTCAATTCAAGGCTAGCTAAGTTCTTGGTAATATAGTAAACTACATGCTCTTGATGCAGTTCATCTTCCTGAACCAAAACCATACCAATGGTTGATTCAGACACTACTAAATATAATGAAAAATACTTACTATAGTATGGAGGACTTAGTAGAGGGGAAAACATTAATGTTGCATTAAATGCATTGAAAAATCATTCAGCGTGATCATCCCAAGTGAAAGGGACTCATTTCTTCAAAAGGAACATGAATCCTTTTGTTACCTCGAATAAGTTAGCAATGAAGTGATGCAAGAAATTAACTTTACCTTGGAGGCTTTGTAGTTGATGAACATTTCACGAAGGAGGAAATTGAACTATTGCCTCAACCTTTGTTGGAGAGGGATCAAGAAGGGCCCCGTTTTGGACAATGCACACAGAGAGGTGGATCGTGCACATGCAAAAAATGGGTGGAAGGGCACAAAAGAGGGAAAGTAGTTAGGGTTTTGGTCCGTTAGGCATATTTTTGGTCTGTTTGTGGGGATTCCCCCCCACTAGAAAAAATATAGATAGGAAGTAGATAGATAGATAGACATATATATGTGTAGGTGTAAGGAAGGAATATGAGAGATAGAGAGAGAGAACTAATGTGATAATCTTGTCTGGGGTTTCTTTCGCATAGTGTCTAGGATATGTAAGGTTATTGATGACTGATAATATAATGAAGATGTTTTGGAGACCATTTTTGTGCATTGCTGAATGCTTTCAAATGCTTGTGAATGTGATGAATGTTACTTCTAATTATGAATAATGTTTCTGAATGATAGATATGAATATGTTTATGTTTATTATGCTGTTAGAGATCTGATGTCTATGCACAAAAATGATGCAGTTGCCTCCAGACCCTTCATGTATGTAGGAACCTAGTTCCTACATCCCCCCCTAAAATTCCTTGGGTGAGACTTGATATGTTTAACAGGTGATGCTGTATGGGCCAATATCTAGGAGCTTTGTTGGTATTTTAATGTTAGAACTCATGTCTAGCCTCTGCAAAACAAATGGTTTTGTTTCCAGGACCTAGATCAGATATTGAAGGGGATGTGGAGGCCAACTAGACAAGAGAGAGATTAATGGCTAGATCAGAAAAAAAACATGATTTTGCATGAGAATATAACCCTAATCCAGGATTAAGTGAAGAGGACTGGTTGGGAAGGTATGTATTTTCATAGTTCCATGAAATATTTTTCTGTGAGTTCCCTACAATACTAATGAATTGGTTTCTTAGATTGGTGGATACGAATCCAAGATATAATCCCGTGATTATGAGAAATTGGACCCCTAAAGAGATCCAACAATTGAAAAATCTGAGTAACCTTGTCTCATGCGTAGTTGATTTCTTGATCGATAGTTTATTGGAAGGGTGCATTGTTGATTTTTCCATAAGTGGGACAAGAAAGCGCAGTTGGGAACTACATTATGAGAACATGCATTACATTGGTATATAAAGTATCCAAATTCTATACCACAGGGACAAGTTAGAACTCTCATGTAGATATGTGATGCATTCGTGACAGAGTTCTGGAAGCCTATGTTCGAGTCGCAGTGTATTACAGAACTAAAGGAAATTAAATAGATGTCAAATGAAAATGTATGGAGCTTTAATCTTGTGCTACTCGGGCAGTGCATCGATGAGTGATACAACTATTTTTCCCAATGTCTTCAATACAAACCGACGATAGTACGAGTTTATATCATGCGAATATATGAGCTGATGTCGAGCATAATAAAACACCATGTGATTACCAGTCATTGATGTATACCATTAACAGATGTGAGGAGACCCATCAATAATGATGCTGGAATTTGAGGTATTGAGTACAAACTAGAAAGTGTGAATAGACGTTCTGAAGTCAAACACTTGTAGAATCAAATAATCATGGGTCATTGATGTATACCCACTATCATTTGCGAGGAAACCTACTACCAATGACTGCAATATCCAAGGTACTATGAGGTTCCTAGATCCATTTCCTGGATGATGATTTGGTGTCGATAGGAATAGATCCATTTGAAGGAGGGAATTAATGGATCCCACATCAAATGATACAAAAAAAACATCAATAGTATGATATAGTTTGGTAGATATGCAAGATCCAACACTGTATATTGACACAAGGAAGTCCAACGTGACTAGTTAGGAATATTTGAGGAATGAGTGACACTATTTTAACTTCCCTTGAACACATAACATGATGCATAATGGACACTTGGAAACATAATACTTGAGTAACTAACCATTATTAAATCCATCAATTCTAGATGCATTAATGAAAGCTACATAGATGACGAGAAGGATAACCCATCGGTGGAGATTTGTTCAAATTACTGGTACAATTTCCTAAGGAAATTGTAAATAGTGTACTGACAGTGGATACAAAATTATGTGTCATGTTCAAGGGTGACAAGGACTGACTATTTCCATTTTTTCAAGGATACAATATGATATGATTCAAGTCTCCCCCTTTCCTGGATTTTTGTGTTTTCCAATTTTTAATACCTTTTTCATTTGTTAGCTTGAAAAAATAATAAAGCATGCTATGGTACATTAGAGGAAATGAGTGTCTCAAGGGGGTGTGCCTATATTTTTAGGGTATGGTTTAGGCCAAGGAAAATATACATATTTCAAACAAGGGATGAGATAGTTATGTACACTCTTATGGGTGTTTCCTCCATGTGTATGGGTCAATTATACAGAAGCAATGGTTTATAGGAATCATGTAACAAAAAGTGACTACAAAGGAAAATATGCGACATAAGCAATAAGAAATGACGCAATAGGCACAAATGTTCAAGTGGATATTTTAACACATGCTTATGTAAACTAACACAAAATTGGAATCCCATCAGGATATGGTTAAAATATATGAAAGAGAAATATGTAGTCTCAAACTCCAAGTCATGATGGTACTAATAGGGCTCCCATGCCTATGAGAGTAACTCTGCATGGGCACTAAAATGACATTGGTGTGTTGACTAGAGTGTCCCATGTTCAGTAGGATATTCTGTTGGAATGGTGGAAAATATAGATATGATAGGTTGACCCACCAATTTCCAATAGGTTCAACCCTAGGGAAATTTTGGGTTGCAAAAGGTGCAAATGAATCTTCATAGAGGGATAACCTAAACCTATATGCAAGCTTCCAAATATACCTGATCAAATCAAGGAAAATGCAAAGCATGCCCCTATACTTGGGTAGATTTAAACCAAATATGCTCCCAATGGCCCCAGAAAATATTTCCTTAGGTGGGTACAACCAAATGTTCATAACTTCAAGGATAACTTCATCTGATGATAAAATATCGTCCAAGAAGTCATGTGAGCTGGGAGATCTCACAACCCTAATCGGCCAAGTAACTGGATGACATCCCTCCATCAAGGGATTATTTTGATTTGAATATGCCGAATCCATTTGAATAGCTTGGTATGAAACTTCTATGGCAAATAGGGGTGTACTAATCTCAGCTTCATTATGTTCCATATACTTGGGTAAATTTCCATCAATATTTTGTACTAAGGTGTCCTCCTTTGAGGCTTCCTCTAATGAAGAAAAACATTTTGTTGTGGTGTACTTAGAGAAAAATTTCAATGGAAAGTAAACCTTCAATGTTATAGTGAAAACTGGAGTAGTTTGTGGGATAGATATTGGTGCATGTTATCAACACCTAAATATCGCACACATGCGACATTTCAGTGAATCTTGCAGTAAGGCGTCATCAACATAGATAATGTAGTTCACCAAAGGAATCATCAACAAATCTAAAATACGACATGAGTCCAAAATTTCCCATAGACTAGACAAAAGAAGAGGTCACACGATGGAACCATCGGTAACCCATGCTATAGTGAATATTATTAGTTCAGTTCCCAAACAATACTCGCGGGGCTATTCCTTTGATAGTTGCGCTACTGTTAAAACAATGGGACCACCTACTTCCCATGACGCAATGAAGGATCCATCACCTCCAAGGATTCGAATTCATATCCCCACACACTTGGTGGCATTAAATATACCCCGTAGTGTACCTTGGAACTAGTTCATGGAGTGTATGAGTTCACATTTGGATCTAGTTGTTTCTTGGCCACCTCTTGGCCTATAAAAGGAATCCATTGGCATGCATTTTGTAGAGAGAAATAAGAGAAAGGTTATGTTGATGTATTTGTGTTGGATATTCCTCATATCCCACTTCTTCCTACTTTTGTAAGCATTCCCAAGCTCCCTTGTGACCTTCCTTCAAGGGGCAAGAGTTTCTTTCCATTGTTCTACCATCCACTTAGCATATAGTTTGAAAACAAAAGGCCTCCCTAAGGGATATTATTGGATTCCCTTGAATCCCACACATCCTATGTGTTGTAGAGATTGACCATTGGGAAATACAAAGTGGTTTGGAATACCTTTGATTGTTTTTGGAGATTGCATTCTCCCCCCCATTTACTTTTTATTTACATTTTGTTCAAGTTTCTTTGTTTTATGTGAATCCCACTAACAATCTCTTGTAGGATCAGTTGGAGGAAAACCACACACACCCCATAGGGGCTCCAAGGGCTGAGGCCTTACCGCAGCCTACAAGGCCTAGCTCCTTACCAAGTGGATGAGTTCACACTTGTGCAATGTTTTCCACAACAGTTCTAACGGTGACTCCACTTAATTTTTTTTAATTCTTTTAAAACAGGTTGTTTTATCCTAAGTGACTAATTTTTGGTGTTTATCATTCGCAGGAGATCAATTTTACCAACTCCTACTATAGAATACCCCCCCTATATGCCACACTTAATTTTCACATAGTAGCGCGAATTCTAGTCTCTTGGCCGCGCTACTCACACATAAATGCCTTCAACAATCACACTACTCACACAAGTAATTAGTTCACGAACCACGTGACCTCCCTTTGGTTGAACCACACACCTTTTCTATGTTTTCCCCATGATACATCACTGTTGTTTTGTATTTTTTCGTGCTATCACACGACATAGTAATGTTTTCCTAAGTTATAGATATTTGATATGCTTTTTATCTGCATACTACAATCTTGCAGCCCCATTACTGGTTACTAATGAATTCAAATTAAGTTAATTTGCAATAATTACTTACATTTTTTGTAATTAGTACACATAGACCAAGATTAGGGAGTAAATAGGTCATCTCTCTTGAAACTTACTTAGGTAACCAACCTTGAGGCTTTCAACGAGCCTCATTGTTGTCACTAGTATTTAAGACAGTTCTTGTTTATGCACAATTGGCATGTTTTTAGGATCAAAGCTAGTGTAGAATCCACTTTTTGCACACAACCAAGGACCTAAAGACTCATGTCTCCCCTAGTATGATCTTCACCTCGCACTTCTTGTGAGCTTGGTGAATTAGAAAAGGGTGAGAAGTGTGAAATACCTCTATTGCACACTTTTTAAATAGTTAGAATTTTGATTCACAAAGCACCTTGAACATCTTTTAGAGTTAAAAGTACATCTACTTTTGCATTTACTTTATGCTCTCTCTAGTTAATTTGACGACAATCAATTTTATTTCATCACATGTGTTTGCACCAGTATCACACACTAATATACCTAGAGACTCTTTTGATCCAAGTATGTTATTCACCTCACACTTCTAATTGTGATCTTGGTGAATTATAAATGCAAGAATTGTGAAATACCTCTCTTACACTCCATAAGAGAAATTCAAACCCCTTAAAATCAACTTTGTAAAATCCAACCAACTAAAATTATCCACATGAGGTCACAAAATAAAATTTTAGTTAGGTAGGATTGATTGGCTAGGCATCCATTAATTCCCACCAATCTAGTTTCATTAGCAATATTTTGAAACATAGCATTGTTGACTTATAGGGTACTTACAAAATCCTGCTATAAGAAAGTGTTCAAAGAAAACCCGGATCAAAAGTGCGTCGTGACCAAGGAGATGAAAGATGAGGTATAGCTTCCCTCCTCTCCCCTATGAGTCACTCGACTCATTGTAGGGAGATGACACTGTTGGCTGCTTTCTTGGGAAGACCCGGGTTTTAATGAAGCGCAGCAACAAAACCCCTTGGCGCACTGGCCCTCTCGGCAACGAGCTGCGCAGCAGCTCGAGGTCTCACCCGAAGTGGCTATGGGGGGGTTAAGGAATCAGGTTTCCTTAACCTGGGTGACGCGGAGATTGCTCTTCCTTGAATGGTTCCTCAGATATCGGCGGTCGGACTTTCCCGCAGGCCGCTCGGCGCAGCTGCGCGGATTCCTTCCTCGGCAGGCCTACTGCGCAGTTTCTCCTCTCTAGCGCAGAAGGCAACTATTCCTTGCGTCGACGCGCTAAATACTTCCTCGCCCTTCACATCCAGCGCAGTAACGCAGTCTTCTCTCACAGCAGCGACCGCGCGTTACTACTTCTTCGGTACTTAACACTTATAGCTATCAAGGGACCTTTCCAACCCGCTCAAACAGTCACAAAGATAATACAGGAGTCTTGCATACACAAATAATGAACTCTAAATAGTTATCATCCACGCAAACATTATAACAAGAAGATATATGTGAAACTCATCTCCTCAAGGAAAACCACGTCCACGGGAGTTTATATTAACCAGAAAACCATAGAGTTATACAATATGCTGCGCACACAGCTGCAGCCTTAGATCTTTACAGGAAACTCCACGCACACAGCTGGGAGCCCTTCTCTTCACTAGTCTCTTCTCTATAGAGATTACAAAGGCGCAGACGTCACACAGACTGTCTGGCAACTCAGGGATTAGCTCCTCGGCTATCCGATTCTACTCTAGTTCTACACACAGTAGAAACATACCAAAGGACAATCAACACATGATCTATCCTCAAGAGTGTCTAACTCTTACTTGCTAACTTTCTCTCTATCTAACATCCAACTTACTCTAGCTAACGTTTATCCATTACAATTGTTCATATATATAGGTGGCCATGGCGGTCGCACCTTTACAAAACTGTGGGCCTTTCCCAACAGTGGTTCCCAAAAACCCTAACCACGCACATGGCTAGGTGTACTGTAGGCGCCGCTTGCAGTCATGTCGCCGCTTCCTGCAGGCTCCATGAATTCCGGCGCAGATTGTGGGTATGGGCGATCGTCCTTCGCCTTCAATGCTCTGGTCCGTTGCTCCTCCTTGATCCGAGCAACCATAACTTCTGTACTTAGCCTTTAAATGAGGGTAGCTGAGCCCTCTACTCCATCGCCTTATTTATTATGGTAGCTGAGCCACCTTCTTTCTTCGATGACGTGCGCGCGAGCTCCGCGATTTTCGGTCCCTAATCTTTACTGAGCTTGTCCATCTGGCACCGTACTGCGCACCGTCTCCTTCTTGCCCAAAACTTAGTGCTTGTTCCAAAATTAGCACTTTCCTTTCATACTTGTGTCTTTTCCCCAAAATTCGCAGCTTTACCGCAGCTACGACCTAGGCTCCAACAGGCCCCTAACACTCACTTGTGGCTCGCCCTCGAGCCACTCGCACTAGCGCGTGGTCGTTTGATTTGCGCATCTGCTTTTGCTTGAATATCCGCGAATGTTTTCTGCCACTTCGCAATAGCGGAGTCCAATTCCTCAATACACTCATCAGCTGTTTGCACCGTTTCTGCGGTCGCTTCGTCTTTAGTGAGGGTATCAATGATCTCCTGAGACTCAGCAATCTCTTTGATTTTTGTCTCAACCTGGCCAACGATTTCAGCATACTCATCCATGAATGGCTGAATGCTGTTGGTGAGCCTCTCATCTTCGAACCATTTGTTGGCTCCTTTCTTTCTCTAGGTTGCGCGTCAATCTCGCACATCACTGAAATAAGAAGTCTCGCTCGCGCGGCAACGGAACCATTTGTTGGCTCCTACAGTATCTCACACGTCGCCGAAATAACAACTCACAGTAATAAGTCACAAGGCAACGGAACCATTTGTTGGCTCCTACAGTATCTCACACGTCGCCGAAATAACAACTCACAGTAATAAGTCACAAGGCAACGGAACCATTTTTTGGCTGCTTTCTTGGGCAGACCCGGGTTTTAATGAAGCGCAGCAACAAAACCCCTTGGCGCACTGGCCCTCTCGGCAACGAGCTGCGCAGCAGCTCGAGGTCTCACCCGAAGTGGCTATGGGGGGGTTAAGGAATCAGGTTTCCTTAACCTGGGTGACGCGGAGATTGCTCTTCCTTGAATGGTTCCTCAGATATCGGCGGTCGGACTTTCCCGCAGGCCGCTCGGCGCAGCTGCGCGGATTCCTTCCTCGGCAGGCCTACTGCGCAGTTTCTCCTCTCTAGCGCAGAAGGCAACTATTCCTTGCGTCGACGCGCTAAATACTTCCTCGCCCTTCACATCCAGCGCAGTAACGCAGTCTTCTCTCGCAGCAGCGACCGCGCGTTACTACTTCTTCGGTACTTAACACTTATAGCTATCAAGGGACCTTTCCAACCCGCTCAAACAGTCACAAAGATAATACAGGAGTCTTGCATACACAAATAATGAACTCTAAATAGTTATCATCCACGCAAACATTATAACAAGAAGATATATGTGAAACTCATCTCCTCAAGGAAAACCACGTCCACAGGAGTTTATATTAACCAGAAAACCATAGAGTTATACAATATGCTGCGCACACAGCTGCAGCCTTAGATCTTTACAGGAAACTCCACGCACACAGCTGGGAGCCCTTCTCTTCACTAGTCTCTTCTCTATAGAGATTACAAAGGCGCAGACGTCACACAGACTGTCTGGCAACTCAGGGATTAGCTCCTCGGCTATCCGATTCTACTCTAGTTCTACACACAGTAGAAACATACCAAAGGACAATCAACACATGATCTATCCTCAAGAGTGTCTAACTCTTACTTGCTAACTTTCTCTCTATCTAACATCCAACTTACTCTAGCTAACGTTTATCCATTACAATTGTTCATATATATAGGTGGCCATGGTGGTCGCACCTTTACAAAACTGTGGGCCTTTCCCAACAGTGGTTCCCAAAAACCCTAACCATGCACATGGCTAGGTGTACTGTAGGCGCCGCTTGCAGTCATGTCGCCGCTTCCTGCAGGCTCCATGAATTCCGACGCAGATTGTGGGTATGGGCGATCGTCCTTCGCCTTCAATGCTCTGGTCCGTTGCTCCTCCTTGATCCGAGCAACCATAACTTCTGTACTTAGCCTTTAAATGAGGGTAGCTGAGCCCTCTACTCCATCGCCTTATTTATTATGGTAGCTGAGCCACCTTCTTTCTTCGATGACGTGCGCGCGAGCTCCGCGATTTCCGGTCCCTAATCTTTACTGAGCTTGTCCATCTGGCACCGTACTGCGCACCGTCTCCTTCTTGCCCAAAACTTAGTGCTTGTTCCAAAATTAGCACTTTCCTTTCATACTTGTGTCTTTTCCCCAAAATTCGCAGCTTTACCGCAGCTACGACCTAGGCTCCAACAGACACTATATTGTGCAGGCCGAACCAATGATCCACACTTAACACAAGGTATCTAGTGGCCAAACTTAGGACATCACCAAGGAGAAATTGTGGGTAAAATTGACTCCTAAAGTTAGTTATTTCCATTGGGAGGTGTTTCCAACTCTTCTCTATTGGAACATTAGCCCCATTTCCGGTAGAACTAGCTCTTTGTTTCCTCAACTAGTCAGTTGGTGAGTGGATACCATTATCACCATCAGTTGTGCTTTTGGGACACCTAGTTACATTTGAGAGCAAGGATGTTAGGTCTTTTAAGGAATTTAAACTTATTTTATTTTTAAATATAATTTCACTAACTCATAATTAAAAAGAAACTAAATATGGGAACTCTTGTATTAAAACCGACTTTTGCACATATCACTCACTTATTGCACCATATTGCATTGGTTGTGGTTGGCATATTTTTGCATTTGTTCAATTGTGTTTAAATTCCACCATCACTCTCACTTGACACAATATAATTCACCATAGAGGAACAAAACAACCACATAAGGTAGTCCCGACAATTGCAAGGCCTCTCCCCTTTCTTGTACACATGGAATGCACACTAGTTGAGCCCGCTCCCAGAACACATTGATAGGATCATCTGGGAGAGGTCTCTCCTTACTAGGTGCATTTTCTCGTCTTGGATAAAGTGTCAATCGTACCACCTCCTCCACCATCGGAAGGGGATCACTTTCATTTTCTCCCCTTGGAAAGAATAGAGATACACTCACACCTCCTCCCCTTAGAAGAGACACCCCGCTGGCTTTTCCTCTCAGAGATCCTTTGGCCCCCTTTGGTTCTTCCTCTCTTGTAGGAGGAAAATCATTGTTTTCAACACCACCTCAATCCCCTCCTAGCAAAATCACACCCAACATACAATGGTAGGACCAAATACTCCGACCCTACCTTTCATGGTTATTTTAAATCTCCCTGATTTGGCCAAACTGATCAATGATCCTATTGCACACGATCTAGCATGCCCGACTATGCCTAATAAACTCCCATCTCATATTCCAAAATTTGAAGGGAAATAGGAGGATGATCCCAACAACCATGTCATGTCTTTCCACTTATGGTGTTCTTCTAACAACATAGTGGACGACCCTGTGAGGCTTCACCTCTTTCAGTGTACTCTTACCGGAACGACAACCAAATGGTATGTAAATCTACCGAGAGAAACCCATGGCACCTTTGTGACACTAGCCACCACATTCCTCCTTACTTGCAACTACCAATTCGACATGAACTTGGTCTTGAATTTATCATAGATTTTTGTCAAATACTTCCACCCACATTGCAAACCACATCCATGAGTGGCGTAGACACCACACATTATGTAAAATCGAAATTCAACCACCCTTTTTGTTGGATTGGTTTATCAAATCACTTCAACCCACCATAGATAAAGATGTCACCACCTCCATTCCACAAAGCGAGTAAGAGGCTATTATGAAATCCCAACATTTCAATCTTATATATGCATAATCCTGCTACATTTACACTATCCTCGGCCCAATTCCCCTTGGCATCGGTCATTGGATCCTACACCTGCGGGATTGTCACATTCAATGGATGGGATTATTGGGTATATTTCCCACTTAGGAAAGGTTCCTCCTACCTCTTCAGTTCCATTTAAAATGGCTCCAAAATATCCATCCCTGCCACCTGCGTTGATACCTCCACCCCCAGTAACAACCCCACTAGTTGGTCAGTTACAATATGGACCTTATAGTACTACTTATCCAAATTTTATCCAAATGACAATGGTCCCTACATCGCAAATGGCACAATACGTTCCTACATCCACATCTTATGGAGCGCAAACCACATTTATCCCACCCCTGGGGTATAAACCTTATTATCCATTCCCATGCCCGACTTGTGAACAACCCACACCCCACATGGGGGTGAACCTAGTTCAACCTTCTTATGCTCAACAAGCTCAATAGTTTGAGCATTTGAACACTGCAAACCCCCAGAATCCTCAGAATCAGGGGAAGAAGAAAGGGAAGAACAAGAAAAATCAGCAACCAGGGAAAGGGGAAACCCCTCTTCCCAGCAAAACCAAAATGTGGGTAATCAAAACACAAGGAATAATAATCCCTCAAAATAAGGGAAGAACACAAACCCGCAGACCAATTAATGTTGTTCCATTTTTGGTGAATATGTTCATTACACCCATTACTTCCCTCTAATCCTTGACTGCCAACAGTTAGTCGAAACCAAGAAGAAGACAGTGGAAAATCCCCCTCATGCCGCAAATCCTCACCAACCCCAAACCGTTGTATTAAAACAACCCTTTGCGAAGAATCAAGGGGTTTTTACACAACAACAATATCCTTTCCCCTTTGGCGATGGATATTTTCAAAATATCTATGTGTTGGATGTTAATCTGCAGACTCGATCCAAAGGTTATGATAGGCCTGCAGTTCACCAAGTGGAAGACATCCCTATCCCCTTGGGGGGGGCTCTGGAAATACCAATCCCAAGTGCCAAAAAAATCTTGTGGATTCCCAAGGTTCCAATTTGGTGTACCCCTAATAATGCCCACATGAAACCCGCCCACAATTACAGTATTGTGGATGACTTGGCTCAATCACCTGTAGCCATGTCCATGTTAGAGGTGCAATAGTCATGCCCAACCCAATGAAAGGAATTACTCAATGCACTCGGCGATGCCAATCCTTTCGACTCACATATCATGACCTTTGATCTTGATAAAGGTGAATTGCAACTACCCTCATCGGTTGCATTTCAAGTCCATGTCACAGTAAAGAACATTATGATTGATCGATGTTTCATCGATGAAGGATCATTCACTTGCGTTATGTACACTAAAGTGTGGAAACGTTTAAAGTCACCAGAGCTGGTCCCCTCATCTATATCCCTTCAAGCATATGATGAGAGACCATCCCAACCAAGAGGATTATACCAAAATGTCCCCATCGAGCTAGGGGGAAATATGGTCATGATCGACATTGAGGTAGTCGATGTTGAACTTGAATACAACATCCTCTTGGGGCATAGTTACATGTACACCATGAAGGCGATCTCCTCATCGGTCTTCCATATCATGATGTTTCCCTTAAATGGGAAGCTTGTCACTCTTGAACATCTTAGCTACTATGAACCCAACACCATGAGCAACCCTCACAACATCTTACCAAATATCACCGACACTGATCATCCGCATGTTGAAATTTCCCCTGACATTTATAAGGACTCCAATTTGTCAGGAGTGTATTCGGGACCACCACCTAAGATGCCCACATAAATGGATGGCCTAATGTGCACAATTTTCACCATTGAAAAGGGAGCCACCTCCATCTCAACACCATCATCAACACCACCACTGATTCATGTCATTGAACAAACGTTGAGTCCATCAGTACCCCCAATATTCCAGATCCCATTCTTGTACCCTCCCACAGGTGTACAAGGGATGCTAGTTATGGCTTAGTTAACTCTAGATGGGCTCACTTTGGGTATTTTGGTATGGTATCTTAAACCACCCTACCCAGAAATGGTTCCAAACCATTCGCTCACTATGAGTTTGTCCCTGTTTTGGCTACTACGCCTGCAAGGATAGTAAAAACCTTTGTGACGACAACCCAACCTATGACATCTGCAAATAAATCACAACCGGTCATCACTAAGAACATCAAAGGGGGCACCAAGAAATCAAAGTTGAAAGGTCCCCTCTTACCCAACCCTACATTTGAATCGCTGGAGGTCGCTCACCCTAAAGAAGGGAGCATCAACCAACAATGGTTAAAATACCCCATAATGACCAATACTCCCACCCAAAGGGTCACACCACCATGTTCTCTTTGCGAGCAACAAGGCCATGTGACTTACTTGTGTCCCACCTTGCCAGAGTTTAGGACTTGCTCAATAATCCGGTTAGCATAACCCATGCTCAACCAATTAGACAAGGGGGCACATATTCATCGCCTACACCTAAGTTCAAGACGTTTCTTATGAATCACACATGTGCGATGTGTTCCCAGTATGGGCACCACACACACCATTTTCCTGATCTCCCTCGATTCCGAGACACCTTGGCTACAATTCACCTCACCCAACCATTATATGATACTTCTGCCCTTCATCACCATAAGAGGCTCCCATAAATATGGTTACCATGGAAACCTTGATAAACACCTCCCCTTGGTCAGTGGACTCCATACCCGACCAACAACTGCCTCTTCAACGTCCACAAAGTCCTGCTATTGTTCTAAACCACACCAACGCCACCCGCTTGTGTCATTCATGCAATTTAATGTCCCACCATTCATTCCCATGTCCTATAATAACTACATTTCGTACTCTACATGCAACCCAGAGTTGATTAGTAGATAAACTTACCCCTTGCGGGACCACCCTCCCTATGGTAAATGAAGTGGATAATGAACTAACAAACCACAATGCTGACAATGACATCCCAAACATATCATATCACCCAAGAGATATTGATCCACCGTCACCTATTCCCCATGAGGTATTGAATCCCTTAACCTTTCCTCAAGAAGAGATCTCACCCCCTACCCCAATCCCATCCTAGTATCTTAGCACGTTGCATCTCGATTCGATTCCCCTTCAGACCAATTATGAAGAACCCCTTTCCTCTGATGAAGACATGCTAGAAAAATATGTATTTTCCATGGATGAAAAGGTAATAAAATCCATGCACACTAATGAACCTCCATGGGAAAATTTGCATCATAGGTCCTTGGTGGTTCGTACATAAGGACCGCACACCCTGCCAATGGAACAACAATATACAATTGAATCAAAATATTTTCTGCCCCCTAGTCATACCGATTGGTTAAAAAATCCTATTCCTACCTTTTTTGAAGATGGTAGTCTCACTAATATCTCCCCTACAATACAGGTTGATATTTCCATTACCGAGAGGGTCATCAAAAACATCTCCGTTGGAGCTTCCTTCTCACTACAAAAAATTACTGATTTTACTGCCCTCTTCAAAGAGTTTCGCAATGTCTTTGCATGGTATTATGAATAAATGTCAGGCCTCGAACTTTCAATTATTGAACATAATATCAACATGTGGCCCAATACCATCCCCAGGAGGAAAAAACAATGCTCGGTCCACCCTTCCAAGGCCTCAAAAATCAAAGCACAGATCGAAAAACTCTTACAGGCCGGATTTATCTTCCCCATCACTTACACATACTGGTTTTCTAATCCCCTCCCAGTGAACAAAAAGAAGGGTACCATTCGTGTATGTTTAGATTTACATGACCTCAATCTAGCTTTCCCTAAGGACAATTTCTGAACACCCTTCATCGACTAGATTGTTGACTCATGTGCCGGTAGTGAAATGTGTCCTTTATGGATGGATTTTCTGGTTATAATCAAATCTAGATCCTCCCCCAAGACCAATACAAAACAACATTCACCACACCATGGGGTACCTTCACATACAAGGTTATGCCCTTCATTTTGAAGAATGTCAGTGCCACATTCTAGCATGCTATGGCATACGTATTTAATGACTTGGATCACATCATCCTCTCCTTTTTGGATGACCCTACCGCCAAATCCAAGAAATACTGCGACCACCTTCACGACCTCCTTCATACGATGTTGCAAATACAACATATGATTGAACCCTCTTAAATGAGTATTTTGTGTCACCACTGGCCAACTATTAGGGTTCATCATATCCAAGGACGACATCAGTGTCGACCCTTTAAAAGTTCAATCTATCCTCGAGCTACCATGCCCAAAAACACGACGCTAGTTGTAGAGCATTCAAGGAAAGGCTAACTTCCTATGACATTTCATCCCCAAATACACCATGCAGGCCCATGGATTCTTATTCCTCCTTAGTAAAGACATCCTCTTCAATGGGATGATTGTTCCCAAAGCATCTACGATGCTCTAAAACATGCCTTTTCTTCAGACCCCCTCATCTCCCCTCTGGACTTTGAAAAATATTTTACCCTTTATATATCAACGTCAAATTCCATCGTGGCCAATGTACTAGTCCAAACAACTGAAGAATCACCAGGAACACGTCATATACTACATGAGAAAAACCCTCACTGGACCAGCGTTCAAATACACACAACGAAAATCTCACACTAGCAGTCATCCTTTCCATACAGAAGCTACGCCATTAGATTTTGCTTCGCAAAAACACCATGGTCTCCTACTCCAACCCCATGCAATACATACATAGCCGAAGAATTATCAATAGTAAATTTGCATGTTGGATCATAATCTTAAAAGAATATGACTTCAAATTTGTTTTCCCTAAAAGAGAAAAATCTATGGTCCTAGTTGAGCTCATTATGGACCTCCCGTCTACCACCTTATGAGACCCTGTTCAAGACTAGTTACCGGATGAGTATATCTTCTTCATCGCTGGTAACGATCCATGGTATGATGATATTCTCACATATCTCCATACTCAGAAATTATCCCCCCACCTATCCCGCGATGACCACCGAAGGATTCATCACCAGCCCCCCCAATAGCTCCTCCTCGACGATGTCTTGTACCACCGTGGTATAGACACTATCCTACGACGTTGTTTAACTCATGAGGAGTATGGAAAAGTTCTCAATGACTTCCATAGTGGCACATGTGGTGGCCACCTCTCAGGACTAGCCACTGTCCAAAAAATATTACGTGCAATATATTTTCGGCATTCTCTATTCGAGGATTGTGTCTACATAGTCAAGCGGTGTGCAAATTGTCAGGTCTTTTCCTACAAAACATGGTCCCCACTTGCTCCTCTACATCCAGTCATCACTACTGGGTCATTTTTCAAGTGGTAAATTGGTTTCATGGAGTGTCATCCCACTTCGGCACAAGGTCACCAATATATCGTTGTCAATGTGGATTACTTCACTAAATGGGTCGAATCCATGCCCACATTTGATTGCAAAGGCATCATCGCTACACACTTCTTCTTCAACCATGTCATCTCCCACTTTGGTGTATGCAAAAAATTGGTATATGACAATGGAAATTTTTTTGGCAATGATAAATTTGAAGAACTATCACGTTTGTTAGGATTTAAACATGAATTTTTGACAGCTTACTACCCCTACGAAAATGACCAAGTTGAAGCTATAAACAAAGTTATAAAAACTATGCTCCAACGCATAGTGAATAAGAACAATTATAATTAGCATCATATGTTGTTCCCATCTCTCTAGGATTACCGTACTTTGGTTATTGCTACAGGATTTACCCCGTTCCACCTTGTCCATGGAGTAGAAATTGTCCTACCCATTGAGTGCTAAATCCCAATCCCCCAATCTGTCGTCGATTTGCTACCATATACTACCAATATCAAGCAACAACTATTTAATTTGGAACACGTCAATGAAGAGCATCACAATTCCCTTCAAGAAAATGAATCCATGAAAGTTCATTACAAGGAACACTATGATCGACAGGTGTGACCTCTTACCTTCAGTGGGGGTGACTTTGTCCTCGTCTTCAATGCCAAAAAAAACAACAATCCAAGACCTGGTAAATTTGTATCTAAATGGTGAGGCCCATATATTGTTAAGAAATGTATCCCCAAAGGAGCGTATGTATTAGCCGACCCAGAAGGTCTCACACTCAACAACCTCGTTAATGGGTTGTACCTTAAACACTTCTACTCTTGATTCCCTAGCACCCCTCAGGTATGACTTGTTTTGATTTTATGATTTATGCATTGTCAATACCTTGGTCATGTTCCTTACTACACTTGGGTATGTACACCATATGTGCAGGATCATGACGAAGACATATAGGAGACTATTTTTTTTCTATTATAAGAACAAGACTCCATGCTATAACAATGGTATTGGCTCTTCATACATGTATGATTTCAAAACTGGAATATAGGCAATGTTTTCCCTCCATTTACAATGCATTTACCAGTATTCCCGCTGATAACCTTAGGTACCTCATTCCAAATCTTGATGTGACATCAACGTCATCACTATAAATAGCATGTTCCCCCATGAGTGTGAACACCATATACAACATAATCATTAACTGACACCCATGATGTTGACCCCTGACAAGTCCGAGGAATCTGATACAACTTGAAAAGATCACCACTAGCTTACCATTTTATAGTTGTGCATTTGGTCCCCTGAATCTCGTCGAAGACACCATCATATTCCTCGTCCGATGTTACAATAAAGACTCACAAATACCACTCATACCTCCATGAGCACTTTACCCTCTATAATATTCCTTGTATCATCACCCCCATGAAGACACTTGTGGGACCCCCACCCTCAGAAGCACCCAATTCTATAAATCTCTCCCACAAGAACAATCTGCATGGAATTGAGTCATGGGGAACCTATCATCATGTTTACAAACTAACCCCCACCTCATCTTTGAAAGCGTCCCTTGACCCACTCAAAACCATGGGGACTCCACCCATCGACAAATTGGTCCCCCAACACACCCAAAACCGTGGGAACCCCACCATTATTTTTAATGTACAAATAGGTCCCCAGCACACAACATTGTGGGAACACCTTATTATTTTTTGGAAGCAACCCATGTTTGTATTTGATCGATGTATTTGAGTCTCACATATCCTTAGAAGTCCCTATCTTGTCCCTCACCATTACTCTTTGTATTGTGTCTCTACCAAAGCCCTTTCATTTGTCGTTTGTCTCTCTCGATTTCAACCTATACCATTTCGAAAGGAAGGATGTCGTCCATACTCCCCATGTCTACATTGATCAAAGGAATTTATGAGACCCACACTTGTAAACGAGTCTTGTGCCAGGTCTTTCTGTCCAATAGTTGGTTACAACATGATCTTGGTTCTCAAGGTAATACCCTTATCTTATCATGTACTTCATCTCTCGTCAACATCAAAACAATATATTTTGAGAGTTGCATTAGTTGAATTTATACCTTGGGATCCATTTCAATCACTATAAGAGATCACCTCAAAGTTAGTAGGGAGAGTATTTAGTGCTCCATAACTGAGTGGTCCCCCTATTCTCGATGTCAAAACATCTATCACATAAGGGGGGAACACACTTTTAAGGTACCAGTGTTCACATTTGCAAACCATGGTAGCATCCCATTTGGCACAATGAAGTTCTCACAAGCAACTTCACCACCACACTGGTCCCCCACCTGCGTGGGCTTGTCATGATCATCAGCAATACCACTTCTTCAACACTCTGCAGCAGTTCCCGATTCATCTGCTCTCACATGGGTCAAATTTTCCTTCGTCCATGTAGCAGCAATATAATTGAATTGACCTCTCGGTCTCCTCTCATTGTAATCACCTTCACAACATTTCACGAGCATGGTTATACCCACCTCGTTTGTATACAATATCATTCTTTACTACAACTCCAATGGTCATCGCCAACAATTTTCCCTCAAGGGAAGACCCTATTGTCCAGATATGCTTTTCCTACATAACATGAGAGAAACACATGAAACAATGATGAATTATCGACTCTACAGTACCTTTCGAACCTCATACATCAGGCGACATCTGTTAAAACCTATATTTTGCGCACATGCGACATTTCAACAAATGTTGGATTAAGGCATCATCAACATAAAGAATGCAGTTCACCAAAGGCATCCTCAACAAATCCAAAATACAACACGAGTCCAAAATTTCCCAAAGACTGGAACCAAAACAAGAGGTTGCACGACTGAACCACTGGTAACCTGCGCTATAGTGCATATTATCAGTTCAGTTCCCACGCGATACTTGCGTGACTATTCCTTCGATAGTCCCACTAATGTCAAAACGGTGGGACCACCTACTTCCCGCAGTGCAATGAAATCTCCATCACCTCCAAGGATTCGAATTTAGCTCCTCACACACTTGGTGCCATTATATAGCCCCCTTGTTGTACCTTGGAACTAGTTCATGGAGTGTATGAGTTCACATTGGATCTAGTTGTTTCTTGGACACCTCTTGGCCTATAAAAGGAAGCCATTGACATGAATTTTATAGAGATAATGAAGAGCAAGATTATGCTGCTATATTTGTGTTGGAGCTTCCTCATATCCCACTTATTCCTACTTTTGTAAGCATTCCCAAGATCCCTTTTCACCTTCCTCCAAGGGGAAAGAGTTTCTCTCCATTTTACTACCATCCACTTAGAATATAGTTTGGACAAAAAAGGCCTCCCTAAGGGATATTGTTGGCTTCCCTCGAATCCCACACCTCCAAGGTGTTGTACAACTTGACCATTGGGAAATACAAAGTGGTTTGGCATACCTTTGATTGTTGTTGGAGTTTGCATTCTCCCCCCAATTTCCTTTTTATTTACATTTTGTTCAATTTTATTTGTTTTATGTGAATACCACTAGCAATATATTGTAGTATCACTTGGAGGAAAACCACACACCCCACGAGGGATCTAAGGACTAAGGCCTTGCTGCAGCCTACAAGGCATATCCCCTTACCAAGTGGATGAGTGCACACTTGTGCAATTTTTTCCACAAAACATATCTTGTCCGATAGTCAGTATTTTGCTTACTATTATATTTGTTCTTCTTTCCTCTAGGGTCCATGGATTGGACTGTAAGGGATTTAGAAGTTTGTGAAGGGATAGCACTTTGCTTACCCTTGTATTTCTTCTTCTTCTTTCCTATAAGGTCTATATATTAGTCTGTGAGGATGTCAAAAGTCTTGGAAGGATTAATAGATTGCAGCATTTCCTGGATATATATAGGTTGTGAAGTATGAACAAACATTTGTCCCATTTGTTGGGTAATCTACTCCAATTGGTAGAAAAAACCATCACATCATCGACATGAGGTACTTATGGTGGCCTAGATGGATCGAAAGCAGGTCTTTCCAGTTGGCTCCAAAAATATTGGTTACTTCCTGGAACCTGACCACTCCATTGCAGAATGGGGTTACTGGGTGGATTTCCCCCTTGTGGGGGTAGGCCCCAAAAATATTTCTTATTTTCTAGAACCTAACGACTCCATTTATGTGGTCCTTGGGTGTGATAAGCATTCCAAGGTGGGTTTACCCCTTACAGAGACTACCCCCATGAATATTGGGTACTTATTGGGACATGACCAATGGGTGGATTAACCCCTTGTGGAGGTGGGACCCAAGAATATTGGTTACTTCTTGGATCCCAACCACACCATGGTGGTTTTCCTTGGGCTCGAAAAGAATTCCAAGGTAGATTTCCTCCTTGCAGAGGTTTCATCCAAAAATATTGGTTACTTTCTGAAAATTGTCCATTCCATTGTTGAACAGGATGAATGGATGGATTTCCCCCTTGTGGAGGTAGGCCCCAATAATATTTGTTACTTTCCAAAACCTGACCATTCCATTTTGGAATAGAATTAATGGGTGGATTTCCCCCTTGCATAGGTGGGCCCCAATAAGATTGGTTACTTCCTAAAATATTCCCACTCCATTGTGGAATGGGGTTGATAGGTGGATTTCCCCTAGGCATTGTGATAGGATAATTCGGAGTATAGAAACCCATGGAATTTCCAGTAATATGTGGAGGGTAACTCCAATTGGCATTCTTGTTCCAAGATCCATTATTTCTGCTAGGAATATTAACATTCCATGGTAAATGGTTTCCCCCAGAAGTAGAACTTAAACAATTATTGGGTATAACAAGAGGAATTTGATAAAATTGTTTTGTTTTTTGACCTTGATTATACGAACCATATGGAAAAGCCATGTTTGGTAAGGCACACCCACCGGTAAGGATTACTGTAGATGAAGTGGATGTACTTCCGGGATTGGAACCCAGAACTGTACCAACTAGAATTGAAGTGCTAGTTGAACTTGTGCTAATAATATGTATGCTAACTGTTGGGATTGATGTTGAGGTCAAAGTGGAAGCATTAATACCTCCTGCATCCATTTTGAGGTTGCATTGGTGTGGTCCCTTGATCTGAAGAATCCAAAGGGTTAAGTGTTGTGTTTTGCATGTTATTCCAACTTTTGAAAAGAGGGTTAATATACGCACTGACTCATGTATAGCAAGTACAACTGGTTCTGAAAGACTCGTTAAAGGTGGATTTACATGATTGTTTGTGTGATTTTCTAATGTATCCATTTCAACTAGAGTAAGATCATCAACCGTGTCTGTATTCAGCTTGTGATGTAACAATGAATTCTCAGGGTTTATTTGATGTTGTAACTCTCTTGTAATATTAATTGAGTTTAAAATCCGTTTTATTTCCAAGCCACTATAATGTGTTTTTTTTGTTTGTCTTCACGATTTAGAGGGGCCTTCAAATTCCAGTGACTCACCTCGGTGCCTCTGTGACTGGAGGATATCAATCCTCAAACAATTACTAGTAGCGAAGGTATGATAAACAGTTACAATAAACTTTAATCACCAAAGGTGCAAGTATTGGTTCTTGATCAATCACCCTCCCAAGGAGTAAAAACTTCAAATTATATTTCTGTCGATGTATATGTAACTTCGGAATGTATTTCACCCATGTATATTGTATTCCTATAGAGATGTTATTATTCCTCTATACGGAAGTGTTTGTATTCCTATAGAGATGTTATTATTCCTCTATATGGAAGTGTCGTCATTTATATTGTAAGTGTTGTAACTTATACTTGATGGGTTATTAGACCACCTTGATGGGGTCGGCCTTGTATGAGTCATGTGGGTAAAAGGGTTATTAGACCACTAAGTGTGGGGTTAGCCCAAATTAAGTTAACCATGGGTTATTAGGCTAAGCTAGACAAGTCGGCCCCATTAGTTTATTGGGCAAGACAAGACAAGTATAAATAGAGATCAGGAGATCTCTATTTGATCACTCATTACACACACTTCTCACATTTGGAAAGTGGCGCACTTATGGAGGAGGAGAAGCTACTGCTAGGGGATTTCTATCTCTTATGCTTGGGTTGTATCATTGCTCTATCTATCTCTGAGGAAGTTATTGGGGTTTTTCACCTTTATGGTTTTTCCCAAGTAAACTCTTTGTCTCTTGTGTGCTTGCATTATTGTGTCCATGATTGATATGCTGTACATGTTGTTCTCTCAGTTAAGATCCTAGATCAGATTGAAGTAAATTCTGAAAAACTAACATGGTATTAGAGCTAGCCTGAAAGAAGGCATGGTATGGCATGTATGACACTTGTTGCACTGGCGATGTTAGGGCTTGATATAGCAAAAACTAGTCATCAAAGCACTTTCACTATAAATCCATTTTGGAAACGTTTTCGGATATGAAACTTTTACAAGTAGAATATCAGATCCCCATGTACCTTGTGTCCAAAGGAAAATTTCTAATTCATTGTAATTTGTGTTTTATGATCTGTACAATCTAGGGTTTCTGCCTCTTCTAGATCTAAGTCATAAACAGGTGACCTAGGAAAAAAGGTCATAACTTGGGCTAGGAAGCTCCCAATGAAATTTCGTAAAACATAACAGGTAGTGCACGGACTGTAATTTCTCAGGTAACTTTTTCAGAGGCCGAAGTTGAACCAGTGACACGTGGAACGCCGTACAAGTTTGCTCTCCTCTTTTATCCCATAAACAGGTCACGTTGCGACACTTGGAATAACTCTCTCTCAGAGAATCCAATTGAGGTAAAAACTATGGGGTTGGAAAGATGACAGGTCGACATACCACAGATAGACGTTTAAGACCCTGGGGATTCATAATTTCGGAGTTACACTAGAAACAATCAGGTGCATATTTATGTCAAAACAGAATTGGATTTTGAGCACCTTCATTTATGGCTCCGGAATTAGGGTTTCGGAGAAAGTTGGAATTTTTGTAATCGGAGACCACGACTAAATGCTACTCATCAAAATTGAAATTTAGAGACCAATATCATATTTTTTGATTGGGAAAAAGGGTGGGCTTTATCAAACCCTAGTTCAGGGTCATGTCTAGTGAATCTAGAAGTTTCAAAGGCAAATTTGAGGGGTGAAACTTTGCAGTTTTCAAATTCTGAGTATACCAGGTTGATCAACTCATCAAGGCGCATATTTCTATTCTTTCAGAAGTTTGAAATTCAAAGTTTGAATTTTTAGGGTTTCTCTGACAAACCCTAATCTAGCTCTAGATCAAGTTCCTGCAAATAAAGTGGATTGGGTTAATCCTAGAAGAGAATGGATTGGTCACTTGCATAAGTGAATAAGTTCATGTTTCAGAGTGAGATGAGGCTAAGACCTTACATAAGAAGATTACAAGCAATCTTGACAGGTATGACTTATCCAGGTATGTTTCGAGATTTGTTCATGATTAAGTTTATGGTATGTTTGTCTTCATATTATTACGGTTAGTCCAATCTTGATTAAATTTAGACTTGTTGCATCACCTTAATAAAATTATGAATGCATGATAGAAGATATTCATTGATTAGGGTGTTGACACTTATGATTGTACTAATGCATTATGGTGTTGTAAGAGGTTTATGTTTTCCGCTAACATGAAAGGTACACCAAGAAAGACAAATCATGTTCTAGTTCAAGAACACATGATCATGGTGACATGTAGACAAAGATTCATCCATTGTCATGGATCACATAGAAGATCTATTTACGAGGTATGTATAACTTGGTTCTATAATGGTTAACTTATGAGATATGCAGGTTACTAGCACAAGTCATTGAAGAGAACAAGAAGACATCATGTGGGTATGTTAGACATAACTAGCTAACATACTAATCCAGGTATGTTTTTCCTATATCAAGTTAGAATCCTACCTTGTGATAGGATCTCTTCTATAAGTATACATGGGATGATTGATAATGATTATTCATAGGTTTGAATAAACATGGGTGTATGCATATTATGTTTCTTACCTTAATTGATGATATGACTAACCAGAAGAGTCATGAAAGTATAGGTTTGAGTAATCACGGGTCTAGGCATATTATGTTTCTTACTTTACTTTATGATATGACTAACCGTAAGAGTCCTTGAATACTAATGCTTATTATTTCTGTTTGAAATGATCATGACTAAACATGCTTAAGATTATTGTGTTTTGATAGTATTGAGAATATACTAATAAATGTATGATTATGTATGAGATCTCGAGGATATCACAATAATGATACTTGTAAGCATGCATAGTGATCGAGGATGGATATAAGTTCAAGGACAGTTAATCCAGGAAGCAAAGATCAAGAGGGAGCACACTCTAGTAGTTTCTGCAAGGATGCAGATATTCAGAGGGAGCCGACCACTTCTCATAGTCCACATCAGAATGGAGTTGTAAAGATTCAGAGAGAGTCCACCCAACAACAAAACAAAGATAAGTATTTGAATTGTCATTTCTTACATATTTGTTTGCTTAAATAATGTTGTTCAATGATCTATATGCTTATGTTCCTAGACTTAGGTTGTGTATTATGCATATTAGAATAATTGCATCAATGAACAATATACTACTAATATGCATGTGATGGGTAAGTGGCCCATGGCACTGTACAACATTCCATTGCTACTTATCTAGAATGAAACCTCTTTGCTGACATGTTTGGAGTAGTGCAAACTCTTAACAATGTTCTAGTAGAGATTGGAACGCATCTAGAAAGCTACAGGATATGGATGAATGTTGTATTGAAGCATTGGCTAAAATAATTGCATGACTGTATGACATATTTCTGTATGTGTAAGAATTTTTTCTGAAAACTATGAGATGTTTCTAATCATGCAATTTAACTTGTTTTGTAGGAAAGATTGTATACCTTCACCTACAAAAGAAGGACTACAACATTTGTTCTAGCAACAAAGATATCTATTGAAGATATTGAAGTTCCCAGGATCTGGGATGAAGTAATGGAAGACTGCCATGATCAGTCGATCACGAAGAATGATGTTTGGGATGCAGTCCCAAGACCTAAAGGGAAGTTTGCTGTGACTTCCAAATGGATCTATAAGATCAAGCATGTTGCAGATGATAGCATGGAGAAATACAAAATGAGGTTTCTAGCTTGTGGCTTCTCCCAGAAGGAGGGATTGAGTATGAAGAGATTTATACACCTATAGCCAGGCACACTTCTATAAGATCAGTACTTGCTCTGGCTGCAGTGATGAAATGGAAGATACAATAGATGGATGTCAAGACATCTTTCTTGAATGGTGTAGTCAAATAGGAAGTGTATGTGGAGCAGCCACTTGGTTTTGAGACACATGACAGGAAGTCATATATGTGCAGATTGAAGAAAGCCTTGTCTGGCTTGAAGCAAGCTCCTAGAGCTTGGTATGACAGGATAGACAGCTTTCTATCCAGTTTGGGATTTACCAAGAGCAAAGAGGATTCCAACCTTTACTACAAGGTTGAGGAAGGAAATCCAGTGATTATACTTTTGTATATGGATGACCTGTTTATTACAGGTGAAGATAGATTGTTTTCCAACACATAGCGGAAGCTTGCTGCCAAGTTCGAGATGAGGAATTTGTAGATGATGCACTACTTTCTAGGCATGCAGGTGTGGCAGAGTGCAGATGGAATCTTCCTTGGACAAGGGAAGTATGCAGTAGAGATCTTGAAGAGGTTTGGGATGATGGACTGCAAGGACATGGCCACATTTATGGCATCGAACCTGAAGCTTTGGTGTGATGCTTCATCTGATCCAGTTGATGTCACTATGTATCGTTAGATGATTGGGTCCTTGATGTACCTAACGAAAACGAGACCAAATATCTGTTTTTCGGTGAACACATTGAGCCAGTTCTTGACAGATCTGAGGAGTGTTCACCTGGTTACTGTAAAGCATATTCTGAGGTACCTGAAGGGTACAGTTGATTATGGGCTCAAGTATGATGCAAATCAAAAGTTTAACTTGTAGGGTTATGTTGATTCAGATTGGGCAGGCAGTACTGCAGATAGGAAGAGCACTTATGGGTGCTGCTTAAGTATGGGATTAGGTGTGATCTCTTGGTTTAGCAGGAAGCAGTCCTGCGTAGCATTGAGTACAGATGAAGCATAGTATGTTGCAGCTTGTTCATCTAGTTGTGAGGTAGTATGGCTTTGGAAGCTACTATCTGAGTTATTTGATCTTCCGCTGGAGGCTATTGGTATCTTTTGTGACAACCAGAGTTGTGTGAAGCTATCTGAGAACCCGGTGTTCCACGACAGGTCGAAACACATAGAGATCAAATATCACTATATCAAGGATATGGTGCAGAGAGGAGCAGTAAAGCTCCTGTATGTTGCGACAGATGATCAGATTGCAGATGTGCTGACAAAGCCACTATCCATAGTGAAGTTCGAGTACTTCAGAGAGAGGCTTGGTGTCCTTTAGATCAATGACACTTCAAGGAAGAAGTGTTGGAGACATTTGCTGAAGCCATTCCGAGCATGGTGAGAGGAGGATCCTTCCTTGGCTGTGGATATAAGAATTGGATGATGAGCATCAGGACGATGCTCCAGAAACTGCTCTGTATGTGTATATATGCATCATGTTGGATTCTTGATATGATCGGTTGGATCATTTATATGTATATGTATGAACGCATCATGTTGGATGTTGGATATGATCAGTTGGATCATTTATATGTATATGTATGTACGCATCATGTTGGATGCTGGATATGATCAGTTGGATCATTTATATGTATATGTATGTACGCATCACGTTGGATGCTGGATATGATCAGTTGGATCATGTGTATGTATCTGTAGATGTATCAGGTGGATACATTGTATGATATGTGAAATTGCCCACATAAGATCCAAAGAGATGATGTAAACCTCACAATGAAATAATTGAGGAATAATAGAAGAAGAGACAAGCAATAGAACTTAGATCCAAAGAAACTCTGATTGAGGCAGAATAATTACACATGTTGCTATTAACAGAATAATGAACTGGTAAATATACAATGCCGAGTATGAGGATTCGAATACACTAGGAGGAATTCGAATTGGCCTTCATGCACATATCCATAATCAACAGAGAGTCATCAATGCCTAACTAGGAGTCCACCTTCTCATCAGTGAAGTCATCAATGCACAAGTAATAATCAACCGAGAGTCAAACTGAATGTGGTTGGTGTAACTGGAACATGGAAGCACTAATATAGTGAAGGAGGCTTAGTGGAGGGTGCCATAGGTTCTATTTGGAGTCAGAATGGTCAATCTAGTCTCACTGGAGGTCCAACAGAGTGATAAACTCAGTAAAGAGTCAGTTAATCCTTAAATCAAGGAAATAACTGAAGATAACTCAATATAGCTGAATATAACTGGACTGGTAGGTGAAGAAGGTGCCCTTGTCATGCAGTGGAGAAAAGGAGGGTACATTAGTCACTGGGAGGCCTAGAAATGATCTGAAAGAAGCTCCGAGGGCTAGTTTGCTGAGGACTAGGTGCTGGGACTGATGACCTAGAATGCATGCAAACCCTAATTGCATGCAAACCCTAATTTTGCATGCATGACTGTAAATGAAAATGACTGGAAAGCTAGTAGGACGAGGATGGAGTATAGGAATATCCTAACACCCCCCCTTAATCCATCATGGGCCTTGGTAACTAGGACCAAAGGTCACCCATACAATAAATGAAATGATAATAAAATACATAACTGTCCATAAATTGAGAAAATGGGGAAAAAACTCATGGGAAAAATACCCCCCCTCAAAAGAATAGTAAATAACTCAAAGAACCATCATGCAGAAAAGAAAGAAGCTTTCATCAGTGAAAACTTTTGTAAAAGACTTGGCAAGCTGATCCCATGTAGGAAGGTCTCCCACTGTGTGGAGGATGAAGCAAGTCTTTCAGGAACTTTTTCTGTATCTGGAGCAAATGGAACATGAGTAGTCTTCCCAAAAGATGGAAGAGAGAATCCCATCATCATGTTGCATCTCTTATGGAGAGATGGATGGCATAATGCAAGGTTAGCATGCTGCTGAAGTCTAGTAGTTCTGTAAGCAAATAAATCATCAACTGTGTTCTCAATAGTAGCAAGGACTGTGTGAGAACATATTTCTCTTGAATCTGGATTGAGAATAGGTGTTGGTTCTGAATCTTCTTGAACCATGATCTCAACATCAGAATCTTGATCTTCTTCTTCACTAGAATAGGAGTCACTGGAAGAGAAGTCACTATGATCTTCATCAGAATCTGAAGGAATAGTTGGAGAGAAGGGCATGAAGTGTGAGAACTCATATGCCTTTGAAGCATGATTTGCAATCCCATTCGCTATAACCTTTCCAGTGGATATTTCTGTAATCTCTACTGTGTCTAGACCAAAAATTAGTTGTTTTGGAGATCCTGTATGAGTCATTTGATATACTGACAACAAATTAGCTGTAAGAGAAGGAACAAATAAGACATTTTTGAACTTACCATGCTCCATATGAATTGTACCCAAACCTTTGGCAGAAATCTAAGAGTTGTCTCCCATGTGAATGGGTAGGCCCATCTTGGAGATCCAAAGAGGAGAAGGATTCTTCTTGTGCCATCATGTGGTTGGAAGCTCCAGAATCTATGAGGAGAGCTTTTGTCTTTGAAAAACCAGCCATCAATGCATGACAATCATCAGATCCACTTCCAGAATCAGACATCTTTGCTTCTTTTGGAACAACAATTTGGTTTTGTTTAAGAAGCTTGGTTAGAAGATCAATCTTCTTATGCATGCAAGCATGCTCAAGATGGTTTCCTCTCTTGCAGTAGGTACAATTTGGTCTCTTTTGTTTTTCATTCTTGGATCTTGAAGGTTTCTTGCCTTTGCCTTTTTGTCCCCCTTTTGCATTCGCTCCACTTGATTCACCAGCTAAAAGAGCTAGATCTCTGGAGGTTTTGATGGCACCCATTTGAAACAGTTTGTTCTCTTCTTGAGTGAGAGCTTCAATGAAGTCACTTAAGGTGGGAAACTTCCATCCAGGGATGGACATTCGAACATAATGAAAGATAGATACAAAGACAGAAATTTGAGATCCAAGTTTGCTCAATATAGAGAGTATGAATTGCTCATCACTTTTAGTGATGCCACATTGCTTGCAATGCAAAACCATATTCTGAAATTTGGAGAAGAAATCTTGGATGCTCTTGAAATTGCTAGGTTGAAGGGAAACCAATTCATTCTCAAGAATGTAGCCTCTCAGTTCATCTTGTTTGCCAAAAAGACTCCTCAATTTTATCCATAAATTATATGGAGACTTCAATCCATCAGTATGAAACAATAGATCATCAGATATATGAAGGCATATGAATCCAAAGGCTTCATCCATTTTGTTTAGGTGCTTGATTCTCTTTTCAGCTTGATGTGGTATGACATCTTTTTCCTCAACTATTCTAGTAAACCCTCTTGATTGCAAGAGTATTATCATCTTCCTCTTCCATTTGAAATAATTGAAAGGAGTGAGAAGTATAGAATAAGGAGCATTCGAATTGCTCATCTTGACTGCTTGAACAAGTGCAAATAGAAGGCTGCTGAATCTGCTGCTGCAACTTCAAAAATACCTGCAAAAAAACTCTCAAGAATGGAGGTAGAATATACTCTCAAGGATCTGATACCATGTGAAATTGCCCACATAAGATCCAAAGAGATGATGTAAACCTCACAATGAAAGAATTTAGGAATAATAGAAGAAGAGACAAGCAATAGAACTTAGATCCAAAGAAACTCTGATTGAGGTAGAATAATTACACATGTTGCTATTAACAGAATAATGAATTGGTAAATATACAATGCTGAGTATGAGGATTCAAATTCACTAGGAGGAATTCTAATTGGCCTTCATGCACAGATCCATAATCAGTGGAGAGTCATCAATGCCTAACTAGGAGTCCACCTTCTGATCAGTGAAGTCATCAATGCACAAGTAATGATCAACCGGGATTCAAACTGAGTCTAACTGAATGTGGTTGGTGTAACTGGCACATGGAAGCACTAATATAGTGAAGGAGGCTCAGTGGTGGGCGTCATAGGTTCTAACTAGAGTCAGAATGGTCAATCTAGTCTCACTGGAGGTCCAACAGAGTGATAAACTCAGTAAAGAGTCAGTTAATCCTTAAATCAAGGAAATAACTGAAGATAACTCAATATAACTGAATATAACTGGACTAGTAGGTGAAGAAGGCGCCCTTGTCATGCAGTGGAGAAAAGGAGGGCGCATTAGTCACTGGGAGGCCTAGAAATGATCTGAAAGAAGCTTCAGGGGCTAGTTTGCTAAGGACTAGGTGCTCGGACTGATGACCTACAATGCATGCAAACCCTAATTTTGCATGCATGACTGAAAATGAAAATGACTGGAAAGCTAGTAGGACTAGGATGGAGTATAGGAATATCCTAACATGATAAGGTAGATCATGTATGTTGATATGTATTGGGTATGATAAGGTGGATCATGTATTTGTATATGTATCAGGTGGATACATTGTATGATTAGGTAGATCATGTATGATGATATGTATCAAGCAGATACTCTGTATGCATCAGGTGGATGCATTGTATGATCAGGATGATCATGGATGATGAGATTCAGGATGTTGCTCCAGATGACATGCATCAAGACGATGCAGTGATGATGATCAGGATGATCATGTGTACATCATGATGATGTATGGTGAGTATCAGGTTGATACTTTGTGGCCATGGAACAGGTTGTGCAGATAAGCATATAATTTGTGCCCTAGGAGGTTTGCAGATAGTCTTTTGAGGTTTTGCCTATGGCATGTAATCTGGCCTTGGGATATCTGGCAAATGCTCTTTCAAGATTTTTCTTTGGGAGGACATATAATTTGGCCTTGGGAGATCTGCAGATAGTCTTTCGATGTTTTTCCTATGGCATATAATTTGGCCCTGGGATATCTGGCAGATGCTCTTTCGAGGTTTTGTCCTATGGAATATAATTCGGCCCTGGGAGATCCGATAGTTTGAGCTGTGTGCTTGTAATCAGTCATGGGATGCTCTTTCGAGGTTTTTCCATGACCACATGTAATAAGTCCTGGAGATATGGATAGGATGAAAAAGGCCTCAGATGCTCTTTAGGGTTCTTGCTTGGCAAGACACTCTTTTAAGGTTTTGTGGTGGAGGTCACATGTAATAAGTCCTGGAGATCTGGACAGGATGAAAAAGGCCTCAGCTGCTCTTTAGGATTCTTGCTAGTCAAGAGACTCTTTTAAGGTTTTGTGACAGTCACATATAATATGTCCCTGGGAGATCCGACAGGTAGAGTTGTGTGCTCGTAATAGCCTGGATGCTCTTGTGAGGTTTTGTGACGCACGTAATAAGTCCTGAGATTTCCACAGTATGGCCAGTGATGATGAAGACTTACAGATGGTGGGCCTACATCCAGTATGAAAAAGGACTGTCTCTGTAGAACTTCCTATGACGAGTATATTCAGAGATTGATTGAGATAGCAGTAACAGTGACGATGATGATGATTCGAGGATGATGATTCACTGATGATAATCTAGAGAAGAATACTTGTGATAGCAGATCTGTGTCAAGAAATACCTTCCTAGTTAAGAGGGAGTGTTGATGTATATGTAACTTCGGAATGTATTTCACCCATGTATATTGTATCCCTATAGAGATGTTATTATTCCTCTATATGGAAGTGTTTGTATTCCTATAGAGATGCTATTATTCCTCTATAGGGATGTGTCGTCATTTATATTGTAAGTGTCGTAGCTTATACTTGATGGGTTATTAGACCACCTTGATGGGGTCGACCCTGTATGAGTCATGTGGGTAAGAGGGTTATTAGACCACCAAGTGTGGGGTCGGCCCGGATTAAGCTAACCGTGGGTTATTAGGCTAAGCTAGACAAGTTGGCCCCATTAGTTTATTGGGAAGGACAGGACAAGTATAAATAGAGATTGGGAGATCTCTATTTGATCACTCATTACACACACTTCTCTCATTCGGAAAGTGGCGCACTTGTGGAGGAGGAGAAGCTGCTACTAGGAGATGTCTATCTCTTATGCTTGGGTTGTATCATTTCTCTATCTATCTCCGAGGAAGTTATTGGGGTTTTTCACCTTTATGGTTTTTCCCAAGTAAACTCTATTTCTCTTGTGTGCTTGCATTATTGTGTCCATGATTGATATGATGTAGATATGATGTACATGTTGTTCTCTCAGTTAAGATCCTAGATAAGATTGAAGTAAATTTTGAAAAACTAACAATTTCGAGTACCAAAAGTGTCGCCCACTCGCAATTGTCCGTGAGATATCCTAGTAACAACAACTAAGTCTACCACTTCACAATTAACAGTCAGGAAGAATAGTTGTAAATCTAGGACAACTCTCATAACCATGCACTCTAGAAAGTGATGTCATCCCGAGGACTTGTTTAGTTCACGTCCCACTAAAGAATCAAGAGGGGGTGGTACCACCCTTACTTATCCATATTGAACTCATGCTTGATGTATGTTTTATATGCGCTTTCCGGACAAGCATTCTTTGTTACTAATGGATTTAACACTCAATAATAAATGCTAGTTTCAAATTCTTGTGGACCAGGATTGTTAACTATCCAATCCTAATCTAGGGCCTTAGCCTAATCTAGTTGGTGATATGAAAATGAAATCTTGGTTAATTTTATATTAAGCACCCATTTTAAAGGTAATTTTATTAGTTTCAGGAATGTAAATGAAATTGGTGGTGTTTGTGACTAAGAGTATAGAATCAATCAATGCACAAATGCTCACTAATCTATCCTTCAATTCTATGAACTCTCTAAACTAGTGAAGAGTTACAGGTTCTTTGTAGGTCTTTCAAACATGCAAGTTTCAAAATAGAATCACTTCTACGTATTTGAAAAAAGAAAATTTCCAAAGAAGTGACGTTTTATTGTCACAAAGTACTAACTTCTTTTCAAATAAGTTTCAAATTTTTTAGCAAGGGTTCAAGAGGTTGGATTCAAACAAAAGATTTGTTCAATTTGCTTCAACTATCACTAATTGGAAATTTTTGAATGTTTGAATGTTCAATGTTTTTCCTTTTTCTACGAAGTCTCTCAAACCAATGTTTAAATCTAGGATTATGATTCAATTTTTACAATTACATAATGTTCTCTTTTCAAATTTGATTTTAATGTTCCAAATCAGTAGTTTGAAAATCAATGCAAAATTATAAATCTCTTTTTAAATTCTAAAATTGACAAGCATTTACACTTGAGATCCACTTTCTCGTTCACAAGTTCGCTCGAAATCCCAAGTGAAGAAGATAATAGTGGCTCGACAATATGCTTCAAAACTTCAAAAAATGACTTGTTTACACTTGAGATCCACTTTCTCATTCACAAGATCACCGAAAATCCAAGTGAAGAGGATAATAGTGGCTCGAAAACTTGCTTGAAAATTCAAATCTAAACTATTACACTTTAGATCCACTTTCTCGTTCACAAGATCATCGAAAGCCAAGTGAAGAGGATAATAGTGGCTCAAACACAACGTATCACAGGAAACTTGAATATTAAAGCTACAAATCTCTCTAATTGTGAATGATGAATATAAAATTTTATAGTTCCAAAACAAAAATTTACTAATTAAAGTTGTTCCTTTAGTTTTGGAGGGAAAATTTTTGAATTCTTTCAAGGTGAAATGCTCATTTTCTTTGAATTTTTGTATCAATTTTTCTAAAATGTGTTTCCAATATTGTCTTTAATGTGATTTAAAGTGTGTTTTAGATATGCAATTTCATGCAATTTCAACAATTCATAGGCCTAATGGTGCTTGAAAATAGTAAACTATATTTTTCAATTTTTTGAGAATTTTCTTTGCAAACTAGTAATTAAACTTCTTAAATCTTGTGAAATCAGTCCAAATTCTACCTATTAAAAGTAAAATTAAATATCTAAATGCTAAATATGTCCCAAAACATTCATATCTAAGCAATATTGAGAGAAAATTTTGAATTCAAAGCCAAAAAAATCAAATTATGTCATTTTCCATGATTTTTTGAGGTTTCCAACTTTAAAATTTTCAAATGAGATGCTCCCAACTTCTTCCAAATGTGATCCTAACTGATCCTAATAGATTTCTATAGGCGCTACATGTATGCAAAGTCCAAATTATTAACAAATTGAAGGCCTAAAACAATGAACTACAGTTTCTTGTTTTTTGACAATTTTTTGCAAATTAAGAACACAAATCTTTAATTCATTAAGTAAATAATCTAAGTTCATCCAATAGGCATATGATTCAGGTTCAAAAATAATTATCCTAACTTTCCCAACCCAAAGGAGGATAAAATACAGAATGAAACTGAAGATTCAAGTCGAAATAGGGTCAAATTTAATCTCTCGGGCAAATATGCTACTATATGCACTATCACTAGTGTATACAGGCAAAATATGCTTCCTAATACACTACTAGATCACATATGTCTCAGGACTATGAGTATACGTGACTGTCAGCACTATAGGGTGCGTACACACGACAATCAATTCTATAGGGTGCATATAGGTACGAAAAAATTAAGAAAGATAGATCTACGGATCAGAAAAATCCAAATCCTTTTCTCCAAAGGATTAATTATGATTGACAGTAAGATTCTAAAGGATTTTGGATAGAATTAGAGAAAATATTTAGAATATTTAATGGAAAAACACCACAATTAAAGGGAAATAAATTCAAGAAAATTGAAGAAAACTTAAAAAACTCCCCAATGGAGTCACCAATTTGTTAGTGGATAATTATAGAGGTGAATGCAATGGATTATCTCCTATTAATATAAGTTGGTGAAGCTTATTTGATAGAAATATATGCAATGATAAAAATTTCCTTGATATTTCTAAGTATTTTCCAAGAAAAGAGAAGGGAGGAAGAAAGTAGAATACCTCTTGAAGCTAGTTGTTTTAGGAGATCCCCTTGCTTGAGAATCCATGGCCTTTAGGCCTCCATTAGCACCTTTATTGCTAGTTCCTTACCTCTAGCTCTACTTATACTAACTTGAAAAACTTTGAAAAACTTGAAATCTATCTACTAAAATTTGAATTCAAAACTAGATTTGGAAAAAATTCAAACTCAAATTTGGGGGGAAACTACAATTGCATCATATTGAATCAAATAAAAAGAATACTTACAACCTTTCCTTGAAGATGGAATCCTTCTCCCTTTCTTTGATCCTCTCTTGTTCCATCCATGAATTTTATGCCCACGTGCCTTTAAAGTAAGATAATTCTTTCCTTCAATCCTTCATTATAACTTTGCTCTAGATTTCTCTGTATTTTACATTGCCCCAAATGCCTTTCTTATATAACATTGGGATTTGTGCACTCAATTGCCAAACATGAATGTGGAAATAATTGTTTTCATTTTTTTTTATTATTTTCATAAAAAAACCCACTTTACATAGTTTTCCAGGCATTAGACTTGATTTTCCAAAATTTTAGGTCAATTAATACACATGATATGTGTTCTTTCCACTCTAAGAGCTGTGGAAACTAGGTTTTGGCCCTTAAGTGTTCCTGGACTTGGCCTCTCTAGAGAAACCGTTGTATTCACGTACTTATTCCTTTTCGGAGGTGGTGGTTAGATGAGATATTAAATCTCTCAATTGTTCCAAATTTCTAGTCTTCATGTTGTGAGCAAATGGGAAAATGTGCTTCTGATATTTAGGTTTTAAGGGTGTTAATTTGATTGTTAACACGTATCATACTACACCTCAGAATTGGTTCTACAACTTTTGTAAATCAGTAGGACGATGAAAAGGATTGCCATGTGTTAGACATGATGAGGGAAATAAATTTAGACTTATACAGAGTCTAATGGGACGTTGCAACAATAAAGGAGTAGTGTAGTATAGCGCACCAATTGGAAGAGGAGGGTATATTCCAGGTGGAAGAGGAGGATATGGGGGCTATGGCCAAGAAAGGGCCCTTGTAATATGTTATAATTGTGTTCAGGAAGGTAATTTTGCACGAGAATGCACTAACCCATGTTCTACTTGTTCATATTTTCATGCACTAGATCATGTGATAGAGGATTATCCACAATTAATAGCTAGATGGCAGGAGAGCAGGAACCAAAATCAAAATAAAAATCGGAATCATAATTTGTACTTGAATCAAAATCAGAACTAGCACCAAAATGTACATATGATAGCTGCACAACCTTCGAAGGAGAAAAATAAGGTAGTCGTAGTTACGCGCGGAGGAGTTAAAACTGGAGTAGATGCAACAAGTGTAGAGAATCAGTAAATACCGCTAGTTAGAAAGGAATCGACATCTCAACCAAAATTTGATCCTAGGAGGGAAAAATAGTAACTTATGTTTATGCACGAGATGAACTATGACAATTGGAGCAGGGCGAGTCTTCTATGCTAGAGATTCAAGATGGTCGTTTGGTCTATGATATGCCTCCTATATACGATTATGTCATTTCAAGAGAATCAAATAAAAAGGTAAGTACTATAGAAAGGTTCTTGAAGAATTGCTTGGAATGAGTTAAATATGGATAAGCTATGAACACTATAGAGAAGATAATAGATCAATGTGAAAAAGAAAGGCAAGGCTATAAAGTAGTAAATAACATTCGGTGTAGAAGAAGAACTAGTAAGGAATTCAGTTTGAGTGCACAAATAGGAGAATATGACATGATTATGTTATATTAGAGTTGGGATAATATGTTAATGTATTGCCAAAGAAAACTTGGGAAGCTATGGGTAAACCTAATATGGTTTGGTATCCAATGCAGTTACACCTGGACAATCATATTAAAATATATCCTATTGGGAGACTTGAAGGAGTAACAATTGATATTGATGGTGTGCGTAGCCTAGAATATGTTATACCCTTATTTTCCACCTTAGGTTCATTGAAGACCTTGCTTCATTTGCTAGCTGAGACACTTACCTTTACACCTTTCTCTAGACTCAATTTTCAAACTTTTTGTCTACCATCGCCCTCTATATGCTTCTAGGGGGTGATGGTTAGTCTTCCATCCCTCCCTACATGCTTGCAGGGGGGTGACACCATCACTCCCCACATGAACTGGGGGGGGATGGTCCACTCATCCTTGAGTTTTGGGAATCATTTGGATCAGATCATGTGCATGACTTGGCTCCAATTCATCTTACATGGGAACACACTGTTAGTTTTTCAGAATTTACTTCAATTTGATCAAGGATCTTAACTGAGAGAACAACATGTACAACATATCTACAGCATATCAATCATGGACGCAATAATGCAAGCACACAAGAGACACAGAGTTTAATTAGGGAAAACCATAAAGGTGAAAAACCCCAATAACTTCCTCAGAGATAGATAGAGAAATGATACAACCCAAGCATAAGAGATAGACATCTCCTAGTAGCAGCTTCTCCTCCTCCACAAGTGCGCCACTCTCCAAAGAGTTTGTGTGAGAATAGAATGATCAAATAGAGTGCCTCCCGCACTCTATTTATACTTGAATTGACTTGCATAATAACCTTTACTAGGTTGGCCTCAACTTAACCACATAACACAATGCTGATTGGGCCGACAACCAATAGGGTGGTCTAATAACCCTTTGACCCACATGGCTGACCCCCAATAGGGTGGTCTAATAACCCTTCGACCCACATGACTTATACAGGGCCGACCCCAACAAGGTGGTCTAATAACCCATCAAGTATAAGTTATGACACTTACAATATAAATGATGACACTTTTGTATAGAGGAATAATAACATCTCTATAGGAATACAAACACTTCCATATAGAGGAATAATACCATCTCTATAGGAGTACAATATACATAGATGAAATACATAGGTGAAATACATTTTGAATTTACATATACATCAACATTCCCTCTTAACTAGGAAGGTATTTCTCGACATAGATCTTCTAGCACAAGTCTTCTTCTCTAGATCATCGTCACTGGATAATCGTCATCGAGTCATCATCATTGTCACTGCTGCTGCTATCTCAATCAATGTATGAATCTACTCATCATAGGAATTTCTACAGAGCCAGTCCTTTTTCATACTGGATGTAGGCCCACCACCTACAGGTCTTCATCATCACTAGCCATACCGTGGAATCCTCAGGACTTATTATGTCCATCAGAAAACCTCGAAAGAGAATCCCAGGCTGTTACGAGCACACAGCTCTACCTGTCGGATCTCCCAGGGCTAGTATTATATGTGAATGTCACAAAACCTTAAAAGAGTCTCCTGACTAGCAAGAACCCTAAAGAGCATCTAAGGCCTTTTTCATCCTGTCTAGATCTTTAGCACTTATTACAAGTGACCCCCACCACAAAACCTTAAAAGAGTGTCTTGTCAAGCAAGAACCCTAAAGAGCATCTGAGGCTTTTTCATCCTGTCCAGATATCCAGGACTTATTACATGTGGTCATGGAAATGCCTCAAAAGAGCATCTGAGGCCTTTTTCATCCTGTCCAGATCTCCCAGGTCTACTTACATGCCATAGGACAAAACCTTGAAAGAGCGTTTGCTAGATCTCCTAGGGAGCTATTATATGCTAGCGAAAAACCTAGCAAGAGAATCTGCAAACCTCCCAGGGCGCTATTATATGTCCTCCCAAAGCAAAACCTCAAAAGAGCATTTTCCAGATCTCCCAGGGAGCTATTATATGCCAGCAGCAAAACCTAGCAAGAGAATTTGCAAACCTCCCAGGGTGCTATTATATGCTTATGTGCACAACCTGTCCATGGCCACAGAGTATCATCCTGATACTCACCATACATCATCCTGATCATCATCATTGCATCGTCCTAATGCATGTCATCTGGAGCAACATCCCGAAGCTCGTCATCCATGATCATCTTGATCATACAATGTATCTGCCTGATGCATACACAGTATCTTCCTGATACATGTAATCATACATGATCTACCAGATCATACAATGTATCCACTTGATACACATACAAATACATGATCCACCTGATCATACCTGATACATATCAACACACATGATGCACCTGATCATACAATGTATCCACCTAATACATATACAGATACATACACATGATCCAACTGATCATATCCAGCATCAACATGATGCATACATACATAAATGATACAACTGATCATATCAAGCATCAAACATGATGCATACATACATAAATGATCCAACTGATCATATCCAACATCAACATGATGCATACATACATAAATGATCCAACTGATCATATCCAACATCCAACATGATGCATACAAATACAGAGCAGTAACTGGAGCATCGCCCTGATGCTCATCATCCAACGCTTACATCCACAGCCATGTGAAGGATCATCCTTCCAACATGCTTGGAATGGCTTCAGCAAATGTTTCCATCACTTCTTCCTCGAAGTTTCATCATTCTGAAGAACACCAAGCCTCTCTCTGAAGTACTCGAACTTCACCCTGGCTAGTGGTTTTGTCAGCACATCTGCAATCTTCTCATCTGTGGCAACATACAGGAGCTTCACTGCTCCTTTCTACACCATATCCCTGATATAGTGATATTTGATCTCAATGTGTTTCGACCTGTCGTGGAACACCGGGTTCTCAGATAGCTTCACACAACTCTGGTTGTCAAAAAAGATACCAGTAGCCTCCAGCAGGAGATCAAATAACTCAGACAGTAGCTTCCGAAGCCATACTGCCTCACAACTAGCTGAACAAGCTGCAACATACTCTGCTTTAGCTGTACTCAGTGATACGCAGGACTGCTTCCTACTAAACCAAGAGATCACACCTGATCCCATACTGAAGCAACACCCAGAAGTACTCTTCCTATCTGCAGCACTGCCTGCCCAATGTAAATCAACATAACCCTGCAGGTTAAACTTTTGATTCGCATCATACTTGAGCCCATAATCAACTGTACCCTTTAGGTACCTCAGAATATGCTTTACAACAACCAGGTGAACACTCCTCGGATCCGTCAGGAACTGGCTCAATGCGTTCACTGCAAAGCAAATATCTGGTCTCGTGTTCGTTAGGTACATCAAGGACCCAATCATTTGGTGATACATCGTGACATCAACCGGATCAGATGAAGCATCACACAGAAGCTTTAGGTTTGATTCCATAGCTGTGGCCATGTCCTTACAGTCCATCATCCCAAACCTCTTCAGTATCTCTACTGCATAATCCCCTTGTCCAAGGAAGATTCCATTTGTACTCTGCCACACCTCCATGCCTAGAAAATAGTGCATCATCCCCAAGTCCTTCATCTTGAACTCGGCAGCAAGCTTCCGCTGTGTGTCGGCAATCAATCTATCCTCACCTGTAACAAACAGGTTATCTGCATACAAAAGTAGTATCATTGAATTGCCTTCCTCAACCTTGTAGTAAAGGTTGGAATCTGCTTTACTCTTGGTAAAGCCGAAACTGGATAGAAAGCTGTCTATCCTACCATACCAAGTTCTGCACATATATGACTTCCCATCATGTGTCTTAAAACCAAGTGGCTGCTCCACATACACTTCCTCTTTGACTACACCATTCAAGAAAGCTGTCTTGACATCCATCTGGTGTATCTTCCATTTCATCACTGCAACCAGAGCAAGTACTGATCTGATGGAAGTGTGCCTGGATATAGGTGTAGAAGTCTCTTCATACTCAATCCCTTTTTCTGGGAGAAGCCACGAGCTACAATCCTTGTTTTGTATTTCTCCATGCTACCATCTGCAGCTTGCTTGATCTTATAGATCCATTTGGAAGTCACAATAGACTTCCCTTCAGGTCTTGGGATTGCATCCCAAACATCATTCTTCATGATCGATTGATCATGGCATTCTTCCATTACTTCATCCAAGATCCTGGGGACTTCAATATCTTCAATATCTTCAATAGATATCTTTGTTGCTGGAACAAATGTTGTAGTCCTTATTTTGTAGGTGAAGGTATATGATCTTTCCTACAAAACAAGTTAAATTGCATGATTAGAAATATCTCATAGTTTTCAGGACAAATTCTTACACATAAAGAAATATGTCATACAGTCATGCAATTATTTTAGCCAATGCTTCAATACAACATTCATCCAAATCCTATAACTTTCTAGATGCCTTCCAATCTCTACCAGAACATTGTTAAGAGTTTGCACTACTCCCAACATGTCAACAAAGAGGTTTCCTTCTAGATAAGTAGCAATGGAATGTTGTACAGTGCCATAGGCCACTTACCCATCACATGCATATTAGTAGTATACTGTTCATTAATGCAATTATTCTAATATGCATAATACACAACCTAAGTCTAGGAACATAAGCATATACATCATTGAACAACATTATTTAAACAATCAAATATGCAAGAAATGATAATTCAAATACTTATCTTTGTTTGTTTGTTGGGTTGACTCCCTCTCAGTCTTTGCTTGATTTCTTCAACTCCATTCTAATGTGGATTGTGAGAAGTGGTCGACTCCCTCTGAATGTCCGCATCCTTGCAGAGACTACTGGAGTGTGCTCCCTCTTGATCTTTGCTTCCTGGATTACCTGTCCTTGAACTTATATCCATCCCCGATCACTATGCATGATTACAAGTATCATTATTGTGATATTCTTGAGATCTCATACATAATCATACATTCATTAGTATAATCTCAATACTACAATAATCTTAAACATGTATAGTCATGATTATTTCAAACACAGATAATAAGCATTAGCGTTCAATGTTTTAAGGAAGACTTCTCTTACTCATGCATATTCATATTTGACCAAAAGACTTTTATGGTTAGTCATATCATCAATCAAGGTAAGAGACATGATATGCATAAACCCATGATTATTCAAACCTATGAATAATCATTATCAATCATGCCATGTATAGTTATATAAGAGATCCTATCACAAGGTAGGATTCTAACTTGATATAGGAAAAACATACCTGGATTAGTATGTAAGCTAGTTATGTCTAACATACCCACATGATGTCTTCTTGTTCTCTTCAATGACTTGTGATAGTAACCTGCATATCCTGTAAGTTAACCATTATAGAACCAAGTTATACATACCTCGTAAATAGATCTTTTATGTGATCCATGACAATGGATGAATCTTTGTCTTTATGTCACCATGATCATATGTTCTTGAACTAGAACATGATTTGTCTTTCTTGGTGTACCTTTCATGTTAGCGGACAACATAAACCTCATACAACACCATAATGCATTAGTATAATCATAAGTGTCAACACCCTAATCAATGAATATCTTCTATCATGCATTCATAATTTTATTAAGGTGATACGACAAGTCTAAATTTAATCAAGATTGTACTAACCATAATAATATGAAGACAAACATACCATAAACTTAATCATGAACAAATCTCGAAACATATCTGGATAAGTCATACCTGTCGAGATTGCTTGTAATCTTCTTATGTAAGGCCTCAGCCTCATCTCCCTCTGAAACATGAACTTCTTCACTTATGCAGGTAACCAATCCATTCTCTTCTAGGATTAACCCAATCCACTTGATTTTCAGGAACTAGATCTGGCGCTGGATTAGGGTTTGTCAGAGAAACCCTAAAAATTCAAACTTTGAATTTCAAACTTTTGAAAGGATAGAAAGATGCGCCTTGATGAGCTGATCAAGTCGGTATATTCAGAATTTGAAAACTGCAAAGTTTCACCCCTCAAATTTGCCTTTAAAACTTTCGGATTCACTAGACATGACCTCGAACTAGGGTTTGATAAATCCCACCCTTCTACCCAATCAAAAGGTTCTATCCAAATCTCTAAGCTTCTATTTTTCTGAGGAGATTCCATCCGTGGTCACAGATTTCAAAAATTCCCATTTTTGCAGAAGCCCTAATTTTCCACTTTTCCAATCAAAGTCTCGAACTAGGGTCTAATCAAGCCCGGCCTTCTGCCCAACCAAAAATTATGATCATGGTCTCTAAATTTCAATTTTTATGAGTAGCATTCAGCCGTGGTCTCCGATTACAATAATTCCATCTTTCTCCGAAACCCTGAATTCTTGAAGCCATGAATGAAGGTGCTCAAAAATAATTCTTTTTTGACAGAAATATGTACCTGATTGTTTCTGGTGTAACTACGAACTTTCCAATCCACAAGGTCTGAAACTTCTACCTGTAGTATCCTGACCTGTCATATTTCCAACCCCATAGGTCTGACCTCAATTGGAATCTATGAGAGAGAGTTATGCCAAGTGTCGCAACGTGACCTATTTATGGGATAAAACAAAAGAGCGAAATTGTACGGCGTTCCACGTGTCACTGGTTCAGTTTCGGCCTCTAAAAACGTTACCTGAGAAATTAAAGTCCATGCACTACCTGTAACTTTTTATGAAATTTCATTTGGAGCTTCCTAGCCCAAGTTATGACCTTTTTTCCTTGGTCATTTGTTTACGACTCAGATCTAGAAGAGGCAGAAACCCTAGATTGTACATATCATAAAACACAAATTACAACGAATTAGAAGTTTTCCTTTGGACACAAGGTACATGGAGATCTGATATTTGACCTTTAAAAGGTTTAGATCCGAAAACTTTTCCAAAATGGATTTATAGCGAAAGTGCTACGATGACTGGTTTTTTCTATATCAAGCCCTAACATCGCAAGTGCAACAAGTGTCATACATGCCATACCATGCCTTCTTTCAGGCTAGCTCTGATACCATGTTAGTTTTTCAGAATTTACTTCAATCTGATCTAGGATTTTAATTGAGAGAACAACATGTACATCATATCTACAGCATATCGATCATGGACACAATAATGCAAGCACACAAGAGACACAGAGTTTACTTGGGGAAAACCATAAAGGTGAAAAATCCCAATAACTTCCTCAGAGATAGATAGAGCAATGATACAACCCAAGCATAAGAGATAGACATCTCCTAGCAGCATCTTATCCTCCTCCACAAGTGAGCCACTCTCCAAAGAGTGTGTGTGAGAATATAATGATCAAATAGAGTGCCTCCCGCACTCTATTTATACTTGACTTGACTTGCCTAATAACCTTTACTAGGTCAGCCTCAACTTAACCACATAACACAATGCTGACTGGGCCGACACCCAATAGGGTGGTCTAATAACACTTTGACCCACATGGCCGACCCCTAATAGGGTGGTCTAATAACCCTTCGACCCACATGACTTATACAGGGCCGACCCCAACAAGGTGGTCTAATAACCCATCAAGTATAAGTTACGACACTTACAATATAAATGACGACACTTCCGTATAGAGGAATAATAACATCTCTATAGGAATACAAACACTTCAGTATAGAGGAATAATACCATCTCTATAGGAGTACAATATACATAAATGAAATACATAGGTGAAATACATTTCGAAGTTACATATACATCAACACTGACACACCAGATCGATCCCATTCATCACTTGGAGTCTAGATTCATCCTACATTTACCTATATATTGAGGCCATTTTATGAGAAAGTAGAGACCCTTGTTAGGCATTCTTATGCTGGTGAAATCACTTGGATCCTCTTAGCCACTATGATCAGCCTATTGTCTATAGTCTTGGAATTTCTTAGATCAAGAACATTGGAAGAGGTTTGCATTCTCAACACAAGTTAATATATGATGTATGTCTCTTGTTATTTTTCAATATAGACATGTGATTATCCCCCTCCTATCATGTTGTTCATGGATGATTATGCTTTTTTTTTATAGATCTACATTATTCATAACACATACATATTGAAGATGCTATTTCTTGTGTAATACAAATTAGGTCTTGTTTATGCCAACTTAGATCTATGTTTATATATTCATGTTCATGTATCCTTTATATGTCAAGAGGTTTTTTTAGAAAGGTTTGGATGTCTCTTTGTGTGTAGGTTGATTGGCTAAGTGAAGCTGGATCTGAACAAAGGATTATCAGGTCTACCACAGATAAGGTCTGTCTATATCAAAATGATCTCTCTTATCTAAGGTATGTCACCTTCCTTTCTCTCTCTTCTTACATTGTTGCATGGAAACGTATGTGTAGATATAGAGAGTAGATAGTTAGATCTAGAGGGAAAATCACATTGGCCTACCCTATGGTTTGTGTTAAACCAAGGGAAAGGGTTCAAGAGGGTGCTCACTTGTCCATAGGATAAAACTCTACAACATAACTTGTTACTCTAGTTCCACTAGGCATATATTGGTTATACTTTCCCTAGTTTTTCTTTTCAATTTATTGAATTCTTGAATCTTTGATTTTCCTGGGTTTTGATTTTATTACAAGGGTATTCTTGCATAAGTCTTGGGCCTATTCCACCTCTAGGATTGCTCATATCTTAGCTTGAAATTAATTTTTTCTCCCTTTTATTTCCCCATCACCCCCTCTCTTTGAGGATCAGGGTGAGGGCATCCCTCCCTGCAGGCTTATAGGGGGGAGATGTTCCCTAGGCCATCCCTCCCCTTTGGTATCTGACATAGCGATGGTGCTCTAGTTTGGCTCATTTGAAGGGTTGAGATATTTTTTTTTCTTAGCTCTATGTCTATTTGGTTCTCATAAATATGTCTTGGGTCTCATAAACTCTGTGAAACTCTCAGATAGTCTGCTTTTGAAGTGTTTGAGTGATTTTGTTTGCTTTCAATCCTTCTTCTTTGAGTGTGTTTGATAGATTTTGAATTAGGGCTTGGGTGGGTCTCCAATTCGATCCCTCTAGTTTGGTGGTGATCTTGGAGGACTGTTTTAGCCTCTGTTGTTATTCCTAAAACTCTTTTTAAGTCAATACTATAGCAGGGGTACCTTTTAGTCATTCTTTGTCGCCCATTGTATGCCAAAATTTGAGATGATGCAACGAGTTTCAGTGGTCTCTAGTTGTCCTATTGATCATTATTTTGTCTTTCTTGGTTTGAATACCTGAAGCTATATGTTGCATGCATATTCTTGGTGTTATTTTGTTTCATAATTACAAACAAAAAAGAAAAACAAAGGATTTTACATTTCCATGTGCATATCTTCTTCTTTAGTGTGTTTGTTTTCAGTTTGATTGCATATAAGTAACACTTGTCATTGGATTTTCCTTGGAGTGTCTACATATTCTTGTTGGGATATTTTTTGGATTGATTGAAAAGGAAAAAACATCTCTTCCCTCCCATAGATAGAAGTTCATCGAACGAAAATAAGTGCATTACCATTCTTTCATTTTTTGCTATCTTTTGGGTCTAAAGTCTTTCACATCACCATGTATCACTCCATATACCTACTTGAGTAATCAACAACCATAAAAGAAAGTGCTTAATTAAAATATATTAGATATTTTCTTTTTGTTCTAGCAAACTAACATTAGATTATGGTGTAGGGTCTTGGAATAGGATTGGAGAGGACACCCTCCAAGGCCATATAAAGAAACTGGAGTCATTAAAGAGAGAAAATCCATTAGTAACAAGAGACGCTTGCCGATAAATCTCATCTAACACATGAGTCAAGCACAAAGTCAAGCTAGGTGAATTTGAAAGATATACCCACTTGGTGTGCTTAGTGGGTTCTTATGTGTATTGGGTCCCACCCATATAAAATTGACTTACGACTATTCTTCCCGATCGTCCTTTTGTGAAGTGGTAGCCTTAGTTGCTTTTCCTAGGTATCTACATATGTGACTGTAAGTGGGAAGTGCTTGTGGTACTTGAGACAAATGATATATCATTTTCTTTCTCTACCTTAGGGGGTTCCCCGTGAGCACTTGGACCTTGTATTCAAGGGAGTACAAGGGGTTATCGTAACTATTTCTCACCTTTTTGTTGGTGGATTGAGACACACCTTCGGAAGAGTCCCCTGAGTCAATTGGTTTGCCTATTGATAGCCTAGATTTTTCTAGGGGTATGTTGTGTGTTCTCTTGCAGTTAGACTTAGGATTTTTATTTTTGTAAATTTCAATTATTCACCATGGACAATCTATCGATTCATCAATCTCAATGTATTAGGGTCCTCTCTCTCCTATCGAGGAGGAACCTCCATCTATTCGAAGGCGAGTCACCTCTCCATATGGGGTAAGAGACACTATAAATTCTGAAAGTGATTCGGTTCATACCACCCATTTTGACATTGAAGTTGTGGACGAGGGTGTTGTTCCACATTTTAAACCAGGGATAATTTTAAGAATACCCTCGAAATTTATATGTATAATAAATGAGCAAATCTCCTTAATATATAGGAAAATTTGAAGGATATTTTATCAATAATATAATATAAATATATAATTTTTTGGCTAATCTTTCATTCTATTATAGAATCTTGTAAATCTTAGCGAATCTTTCACTAAATCATAAGATATTGTAAAATCTTGACAAATATTTCACTGAATTATAAATATTGCAAAAAGTTGGCAAATATTCCCTCAAATTATAAAACCTTGTAACATCTTGGTGAATATTTTGTTAGGAAGACTCGGCTTTTGATTTTGTAGATTATTAATGTTGATGTATATGTAACTTCGGAATGTATTTCATTTATATATTTATTGTACTCCTATAGAGATGTATTATTCCTCTATACGGAAGTGTCGTCATTTGTATTGACAAGTGTCGCAAGTGTGTTAACTTGTCGATGGGTTATTAGACCACCTTGTAAGGGTTCGGCCCGATATAATGTAATATGAAGTTATTGTACCTAGCTATACAAGTCGGCCCCATAAGGTTATTGGGAAAATAGGACAAGTATAAATAGAGATTGGGAGATCTCTATTTGGATCACTTCAGAACTCACACTTCCTTCACTCAGAAAGTGGCGCACATGTGAGGAGGAGGATCAGCTGCTAAGAAGAGTCTATCTCTTGTAATTTGGTTGTGCTATTGCTCTATATATCTCTGAGGAAGTTGTGGGGGTTTTCACCTTAGGGTTTTCCCCACGGAAACTCTGTTCGTCTATTGTCTCTCATGCTTTTGCTTCTTATGATGATTGGCATGCTTGTTATGATTGATATGAATGGATATACTATACATGTTATTCTCTCAGTAAATATCCTAGAGTATTGTGAATTAATGCTAAAAATTTAACAATTAAGGTAGTGCAATAGAGGAGCATATAACAGAGCTCGACTCTCTCGAATCCTAGACCCTCAAATGAACAAATGCATGAATGAGGAGAGGACGGATTTATTTATACATTTCACAAGCAGTATTGGGTCACTCACAACTAGAGGTGTTGGTGAAACACAACTACACTAACTAGGTTCAAGGAAAGTGGGGAATCCACTTTTTATCCTGTCCTGTAATGGTCCAACAAAGATGTGGGGATGCACATATTAACATACCGACAAACTGATAGAATTGAACACTTTACACTATGGAGTGATTATGGCACCCACAAACCATTATTACAACGTGGATTATTATCGAGGCGCATAACCTTAATATAGTGTATGAATTCCCATTATTTCATTTTCCAAATCTCTCATTTTTAAGCTACCCTCTAAGAAAAAAATAACCTGCTTATTTGTTTATAGTTACAAATGCCACTTTTTCCTTTCTTTTGTTGACAATCAAAATATGAATTATGTCGTTTGATTTAGAATTTTTAGATTTACTTAGAAACTTGCAATGGTTATTAGAAATTAGAACATACACTAAAAAGAATAGAAATCACATTAATGCATCATCACGCATATCATTAGAACTACTTTGTTAAAGACAACATTTTCTTAGATAAACTGAGGAGGTGTTTGTATCCATGTCCCTAAAAATTTTGAAAGCATGCAAAATGTGGTAAAATAGTTTTAGCATCGTCATTGAATGCAAAAGACTAGATGTCAAATAACATAATGTCTACATCTCAGGTCAAACATGCACTGTACATATTATATACAATCATGATGGAAATGAAGTATTGTGTTCCAACTAAATAATATATTTATCATGCATAACTAGATCCATTTCTGGATGATGATAGCAATTACACATCAAAACAAATCACCAAAAACAATTTTACTTCTGAATGACCCTTACAAAAAAAAATATATCGTAAAACAAGTACCAAACCCAACAAATTTAGGTCACAAATAAAATTGATGAACTTGGAAATATGAATAAAAAAATCTACTAGTCACGAACTTCTCAATACAAATAAAAGAATCTACTAGAATGCTTTGGACAACTCTACAAGAATACAACCAAAATAATGACCATTCCACTGTAGCCCTACCATTATAATCAGTGTGCATTCATTTATATTACAAACATCCCAAACAACAACAATAATAGACATGAAATATGAACATATACACTCTCATTAATGCCTTATATCCAATAATAATTGCATAGCAAGATCCTAATAAAAGTACATTTTAAACAACTGGGTCAAATTCAATTTCAATATATAAAAACCATGTGGCATCTCTCCATCAAGAGTAGCACCCATTAACAACATATAAATGTCAGTCGATAGTTTAAAAATGACAAGGAAAAAAAAATCATATCTTTTGAGCTCTAGTGACACTTTCATAGAACCAGTAATCCTAGGATAGAATAAAACCCTAATAACACCAAATGATCCCTAAGAATCAAGAGTGTCCTAGAATTCAATAGGACTAAAAGAGCATCCATGATAAAAAAGCATGATAAACGGTAAATTTGCAATATAATAATTTATTGTAACTATGGATAAAAAGCATGATAAAAAGCATACTGCTTTAATTATTGGATACAAAGAGCGATGCGAGTTTGTATTATCTGATAAATTGCATGTGCGACATGCCCCTTCAAGACCTGATCTTTCGACAATGGAGATGTTATGTGAAGATTAAAATGTCGAGAAAAGAAAGAATGGAAAGTGGAATAGCATCAACCAGAACCTTCACCTTGCAAGTGCAATCCGATATGGGTGAACCATGAATCATTGTAGCCTTTATATAAAACAAAATAGACCTTGATTTTCCCTCCAATGCTAGAAATTGAGGGCTCAAAGAAGGTATGACATGAAATTGACTAAAAATATAGGAAAATGGAGGGAAAAATAACCCTTGGGAGCCTCCATTACTGAAAATTGGGGGTGAAGGAATGATTTCACTAGAATCTATCTAGAAATTAGGGGTGGAAGATAGATTGGAGGGATATTTTGCTGGGGTGAAAATAGTGTTTTTCATTTTCCTCAATAATATATGTGAGGCTATTCATTTTGGATTTATTTTTTTCTAATAAATATTGGGAAAATATATTTTAGCTGAAAAAACCCTTTTCATATAAGAAAATAGCCCACTAAATTTTTGTAACCCCCTTAATATAGCCCATGGGCTATATATAGCCCCTAAAATTATCCATGCTTTAAACCACCTTTGAACCATCCTTTCAACCCCTTACTTGAGCAAGTTAGACTTTTACCCGGTGACCCCTTTTCACTATTCAGTCTCATCATGTCTGGGACCACATTATCTTCAGCTATGGAACAACCCATTACATATTCACTTGGTAGTGGGGGAGGAACTTCGATTAATTCTCCACAACCATCCATTAATGGGGTAAATGCTCCATCTACTATACACAACACAACTACGTTCTCTGTCATGTCCCCAAATTTTTCTATGGTCCATGGGGTAATTTTGGCCTAAGTCACCTAGGCAATAATTATTTAATTAATGAGCAAGTATGGCAACTACCTTATGGACGATGCCTAAGGTTGTATTTGGGAATTAAATGGACAAGGTGGGCCCCCCATGTAGTTATTAACCCCATGAATAAGTCTAAGTGATTAATTAAATGAGAATTTATTTAATGGGGTATTTGTGAGGCAATTATACCATAGTGGTTGATTAATTATTAATTAATTAATTAAACTCTAAATTTTGGAGTAATATTGATTCTGTAATATTTTTATTAATAATTCTAGCTAATAAATATTGGCAAGTGGTGATGACAAGACTAGGAGGTCAAATTTGAGCAAGTAGGGCCAATCTTGCCTAAGTGGCAAAATCTCAGGAAAAGCAAGGAATCAATTGGAGGAAAGAAGGCAAGAAAAGAAATTAGAAACTGGAAAAAGCGGAAAAGAGGAAAGTAAAGAAAGTGGAAAGATGAAGAAAATCATTCAAAAGGAAATTAGAAACATCCAGAAAATCTCACTAAGGCACACTTTCCAATTTCAGTGAAGGAAGGTAAAGGAAAGAAAGTTTTTCAAAGACAAAACTTGCTAATTATCTCAAGATGGTGCCCTCATGGATTTGGAATATGATGGGAAAGTGGGTAACCTACTCTCATAGGTTACCAAGCCAAGAAACTTGCTCAGTAGGTCATCTTGGAGTTTATAAAATAATCCAACCAACTCCATTACACAACTTTTGATCATTTATGTTTTCTCATGAGAGCTTTGATGCTTCTCTAGTTGAGTGATGTGCTTCAACTGTGCTTCTTGGGTGATGTGCCCCAAGGCCATAGTTTCCAGTGAGTGTTGTGCAGGTCCATATCAAGATATTGTATCCATTAACATATGCTTCCAGCCTCCATTGAAGATCTTTAGTTATTTGGAGAATAGGATTCCTCCAGCAGTGATTCTACATCTAGTTTTGGTGAAGATTCTCCTGTTGAAGAAGATAGATCTTGGGAGTGCGCCCAAGTGCTGAATGAGAGTTGGTATAGACATTTTTGAAGACATCATAGGTTTACAAGATCAGTAACCAGATTCAGATCAGATCCATACTTCTCTTCTCACTCATTCTCACATTCACAGCTAAATCTAGTGGAGTTTTCGCTGAAGGAGAGGGATTACTTAGTGAATGCACCCCGATCAAGTTCAGAAGATCAGTAAGAAGAAAATTACAGTCATATTACCTGTATATGACCTGATCCTAACTCCATAACATATCCACAGTAATATTCTAATTCTTCTCTTCATTCTCCATCAAATGTAATGAATATTTAGCCTGTGAGGCATTGTTGTTTTGGAAGGCAGTTAAATAGATAGAAGAAGAGTTATGATATGTTATTTTCAACCTATATCTATTCATTATATTATATCAGAGCCTTATTTAATATCATAACAGAGTTTACCATTTATTGGAGCAGTTTGATGGATTAAAATGCAAGACTAGCTAGTTAGGTGCTTATTCTAGATTAGTTTCACCACTTTTACTGCCAAATCCATTCTAAGTAATATTTTTACATTCTGTCAGTTGGAGCTGGTCCTTAACTCAGTATAGTACCCATATCAGTCCAAAAAATCAGATTTTGAAATCCTTTAGACCTTTCTTGGAAAGTTAAGAAAAATACTAGCTCAACAATCCCAAGAGAGCCCAAAAACCCCAATTCTTCCCAAACTCTCCCAAGTTTGCTAAATTACCTTTCTGAGCATAAAAAAAAACCCATTGAATATTATAAACCCTGTTAGCCTTCCCGATCTAGTTTGTATATGCGGATGTACCCAGGAAGCATTGTGGTAGGCTTCAACAATAGTTCATGTCCGAAACATAAATGGTCTCCATGCTTTGTACAAAGGATCCAATTTATCACCGTCTAAGTTGCTGCTGCACATTGTCCCATATAAATTCCAGAACTGAAAGTTCATCTTACCAAACTCAGTTTCAAGTCTCCCTACCCATCACTGACTTCCTACTCTGTTCGGTGAATTGATTAAAAAATGGACAAGTAAATTTAATTTAAAATTCTGAACTTGATTTAATATCTTGGACAAATATTCCCAAGGATATTACAGTGGTATCAGAGCACTTTCCTTGGCTCATCCTGTGGAAATTAATTCTCAGTGAAAAGGTAGCTCAACACTATCTTCAAGTTGCAGTTGTGGAATTAGTTCCATTCATGGAAGATTTAGAGTTTGAGTTGCATGAAGAAGAAGATTATTTTTATGAAGAGTATGATGATTATGATGAGCAGTATGAAGAATATTGCAAACAGTATGATGAAGAGAATTCCCAAGAAGTACCTTCCACAAGCATCTCCTATGAGATCATGATTGGAAGAAGAGACTATGGTTATTCTGATAGCCATATTCAGGAAAACGTTGCATGTTCCACAGCCAAAGGTCAAACTTTTATGGAAGAGATAATAAAAGATATGAAAGATTTATTGGATGCATGTGACTTCACAAGAATTTTTGGATTCTCTTCAAGAAGAGCCTCCAAGAATCTTCATCCTAAGACAACCAAGGAGAAACAGGACTGAAAACCCAATCATAAGGTTGTTGACAAAATGGAAGAAGAATCTACTGCAAAATTCTATGATGAGGATCTCAAGATCATCTTGGATGAGATTGGTACTATTAGGGGTGTTGAACCATATTTAGGATCAGATATAAAAGTAGAACATAAATCAGATCCAAATCCACCACATGAGCTTCACAAGGTAGTAGAAATTGACCACACATCAGTTAGATGTGAACTAGTAGAATTAGTGGTAGAACAAGGCACCATAACCCCACCCATTGAAGAGATTAGCATGATGGCAAGGTATGGACCACATTCATATTTTTGTACTAGTTTGTATAATGATGATGTTTCAGCCACTTCAGAGGAGAATATGAGCTTGGTTGAACCCCCAGGGGTTGAGACTCCTGAATTGGGGAGGGCTGAAAATTGGAGAGAAAGACTTACTGGTGCACCAGAGATGAATGAGCACCTCAGTTGCAACCAAAGATCTGATATTCATGATCTGAAATATGAATATCTTGCAGCCCCAAAATATGGATAAGCTTTCATAACTTCAACAAAATCAGCTGAAGTTGATCCTAGGAAGCTAGAAGAAGAGAAGGTTCATATGCCAAAGCCTCATTTCCTTGAAGGGACACTGAAGATGAATGAATGCAAAATTCAAGAAGCCCTTCAAACCCTTAATGAATAACCTATGTTGGAATTTGGGGGAGCAGTCTTCCATGAGATACATGGAAGAGTTTTAGAAAGCCATGGCAAGCATAAAAGGTAAATTCTTGAACCTGCTTTCTGATAGAGATAGTTTGTTGGAGCTTGTAGAATTGTTTCATGGTACATCCTTGAGGGATGATGAAGAGATCAACAAGATCAATGATGAATTAATGGCCACCCAAGATTCTTTGATAAGCACTCAAAGTTCCCTCCAAGAATCCAAGACAGAAATATTGCAGCTTCATGAAAAGTTGTAAAGATCCTCCCTACCCTCCTACACACTATTCAGTCAATTTCATTGGGGTGAAAGAATTCATGATCATAAGGAGGAACCTCATGAGATGGTGGATCATGCGGATCATTTATCTTTACATGTGCTTGAGGAGTGTGCAGAATAGTTTCATGAAAACCAAGCACCTGATCATTTCCTAAGGGAAATTGAGTTGTTCCTTGGAAATAGTCACTCTCCCATGGAAAAGTGGGATGAGAGCACCCAATTTGGGCCAGCCAATAATGATGAAGTTGCAGCCATAAGTATGATTACTGAAGGTTGCAAACATACAAAGAAGGTTCACATTCCTTCCCCTCATGTCATGGATTCAACAATAACAATGTGGAATGAACAGTGGGTGAAGAAGTTTTTCTTGTTGATGCCACATGTACCACAGGTGGATCATGATCTGCTCCTATGGGAGATAGATCTTATTGCAACAAAGATGGATGATTTCATATCATGTGCATCAGCAAGCAAGATGTCTAATTCATCCATTGTATGGATGGATAGAGGCAACACTGAAATGAGAAATCTTGAAGGTAAAAGGTTTTCTTGTTTCTGCAATAATTTTTTATTTACAACTGATGTTGTCTAGAATTGTGAGCAGCAACCAAGGTATATTTTGCAGCCATGGGATATCACTCATCCCCATATTGACTGGATGAAATATTACCTGTCAAAAATGAAACCTCCTTGCAAATATATTTCTGCTTATGGTCAAGGGAAGGAAACTAAGCAGGCAAGTTGCTAAGATAGATCAATGGAACATTTTACTGGCAGAAGTTTTCCTATGTGGAGGGAATCCACATGCTTGGAGATCGGGAAAATGAAGTTGATACTTTGGGGTCCTAGCATCCATGGGAGTGACAGATTGCCAAAGATGACAGAAAATTTTTGGTCCTGCAGGAGAAACAATGGGATCTAGGAATTCTACTCAAGTTATCCTAGCTGGGTTGAAAATTTTGTTCATTGCTGGTTAAATTGCAGATATAAATTGCAGTGTAGTTTTTCTTATTTTTTTGAAGGCCCAGGTTTAATTTTTAGACTATACAATGGATGGGGACAATTATAATCAGAGTGGCGTAGCAGAAGCTTGGTGGAATCCCGACATTGCTTGAGGACAAGCAATCTTAGGAAGGGAGGACTGTCATGTCCCCAAATTTTGCTATGGTCCATGGGGTAATTTTGGCCTAAGTCACCTAGGCAATAATTATTTAATTAATGAGCAAGTATGGAAACTACCTTATGGAAGATGCCTAAGGTTGTATTTGGGAATTAAATGGACGAGATGGCCCCCCCATGTAGTTATTAACCCCATGAATAAGTCTAAATGATTAATTAAATGTGAATTTAATTAATGGGGTATTTGTGAGGCAATTATACCATAGTGGTTGATTAATTATTAATTAATTAATTAAACTCTGAATTTTGGAGTAATATTGATTCTGTAATATTTTTATTAATAATTCTGGCTAATAAATATTGGCAAGTGGTGATGACAAGACTAGGAGGTCGAGTTTGAGCAAGTAGGGCCAATCTTGCCTAAGTGGCAAAATCTCAGGAAAAGCAAGGAATCAATTGGAGGAAAGAAGGCAAGAAAAGAAATTAGAAACTGGAAAAAGCGGAAAAGAGGAAAGTAAAGAAAGTGGAAAGATGAAGAAAAGCATTCAAAAGGAAATTAGAAACATCTAGAAAATCTCACTAAGGCGCACTTTCCAATTTCAGTGAAGGAAGGTAAAGGAAGGAAAGTTTTTCAAAGACAAAACTTGCTAATTATCTCAAGATGGTGACCTCATGGCTTTGGAATAGGATGGGAAAGTGGGTAACCTACTCTCACAGGTTACCAAGCCAAGAAACTTGCTCAGTAGGTCATCTTGGAGTTTATAAAATAATCCAACCAACTCCATTACACAACTTTTGATCATTTATGTTTTCTCATGAGAGCTTTGATGCTTCTCTAGTTGAGTGATGTGCCTCAACTGTGCTTCTTGTGTGATGTGCCCCAAGGCCCATAGTTTCTAGTGAGTGTTGTGCAGTTCCATATCAAGATATTGTATCCATTAACATATGCTTCCAGTCTCCATTGAAGATCCTCAGTTATTTGGAGAACATGATTCCTCCAGCAGTGATTCTACAGCTAGTTTTGGTGAAGATTATCCTGTTGAAGAAGATAGATCTTGGGAGTGCACCCAAGTGCTGAATGAGAGTTGGTATAGCCATTTTTTCAGACATCATATGTTTACAAGATTAGTAACCAGCTTCATATCAGATCCATACTTCTCTTCTCACTCATTCTCACATTCAGAGCTAAATCTAGAGGAGTTTTCCCTGAAGGAGAGGGATTACTTAGTGAATGCGCCCCAGTCAAGTTCAGAAGCTCAGTAAGAAGAAAATTACAGTCATATGACCTGTATATGACCTGATCCTAACTCCATAGAAGATCCACAGTAATATTCTAATTCTTCTCTTCATTCTCCATCAAATGTAATGAATATTTATCATGTGAGGCACCGTTGTTTTGGAAGGCAGTTAAATCAATAGAACAAGAGTTCTGATATGTTATTTTCAACCTGTAGATATTCATTATATGATATCATATCCTTATTTAATGTCATAATAGAGTTTACCATTTATTGGAGCAGTTTGATGGATTAAAATGCAAGACTAGCTAGTTAGGTGCTTATTCTAGATTAGTTTCACCACTTTTACTGCCAAATCCATTCTAAGTAATATTTTTACATTCTGTCAGTTGGTGCTGGTCCATAACTTAGTATAGTACCGGTATCAGTCCAAAAAATCAGATTTTGAAAGCCTTTAGACCTTTCTTAGAAAGTTAAGAAAAATACTAGCTCAGCAATCCTAGGAGAGCCCAAAAACCCCAATTCTTCCCAAACTCTCCCAAGTCTGCTAAATTCCCTTTCTAAGCATAACCAACAACCTTGTTATCGTTCCTGATCTAGTTTGTATATGCGGATGTACCCAGGAAGCATTGCGGTAGGCTTTAACAGTAGCTGATGTCCGAAACATAAATGGTCTCCGTGCTTTGTACAAAGGATCCAATTTACCACTGTCTAAGCTGCTGCTGCACATTGTCCCATATAAATTCCAGAACTGAAAGTTCATCTTACCAAACTCAGTTTCAAGTCTCCTTACCCGTCACTAACTTCCTGCTCTGTTCGGTGAATTGATTAAAAAATGGACAAGTAAATTTAATTTAAAATTCTGAACTTGATTTAATATATTGGATGAATCTTCCCAAGGATATTACATTCTCCCTTTGGGGAACATCATCCATACCTACTATTTCACCCATTGGTCAATCTAGTACTCCACCACCTAGTGGATTGTCACCTCAAGTTTGCTCAACTTTTACTCTTTTTTGGGGGAGGATCTTTCTTACATTTACTACTAGCGGTAGTTCCCAAGATACTACTGGAATGTATACATGAATCCATATTATTCCTAGTGTCGTATTTTATTTTGGTTGGAACCCATATATAGGGGAAAGAAACTTGCTTCCCTCTCAAGGGGGACCACCTTTTGGAAGTACCCAACTCATGGGAGGGTGTTATGGAAAAAATTGCACAAGTGTACTCTTCCACTTGGTGAGGGTTTAAGCCTTGTAGGTTGGTGCAAGGCCTCAGTCCTTGGAGCCCCTTTTTGGTGGTTGGTATTCCTCCAAGTGATCCTGCAAGATATTGTTATTATATTTCACATCCAAACATAACAAATATTGAAGAAAATAAAATGAAAGAGATGGGGGAGAGATGCAAACTACGAAAACAACCAAAGGTATTCTAAACCACTCTTCTATTTCCCAATGGAATAGTTGTACAACATGTCACATACCCTCCCATCTAGCTGATTTATTGAAAGGGAACATGATGACAATCTGGGGCTTTTACATAGACTCAACCCATTCATTAAATTCACAGCAATTAAAGATCAAATGTGTGTAGATGCAATTTAAAGCAAACATGCATAGCATAATAACATCATCCACACACATTACATGATGCCATTAAATTTAACATAGTCAACAAATTAATGAATTTGCAGAAGTAAATGCATAGACAGACAAACACTTATCTTTATGGTGAAATGGCCCCAAACAACTAGCTATGTCGCTACAACATTCCACCCAACCATAGGCCAATTGTGTTCATCAATTCTCTCAACACAACTGCCACCCCCGAGCTGGGCATGATTCTTACAAGGAAAAGGGAACATTCCAGCTCATGCACAACCAAAGCAATAGAAACCCATCTCAACTGCAACCTTCTTTTACACACAGCAACTCAAACTGGGCATGGATTCCCATTCTCAACATTGGGATTTACAAATAAGATGGCCATGGACTTTCCCAAATCGTGGGCACACCAAAAATGGGATGTGAAAAGGAAAATCATCCATAGGGGACCAATCTGATTTTCCATGGGTATCTTGGGCATCTAAATGGCCAAAACGACCCCATTGAAACCCCAATTCAAGGTCCCATACTCTCAACCACTCTACAACACAAAAATGCCTTGTTTCCCAGCTAGAAAAATCAGGAAAAACCACAAAAACGTGGAGAGAAAACACCCAGGAAGCCCAAAAACGTGAGAGAGGCAAAACTCCTTGATGGGTTATGGCTTGGGGAGCAAATTCATGGCTCTTTTCTTGTCAAGGAAGCCAAACATGTTTTTCTATGCAGGTTGGTTTCCCATACTTGAATTTGGACAGCCATACCTCTCATCCATCGGTGCATTATCGATGAAGGTGCCTCTACATGCGTTATGTCCACATTCATTTGGAAAAAGTTGGGATCCCCTACTCTCCAGCAGTCCACCACTACGTTGCGAGCCTACGACGGCCATTCGGCTCAACCCCAAGGTCTCTTAGCTAATGTCCCCATCCAGTTAGCTGGTAAAACAATGCTCATTGACATAGAGGTCATCAATGCCCAACTTGATTATAACCTCTTACTTGGCCACAGTTACATGTATGCCATGCGGTCGGTTGCCTCATCCATTTTTTGTACCATGATGTTCCCCCATGACGGACGCGTGGTCAAGGTCGATCAACTCACCTATTACGATCCCAATGCCCCCGCTGCACCTGAAAATGTTCTACCCATGGTTGAACAACCTGTTTGTGGTGCATCTAACTCGTTGGTTTCCTCCGTGGGACCTGGAGTTTACTCAGATACGTCGATGACCTCAACATTCCAATCCATTCCACCACCATCACCAGCAACTGAAATATCTGACCTATGTACCCTTTCCCACAATGCACAAACACCCAACAATCAACCGCCCTTGTTACCCAAGCCACGATTGGTCCCTAGTCATATTGATGTTACACCCATCCACACAATTCCCTTCCTATTCTCTCCCTCAGGAGTAGTAAGCGCCCTGGTTATGGCTACTCTCAGCCTCCTCGGGTTAACCTTAGGACTACCCGTGTGGTATATTTCGCCTCCTGTTCCCCCACCGACACCAAATGTCATCCTACAACTGGTGCAACCCATCGCCACTACTTTTCAACCACCCCCCGGTGTCTCTACTCCTTCCTCATCCACCAATCCACCCCCCATTGTCAAGAACACAGGGGGCAGAGCCCCACAACCATACACTACTGTACCCCTGACCAAAATAGTTAAACCCCCCTCCCATGTTTTGTGCTCCTCCTAAATGCTCGTTGTGTGATGATTTAGGTCATCCTACCCATCAATGTCCATAATTACCTGCATTACAAGGGCACATGCAAATGCTTGATGATGACCCCAACATCCCGGTTGTCCAACTCGATCCAGCCCCTAAGCCTCGTGATAAATCACTGCATACCAACCACCCTTGTGCAATATGCGGTATTTACAGCCATTACTCACATCACTGTCCTGATCTCCCAGATTACAGAGCAGCTCTCTACGAGATGAATAATTTGGACCTTGAGACGGTGCTCCCCACAATTGAGGAGATCCACCCCCCAGCATCACCCTCATCCGGCGAGATTAATACCATCTATATGATCTCTTCTACTACCACTCCCTTGTCAACCGATTTGAAAACTCAAAGTTTCTGCAATGATGAGGAGATTCTAGAGGCTCTCACTGCCCCAGATTACCCCTGGGAAGACATGCACCATCGTTCCTACTTCCTCCCAGAAGAGTCCTCCTCCACCACAGCCACCCAATTTGCGGTTGAGTCCAAAGATTTCCTCCCCACCAAAGTCGACTGGTTTAAGGATCCCATTCCAGCTCCTGATGCCTTTGAGGAAGGTAACATAGCCAACATCTCACCCGTCATCCACATCGATATCTCTGACCCACCTGGTGCTCTTGAAATCATTACATTAGGAGCCTCCTGCAGTGAGTATGAGATCGGAGAGTACAAAAAACTTTTTCAAGAGTTCTGTGATGTCTTTTCCTGGTCCTACACCGAAATGCCTGGTCTTGACCCCGCTATTATAGAACACCACATTGACACATGGCCAGATGTACCCCCCATTCGCCAGAAACAACGCCCCATTCATCCCTTAAAGCTCCCCGCCGTTAAAGCAGATATTGAGAAACTTCGCAAAGCAGGATTCATTTATCCTATTACATATACCACTCGGGTTTCTAACCCCATCCCTATTAACAAGAAACAAGGCACCATCAGAGTATGTACTGACTTCCGTGATTTAAACCAAGCCTATCCCAAAGACAACTTCCCCATGCCATTTATTGACCAACTCATTGATACGTGTGCGGGGCATGAAGTCCTATCTTTTATGGACGATTTTTTCGGATACAACCAAATTCAGATCCGCAAGGGGGATTAGTACAAGACTGCCTTTACCACCCCATTGGGCACCTTTGCCTATTGTGTCATGCCTTTCGGCCTCAAAAATGTTGGTGCCACCTTACATCGTGCCATGACCTACTATTTTCATGACTTGGTTCATATCCTATTAGTCTATCTTGATGACCTTACAGCTCGTTCCTGGAAACGATCAGACCACCTTAACGACCTCCGGCAAATCTTTCTGCGTTGTCGCAAATATCAAATCCGCTTGAACCCACTCAAGTGTGTCTTTTGTGTTCCGACAGGCCGGTTGTTGGGTTTCATTATTTCCCATAAAGGAATCGTTGTTGATCCCCTGAAAGTCCAAGCCATCATAGACCTTCCTGCTCCCCGCACACTCCGGCAGCTCCAGAGTCTGCAGGGAAAATCTAATTTTCTTTGACGCTTCGTTCCTAATTATGCCACCACCGTTCATGGTTTCTTACACCTACTTCGTACCCACATACCCTTTGTTTGGGATGACCAGGCACAAGCTGCATTCGAAGCCCTTAAGAAAGCTCTCACGCAAGCCCCTCTGATCTCCCCTCCGGATTTCTCTTAAGACTTCATCCTTTACGTCTCGGCATCCGATCATGCCGTGTCCGGAGTCCTTGTTCAAGAAGATGCTGCTCGCCAGGAGCATGTCATTTATTACGTCAGCCAGACCTTGTCTGGACCACCCCTACATTACCCATATGAGGAAAGACTATCCCTTGCTATGGTCTTTTCCGTCCAAAAATTGCGACATTACATTTTACTCAGTCATACCACAGTTGTCGCCGACTCCAACCCCATGGTCTATCTCTTGAACCGGTGCCTCCTACAAGGTCGCGTTGTTAAATGGGTAATTATCCTCCAATAATATGACCTCAATTTCACAACCCCTAAGAGCACTAAAGCCCTCGCGCTTGTCCAGCTCATCACCGATCTCCCATCCCTTTTGCCATCCCCACAAATCTCCGATGAGTTACCCGACAATCACTTGTTCATCATCTCGTCTGATGACCCATGGTACGGTGATATTTTGTTATACCTTCGCACACAGAAGTTTCGAACCAACATAAATCATGATGGACGCCATCGTATCCATCACCAAGCCTCTCGATATCTCCTCTTGGGCGTTGTCCTTTACCGGCGAGGGGTTGACACGATTCTTCGTCGTTGTCTTACACACGAGGAAGCCAAACAAGTCCTCAATGACTATCATAGCGGTGCCTGCGGCGGACATTTCTCTGAAATGGCCATAGCCCAAAAGGTCATCCGCGTTGGATAATTCTAGCCCACACTCTTTACCTACTGCATCACAGTGGTCAAACATTTCCATAATTGCCAACTTTTTGCCCCTAAGGCTCAGACACCACCCGCTCCATTACACCCAGTCATCACCATTGGTCCCTTTTGTAAATGGGCCATCGACTTCATGGAATGTAAACCCTCATCCACCAATGGCCATAAGTACATCATTGTCGCCGTCGACTACATCACCAAATGGGCTGAAGTGATGCCCACCTTCAATTGTAAAGCTGACACCACTTCCTGTTTCTTTTTTAACCATGTTATCACACGATTCGGGGCCCCCAAATAGCTGGTCTCAGACCATGGTTCCCATTTTGAAGATTCCATTTGGCGCGAGTTATCCACCCTCCTGAAGTTTGAACATCAGTATTCCTCTGCTTACTACCCCCAAGGGAACATCCAAGTAGAGGCCATTAACAAAATTTTAAAAACCATCCTCCAACGCACTGTTGACAAGCATAAGTCCAATTGGAATCACATGCTTTTCCTTGCATTATGGGCTTACCGTACATCAACCAAGACTGCCACTAGTTTTACCCCATTTCATTTAGTTCACGGTGTATAGTCTGTCCTCCCCATCGAGTGTCAGATACCTGCCTTACACATCACCGTCGAGTTTCTCCTAGACACCTCCCCACTCGAGCAACGTCTGCTGTCACTAGAACAAGCTGATGAAGACCGTCGTGCCACCCTCCAGACCATTGAAGCTGCCAAGAACCGCTCCAAAGCTGGTTACGACAAACATGTCCACCCTTGAACTTTCCATGAAGGGGACCTCATCCTCGCCTATGAACAAGCCCACGGCAAGACTGGTAAAGGAAAGTTTGAATCCATGTGGCAAGGACCTTACATCGTGCAGACCTGCCTCGGAAATGGGGCATACATTTTAACTGACTCAGATGGTCACCCTTTGCGCAACCCCCGTAATGGCCTGTATCTTAAATGCTTTTATCCTTAAACAAACCCGCGGCCCCATTGGTCCGTATTGTACAGTTTGCTTTCTTTTTGTTTTTCACCCATTTTACTACAACCTTACATTCATCATTTTTGCATGATCACAGATGGACCATCTTCCAACTCATTACATTGGCTTCGCTGATGGAGCAAGCCGCTAGTCTCCAAACCTGGATTCTGCAGCATGGGTCTTATATTCCCCTTCACATGAGTTGATTCACCTTGATGGAATGTGTATAGGTGCTACTACCAATAACCAGGCGGAGTATGATGATGTGATCGGTCTCCTGACCGCCCCCCTTCAGATGGGCATATGTCACCTTCATGTGTTCCTTGACTCCCAGCTACATGTCTCCCAGCTCAACAACTGCTATCAAGTGCGTGATTCCTGCCTCTTTAAAAAATTCCTGCGCACAAAACAACTCAGCCGACAATTTGAATCCATAACATTCACCCATGTCCCAAGAGCTCAGAACAGTGTCGCAGATCAAATGGCTAACAACATCCTAGATTGGCATATCAATCACACCATGTAAAACATCCATCATGCATCATCATCCCGTATCATCTCATAAAAAATATATAAAACCCAAAAAGATTGCATTTACAACCAGCGACATCCACGTGCCTATCATCATATAAATATTTGCATCCATGTGCAATAACATAAACACATTACTATACAGGGGCATCCATGTGCCTATCCTACATACACAATGTTGCATCGATGTGCAATACATAACATAAAATACACAAGGGGCATCCACGTGCCCATCATCCTACACTACTTGCATCCATGTGCAGTACAAACATATAACAAACCATAAGCGCATCCACGTGCGTACACTAAATCATCATCGCAAAAAGGTGCATCCATGTGCATATATATATATCAAAACATAAACATCAATGTGCTACACATGTCCTGAGTACCTCAGTACTCAGCTATACAAAAAATATCTATACATTAATAAGCCTCATAGAATACATGTCGTAACTACAAAATCGGCGGGGACTCCTCTGTACTCCCTACTGAGAGTCATACCCTTCGTCACTGCCTACATCAGCTACCTCTGAGTCCTCACCCCGCTCCTCCTCCGGCAGCTCCTCATCCCCTGCAAGCTCCTGTGCCCAACCCCTATCCGCCAAAATGGCCACCTGAATCGTGATCGATCGAAAATCCCGTGGCGCCCCCAGACAGTCCTGAATCACCTCCAGATCCAAGTCCCCCCACCCATCATCAGTCACTCCAACCAGCAAATGATCGAGCAACACTTGTATGAACTCCAGAGTCCCCTCAGCATCCCATCGATGCACCTCCCCTTGGCTTGGCAGGGCCGATATCGCCACATGCCCCCTGCGGTCTATGTGTCCCGGTGGTTGTCTCGGGCCAACATCTGTAGATCATACATATTCAGTAACATCATAGCAATATTTCCAACCTGTCATACACAAAATATGACGTTGACAACAATCAAGCAAATCAATACATACCATCAGGTCCCCACGCTTGCCCTGGCGGCCCTGGTGCCTCCAGATCCCCTATGTAGTCCATCTATCTGTATGGATAATCATCCAGCGTCAGTGGCATGTGCAACCACTATAGGTAGAGCTCCTGGGTGAAGTACCTGCCAACCTCATTGCCACCCCATCGGTGCATCATCTCTCCTCACCGCACCATGCGCAGCTCCATAGGTCCTGCTGCCCTGATCGACACCTGCGGTCGCAGTGTAGGTACCCTCTCCATGAAGAAGGCACACAAAAAGGATCCATAACAGAATCCTTTTCCAGATTCCTTCACCGAGGTCAGCTGTCGTTGAACACAAGTGAGGAACATCTGGCCCCAGGCATAGTATACGCCATCTCGCACCCACTCAACCAGCTGCATCTGGCTCCCTGACACCCGCTCGGGCGACTGGGAACCCAAAACCCAAACCATGCACACCGTGATCGCCTGTACTGAGGCCTCCCTCAGGTCCACAATCCAGAGTGCATTCCTCTGCACTCTAGCCTCCAAACCAAAATACCGCTCCAACATATCCTCGATATCTATGTCTGCAGAAACTCATGGCTGCGTATCAGCCACCCTACCCAAACAGGGCAACCCTGTCAAGAAATATATACATCTGCGAGGGTGAGATCCACCCTCTCTCCTTGCACCCTGAACGCATGTATGTCCGGCTCCCAAAAACTCACTAACCTGTTCAGCAGTAGCGCTGTTGAACGCATCATGGGCACCTGTGCGAACTTCAACAGCCCGCACAAACCCAAAGTAGATTACACATGTCGTTCCCTTCGGATGACATCCATTATGTTGTCCGGTACCTCCCGCTCTGGCCACAGCACTAACGGCATCCTGTCAATCACACAATGCACACTCATCAGACCCATGTCAAATAAATAACCCCCCCAAGGAAACCCTAAAGCTTGATCCCAATTGTGGCTTTAGGGCACCTTGCCGCGGTCTTAGACCACGGCTGTCCGGGCTACAATCACGATCCGGGACCACGCCTGTAGGAGCCGAACTCGCGGTCCCAAACCGCGAGTCCCACCTTAGAACTTGTTGTCCAGGACCACGTATTCTGACCCAGAACTCATGGTCCTCGACCACGTGATCAGCCCTAGTCCTCGACCACAGGGTATGTGTTTACTGTAGGTGGAATAGCAGTAAGCTGGATTTCGAAACTATAGAAGGTTGTTGCACTTTCAACAACAGAAGCAGAGTATGTTGCCATTACAGAGGCTAGTAAAGAGATGATTTGGTTGCAGAGGTTTATGGAGGAAGTGGGTAAGAAGCAGAAGAATAGCAGATTGTATAGTGATAGCCAGAGTGCCATTCACCTTGCAAAGAACTCAGCATTCCATTCCAGGACTAAACATATACAGCTCAAGTACCATTTCATAAGCTATGTTCTGGAAGATGAACTGTTGAAGCTGGAAAAGATACATACTAGCCAGAATCCTGCAGACATGTTCACAAAGGTAGTGAACAGAGAGAAACTGAGTTCGTGCCCGGTTTCAGTTGGCCTTCTAGCATGAAGGTGAAGAGGAGAAATTTTCCAAGTCCAAGTCCAGCAAGTGCAGCAACGGTGGAGTTGCTGTGATCAGTCTCCAAGTGGGAGATTGTTGGTTGTGGAGCCAGATCTTCTAGTCTCATAGATGATATTGTATCAGCCGTGTTTGTACCCCAGTTTTATATGATATGTAGGTGGACTATACAGTCACCCCAGCGGGGGGGTGTGGGGGGGCATCTCCCCCCCACGGGGTTCCAGGGGGGGCTATTTTCGCCAGCTATTTTGCGGGCCCATGGTTTTGGGTATCCCGCGGTATTTTCCCATTGTATTTCCCTTATAAAATAAAGACATTGTAATACGGCTAGGGATGATGATGTATTAGGTTTTATGCATTGTAAAGATCTCTGAGATCAGGAGAGAGACTGTGAAATAGAGAAGAGGAAGTGTAGCGGTTGTGCTGCAGGTTCTATCCCTTCACCTTGCTGGACAGTAATAATAATAAGGACTGACAAATTTAGTGTGGACGTAGCCCAAGTTGGGTGAACCACGATATATCTGTGTCTCTCTTGTAATGTGTATGTTTGATTATATTTTCATTTCTGTTTATTGTTATTGCTCTGCGATCCTTTTTTTCTAACATCTTCCTCATTTGAGGCCATGTATATTTCAGGTCCCTATTTTTTGGACCCCCGTGTTATTGTTCTATATCTTGATACGAGCATGGGAATGCCCGCCTCGTCCATATGTTCAGATTATTCCTCATTCATTATTGAGGTCATGTACTTTCAGTTTTTGCAGTTTGTTTGGGACTGTTGTTCCTGGCTCTAGTTCGTCTCTTCTCCTCTCCACATCCCAGGAAAACCATAAAAGACTTATGATTTCTATCAGCCATACGATGAGCTCCTGCCCTCACACATCAGGGGGCAATTTGTTAACACCCAAAAAGTGCTCACTACCTCATCTCCCTCATTACATGACTCATTTGTCCATATTTCCTACCATATTCGCCTCCAAAACCTTAAAAACCCATTAAAAAGCCTCCAAAAGGCCCAAAATCCCCCTTTTCCCCTAAAAATAATGTAAATTCCTCCAAAAATAGCAAAAACCCTCTAAAAAGGGAATAAAAAATACAAAAAAGAGGAAAAAGAGGGAAAAAAGGAAGCAAAAACCCAATACAGCTGACCTAAACCATATGGTGCCCAAAACCATGGGTCAGCACTCCACCACTAAAAACCTATAAATAGGTGATGGAGACTCCCCATTTTTCATCCATAATCATCCCTATCCTTACGTTGCTGAAAATTTCCTTGAAACCCTAGCTCTCCACTTGGAGCTAATTCTTGAGAACCCTTTTGGCCCCATTTCCAAAACACCTTTGGAAGAAGGAGAAGGAACAACACTGGAGCTTGGAAGCAACCCTCTTGGACTGCTGCAAAGGCTCCACCAACCTCTACATCTGAGGTAATTTTTAATACAAAAAGAGAGATCTTTACCATATTTTCATGTTTTGTTATTTATGTCAATGCTCATGCTAGGTTAAATTTCATATTGTTTTATTGATTTAATTTAATGATTATTGAACTGCTACTAAGGGGGCCCTTCTCCTTAGTAGGTGCTCATTTTCACAAGCTAGGGTGAAAATCCTAGCTACACTGGGTACAAAAGTCAACATGGGTAGTTGAGGGTTTGATGGGTTCTCTCATTGACACTTGGCTTGACTTGATTGGCTCAAGGGTTTGAATGTTTTCCCTCCCAATTCCTTGTAAAATCATGCCCCCATCTCTTGTTGCATTGCATAGCTAGTTGTGGATATTTTATTAAAATGCATATTTACAATTCCAATGTGCTTGGCTAGTACGTAAACCATATGCATCAATAAATCAATGGCGGGGCCTTGGCCTTGATCTCCTCACCATGATTTTATAACAATATTACATCATTTACATTTTTAATGCAATGGGGTCAAAATCGAGGCATTAGAATCCCCTCCCCCTTAGAATAACACCGTCCTCGGTGTTCCAACACTTAGGAATGAATACCCACTTTACACATGCCTCAGAATTCACAAATGGTGGCAGGTATGTCCTGCGTTTCATCTCTTGAATTTGAACTTTCAAGATTAAGTCCTTTTGCTTCCTCAAGCTGCTCCTGCTGGCTTTGATCTTCCAGCTCTGTAGGAGGGCATTGCTCCACAACAATCCCCTTCCTTTTGTTCACTTTCCAGTTGATCTACAAGTCTGGAATTTTCATGGCTGCCATCTTTCTTGTTGTCCTGGCAACTATTGAGGAATATTCTCAGCTAAAACAATCATCCTTTGGTCTGCTTCCATGATAAATGTGCACAACTGGCTCTCACTTTTCTTACTAGAAACACTTGGCCAGTACTAGCTGCACTCAATGGCTTTCAATGTCTCACCTGTGAGACTTATCATGGAAATTCCTGTTAGGACAAGCATAACACAATATTAAAGTTAGCCAATTATTTTTCCAATTGACATAGAAAGTCCATTCTGCAATCATGAGACTTCCACACATTTCATGCGTTCCCAACATACACATGAGTTCATTCATGTTCATCCTTTCACAGGGAAATAACTATTTCAGCATTCACAATTCATTTCAAGCAATTAAACACAATTTGTTTTCGTCTATGACATGCACTCAACAATATTTTGTTTCTAATATGCATCAGTTAAAAGGAAATACAAGAGTAAGAGTTTCCCCCTCTTAGTCTTGTTCCAATCTGGAGCCACACCATCACTTGTGGTTCTATGCTCCTCAGCCTCTTTCACTTCAATGTGAATGCTTGACTTGCCCTTTCTTGGCTATGACACATAGTGTCTAAGGTCCGTCTGAGGATTTTCAACCAGGGAACCTTTCCCCATTGTTGCTTACAGAACCTTTGGCTGGTAGGACCCACACGTGTCCACTAGCACTGTCTTTCATTACTGCTCACACTAAGTTCTTTCGGATGATTACATGTCCACATACATTCTTATGATGCCTTCACAGTCCTTGCCTCCAGTAGCACCTATACTCAAACAATGAATCAATTCACATGTTTCATTTACTTTCATAGGGTTTATCTCTAAACAAGAGTTTGATAAAATCATAACCAAATCATATACACATGTATATTCATAAGCAAGAAGCTGCAAGATAACCAAATACTTATCTGTATTGGATGTCTTCACTTTATTCCACAGGATCCTTATTTGCTTTACAAGCCTTGGATTTCCCGTGGACACAATAATGAATGTTGGGCCAGCAAGCAGGCTACTCCACAACCATTCAAATAGGCAATGCCAGGCCAGTACGCCGATTGGGTTTATCGATCATCTCATTTAGCAATATGCTAGGCCAGTGCTCTGACTGCTTTTATTAATTAATTAAAGAATGTTTTGCCAGCACACCAGCTGCTCCACAACATCAAGGGTTTAGTGTCCCCACCAACTACTCGCTGAATTTATCAAGCATTTGTAGTGCCCAACCAGTTACTCCCTAGATTTACTAAGAATTTATAGCACATGACCAGTTACTCTCTGGTTTAACCAAGAATTATGGTTCTTTTAGTGTCCTTGCTTTCCTGCAATGACCAAGGTTTCCAACAAAGAAACAATAGTGTATCAGCTTAGCTGTTAGAAGACTTATACCTGAAATATTCATTATTCCAAACAAGTAATAAATGAAAATGAATACTTATATGTATTGTGCATTTCCTTTTCTGGTCCACAGGGTCCTACTTTGCTTTGAAAGCCTTGGGATAGCCTATGGACTTGGATGTTTGGCCAGCACGCATGCTTCTCTACCACATCAAGTAGATAATGCCCTACCAGTACACCTTCACGCCAACTGGATTTACCAAGCATTCGTGGTGCCCAAATAGTCCCATACCTGGTTGGCCCTCTCCATTGTCGAGCTAGCACATCCATTTGGGTCATCGGCCAATGGAAGGAAACTGCGCCACCGACCATTATAGGTCAAAGCTCTACTATGGAGCTATAGGAATATAACAACCTTTCATCAATACCTCCACAACACCCGAGTAAATAATTCCAAACCAATACACCGACTGGGTTCATTAGGCATGAAAAAACCCTTCATTAATACCTCCACAACACCCAAGTAATTAATTCCAAACTAGTACACCGACTGGGTTCATTAGGCATGCAACAACCCTTCATTTTGCTTCATTCATGTGCAACACCATATTGCATTTGTGTAGGCTGGTAGCACAAGAAGGATAAGCAATCTCATCAGTATTTTTGTCCCAAAATTGTAACCACATTCCATAACATTCACTATCAAGTATTGAAACACCAGGAATGCGTCCATTCCCTTAGGGTGTAGTCAATATTGAAAACCCTAACATAATCTATCACCCAAAAGGTATGCATCCCTTTATGATGTGAGCCATGTAGGCCCTAGTCACACTCAAGCAGTCTGGAATCAATAATGAAATAATAAACATGCTCTGCATATTAAATCTAATCACCAGACAGGTATATTCTTAGTTAGGGTTACAGAACACTCATTCGTTTCACAAATGTATCTTTTCTTCATTGCGAAGAATGGGGGCACCCTTCTCTGAGTCAACAGTCCTTCAATTTTCCACCCCAATATTTTCACGTTCCATAACCCACACATGCCTTCTTGGAATAATTTTACTGTCTCACTCACATGCTTTACCAACATGCAGTTTGGTTCAGACATTATCAACATTTACAATGGCATCTCACCCGAAACCCATTTCCAAAGCATGGGATCCTTCCCATCTAGTTTGGCTTCTGCAGGCCATCACGCATGGTACTCCTGCAATGTGTCATCCTGGCACACTTATCAAATAGCCAAACAGTCAACAACATTTAGCAATAAGCTTCAAATATGATTGTTCCATAACCAATTAATTCAACATGAATTTACAATTCTGTCTCCTATAGAAATTGATTTGTTTAACCATGAGGCCACCCTCATATCATTTGGCTCTTGTAAGTGGTATCACTCTGTCCACTATGGTTTCACTCTTGCTACCATACATGAAAATCCACCTACAACATCTCCTCCTGACACAATTTTATATAATCCAAACAGTGATTAGCAATTATAAGCAATTCTCAAATCTGAAATCTACAAATCTATTTTCCTATAGAAATTAGATTTGCAACCATGAGATTATTCTCATAAACTTAAATTAGACAATTTTCAGATTTGTTTCATGCATAAGTTACAACCATGAGAACCTTCTCATAACCTTTGGCTTCTCACATGGTAGATACCGGTCTTTACTATGGACTTATCCTTGTTGCCATACGCAAGACCTTTCTACCTGAAAACTGAAACTTCAATCAGCCAAACACGTTGTGAGTATCTATGCATATAAACCTTTCATTGTCACAACAGCCACTGAAGTGATCTCATAATTATAACACTCAATAATTCAAACACCTTCAGTTGTTAAAATTTGAAATGCAATGAAATATATGCACTTCTATATATATGCATCCTTATCACAATAAAATTGCAAGACACAGTCACACTATCCATGCAATTTAAATAAACTATAAATACTCATTACTTCACATTCCATGCAACTCTGTCCTTCCAACAGGGTGCCCTGGTAGCCCATCACATGTCTACCTTATTGATGCAATCATTCTCCTTCATTCACAGCCGCTCATGAAATGGTCTTAGTATTAACAATGGTTCACTATTTCATCGATTATCTAATTGCATTGAAACATATATATCACAACCATGCATTTACACAATGCATCTCAACATGTGCACCCGCACCTATGCATGCACATTCACAACATTTACATAATATTTAATGTGCATTCACTCAATGCATAACCCCTCAATACAACCTTGCATTAATCCATGCATACTATGCACTCATGCCTATTATGGCATAACCATGATTGCCACTCGTAGCATGCACTACCACAACAAGGTCATAAGTCCTCATTTGCTTTGGTTGTTAAACTTACAACCAATATACACAAATGGCATGATATAATTTCATATGAATGCATTGATATTTATAAGAAATTATAGGGTGTAAAGATCATTTCCTTCACTTACCCACACCTCACCATACTCGGTAGGTAACATTCCCATTCGAGCACTCAATACCACATGCAAACCGAATCATCATAGTTCAAACATAGTTGAAGGGGTCTTACCAAATCCTCTTTCAACATTCATGCAATTAAGCACCAATAATCATTACCTGCATGGCTTTCATTAACTAACACCACTTGATGTTACCTGATCAGTTGGCCTCTTACCAAGGCTACATAGTCCTTTTTCCAACCTCATGATCACAGATTTGTTGCACCATCCTTTCTTCATAAGGTCGTTGGTCACGTGCAACAACGTCATCTGCTTCTTTAGACATGCTTCGGTTTTCTTTGGTCCTACAACCAATCCGAACACAACTAATTATTAGCAACCACAATAATTATCTCAAGTGGCTCATTGCATATGTAAACCTCACTATTTTACCAATATGCAATATCCTATTCATGCACAAGCTTTTTCACATGCATTGTGCAAGGTTTGTTAATATGCCATAGTTTATATGCATGACAATTCCATAATTATAAATATGATAGAAAAACAGGGGTTAAGGAATTTTACCTTTCCAATCCCTCATCATAGCATGGAATCCCTTTTCCATATCATAGTTGGTATGATTTCCTTCCAATCATGCAATTATGGAAATTGCCCATATTGACAACATTTTTTTGTCAAAACAGCCACTGGCACTCTTCTATACCAAATATCTATGATGTATGTGGACCTCATTCCAATTCTGGTCATGCATCGCTGTTCTCCTCTGGATAAGATTTCCAATGCCTATCTCCGTGCTCCATTCCGATCTAGAACATGGAATTTACATTCTTTCAAAAATGCAAACTTTGCCCAAATTTTCTGCACTATTACACAACTGCAATTTGTTCTGAAAGGCCAACTTCAACTGCTTGTAGAAGCAAATCTAGGAAGAATCATGAAAACTTATCTAATAGGAGAAAGGATTCCATATAACAAGGAACACTCAGCAACCTTCGGATCCCGGTTCCGATGCACCAGTAAACTTCTATAAAATTCAGGGTTTGGCTACTTTTAACTTTTCAGTTTTTTCCCAAAATCTCAAAATTTGGCCAAAAATGGATATCTCCCAAACTATGCATTTCTGGAAAATATTTTTCTAACGGAAACTGTCCGTATTAATGAGAAGATGGAATGTCTAGTTTAGTAAAAAATTTTATTCCAACATCTAGGGTCACTTTTACTGTCCACAAGCTTTTTAAAATCCCGAAAAAGTGGCCCGGAATAGTGCTTTTTAGCCTTCTTGCACACCCCGAATCCACATCCTTTGGAGTTCGGCTCCAAGATTCCAAACTTAACACTTTTCCTGATCCATGGCCGCGCCATATCGATTTCAGCTCGAACTGACCTTCCATCAAGCCTCGAGACACCATCTTACAAAAGTCACTATTCTCCATTTTCTGTCAAATTGGAGCATACTGGGTTCGGGACCCTCTCTGGTTCTTTCATGGCCTTCGTTAATGGCCTCCGAGTCCCGCAGGAATCATCCCATTTTGACCCCGACTGCTCGTACCCATAAATCAACTTTTGGGCTCAAAGAAGGTATCACATGAAATTGACTAAAAATATAGGAAAGTGGAGGGAAAAATAACCCTTGGGAGACTCCATTACTGAAAATTGGGGGTGAAGGAATGATTTCACTAGAATCTATCTAGAAATTGGGGGCAGAAGATAGATTGGAGGGATATTTTGATAGGGTGAAAATAGTGTTTTTCATTTTCCTCAATAATATATGTGAGGCTATTCATTTTGGATTTATTTTTTTCTAATAAATATTGGGCAAATATATTTTAGCTTAAAAAACCCTTTTCATATAAGAAAATAGCCCACTAAATTTTTGTAACCCCCTTAATATAGCCCATGGGCTATATATAGCCCCTAAAATTATCCATGCTTTAAACCACCTTTGAACCATCCTTTCAGCCCCTTACTTGAGCAAGTTAGAATTTTACACGGTGACCCCTTTTCACTATTTCAATCTCATCATGTCTGGGACCACATTATCTTCAGCTATGGAACAACCCATTACATATTCACTTGGTAGTGGGGGAGGAACTTCGATTAATTCTCCACAACCATCCACTAGTGGGGTAAATGCTCCATCTACTGTACCCAACACAACTACATTCTCCTTTTGGGGAACATCAGCCATACCTACTATTTCACCCATTAGTCAATCTAGTGCTCCACCACCTAGTGGATCGTCACTTCAAGTTTGCTCAACTTTTACATTTTTTCTGGGGGGGATCTTTCCTACATTTACTACTGGCGGTAGTTCCCAAGATACTACTAGCATGTATACATGAATCCATATTATTCCTAATGTCGTATTTTATTTTGGGTGGATCCCATATATAGGGGAAAGCAACTTGCTTCCCTCTCAAGGGGGGCCACCTTTTGGAAGTCCCAACTCATGGGAGGGTGTTATGGAAAAAATTGCACAAGTGTACTCTTCCACTTGGTGAGGGTCTAAGCCTTGTAGGTTGGTGCAAGGCCTCAGTCCTTGGATCCCCTTTTTGGTGGTTGGTATTCCTCCAAGTGATCCTGCAAGATATTGTTATTATATTTCACATCCAAACATAAAAAATATTGATGAAAATAAAATGAAAGAGATGGGGGAAAGATGCAAACTATGAAAACAACCAAAGGTATTCTATACCACTCTTCTATTTCCCAATGGAATAGTAGTACAACATGTCACATACCCTCCCATCTAGCCGATTTCTTGAAAGGGAACATGATGACAATCTGAGACTTTTACATAGACTCAGCCCATTCATTAAATTCATAGCAATTAAAGATCAAATGTGTGTAGATGCAATTTAAAGCAAACATGCACAGCAGAATAACATCATCCACACACATTACATGATGCCATTAAATTTAACACAGTCAACAAATTAATACATTTGCAGAACTAAATGCAAAGACAGATAAACACTTATCTTTATGGTGAAATGGCCCCAAACAACTAGCTATGTTGTTGCAATGTTCTACCCAACCATAGGCCAGTTCTGTTCATCAATTCTCTCAACATAACTGTCACCCCCGAGCTGGGCATGATTCTTACAAGGAAAAAGGAACATTTCAGCTCATGTACAACCAAAGCAATAGAAACCCATCTCAACCCCAACCTTCGTTTACACATAGCAACTCAAACTGGGCATGGATTCCCATTCTTAGCAATGGGATTTACAAATAAGATGGCCATGGACTTTCCCAAATCGTGGGCACACCAAAAACGGGATGTGAAAAGGAAAATCACCATAGGGGACCAATCCGATTTTCCATGGGTATCTTGGGCATCTAAATGAAAAAAATAGCCCCATTGAAACCCCAATTCAAGCTCCCATACTCCCAACCACTCCGCAACACAAAAATGCCCTATTTCCCAGCTAGAAAAAGTAGGAAAAACCACAAAAACGTGGAGAGAAAACACTCGGGCAGCCCAAAAACGTGAGAGAGGCAAAACTCCTTGATGGGTTATGGCTTGGGGAGCAAATTCATGGCTCTTTTCTTTTCAAGGAAGCCAAACATGTTTTTTCATGCAGGGTGGTTTCCCATACTCGAATTTTGGACAGCCATACCTCTCATTCCCCAAGGCATTAACTACCTCAACCAACTTTTGGGAGAAATGAATGATTGGGTACAAAAGTCAACATGGGTAGTTAAGGGTTTGATGGGTTCTCTCATTGACACTTGTCTTGACTTGATTGGCTCAAGGGTTTGAATGTTTTCCCTCCCAATTCCTTGTAAAATCATGCCCCCATCTCTTTATTAAAATGCATATTTACAATTCCAATGTGCCTGGCTAGTACGTAAACCATATGTATCAATAAATCGATGGCGGGGCCTTGGCCTTGAGCTCCTCACCATGATTTTATAACAATATTACATCATTTACATTTTTAATGCAATGGGGTCAAAATCAGGGCATTACACAACACCTAGGAGGTGAAGGCTTCAAGGGAAGCCAACAATATCCCTTATGGAGGCCTTTCTTGTCCAAACTAAATGCTAAGTAGATGGAAGAACAATGGAGAGAAACACTCCCCCCTTGATGGTAAGTGGAAATAAATCTTGGGAATGCTCACAATGGTAGGAAATGGTGAGCTATGAGGAAGCTCAAACTCAAATCCAACAACATAAACTTGCTCTAATTTCTATCTACCAAATGCATGGAAATGGATTCCTTTTATAGGACAAGAGGTGGCCATAAAAAAAATAGATCCAAATGTGAACTCTCCTCCTTCATGAACTAGTTCCAAGGTACACAAGGGGGGTTGATTAATGCCCCCAAGTATGTGAGGAGCCAAATTCTGATCCTTGGGGAGGATTGAGTCTTTAATGCACCACTGGGTGTGAGTGGTCCCACCGTTTTGACAATAGTGTGTCTTCTAAAGGAAAAGCCATGTGGGTGTAACGCAGGCATTGTTCAGGTAACCTGCGATATAGCGTGGGTCAACTGCTCTCGCACTACCCCTTATTTTGACTGTTTCTTGACACTCGTGGAATCATGTTGTGTTTTGGATCTATTGAGGATACCTTTGGTGAGATGGATTCTTTATGTTGATGACTCTTTATTGGATGAATCGTAGAAATGTCGCATGTGTGCGAATTTTAGGAGTTAACAGATGCCCCTTGATGTATGAGGTTCGGAGGGTACTATAGAGCCAATAATGCATCATGTTTTCTATTGCTTCTCTCTTGTTTTGTAGGACGAAGCATATGTGAAAAAAATAATGTTCTCCCATGGGGAAGAGTGTTGGTGATGACCGTTTGATTTGTAATAAAGAATAGTTTTTATACAAACGAGGTAGGCATACCCATGCTCATGAAATGTTATCATAGTGATTACAATGAGAGAGGAAAAAGGTGTCGACTCTACTATAATACTAGGACATGGATGAAGGTGGATTCAATCGATGTTAGAGTAAAAGCCCTTAGAGATACTGCAAAATATTGAAGAAGTGGAACTACTGGTAACCATCATGAACCCACTGTGGTGGGGTACTAAAATTAGTATGTAAATATGCCCGAGGGCTTCACTGTACCGAATAGGCTATCATGATTTCCAAATGTGAACATTGCTACCTTCAAAACTACGTTTCCCTTGATGCGATGATGTGTTGAAGTCGAGCATAGGGGAAACCACTTAGTTAGGGAGCACTAATGAATTTCCCTACTAAGTTCGAGGTGATCACTTATAATGATTGAAAGGGATCTCAAGGTACACCTACAACTACTACAACTGTCAGAATATAATGTTTTGACGTCGACGAGAGTACTATCTTGGGAACTAGGATCATATTGTAATCAATTGGTGGATGGACATACCCAACATAAGACTGGTTGATAAGCATGGGGCTCATAACTTCCTCTGATCGATGTAAACATGGGGAGAGGGGACAACAACTTTTCTTTCGGGACGAAACATATTGAAACTGGTGGAAACGAACTGCAAGTGAAAGGGATTTGATGGAGACACAAAAAAAATGGCAATGGTAACCGGGAAAAAAAGGCATTGTTGAACATTTGGAGACTCAATAATAATATGGTGTTCCCTTAATGTGAGGTGAATGAGGGAAATTGTTTGTACATAATGAATATCGGTGGGGTCCCCATATTTTTGGGTGTATCAGGGGACTGATTTGATGATTGGAGGAATCCCCACATTTTTTAGTGGATCGGGGGACACTTTCCAATGGTGAAGTGAGGGTTAATTTGCATACGCAAAGACGAGTGTCCCATAAAACAATGCCATGCAGTGTATGCCTGTGGGGTAACTGAATGGAACTAGTTACTTCAGTGGGGGGGGTGTGAGTGTCTTTGTGGGGGTGATGATACAAGGAATATTGTGGAAGGTAAAGTGCTCATGGAGGTATGAGGGGGCTCTGTGAATCGTTCTTGTAACATGTGCCAAGGATTCTGATGCGTGTCTTCTTGGTGGAGTAAATGTGCAATTATGAGACGATGCTCTAAGGGAGGGTCATTTCAAGTTTGGTCATATTCCTCAGACTTGTGGGGGGTCGACATCATGGGTGTCAATTGATGACGGGGATGGAAGTGGTGTGCAAACCCATGGGGGAACATGCTATTCACGGTAGTGATGTTAATGGCACATAAAGGCCATGAGACAGGGACCCTATGGTTATCAACGGGAATACTGGGATATGCATTATAAACTGAGGGTAAATAGTGCCGATATGACAGTTTCAGAATTATATCTTTGGTAGGGTTCATGTCCCTTGTTGTTAGATATTTGGAGTCTTATCTGTATAGTGGAAGAACAAGAGGCTCCATATTGGTCTGATCACAGTCCTGCACCTGCGGCGCACATACCCAAGTAAAGTAAAAGACATAACCAAGGTATTGACAATGCATAAATCACATAATTAGAATATTGCATACCTGTGGGGTACTTGGTAGTCAAGGATAGAACCTTTTGAGGTACAACCCATTGACTAGGTTGTTGAGGGTAGTACCTTCATGGTCAGTGAAGATATAGAATCCTTTTGGGATACAATGCTTAAGGAAATAAGGGACCATCCATTTAGATACAAACTTCCTAGGTCTTTGTTGGCTTGTATTCTCGTTCTTTATATTTTCAAGATTGACCTAGGTTTTGCACGGTTCACAGAACCAATAAAACCCCTTTTAACCGACCCTTTCAGCAATAGTCTGCAAGCAGACTGAGGTCTCACCCGAGGCGAAGTTATGGGGAGGTTGCGGAATCAATTTTCCACAACCGGGTGATGCATGGTTCAGAATGGCTTGCGACGCAGAGACCCTCCGACTAGCGAGCAACGCGCTACAGGACTCGCGCTACGGAAAAACCAAGTATGCAGGGTAGCTGTGCACCTAGGACTGCGCGGCTAGAGCTTAGACACTTTCAATGTTCGTCAAATTTGTGCAACTATGTAACTTATGCATTTATCCATACACATTACTTAGATTATTCTACATCTGATGTCTTTTGAAATGAAATATGCATACATTCACAAGTATTTACCGCTTGTATATCTGACTTAGAGCAAGATTATTTAGACTTTAATCTTGTCATTCACATTCCATAAATATAGACAATAACACGAACATGAAAGAATAAATGTGCACAAGCATATACAACATCACAAGCAAAGAACATATTCACATAAATCTCATCACACAACACAGGATTTAATGTGGTTCACCCCCAGGATGGGAGATACGTCCATAGGAACTGTTGTTTATAATAAATGGGAAGGGTTCAACAGTTCCAGTCTGTGCACAGAGCTGTAGACACTTCTCTCTACAATAGGTCTCTGTGCACTCAGCTGCAGAACCTGTTCCTCTCTCCGGCTCTTACAAAACTTAGCTTCTCAAGCTACAAAATTCCCTCAATAATGATCCAAAAGAAGATTTAAGACTAACCCTTCCCTTATAAAAAATGGCCTTTTTTATAGATCGTGCCCGCAGGTCATGTCTTTACATTCATGGTGGGATAAAGCAAACCCTAAGGTACCCAAAATGGTGCGGTTACACCGCTAACCAAATCTGTTAGGCTATGATAGAGACTGCATCATCGTGGCCATCCTTCTGCGCTGTCTCTAGCTTCTGACATCTTCTGACTGTGCGTGGTCATGTTGCTTTCAACCCCTTTGCTGGGTGCATGCTGGTGGGTCGCTTTTATCTCATTGTTCTTTCTCTAACGGTTTCGTGCACTCGGTTCGCTTAGTGATGCCTTTTCTCGTGCGACCAATCACTTTCCTTATTCGCCACTCCTTACCCACATCCCAGGAATCTCAGAGCATCTTCCCCAAAATAGATCGCCTATCGATCTTACCAGAACTTATATCATTTTCCTTCCAAAATTCTTCCATGCTGGATCTTCGTGGAGCTAGAACTTCGCAGTGCTGTAACTTTTACTTTGTCGACACTTTGCTGTGCTGTAACTTCATAGCTCTAAAACTGACTTGTCCAAAAATGAATTAACTTGGGTTGTGCCCAATAGGTCCCTAACACTTACATGTGGCTCATCCCTCAGCCACTTTTAGTAGGTTCAGTGGGATTTGCTTATCCTTGCTGAGATATTTTTGCAGCAAATTCTTGATAAGTTGCACTTAGCTTTGCAACTATGTCCTTAGCTTCCTGCTCAACTGCCTTGACATTTTCTAGCACATCTGGTGACAGGTCTTCCTTATCCTATTCTTGTACTGTCATCTCCGATGCGTGGAGTTCCTACAATTTCTCTTCAATCTCTTGCGATATGGCAAGAGATTCTTCCTGTAGGGGCTGTGAATTTTCCGCGGTGTCAACATCCCTTTGTCTCAAAACTTGGAGTTCCCTCTTTAGTTCCTTGACTTCCGCAAATCTTTGAAGTCTCTCTCTCATCGGCAGGGTCTTCATCTTTACATTTAGAGAATCTAACTTTGGAGCTTGTGTTTGTTGTAAGCTGTTTTGGACCTGCAACAGCTTAGGGTCCTCTTGTATCATAGTCCATACTCTAGTTGCTTCATCCAGTAAGTTCTGGCACTTATCTATTTCGCTGGATATATTTTCTGCGGCAACCTTCACTTCTGTTGCTCTAATTTCTGTTTAATCTAACGGTGTCTTAGGGAGGTTTTGTGCTTCCATGTTGGCAAGCTTTTCTTTGTATTCTATCTCCATTTCGGCCATTTTAACCTTAAGATTGCTTACCACGGAGCTGATCTTAATGATGGTATCTTCGAGTTCCAGCTGCTCGTCACACTCTGGTATCTCTGCGCAGATCGAAGCAACAGTCTCCTCTATTCTTCGGTGTTGATCATGTGCACTTTCAAGTTCCTTAGCCTTTTGCACACTTTTTTCTTGCAACTATTTATAGTTTGCTTCTAAATTCTGGTGTTGGCTCAAAGTCACCATATCTATGTCGTGGACTTCCTCCACAAACTGCAAGTGTAGTTTATGTATAATTTCTAGTGGTAACATTGCGATATCAATATCCACATGTGTTAGTCTCTTGGCACCTTCAGTTAATTCATCGCCTGGAAAAATTATGCTTAGCGGGTCCATGCGGACGATGTGCGGTTGCGGTGCCATGGTTAGAGCTAAGGGTTTTTTCTTTTGCTGAGGTGTTTCACTTGATCTTCCTTCTGAATCAGATTCTCGAACCAAGTCTCACTGGACTTATTCGATCTTCGCCGCTATGCCCTGCAAGGTGGTGAGATTTTCTTGTAGACTAGGTTGAATCTCCTTGTTTTTGTTTCCTTTTAGGGAGAGTGCGTCTTCCATATGTGCGCTGACCCTACTTGCAATGATATCATAGTGATCATCATGCAACTTTGCTTCCGATGGGAGATTTGTGGATTTTTGCTTCTTTTTCTGCCCTTTCTCCTATACCGACCTTTCTGGATCCTTCCTTTTTTCTCCTGGTATAGCCTGAGCTTCGCCGACTTCATTTTCTTGCTCATCACTGGATTCTTCCTTGATCTTTGTTGCGGTCGGAGTGCTTTCTTATGAGTCTATGTCGATGACCATCGACCCTTCAACCTTCCATTCCTCTAACCACTCCTCCATGATCAGGTCAATACCAACTTCATCAAGCTGATAGTGTCCTGGGAACCACTTTGGATTCTTCTTTTGTACCTTTGGTGAGATATAAATAAAATGCATATCAAATTTAAAATTCAGAGTGCAGATATATTTTTTTGTTACCTCCTTTGATATGGGTGGTGTGCGAATGATAGCATCACACAATTGTTCGTAATATGTGAGCATTACTTTGTTTGAGGCGCGCTGTCGGTCCAATTTCATATTTTCCCAGAGATTTGCGTATCTAGGTCCTCGACAATCTTGGATGAGAGAGGCGAGACCGACGTAATGCTTTGGTTCCTTCTAGCCTACAAATACGATTGGCACCATTAGCCAACTGTAGTCAAAGGTGGTGCCATTAACTTGATTTTCTCGGACATCGTCCAAGAACTCATTTAGTAAATACTTAGACCAGTTAAATTTTACTCCCCGGGTTGTCCTCGCAGCAAGGTGAAATGCTCCGACTGGCACTTCTGCTGGCCTGGCCTTCTGTAAGACTTTTCCTCCAAGCAGCTGTACTACAAACTGCGTGGCATCGTCTTGTAGCCCGTCTGTGACGAAACCTTGTTTTCCTTTCACAATGTTGAATTCCTCCTTCATCTGCGCAACGACCTCTTTGTCTCTGGTTTTTCCCACAAAGAACTTATGAGGGTCTTCACCTCGCTTGCTTAGTCCCGTGATCCTATGGATCAAGTCTATATTGAGATCAACATTCCTATCTAGCTAGAGGTATCCTTGGTGTGTGCGCGATATCAATGTGTGCACAAATGCATTGAGTTTGGGACTCTTGTTGAAGTGTGGAATCCGTAGTAGGTTCAGAAGTCTTGATTCCATGACTTTGGAAAGCCAACTCTTCACTACCAACATTGTTTGGTTCTTTACGTCCATTTTTCGGCACATGTACCTATCTAGTTGAAACTGAGGGTATTTTGGCTTATCAGGATCCTTTTCTTGTTGCAGTAAATCATGATCTTCAAACTTGCAATATGGGATCTTTCCTAACAATTTTTTTTTTGGTTGGACATGACTGAACATCGGTAGAAGCGATATCTCATATCAGGCGTACTCGCGGAGAGATATACTCTAGTGTTAAGTATATGGGAATCTATTTGTCTGCTGGTAGAGATTCCGATTTCTTGGATCCCATCACTTTCTGTTTTGGTATCTCAGCTTCAGGTAGCTTACCCTTGTGTTGCATTGATGTAGGTTGGCGTGGTGAATTTCGTGAACCCTGGCCTTTTTCTGGAACGGGCTTCTTGGCAGGTGTTCTCATCAACCCTACATTCCCAGTCTATTTGAATTTGTGTAACACTTCTTCCAGAGTGGACTCTTCAGACATTCACTTACAGCTCGAATCTGAACTCTAGAAGGTCTATGAATTATTTCTAATACTCAAGATGGAAAATCATGGTAACCGAATCACCATGCAAACTGTGGTATTTATAGGCACTGGAGGCCTTACTTGCATCCCTTAATGGTGAGATTAGCATTAAAAGCTCTGACCATTCGGCCAAATCTCACCAGAATCCATGTACTTTCCTTCCTTAACTATGCCTTCAACAGGCGATTCCTCCTTAAATGCCGAAACAGGTAGTTTCCAAAACACTGTATAACAACCACTTTTCATCTCTAATGATTATATTGGTGTGTTGTGTTGAACTATGCGGATGGGTTGTCACCACTCTCGGAGCAATTAAATTCGCAGTGTTATATTTCTTCTTACTAAGCTTTTCATCCGTCCTGTTTCATTTGATCTGCGTAGCTTCATTTTGAGCTTCGCATCTGCGCTCTTCTACTTTTTTTTTCATTCTCTGCTTGTTCCGTGCAGCTTCACTTCTCTAATTGTATTGCGCGGTAGATGTGTCCTTTTCATCAGGATTCACATATTAGACAAAAAATATGTACAGACTCTGTTCAATTTCTAGTGCCCAATTTCAATTGTACTTTGACACTTAGAAATTTCTCTCGGTATCAATCAACTTACGTGGGGTAACGCAGGACTATCCCTATAGGTTTTTATTCTACTTCCATTGATGAAACTTGGTAAGATGTCTCCTGCTAACATGGCTAACTGAACTGCGCCACCATTAGTGACATGCTTAACCACATATGGCCCTATCCAATGCATCTTAAATTTTCCTGGAAACTTAATGAATTTACTGTCATAAAGGAGTACAAGATATCCTACTTGGAAGAATTTGTGCTTGATGTGTCTATCATGCCATGCTTTTTCTCTGTTCTTCTGCACTTGTTGGTGAAATCTTGCAATGAAGCGGTATTCCTCCAAGCCAACCAAGTGTAGTAATATTTCCTGCAATGTCTCCTTGTTTGCCATGTTTGTGAATGCAACAATTATTAAGTTTGGTACTATATACTCCATTGGAATCACAACATCTTGTCCATAGGACAACTTGAAAGGTGTATGGCCTGTCAGTTTCTTACAAGTTGTCCTATATGCCCATAATACAGTTGGTATGTGCAGATCCCAATCATCTCTGTTTGTGTTACATACTTTGGTCAGTGCATTTTCCAGCACTTTGTTAAATGCTTCGACAGTTCCATTAGCCTGTGGATGGTATGGTGTACTCTTATGATGATATATTTGGAATTATTCAGTCAACGCTTCAATGGTTCTATTCAGGAAGTGATTTCCTTGATCACTCATTAGGATTTTTGGGCATCCAAATATGGTAAGGATATTCTCAAAGATGAACTGCACGGCAGTAACTGTGCTACAATCCTTTACTAGTTTAGCTTCTTCCCATCTGGTCAGGTAGCCTTTAGCGGTGATAATATATCTTGCACCAGTTCACTTCCCTGGTGGGTTAATAGGTCCCACAAAATAAATAACCCATTTATCAAAGGCTTGTAACGTCAGTTGCGGTCTTAATGGCATTTCATATTTGCGCAATGGCTTTCCAGTTCTTTGGCACACATTGCAACTTTGGCAACGTTCTTTTGAGTCCTTGTGGAGTGTAGGCCACCATAGTACTGCTCTTAATATTTTATGCGCAGTAGCTCTTCCTGCGTAGTGACCTCCATACACACCTAAATGTGCCTTAGCCAATATAAATGGCTTTTCATGTTCTAGCACACATCTGTGCAACACTTCATCTGGTCCTAACTTGTATAGTTGTCCTGCGATGATGGTGAAGTTTGTTGCTTTTACTACTAACTACTTATTTTGTTGCATAGTAAAATCTGTAGGTGCCAAACTTGTAGTCAAGAATTCTACAATGTCTTTGTAATAATCATCTGTGATTTGGATGGCAAATAACTATGCGTCATGTAGATTGTCTTCAATATTTGTAGGTTCTTCGCCTGAATCAATTCTTGAAATATGGTCAGGTCTTAGGTTCAGTCTTCCTGCTTAACAATAATTTCAAAGTCATGCTCCTGAAAGAGTAGCAACCATCTGCATATTATTCCCGCTAACACTGGCTTATTGACCAAGTACTTCAGAGCTGAATGGTCAGTGTACATGTTGAAGTGTGCACCTAGAAAATAGTGTCTGAACTTTTGCAGTGCGTATACCATACCTAAAACTTCTCTTTTTGTGGTGGTGTAATTCTTTTCCGTTGAAGATAGATTTCTGCTTGAAAATGCAATAGGGTGATCAATTCCTCCTTCACCTAGTTGAGCGAGAACAATGCCCAACACTATAGATGAAGCATCGACATGTACATGAAATGGTTTATTCCAATCTGGAAAAACAAGAATCGGCACAGTGGACATTTTCTCTTTTAATGTATCCAATCCTTTCTGGCAGTCTTTGGTCCATATGAACTTTGCTTCTTTCTTCAGAAGTTTCTCCATCGGTACGGTTATCTGCGCATAACCCTTCATAAAATTTCTGTAGTATCCTGTATGTCCCATTGTAGTGCAAAGTTGCTTTACTGAATTTGGTGCTAGTAGATTCACAATGACTGCGATCTTTGCAGGATCAACCATCAGACCCTGCATACACACAATGTGACCTAGTAGGATACCATAGGGTACACATAAAATACTTTTCTTCAAGTTCAACGAGATTTGGTGTTGTCTACACTTTGATAACATCATTTTGAGGTTTTCATAATGGTTCTTTAGTAAACCAAATATAGTCAAATCATCAAAGTATAATTCTAGGAACTTATGGATAAAATCCTTGAATGCAGCAACAACAACTCTTGAAAATATAGCAGGTACATTCTTGAAACCAAATGGAATAACTGTGTATTGGAATGAACCCCATTCAGTAGAAAATGTAGTTTTATGTCTGTCTGCGGAATCAATTATGATCTGATGGTATCCAGAGAATCCATTTGTGAAGGAGTAGGTCTCATTTCCTTCAACATTGTCTAGTACTTCATCCGTGAATGGAGTAGAAAATGGGTCGTGTAGTGAAGCATCATTGAGCTTCCTGAGGTCTACGCAGATTCTGATTTCCCCTTTTGTTTTCTCATCCTAGATAACCATAGGGCTTATCCATTTTGATTCTTCTACAGGCTCAATGATTCTTGCATCAAGCATCTTATCGAGCTCTGCCTTCACTATTTCCTTGTATCTGGGATTCCGTCGATAAGGTGTCTACTCAATGGAATTCGCATCTGGCTTGAGAGGTATCTTCATGACTCCCAAGTCTCCCAAAATGCCTTTCATTTCAAAGAACTTTGTTGGAAACAAATCCTCATACTCACGCAAAAGTTCAATGATCTGCACAATTGTTTCTTCATCCCAGTAATCCCTGATAGATGCGAACTTTGGTTCTTGACTTGTACCATTTTTAACTTTTCTTGTTTTGACAGGGCTGCTCATATTTGGAATTTCTAATGGAGGTCCCTCTACATCACACGCTCCCTCTAATTTAGGTATCTTTATATTGCACGGGTATTCATCATCACTTTCCTCTTCTTCTTCATGCAAAGCAAAGTTGTAACATTCAAGGGCATGTTCTATCTGTCTTGCCCATTTTGGTTGTTGATAAACAGGTATATGTATGTATTCGGATATCTTCTCTTTGATAATATCTAGAGCCTCATTAATGCTTGGACAATCATCTTGGAAGCTGAAAGTTCTTTGGAAGTTCGCAGTCATGATAGACCAGTCTGTTGTTCCTCTGCAAAGCTCTATGTCTGTATACCAGTTCTTTGGGATCTGCTCTAATGTGTGTACAAATAGATTGACCCACTCTGCTTGAGGTCTATGTTCCCATGTTTTTGAACAAATATATATGTGATCTCTTGGATTCGTTTGTCCGTTATACTTTACTAGTGTCAGCACGGCTTGCTCTGTGAATTTGATTTCCATCATGTGCTTGCATTGTTCCCATGTTTTTAGACTGTCCTTATGCGCGACCCACCATCTAGCAGGTGTAGCGTGTAGTGCTGATTCTAATGCTAACAGTTTATATTCATATGGAATCACTGTATATTCTTGAAAAAATGCATGAATGCTACTCAAGACATCATAGATAGCGATTGGAATTACCTCTGCTCCAACCCAGCGTAGTGATTTTTTGATCTACGCATATTGCCTCGCAGATACTTCGTGCATTCTGCTTTGTCAATTCTCCAATACTGCGTCAGAGTCTGATATGCAAGAGCTGTCATAGCTCCAACTACGCATTCCATAAGCCATAGGATTGATCTAGTCGGCCTGATTCGCAGTCATCTTGTAGATGCGATCAAGGCTTGTACTCTGCATTCTTCTCATATTGGTTCACTGTATCTTGGTCCTTGTGAAGGGTCCAAGGGTGCGATGACCCTAATATCCGGTCCTTTGAAGATCATCTGTTTTCTTTTCATATTGATAATCACGAGGTTATACATCGCCCAGTCTATCCCCATTAATGCTGGATATGGGTTACTATCATTGATGATCTCAATAACCTCAAAGTTTACTTGGCTTCTTACTCCATCAATGTCCACAAGCACATTCGAGAGTCTTCCAAGGGGAATAACTTTCTGCTGATTAGCTAGTCTCAATTGGATAGGTGACCATTGTTGGGATTTTCCTATACTCCATCCTAGTCCTAACAACATTTTCCATTTTTTCATTTTCAGTCATGCATGCATTTTGCATGCATTCATGCAATTGCATGCAAGCATGCAATTGCATGCATCCCAGTCATCAGTCCCTGCACCTAGCCCTCAGTTAGCTAGCCTCGGGAGCTTCTTTCTGATAAGTTTTATCCCTCCTAGTGCTTAGTGCACCCTCCTTTCACCTACCACTTGTGAAATGTGCCCTCTCTCACCTACCACTCAGTTTCACTTCAGTTAGTTGAGTTATCTTTAGATCTTTCCTTGATTTAAGGCTAGATTGACTCCTCAACTGACTGTATCACTCTGATGGACCTCCAGTGAGACTAGACTACCTATTCTGACTCTAGATAGCTCCTCATGCGCCCTCCACTGAGCCTCCTTCATTCAGTTAGTGCCTCCATGTGCCAGTTACACCTACCACACTCAGTTAGACTCAGTTTGACACCTGGTTGACAATTACTTGTGCATTGATGACTCCACCGATGATGATTAGGACTCCTAGTGGTGTACCATTGGCACTCCACTAATGATGATGATAAATCCTAGTGTAGTTTAGCCATGCCCATGCAGGCTAATTCGAGTTGCCACCTTGGCATTCGAATCCTCACCATTGTATTATTTATTTGTCCATATTGTGATTAATGAATTAGTGTGTGATGTTATTCTTCTTCTATCTGAGTTCTACTGTATTATAATTCTGTTGCTCCTTTACACTGCATTGACCACTCTTCTTCTATTTTCTTGCTTAATCTTAATCTTTCTTGTGAGGTATACATCAACTCTTAGATTTGCTGTGATGATTTTCACATGGTATTAGAGCATGTTGAGAGTATTGTCTATCTCCATTCCTAATAGTTTTTTGTAGGTTATTATCAAGATTTCAAGTGTAGCAGTAGCAGTTGCAGATATTTTCTATTGTTTTTTGCAGGTCTTCTAAAATAGCTTCCATGAATCTAGAAGGAATTCCTCCTCTTTCTCCATTCAACTATGATGAATGGAAACCAAAGATGATAGCACATTTGAAGAGACATGGTCTCTTTGATTATTGTTTTGAAAGAGAGTTCGAATCCTATGAAGAAGAGAATGATTGGTTAAATGAAGGTGACAGAGCATATGCAGCAATGATGTATGCTATGTCTCATTGCATGGTAACCCACTTCCTTTCTGCTGAATCTCCAAAAGAGATAATAATGGGCCCATCTGGATGAAAGATTTGGAAAACAGAATTAAGGGATTGGTCCAAACCATTTCGAGAGCAAGACCAATGATGCATTCTCCCTCCTTGATGGTCTATCTAATCATGAATCAATATCAAACATATCTCATAATGAAGTTGTCCGCAAAGAAGAACTTACTGATTCTACACTCATGCTCTCAATATCTTCTATTTCGAATTCTGTGCCAGCTCACACTCTAGAAACTGCAGAGGTTCTTAAATTCTCTCTTGCACAAGAGTTTGATGGTTTGCATAATGATGATCTCATGAATTTTTCGGAGGTTAAATCAACAATTGGAGGTAATGCATTCTCTCTCCTTGATCACTCACCTCTTGTGTACTACTGTAATATCATTTGTACATGCTCTTAGAATTTTATTGAAGATGTAGGGCATTTCCATTCGCTTGGGATAATTTCTCATGAATTTCATGGTTTTTATCTCACCTCTAATGGTTCAAAGGAGATCTCAAGAAACCATTTTTCAAGTCTTGGATCTGATTTGGATTCCAAGAAATCACTATCATGTGATGGTTCTTTTGGGCATAATCTCACCTATGATAATTCAAAGGAGAAAACAAAAGACTATCTACACATTCATGGATTTGATCCTACCTCAGCTGATTCGAATCACAGGTTCCAGGATCATCCTCATACCTCTGGATTTGTTCTCATCACATTCAATTTGAAGAGCAAGTACAAGCACATGATTTTTGAGCATGATCCACTTCTTCCCAAGAAGAAGATACCTCCATACATATGACCAAGCATCACACCTGCTTGAGTTTGGAGCATTTATTTTGGTGTGCCCTACAGTCTATTTTGAGGGGGGGCTATTTTTCCCATGAGGTTTTTTCCCATTTCCTTGTTTCATGGACTGTTTTTTATCATTTATTTGATTGTATTGGGTGAATTTTGGTCTCATTTACCAGGGCCTAGTATGGATTAAGGGGGAGTGTTGGGATTTTCCTATACTCCATCCTAGTCCAAACAACATTTTCCAATTTTGCATTTTCAGTCATGCATGCAATTGCATGCATCCCAATCATCAGTCCCTGCACCTAGCCCTTAGTTAGCTAGCCCCAAGAGCTTCGTTCTGATCAGTTTTATCCCTCCTATTACTTAGTGTGCCCTCCTTTCACCTACCATTTGTGAAAGGCACCCTCTCTCACCTACCACTCAGTTTCACTTTAGTTAGTTGAGTTATATTTAGATCTTTCCTTGATTTAAGGATAGATTGACTCCTCAACTGACTGTATCACTCCAATGGACCTCCAGTGAGACTAGAGTGCCTATCCTGACTCCATTTAGCTCCTCATGCACCCTCCACTGAGCCTCCTTCATTCAGTTAGTGCCTCCATGTGCCAGTTACACCTACCACACTCAGTTAGACTCAGTTTGACACCTGGTTGACAATTACTTGTGCATTGATGACTCCACCGATGATGATCGGGACTCCTAGTGGCGTACTGTTGACACTCCACTGATGATGATGATGACTCCTAGTGCAGTTTATCCATGCCCATGCAGGCTAATTTGAATTGCCACCTTGGCATTCAAATCCTCACCATTGTATTATTTATTTGTCCATATTGTGATTAATGAATTAGTGTGTGATGTTATTAAGCTTCTATTTGAGTTCTACTGTATTATAATTTTGTTTCTCCTTTACACTGCATTGACCACTCTTCTTCTATTTTCCTGCTTAATCTTAATCTTTCTTGTGAGTTATACACCATCTCTTAGATCTGCTGTGAGGATTTTCACAACCATGATAACCTTGGTGTCCCCATCTATTCCCATGTCTATTGGGTCAAGACATTCACTTCTGATCCCAAGTCAAGGATGATCTACTCCATTTTATAGTCTCCAATCTGTGCACTTAGCCTCATTTCTCGACCTGTTCTCTTATGAATTTTTATATGGTGAACTACACTATGAACTGTAGTCGTACAACTGCGTTGTTCATAGTGGTTTAGTAAGTTTTGAAATTCCACTAAGGCATCTTCGCTCTTCAGTAACTTCATACAGCTCCGTAGGAACTACGCAACAAAAGTCACTAGTTCTGCGGAGGTACATGTTTTATGATATGCTACTAGCATATCCTTTGTATGCGTTGTTTCGCTTCGCAGTTTAATTCTTGGTGTCACAGGCTCTGATTATTTGAAGGTCTCCCTTGCTTCTGCGAAGACTTCTTTGTTTCTGTCCAAATTAAAAGCAGGTGCTTTCCCAGTTGCTTTTCTTATCTAGGCCCCTTCAGTAGGATTTTGTTTAGTCTGATGATTCTCAGAAGTCAAAGCTTATACTCTTTGATCTTCACCTGTGGTGGCTCCACTTTGCGTCACAACATTAATGTTACAATCTATATTCCTTCTCTCAGTTGTGATCATCTGTATGTTCTGGTTCTACACTTCTTTTCTCCTCTCTTGCATCTTTGCTTGCAAAACTAGGCATGCTGAGTCTTTGTATGCAGACTTACAATATTTACAGGTAGTACAAGCATTTTTGTAGTCTCTATATAAATGTCCTGGCTGAGTGCAGTTATAACATATTATCTGACCTCTTCCTCTTCCTTGGCCAGTATTTCTTCCTCTGCCTCTGAATCCACCACGTCCTTTGTATGCACCTTGATCATACTGCGCATTATCATTGTGATGCAGTGTTTCTTCTTGAACTCGGTAAACATCATGCTTTCTTTCCATCATTAGTTCATAGGCTCTACAATTGGAATCATCATGGCCAACTGATTTATAGAATGTGCAGTATAAGTTCTTTGGTGTTCACACATACTTCTGAATTAAGTATCAATCTTCTGGGTGATGTCCTCTACATCAGAAAATTTCACACCATGGTCCTTGCTGTTGATTCAGTGGATTTGGTGTTCCACTATTGAGGTAATATTTGAATACTAGACAGTGTTCTTTCGGGTGTCCTTCTCCTTTACACTTTGTACACCAGATTTCTTCTGTGATTTCTTTTCCTTTCTTCATGTCTTGTAGTTGTAGTGTTAGGTTTGCTAGTTGGTTCTGTATCTGAACCATTCCTGCACTAGTCTCTCCTATTGGTGAAGCTTATGGTTTCATTGCAATCTCTAGGGCCTCTGTTTGCGAAGCAACCTTCTGTTGCATCAATAGTAGTCTAATGTGTGGCAATAGTGCAGCTATGAATCACTCTTGGTGCTATTGCGGTGCTATGTAAAAGTTTACTTGGTCTAACAATGCTTTGAACTTCTGGTCAAATTCCCATACCGACTCAGTCGTTTTGTGCTTAATCTCTTTGAGCTCTGTGATACATTGTGACTCAGACTTAGATTTTTTAAATTCTCTTAGAAGGGCAGCCTTGATATCTGTAGGGTCCTATTTTGTACAATAGAATATTTTATAAACCAATTCAAGGCTCTGTCCCTGAATGTAGTTACGAGCTGTGCTTGCTTAACAACATCATCTTGGACTTGCTTAACGTTCCACATGGATTCACACAAAAACCAATGTTGCTCAGGGTCTTCTAGACCCGTTCCTTTGAATATAGGTAGTTTGATATTGTCTTTCATTCTCCTTCTAGGAGGAGCAGTGTTCTGTGCTGTGTTAGGGATACTACTGCTCAAAATTTTCTGAGTACTCACTCTTGCGGTGTTACTACTACTAATGTTCTGTGGATTAGCAGTATTGTCAACTGGTGGATTCTATGGAGTGATGGGCTGATAGGTATCTACTGGAGGTTGTGTTTCGCTAGCAGGCTCAACTTGTAACTCAGTTTCTATAGAGATGCGAAGTTCATGTTCATTAGGGTTCTTTTTTGTACTAGCCTTGTATCTTTTACCACTTCTTAATGTATGAATGTATTCTTTGGTATCAATGTCTCTATTACCGAACATTACAGACTCAAAACACCTAGGTATCTTACTACATTCTTAAGACACCTTTCTCTTCTAACAATATTTTATTGTATAGGCTTAGATTGTTCAGGTACTTACCTCTTAATCCTTTGAAGAAATTTGCCTCTGCTGCATTGTAACACTTCAACGTGTCCATAGAAAATTTTGTAACGTATCCTTCTAATATGCTATGCAGCCAAAAGTCTACTACTCTTGAGATTGGGCTATACACCACTTTAAGTATCTGAATCAGTTATGGAGTCCACACAGTAGGTTCTCCTCCCTAATATCAAGTTTTATGTTCCGCTAGTCTCAACAACCACTCGTATAGATCTTTGCTGAAGGCTGCAATTTTTTTTCTCGTAAATATCATAATATAGGTATCTCTGCAAACATTCTTTGTCAGAGAAATGCGGATGTTTATTCTCCTTTCTTGCAAACTCCTTCTCTGTATTGTCCACCCAGTTCTGTATTTCTGTCCTCTCGAGATGCCAATATTCTGAACACATCACTAGTTCAAGCATAGAAATACAACCATTTGTTGGCTTGTATTCTCATTCTTTAGCTTTTCAAGATTGACCTAGGTTCTGCATGGTTCAGGGAACCAACAAAACCCCTTTTCCCTGGCCCTTTCGACAACATCCTATGAGCATATTAAGGTATGACCCGATGCAAAGTTATGGGGAGGTTGTGGAATCAAGTATGCACAACTGGGTGATGCATGGTTCAAACTGGCTTGCGATGCAAAGATTCTTCTCATGCGGCCCTCCGACTATTGATTAGCGTGCTACAAGACTTGTGCTATGGAAAAACCAATTATGAAGGGTAGCTGCGCTACCTAGGACTACGTGGTTGGACACTTAGACACTTCCAATATTCATCAAATCTGTGCAACTATGTAACTTATTCCTTTATCCATACACATTACTTAGATTATTCTACATTTGATGTCTTCTGAAATGAAATATGCATACATTTAGAAGTATTTACCGTTTGTATATCTGACTTAGAGCAAGATTACTTAGACTTTAATCGTGTCATTCACATTCTAGAAATATAGACAATAACACGAACATGAAAGATAAATGTGCATAAGAAAATACAATATCATAAGCAAAGACCATATTCACATAAATCTCATCACACAACACAGGATTTAACGTGGTTCACCCCTAGGATGGGAGCTACGTCCACAGGAACTGTTGTTTATAATAAATGGGAAGGGTTCAATAGTTCCAGTCTGCACACACAACTGCAGACTCTTCTCTCTACAATAGGTCTTTGCACACTCAGCTGCAGAACCTGTTCCTCTCTTCGGCTCTTACAAAACTTAGCTTCTCAAGCTACAAAATTCCCTCAATAATGATCCAAAAGAAGATTTAAGATTAACCCTTCCCTTACAAAAATGTCATTTTTTATAGATCGTTCCCACAGGTCACGTCTTTACATTCATGGTGGGATAAAGCAAACCCTAAGGTACCCAAAATAGTGTGGTTACCCTGCTAACCAAATCCGTTAGGCTATGATAATGACTTCATCGCTGTGGCCATCCTTCTGTGCTGTCTCTAGCTTCCAACATCTTCTGATTGCACATGGTCACATCACTTTCAACCCCTCTGCTGGGGGCATGCCGGCAGGTCTCTTTCATCTTGTTGTTCCTTCTCTAATGGTTTCATGCACCCAGTTCGCTTAGTGTTGCCTTTGCTCATGCGACCGATCGCTTCCTTCTTCGCCACTCCTTACCCACCTCCTGCGAATCTCACAACATCTTCCCCAAAATAGATCGCCGATCGATCTTACCGGAACTTATATAGTTTTCCTTCCAAAATTCTACCATGCTAGATCTTCGTGGAGATGGCACTTCACATTGCTGTAAATTTTACTTTGTCGATGCTACGCTGCTCTGTAACTTTGCAGCTCTAAAACTGACTTGTCCAAAAATGACTTAACTTGGGCCACACCCAACAGTCTTGGTTTACCATCTTTCTTGGCATTAAAAAAAGGACAAAGTCACCTTCAGTGAAGGTGCATGGTCTCACTTGTTGATCGTAGTGTTCTTTAGAGAGGACCTTAATGGATTCATTCTGTTGAAGAGAGTCATGCCTTTCCTCGTCAAGGTGTTCCAAAGTAAATAAGTGTTGTTCCAGATCAGGGGTATCTCGTATCAACTCGATGGTGGATTGGAGGGTAGGGATTTGACACTCGATTGGGAGGATGAATTCTAATCCATGTACAAGGTGAAATGGGGTAAAAACTGTGGCAGTATTGACCGAAGTGTGGTAGGCCCACAGGGCCGGAAAAAGCATGTGGTGCCAGTTTGTTTTGTTTTTATCCACTATGCGTTGGAGCATAGTTTTCAGGATTTTGTTAACGGATTCAACCTGACCATTTTCTGGAGGGTAGTAAGTGGTTGAAAATTCATGTTTAAATCCTAACAACCGAGATAGTTCCTCAAAATTTTCATAGTGGAAGTGTCTTTCGTTGTCCGAGACAAGTTGCTTGGGAATGATGAAGCGGGAGATGACATGGTTGAAGAAGAACTGTGCAACGATTATTGCTTTAAAATCAAATGTGGGCATTGCTTCGACCCATTTGGTGAAGTAGTCCATGTAGATGACGATATGGTGGTGACCTTGGGATGATGCTAGATGAAATTCCATAAAATCAATTTCCCATTTGTAGAATGGGCCCGTAGTGATAACTGGATGGAGGGGTGACGAGGGAGACCACATTTGGAAGGAAAATCCCTGACAATTGGCACACGTTTTGATGATGTAAACACAATATTTGAATACGGAGGGCCAAAAATACCTTGCTTGTAATATTTTTTGGGCCGTGGCTAATCCAAAGAGGTGTCCTCCACATGCATCACTATGGAAGTCATTGAGAACTTGTTCGGCTTCGTCACGATGCCTCATGGAATATTTTGCGGCAATTGTCGCAGGATAAGTGGGGAGAGAATTTCTAGGTGCGGAGATAAAGGAGGATGTCTCCATATGAGGGATCTTTAGTTGTAATGAGAAAGAGGTGCTCATCGAGAAGTTGTTCCTGGACAGATTCGCTGGTGGTGGTGGAGGGAAGATATGTAATGAGTTCAACTAAGGCCATGGATTTCTTGCTTTTAGGAATCACAAACTTGAGGTCAAATTCTTGTAAAATAACGATCCACTGTGAAAACTTACTATGGATAAGACGACGAATAAGTATGTATTGCATAGGGTTGGAATAAACAACGACGTTTGTTTTTTGGAGAAAAAATATAATGGTAGAGTTTCTGTACAGAAAGGATGACTACAAGGGAAAGCTTCTCATCATGGGTGTAGTTGAGTGCAGTTCCGGCGAGGGTTTTGCTGACATAATATATGAAATGTTCTTGATGGTTTCCGACTGGTTGGATGAGTATGCTAGCTCCAATAGAATCTGACGCAGAGATATACAATATGAAATCTTTGTCAAAGTCTGGAGGAAATATGAGGGAGCTTGATGACAATGCTTGTTTAAGGGCATCAAAGGAAATTTGGGTATAGTCATCCCACTTAAATGGCATATATTTTTCGAGAAGCCGTAAAAATCCATGGGCCTAAGTGGCATAGTCGGGAACAAAGCGACGAAGAAAGTTGGCCTTACCTTGGAAACTATACAACTAGCATCATGTTATTAATGCTGGTAATTCCAAGATGGCTTGAACCTTGGAGGGGTTGACAGTGACACCATATTTGGAAAAAATGAATCCTAAGAGGCGATAAACGGTGATGCAAAATACACACTTAAAGGGGTTTAAGCATATATTATAATCGCGGCATCTTGTGAAAATGGTACAAAGATATTGAAGGTGTTTGCATCATTTTTTGGACTTGGTTGTGAGGTCATCTAAAAATGTAAGGATGATGTGAGACAAGTCATTAAAGACATATGCCATTGCTTGTTGGAAAGTGACGCCGACATTTTTCAGACCGAAGGGCATGACTTTGTAAGCACATGTGCCCCATGGTGTAGAAAATGTAGTTTTATATTGATCTCGGGGGTGGATGCGTATCTGGTTATATCCAGAGAACCCATCCATGAAGGACAACATTTCACTACCAGAACATGATTCAATTATTTGGTCGATGAATGGCGTGGGAAAATTATCCTTGGGGCGGGATAAATTGATGTCTCGAAAATCAATATAGACATGAATAGTTCCCTGCTTTTTGTTAACTGGGACAGGGTTAGACACCCATGATGTGTAAGCGATGGGAAAAATAAATCCAACTTGCAATAGTTTTTCTACCTCAGATTTGATCGCAGGGGACTTAGAAGGGTGGATAGGGAACTGGTTTTGTCGGATAGGAATAGCATCGGGCCAAGTGCCAATGTGATGTTCGAATATTGCTGGGTTGAGACCCAAAATTTATTTATAGGACCATGAAAAGACATCACGAAACTCTTTAAATAGAGCGATGAAATCAATAATTTACTACGATGAGAAAGAAGCCCCGAAAGAGATGTTTTCGATGACTTCTGGTGTGATGGAGATATCAACCTGTATGGTAGGGGATATATTGGCAAACCATATTCAAACGCATCTGGGGTGGGGATATGATTTTTGAACCAATCGATGAAATTATTTTGACTTGATGGTGTATTGTTGTTCAGTGGGGAGTGTGTGTGGTTCTTCCCTGCTTGCTGCTGAGGACATATGATGGAAAGAGTCCCATGGCGGTTTAGTAGCATTCATGGCCTCGATTATCTCCTCATATATGGTGAATATGTATGCTTCTAGTATATCATCGTATGAAGACCTCGGGTCTTCATTATGGGAAGAAAGAGAAATGGAATCGAGATGCAGGATGTCAAGGTACTCAAGGATGGATGTAGTGGGTGCTAGGATTTCATCTTGAGGGAATATTAAGGGGTCTATCACCTCACAGGAAATTGGTGATCAAGGATCAATATATGTCAAGGTATCCGATGAACGTGACATGTTGTTGTCCCCATTATGCTCTGTTGGTTCAATATCCTCTTCGATTACTGTAGGGAGGGTAGTTCCACACGGGGTGAGGTTATCAACTAATAGGATTTGGGTTGTCTGCAAAGTGAGAAATGCGACAATATGAGGGAATTGGAATGAGTGGTGAGAAATTAAGTTTGGCGAACGACACGGTTAGGTGGTGTTTGTATGATTTAAAACAATGGCCAGGATTTGTGGATGTCACGGTGACTGTTGGTCGAGTATGGAATCGTCCCACTATGGGGAGGGACTAGTTGGGATCACTATAGTACCCATGATGATAGGATCTCTTCTAGAGATGAGGGAGGTGAGGTATATTCCAAGGCTTTGGTAAGGAGAATAGTTTCCAAATCCTCCCTAAAGCGAGGGAGGTCAGGGCAATGATGCATATAGTTCCCATATTGAGAACATATGGAACATGCATGATTCATACGCAATGTTTTGGACTTAGTTGTGGGTGAGGGAGGTGTGCCCCCTTTTGTCGATGGTGGAGTGTGGATGATGCTAATGGGGGTGTAAAGAAAATTACTTAGCTTTGGTAGAGTAGGACATAGGTTGTTTGTGTGGCCTTACTGCCCGCAAAGAGAACACGAAGGTGTGACCCTTTGATTGGGAGTATTGATAATTAATGGGGATTTCAACTCCTCATGGTTGATGCCCCCTGCTTTAGGCTTCACGGTTTCTACCAATTTAGATGTTGAGGTTGATAATAGGGGACCTTTCAACTTGGGTTGTTTGGTGACCCCATTGACGGTCTTAGCGATGACCGATTGTGGGGTAGTTGCAGATGTCATAGGTTGGGATTTCGTAATTGGTCATGTTACTGGACTTGTAGCCATACTAGCTGACACAGGGACAAACTCGTAATGGGTGAATGGCTTGGAAGCCATCTCTAGGAAGGGTGGTGTAAGGTACCACATTGGGATTCCCAAAGTTAGCCTAGGTAGAGTTAATTGCGCCATAACTGACGTCCCTTGTCCACCCGTGGGAGGATACAAGAATGGGAGTTGAAAAATTGATGGTACCGATGGACTCAATGTTTGTTCAATGCCATGACTCAATGGTGGTGTTGAAGATGGTGTTGACGTGGAGGCAGCTCCATTTCCAGTGGTGAAAATTGTGCACATTAGGCCATCGGTAGATGTAGGGTCCCAAATATGTTCCTAACAAATTGGAGTCCTTGTACATACCAGGGGAAATGTCAACATATGGTTGATCATCGCCCAATATGATTGGTAGGAAGTTATCAGGATTGATTGTGGTATTAGGGTCATAATAGTTAAGCTGGTCGAGGGTAACTATCTTCCCATTTAAGGGAAACATCATGATACAAAAGATTAAGGAGGATACCGCATTCATGGCGTACATGTAACTACACCCCAAGAGGATGTTGTAGTCGAGCCTGGCATTGATTACTTAAATATCGATCATAACCATCTTGCCCCCAATATCTATGAGGACATTTTTGTACAATCCTCTTGGTTGGGATGGTCTCCCATCATATGCACGAAGAGTGATAGATGAGGGACCATCTTAGGGGATCCTAATCATTACAAGACTTTGGCTGACATGACGCAAGTGGATGTGCCTTCATCGATGATAAAGTGATGCATCATGATGTTCTTTACTGTAACTGGAAGTTGGAATGCAATTGATGATGCTAGTCACGGGTCACCTTTGTAAAGATCAAAGGTCATAAGGTGTGAGTTGGATGGGTCGAGGACACCAAGTGCATTGAGTAATTCCTTTCTCTCTGTTGGGAAATATTGTAGTACTTTTGATGTGGACATAGATATGGGGGACTAAGCCAAGTCATCCACAATACTGTAATTGTGGGCGGATTTCATGTGAGGGTTACTAGGGGTACATTGAAGCGGAAATTTTGGAATCCATGGGATTTGTTCAGTATTCGGGCTTGGTATTTGCAGAGGGACCCCCGAGGGGATAGAGATGTCTTCCACTTGGGGGGTGGAAGACCCATCATAACCCTTGTCTCGTGTTTGAATTTTTTTATCCAACATATAGATATTTTGGAAAGACCCATCGCCATGTGGATGAGGATCTTGTTCTTGTGTAACTGCCCCTTTATTGGAAAAGGGTTGTTGTAACACCGTTGTTTGTGGTTGGGGAGAATTCGTTACCTGGGGAGGTTTCGTCACCATCTTATTTTTAGCTTCACTAACTGTTGGAACTCATGAATAAGAGGGAAATGATGTGTGTAATGACCATAATCGCCACAAATGGAGTAGCAATAATTGGTTCTCATGGGAGGATTCTTCCCTTGTTTGGGGGGATTGCTAGTCCCTGCATTTGGATCACCAGTGTTTTGGTTTTGTTGGGGGGGGGATTTACCCCTTGCCCCGGTTGTTTTTTTTGTCTGTTCTTACCTTTATTCTTCCACTGATTCTATGGATTTTGGGGGTTTGTGGTGTTTAATTGCTCAAATTGTTGAGCTTGTTGAACATGAGTAGGTTGAACTAGGTTAACCCCCATGTGGGGGGAAGGTTGCTAACCAGTTGGGCATGGGAAATGGTAATACAGGTTATATCCTGGCAGTGGGATAAATGCCGTTTGCACTCCATAAGAGGTGGATGTAGGAGAGATTGGTGTTAATGGCGGTGTAGGAACCGTCCTTGTTTGGATAAAGTTTGGGTATGTAAGAATATATGGTCCATACTGTAATTGACTAAGTGATGGTGTTGGTACTGGTGTAGGGGATACCGACGCAGGTGGCATGGATGGGTAATACAAAACCATGTTGAGTGGTACCGATGTGGTGGGAGGAACCATCCTTGTTTGGATAAAGTTTGGGTATGTGAGAATATATGGTCCATACTGTAATTGACTAAGTGATGGTGTTGGTACTGGTGTAGGGGATACTGATGCAGGTGGCATGGATGGGTAATACAAAACCATGTTGAGTGGTACCGATGTGGTGGGAGGAACCTTTCCTAAATGGGAAATGGACCCAATAATCCCATCCGCTGAATGTGGCAAGCCCGAAGGTGTAGGATCTAACGAATGATGCCGTGGGCCATCAGGGAGGATTGTGTAAAGATATCCAAACTGTGCATATATGAGGTTGAAATGTTGTGCTTTCATAATAGCCTCTTCCTCGCTTTGTGGAATGGAGGTGGAGACATATTTAGCTGTGGCGGGTTGGAGAGATTTGATAAACCAATACAATAAAAAGGGAGGTTGTATTTTGATCTTGCATAGTGTGCGGCATCTACGCCACTCGTGGATGTGGTCTGCAATGTGGGTGGAAGTATTTTGATGAAACTCAATGAGAATTTCGAGGCCTAGATCATGTCATATTGGTAGTTGAAATTACGTAAAAAATGTGGTGTCCAATGTCGTAAATGTGGAATGGGTGCCACTTTCTACATTTACATACCATTTTGTTTTTGTTCCGGTGAGGGTACACTAGAAGAGGTGAAGCCTCATGGGGTCATCCACTATGTTGTTAGATGAACACGATAAGTGGAAATACATAACGTGGTTGACGGGATCATCTCCCTGTTTTCCTTTGAATTTTAGAATATTGGAAGGAAGATTGTTTGGCATAGCTGGCCATGTCACATCATGAGCAATGGGGTCATTTGTCAGTTTGGACAAATTAGGTAGATTTAAACTATCCATAAATGGTAAGGTAGGGACTAAGGGTCTTTCCATTTTGTTTGGGAAGTGATTTCCACTAGGGGGGTACCCAAGTTGTGTTGTAAACAATGGTTGACCTCCTATGAGAGAGGATGGGTCAAAGGGATCTTAAGGATCTTGTTGGGGAGAAGCCAGTGGGGTATTCCTTTCGATGGGGAAGAAGTGTTGTAATTAATAGATTCTTTGAGGGGATAAAATGTTCCTAGAAAGCCGTGGCCTTGACCAGATGATCCTATCAATCCTTCCCAGGAAAGACCCTGAATTGAATTCCTTCCATGTGCAATACGAGGGGAATGTGTGAAAACACCCCTTGAGAGAGGGGATAGTCCTTGCAGTCTACGAGACTGTCTTAGGATGTTGTTTTTTTCCTCAATGGTGAAGCCTTTGTGTTAATATGAGAATGAGAGTGGAATAAACAAAATTGAACAAATGAAAAAATGTGCTCACCACAATAGATGCAAAATGGTGCGATAAGTGAGTGATATGTGCAATATTGGTTTTAGTGCATGAGTTCCCACATGTAGGTTCTTTTTATTACCAGTTAGTGAACTTGTAGTTAAAATAAAATAAATGTAAATTCCCTAGAATATCGAACATCCTTCCTCTCAAATGTAACTGGGCCTCCCAAAAGAACAATTGATGGTGATAATGGTATCCAATCACCAATCGACTAGTGTAGGTAACAAATAGCTATTTCTACTGGCGATGGGGCCAATGATCCAATAGAGAAGACTTGTCAACACCTCCCAACAATAATATATAACTTTAGGAGTCAATTGCACTCACAATTGCTCCTTGGTGATATCCTAATTTGGGCCACTAAGTTACCTTGCGTCAAGTGTGGATCAGTGGTTCGACCTGCACGGTATAGTGTCGTCCCCCTACCACAAGTTGAGTGGCTTGTAGGGGAGAGCAGGGAAACTATACCTTGGATTTCACCTCCTTGGTCACGGCACACTTCTGGTCTAGGTTTTCTTTTAACACTTGGTTATAGTGGGATTTTTGTAAGTCCCCTAAAAGACAACAATGCTATGTTTCAAAATATTCCTAATGAAACTAGATTGGTGGGCATTAATGGATGCCTATCCCAATTAATCATACCTAACTATTTTTTTTTTGTGACCTCCTGTGGGGGATTTTAGTTGGTTAAGACAATTACAATGTTCATTTTAAGGGGTTTGTATGTTTCACTTATGGAGTGTAATAGGGCTATTTCACAATCCCTACCTTTCCGATTCACCAAGCTCACATGAAGTGCGAGGTGCAGAGCATACTTGGATTGGAAGATTTTTTAGGCCTCTTATTGTGTGCTAGTGGAGAAAACACATGTGATAAAAGGAAAAAAAAATGATTCCGTTGGAAAATTAACTAAAAGAGTATATCAATCAATATGTGATTTTAACTCTAGGAGATGCGCCTAGTGGGGCTTTGCAAAATCAAATATTATAACTAATAGACAAGTGTGCGATGGAGGTATTTCACACTTATCACCCTTTTTCTGATTCACCAAGCTCACATGAAGTGTGAGGCAAAGAGCATACTTTGGGAGACAAGTGTCTTTAGGTCCTTTCTTATGTGCAAAAAGTGTTTTCTACACTAGCAATACTACTAAAAAAAACATGTTGATTGATGCATAAACAAGAAATGGTCTTTAATACTAGTGACAACAATGAGGTCCATTGAAAGCCTGAAAGTTGGTTACCTAGTTAAGTTTCGAGAGAGATGTACTCTTTACTTCCTAATATTGGTCTAGGTGCACTAATTACTAAAAAAATAAGTAATTTGGTGAAGTAGCCTTAATTTAAGTTCACTAGCAAGCAACAATTGGGATTCCAAACTAAACTATGCAAATAAAAAGCAAATAATCCACAATAGCGCAACTAAAATACACTCTGCCTCACAGATAGTGTGGGTAAATACAAAACAGATGTGCGGGTAGCGTGGGTAATGCATTGACCTGCCGTGGGCTCGCAATAAGTGGTGTAGTGTGGGTTGTGAATTGATAACCTATGCATACGCGTGACTGTCAGAGTCGATTCCACACTATCAATGTGGAAGAGACGTCAGGAACTATGCGACTGTGAGAAAAAATAAGCTATGTCCATGATGGGGCCAAATTCTGGATGCAAGAGTTGGAATACCAGCTCTCCTGCAAGTGAGAAACACCTAGAATTAGAAACTTAGCATAGAAAAACCTAGTTTAAAAAGAAATGAACAAAACTAAGTATGGTTTCCATTAGAACTGTTGAGGGGAAAACAACAAAAGGGTGAGCAATCTTCCCTTCTATCCTTCAAACTTATATCCAAGGAAACAATACTAGTTGTGGGTGAGGCAAGCCAATCATCCACAAGCTACAACAACTTCAAAAGCCTAAACTATGCTAAAAATGTAGATATTGTTCCTTAAAGAAGGAGGCAACAATGGAGAGAAAAAATTACCCCTTGATGGAAGGTGGAAATCAAGCTTGGGAATTCTCACAATGGTAGGAAATGGTGGTCTATGAGGAAGCTCCAACTCAAATCCAACAACATAACCTTGCACTAATTTCTCTCTACCAAATTCATGCCAATGAATTCCTTTTATAGGCCAAGAGGTGGCCATCAAACAACTAGATCCAAATGTGAACTCTCCTCCTTCATAAAATAGTTCCAAGGTATACAAGGGGGGTTGATTAATGCCCCCAAGTGTGTGAGGAGACGGATTTTGATCCTTGGGGAGGATTAAGTCTTTAATGTGTTGCTAAGCGTGAGTGGTCCCGCCATTTTGACAGTAGCACAACTATCGAAGGAATAGCTGTGCGGGTGTAGCGTGGGAATTGTTAAGGTAACTTGTGCTATAACGTGAGTCAACTGTGTAATGCTTGCGCTACCCCTTGTTTTAACTATTTCTTGGCACTTGTGGACTCATGTTGTGTTCTGGATCTGTTGAGTATGCTTGTGGTGAGATGCAATCTTTATGTTGATGACGCTTTACTGGATGAATCACCCAAATGTCACATGTGTGCAACTTTTAGGCATTAACAAAGGGTCAAATGTTACTAGTAATATTCCCTTTTCTGGAACCAAACCTATGATTGGTAGTTTAACCTTCCAAACAAGTGGCAATGTTTCTAGTAGTTTCCCATCCACTAGGGGCACTAATGTTCCCAATGGATTCCCTTTTCCTGGGGGGAACACCTATGTTGGGGGAGTTCCCTATCTTAGTGGTAGTCATTCAGCTTGGGTTACTTATGGGAACAATCCATTTAGTGGGGGAAATAAACATTATGGGGGTAATCGGTTCACTGGGGGTAATCCTTTTTAGGGGGGGAATCAATTTTCTAGGGGAATCCATGCTTTCCCAAGTTCGTATTATTCTTGAAGCCAATATATGGGGGGACCTTACGGTCCAACAGGTCTCAACGCCCAATTACCTTTGACACAAAATGCATTTTCCAACATGAAGCTACCCTTTTTAGCTACTTTGTATTTTTTGGATTTATCGATGTTAACCAACGACCCCATTTTGCACAACCCCTTATGGCCACCCATTCCGCACAAGATCCCTACAGACATACCTAAATTTGATTGTAAAATGGGAGAATACCCATCCACTCATGTTACTACCTATCATTTGTGGTGTGTCTCCGACTCCATGTTAGATGACAGTGTTAAGTTGCATATTTTCCCTTGAACCCTAACTATGAGTGCATCCAAATGGTACATTGAATTTCCAACCACCTCCTATTCTAGCTTCAATGTGTTAGTAATAGACTTTCTAACCCACTTCCAATTACCTATCTGTTATGAAATAGGAAAGAATCTTTTGACATCTTTGCATCAAAAAACCCTCTCCCATATTTCTGACCACATTCATGAGTGGAGACGAAGGAGTAGGCTTGTAAAATACACCATTCTTGATCAATTAGTAGTAGACTAGTTTACGAAGTCATTATTACCTCCCATTGCTTGTGATGTTTCCATAGATGGGGCCGTAACTAAAAAACAAGCTATCCATTATGCCCAACATTTAGATTGATATATTCACAATCAGGCACTTTATATGACATTATCCCACATGCTCCTTGACCATCAATTGATCCATCTTGACCTACACCTGGCATGACATGCCAATGGTGTTGTTGGTTCTGTCTATGTTTTTTCAGTGAACTAGTTAAGTGGGAAACTTAATCAACTTGCCATTTCTAGTCCACCCACTTCAACTGCGTCTACTATCAAACCACCCAATTTTTTAACTCAAACCTTTGAGGCAAACAAGGTACAATCACAACCACATAAATCTCAACAATATGGAGGTGAAAAGAATAAAAGTAAGGCCAAAAACCATTCAAATGAGTTTGGAACACAATAAGCACCACCCTGTAATGTTGGGGGAAATAATAAGGAAGGGAAACCAAAATTCCTGTGCAATATTTATGGGGGGAAACCATATGAATCACCTATGTCCATGCTTCTTAAAAGAGGTCAATGAGTTCATTTCTTACAAAGACTGAGACTCTACCCCACCTCTTGCTGTGTTAACTCATCCTTTCCCTCAACATCAACAACAACAGATGGTTGCTGCAAATCCTCCACCTCCATAAGGGGGAAATGGATGTCATCCTCCTCAAGGGATGGACCGTCCAATGTGTTTTTATTACAAGAAACAATCACCCTTACAACTCATAACCTCATTTATGAGAAACTTGAGACCAGTTCTCCTGAAAAGGACTTAGATTCTCCATCCCAACCAAATGTCCCTCTTGAAATAGAGAAGCATGTTCTTGACACAACCATTCACCCTCCTAAGGGGTTACTTCATCGAGCAACACATAATCCCAATTCTCAAGCTGCTCAACATTACAATATTGTTAAGGATTTAGCTCCAGTCACTTGTGCTATGTATGCTCCTGAAGTGTTGCAAAGTTTTCATGTGCAACGTAAATCACTGTTGTTGGCCATTAGAGGGATATACCCCACAAAATAAAATTTAGTTATTTTTGACATGGAACATAGCCAACAACCAAGGCTCTCCCACCAGATTTCATTTCAAATACAAGTGGTCATATGTGGGAAAAACATCTTTCGTACCATTATTGACGAAGGAGCCTCAACTTGTGTCATGTCCATTTCCTGTTCACGTGTGATAGGATCTCCTGAACTTGTCCAATCCTCTACTTCTTTGAAGGAATTTGATGGTCATACTTTCACACTTCATTGAATCATAACTGCCTTACCAATCATTAGAGGAAATTTGGGGTCTAAAATGGGCCTTATAAGAAAACGAGCCATCATATAAGAAAACAAGCCAACCATAATTTCTCAATCAGTAGGAATTAAAGAACCAATAGAATTCAATAAAATGAGTCAACCATGATGGTTGACTTGAGATATTTGTCATAAAAACTATTTTTTTGTTCATATTTTCAACATATATCCATTTTTTACACAAATTTCGAGCGGGAGCATTCGTTGGATGAATAATTAAATTATGCATCCAACATGTACCCACACTGCATACTTTTGACGGACCCCGCTGCCCCAAAAACAAGAAATACCTGAAAAAACCTGATGATGATGTCATGATCACGTTTTCAAGTATTTCTTGTTTTTGGGGCAGCAGGGTCCATCAAACGTATGTAGTGTTGGTACTCGTTGGATGCGAAATTAACTTCCGCATCCAATGAGTGCTCCCACTCAAAATTTGAGTAAAAACACATGGAGATATGTTGAAAATACGAACAAAAAAGTAGTTTTTTCTTTCTTCCTCCAAAATTAATAAATATTATTTTATTATTTTAACTATTATTTCAATATTTTAACTATTGTTTTATTATTTTCCTTAGGAGGCCCATTTTAGACCTCAAATTTCCTCTAATGTGATCTAGGGTGAAAAAATGCCATAGTAGATGTTGAGGTTGTTGATGCACCTCTTGAGTCTTTACTGTAATTTGTTACTAGGGCATAGTTGGTTTTATGCCATGAAGGTGGTAATATCGTCATTTTTTCGACTTCTTTTCTTTCCCCATCAGGGTAAGATTGTCACTATTGACCAACTTGCTTACTGCATGCCTGAATTACGACTTGCTCCTAGTGGTAATGTCCCTTTCGTAGGTGATTCCATGAAGACTTTTTAAAATGTGGGTGCTTGTTTGTTTAAAGACTCCTCATTGATGGGTACTTTCCCTTTTCTAGCACCTAACCCCTCAAAACAAGAATATCCCATATGTATGATATTTTCCATCTTTAACCATTCCCTTGGTTCTCCTGATCCTTGGGTGATACCTAATTCCACAAAAGTAGACTCCATGGGATATTCCATGCCTTTGTCAATGGTCAAAACTGCTTACCAAGTTATTCAGTCCAATCCCGTTGACCCACCTTGTGATCACCACCCAGTTTTTGATCTCCATATGTATGTTTTACCTTCTTGGGACAACTCCCCATCTCCTTCACATGACTTTCTTTCAGATGTTTTAAATTCTGACGAAGAAATTATGGAAGGTATGGATTCGTGTGACAAGCCTTGGGAGGATATAAATCACCGTGCCTCTTTCCTTCCATATTCATAATAGATGGAGGAATTTCTCCAATATCCTAATCCTCACCTAGTTGTTGATCTTGATGTTGATTTAGATCCACACCCAATTGTTGATTTTGATCATGATCTCGATCCTCACCTAGTTGTTAATATCGATCCTGATTCAAATCCTCACCTAGTTGTCAATCTTAATCCCTTACCCACATGGGACTATTCTTCACCAATTTCACATGACTTTTATGATTATGTATTACCTTTGGATGAGACCATTATGGAAGTCATGGCTACTCATGAAAAGCCTTTGGAGGAGGAGTACTATAGTGAATCTCTTCTTCCCAACAAGGAAAAGGTGAGAAACCTTATGCACACCCTTGTTGTGACTACCCAACCCTTATGGAACCATCTCTACAAAGTTAAACGTGTGCTACATCATGGAGAATATGATTTATCCTTGTGGGAATCTTTCGAGTATTCTTTTATCCCTTTTTCAGGCTTGTTAAAACTGAATGAAAAAGGCACCTTATGAAGCATGTTTTTCTCTCTTCTTTAAGCTCCTTAAAAAATAAAGATGGATCCAAGTCCACTTGTCTAGGATCATTAAAATTTCATGGACAAGATATCCCTACGAGCATTCTTCCATCTCTCCTACAAGCTCACTAAAAATAGAAAGGAAGTCTCGAGTTTACTTTTTCGGGATCATTAAATTTTCATGGAAAAGGTACCTATGGAGTCCTCTTTAAGCTCTTTTCCAACTTCTTAAAATTGAAAATATTACTGAGTAAGCTTGTTTCTTTCACACTCGTTAAACGATTTGAAGGAAAATCCATTCAGGATAAGTTTAACCCTTTTCCGGAATGAATTGATTAATTACGAAAAATGAACACTCTAGTCCACTTTGGCTAGAAGAGTTCTTCATCGTATTATTTTATGCTTTTTCGGACGGTGGGACTAACTCTACAAAAAAGTGCACCTTAGAGTCTTCTTTAAGTTGTTTATACTCTCTTAATATGAAAACACCAGGGAGAATTGACTACCTCAGGCTCGACAAAAATCCATGGGATAATATATTATCGAGTATTATTCTACCTTTTCTTCAAGCTCGTTAAAAAATGAAGAAGGATTCGAGTTTACTTCTTCGGGCTCGTTAAACCTTTATGAAGAAGATACTATCAAGCATACTTTTATCCTTTTTCGAGCTCGTTAAAAAAATGAACAAAGGAAAGTCAAAAAGAGAAAAATGGGGGGGGCTTTATCATCTATATTATACAACAGGAAGCATGTCGTACATCACCCTTGAACATGGCACCTGTTTGCATCTTTGTCTTGCAGTTGGTTTATAGAATTGCTTCAAAACCATACCATTTCCCTGATTCATAGTACTTCTCTGATTGGTTACTCTTCCAATCACTATGGAGGGTGCCTCGATGCTTCATGTGTCATTGCACTATAGTGTATATGGCATTCTTGAGTATTTCTTCCTAGTCACACAATTGCCGTGCTATATGTTCAAGAAAATGTCAACTTGAGTCGGCCATTATGTAGTTCTGTTGACCTTTTGTGTCGACCATCCCTGCGTTAGTTTGTCATACTTGGTGATCATACATATTTATCACATCTCTCGATGTGTGTTTCATGCTGATTGTTGGGGGATACATTAAGCCTTTCCTCATTCGATGGATTTCTTCCTATCGATGCCAACTCCTCATCTAGGAAGTGTATCTAGAAACATTAGTACCCTTGAGCTTGCATTCATCAGTGGCATGTGTTCCTTAAGTTCGAGAAGGGGTATCCATCATTGAGTCCTAATCAATTGATTCTACGGGTGTTCAACCTCAGCTCATCTATTCACACTTGTTAGAATGTACTAGGTTTCTTGGGATCCATCATCATCATCGGTGGACTCCCTCACGTCTATTAAGGGTAAACATCATTGACAGGTAATCAGAAGGATTCTCACGTGTTCAACATCAACACCTCTATTCACATGTTGTAGAATCACACCATCGAAGTTTGAGACAAAGACCTTGGGTTAGGGGTTGCATCACTCAGCCTTGTTTCCCCTCCCAAGTTGCATTAGAGTTATATCACTAGTCCAGACATTGTATGAGGACCATCTGTTCACTATCAGTGGTGTTATCTGTCCCCCTAGCATGTTTATTGTATATTGTAACATAGATCCACACTTTATTGGTTGGTGGCTATGTTAATTGTCATGACATATATCCACACTTGTATCTATTGTGGTCATGATCACATATTCATTTATGGATCCACGGTATACTCTTGGTAGCCATGCTTTGTCCTTGTTTTACTGAGCATGGGTATGTTGGCTCTAAATATGTTCTTTAAGTTCAGAGAGGTAGACCTAGGTTCTGCACGGTTCAGGGAACCAACAAAACCCCTTTTCACTGGCCCTTTTGGCAATAGTCTATGAACAGAATGAGGTCTCACCCGAGGCGAAGTTATGGAGAGGTTGCGGAATCAGGTTTCCACAACCAGGTGATGCACACTTTTAATAGAATGGTGGACATCGTGAAGTTCACTTGCATTGCGGTTACTTCTTATGCTATCGCGCATCCAAGGACTGCGCGATGCAGGATGGTCACTTAACAATAGGATATCACAACTGAAGGCTGCGATTTCTCTTCAATACTTACACTACTTCGACAGGATTCACTTAGTGTAAAATTATACATTCACATGCATCTAACTGTAAACCTTGTAAACTTAGACAATATCGTGAACTGCAATGACCGCGCACTTCCGGTGTTGCGCTTTGGGGAATCGCACTATACAGAATTTGCTGACTAAATGTTTTATGCATTCATCTGAATTAGAAGTACTTGTGCATTCAACATTCATTCACATATGTCGATACTTAACATATTATTCCCATCATTTATCCTTATGGATAATACATATAAAAGCAATAACACATGAACTCATAAACATGAACTTAAACCTTCAACAAAAGCAAATACTCAGATGCAAACACATTCAGTCACATAACACAAGGAATTAATGTGGTTCACCCCTAGGATGGGAGCTACATCCATAGGAACCGTTGATTATATTATCAATGGGAAGGGTTCAATAGTTCCAGTCTACGCACTCAACTGCGGACTCTCTTCTCTCTTCACTAGGTCTCCGTGCACACAGCTGCAGATCCTTTTTAACATTCTCCTTCTCTCAGCAAAGATCAATATTCAACATTAACCAAAAGAATATTAACCCTTTCCTTCACAAAAATTCCCTATTTATAGACCGTGCCCTTAGGTCACGTCTTTACATTCATGATGGGATAAAAAACCCTAAGGTTCCCCAAAAACTGGTGCGGTTACCCCGCTAACCAGGATTGTTAGGATTTGATAGTGACTTGTCGTCGTGGCCATCCTTCTATGCGTGGTCATGTTGCTTTCATCCCTTCTGTCGAATGCGTGTCGACGGGTCATTGTCCTCTTGTTGTTCCTTCTCTAACGGATTTGTACGGTCAGTTCACGTAGTGCTACCTTTTCCCGTGTGACCGGTCGCTTTCCTTATTCCCCACTCCTTACCCACCTGCTGGGAATCATGGAGTATCTTAACCAAAATAGACCGCCAATCATTCTCACTGGAATTTATACTGATTTCCTTCCAAAACTCTGCCTTGCCAGATCTTTGTGGAACTGGCTCTTCACGGCGCTATATCTCCGCAGTGCTGGTACTCCACAGCGCAGTAACTTCACAGCGCTGACTCTCTTACTCTATCGATGTTGCGCTGTGTTGTATCCTCGCAGCTCCCAAAACTGTATTGCACAAAATTGGCTTACGTAGGCCAGGCCCAACATGACCCTAACACTTACATGTGGCTCATCCCCGAGCCACTTGCCATAGGTTCACTTCGCTACGCTTCTCTTGGATGATCTATATCTGCAGCGAATTCTTGATAAGTTGCGACTAGCATCACAACTGTTTCTTTAACATCCTGTTCAACTAACTTAACCATATCCAACACATCTGGTGTTAGATCTTCCTGATTTTTCTCTTGCATTGTTTTCTCTGACTCTCGAAGTTCTATCAGTTTCTCCTCAATCTCTTGTGAGATAACATGACCTTCTTCCTACAAGGGCTGTGACTTTTCCCCAGTTCCTGCCTCTTTTTCTCTTAAGACTTGAAGTTCCCTCTTCAGGTCTTTAACTTTGTGGAATCAGCGGAGTCTCTTCCTTGGCTGTAGATTCTTCATCTCTACATTTAGAGATTCTAACACTGCTTGTTTTTCCTATAAGTTGGTTTGAACCTGCAGCAGCTGAGGGTCCTCTTCCAGTGTAGTCCATACTCTAGTTGCTTCAACCAAAAAGCTCTTACACTAAGCTATTTCGCCGGATATGTTATCTATGGAAGCTTTCATTTCTGTTTCTCTAAGCTCTGTTTGATTTGGTGGTGTCTTCGGGACATTCTGTGCTTCCAAAGTGGCAAGATTCTCCTTATAGTCTATCTCCATGCCCTTCATTTCATCTTTAATATCACTCACTACCGAGCCAATATTAAGGATAGTGTTTCTGAGCTCTCACTGCTCGTCGCACTCTGGTATCTCTGCACAGACTGAAGCGACAGTATGCTCTATTCTTATTCGCTGCTCCTGTTTGATTTCAAGTGCCTTAACCTTCTTTTCACTTGATTCCTGTAACTGTTTATAATTTGCGTTGAAGTCCCGGTGTTGGTTCAGAATGACCATATCTCTATCATGTATTTCCTCTGCAACCTGTAGGTGTATATTATGTAGGCCTTCAAGGGGTAGCATCGCGATATCAATATCCACGTGCTCTATTCTCTGCGTTCTTGAAGCTAATTCATCGCATGGTAACATTACACTTAGCGGGTCAATTCTGACGATGCACAGTCTTGGTGCCATGGTTAAAGCCAAGGGCTTTATCTTTTGCTGCGGTGTGGCACCGGATCTTCCTTCTGATTCAGAATCATGAACCAAGTCTTTTTGGACTTGTTCCATCCTCATCGTGATCCTTTGCAAAGTTGTGAGATTCTGCTATAGACTAGTCTGAATCTCCTCATTTTTGTTTTCTTTGAGAGAAAGCGCATCATCTAGATATTGGATAATTCTACTCACGATGAGGTCATAATCATCATCATGGATCTTCGCCTCTGATGGCTCCTTTGTTGCTTTCTGCTTCTTCTTCGTTCCTTTGTCCTGCACAAAGATTCCAGGCTCCTTCCTTTTTCCTGCTGGTGACTCTTCAACGATCGTTGTCGGTATTGGGTTACTTTTTTCTGATTTTCTGTCGATGACCCTCGGTCCTTCAACTTTCCATTCATCTACCCACTCCTTCATGATGAGATCGATATAATCTTCATCCATGTGATAGTTCCCTTGGAACCATTCTGGGTTCTTTTTCTATGCCTTTGCTGAAATATAAATGGAATGCATGTCAGCTCGAAAATTTAAAGTGCTTATATACTTGGATGTTACCTCTTTAGAAATGCATGGTGTGCGAATGATGATATTGCACAGCTGCTCGTAGTATGTGAGGAATACTTCATTTGAAGCGCGCTTTCTCTCTGGTAGCAAATTTTCCCAGAGATTCACATATCTGGTTCCTCGGAAGTCATTGATGTTAGCAGTGAGACCAACATAATGGCTTGGCTCCTTCCATCCCACAAAGGAAATCAAAACCATTAACCAACTGAAATGGAAAGTAGTGCCATTGACTTGAGTTTCGCGGACATCCTCCAGAATCGCATTTAGTAAATATTGACACTAGTTGAATCTGCCTCCCTGCACTTCCTTCGCACCGAGGATAATTGCTCCTGCTGGTACTTCTGTCGCTCGTGCCTTGCACAATATTTTTCCTACTAGCAGTTGTACTACAAACCTTGTAGCATCATCATTCAGATCATCTGTGAAACACCCTCTTTTACCTTTGGGAATATGATATTCCTTCTTCATCTGTGTGGTGACTTCCTTGTCTCTGGTTTTGCCGGCAAAGAACTTTTTAGGGTCATCCCCTCGCTTGCTTAACCCTGTGATGCGATGGATCAGGTCTATATTGAGGTCGACATTTTTGTCCAACCAAAGGTAACTTTGGTGTGTGTGTGATATTAGTGTGTGCACCACCGCATTTAGTTCGGGACTTCGATCGAAGTGAAGAAGCTGCGGCAGGTTTAGAAGCCTTGACTATACGACTTTGGATAGCCAACTCTGTGCTACCAATAGTAGGTTGTTCTTCACATTCATCTTCCTGCACATATATCTTTCAGGTTGAAACTGCAGGTATTTCATCTCATCCGGATCCTTCTGCATTTGAAGTAAGTCGTAGTCTTCGAACTTACAGTCTACGAGCTTACCCAATAGATTTGCTTCTGGTTTTACATGTTTGGACATGGGAGGAAGTGGTATCTCATACTTGGTGTTTTTGGTAAGCTTTACGGTCGGTGCATCCATTGCGTGCTGTGAAATATACTCCAAGGTTAATGATAATGGCATCTCTTTGTCCTCTAGTGGAACTTCTGGTATCTTGGATGCCATTACCTTCACCTGTCACATCCCCACTGACTCCCCTGGCCACTAGAGACCATGATCCATTTTTTTTTCACCAAAACACTAACTGAATTCCCATACGTACATCCAGAAGGGTTCATTTCCGCAATCCGCAACCCGCAGTTGCGAACCCGCAACTTGGATCCCGCAACAATGGATCCTGCAATCCACATCCCACAATCCGCAACCCACAATTGCAGATGCGGAATTGCGGAAATTCCAAAACACATAAATTTGGACTCAACGATCTCGCAACCCACAATAGCTGATCTCGCAACTCGCATCCCACAACTGCGGATGTGGAATTGTGGAATTACAACACGCAAAACTTTGAACTTGACAATCCCGCAACCCGCAACCCGCAACAGCTGATCCCACAACCCGCATCCCACAATTGCTGATGTGGAATTGCGTGAGTCCAAAAAACATAACTTTGGACTTGACGATCCCGCAACCTGTAATTGCGGAATCATGTATGCAGAACCCTACCTCTGCAAGGGCAATTTCATCAAATCTTCTAAGGGGTATAACTCCTTCTCCCAGCATCCAAATGGGGCAAGGTTGGTACCATTGGAAAGATATTGGAGATATATATCCAATGGTAGAGTCCCCCAATTAGGTGAGGTATATAACCTCCCTATTTTCTTCTCTGAAGTTCTGTCTATATCACCACTTAGATACTTCTAAACTTCTACCTGTCAAGATCTTCCTTTCCATCTGACCCACAAAGGTTTCTGAAACCACTACCAGGGGTTCCCTTTCTTCTTAGAGATTAGGTGTAAGTATACATCTCCTTCACAGGGTTAGTTATATATAAACATTCATCTCAAAACAATGAAACACCATCATTTATTATAACATGTAAAATGCATTAAACAGATTTAATGAACACATCTATCATATGTAAGATTCACAATGCATTACACTCATGCAACCATGAAATACACATAACAATGAACTTGGCCTATTACTCAAGCCTGCACATGACTTCATGTCAATAATATTCACATAACAAGCATTCACACTTCCACAAGTAAACCTAAGCAACCATTTCTTCACAATGAAACAAAAACATTTGACACAACAAGAAGTACTTATCTTTCAATTCCGAAGCAACTGGCTAAGTGAGAGCAATGTTCCACCCAACCTTAGATCTTTGTCCAGCCTATACTATTTTAGTTGAGAGATCACCCCCGAGATGGAAAGTGTATCCACTAAGGAGGGATAACAGGTTCTCTCATAGTCAAGGCTCCATTCTCATACTAAACCAATCTGTAGTTGGGTTTATCAAGCATTCCAGAGCACCTACCCATGCTAATCCAACCTATAGTGGTTTATCAAGCATACAAGGATCAACAAGGAAGGAATTGCTAAATCAATGAGCTCAACCACATAGCTACAGGCATCTCAGCACTCAGTTGACCTAGCACCCACAATACCTACCACATCCAACACAAGGAAGACCTACTTCACTGTTACGCAGTTCCTCAATGCATCTTCCCTTCTAGTGCTATTCCAGGATGGGCATACAAAGGTCCAGTCTCTCTCAGCTGACCTAACACCCACAATACCTACCACATCCAACACAAGGAAGACCCTTCTTCTGTTGCACAGTCTCTCACGGTCCTTCCCTTCTAGTTCTATTACAGGATAGGCATAGAAAGGTCCAGTCACTAGTTCATTGAGACCATAGCTTTCATTGGGATTATCAAGCAACCTAACCCTCTCCCACAGTTCAATAATTGATTCATTACCAGGGTTGGGGTTTCCTCACGACTGCTCTACCAATACCACTATGTAATATCTTTTTGTCAATAGCACTTTGTTGCTGTAACTGGGGTTTCCACACAGGGTGTTACGACTAGAATCTCTCAGGCCTTTTCTAACACACGGGAATCACGAGTAACCTCAGTTTTCCCTTCCCTGGATTGGTTCGGTGTATACATGAAATACATGAACACATTCTCTGTGAGGGTCGATGGCTCGTGAGTGGCAAGTGCATGAATGGGGTGAATGAGTTCGTGATGAATGTCTGTATGTATGAATCCCTCCCTTGGATGTTTGAATGAATCCCCAATCCATTTCCCCTCCCGGATAGTCAAACAGGTTCAACGATTTTCCCTGGGTGATTGAGTGTCATGCTAGGCAAGCGATCAGAGCCATGCCCTTCCATACAAAATCTCAAGCATGTTCCATACTCCAGTGGCTTTAGCAATCAGGGTTCTCAACCACCCACTGCTATTGCATTAATGTCGGTAGGGAGTTCCAACGGGTTCTCAGTCAGACATGTGGCAATATGGGAAACCAATCCCAAACCCCCTTACCTCTTCCTAGTAGATACACATGGACCCTTCTCATTAGTTTCCTCCTTAGCCAGCTTCTTGGTTATTTTATTCATTCAATAATAATTACATCATTTACATTTCTTCATGGTTTAATCAGCCCATGAAGAGTCAAACTATCCAAATACTTGCCTAAGTAATAACTTAAACATCCACTAGTGGGGCCTTAGCCTTGAGCTCCACACTAGGGAAAATACACATACTGTATATACACAGTATTTACATTGAAGCCAATAAACATCAAGGGAAAAATGGGGTATTACAGCTCTCCCCTCCCTTAAAATAACATCGTCCTCGGTGTTCTCAAAATTGAACAAAAATGGGAATGCCTCTTTCATGGCATCCTCTAGCTCCCATGTATCCTCTTATGGGATTAGGTGCCTCCATTGCACCTTTACCTGCCCTATGGCCCAGTTTCGGAGCAAGGTAACCTTCCTTTAGAGGATGCATGTGGGTTCCACTTGGAACTCTCCCTCTGGTTCCACCTGTATCACATGCGAATCAATGATATGATTAGGATCATGTACATATTTCTTAAGCAAAGATACATGGAAAACATTACGAGCTTTCATGTTAGAAAGAAATGCAATCCTATATGCAACTGGCCCTATCCTATCAAGGATCTCAAATGGTCCACAATATCTGGGTGCCAACTTGGCACAACTTCCCAACTTCATGGGACTCTTACTGAGTTTCACTCTCAACTAGACATGATCCCCAATCTGAAATTCCTTTTTCACTCTTTTCAGATCTACATAACTCTTGTTCCTGTCCTGTTCTGCCTTCAAATTCTACCCGATCTTCGTGATCTCTTGCTCCATCTCCTCAATCATTTATGGTCTAAGCACAACTCTGTTCACTGGGCTGTCCCAGCTCACTAGAGTTCTGCATCCTCTACGATACAATACTTCAAAAGGACTCATCTTCAATGATGCTTGATGCCCATTGTTGTAAGCAAATTCCACTAAGTGTAAATAGTCTTCCCACTTAGATGGCTTATCCATCACATACATCCTTAACATATCTTCGAGGATATGATTCACTCTCTCAGTATGACCATCTATCTGAGGATGATAGGCTGTACTAAACTTCAATTGAGTTTCCAAATCTTGGAACAATCCTTTCCAAAAATTAGATGTGAACTTTGTGTCACGATTTGAAACTATTGCCTTGGGTAATCCATTCAATCTGAATATCTCTCTCATGAAGATATTTGCAATAACATTAGCCTTATGCGTGGACTTGACTGGAATGAAATGAGCTACCTTTGATAGCTTGTCCACCACAACCATGATTGAATCATGCTTCTTCACTGTCATAGGAATCCCCGTTATGAAATCTATAGAAATTACTTCCCACTTCCATTCTGGGATGGGAAATGGCTGCAACAATCCTGCTGGATGTTGGTGCTCTGCCTTGACCTGTTGACGCTTCTGACATCTAGCAATGTACTCATTTATGTCCTTATTCATACCATGCCAAAAGTACTGCTTCCTCGCTGCTGTTATAGTCTTCTGATATCCTGAGTTCCCTGAGTATGGTCTTTGGTGTATCTCATCCATCACCAACTTCTTCAAATCTTCACTATTTGGAATGTACAGTCTGGTGTTCTGATAAATGATAGCATCATCCTCACTTAGCTGATATCTTGCATACTTTTCATCTATAAAATTATGCTGCAATTTCTCTTTGATCTGAAGATAGACTTCATCACTATCTTGAGCCTCTAAAATTCTTGCCTTCAAGTCCAATTCACACCTACTTATTGCTGCAATATGAAATCTCCTATTGAGTGCATCAACAACCTTATTCTCTTTACCTTTGACATGCTTAATCTCCAAGTCAAACTCACAAAGAAACTCCATCCATCTAGTTTTCCTTGTATTCATATTTGGCTGGTCAAACAAGTAATTAAACTCATATGATCAGTTCTGAGCTCAAATCTCCTTCCCAAAAGATAATGCCTCCATTGCTTGAGAGCATGAATTATGGATGCTAGCTCTAAGTCATGGGTGGCATAGTTCCTTTCATGCTCTTTCAAATTTCTTGACTCATAACAAATTACAGAACCTTCTTGCATTAGCACTCCACCGAGTCCCTCAATGCAAGCATCAGTCCATACCACAAAATCCTTACTCGGATCTGCAATCTTCAAAACAGGTGCACTAGTAAGCAACTCCTTCAACTGCTGGAAACTCCTTTCACATTTCTCGGACCATGTGAATTTGATGTCCTTCCTCTGCAATGAAGTAATTGGATGGGATATCTTGGAGAAGCCTTCAATGAACCTCCTGTAGTAACCAGCAAGGCCCATCAAATATCTAACATCTTCCGCATTCCTTGGAGTGGACCAATCCATGATGGCCTCAATCTTCTCTAGATCTACTGCAATGCCTTCTGTTGATATAATATGACCCAAATACTGCACCTTCTCTTGATAGAAGTTAAATTTACTCATCCTAGCATACAGTTGGTGCTCCCTAAGGACTTCCAATACCATTCTCAAATGTTCATTGTTTTCTTCTTCTTTCTTTGAATACACAAGGATATCATTAAAGAATACAATTACAAACCTATCCAAATACTTGCTGAAGACACTGTTCATAAGACACATGAATGTAGCAAGTGCATTGGTAAGACCAAATGGCACTACTGTAAATTCATAATGACCATACCTAGTTCTGAAGGTTGTCTTGTGAATGTCTTCTTCCTTTATCCTTACTTGATGGTACCTTGACCTCAAGTCAATCTTGGAAAACACTTTAGCTTCCTTCATTTTATCAAACAAGTCATCAATCCTTGGCAAGGGATACTTGTTTTTAATTGTCACTTTATTGAGCTGCCTGTAATCAATACATAGCCTCAATGTTCAATCCTTCTTCTTAACAAACAACACTGGTGCACCGCACGGCGATACACTCGGTCTGACATATTCTTTGTCCATTAATTCCTGCAGCTGCATCTTCAGTTCCACCAACTCTGGTGTTCTCATTCTATAAGGATCTTTGGAGATGGGTGTTGCTCCTGGAACAAGATTATTGGAAAAGTCAGTATCTCTCTTGGGTGGCAATCCTAGAACCTCATCTGGAAACACATCCTAAAACTCTTGCAATATCTGGAAGTCTTCTATCCTAGGTTCATTATCCTCCGCTGAATTTGACATATGCATAGCATATAACTAGCAACCTTTTTTATAAAACTTCCTTAAGTGCAGAGCTGAAATATGCCTTACTGAAATGTGCTTTGGAATCCCTTTAACCAACCTTGGCTTGCCTTCCTCATCAAGGCATTCCAATGCTTTCTCATAGCAGTCCACCTTGGTTCTATGCCTTTCCAACCAATCCATGCCAATTAGGGAATCATATGATCCCAATGGCAAGATATTTAATTCAACATGTGTGAGGAGTCCATTCAATTCTATAGGACACTCCTTCACTAATTCACTTACCTTTCTCTTGGTACCAGTGGCTAATTTAACTAGCCAAGCCCTCTCATGCCTTACTCTACTGTGTTGGAGAAAACTTCCTATGGCTTGGGGTAGACCACAACAGACAGCTGACTACCAGAAATTAACTCAATTCTCAGTACTATGCTATATAAATGACAATGCTAAGATAATGAATAATATAACCAACCTCGGTCCATATGTTTTAAGTAGATCCCCATTGGAGCTTTCATTTCGTTCACTTGAATATGCAAATTAGTCTTGACAGCCAATATACAACAAGTGCATATAATACATAAACGACATTAACATCATCAATAGAAATGGTCCATGATATTATAAGTAAATGCAACCCAATGTCGTATTAACAACATTCACAACATTAATGGATGAGAATATGAGTATTTCTATTAATAAACAACAAGAAGTACAATGTGATATGACCTCTTGCTAGCAACCAATCTAAACCAAGATCTGGATCAATCCACTTGTGCCTCCACCAATTCAATCCTCCATGGAATGGAAAACTCAAACTATGATAGGAGTTTGGAAGGTGAACATAAAGGGTTCACAACTACAAGGATCAATGAGTGTAGACTCAAGATAGGGGAAAAATCCACTAGAGTTCTCTTGCTCTCCTCTCTCCTACCATCCATAACCCATATGTGCTCAATACATAGTCCTCCCAAAGGTAAGTGAAAGGACACATTGAGACGTTTCAGGGAAAATGGAGGGCCAAAGGTCACCCTATGACGACTTTTTGGGAGTAAAAAGTAATAAACTAGTGATTCTTACCATTTTACATGCTACCCACTGGCTATAGTGATGCAAATCGCGGGTACGCCCACTGTAGTGATGCAGCTAGTGTACAGGGGAAAAAATAGGAAAAATAGTGTGTCTAGAGCATAGTGGATTTGAGTCAATAAAATGGATCCTGTAGGCCAAAGAGTGTTGATGCTCACAAGGTGGAAAATTACGCTGTAGCAGATGCCCCCTAATGTGTGAGGTCAAAGACTAATGCTACGATGGCTGAAATACATTATAAATATTAGAAGTGGAGTGATGGAGACACAAGTGGAAGGAGCAGCTTAATCGCCATAATACAATAGTATTCCTGAATACATGTCGGTATAGTACAACAATCTGATACAATGGCCATGAATAGGCAGTACATAATGAATACATGTCATAAGTGATCATAGCCATGATCCCTCTACAGTAAGATATGGTCTCCTGCTGAAAAGGAAACAACTGGTGTGAACTGGAGGTACAAACTGCTGATATTTGAGAGGTGATATCTCAGATGTAAAGTCACGATCATAAGTAGCATACTGAATGCCACTATCGCCTGGGGTCTTCTACACAAGTCTTCGACGATGCAAGTCCCATCAAGTGAATAAAGGAGTTGAGGTTGAACCTGATGTGACATCGTCTGATTACTGGTCAATGATGTATACCGTTAACAGATGCGAGATAACCCACCAATAATGAAAATGGGCATCAAGGAACATAGTACAATCATCGGAGTGTGAATAGATGTGTTGAAGTCGAACACTAGGATGAATCCATTGATCAGGGGACATTGATGTATTCCAAAAACTGTCAATGGTGAGAGAACCTGCCACTAATGACTGCGAGCCCTAAGGTACTCAACCGAACTCTAATCCTCAAGTCCCAGAATAAATGAGTTGAAGTCGATGGGACAAGACTCATCGGAAGGAGGGCATTAAGGCATCCCCCATCAACCAGCATGAGGTACCAGCTATGCTGAAAGATTTGGAAGATCTCAGGTGAAACGGATTGACTCAATAAGGATGGATGACATGCAATAGTCAAGAAATCTGAGGAGTGGCCGACTCTGGTTTCAAGACTTCCTTTGAACAAGATCATGAGCAGATGGATAGACTCAAGCAGCATAGACTCAATATAGACTGTGCGATGCAGGAGGCACCACAAAGGGCTCCATAATGACTAGAAGCTTAACCAATCGATGGAGCAAACTGAGAAACAAGTACAGCTCCTAAGGTCCAACTATAGTCCCGACTCATAATGTATGGAGTGGTATGAATGCTCTGTTCAAAGGAGACACAACAGCTGCCAACTAGAAGTAGTAACCATAAACTCGTCCGGCTTTTTGGAATATTTGATTTTTTTTGGTCTTTTTCATATTTTGAGAAAGCTTGAAAAAGAATAAAATTGCTTATAGCACAACAAGTGAGGGAACGAGTGTCAAATAGCGAGCAGACTAGTCCCAAGCAGTGGAACATACCTATGATCAATGCAAGGAAGTATGTGCAGGATGTGGACACTCGGGGGGTGTTCCCTCAGGGTCAAAAGGTCATCAAATTGTGAAGGACAAATGGAAGCTCTACAAGGCTCGACAGGGAAAAGTGCTCAAGAACCAAGCTAACAACTGAGTGAGCGGGAGCCAGCACAAGGCTCAAGTGGCAAGGAGGGTGATGCAATGCAATCACAACATGATACAACTGGGGGGAGTCCTTATGGGAGATGGCCAACATAAGACAAAGTAAAGTATGAGTCTTTATCGCAAAGTCATGGCGTAACTACAAAGGACTCTCAATCCTAAGGACAAACAACGGCATCGGCACCATAATGTAACAAGGGTTTCCAACTAGGGTACCCATGTTCGGAAAGGCCCTACCACCACATAACGACACTTCTATAACAATGTGAAGGTTCTGTGTAAGTTACGAAGTGGGGTCACACCTAGGTTTTATGAAAATGGTCAAAAGGTCAAATGCATAATGCATGTGAAAATGACATCTAACCTATATGCCAGGTGTGAAATATACCTACCGTAGCTGCGAAATGGTCCAAAACAAGTCTCGCCAAAGAAATATGGTCAAAAAATGCTACTCCAAGACGTTATATTATTCCAAAACAACATATAGTGGTGAAAACTATAGACAAGTGGGTCTTGAAAATTATAAATAGTAACAAAAATTTACAATTTACAATTCATTTTTACTATTCACCCATTTGGAGTTTTGTGGTTAGTTTTCACCTCAAAGTTCAGCTGCTGATTCTGGGAGGTATGGGCGTCCGATCATCGAACCATCAGGAGCAAGTTGGTAGTCTCATCCACCCCTTCCATTTTAATGCTTTTATTTCAATTTTTACCGGTTGGCTTTTTTGTTTGGCCAAGCCCTAAATGGCTTCGACGCTACCCGTGGGCTATAACTATGCGGGTCACGGGTAGGGCAGGGTACGTGCATTCGACGCATGCATCAACTACGGGTACTAGCCTCTATAAGCAAACTTTCCCACGGGTACGGCCATGAAGCTAATTTTTTAAAATAAAATGGACTAAAATCTTTGTTTTTCTCCCTCCAGGATGGTTCTAGAGTGGAGAGAGAGGGAGAATGACCAAGTGGATGAGGCCGTCCGCAATGATGTGCATGCACAGCAAGCGCTACACGCATGTGGGCTATACAAATTTTGGAGCATAGGGGGTTTAAGGACCCAAAACCTATTGCTCCGCTGCTTGATAGACTACTGGGACATCAATGCACAAAACTTCAATCTAGATGGGCAAATACTCTCATTGGAAGTGGAAGATATCTACTTCATTACTGGTCTGTCCTGCTGAGGTGAGGTGGCAAGCCTTCGATCTCATTCTGTGGTTGGTGGGATCACCATCCTCGACTATATAGAGCGGTATCGTATACCAGATACTCGGGCAGTGGGGAGTCAGGTGCCCATCAGAGCCATAGTTAATCTGAGTATGAAGATCATAGTGGAAACCTTAGTGCGGATTACTGGTTCGAAAGCTCTTCACTAGGCATCCGGGCCAGTGATGTTCTATGCGTCACAATGTATGTAGCCCATGATATTCAACTGGTGCACAACGCTACTGGGGTCCATGAAGACCCAGCTGATAGAGTGCAAGCAAGAGGAGGAAAAAAACTTCAGATACGGAAATATCTTGTGCAGTTTCTTCTTTGAGCGAGTTCTGGGGCTTAGTCTGAGGGTTGAGGTCCCTCCTCATAGTCTCTACGACCCAGCCCTGACTTGGTGGGTAGAGGTCTTGAATCGACAGGGTGGTGGCTGTCAGGCATCACTGTATACAGAGGAGTTCTTTCATTGGTGGGACCGACAAGTCATATCCATAGAGGACTACCCCTATGTAGGGATAGACTTCCGGCAGGATTGTGACATGTCACTTCCACAAGATGCCGCGTTCGGAGACATTGGTGAGTACTCTTTTTAGGTTTTTTGATGTATTAAATTTTTATGGATTTTTTATTATAGATGTAAATGCAAAAATATTTTTGGGGGTAGTATCATATATTAATGGTTTACTGTTTGCTCGTAGATAAAGGCCCAGTGAGACCCAAGGGCTTCCCGATACATCATCGGGCAGGGGGTGTTGCAGTAGAAAGTACACTACAAACTTTGTGAGGCAATCTATCACAGATGACTGCCATGGTACCACAGATAGAGGTGGCGTGGCTACTAGAGGATATGCAGCGCCAGGTAGTGGGGGTGCCGAGTAATTGGGTATGACTACTACAACGTATAGAAAATGCAATACAGTAATACTATGAGACTCAGCCTATCGGGGCAGCAGCTAGGCCTCCTTGTAGGGAGTAGGTATCTCAGGATCCCACATTTTGTATCGATATGTATATTTTTGAGGGCTACGGGCTCCAATTTTGTATTATGACACTACCATTTTTGGACATATTATTTATAAAAAACTTTGGTTCTCCGGTTTAACTATATGTGTGTATGTACAAATGTATGAATGTATTCTTTTATTTGTGTGCTTCATTGTGAATGTGACAAATGCCAATCTAATACATAGTTAGTGTATGCATCAGATATATTATTAACACTTCTTGGAACATGAAAGTATGTAATTGAAACAAAATGTCGTTCCAAGAGTCTTACCCTTAGGAATTTCCGTAGTAGCGTAGGATCTCGCACACGGAACTAACCATTCAACTGAGACACAACCAGTTGTGAATCCAGGAGGACTTCTAAAGACTGGATGCCATGTGAAATAGCATCCCGAAGTATCTCAATCATGGCACTATACTTAGCCACATTGTTAGATGTAGGACTGAGACAAGCACCTCCTGAAGACACAACTAGATGGTTAGGCGAATAAATAACCCAGATGGCTAGCATCATCCGCGAAACCTAAGAATGTAGGAGATTTCACTGACATCTGTCAATCAAACGGAAGCCAATCAGCAAACCTGAAGACCAAAAGCAATCTAAACTATGTATAGAAAGAACTATACAATAGTATACAAAGGCATTAGCTCGAACTAGAAGTTCAAGCGTAATACCGCTTGAGGTAGAGCCTATTCCTAGACTCCTTCAAGACATTCCCCTCATAGTCCTCTAATTCATAGGATCCTTTTTCCAGGACACGCTTCACAATGTAAAGGCCATGCCACACGGGGTTGAACTTGCCTGCCCCCAGGGGTTCTTTAGCTTGGTCATATAAGAGGACCAAGTCACCTTCAGCATACTGCCGGGGACAGACAGACCTATCATACTGAACCTTGACATGACATTTATTGGAATCTATAGCCACAGCGACATCTCAGTGTTGCTCGTCAAGCTGCTCAAGGTGGATTAAATGTTGCTCAATACCTTTCGTATCAGGGAGGAGCTCTATGTCCAGTTTAAGTGAAGGCATTTCGCATTCAATCGGTAAAATCGACTCCACATCGTGTATTAGCTGAAATGGTGAGAACCCGATGGTAGTCTTGACTGCGGTTCGATAAGCCCACAAAGCAGGATATAACATAATGTGCCAGTTGTTTTGTTGGATAGTACGTTGGAGAATGGTCTTTAAAGACTTATTGACTTCTTCAACCTGACCATTCGCTTGGGGATAGTAAGAAGATGAGTGTTCTTGAAAAAACCCAAGCTTGAATGACAAATCCTCCATGATTTTGTTCTGAAAGTGACTGCCATGGTCAGTGACAATCTCTTTCGGAATACCGAACCGAGTAATAATCTAATTGAACACGAAATGGGCTATTGTAACACCATTGGCTTTTACGGTAGGCATGGCCTCAGCCCATTTGGAAAAGTAGACCAGTACCACTATGATATGGTGATGCCCCCCAGCTGAAGTTGGTTTGCAATCCATGAAATCCACCCTGTACTTGGTGAAGGGAACAACGGTGACGACTGGATGAAGGGGCACTAGATGGGAGTGTATATTCCGAGAAAACACCTGGAAAGGGTGACATCTCTTCACAACATTAATACAATATTTAAAGATTGAAGGCCAAAAGTAACCAGCTCGCATAATACGTTGGGATGTAGCAAGCCCAGATAAGTGACTGCCACACGCCCCAGCATGGCAATCATTAAGTACACGCTCTGCTTCTTCGTGAGTTAAGCAACGATAGAGAATAGAATCCTTTCCTCGATGATACAAAGTGTCACTGACGATAGTATAATCTTTAGCGTGATGTTTCACACGTCGTCGCTCATCCCATGAATAATGCAAAGGAAACTTCAAAGTTTGGAGATATACAATGACATCCCCATACCAAGGGTCCTCTGACGAGATAAGAAATAAGTTTTCATCCACAAAGGAATATTCATGGATGACATCCTCATAAAGTCTCGGAAGGTCCAACATAAGCTCAGCAAACACCAACGATTTCACCGACTTCGTCGAAGCAAAATCGAGATCAAACTCCTGAAGGATCACAATCCATTTATTGTACTTCCCCCCTATAAGGCATCGTGATAGCACGAACTGAAACGGATTGATATGCGCTACTATTGTGGTTGTTCTAAGAAAAATGTATTGTCATAACTGCTCGACTGCATGGACAGTCGCAAGTGCCATCTTTTCCATGTGAGTATATCTCAGTTCAGCGTCTACTAGATTTCGACTGAGGTAATAGATGACATGCTCGATGAGTGCATCATCGACCTAAACTAAGACCATGCCAATCATCTCTTGATACGCAGCCACATAACGTATAAAATCTCGTACGAAGTTGGGTGGACTAAGCACAGGGGTTGATACCAAAGCTTTCTTAAGGGAATTGAAAGAATGCTGGGCTCGCTCATCCCAGATAAATAGTGTGTATTTCTTCGATAGGTGCGCGAAACCATTGGTATGATTAGCATAATTGACTACAAATTGACGTAGAAAAGTAGCTCTCCCTTGGAGGCTTTGAAGTTGAAACAAGTTGCATGGAGGAGGCAACCGAAGTATTGCCTCAACTTTAAGAGGATCGACTCTAATGCCCTCTTTCAAAACTATGAATCCTAGAAGGCGACCAGACCTCACCGCAAAGATGCATTTGTTGGGATTCAATCGGATCTTGTAGCATATACATCGTTCGAGAATCCAACAGAGGTGCGTTGGGTTGTCCACTCTCTTGCGAGAATGGCTGGCAAGATCATCCAAGAAAACCTCCATTATACTTTTAAGGTCGTGAAAGGCATAGGTCATGGCACGCTGAAATGTAGCTCCGGCGTTTTTAAGGCCGAAGGGCATTTTTCGATATGCAAATGTACCCAAAGGACAAATGAAAGCATTCTTATGTTGGTCCTCGGGTTTGATTTGAATTTGGTTATACCCTGAAAAGTCGTCCATGAATGAAAAAATCTCACTTCCCGCACAAGCAGCCAAGATCTGATCTATGAATGGAGTGGGGAAGTTGTCTTTCGGACATGCATGATTTAGGTCTCTAAAATCAGTGCATACACGGATCGTTCCCTGCTTCTTATCCACAGGAACGGGGTTTGACACCCATTCGGTAAGGGGAACGGGGTAGATGAAACCAACTTTGAGCAGCTTCTCCACTGCTGCCTTGATAGCGGTTTCCTTCCTAGGGTTAACAGCTTGCAGACGTTGTCGAACCGGTTTAGCATGAGGATACTTTCTAATCTCGTGTTCGACAATACTAGGGTCTATTCCTGGAATCTCCTCGTATAAATAGGAGAAAGCTTCCCGAAGTTCTGTAAACAATTCGATGTAGATGGAAACCTCTTTAGGAGAGCAATCATCACCGATGTAAACGTTCTCATTTTTTTCAGGAGTGCGAGAGATGTTGATCGGTTGAGTCGGGGAAATTTTAGCCATGTTCCCCTCCGCAAAAATCTCATGTGAACTCAAAAGAGCCACAGGGTGACCAACCATCTTTGCAAGAGTCATCCTAAACTCTTCTTGTTCGGAGAGATCGAGGTTGGGAAGGAAATAAGAGTGATGGTGCATATCCTCCTAAGGCCTCTCACTACCACACATGGCCTCGATAATAGCTTCATCCAAAGGTAAAGTACCATCAAGGCAATCATTCGAACAAGACGAGTTGGCTGCCCAAACTAGCAGCGTAACAGGATCTTCCTCATCTATCCGAGAAGAAGAGAGATATGGCTCTGCAGTGGCTTGTTGGATATCTTGGTAACCAAGCTCAGCTATAGATAGTGGCATAGACATCTCGACGTGCATAATGTCTCTAGACGTAGAATTCGTAGACGGTAAATTCCATGGATCGTCAAAATATGAAGTCCAGAATGGTACATTATGCAAAGGAGGAGACGCATTGTCGGAAATGGTTCCAATAAAATTCACGGGTGCGGGAAAATCATAAGATCCCATCATTGAAGGGTACATGCCAACACCCATGTTCCCAGTTGCGGGCTGAGAATCTGTAACCTGCGGGACTACTGATCTCGTGGATGCTTCAGGAGGAGGATTAACGAAATCCAGCTTATCGATGGTCACAATCTTGCCTTTGTGTGGAAAGCAGATAACTCTGAATATAGTAGATGCGACTGCTTTCATAGCGTAAATCCAATTCCGACCCAGTAAAAGGTTTTAGTTTATGGATGCATCAACCATTTCAACTTCAATAGGCATAGGTTTACCCCCCAAGCCGATAACAAGGGAAGGGATAATCCCATGCGGTTTAAATGACCGACCGTCAAATGTAGTGAGCATGGTTCTAGACGTGAGTAGAGGAGGAGAGCCAAGAGCTTTCCAACAAGCTAATGACATCACTGACGTGGAAGCACCTTCATCAACCACTGTTCTTTTGATGAAATTCTTAAGGCACTCCACATGGATTTGAAAAGACACATGGTAAGGTAAGCGAGGTTGAATATCAGTAGTGTCGAACTTGATAACGTTGGTATTTCCCCCATCCTGAGCTCTTAACGCACTCAAAAGGGCATGCCTTTGAGGACACGCCTGTAAGACTTCAAGAGCCGACATGGCACACGGAGTTTGGCCCAAATCTTCTACAATGGAGTAGTTCTCGGAGGCTCGGGCATTGGGATTATGCGTAGAGTGCTTAAGAACACCTTCGGTATCCGTGACATAATAGAGGGCTTCTCGATATGCAAGGAATTATCATGAGGAGGGGGAGGCTCACTCCCCATATTAGGTTGTGGTGCGCCATAATCGCATTGACGAGTAGCAACACTAACCTCTGATTGAACCATATTCACGTATCCATAACCACTAGTATTAGAGGAAGACGTTGCAGTCTCATTAGGTCCATGACCAGTGGCAGGAGCATGCGAAGCCATGTTTTGGTGATGAGGAAGGGGATCCTTCAACAAAGTTGGGCTCTATGCCAAATGCTTCGATGCTTCTTCGATTCGAGGACATAAGTGAGTAAGATGATCTTCCCCACAAAGCTTATAAGGAAATTTCACCTTATGCCTAGGTTTATGGTCCTCACCATTATTTCTTCCTTCCCGAGGAGGGTTGGAATTCTCTTTTCAAGGGGTATTGTGATTACTATTATTGTTCCCATTGTTCCCACCCTTACGGTTGTTTCTCCACTTTTTCTTACCAGCAGGTTGCTGGTTACCTGATGGGTTCGTCGATTGCACACTGTGTACATCGGACGACGGGGTGGAAGTGGACAAGGTGTGAACCTGTCCGGAAGTAGATTGTTTTAGCGACAAATTTTGCATTTGATTAGCCACCAAATCTGCAGGGTGAGTGCTTGCGGATCCCACAATGCCATTGGCATGTGGTCCAGGAACTGACCTGGGCTCATGGCGTGTTCGCGGTGCATCAGGAATAATGTCATACAAAATGCTAGACTGAGAGTATAGTAAATCTAACTGCTGGACTTTTAAGATGGCTTGTTCCTTAGTCACAATGCCGGACATCGAAACATCCTTAGAAATATATGGGAGTAGAGACTTGATGAACCATTCCAATAGAAACTCTGGAGGAATTTTGGATTTCAGCAATCGCTTCCGTTGATGCCACTCTTGAACATGGTCAAAAATATGTGTGGCCTTGTTTTGACAGAAGGTAGAAAAAAGTTCAGTACTAGTATCATAGCGAACCGACAACTGGAAATGATCCAAGAAAACCAAAGCGATCTCATTGAATCCCCTATAAGTGTTCCCAGGAAACTCAACATACCACTTTGCGGCTGCCCCTGTGAGGGTGCATTGAAATAGTCGTAATCTAACGTAATCTTGATTCAATGAGTTAGAGGAGCACCAAAGGTGAAACGTTGTGACATGATCTCTTGGATCCTCACCACCTTTCCCCTCGAACTTAGGAATGTTCGAGGGGAGCTTGGTAGGGACCGGAGGCCAACTAGGGTCGTGACACAATGGATCATTCGTGAGCTTTGAAAGATCTGGAAGATTCAAACGTGCAAGGAACGGGAGCTGTGGATGGAAAGCTTGATTATACGCTCCCATAAAAGGTTGGTTGTACGGAACTGAATTATAAGGAGAACCAAAAGTTTGACCATGAGCATTAAACTGTTGATAATGAGGACCTAACTAACCATAAGCTTGACCATGGCCATAAGGTTGAGAACCTCCTCCGACCTGACCTGTATGAGAGTAAGCATGTATATAAGTGTTTTGGGCACCATATTGAGGTGGATTGTACTAGTGACCAGCACCGACTATGTTGTAGTAAGGGTTTCCACCATAAGTATGGGGCATGTATGTACTATTTGTAGCAGGAACTGTGTTGTGATGACCATAATGGTGAGGTATGTTCCCACCCCCCAGCATAAGTATTAGGATTAGCGTGAGCAATCGTGTGGTGGCCATAAGCATGAGATGTATTCCCAACCCCAACATTGGTGTTACTAGTAGTAGTAATGGTGGCGTTATGAACATGAGGATAAGATAAATTTCCACCTCCTACATTAGTATTACTAGTAGCGGCAGTGGATGCAAAAGTATGCGGTATATGTCCACCCCCGTGGTTGGGAGGAGCATTAACATTCGGGAAAGTGGTCCTAGGTTGATGGGTAGCGTCATGTGTATTAGGTGGTGGATGGCGAGTCGTGTTGCGAATAGTGTTCCTATTAGGTTGGGTATCCCTAGGAGGCAGTTGTCTTCCAACATTAGCATTGTTAGGAGGAATATGACCGGTCCCCATACTATGTGTGTGAGTGGACAACGTGGTGCCCCCAGTGAGGTTATTTCCCCCAGTGGGTGCAATGTTGCTAACACCATGAATGGCGCCAGCATGACTACCGAAAGCCGTGGAAGGATCAATTGTGGTGTAATTCGACATACCATATGAGAACGCGGTAGGGTTGACCGTAGGGCCTATGTCATCATGTAACATTTGCATCCTGTATAGATAATTATGTGGATATGAAGGATTGAATGAGTCATCCTCGGGTGGATCTAGACCAAACAAACTAGGTCGGGTCTCGGGTGGATCCGGACCAAACAAACTAGGTTGGGTCTCAGGTGGATCACCCCCCACGCCTCACGAGGAGTAGGGGTGTCTGAAGTATGCTCAACTCTACCCGATGGACTGGTCGAGATTTCTCCCATGCTGGAATGTGTAGTCATGGCGTCGATAACGTATGTCTCGTGAGAATCTGAAGATTCAGAGGGAGCTCGACGACGTCCCTTCTTGACACGGCGTGAAAGCTCGGCAGCTAATAAACCATCCAATCGACGAGATCGACGAGGAGCAGGACTCCACGCCATGATATCTCTAGAGACTATAAAATCAAAACGTCCCCTAAAGGCCAACTATCGATCAAAAACAGTAAATCAAAAGCACACACTTAGAGAAACTATATCCAAGAGCAGACAAACAGAGTGGCTAAATGAGCTCCCGACACTAGAGCCGGTATGTCTCGCTTAGGAGAGGCTTGAGACTCCCAAACTATAGCCAGAGGTAACATAATCAGTTATAACGGCCCCCATATTTCACTACGTGCATAGGGTCAAGTCCCTATACAACGACAACTGTACTGTCCGACCCCCATCTGACTTAGGACACAAACAGCATAACCATTGCAAGTACCCTATGCAATACCTAGGTAAGGAAACTATGGTCACCGCAATATAACCAATGCTTAGGGGGACAGCCCCATGTGGGATCCGTCATATGGGCAGGGTAGTTAAGCCCGAAGCACAAGAGGACGAACCTCCGGTACCCCCAGATATGAACAAACCCTGGAAATATATCCCACATTCAGCCGGTATTGGAGGGATATCTCCTCAACCAACCTCCCGTGACCTCGTGCTTAACTCTGGTCTGAGTAGAGCTTCCCGAGAACACTGATGTATACCATGGATTTCACCACTCCCTGGTCAGACACATAATGTTTCGTCTAGTAGTCTTGGATTGTTTACTCATAATGATCTATTCCAAGACTCTAAACCTATGCTAGTTGGTGTACCCTATAAATAAAATTAGTCTAATCAATTTTAAGATTAAGCATTAATTTTAATGGCTGTGGTTACTCAAAGGATATGGTCGTGAAACTAGTGATGTATATGACTCAATAGTATGCAAAATCATCAAATCCTAGACTCATCTATCCAACAAAAATAATGCCAGTAGCATGCAAAATCAATCCAACAGTTTCGAAATAAAAATGCAACTCTTTTATATTTTCAATGCACAAGCAGAACCTAAATGAAAGCAGCAAGCACTCAATGTAAGATGCAGTACATAAAAGATTTTTTTTTTTGTATTTTATCTTATAAACAAAAGGAAAATGCAAAACTATATATATATATATTTTTGTATTTTTCAATATAAGGAAATGAAAAATGCAAGCAAAATCCTACTATCTAGTCACTGAAATGAAGGGGAGATCACTAAGGCAACCCAACAGATCCCAAGCAGTAAGACTCAGCCAACGGAATGAGCTCGATAGGAAAAAACAACAAGGGTAAATCCAAAGATGGGTAAAAAGCCAACAAGGCTCAACCAAGAGAAGAGAAGAGTTCTGGTCACGAACAAGGCATGGAATAGTCAAGAATCAGGCCAACAAAGACTCAGGATCATCCAAAGCCAATCCATCAACAACCAAAAGTCATAAATCAACCAAAGTCGGAGTTGTACGCTATTATCAAAGGAATACCTGCGGGTACCCGCGAGCAGTAATGTAAACAGAGGAGGGTGTACGCGGGCAGAGCTAAGCTCACCTGTTGGTAAGGAAAGGAAAATAGGCAAACAAAGAGTCCAATGGCTTGGAAATACCAATTTTCTATAGTGTATCTCAACGGCCAATCAGTGACACAGATATCCGACAAACAACAACTCTAAATAAGGACTAATGCTCAAAAATCCCCAAAAATGGATGTTCTCCCCAGCGGAGTCGCCATTTCTGTGTTGGAGAAAACTTACTATGGCTTGGGGTAGACCACAACAGACAGCTAACTACCAGAAATTAACTCAATTCTCAGTACTATGCTATATAAATGACAATGCTAAGATAACGAAGAATATAGGCAACCTCGATCCAAACGTTTGATGTAGATCCCCGTTGGAGCTTTCAATCCGTGCACTTGAATCTGCAAATTAGTCTTGGCAACCAATATACAACAAGTGCATATAATATATAAACGACATTAACATCATCAATAGCAATGGTCCATGATATTATAAGTAAATGCAACCCAATGTATTATAAACAACATTCACAACGTTAATGGATGAGAATATGAGTATTTATATTAATAAACAACAAGAAGTACAATGTGATACGACCTCTTGTCGGCAACCAATCTGAACCAAGATCTGGATCAATCCACTTATGTCTCCACCACTTCAATCCTACATGGAATGGAAAACTTAAACTACGATAGGAGTTTGGAAGGTGAACATAAAGGGTTCACAACTACAACGATCAATGAGTGTAGACTCAAGATAGGGAAAAAATCCACTAGAGTTCTCTTGCTCTCCTCTCTCCTCCCGTCCATAAGCCATATGTGCTCAATATATAGTCCTCCCAAAGGTAAGTGAAAGGACACATTGAGACGTTTCGGGGAAAATGGAGGGCCAAAGGTCACCCTATGACCGCTTTTTGGGAGTAAAAAGTAATAAATTAGTGATTTTTACCATTTTACATGCTACCCGCGGGCTATAGTGATGCAACTCGTAGGTACGCCCATTGTAGTGATGCAGCTAGCATACAGGGGAAAAAATAGGAAAAATAGTGTGTCTGAAGGATATAAAGTGGATTTGAGTCAGTAAAATGGATCCTGCAGGCCAAAGAGTGCTGATGCTCACAAGGTGGAAAATTACGCTGTAACATCTACCGAGAGAACAACTTTCAACTACCTCAGGAGATACATAACTATGATTAGATCCTGGGTCAATCAAAACAAAAATAGGCTGCTTAACAATCTTACCTTCAACCTCCATCACTGTGGATTGATGGTTTGCTTGGTGATCATCTAGTGTTGCATAAATCCTAGGTTTTTCTCTTGCGATGTCCCCTAGTGTAGCTGCTCCTCTAACATTGTGCAAGCTCCTGGGGTTCTTATTTGCAGTTGGGAAATATCTAAGCCTATGGTTTTCCTCACAAACCCAACATTGAAGTGGCCCTTTTAACACTCTATCGGCTACTACAACTGGATTGAATTCTCTTCTTGCTTGCTGGCCTTGTGGAAATATCCTAGGATGATTCCTGAATGGTGTTTTAGACTCACCCTTCTTCTGATCGAACCTTCCCTTGGGTTTACCTTTCCACGGTGGATGTGCCTCTGCCTTACCTTTATTCTGCTTATAGCAATGCTCTGCCATCCTGATGGCTTCATCCAAGCTTGGTGGGTTTACAAAATCTATCCTATCTTTGTAGCTATGCGGTAGACTACCAAGGAAGCTTTGAATCTTCACTCTTTCATCCTTGATGTAGTCCACATGCCTCAACAACTCCAGAAACTTATGAACATGCCCGTCCATAGTATTCTGTCCTAGTCTGAGTTCATTGAACACTTTTCTTTTTCTATCATAATACCTAATTGATAGGTGTTTCTCCTGAAAGTATTTTTGGAATCTACCCCAACTGACTCTTCTTTCACTAATTCCTTTCACTTGTATGAGGTGATCCCACCAAATAAAATCTCTTCCACTAAGGTTGTAGATAGCAACCTTAGCCTTTTAATTCTTTGAATATTCATGCATTCTGAAGTACTTATTCATCCCAAGAATCCATGCCTCTGCTTCTTGACCTTCTTTACTTTCACCATCAAAAGTGGGAGGCCTTGCATTCCTAAATTCACCCTGTGGAATACCTCTGTGCTTCTTTCTTCCTTTACTCTTACTGTCAGTGTGTCTTGGGATCCCCTGAGAACCCTCTGAATCATCTGACCTGCTAGAAGAAAAATTAGGAGAGGGTGTCCTATGCTTTCAAATCACAGAACCCCTTCTGGGGCTTGGAGTTCTTCTCATGGAACGACCCCTAGACTGACTTTTTGCATTTCTTTCCTCTCGGACTTCATGGCTCAGGTTAGAACCACCGTTAATCCTTTGCTACAAGTCCGTAAGAATCTACAAAATGGCTGCATTGAGTTGATGTTGATCTTCTTACGCTTTCATCATTCGCTCATTAAAGTTAACCATAGTCTCAACCAAGTTTGGGGGTGTCACTTGCTCCCATCTTCCATCAGACTCGGGCTCTATATGTGCTACTTGCACATTCTCACCCAGTACATCATCTTCTGGCCCAAATGGGTCCTGCACATCATTAGGAGTAACCATTCTTACACCGTTATGCGCGTTGCCATGTGATACAATTCATCTTACAACTTATTCTATCTCTGTGCATATAAAAGACATTTTATTAGACATCACAAGCATGCAAATAAGCTCTATCATACCCATTCAAACCAAGAATTATTCATTTGAACAATTAATCAATCAAATAAATTTATTAAGATCACGCCATGGGTGCATTTCTTGACCAAAAATTCATGCACGGTCTGGCCCAAACAGCTCCCAGTGCTGCAACTGAAGCTCTGATACCACTCTGTCACGTCACCACTGACCCCCCTGGCCACTCGAGACCATGATCCAATTTTTTTTCCACCAAAACAATGACTGAATGCCAATACATACAGCCAGAAGAGTTCAGTTCTGGAATCCGCAACCCGCAGTTGCGAACCCACGACTCGCATCCCACAACAGTGGATCCCAAAATATGCATCCCGCAATCTACAACCTACAATTGTGAAAATTCCAAAACACATAACTTTGGACTCGGCGATCCCGCAACCCCCAATAGCTGATCCCACAACCTTCATCCCACAATTGTGGAATTCCAACACGCAAAACTTTAAACTTGACGATCCTGCAACCCGCAACAGTTGATCATCCTGCAGTTGCAGATGCGGAATTGCGGGGGTCCAAAACACATAACTTTGGACTTGACGATCTTGCAACTCGCAACCTGCAATTGCGGAATCATGCATGCAAAACCCTGCCTCTGCAAGGGCAATTTCATCAAATCTTCTAAGGGGCATAACTCCTTCTCCCAACATCCAAATGGGGTAAGGTCGGTACCGTTGGAAATATCTTAGAGAGATATATCCAATGGTAGAGTCCCTTGATCGGGTGAGGTATCTAACCTCCCCATTTTCTTCTCTCAAGTTCTGTCTATATCACCACTTAGACACTTCTAACCTTCTACCTGTCAAGATCTTCCTTTCCATCTGACCCACAGAGGTTTTTGAAACCACTACTAGGGCTTCCCTTCCTTCCCAGGGATTAGGTGTAAGTATACATCTCCTTCACAGGGTTAGTTATACATAAACATTCATCTCAAAACAATGAAACACCATCATTTATTATAACATTTAAAATGCATTAAATAGATTTAATGAACACATCTATCATATGTAAGATTCACAAGGCATTACACTCATGCAACCATGAAATACACATAATAGTGAACTCAGCCTATTACTCAAGCCTGCACATGACTTCATGTCAATCATATTCACATGACAAGCATTCATACTTCCACTAAGAAACCATTTTTTCACAATGAAACAACAACATTTGACAAAACAAGAAGTACTTATCTTTCAATTCTGAAGGAACTGGCTAAGTGAGAGCAACGTTCCACCCAACCTTAGATCTATGTCTAGCCTATACTATTTTAGCTGAGAGATCACCCCCGAGCTGGGAAGTGTATCCACTAAGGAGGGATAACAAGTTCTCTCATAGTCAAGGCTCCATTCTCATACTAAGCCAATCTGTAGTTGGGTTTATCAAGCATTCCAGGGCACCTACCCATGCTAAGCCAACCTATAGTGGTTTATCAACCATACAGGGAACAACAAGGAAGGCATTGAAAAACCAGTGAGCTCATCCACAGAGCTACAGGCATCTCAACACTCAGTTTACTTGGTACCCACAATACCTACCACATCCAACACAAGGAAGACCTACTTCACTGTTACGCAATTCCTCAAGGCATCTTCCCTTCAAGTGCTATTCCAGGATGGGAATAGAAAGGTCCAATCGCTCTCAACCGACATGGAACCCACAATACCTACCACATCCAACACAAGGAAGACCCTTCTTCAATTGCACAGTCTCTCACGGTCCTTCCCTTTTAGTGCTATTCCATGATGGGCATAGAAAGGTCCAGTCACTATTTCATTGAAAGCATAGCCTTCATTGGGCCTGTCAAGCAACCCAACCCTCTCCCACAGTTCAACAACTGATTCATTACCAGGCTTGGGGTTTCCTCACGATCGCTCTACCAATAACACGTTATCGTTGTAACTGGGGTTTGGACATAGGGTGTTACCACTAGAAGCTCTCATGCCTTTTATAACACACAGGAAGCACGAGTAACCTCAGTTTTCCCTTCCCCGGATTGGTTCGGTGTATACATGAAATACATGAATGCATTCTTTGTGAGGGTCGATGGCTCGTGAGTGGAAAGTGCGTGAATGGGGTGAATGAGTTCATGATGAATGTATGTATGTACGAATCCCTTCCCTAGATGTTCAATTGAATCCCCAATCCATTTCCCCTCCCAGATAGTCAAATAGGTTCAGCGAGTTTCCCCAAGCGATTGAGTGTCGTCCTGGGAAAGCGATTAGAGCCATTCCCTGCCATACGAAATTGCAGGCATGCTCCATTCTCCATCGGATTCAGCAATCAGGGTTCTCAACCACCCACTGTAGTGCATTAATGTCAGTGGGGAGTTCCAATGGGTTCCCAATCATACATGTGGCAATATGGGAAACCAATCCCAAACCCCCTTACCTCTCCCTAGTGGATACACATGGCCCTTTCTCATTAGTTGCCTCCTTAGCCAGCTTCTTGGTTATTTTATTCATTCAATAATAATTACATCATTTGCATTTCTTCATGGCTTAATCAGCCCATGAATAATCAAACTGTCCAAATAATTGCCTAAGCAATAACTTAAACATCCACTAGTGAGGCCTTGGCCTTGAGCTCCACACTAGGGCAAATACACATACTGTATATACACAGTATTTACATTGAATCCAATAAACATCAAGGGAAAATTGGGGTATTACATCACCTTTACTTTCTCGGCTACGTGTTCCTTACCCTTGCTTTTCATTTGTGCAAAATTTCATGGTGATTGGCGTGAATGTCCCTGGCCTTGTTCTATGACGACCTTCTTGGCAGGGGTTCTCATCAACCCTTCAATGTCAGTTTGTGTAAAATACCTCACATCCTGCTCGACTGTGGACTCTTGCTCAACTGTGGAATCGTCAAACATTCACTGGAACTTGCTCTGTAGACTCACGAAATTACTTAGCGCTCATTGTAAATAGACTAAGACTATGGCGTGCAGAAAAATTCGAAGGTTTTGGTAACGCCCTCGAGTCCAACGTTGAAGTTATTTATAGGTGCAGTTAGGATTAGCCGCACCCATAAAAAACTAGATAAACATTAATGGTTATGCTCGTTGGCCAAATATGCCGAGGATTTCGGTCCTTTCCCTCATTAACTGCTTTAGAATGGCTAGTTTGGCGTTAAATGCTCGAGCGACATTGGAAAAATCACTGTATAATGGCTAGTTTTCATCTCTAATGGCTATCTTGAGGAGCTAGGTTGAACTGTGCGGACTGATGGCACCAGTCGCAATTCGGTGAACTGCGTGGACTGATGGCACCACTCGCAGTTTGGTCAACTGCACGGTGATACTTCTCTTTTGTTTTGTTTTGTTTTCTCTTTTTTTTTTCTTTTGCACAGCTTCACTTGTCTATTAGTGCTATGTGGTTGATGCATCCTTTTCATCAACATTGCGTATCGGACCAAAACTGTGTACAGACTCTACTCGATTTCTAGTGCCCAATTTCAACCGTAATTGACACTTAGAAACTTTCTTTCTCTTTTGATCACTAAGGGTTCTATGAAGTAGGACTATCCCTATAGGGTTTTAGTCTAATTCCATTAACCAAACCTGGTAAGTTGTCTCCAGCTAATGTGGCTAACTGAGCTGCGCCACCGTTAGTAACATGCATAACAGTACATGGGAACCAAATGAATCCAGACGCTATGTGGAACCTATGACCAATAGTTTTGAGGATAGAGAGATCGATCAAGTATACAACATGATTGCGCATATGGATGATTATGTGGCTCCAACAACATATGGTGTATTAAGTCGGCGCAGTATCACATCCTATGAATTGGACTTAGAGGAAGCCTTAGAGGATTGGCAGCAAATGAGACATGAAGTATCTACTTGAAGATGCGTTGTCCTAACATGATCATTGCGCTAGATTGGTACCAAGGTATGTGGAACACCTAGTTTTGATGGATTAATGAGGGTAATATATTTTATAGTGAAGTTTGAATCACATATCCCAAAGAAACAAAGAATGTTAGCACTAGATGTTGCACTTAGGGTGACCCTTGCGAGATGGTGGAGCGTTCATAAAAGTAAAGTTGAATACTTGGAACACTACAAGATATTGATGCAGATCATATTTAACTCAAATATATATTTGTCTATACCAAAGTACAATGGGTTGAGTAATCCTAAAGAGCATATTAATAGTTGTGTTAAGGAATGGAGGGATGTACCTCAATAGGAATGGGTAAACAGGTTTATTCACACATTAGATACTATCCCCAAGAACTGGTATATAGAACTAGAAGTGTGCAAAGGAACAATAGAACAAGTAGAGTTATCGCAGAACTTTGTGGTCACATTTAGATTTTAAGATGACAATATGAATGTTGATATAGCATTACAAGTAATTAAGTATAATATTTTCCCTATAAATAACCAGAATCCTATTGGAAGATGCAACATGTAGTCATTGATATGCCAGAATTGCTAGAATGTTATAACATGGCCAAAGAAACTGGAGATGATGAATATCCAAGAAATATAAATATCCCAGAGACAAAGGGGGAATGTGTAGTGGAAGGTCCTACCTTAGAAGTCCCAGATTGTGCCTAGCTATTGAAGACATGCAAGGTCAACATTGGGACAAAAGAAAGACCCAGGTATGCAGGTATAGGATATTATTGGAATGAAGAAACAATCCAGAAGATCATTTATCTTTTATCAAAGTATCAATATTTGTTTCCCACCACGTTTTATGAGATGAAGGGAATTGTTGGAGAATTAGGAGAAATGAAGATTCCATTGAAACCAGATGCAAAGTCGATCAAGAAGATACCTTATAGACTGAACCCAAGATACAAAGAAAAGGTAAAAGATGAACTTCATTGAATGTTGGAATTTGGAATTATAGAACCTGTCATGAAATCTGAATGGATCAATCCTTTGGTTGTACCGGATAAGAATATTGGAGGAATAAGAATTTGTGTTGATTTTCACAAATTAAATGATTATTGTTTGCATGATCCTTTTATGTCCCCTTTTATAGGTGAAGTACTAGAGAATGTGGGAGGACAAGAAGCATATTTGTTCACAGATGGATTTTTTTGGGTATCACCAGATTACGATAGCCAAATATTATAGACACAATACTACCTTTGCGATAAAATGAGGTTTCTTTCAATACACCGTGATTCCATTTGGTTTAAAGAATGCGTCAGATGTATTTTCAAGAATTGTTTTCACATCTTTCAAAGAGTTTATACATAAGTTTTTAGAGGTATACTTGGATGATTAGACAATATTTAGCTTGTTGAAGTATCACAATAAACTTTTGCGCCTAATGTTAGATAAGTGTCAACAATATCATATTTTGCTAAATTTTAAGAAGTGTGTTTTTGTGCACCATTTGGAATCTCACTATGACATGTAGTTTGTAAGCAATGACTATTGGTAGATACTGAAAATATAGCTATAATAGTAAATTTACCACCACCTACATCTATGCGAGAGTTGAGAGAAACATTGGGACATACTAAATATCATAGAAAATTCATCAGGGGATATGCGCAGATCACTGCACCTATGGAAAAGTTGTTGAAGAAAGAAGTCAAGTTCAATTGGAATGAAAAATGCCAGTGAAGCTTGGATATCTTAAAATAGAGGTTAGTAAGTGCACCAATATTAGTTTTTCTAGATTGGAAGAAGGAATTTCATCTGATTGTATATGCATCATCTATTTATTTAGGTGCGGTATCGAACCAACCAGAGGAACAAGATTTAGACCATATGATTGCATTTGCAAGTAGGAAAATTTCAAATGCAGAGCAAAATTACACTACTACAGAGCGCGAAGGGTTGGCTATGGTTTATGTACTACAAAAGTATAGACGCTATCTACTGGGATCACATTTTAGAATGTATACAGACCATTCTGCACTAAAATATTTAGTAAATAAGCCAGTATTGGGGGGAAATATATAGATGTTTGCTACTGTTCCAGGAGTATGACTTTGAATTAATAGTGAAACTAGGAAAGTTGAATGTCGTTACATACCATTTGTTATAGTTAACTTTTGGAGAAGATGCTAGGACATTGGATGATGACTTTCCTGATGCACACTTATTTGTTGTACACATGGTAGATGGATATTTCATATAAATTGCATAGTTTCTAAACATTGGGACTACTCCATAAGAATATACCATTGCAGATAAGAAACAACTAGTCGAAAAAACAGCTAATTATCAATTGATTGTAGGAAACTTGTATAAGTTGGGTGCAGATGGGATCTTCAGAAGATGTTTACTAGAACACAAAAGGCCTGTGATATTGGTAGAATCTCATGAAGGATTTTTTGGTGTCCACTATGCAGGAAAAGAAACAACACAAAATATATTGTGTGCAGGACTCTGCTGGCCCACAATACATAGGGATGCAAAGAAGTACTATTAAGCCTGTGATGTTTGTCAAAGAGTTGGAAAACCATCAAGAAGATATGAGATGCCATTAGTCCCACATATTACTTTAAAGCCCTTTGATAAATGGCATGTATACTTTAATAGACCTATTAATCCCCCATCAAATAAATCAAGAGAAAGATACATCATAACCATGGATAATTATTTGACTAGATGGGTCGAAGTAGAACTAGTTAAGGATTGCAACATAGAGACCACTACGTGGTTCCTATTTGAGAATTTGGTAACACGTCTTGGCTATCTAAGGATCCTAATGAGTGACCAGGGGACTCACTTTTTGAATAAGACAATTGAGGCATTAATCATAGAATTTAAGAAATACCATCAAAAGATCATACCATATCATCCTCAAGAAAATGGGACAATAGAAGCATTCAATAAAATACTTGGGACTATGCTAACAAATATTTCAATGTTAATAGAGATGATTGGGATCTTAGGATTCCTACAACATTATGGGCTTATAGAACTACATGTAAGAATATAACTAGGAAAACACCATTCATATTAGTATATGGGAAAGAGGTAGTCATGCCTATGGAGTTCATTGTACCTAGTTTGTGAGTTACATCAATGACAAGATTAATGGATAAAAATACAACGGAGAAAAGACTAGAAGACCTGATGTAGCTAGAAGAAGATCACTTTATCATAGGTTATCATCAACAAGTGAATAAATCATGCGAGAAAGCATGGGATGATAGGCACATCAAGCATAAGTAGTTCAAAAGGGGATATTTAATGCTATTGTATGAGAGTAAGTACCAGAAAAACTAAGGTAAGTTTAGAATGCATTGCTCAGGACCCTATGTTATAAATTTTGTGACAGAAAGAGGAGCTGTTCAATTGCAGAATTTGGATGGAGAAATTAAAGAAGGACTTGTCAACAGAAACCGACTGAAACTGTATAGGGACAACGTACCGTCCTTCTGTGCACTAAGTATAATAATTTGGAGGAATAAAAAGGAAAGAAATAAAGAAAAGAAAAAGAATATAAAGATAGGAAGAAAAGAAAAAAAATCAAAAGAGTAAGAAAAATAATGAATAGAAAAAGAAAGATAGAGGGAAGAAGAAAAAGGAAAACAAGTTATAAGAGAATTAGATTTGTTGCAGAATCGGTTGCGGGTAGAGAATGGATTGTGACATACTAAAAATAAGTACACATGAATAATTAAAGACTAAAAAGTAGTGAGAATACTGGAACATGACAACATTAATGGGAAAATCGACGGCGGTAGAGTGACAGTTGGATGGATTCAGACCAAATCAAAGCAAATCTAAAGGGGAACCAGGAAAATTAGGAGATAATGATGGAAATCTAAGGCAATCAAAATAGTAAGTGGTGGCTAACCTCTCACGCAAGTCAATGGAAAATTATACTTACGACTCAGAGAAAGTGTGAAAGTAATCAGTCACTGAAAGCACAATAGAAAGTGAGATTGAGAGAAGAAGTAAGGTTAGCGGTTGAAGTATGTTCCTAGGGAAGAATGACACCCAAAAGACAGACTAAAATGAAGAATCCATAATTAGGACTGCATATAGGGACCATTGAGACACTAGGAACATTAGCGTAAAAAATTGTGAAGTTCCCTCAAAACTACATTTCACCAAGGATGATGACTACAAAGACGACCACCTTACCAACTACAAAGGCTGAATATATACCAGTGCTGCAGATGTCAGAAGAAGTGCCAGTTGAGGAGAATTTGCTAGGAAATTTACACAAGTTTCAGTTCGTGCATTAGAGGAAATTTGGTTGAAAAATGGTCCACCCAAACCTAATTCAAATTCCATGTCATCATATATTAGCCAATCAAAATGCTGAAAAATTCAAAAGAGGTGCATATAAAAAAATTGGAGGGAAAAAACAAAAATTATTTTTTTGGATCATATTTTCAACTTATCACTTTGAATATTTACTCAAATTTCAAGCGGGAGCACTCGTTGGATGCGGAATTACATTCTACATCCAATGAGTACCCAACTTGCATACTTTTAACATCATCTACATCACAAAAAATGAAAATACATGAAAAACATGTTTTCTCTCACTAGAAACACATTTTTTATATGTATTTTCAAATTTTCATGACGTGGATGTTATCAAAAGTATGCAAGATGGGTACTCGTTGGATGAATAATTTAATTCCACATCCAACGAGTGCTCCCGCTTGAAATTTGAGAAAACTTACAAGAAGATCAATTGAAAATACAATCCAAAAATTATTTTTTTACTCTCTCTGCTATTATTTTATTATTTTCCTTAGGATTTCCTTACGAGGACCATTTTTAATCCAAATTTACTCTAATGTATCATGCTATCACCAAAAAAGAGAAGTTCCCAAAGCTGGTGAACGACAACTACATGAACAGAAAGATAAGTTTAGACTCAAGAGCGCTAGTTGAATTGGAGATTCAGGCATGGGAAATCAGATTGCAGAAGTCAGGAATCTTGAATTTCCTGGATGTACCTCATTTCGGGAGGACCCCATAGGTGAAGTGTGTGAATTTGTTTATTTCATGCATACATGGTGGGTTTGTATGGTTGGAAACATGCGTGTCCATAGATGCTAAGTTGATAGAGTATATAACTGGATTATCAGTTAGGGGAGAATATGTGAGTGTTCTTTTAGATAAGAAGCATAAGAAACCCCTTGCGAATAAAATGACATAAAAATATGGTACCCAAAGAGTCGGTAGAGGATTATCAATCAAGCATAACAATGACAAATCATGAAGGTTTTCAGTTTAAATATGATCTTGTAAACTATTTTGAAAGAGTCGCAAATACCAAGTATCAGCAGCAATAATTACAATAGCAACTCAGTGTGTCGAAGGAGAAAAAAAAAACTGGTCAACATTTATGTTGAATGGATTTTGGACAGACTATTGGGATGCACAAGAGAAAGGTACACCTTTTCATTACACTTGGCTATTAATATGCAAATATGCATTGCATTAGTAGGATGTAAGGAGATGACAGATAGCCAATTCTTTAACAGGAACATAAATACCTTTCTAGCAGGTAGGTATACAAATTTATGGTATACAAAGAAAAAGCATAGGAATATAGAGAACAACATAGAGTTTTTCCTATATAAAGAATCGATTACAGATGTCATTAAAAGGATTTCACGCATATAGCCTCAGACAATGGATGCATACAAGGGAATTGCATGTTTCAAGGAAGGGATGCATCATATCTATATATATGAAAAAATAGATCTCAAGAAGCAATGGTTACCTACAATGTTTAGACCCTCAGAGGAAGATATCGGTCACATTATAAATGACTAGGATCCAACATGGCGGGTTCCAGTAGTAGAGAAATAAGAAGTCACACAACAACAACAGTTGGGACAACAAGAAGAAAATCAAGCACAAAGAAAGTCTATAGAGGAGGACACTGAGAGTCCAGAAATTATCCTGGAATATACATAGCAGACTGTGTAGACTGAGAAAATAAAATAAAAATAACTTCCTGAAAGATCAAAAAGGAAGAAAAGGAAAAAATCAAATTCCAGTACTATTCAAGTGTTGACAGAAGATGATGTAGATCATATTGGTTTGGAGGTTAAGAATGTCACTAAAGAAGTTATAGAAAGGGTAGCTACAAGGGAAGAAATGGAAGAGCTTGTGACTAAACAAGAGGATATATATATGAAGGTCAAAGAAGAGCGACAATAAAACAATTATTGATGAGGATCGGGAAGGAAGAAGGACAGAAAAACGTGCAAACACAACCAAATATACAGATGCATGTTACAATGAAACCACAAGAAGGAGTAAATATTTTAGAAATAGCGCTGGTATTTCCCACACAAGAGATGTAGGACTCATCATTCACAATAAACGTGATTTGATATGGAGTAGATACATACACTGCATTCATCTATCATGTAGGAGATTCGGGAGCAACAAAAGGAAGCCACAATAGAGTGGTATAGAAACCAAGAGGAGAAAGAATCATTAGAGGAGGAATGCTAGAAAATATGAAAGGAGAAAGAGGAAACTGTAGAAGACAACAAAACTATAGAAGGAGGTAGAATAGGAAACCAAGAAGAGTGATGAGTTGAAGAAAGAAGTAGATGAAATACAACATAAAAATATAATATTGCAAAATGTAGTTGAGGATGTATGTAGAAATATATCAAATGTGTAGATATAAGAGGATACCACTCCAAAAGACTCAAGATTAAAAATATAGGGGAATCCATTGAAGGGTTCCACACTAATATTGAGGAGATGGAAGCAAAGCAACAAATAGAGACACCACCATAGGTCATAGAAGAGCGTGAACAGAGAGAAGAAAGAGTGAAAATTGCAATAGGAAACATCGGGGCATTGGAATTAAAGTGTGAGAAGTTGCATGAAGAAAGCACTCAGTTATGGGCACAATTGGTTGCAAATGAATAATTAAAGGAAGTAGACCAAAGGTTTCAGGTTATCCAAGAAGAAGAACAAAATATGCACCATAGTCTGACTACCCTACCAGTCATGGAAAATATGTCCAATATGGGGGAATATAGAAAACAATAGATAGAAGTAATTAGGATTAGAGAAGAGTGACAGAGGATAGCAAACAAGATAGATCCTTTACAAGAGCATGCAATGCAAGTCACAAAACAATTTGTGCAGGTACAGGGGTGGGTTAAGGAAACTGTCAAGGAATGCACATAAAATTTGAAGCTATTTCTCAGCGAGCAGATATAAGAAGCAATTTTCTCTAAGGAAGTAGAAATGAAGGAAAAGGTCATGACATCATAGGCAACCTTACAAAATTTAGCAACAATACTGCAACTAGAGAAGCAAGAATATATGTGAACACGAATAGAGACTCAAATTTTGGCTGAGTAAATGAGGTGGCTTCGGATGAGCCACAAGTGAGTGTTGGGGACCTGTTGGAGCAAGATCAAGAAATGACTAGTTTTGGAGAACATGCGCAAAGAAGTGGACTGCGCACATGCATCAAATGGGTGGAAGAGCGCAAAAGAGGGAAAGCAGTTAGGGTTTTGGTCTATTAGGCATATTTTTGGTCTATTTGTGGGATTTGGATCCCCACTATAAAAAATATAAATAGGAAGTAGATAGATAGATAGAGATATATATATTTATATGTGGAAGGAAGGCATAGGAGAGAGAGAGAGAGAGAAGGGAACTAATGTGATATTCTTGTTTGGGGATTTTGTCGCACAGTGCACAGGAGATGTAAGGTTATGGATGCCTGATAATATAATGAAGATGTTTTGGAGACCCTTTTTTTGCACTGTTGAATGCTTTCAAATTCTTCTGAATGTAATCAATGTTACTTTTGATTATGAATAGTGTTTATGAGTGATAGATCTGAATATGTTTATGTTTATTATTTTGTTAGAGATATAATGTTTGTGTCCAGAAATGATGTGTGAATAAATGATGCAATTGTTTGTGTGAAGAATCTGGATCTGATTATAACTTGAATACTCATCCATGAATGAGAAAATTTCATTCCCCATGCATTCATTTATAACTTAGTCGATAAATAAGGAAGTATAATTGTATCTTGGACAAGATAAGTTCAGGTCCCTAAAGTCAGTGAAAAGTATAATATTACCTTGTTTCTTGTCGATGAGCACCAAGTTAAATACCCATTCAACTAGGGGTATTGGGTAGATAAAACTTGCATGAATGAGTTTCTACACCTATAATTTAACAACAAGAACCTCTCATTAATTAACAAGTTGCAACTTTTGTTGAACATGTTGACATTGGGGTATGTCTTAATCTCATGTTCAACAATACTCAGATTGATTCCTAGCATATCTTCATAGGAATAGACAAAAATGTCACGATACTCCTTGAATAGTGTAGTATAAATTTCAATTTCATCATGGGAACAATTTTCATAAATGAAGGCATTCTTGATGAAACTAGGAGTTCTGTAAATATCGATAGGGATGGTTTTAGATATGTTCTCCATGTTCCCTTCTACATATACCTCATATGTTCCAAGAGGACTCCCATTCCATTCCATACTTCTAGGTCTGGTGATCCCATTTTAATAATTCCTCAATACACTTATGGCAGGAAAAAAGGATGGGTGTTGGTGCATATTATTTCACAGTATCTCCATTATAGGCATGGCCTCTAGGATATATTTATCATATGGTAGGACCATATCTTGGGGGCCTTGACTAGGTGAGGAATTGATGTCCTAGATGGTCCTAATGTATAGATCGCATTCCTGCACGAATGTAGAATCATGATAATTGTTTGCTATGTTTGATTGAGGAACTTGATAGGCTTTGGATACAAACAAATTTGTTGGGCCCCTTCTATACCTGTTTTTTTGTGAGAAATATGACACTATCCATGGATCTTCAAAATAAGAGGTTCTTAAATTGCATATCCTTACCATGGAACTAGTGACGATTGATGAGATCATGTGTATTGGGGAAATGTTTTCCTCCGGTTTGGGTGGGGGAAGATTAAAAGTACCCATGGAGGTAGATTAAATTCCCACTTTAACATTTTCACAAGCTCTCACAAAATTCCAACTAATAGGACATTTGTACCTTTTGTTTGAATGTAGTATGTCCTATAGTAAGAAAATTGTTCTATAGTAATGATCTTCCATTCATGAGGAAATCAAATTATATGGAGTATTGAAGACGCCATTTAGAACATGGAATAAGTCCAACTACAACCTAAAAGGAGGTTATAATCCAAAGGAGAATAAATGACCTCAACCTCTATTGCTACAATTTTTCCCCCTAGATCTATTGGGAGAGTAGGGATGATTCCATGAGTCCTAAATAAGTGTCCACCAGATGATTTTAACATGGTGGGAGAGGGAACAATATCAAATGATCCTATAGCTTTCCAATAAGACAAGGACATAAATCAAGTAGAATCCCCTTCATCTACAATAGTCCTGAAAAATATGTGACTCTCTGATCGACACTTGTATCTAAAAGGTAGTAGAGTGAGGAAGGTGGGTCTTCTGATTATCCAAGTCAAATGTTATTAAATGGGAGTCCAAGGGGTCCATAGCCTCGATTATTGACAATAAAGTCTTTTGTTGTGTGGGGAAAATATGAACTACCTCTAATGTAGACATCATGCAAGGATCTCGGGATAGATATTTGATGATGGTATAATTCTATACAGCTTGCACATTAGGATTGTATGAGGTCCACCTTGGCACACCTTTTGGTACGTGAGGCATCATTTCATTTTCCTAATTATGAATGTGCAAAGTGTTAGAAAAACATGAGCATAGATAAATAACAATAAACAAGATGCAAATATAAAACACATAAACTCAATACAAGAGAGACACCAATATAACATGGTTCACCCAATATGGGATACGTCCACAAAGAAATTTCCAGTACTTATGATTATACCATCCAACAAATGAAAGGATACAACCTGCAACACATTCGCTGCAACTTCCTCTTCACTCTCTCATAGTCTCTCTTACACAATCATAGAGATATTTACAATACTACAATACACAACCGTATTACAATTCCTTCCTTTTAAAGAGGGATTACCATGGGAAAATACTATGGAACACCCAATACCATGGACACGTAAATCACCCATTATTGACCAAGTCATGACTATGAAATTACAACATTTTACAAGGCATTTTTTCTGAAATTTTCACTACGGGGGCAGCAGTTCCCACGAACCCCTTCCAGGGGGGTCTCCTAAAATATAGTCACTTCCCCCCTGGAGCTCCCATGGTGACTATATTGGGGGAGAATACCCCCCCCCCCCCAACCCCCCCCCCAACCCCCCCGTCATGAGATGGGATCCAGACACAGCTGGAACACGACTTCTGAATAAGGAATATCATGCTCCACAACCAACAATCTCCCACTTGGAAACTGATCACAACAAATACACCGCTACTGCATCTGCTGGACTATGCTCCAACCTTGGAATTGGAAAATTTCTAATCTTCACCTTCATTCTTGAAGGCCAATTGAAACTGAGAAGGAACTCAATTTCTCTCTGGTTACCACCTTTGTCAACATGTCTGCAGGATTCTGGCTAGTGTGTATCTTTTCCAACTTCAACAGTTCATCTTCTAGACCATATCGTATGAAATAGTACTTTAGATGTATATGTTTAGTCTTAGAATGGAAGGATGAATTCTAATCATGATGAATGGAACTCTAGCTATAACTGTACAACCTGCTGTTTTCCTGCTTCTTACCCAATTCGTCCATGAACCTCTATAACCAAATCATCTCTTTACTAGCCTCTATAACAACATCATACTCTGCTTCCGTTGTTGAAAGTGCAACAAAATTTTGCACTTTCGAAATACAAATTGTTGTTGTTCCACCTACAGTAAATACATACCATGTGGTTCTCCTCCTACTATCTTTATCACCTTCCATATATGCATCAACATATTCTCGTAGAATAGTGTTTGAAACTCCAAAACATAATGCATGAGTAGTACTACCTCTCAAATACCTAAGAATCCACTGTATTTCCTTCCATTGTTCTTTAGCTAGATAATTCATCTACCTTCTCACAACTCCCACTTCATGTGTAATATCTGGTCTTGTGCACACCATGACATACATCAAGCTACCAATTGCTGATGAATAGGGAACCCTGGACACACAATTTATCTCTTCTTGTGTCTTGGGACACATCTCCTTACTTAGTTTGAAATGGATGGCCTAATGTGTACTAATTGGTTTTGCATTATTCATTCTGAACCTATACAACACCTTTTTTATGTACTCACCCTGAGACAATGTCAATTTGTGATTTTTTCCATCTCTTGTTATTCTCATACCAAGGATTTGCTTTGTAGCACCCAAATCCTTCATCGCAAATGAATTAGCTATCTTCCTTTTGAGCACATTTATATCTTGCATGTTAGACCCTTCAAAAAGCATTCCATCCACATACAATAAAAAGATAATATATTTTCCATTACCTATCCTCTTCAAATAAGCACAGTGGTCAGAATAACATCTACTATAACCCTGTTCTGTCATAAACCTATCAAATTTCAAATATCATTGCCTTGGATCTTACTTCAGGCCATACAAGCTCTTCTTCAACCTGCATACCAAATTATCCTTCCCTTTGTCCTTATACCCATGTGGTTGTTGCATATAAATCTCTTCTTCCAAATCCCCATGGAGAAAGGTTGTTTTTACTTCTAACCATTAAAGATGCAAATCTTCTACTGTGAAGAACCTGTAATAATTAATTAATAATAATGCACAAGATATGAGAAATAACAGAACTCAGAATCACTTTATTGATTGCGGGCCACTTCGAGGGGGAAACCTCCTTTGATCAAGCTCAATACAAAATACTTCACGGTACCTTCATTGGTATCAACAAAAACTTATATACTAAGTCTAGGCGCCAATACCATGGGTCAATACCACATGTCAATACAAACCATGGGCCAATACAAACTATGGATCAACAATTACTATAGGACGACTTACAAAGCATATGCATCCAACAACAATAAGACAAACTATGGATCAACAAATACTACGGGATGACTTACAAAGCATATGCGTCCAACAAAAATATACTAACAAAGTAAATAGAAGGGTTGGCATGGGTTCCTAACATCTCCTCTCCTTTAGAAAAAGCTTTGTCCTCAAAGCTTTATATGTGGAAATTGATGCAGAATCTGAAGGAGTGGTTCCCCTGTACAATCCTTGGGTTGCATTCCGGGCCACTGACGCCTTTTGAGTTGGATGGAGGATTGCTTGGAAGGATGTAGACAAAGAAGAACCATATCAGCTGTGTGAAAAGTGCACTCAGAACGGTGCTGATATGCTTGTTGTTTCAGTCAAATTCTTGCCATGTGAAGATTGTCCTGTAGAATGAGAAGAATTTGATCATGGTGTCGAAGAACCAAGTCAATTTCCTGAACTAGGGAGATGCTGAGGGTGTATGGAAGAAGAACTGGTGGTGCATGTCCATAGATTTCTTGATATGATTTCCTTTTAGATGTGGTATTGTACCACTGGAGCGCTCTAGGAAATCCATAGAAATAGTTGTCCAAATATCTGTAGGGATGGGCAAGGATTCGAGAAGTCCTGAAAGGAGTGTCGTTTCACCCTTGTTGACCTGGAAAGTATCAAAGTTAGCCACCATCTATTGAATTTTCATGTTCAGTCCCTGCCAAAAGAAGTTACATTGTTCTTGGTCATACATTTTAGGAACCCAAAGTGCCCTGCTAATGAAGAAGCATGGAGTTCATAGAAGAGATAGCCCTGTTGAACAGATTGCAACCAATTTGGAACAAGCAGAGAAATATCTGCAAGAGAAACTGGGTCATCAAATGTGCGAGAAGGAGCATCTCCCACCATATTGTCCTTACCCTTCTTGTAAGTGATCACATAGGCATAACCCATGAGTTGGATAACCCATTTCAGGTGTGCTAGGGAGGAGACCCATTGTTCTAGGAAATTTTCCAGTCTCTGAAGATCAGTCTTGATGCAGAAATAATTCCCTAATAGGTATGGATGCCACTTCTGTACTGCATGCAAAATAACCATCATTTCCTGCTGAGATGTAGATGTGGCTAAATTCTTACCAAGAAAGGACAATACCACTAGTTCATCAAGGACACCTGCATATCTATCCAAGGAAGTAGGGGAGACCGTTGATGGGTGCATCTGAACGGAATGGAGTTGAGCGATGACACCGCGTGAATTCTTCTTAAGGATCTTTTCCAGGCGATGTGAACTGATGATGTAGACAGACCCTTGTTGTAAGCCCTTAAATTTTTGTTGTTTCCCATTGACTGAAAACTGCATCCAAAGTTCAACAAAATCCCATAAGATGGGGCCAAGTGTGCGTAACCATTGACCACCCAAAACAACATCACATCCGTTTAGGGACAAGGAAAACATGTCAGAGCGTAGGTTATAATATTTCAGAGAGATACACACATTGTGACACTTCCCCTTGCAAGGTAAGGTGCCCCCATTGGCAACCATGACTTCAAAGTTGGAGCAAGGATGGACAAAACAATTAGCATGTTTTGCGATTCGAGGGTCAATGAAGTTATGAGTGCTACCATAATCAATGAGTATTGTAAGAGGAAGCTTCTTGAAGTAACCCCTGACCCGCATTGTTTGGGGGGTGGTGACGCCAGATAAAGCATGGAGAGATATATCTGGTTTTTCATCCTGAGATGGGGGGTCAATAGGCGGCTCCTAAATGTCGACATGATCATCCATTGTATCTGGAGCTTCTTCACCAATTTTAGAGGCAGGCGGAGAATCCATATCCAAGAGATAGAGCTTCTGTTGAACAAATCTGTGTCCCCAAGTGAATTTATTAGCACAATTATAACAAATCCCTTTTTCTCTGTGTGCTTGTATCTCTGTTTCAGAAAAATGCTTGATAGGAGTTGGTCGAGGAGCTGGCAGGATGGGCGATCGTTGAGAACCCATATTTCGGAAGGGAACAAAAGTGGGTTTGGAGCGTTGTTGGGCTGCAATCTTGTCTTTTGCCAACTTAGCCAACATTAGGACTTCCATCATTGTGTTGGGATAGAACATTTTAACCTCTGACCGGATGTCATCCTTAAGACCATTGATAAAACAACTCCTGTAGAATTCATCAGACAATCCTTCTGTGTGATTGGCTAGTTTCTCAAATTCTGTCTGATAGTCTCTCACAGTGCCACTTTGACGAAGTTTAGTGAGTGCTCAGGTGAAGTCATCAAAATCACTAGCTCCAAATCATTGCAAAAGGAGTTGGCAAAAATCTTTCCATTTTGGCTTGTCATGAGCCTTGATGTACGAACAGTACCATTGAAGGGCTTCCTGTTCCAAATGAAAGGATGCAAGTCAAAATTTTTGCACATCAAAAGTATTATGCAGACTAAAATATTGTTCTGCATGATAAATCCGTCCAATTGGATCAATACCATTGAAGCAAGGAAATTCAAGCTTCGGACCATGGAAATTGCTGGAAGAAGAGAACCCATTGGCTGAGGAAGATTCTTGTTGTCGGTTATTGTTCATGGTCGAATGCTGAAGATGGAGGCTGAGAAAATTTTTGTCCAGATATTGGAGTTTGGTTTGGATGGCTGCAAGTGCTTCCTCCATGGTTTTTGCTCCTGTGCGGATGACAACCATAACCAAGAGTTTTTTTTTTTGTTGGAATGGATAGAAAAACACAAACAAAAGCTTATTTAGTAAAGGAAAATTTGGATTTGGGAAAAACTCGGATGGGTAATTGGGGTTTGACTAGGTTTTGGACACTTTCTAATGGACAGGGAAGCAAACAATGGGGATTTCAGAAGCAGGGTGAAATAATGAGAAAATTGATCAAAGAGGGACAAAGAAGCAGAAATAGGGAATGGACACGGTGGAAAAATTTGGAGGCGAGTGGATGAAAATTGAAGAAGTTATGGAAAACCCTAAAAATAGAAAAATGTGAGATTTCTGGCTTTGGGAAGTAGAATTTGGGATAGGGTCCTCAGGAATGAAATATGCAGAATGAGATTGCAGGGGTGTCTAGGAAGTTTCAAGGTAAATGGAGTTAAAACAAGGGAGATTCTTTTTTTCCAAAATGGATCTACAATGACGTGGAAGTGATTGGCAACAAATGGATCTGAAATGAAGCCGAAAGGATCGAAAACGGTTGGATCTAAAATGGCGCGGAAGTGATCGGCAATAGTTCAGCTGAAAATAGATATGGACCCCAGGTATGTGCGGCTTCCTAACAGTTCAGGGGTTTCACTCGGCCACCAATATTGTCTAACGTCTTGCGTATTGGGGCAGTACCCCTCACTCCACGGCTTAAGTAAAACTCATAATCGCTTTGCCATAAACGAAAACTCTTGGTTTACCTCACGGGTGGGAACTAGTCAATCAGGTAGGGGTCGTTTCCTTTTTCGCTGGTAGGTCCTCTCAATGCGCCAGCTACATCGGGGGTCCTGTGGTACTCCTCACAATGAGTTTTAGGGCTTATGCCCAAGTAATTCCCACAGTTAAGTGGATAGGGATTAGTCCCAGTTCCGAAGCTGCAACAGATGCGAAAAAAAATTTGGTAGAAATTTCACCCAACGAGCCCAAGAAAGTGCTCTGATACCAGATGTGAAGAACTTGCAATAATTAATTAATAATAATGCACATGATATTATAAATAACAGAAATCAGAATCGCTTTATTGATCATGGGCCACTTCGAGGGGGCAACCTCCTTTGAGCAAGCTCAATACAAAATACTTTACGGTACCTTCATTGGTCTCAACAAAAATTTATATACTAAGTCTAGTGGTCAATACCATGGGTCAATACCATGTGTCAATACAAACCATGGGCAAATAAAAACTATGTATCAACAATTACTACGGGATGACTTACAAAGCATATGCGTCCAACAATAATAAGACAAACTATGGATCAACAAATACTACGGGACGACTTACAAACCATATGCGTCCAACAACAATATACTAACAAAGTAAATAGAAGGGTTGACATGGGTTCCTAACATCTACCGCCACTGAACTCAAAATAGTTCTAATTGAAGTCATTTTAACAACAAGAGAAAATATTTCATCAAAATATATACCTTACTTCTATGTAAACCCCTTTACAACAAGTTTGGCCTTATATCACTTCTTTCCTCCATCTTCTTCCTTCAACTTGTAAACCCATTTATCGATTTAACTTTAATTTTATCCGTACCTTACCCATTCCAACAATTTTACATGGTTCATCATCACCCAATAAAACATGTCCAAAATTACTTTGAACATAATCATGAAATAATTTCCTATGGGGTGTAGCATGACATGAATCCCTTAAATCTACTACCTCGTAATCACTAGTATTATCTAATGCAAGAATCAAAGCATATTGTAACATATCACCTACTACATTTTCTTCCTGAGTAGTCTACTACTGTCCATTTCCTTGAATCTTTAGAGATATGCAATATTTCTTCAGATGTCCTTTCTTTCCACAGTTCCAACACTCTATCTTTCCTAGTATGGACTTGGATCTTCCCTTCCTAGACTTGCTATGATTACCTAGGCTCTTTCCTCTCTCCCTTTGTCTTCCCATGCTCTCCATGGTCAACGCATTACCTGATGTATCACTTTTGTTTTTCCTTCGCATTTCCTCAATAAGAATAACACCAACAACATCATCAAATTTCAAAGTGTTTGAACCAAAGACAAAGCTACTTCTAGCCATTACCAAGCCGTTCTGAAATTCTCGCAATGAGCACATGATTAGAAGATCCCTAAACCCATCATGAAAGTTCACTTTTATAGAACTTAGCTGATTTGTAATCCTATAAAATTCATTTAAATGATCAGCAACAAATCCACCTTCTGACATCTTCATATTAAATAAATGCTTCATTATAAATACATTGTTGGAGGCCAAGGGTTTTTCATACAGTTTACCTAATGCGCACATCATACCCTTCATTGTATTTTCTTTGAGATATTGAAATCCACCGATGAAGCAAGGCACAACTGTATTGTTCCCAGTGCCTTTCTATCAAGAACCTCCCATTCTTCATCCTTCATAGTCGCCGACTGTTTTACTTTTCCTTCCAATGGTATGAATAGATCCTTCTGATACATATAGTCCTCCATTTGCATCTTCCATAACTGGTAGTTTTGGTCATTAAATTTCACGACCTTAAACTTTCCTTCTTCCTCCATTTCTCGCACTCAAACTAGGAACCCTTATTTCCTACGAGTTTATCTGCCAAATGGACCTTTGGCTCTGATACCAATTGTTAGAAAACATGATCGCATAGAAATAACAATAAACAAGATGCAAATATAAAAGACATAAACGCAATACAAGAGAGACACCAATATAACGTGGTTCACCCAAGATGGGCTACGTCCACACAAAAATTTCTAGTCCTTATTGTTATACTATCCAACAAATGAAAGGATACAACCTACAACACATCCGCTCTGACTTCCTCTTCACTCTCCCATTATAGTCTCTATTACACAATCATAGAGATATTTACAATACTACAATACACTTACAATTCCTTCCTTTTAAAGAGGGATTACAATGGGAAAATACTGCACGGAACACCCAATACCATGGGTCCGTAAATCACCCATTATTGACCAAGTCATGACTATGAAATTAAAACACTTTACAAGGAATCTTTTCTGAAATTTTCGCTACAGGGAAGCTGTATGGAGACTATATTGCGGGGGTAAGCCCCCACAAACCCCCCCATCATGGGATGAGATCCATACATGGATGAAACACAACCTTTGAATATGGAAGATCAGGCTCCACAACCAACATAATGTGAGAATTATATATAGGTTGAATACCATGAAAGAATTCTAATAGCCAAGAATATTGAAGCAAAGAAGTTCTCACAAGAATTATTCAAAGATATGCAAGAATAAGTAGAAGAAATATTGAGACAGAAACATAAGAGAAAGAACTCAATTGATGGAAACATCATCTCATATATTATTAATCAATATGAATACAATATATAATACATCTCAAGAGAGAAAATAGAATGCCTTAAAGGCAATTTGAAAAGCTCACAAAAGTAAGGCTTACTAAAAGCTAGAGAAATCCCTTAGGTGTCAAAAGCACTTTTCAAATCAGTCTAAAGGCTCATGAATTAGATAAATATGGTATATCAGCTAATGAGTGATGAAAATGGAATGTGATTATGAATTTTGTAGAGAAGAAATAGATGGAGGTCGAATTGGCCAAGTGGAGAGAGTTTCCAAGTCAACTAGCTTTACCTTATCCACTAGAAAGTAGAAAAAAATAGGATAAAGTTATATAAATTAGTAAAGTGTCTATCTAATTCAGGAATGGAATAAAATCAGACAGAATCCAAGGAAATCTTATGCAGAATCTATCCAAATTCATTTTTGTGACTTAGGATGGCATATGGAGTCATAAAAGACAAAACTAGGCCAACTAGATAGTCTACACCTAGGAAAATTAATCTAGATGACTAATAAAATATATCCTAAGTATGGAATGGGTTTTTAAATGTTCCAAAACCCCCCCTTAAGCCTAACTGTACGTGAGTAAAATATCAGAAATATAGGTTCCAAGCAACAAGGCTTATGGCCACCCCAATACAAAAAATTATGCCCATGTAAACTAAGGAAACAGGGAAAACCTCATGGGAATAAAACCCTCCCTAAAAAATGGACATTGTGAAATTCCACAGGAGGAGATCACTTTAACTTGAACAAACCTCACTGTTTCACTCAAGAATTGCAAAGAAGAAGAGATGGAAGATGATCAAAATTCACACATGAAACTCAAAGAATGTGGTAGTTGTTGTTGTTACATTCATTGGCTGTAAGATGGCAAAAGGTAGAGAGTACAATAGAATGGATTCGATATAATCCAAGGTGATTCAAATTCTCCTCATGGCATGGATTGGACTGCATTGGAACCATCACCCAAACAGTGGTAGTGGCCACCAATAGTCAAACATCAGTCAATGTGAGTCTAACTGAGTCTAATTGATGCATGTGAGCACAAATCTAGGGAAGGAGACTCCAAGGAGGGCATAGACAAAGCTGTCAGTGGTAAAGTAGAGCTACTCTAGTCTATGTAGTAGTCAATCTAAGAGCTACAGTTAGTAACTGCGTAATCAATCCTCAAATCAAGGAACTGGTCCCCAAATCATGGATCTGACTGATAGATCTCCTAAATCAGTGGAATAGGGCGTAGTTGTACTCCAGTGATGGAAACAAGGGTGCATCAGTGGCTAGGAGGGATAATATTGAGCAAAAACATGCTCCTGGGGGGCCAAAAATAAGGACTAGGTGCTGGGAGACTACCATACTGATGATTGGATGCATGCAATGCATGCAAATACAAATGATGATGGTGAGAAAATTCCAACACCCCCTCTCAATCCAGACTATGAGGAAACACAGGAACTAAAAAATAGTAGGGCCCTAGTAATTGAGACAAAAGGTCAACCCATACAACAATCTAAATAAAAATGTGAGGAAAGAGGGAAAACCCAGTGGGAAGAAAGCCCCCCCTCAAGATAGAATGTAAAAATCTAATAAACCATGTGCATCACTCACCCCAAGAAGGGATCGAAGGTAAGTGAACTTATTCACCGAGAAAGTCTTAGTGAAGATATCTGCAATCTTCTCTTCCATAGGACACTAGAGCAGTGTGATGGTACGATCATGCACCAATCCTCGAATGTAATGCATGTGTATCTCAATATGTTTGGTTCTCTGTCTCAAAACCGTATCTGTAGAAATCTTGATAGCACTTTGATTGTCACAATAGATGACTAGTGGAGTACTAAATCAAATCCCAAACTTTGACAAGATGCTCTGCAACCAAATGCATTATGTGGTTGCATTCACTGCACCTTTGTACTAGGCCTCAGCTAAAGAAAGAGCTAAAGCAGTATTCGTTTTGCTCGACTAATAGATAGGTCCAGATCCAATCATGAAAACAAAACTGGATGTATACTTCCGATTTGAGTTGTCTCTAGCCCAATCTGAGTCTGTATACCCAACTAGGTTCAAAGAAGACCTAGATGCATAGTGAATACCATGGGTCTTCGTCCCTTGCACATAATGAAAGATCATCTTTGCTGCCTTCCAGTGAAACTCATGAGGCTCCTGCATGTACCTGGAGAAAACATTGATTGCATAGGATAGATCAGGGTGAGTGTGTGTAAGAAACAACAAACTCCCAATTAATTTCCGATACAAAGTACTATCTCTAGATTTAGGGATCCCTTCAATGAATTCCAGAGACATATCTGTCCAGATCCATGGAAGGATGGGTACGGGTTCGAGCAATCCCGAAAGGAGCTGGAAGGTATCATATTCAGCCACCATCTGTTGAATAGTCCTTTTCATTCCCTGCCAAAAGAAGGTATGTTGTGCCTGCTCATACGTTAGGAGGAACCCAGAGTGCCTAACCAATGGAGATGCATGGAGTTCAGAGAAGACATAGCCCTATTGAACAGATTGCAACCAATTTGGAACAAGCAGAGAGATAACTGAAAGAGAAACTGGGGCATCAATTGTGAGAGAAGGAGCATCTGCCACCAAATTGTCTTTACCCTTCATGTAAGTGATCTCATTGGCATAACCCAGGAGTTGGCGAATCCATTTCAGTTGTGCGGGTGAGGAGACCCATTGTTCTAGGAAATATTTTAGACTCTGGTGAGCAGTCTTGATGTAGAAAGAATTCCCTAATAGGTATGGCTGCCACGTCTATACTTCATGCAAAATAGGCATCATTTCCTTCACAGATGTAGAGGTGACTAAATTCTTACCGGAAAGGTCTCGTGAAGGCGGCAATCCCACTGGTTCAGCAAAGGCACCGACATATCTATTTGAAATTGGTTGGAGATCCAAGGGAGTAGTGGAGACCGTTGATGGGTGCATCTGAATAGAATGGAGTTGAGCGATGAAACCATGTGAATTCTTCTTAAGTATTTTTTCCAGGCATTGTGAACTGATGATGCGGAGAGACCCTGTTTGTAAGCCTGTAAATTTTTGTTTTTTCCCATTGACTGAAAACTGCATCCAAAGTTCAGCAAAATACAATAAGATGGGTCCAAGTGTGTGTAACCATTGAACACCCAAAACCACATCACATTCACCTAAGGCTAAGGAAAACATGTCAGAACGCAAGTTATAATATTCCATAGAGATACGCACATTGTGACACTTACCTTTGCAAGGTAAGGTGCCCCCATTGGAAACCATGACTTCAAAGTTGGAGAAAGGATGGATAAAACAATTAGCCTGTTTGGCAATCCGAGGGTCAATGAAGTTATGAGTGCTACCAGAATCAATGAGTATGGTTAGAGGAAGCTTCTTGAAGTAACCCCTGACCCACATTGTTTTTGGGGTGGTGACACCAGATAAAGCATGGAGAGATATCTCTGGTTGGTCGTCCTGAGATGGGGGGTCAAAAGGAGGTTGTTGAATGTCGACTTGATCATCTATTGTAGTTGGAGCTTCTTCACCAAGTTCAGAGGAAGGCAGAGAATCCACATCCAAGAGATAGAGCTTTTGCTCAACACATCTATGTCCCCGAGTGAATTTCTCATCACAATTATAACAAAGCCCTTTTTCTCGGCGGGCCCGCATCTCGACTTCAGACAAATCCTTGATAGGAGTTGGTCGAGGAGTTGGCGTGATGGGAGGTCGTTGGGAACCCATATGTATGAAGGGAACAAAGGTGGGTTTGGAGCGTTTCTAGGCTGCGATCTTGTCCTCTGCTAACTTAGCCAACCCTAGGACTTCCATCATTGTGTTGGGACAGAAAATTTTAACCTCTAAGCGGATTTCATCCTTGAGACCATTGATAAAAAAACTCTTGTAGAATTCATCAGATAATCCTTCATTTTGATTGGCCAGTTTCTCAAATTATGTCTGATACTCTCTCACAGTGCCAATTTGGTGAAATTTAGTGAGTTCTTTTGTGAAGTCATCAAAAGCACTGGGACCAAATCGTTGCAAAAGGATTTGGAAAAAATATGTCTAGTTTGTCTCGGGATGAGCTTTAATGTACCAAAGATACCATTGAAGGGATTCTTGTTCCAAATGAAAGGATGCAAGTGGAACTTTCTGGACATCAAAAGTATTATGCAGACTCAAATATTGTTATTCCTGGTAGATCCATCCAGTCGGATCAGTACCATTGAAGCGAGGAAAATCAAGCTTCGGCCCACGAAAATTGCTAGAAGAAGAGAACCCAGTGGCTGCAAAATATTTTGGTTGTCAGTTATTCTTCATGGCTGAATGCTGAAGATGGAGGCTAAGAAATTTTTCATCCAGATCTTGGAGTTTGGTTTTGAGGGCTGTAATTTCTTCATCCATGATTGGTGCTCCTGCATGGGTGACAACCATAACCAGGAGTTTTTTTTGTTTTTTTGAATGGGTAGAAAAACAAAAACAAAAACTGTTTTAGTAAAGGAAAATTTGGATTTGGGAAAAACTTGGATGGGTAATTTGGGTTTGAATAGGTTTTGGACACTTTCTGATGGACAGGGAAGCAAACAATGGGGATTTTATAAGCGGGGTGAAAGAATGAGAAAATTTGTCAGAGAGGGACAAAGAAGTAGAAATAGGAAATGAACGTTATGGAAATATTTGAAGGTAATTGGGTGAAAAGTGAAGAAGTTATGGAAAACCCTAAAAATAGACGAATGTGGGATTTCTGGCTTTGGGAAGTGGAATTTGGGATAGGGTCATCAAGAATGAAATATGCAGAATGGGATTGCAGTGGTGGCAGTGGAGTTTCAGGGGAAACAGAGTTAAAACAAAGGAGATATGGAGAAAAAATGAAATTTTAGAATGGGTCTGAAATGACTTTCAGAAGGTATCTGAAACGAATTTCAGAAGGTATCTGAAACAACTTAGAAGGGAGCAAAAATGACTGAATTTGAAACGGCTTTCAGAACGGATTTGAAACGGCTCAGAATAGATCGAAAATGGCTGGATCTGAAACGGCTTTCAGAATGGATCTGAAATAGCTTGGAATGGATCTAAAATGGTTGGATCTGAAACGAATGGATCTGAAACGACAAGGAAGGGATCGGCAATGACGCGGAAGTGATCGGCAACAGTTCAGCTGAAAATAGATATGAATCCCAGTTATGCTCGGCTTCCTAATGGTTCAGGGGTTTCACTCAACCACCAATGTTGTCTGACGACTTGTGTAATGGGGTAGTACCCCTCACTCCATGGCTCAGGTAAAACTGATAACCGCTTTGCCACAAAGGACAGCTCTTGGTTTACCTCACGGGTGGGAACTAGTCAATTAGGTAGGGGTTGTTTCCCTTTTCACTGGTAGGTCCTCTCAATGGGCCAGCTACTTCGAGGTTCCTATGGTACTCCTCACAATGAGTTTTAGGGCTTATGCCCAAGTACTTCCCATAGTTAAGCGGATAGGGATTATTTCCAGACCCAAACCTGCAACAGATGCAAAAACAAATTTGGCAGAAATTCCATCCAACGAGCCCAAGAAAGTGCTCTAATACTAGATGTGAGGAACATGCAACAATTAATTAATGAAAATACACGAGATAACAGTAATAACAGAACTCAGAATCACTTTATTGAACACATGCCACTTCAAGGGGGCAACCTATAGGCCAATACTATGGGTCAAAACCATAGGCCAATACAAACTATGGGTCAATAAATACTACAGGCAACTTACAAAGCATATGCGCCCAACAACAATAACACAAAATATGGATCAACAATTACTACGGGACGTCTTACAAAGCTTATGCATCCAACAACAATATACTAACAAAGTAAATACATGGGGTCTTCTTTCTCAATTCCATATGAATTCAGTTGTGAAACCAAACTTTTGAACCTTGTGAAGAACTCATTGATAGAGTTGAAATTGCTGGGGAACAGAGAGATGAGCTCATTTTCCAATTGGTGATCTTTCAAGTCATCCTTCTTCCCAAATAGAGTTTTGAGCTTGGTCCAAACCTCCTTGGGAGTATTCAGACCAGTGACATGAAAGTGTAGATCATCGAAAATGCTGAGGAGTAGCAATCCAACTGCTTCATCAAATATATCAAGATATTTGGATTTCTCAGTAGCACCTGTGGGTTCGACTATTGTCCAATTCAACACTCTGGAAAGGCTTTTTCTCTTCATGAAGATGTCCACTTTGGATATCCATTCGAAATAGTTGAAGGAGGTGAGTTTGAGATCCATAGTAGCTACTGAATTTGAATATGAAGATGGAATAAACCTGCAAAAAAAATGAAATTTGGTTGGAGGTTTGTTGCAGAGTCTAGAGAACACTGCTTTAGGACAATGAGAACTTTCATCTGGATCCTTCACACCTGGCTAGACCTCACTGGATTGCTCCAATGAATTCAATGAAATGGCACCAGGATTTGCTGTGGAAATCCAGAGGCTTTTGGTGCTCTACTGAAAAACAACTATTCAATAAAATATTGAAACTACTGCAATTCGAATCGTTGTAACAAGGTCTGATACCATGTGAAATTCCACAAGAAGATATCACTTTAGCTTGAACAAACCTCACAATTTCACTCAAGAATTGCAAAGAAGAAGAGAGAGAATATGATCAAAATTCACACATGAAACTCAAAGAATGTGGTAAAATGTTGTTACATTCATCAGTTGTAAGCTGGAAAAAAGTTGAGAGTATAATAGAATGAATTCGATATAATCCAAGGTGATTCAAATTCTCCTCATGGCATGGCTTGGACTGCATTGGAACCATCACCAAAATAGTGGTAGTGGCCACCGATAGTCAAATATCAGTCAATGTGAGTCTAACTGATGCATGTGAGCACAAATCTAGGGAAGGAGACTCCAAGGAGGGTGCATACCAGCTGTTAGTGGTCAAGTAGAGATACTCTAGACTCCGTAGAAGTCAATCTAAGAGCCACAATTAGTTAACTGAGTAATCAGTCCTCAAATTAAGGAACTGATCCCCAAATCATGGAACTGACTGATAGGTCTCCTAAATCAGTGGAAGAGGGAGTGGTTGAAATCCAGTGATGCAAACAAGGGTGCATCAGTGGCTAGGAGGGATAATAATGAGTAGAAACAAGCTCCACGGGGCCCAAAAATAAGGACTAGGTGCTGGGAGACTACCATACTGATGACTGGATGCATGCAATATGCATGTAATGCATGCAAATACAAATGATGATGGTGAGAATATTCCAACAGACATGTGCACACCAAGATTGTTGCTGCTCCAAAATCAAGTAAGTGTGAACTTGATCATGTCTTTGGAGGTATCTTCCTCTTGGGAAGAAGTGCATCATGACCCAAAAACATGTGCTTGAATTCTCCAGTAGTGGATGCAAGCGAAACTGGAAGCTTTCTGAACTTGCTCTTGAACAAAACAAATCCATAAATATGCAGACCATTATGGAAGTTGAAATTTGAACAAATTGATGTAGGATAAGCTCCAATCAGATCTGATTACTCTTGAAACTTGAACTTTTGATCAGTGGAAGTTAAATCAGCTCCAAGAATTGATATAAGGTTCCTTGAGATATCCTTTGAACCAACATGGGTGATATCAGAACCAAAATTACCAAAATATTGCTGAGACTTGAACCCAAGCGAATGGTAGTGTCCTCCATCTTCAGTGAAACTCTGATGACATGTTCCAATGATCATATAGAAGTACATCATAATTATATGATCAAGGAGGGTGAATGCATCACCTCCAAATTCTGATCTAACCTCTAAAAAATTCAGAAGATCATCATTCTGCACACCAGCAGACTCATGTGAAAGAGAGGATTCAAGAACCTCTTCAGATTTTAGAGCATAAATTGGCTTATATTTCTCAGAATTTAGAATAGAAGGCTTATGGGAGAACAAGAGAGAGAGATGGAATTCTTCATCTTCAACAACTGTATGTATTGAAGAACTTTCCGCCATTTGATCTTCAGTACCTACATAACAAAATCTCTGAAATATTATATTGGAAGACTAATTTATTCAAGAGATCCCAAGGCTCTAATACCATGTGAGAATTATATATATGTTGAATACCATGAAATAATTCTAAGAGCCAAGAATATTGAAGCAAATAAGTCCTCACAAGAATTATTCAAAGATATGCAAGAATAATAAGAAGAAATAATGAGACATAAACATAAGAGAAGGAACTCAATTGATGGAAATATCATCTCATGTATTATTACTCAATATAAATACAATATATAATACATCTTAGGAGAGAAAATAGAATTCCGTAAAGGCAAGTTGAAAAGCTCACAAAATTAAGGCTTACTAAAAGCTAGAAAAATCCCTTAGGTTTCAACAACACTTTCCAAATCAGTCTAAAGGCTTATGAATTAGCTAAATATGGTATGGAAGATAATGAGTGATGAAAATGGAATGTGATGATGAATTTTGTAAAGAAGAAATAGGTGGAGGTCAAATTTTCCAAGTAGAGAGAGTTTCCAAGTCAACTAGCTTTACCTTATCCACTAGAAAGTAGAAAAAAACAAGATAAAGCTGTCTAAATCAGGAAAGTGTCTTTCTAATTCAGGAATGGAATAAAATCAGACAGAATCCAAGGATATCTTATCCAGAATCTATCCAAATTTGTTTTTGTGACTTAGGATGGCATATGGAGTCATAAAAGAAAAAACTAGGCAAACTAGATAATCTACACCAAGGAAAATTAATCTAGATGACTAATAAAATATATCCTAAGTATGGAATGGGTTTTTAAATGTTCCAACATACAAAGGGTTAGGAAATTCAGAGTTAGAGATGCCTTTTCCCTCAGATTCAGATATGTATCCCATAATTACATGCTTTGGTATGGATATTAAATTCTCACTCACACATATAAAGCCTGCATTCGATGTGTTTCCCCATTGGGAGGAGGATCCCTAATTTCCTCCTTGCATAGGTGCAGGGTCAATAGAGGTTCCAACAACCATTTGTTGGTGTTGAGGAGGAAATGGGTTGGTAAGAACTATAAGCTACTTGGTGGGTTCCTTTTGTGCCAATAACTGTTGAGTAGCATCCATCTTGGGGCATTAATGATTAAGTGATCCTCTACACAAAGTTTACATGGGAATTTAACTTTATTCTTTTCTTTCTTACCCACATTGATGGTATTATTATTTTCATTACTACCCTTATTCCCATTCCTTTTATTTTTACTTTGTTTATTCCCTCCGGCTTGCTAGTTGCATTTGGAATTGGATGTCTATACTGACAGAAAATTAGACAGTTGATTAGGTACAAGTTTTTTGGCAGTATTCTGTGCAACTACATGCATATTCAAGTTCAAATACAATTGTCCCATGCATCTGCATAGAGACCTGATTTATTGTAGCATTTTCCATAGAACCAATCACACCATCAATGTGTGGTCCCAACTTGGGTTGGGTTGGTTCTAATCCTTTTCTAGTAGTATGCAATGTACCAATCAGATATGATGATACACTAACTAACTCTCCTACAAGACTTAAGGAAAAACAGTGAACTCATGTGGCTTGTCTAATTGTAGGAAGGAAAACTCAAAAAATTATGGAAGGGGCGAGGATCATGATAGCTGATAGAACCTTTGAAAAATTTATTGGGACCATTAATGTTTCGAACATCAGAGAGTATGAATTCTACTCCAAGGCTCCTGGGCACCCAAGCATATGCAAACTATAATTTCAACTGTGCACGACCTGAGAACCAATGGTGAAGGATTTTGACTAAATAAGGATTGAAAAAATTAAATGAAAGTCAAATATAAGTCTAGGTTCACTCCAAAAAGTTTTAGGAAGTTCTTAGGAGGTTTAAAAAACAAACAAGTAAAATTGTCTCTCTGGATTGCACAACTAGTCTAACTTCAGGATTTTCCACATAGTAGAATAAGGCTTAAAATTCTAAGTTTCAATCATGGAATGAGTATATTGGAATGTTAAATAATATCATCAACATAAAAAATTCAATTTGGATTTGTAGAAGCTCATTTATTAATCAAACAATGAAAACTAGCTATTTTTCATGGCAATCTAGACTAGGTGCAAAAGATGGATATGAAAGGCAGAATTTTATTTATTCAAACTGAAAAATGGAATTCATAGATTCAAATTTACATCAGAAACATCCATCATTATCTTAAATAAATCTCATAGAACTCTCAGGAAATAATTACATCAGAAATAGGATTCTCCATCATAGAAAGAGTATAAATCGTCAGAATTCTGAATGGAAGGTTCTCTCATATCTGCAACAAGATTGAATTACACTATATCAGACTTCAGGAACTTCAATAAAATCAATTATGAATATTGGATTTCATCATCCTCTCATAAGAAGCAGTGGCACATCTCCCAGCTTGGACTAGGGGAACATCTCCCAAGTCAAAGAGGCAAAATTGCACTCAATTCAATTCTCAAACTATCAAAATATGGGATAGTGGTGCGCACTCCTTATTTTATATATTTACGGTGACTTTTGGAGCAAGTAAACTAGACTAATGCGCCCTCATGGAGTGGATAAGGTTGACTTGATTTCTGCTTTAGCTTTTGCCTTCGCTTTCTGGTTTGCTTTTGTTTTTTATTCTTTGTCCTAATTTTCCCTGCTTTTCTACCTTATCCTGCTTTTCTTCTTTGTCCTTATTTGTCCTGATTTTCTGCCTTATCTTGCTTTTTCCTACTTTTCTGCTTTATCTTGCTTTCTACTTTTGTTTACTTTTCTGCTTTATTATGCTTTTCTTGAGCTTTATTGCTTTTCTTCCTTGTGCCAACTTTTCCTTTCCTTTTCCTTCTTTCCTAGATTTAATTGATTTAAGATTTTATTCTTGTGCAAGCTATCTCTTGGTCAAATCTTATCCTCTAATTCACCCTTGGGGATCATTATCCACTTTATTTCATTAAGATAAATATTTATTAATGAAAAATAACTTTTATCAAGTTCATCTCAATCTTAAGGAACTAAAATTAAATACTTTGGCAATTAATGCCTCAAAAATTAACTTCTCATTAATTAATTAATCTCAAACTATCACTAGGATCCATGGGGTTTGAAATGGTATTGGATGCTTCATGGTGCTGACAAGATGGGAACATGATAGTCCTTCCCTCCCAAGTTTGCTTGTCCTCAAGCAAGAAACCAATTCCAACCATATATGAATCCAACCAATGACTTCACTCCTCCAAATATGTTGTTGGCTATCTATAATTGCAATCCTCAATTCCAAGAAAAATACCAAAGTTCCACCTTGTTTCTCCTGCACCACTCTGATTATAACTGGATCTTCAAAATTGATCCCAGGGTCCCATTTCTTATGTCACATTCCTTTAGACATCAATGCGAACTGAAATGATCCATCAACTCCTGGATCCAACTACCACTATTGTAAGTCTCCCAATAGCACTGTTGCTTGAGGAAAACTATCATCCCAAAGAATTCCAAGGTCCCATTGTCTTAACTACATCCTCCAAAAAATTCGTATCAACAAAACGAATATATCATCATGGAGGATGTCTAGATCACTCCACCATACTGGAATTTCATCACTTCCAATGCAAAACCGAACCTCTATGAGTCTCTCCACCCAAGTATGAAACTTCTTATGTACCATGATCAAACTAGCACTGCAACTGCCTTCCATAAGACATAGGAGAAAATTCCATGTCCATCTAGATATAATGAAAACATCACATAGCATCCATAAATTCCTATACAACTGCTCACAAAATATGGACGACGTGTCCATAAAATTTATGCTGGTGCAAGCAACAAACTTGCCCCTTGGGGTACTCAACTCCTTCATGTAACTATCCACCCAATTACTGGATGGATGCATACTCCAACTTGGTGATCTAGATGGAAATCTTGTAGCTGCTTCCCCATGTACCACTTCGCTCTGGTGCAACAAATCTTTTCTCTACTGCTTGTTCCACTTAACCAGCTCAAGTGTAACTCCTCTGCACTGTTATGCATGATGGAGACATCAGATAGATGCCTATGCTACTACTCATAAAAATGTTAAGGGACATGTATGCTTTTCAAACTCCAAGGTCTAACCATCAAACCATCAGTAAAGTGTGTGGGAGTCTCCTTCTCCTCATGTGGCACCAAAATAAAAAATCCATTTACCCAATATTCATACCTATGTGTGATGGATTCCATATGTGTGTGGGATGGAGAATGGTGAACCAAATATCTATAGCATACAACCATCATGGTTGGTTCAACCGAAGTGAGTTCATGTGCCTCCTCCAAAACTACGCAACTACCACCTAGAGGGAACTCATAATCTCTTTGGCAATGAATTGGTGCCTGGTATTCATTCTGCTTGACCTCAAACTCCCCAAGCACATGCAAATTAGATTGTACTTCATATGCCCAATGCACACAAGTACCAAAAATAAAAACATTGTAGTTCCAATGACAGGGGTGAAAGTCCCATGTCCCATCACAAAGAAAGTAGGCATCAACAAAATTCCATGGATTCCCATGCTTCTCACAAGAAGTGTAAAATGTAACCAATAAGTCTCCATAGATGCAAGTAGTAACATCACTCATGTGTCTTTTATCCCAAATAGGTAAAGGAGAGACACTCCAATCCAATGATCCAATTGGAAAGCAAGGTGCTTCCCTATGTGAGTACTCCCAATGGAACAAATCTCTGCCACTAGTCCAAGGATGAACCAACTATATGCAACAAGTATCCACCAAATATGTGGATGTATCAACTACATCAAAGGTTGGTCCATCAAACAGGAGCTCTTCTGACTCCTCAATGGAGGAATGACTCACTCCAGGAAGAGGATCAGTTTCACTTAGGAAGGTAGTATGTGCTTGGAACTCATCATCTGCATATCTAAACTCCTCAAGCACATGCATGCCATCATGCATCTCATGAACCACCATCTCATGAGGTTCTTCCATATAACTTTAAATGTCATCAAATGAAAGAGAATGCCTGATTTGAATGTAGGAGGGAGTATGTGATCTCTTCAATTCTTGGTGAAATTGTTCTACATCCATCTTGGATTCCAAGAGGGAAGTTTGAGTGCTTCTCAAAGAATATTGGGTGGCCATCAACTCATCATTGAGCTTGCAATTCTCTTCATCATCCTTCAAGGATTCTCCCTACAAAATATGAACAAGCTCATACAAGTAATCTCTATTAGATATAATATGTGAACAATTACCTCGGATTATAGTCATTGATTTCTTGATCTTCTCCATGGCTTCAAGGAAAGATGAATATTCCAATGAAGTAGCTTTCCAAGAAGATTGTGACACTGAAACATGTGTGTCATGGATAATGTTTAACGACTCCTTGATCTCCCTATTAAGGACTTTGTTCCTTATGCACATGTACTCTATTATGATCTTCATCTTCACTAGGCCCATAAGAAATGCAAGAGGACTTGGTTTGATGTGTCTCCAGTCAAAGGAACTCTTTATCTCCCTTTCCTTTCCTTTCCTTCCTTGAACCTTTTCAAATGCTTGTAATGAAATATATTGATGGATTGCACATCCATCATCAATTAAGAATTATTCTTCTTCACCTTATCAGGTGGTCTACCTGGTGGGAGACCTTCCAATCCCTTCTCATGCATGCATTGAAAAATTTCAATGTCTCCAAAATGATAAGACATGCTAATTTATGTGCCTTGAATGGTCACGAGGCACTTTGCATCCCTCTCAATGTAATCACACCTCATAAAATATTTTAAGTTAGAAACTTGGTAGTTCAAAATAGGCTCCCCAATGGTGAATGGAAATACTTCATTGTTTTCTGACCCAATAATCATGTATGCATCTACCCTCTTCATTTGCATATCTAAATGATCCGCATTCATATGCCATGCATGTGGATTTTATTGTTCACTAGGGAGCTCTTTGAGAGTCATGGCAATTTTCCTTCTTCCAAGGTATGCAAGTATGGTGCACCCTTGGATCTCCATTTCCACTATGTAATTATATATCCAATCCTTGTACAAACAAGTGCCTTTACTTGTAGTTATGAATGGTATGTCCTCCTTTGGAATCAAGACAAGTGCTTGGTCCACATCCTCCATATAATCTCTCTCCTCCTACACAAGAAACTCTGAATCTCCCTCATGCACATGTAGATCTTCATGCTCCATCAACTCAAGAATATCCTTCTTCTCCTCAGGAATGCTTTCGGTCATGTGTTCATGCTCATGCTCCATGAAATATGGAAAATGTGACATACTCAACTCCTCATGAAGTTGACCTTCCTCCTCCAAATCTAATGATACCATGAATTGATTAGAAGAACAACAATGCTCTTCTTCTTTTGATTCCATCGTAGGATTCAAAGTAGTTTCATAAGGTTTTGCCTCCTCGGGTTGGCCATCAAATATGAGCGAATATAGTGGTATGGATTCTTCTTGGGAACAAGATGACTGATTAGAAACTTCTTCATGCTCAAGTGATTCTGCTTCCTCTATGTCCTTCATCATGCAGCTTGAAACCTCTCCATCTTGTGTAGTATAAGGATTTGCATTATGAGTGGATTGATTTGAAGGTTGTTCTATGATTTTAGTTTTCCTCTTCCTTGAAACATCTTCTTCACAAGATTTTTTGGTACCCTTGGTTGTAAATTGTCTCATGAAATTCCCATAGATAGATAGTTTGTTCTTCTTGAGAAAAATTGAATTTTGAGCAGACCATCTTGATTCAAGCTTGTCTTGCAAAACATAGTACTCTATGAAGGACAATTCCTTTCTGCAATCAAAACTAAAATCCATGTAGTCATTAAACATTTTCATAGATCTGATCATCTAATCTCTATTCCTCCCATCAGAAAAACCAAGGAAAGATATGAAAACGATTTCTTCATCAAATCAAAGAAGCGAGGCCTTGCTACAAAGATGATTCCAAGCAGTTGTTAGTATCATGGCTGAAAATGATTCAAATTGAAAGATTACTTTCCATAGGAGTAGAGGAAAGTGGTCTAATACCACTATAATGTACCAATTAGATCTAATGATACACTAACTAACTCTCCTACAAGACTTAAGGAAAAACAATGAACTCAAGTGTCTTGTCTAACTGTAGGAAGGAAAACTCAAACAATTCTGGAAGGGGTGAGGATCATGATAGATGATATAAAATTTGCACAATGTACTTGGACCATTATTTTTTCTAACATCAACAAGGTTGAAGTCTACTCCAAGGCTCCTGGGAATCCCAACATATGCAAACTAGAACTTCAACTGTGCACTACCTGAGAACCTATGGTGAAGTATTTTAAATTAAGAAGGATTTAAAAAAATTTAATTGTAGTCAAATATCATTATAGTTTCACTTCATCAAGTTTGAGGAAGCTCTAAGGAGGTTTCACAAACAAAAAAGTAAAATTGTCTCCCGGGATCGCATAACTGGTCTATCTTTGGGATTTTCCAAACAGTAGGAGAAGGATTTGAATTATCAGTTTAATTCATGGAATGAGTATATTGGCATGTTAAATAATATCAGAAACATAAATAATTCAATTTTGAGTTGTATAAGTTCATTTATTAATCAAACACTGAAAACTAGCTATTTTTCATGGAAATCTAAACTAGGTGCAAAAGATGGATATTTAAGAAAGACTTTTATTTATTCAAACTGTAAAATGGAATTCATAGATTCAAATTTACATCAGTAAAAACCATAATTATCTATACATCTCATAGAACTCTCGGGAAATAATTACATAAGAAATAGTATACTCCATCATAGAAAGAGTAGAAATCATCATAATTATGAATGGAAGGCTCTCTAATATATGAAAAAAGATTGAATTACATTGGATCAGACTTCATGACATTAAATAAACTGAATTATGAATATTGTATGTCATTATCCTCTCAGAAGAAGCAGGGGCACATCTCCTAGCTTGGACTAGGGGCAGATCTCCCAAGTCAAAGAGGCACAGTTGCACTCAATTCAATTCCGAGACTGTCAAATGATGGGCTAGTGGTGTGCAGTACTTATTTTATATATTTAAGGTGACTTGTGGAGCAAGTAAACTAGACTAATGCACCCTCATGGAGTGGATAAGGTTGACTTGATTTCTACTTTAGCTTTTTCCTTTGCTTTCTGCTTTGTTTTGCTTTCTTCTTTTGCTTTTGCTTGTGCTTTTGCTTTTTCCTTTTATTTTTTCTTTTTATTTTTATTTTTATTTTTTATCCTTCTTTTTCTTTTATGTCCTTCTTTTTATTTTTTGTCCTTCTTTTTCCTACTTTTCTACCTTATCATGCTTTTCTGCTTTGTCCTTCTTTTTCCTGCTTTTCTTCCTTATCCTGCATTTTCCTACTTTTCTTCCATATTCCGCTTTCTACTTTTGTCTGCTTTTCTGCTTTATTCTGCTTTTCCTAAGCTTTACTACTTTTCATTTTTCTTTTTCTTTTGCTTTATCCTATTTTTTCTTTTCTGTCCTTGTTTTTCATACTTTTCTACCTTATCCAGCTTTTCTGCTCTATCCTTCTTTTTCCTGCTTTTCTGCCTTATCCTACTTTTCTGCCTTATCTGCATTTTCCTACTTTTCTTCCTTATCATGCTTTCTGCTTTTGTCTACTTTTCTTCTTTAATATGCTTTTCCTGAGATTTACTGCTTTTCTTCCTTGTGCCAGCTTTTCTTTTCTTTTTCCCGCTCTCCTAGCTTTAACTGCTTTCAACGTTTCTTCTTGTGCAATCTATCTCTTGGTCAAAGCTTATCCTCTAATGTGCCCTTGTGGATCATTATCCACTTTATTTCATTATTATAAATATCTATTAATGAAAAACAACTTTTATCAAGTGCATCTCAAACTTAAGGAAGTAAAATGAAGTACTTTGGAAATTAATGCCTCAAAACTTAACCCCTCATTAATTATATAATCCCAAACTATCACTAGGATCCATGGGTTTTGAAGTGGCATTGGCTACTTCATGGTGCTAACAAGATGGGAAAATGACATAGTAGTGGGTAGGATCTCATACAACATCCAAGACTGAAAATACACTAGATCCAATTGTTAGGCCTTGAATATGGTTTTCTCTTCGATCGTGACCCCAGATAGAGTGGCATATTTTGCAATATAGGGTTGCAAGGACTTAATGAACCCATCAACTAAGAATTCATCTGGTCTCTAAGGTTTAATCAAATGATTCCTTCTGCACCATTCATGAATATGATTAGGAACATGTGTAGATTTATCTTGTCCGAAGGACATCAAAATATAGATACCAATTTCATAGTGAACTGGTGATTAGAAATGATTAAGAAAATCCATTGCTATGACATCCAAGTTTTGAAAAAAATATCTTGGCATCTATATGCACCATTATGCAGCCACTCCAACTAGATTTCTATGAAAAAAGAAAAATCCTAATACTATCATCCGTTAATTAATTAGACGAACACCAAATATGGAAAGTCATAACATGTGTAGCAAGTTCTTCTCTAGACTTCCCTTCGAATTTTGGTATATTAGAGGGAAATTTGGTTGGAACTAGGGACCAATTGGGGTTATGTAGGAAAGGGTCGTTGGTTAAATTTGTTAAATGAGTTGGAATATTCAACATCAATAACAAAGGCAATTTAGTATGTTTTATATGATTCCAACTCCCTACAACATTTCTTTCCCATTGATTTTATTTAACATGAGATTGACTTGGCATGTAAGGACTACCATGTACAACTAAAGGGGTGTTTTAGGTACTCGGGACGAGTATAAATGGACAAAACTTGAACATAAGGTGTAGAAAATACAATACCCATGCTCTCCATCATAAGGAAAGGCATACTTCCTTGGGGCATACTAAAGCTGGAAGAAACTTTGGTTGCCATAGAGGGAATATGCATAGGAATATGTCCACCTCCAAATGGGAAAACATTGAAGGGGACAAAGGATATACCAACCGATGACATGAAATTAGGTGTTATGGGAGGTATACTAGTAGTCATATATGGGAATATGGATGAATACATTCTGAAATAAAATGGATTAGTACCTTGGGGTATAAACACCAGATTTCTAGTTCCACTAGAAAGAGTGATGACTGAAAAAATGGATCCTCCGATGGATGATCAAGATGAAAGAGGAGACCATGTATATGTTAGTATATAATACATAGTCATATCAACACCTCCCATGGGGTTGTAGTGATTGGGGATGTTAACACCCAAAACATGTTCACCTAGCTCATCCCCCTAGTCACATAACCCATTTATCCCTTTTTCCTACATTTTTGGCCTCCAAAAACCCAAAAACCCCTAAATTGATAACCATGGGAAAAAAATCATTAGTTAATGAAAATCCTTCAAAAAAGATAAAATCCCATAAAAAAGGGTCAAAATCCCCCCCCCAAAAAAAGAAAATCCCCCCCCCCAAAAAAAAGAAAAAGGGGAAATAGTCAAAATAAAATTAAAAAGGAGGGAAAACATAAAATACCATTGGCCAATACTATCGGTTTCCCAATACCATGGGTCCATACTCCACCACCCAAAATTGCTATAAAAAGGTGATGGAGGCCCCCCATTCAACATCCATATATCACTCTTCTTACCCTTATGCTGCCAAAATTCCTATTGCACTCTAGCCTACCTCTTTGAGCTTTTATGCCCATCTAGTCGAGTCTTGGTCACCATTTGAGCACTCAAAGAAGAGCAAGGAACCTTGGAGACCAGAAGCGCTACTTTTTGTACACCTGCGAGGGCCCCCATCTCCTCAACTTCTGAGGTAAACTCTGATTGTAAACCATTATTTGCAACATAATACAAAATACAAATTTTATTCATGGGTTCCTGTTGATCTGCTAACACCCAAAAATTGTTCACCTAGCTCATCCCCCTCGTCACATAACCCATTCGTCACCTTTTCCTACATTTTTGGCCTCCAAAAACCCAAAAATCGCTAAATTGGTAACCAAATGGGAAAAAAGTCATTATTTCCCTCATCAATTAGTGAAAATCCTTCAAAATAGGTTAAAATCCCATAAAAAGGGTCAAAATCCCCAAAAAACAAAAATAAAAAGGGGAAATAGTCAAAATAAAATTAAAAAGAGGGAAAACATCAAATACCACTGGCCAATACTATTGGTTGCCCAATACCATGGGTCCATACTCAACCCAAAATTTCTATAAAAAGGTGATGGAGACCCCCCATTCAACATCCATGTATCACTCTTCCTACCCTTATGTTGCCAAAATTCCTACTGCACCCTAGCCTACCTCTTTGATATTTTCTGCCCATCTAGTCGAGTCTTGGCCACCATTTTAGCATTCAGAGAAGAGAAATGAACCTTGGATACCAGGAGCGCTACTCTTCGTATAGTTGTGAGGGCCCCCATCTACTCAACTTCTGAAATAAACTCTGATTGTAAACCATTATTTGCAACATAATACAAAATAAAAAATTTATTCATGGGTTCTTGTTGATCTGTTATTTTATTGCATTAGTTAGACTAGTTTTTATTTTTATTTGTACTCACATATATTATCCATTTTTGAAACTGCTACTAAGGATTCCATAATCTTTAGTAGGTTCTCTTTAGCACGATCTGGTGTGAAAACACTAGCTACAGTTTTGGTGACTCCAACCGAGTCGATTCCCATCGATCTATGGTTTGATATGATCAGTAGTTAATTTTAGTTTGGTACTTGTTGTTTTGCTTGCATTTTACTCTTTTGGCCTAGCCTTGGACCCAGTACTTGCACATATGGCCCTTGCCTTCATAGTACCCTTCATCAATTCCATTTTTACGGCTCTCCCAAGACTGTAGAGGCACATTTCCGCGCTACAGTGCGTGACTTTTCGACTAAAACTTGAGCCCCAGTGCAACATTCGACATGAAACCCGTGCTCCAGCACAAATTTCGTCCCACAACTTACGCCCCAAGCATGTTTCCCAGCTAGATACCTGCACGCTCTGTGGGATTTCTGGCCTAAAACCTACACGTGCACCTAGTCATTACCTTCGTGACATCATGTCCAGTTCAAGGAGCACATCACATCATTATCTCATTTTATCATTTCCATTGTCATATGATCACTTGGGTAGACTTGCTCAGTCACATTAAGTGCATTGTCTTAATCTCATCGAGTCCCATCTCGAGGACTATTCATATTCTTGTTTAGGATTCACCATGTCATATGGTTAGCATCATTGAGTTTAGCTTGTCGTGTTGATTGTCTCCATATTTTTTTTATGAAAATTTTCTTCCTTTGACCCTTTTGGTTCTTGATGGAAGTTTCGGCAATAAAGGGTCTTTCGTGTCTTGTCAATTAATAATTTTCCAAATATGCATCCTTCGATAATCCTTTTTCTATTTCCTTTTATAAATGGCACTTTCACATCTAGATCTATTTGGCATCTTGTATAGGCTTCTCAACGTTAAGACACTTGCATTGAGAGTTAATTTCTTTCCTCAACCTCATCCCATACTGGTTTAAATTTTTGGGATTATCCCCTTAGTTTTCAAGGATGAGTCACCGTCAACATCCATATGAATGTCTGTTAATTTTTTAGAAATTTACTTCAATCTGATCTAGGATCTCAATTGAGAGAATAACATGTACAACATATCTACAGCATATCAATCATGGACACAATAATGCAAGCACACAAGAGACACAGAGTTTACTTGGGGAAAAGCATAAAGGTGAAAAAATCCAATAACTTCCTTAGAGATAGATAGAGAAATGATGCAACCCAAGCATAAGAGATAGACATCTCCTAGCAGTGGATTCTACTTCTCCACAAGTGTGCCACTCTCCAAAGACTGTGTGTGAGAATAGAATGATCAAATAGAGTGCCTCCCGCACTCTATTTATACTTGACTTGACTTGCCTAATAACCTTTACTAGGTTGCCCTCAACTTAAACACATAACGCAATGCTGACTGGGCCAACACCCAATAGGGTGGTCTAATAACCCTTTGACCCACATGGCTGACCCCCAATAGGGTCGTCTAATAACCCATCAAGTATAAGTTACGACACTTACAATATAAATGACAACACTTCCATATAGAGGAATAATAACATCTCTATAGGAATACAAACACTTCCGTATAGAGGAATCATACCATCTCTACAGGAGTACAATATTCATATATGAAATACATTCCAAAGTTACATATACATCAACACTCCCTCTTAACTAGGGAGGTATTTCTCCTGACAGGTCTAATAGCACAAGTCTTCTTCTCTGGATCATCGTCATCGATGCAACATCCTTGAATCATCATCATCGTCACTGCTGCTTCTATCTCAATCAATCTCTGAATCTACTCATCATAGGAAGTTCTACAGAGCCAGTCATTTTTCATATTGGATGTAGGCCCACCACCCGCAGGTCTTCATCATCACTGGCCATATTGTGGAATCCTCAAGACTTATTACGTGTGTCACAAAACCTCAAAAAAGCATCCCAGGTTGTTACAAGCACACAGCTCTATTTGTCGGATCTCCAAGGGCTAGTATTATATGTGACTGTCACAAAACCTTAAAAGAGTCTCTTGAATAGAAAGAACCCTAAAGAGAATCTGAGACCTTTTTCATCCTGTCCAAATCTACAGGACTTATTACATGTGACCCCCACCACAAAACCTTAAAAGAGTGTCTTTCCAAGCAAGAACCCTAAAGAGCATTTGAGGCCTTTTTCATCCTGTCCAGATCTTCAAGACTTATTACATGTGGTCATGGAAAAACCTCGAAAGAGCATCCCAGGACTGATTACGAGCACAAAACTCAACCTATTGGATCTCCTAGGACTAGGATTACATGCCATAGGACAAAAAATCGAAAGAGCATTTGACAGATCTCCCAGGGAGCTATTATATGCCAGCGGCAAAACCTAGCAAGATAATCCGCAGACCTCCCAGGGCTAGGATTATATGTCCTCCAAAGAAAAACCTCGAAAGAGCGTTTTCCAGATATCCTAGGGCTAGTATTACATGCCATAGGCAAAACCTCAAAAGACTATCTGCAAACCTCCTAGGGCTAGGATTATATGCTTATCTGCACAACCTATTCCACGACCACAGAGTATCAACTTGATACTCACCATACATCATCCTGATGTACACATGGTCATCCTGATCATCATCACTGCATCGTCCTGATGCATGTCATCTGGAGCAACACCCTAAAGCTCATCATCCATGATCATCCTGATCATACAATGCATCCACCTGATGCATACACAGTATCTGCCTAATACATATCATCATATATGATCTACCTGATCATACAATGTATCCACCTGATACATATACAAATACATGATCCACTTGATCATACCTAATACATATAAACATACATGATCTACCTGATCATACAATGTATCCACCTGATACATCTACAGATACATACACATGATCCAACTGATCATATCTAGCATCCAACATGATGTGTACATACATATACATATAAATGATCTAACTGATCATATCCAGCATCCAACATGATGCCTACATACACATATAGAGCAGTAATTGGAGCATCGTCCTGATGCTCATCATCTAGCACTTATATCCACAGCCATGGAATGATCCTCCTCTCACCATGCTCGGAATGGCTTCAACAAATGTCCCCATCACTTCTTCCTCGAAGTGTCATTGATCTGAAGGACACCAAGCCTCTCTCTGAAGTACTCGAACTTCACTCTGGCTAGTGGTTTCATTAGCACATCTGCAATCTGCTCATCTATCGCAAAAGATACCAGTAGCCTCTAGCAGGAGATCAAATAACTCAGACAGTATCTTCCAAAGCCATATTGCCTCACAACTAGCTGAACAAGCTACAACATACTCTGCTTCAGCTGTAATCAGTGCTATGCAGGACTGCTTCCTACTAAACCAAGAGATCACACCTGATCCCATACTAAAGCAGCACCCAGAAGTGCTCTTCCTATCTGCAGCATTTCCTGCCCAATCCGAATCAACATAACCCTGCAGGTTAAACTTTTGATTCGCATCATACTTGAGCCCATAATAAACTGTACCCTTCAGGTACCTCAGAATATGCTTTACAGCAACTAGGTGAAAACTCCTCGGATCCGTCAGGAACTGGCTCAATGTGTTCACCGCAAAGCAAATATCTGGTCTCGTATTTGTCAGGCACATCAAGGACCCAATCATCTGACAATACATCGTGAAATCAACCGGATTAGATGAAGCATCACACAGAAGCTTCAGGTTTGATGCCATAGGTGTGGCCATGGCTTTACAGTCCATCATCCCGAACCTCTTCAGGATATCTACTACATACTTCCCTTGTCCAAGGAAGATTCCATCTGTACTCTGCCACACATCCATGCCTAGAAAATAGTGCATCATCCCCAAGTCCTTCATCTCGAACTCGGCAGCAAGCTTCCGTTCTGTGTCAATATTCAATCTATCCTCACTTGTGACAAAAAAGTTATCCACATACAAAAGTACTATCACTGGATTGCCTTCCTCAACCTTTTAGTAAAGGTTGGAATCCGCTTTACTCTTGGTAAAGCCCAAACTAGATAGAAAGATGCCTATCCTACCATAACAAGCTCTATAATCTTGCTTCAAGCCATACAAGGCTTTCTTCAATCTACACACATATGACTTCTCGTCATGTGTCTCAAAACCAAGTTGCTGCTCCACATACACTTCCTCTTCGACTACACCATTCAAGAAAGCTGTCTTGACATCCATCTGGTGTATCTTGCATTTCATCACTGCAGCCAGAGCAAGTACTGATCTGATGGAAGTGTGCCTGGATATAGGTGTAGAAGTCTCTTCATACTCAATCCCTCCTTCTGTGAGAAGCCACGAGCTACAAACCTCACTTCGTGTTTCTCCATGCTACCATATGCAGCATGCTTGATCTTATAGATCCATTTGGAAGTCACAACAGACTTCCCTTTAGGTCTTGGGACTGCATCCCAAGCATCATTCTTCATGATCGACTAGAACTCCTCGATCATGGCATTCTTCCCGAATCCTGGGAACTTCAATATATTCAATATCTTCAATAGATAAATTTATTGCTGAACAAATGTTGTAGCCCTTCTTTTGATCTTTCCTACAAAACAAGTTAAATTGCATAATTAGAAACATCTCATAGTTTTCAGAACAAATTCTTACATCTGAAGAAATATGTCATATAGTCATGCAATTATCTTTAGCCAATGCTTCAATACAACATTTATCCATGTCCTGTAACTTTCTAGATAATTTCCAATCTCTACCAGAACATTGTTAAGAGTGTGCACAACTCCCAATATGTCAGTAAAGAGGTTTCATTCTAGATAAGTAGCAATGGAATGTTGTGCAGTTCCATAGGCCACTTACCCATCATATGCAAATTAGTAGTATACTGTTCATTAATGCAATTATTCTAATATGCATAATACACACCCTAAGTCTAGGAACATAAGCATATACATCATTGAACAATATTATTTAAACAAACAAATATGTAAGAAATGATAATTCAAATACTTATCTTTGTTTGTTTGTAGGGTGGACTCCCTCTTAGTCTTTGCTTCCTTTCTGCAACTCCATTATGATGTAGATTGTGAGAAGTGGTCGACTCTCTCTAAATATCTGCATCCTTGCTAAAACTACTGGAATGTGTTTCCTCTTGATCTTTGCTTCCTAGATTACTTGTCCTTGAAATTATATCCATCCTCGATCACTATGCATGCTTACAAGTATCATTATTGTGATATCCTCGAGTTCTCATACATAATGATACATTTATTAGTATATTCTCAATACTATCAAAACACAATAACCTTAAGCATGTATAGTTATGATCATTTCAAACAGAAGTAATAAGCATTAGTATTCAAGGACTCTTATGGTTAGTCATATCATAAATTAAAGTAAGAAACATAATATTCCTAAACCCGTGATTACTCAAACCTATATTTTCATCACTCTTCTGGTTAGTCATATCATCAATTAAGGTAAGAAACATAATATGCATACACCCATGTTTTTTCAAACCTATGAGTAATCATTATCAATCCTGCCATGTATACTTATATAAGAGATCCTATCACAAGGTAGGATTCTAACTTGATATAGGAAAAACATACCTGGATTAGTATATTAGCTAGTTATGTCTAACATACCCACATGATGTCTTCTTGTTCTCTTCAATCACTTGTGCTAGTAACCTGCATATCTCATAGGTTAACCATTATAGAACCAAGTTAGACATACCTCGTAAATAGATCTTCTAAGTGATCCATGACAATGGATGAATCTTTGTCTTCATGTCACCATGATCATATGTTCTTGAACTAGAACATGATTTGTCTTTCTTGGTGTACCTTTCATCTTAGCAGACAACATAAACCTCATACAACACCATAATGGATTAGTACAATCATAAGTGTCAACACCCTAATCAATGAATATCTTCTATCATGCATTCATAATTTTATTAAGGTGATATGACAAGTCTAAATTTAATCAAGATTGTACTAACCGTAATAATATGAAGACAAACATACCATAAACTTAATCATGAACAAATCTCAAAACATACCTGGATAAGTCATACCTGTCGAGATTGCTTGTAATCTTCTTATGTAAGGCCTTAGCATCATCTCCCTCTGAAACAGGAACTTCTTCACTTATGCAGGTGACTAATCCATTCTCTTCTAGGATTATTCTAATCCACTTGATTTGCAGAAACTGGATTTGGAGCTGGATTAGGGTTTGTAAGGAAAACCTTAAAAATTCAAACTTGTGAAAGAATAGAAAGATGCACCTTGATGAGTTGATCAAGCCGGTATACTCAGAATTTGAAAACTACAAAGTTTCACCCCTCAAAATTGCCTTTGAAACTTCCGGATCTTCTAGACAGGATCCCGAACTAGGATTTGATAAAGCCCACCCTTCTTCCCAACCAAAAGGTTCGATCCAAAGCTCTAAGCTTCTATTTTCCTAAGGAGCTTCCAGCCGTGGTCACAAATTTAAAAAATTCTCATTTTTGAAGAAGCCCTAATTTTCCACTTTTCCGATCAAAGTTCCGAACTAAGGTTTGGTCAAGCCCGGCCTTCTGCCCAACCAAAAAATCTGATCTTGGTCTCTAAATTTCGATTTTGATGAGTATCATTCAGACGTGGTCTCTGATTACAAAAATTCCAACTTTCTCCAAAACCCTAATTCCTGGAGCCATGAATGAAGGTGCTCAAAATCCAATTCTGTTTTGACAGAAATATGCACCTGAATGTTTTGGGTGTAACTCCAAAATTACAAATCCACAGGGTCTGAAACTTCTAACTGTGGTAGCCCAACCTGTCATCTTTCAAACCCTATAGCTATGACCTCAATTGGATTCTCTGAGAGAGAGTTATTCCAAGAGTCGCAATGTGACCTATTTATGGGATAACACAGGAGAGAGAACTTGTATGACATGCCACGTGGCACTGGTTCTATTTCTGCCATTGAACAACTTACCTGCAAAAGTAAAATCCATGCACTACCTGAAGCTATTTAAAAAATTTCATTTGGAGCTTCCTAGCCTAAGTTATGACCTTTTTTCCTAGGTCACCTGTTTATGACTCAGATGTGGAAAAAGAAAAAACCCTAGATTGTACAGATCATAAAACACAAAGTACAACGAATTAGAAGTTGTCCTTTGGAAACAAGGTACATGGGGATCAGATCTTCGACTTGTAAAAGTTTCAGATCCGAAAACTTCGGCAAAATGGATTTATAGCGAAAGTGCTATGATGACTGGTTTTTGCTATATCAAGCCCTAGCATCGTAAGTGAAACAAGTGTCATACATGCCATACCATGCCTTCTTTCAGGCTAGCTCTGATACCATGTTAATTTTTCAGAAATTTACTTCAATCTGATCTAGGATCTTAACTTAGAGAATAACATGTACAGCATATCTACAGCATATCAATCATGGACACAATAATGCGAGCACACAAGAGACACAGAGTTTACTTGGGGAAAACCATAAAGGTGAAAAACCCCAATAACTTCCTCAGAGATAGACAGAGCAATGATACAACCCAAGCATAAGAGATAGACATCTCCTAGCAGCAGCTTCTCCTCCTCCACAAGTGCGCCACTCTCCAAAGAGTGTGTGTGAGAATAGAATGATCAAATAGAGTGCCTCCCGCAATCTATTTATACTTGACTTGACTTGCCTAATAACCTTTACTACGTCGGCCTCACCTTAACCACATAACACAATGCTGATTGGGCAAACACCCAATAGGGTGGTCTAATAACCCTTTGACCCACATGGCTGACCCCCAATAGGGTGGTCTAATAACCCTTTGACCCACATGACTTATATAGGGCCGACCCCAACAAGGTGGTCTAATAACCCATCAAGTATAAGTTACGACACTTACAATATAAATGACGACACTTCCGTATAGAGGAATAATAACATCTCTATAGGAATACAAACACTTTCAGATAGAGGAATAATACCATCTCTATAGGAGTACAATATTCATATATGAAATACATTCCAAATTTACATATACATCAACACTCCCTCTTTACTAGGAAGGTATTTCTCGACACAGGTCTTCTAGCACAAGTCTTCTTCTCTAGATCATCCTCGAATCATCGTCATCGTCACTGCTACTGCTATCTCAATCAATCTCTGAATCTACTCGTCATAGGAAGTTCTACAGAGCCAGACCTTTTTCATACTAGATGTAGGCCCACAACCCGTAGGTCTTCATCATCACTGGCCATACTATGGAATCCTCAGGACTTATTACGTTCATCACAAAACCTCGAAAAAGCATCACAAGATGTTACGAGCACACAACTCTACCTATCGGATCTCCCAGGGCTAGTGTTATATGTGACTGTCACAAAACCTTAAAAGAGTCTCTTGACTAGTAAGAACCCTAAAGAGCATCTGAGGCCTTTTTCATCGTGTCCAGATCTCCAGAACTTATTACATGTGACCCCCACCACAAAACCTTAAAAGAGTGTCTTGCCAAGCAAGAACCCTAAAGAGCATCTGAGGCCTTTTTCATCCTGTCCAGATCTCCAAGACTTATTACATGTGGTCATGTCAAAACCTCGAAAGAGCATCCCAAGACTGATTACGAGCACACAACTCAACCTATAGGATCTCCCAGGGATAGGATTACATGCCATAGGACAAAACCTTGAAAGAGCATTTGCCAGATCTCCCAGGGAGCTATTATATGCCAGCGGAAAAACCTAGCAAGAGAATCTGCAAACGTCCTAGGGATAGGATTATATGTCCTCCAAAGTAAAACCTCAAAAGAGTGTTTTCCAGATATCCCACGGCCAGTATTACATGCCATAGGAAAAACCTCGAAAGACTATCTGCAAACCTCCCAGGGCTAGGATTATATGCTTATCTGCACAACCTGTTCCACGGCCATAGAGTATCAACCTGATACTCACCATACATCATCCTAATGTACACATGATAATCTTGATCATCATCACTGCATCATCGTGATGCATGTCATCTGGAGCAACATCCTAAAGCTCATCATCCATGATCATCCTGATCATATAATACATCCACCTGATGCATACACAGTATCTGTCTGATATATATCATCATACATGATCTACCTGATCATACAATGTATCCACCTGATACATATACAAATACATGATCCACCTGATCATACCTGATACATATCAACATACATGATTTACCTGATCATACAATGTATCCACCTGATACATCTACAGATACATACACATGATCCAACTGATCATATCCAGCATCCAACATGATGCGTACATACATATACATATAAATTATCCAACTAATCATATCCAGCATCCAACATGATGCCTACATACACATATAGAGCAATAATTGGAGCATCGTCCCGATGCTCATCATCCAACGCTTATATCCACAGCCATCGAAGGATCCTCCTCTCACCATGCTCAGAATGGCATCAACAAATGTCTCCAGCACTTCTTCCTCGAAGTGTCATTGATCTGAAGGACACCAAGCCTCTCTCTAAAGTACTTGAAATTCACTCTGGCTAGTGTCTTCGTTAGCACATCTCCAATCTTCTCATCTGTTACAACATACAGGAGCTTCGCTGCTCCTCTCTGCACCATATCCTTGATATAGTGACATTTGATCTCTATGTGTTTCGACCTGTCATGGAACACTCGGTTCTTAGACAGCTTCACACAAATTTGGTTATCACAATAGATACCAGTAGCCTCCAACGGGAGATCAAATAACTCAAACAGTAGCTTCCAAAGCCATACTGCCTCACAACTAGCTGAACAAGCTGCAACATACACTTCTTTAGCTGTACTCAGTGCTACGCAGGACTGCTTCCTGCTAAACCAAGAGATCACACCTGATCCCATACTGAAGCAGCACCCAAAAGTGCTCTTCCTATCTGCAGCATTTCCTTCCCAATCCGAATCAACATAACCCTACAGGTTAAACTTTTGATTCGCATCATACTTGATCCCATAATCAACTGTACCCTTCAGGTACCTCAGAATATGCTTTACAGCAACCAAGTGAACACTCCTTGGATCTGTCAGGAACTGGCTCAATGTGTTCACCACAAAGCAAATATCTGGTCTCGTATTCGTCAGGTACATCAAGGACCCAATCATCTGATGATACATCGTGACATCAACCGGATCAGATGAAGCAACATAATGAAGCTTTAGGTTCGATGCCATAGGTGTGGCCATGGCCTTACAGTCCATCATCTCGAACCTCTTCAGGATCTCTACTGCATACTTCCCTTGCCCAAGGAAGATTCCATCTGTACTCTACCACATATCCATGCCTAGAAAATAGTGCATCATCCCCAAGTCCTTCATCTCGAACTCGGCAGCAAGCTTCCGCTGTGTGTCGGCAATCAATCTATCCTCACCTATAACAAACAGGTTATCCGCATACAAAAGTAGTATCACTGGATTGCCTTCCTAAACCTTGTAGTAAAGGTTGGAATCCGCTTTACTCTTGGTAAAGCCCAAATTGGAGAGAAAGTTGTCTATCCTACCATACCAAGCTCTAGGATCTTGCTTCAAGCCATACAAGGCTTTCTTCAATATGCACACATATGACTTCCCATCATGTGTCTCAAAACCAAGTGGCTGCTCCACATACACTTCCTCTTCAACTACACCATTCAACAAAGCTGTCTTGACATCCATCTGGTGTATCTTCCATTTCATCACTGCAGCTAGAGCAAGTACTAATCTAATGGAAGTTTTCCTGGCTATAGGTGTAGAAGTCTCTTCATACAAAATCCCTCCTTCTGGGACAAGCCACGAGCTACAAACCTAGCTTTGTGTTTCTCCATGCTACCATCTGCAGCATGCTTGATCTTATAGATCCATTTGGAAGTCACAACAGACTTCCCTTTAGGTCTTGGGACTGCATCCCAAACATCATTCTTCATGATCTATTGGAACTCCTCGATCATGGCATTCTTCCCGAATCCTAGGAGCTTCAATTATTCAATATCTTCAATAGATAAATTTATTGTTGAACAAATGTTGTAGTCCTTCTTTTGATCTTTCCTACAAAACAAGTTAAATTGCATGATTAGAAACATCTCATAGTTTTCAGAACAAATTCTTACATCTGAAGAAATATGTCATACAGTCATGCAATTATCTTTAGCCAATGCTTCAATACAACATTTATCCATGTCCTGTAACTTTCTAGATGCCTTCCAATATCTACTAGAACATTGTTAAGAGTGTGCACAAATCCCAATATGTCAGCAAAGAGGTTTCATTCTAAATAAGTAGCAATGGAATGTTGTGCAGTTCCATAGGCCACTTACCCATCATATGCAAATTAGTAGTATATTGTTCATTAATGCAATTATTCTAATATGCATAATACACACCCTAAGTCTAGGAACATAAGCATATACATCATTGAACAATATTATTTAAACAAACAAATATGCAAGAAATGATAATTCAAATACTTATCTTTGTTTTTTTGTAGGGTGGACTCCCTCTTAGTCTTTGCTTCCTTTCTGCAACTCCATTCTGATGTAGATTGTGAAAAGTGGTCGACTCTCTCTGAATATCTACATCCTTGCAGAAACTACTGCAGTTTGCTCCCTCTTGATCTTTGCTTCTTGGATTACTTGTCCTTGAAGTTATGTCCATCCTCGATCACAATGCATGCTTACAAGTATCATTATTGTGATATCCTCGAGATCTCATACATAATGATACATTTATTAGTATATTCTCAATACTATCAAAACACAATAATCTTAAGCATGTATAGTTATGATCATTTCAAACAGAAATAATAAGCATTAGTATTCAAGGACTCTTATGGTTAGTCATATCATAAATTAAAGTAAGAAACATAATATGCCTAAACCTGTGATTACTCAAACCTATACTTTCATGACTCTTCTGGTTAGTCATATCATCAATTAAGGTAAGAAACATAATATGCATACACCCATGTTTATTCAAACCTATGAGTAATCATTATCAATCACGCCATGTATACTTATATAAGAGATCCTATCACAAGGTAGGATTCTAACTTGATATAGGAAAAACATACCTTGATTACTATGTTAGCTAGTTATGTCTAACATACCCACATGATGTCTTCTTGTTCTCTTCAATCACTTGTGCTAGTAACCAACATATCTCATAGGTTAACCATTATAGAACAAATTTATACATACCTCGTAAATAGATCTTCTAACTGATCCATGACAATGGATGAATCTTTGTCTTCATGTCACCATGATCATATGTTCTTGAACTAGAACATGATTTGTCTTTCTTGGTGTACCTTTCATGTTAGTGGACAACATAAACCTCATACAACACCATAATGCATTAGTACAATCATAAGTGTCAACACCCTAATCAATGAATATCTTCTATCATGCATTCATAATTTTATTAAGGTGATACGACAAGTCTAAATTTAATCAAGATTTTACTAACCGTAATAATATGAAGACAAACATACCATAAACTTAATCATGAACAAATCTCGAAACATACCTGGATAAGTCATACTTGTCGAGATTGCTTGTAATCTTCTTATGTAAGGCCTTAGCCTCATCTCCCTCTGAAACAAGAACTTCTTCACTTATGCAGGTGACCAATCCATTCTCTTCTAGGATTAACCCAGTCCACTTGATTTGCAGAAACTAGATTTGGAGTTGGATTAGGGTTTGTCAGGAAACCCTAAAAATTCAAAATTTGAATTTCAAACTTCTGAAAGGATAGAAAGATGCACCTTGATGAGCTGATCAAGTCGGTATACTCAGAATTTGAAAACTACAAAGTTTCACCCATCAAAATTGCCTTTGAAACTTTTGGATCTTCTAGACAGGATCCTGAACTAGGGTTTGATAAAGCCCACCCTTTTTCCCAACCAAAAGGTTCGATCCAAAGCTCTAAGCTTATATTTTTCTTAGGAGCTTCCATCCGTGGTCACAGATTTAAAAAATTCCCATTTTTACAGAAGCCCTAATTTTCCACTTTTCGATCAAAGTTTCGAACTACGGTCTGGTCAAGCCCGGCCTTCTGTCCAACCAAGAAATATGATCTTCGTCTCTAAATTTCAATTTTGATGAGTAGCATTCAGCCGTGGTCTCTGATTACAAAAATTCCAACTTTCTCTGAAACCCTAATTCCTGGAGCCATTAATGAAGGTGCTCAAAATCCAATTCTGTTTTGAAATAAATATAGACCTAAATGTTTCAAGTGTAACTCCGAAATTATGAATCGACAGGGTTTGAAAATTCTACTTGTGGTAGCCTGACCTGTCATCTTTCCAACCCCATAGGTATGACCTCAATTGGATTCTCTGAGAGATATTTATGCCAAGTGTCACAACGTGACCTGTTTATGATATAAAACAAGACAGCAAACTTGTACGGCGTGCCACATGTCAGTGGTTTTGTTTCTGCCTCTAAACAAGTTATCTGCAAAATTACAATCTGTGCACTACCTGTCACATTTGACAAATTTTCATTTGGATCTTCCTAGCCAAGTTATGACCTTTTTTCCTAGGTCACATTTTTATGACTCAAATATGGAAGAGGCAAAAATCCTAGATTGTACAGATCATAAAACACAAAGTACAACACATTAGAAGTTTTCCTTTGGACAAAATGTACATGGGGATCTGATATGCTACCTGTAAAAGTTTCAGATCCAAAAACTTGGCCAAAATGGATTTATAGCGAAAGTTATACGATGACTGGTTTTTGCTATATCAAGCCCTAGCATCGTAAGTGCAACAAGTGTTATACATGCCATACAATGCCTTCTTTCAAGCTAGCTCTAATACCATGTTAATTTTTTAGAAATTTAATTCAATCTGATCTAGGATCTTAAATGAGAGAATAACATGTACAGCATATCTACATCATATCAATCATTGACACAATAATGCAAGCACACAAGAGACACAGAGTTTACTTGGGGAAAACCATAAAGGTGAAAAATCACAATAACTTCTTCAGAGATAGATAGAGCAATGATAAAACCCAAGCATAAGAGATAGACATCTCCTAGCAGCAGCTTCTCCTCCTCCACAAGTGCGCCACTCTCCAAAGAGTGTGTGTGAGAATAGAATGATCAAATAGAGTGCCTCCCGCACTCTATTTATACTTGACTTGACTTGCCTAATAACCTTTACTAGGTCGACCTCAACTTAACCACATAACACAATGCTAACTGGGCCGACACTCAATAGAGTGGTCTAATAACCCTTTGACCCACATGGACGAACCCCAATAGGGTGGTCTAATAACCCTTCGACCCACATGACTTATACAGGGCTGACCCGAACAAGGTGGTCGAATAACCCATCAAGTATAAGTTACGACACTTACAATATAAATGACGACACTTCCGTATAGAGGAATAATAACATATCTATAGGAATACAAACACTTCCGTATAGAGTAATAATACCATCTCTATAGGAGTACAATATTCATTTATGAAATACATTCCGAAGTTACATATACATCAACACTCCCTCTTAACTACGAAGGTATTTCTCGACACAGGTCTTCTAGCACAAGTCTTCTTCTCTGGATCATCGTCATCGATGCATCATCCTCGAATCATCGTCATCATCACTGCTGCTGCTATCTCAATCAATCTTTGAATCTACTTGTCATAGGAAGTTCTACAGAGCCAGTCCTTTTTCATACTGGATGTATGCCCACCACCCACAGGTCTTCATCATCACTGGCCATACTGTGGAACCCTCAGGACTTATTACGTGCATCACAAAACCTTGAAAACGCATCCTAGGCTGTTACGAGCACACAGCTCTACCTGTCGGATCTAGCAGGGCTAGTGTTATATGTGACTCTCACAAAACCTTAAAAGAGTCTCTTGACTAGCAAGAACCCTAAAGAGCATCTGAGGCCTTTTTCATCCTGTCTAGATCTCCAAGACTTATTACATGTGACCCACACCACAAAACCTTAAAAGAGTGTCTTGCCATGCAAGAACCCTAAAGAGCATTTGAGGCCTTTTTCATCTTGTCCAGATCTCCAAGACTTATTACATGTGGTCATGGAAAAACTTCGAAAGAGCATCCCAGGACCGATTATGATCACACAGCTCAACCTATTGGATCTCCCAGGGATAGGATTACATGCCATATGACAAAACCTCGAAAGAGCATTTTCTGGATCTTCTAGGGAGCTATTATATGCCCGCGGCAAAACCTAGCAAGAGAATCTGCAAACCTCCCAGGGCTAGGATTATATGTCCTCCAAAGCAAAACCTCGAAAGAGCATTTGCCAGATATCACAGGGCAAGTATTACATGCCATAGGAAAAACCTCGAAAGACTATCTACAAACCTCACAGGTTAAGGATTATATGCTTATCTACACAACCTGTTCCATGGCCACAGAGTATCGACTTCATACTCACCATACATCATCCTGATGTACACATGATCATCCTGATCATCATCACTGCATCGTCCTGATGCATGTCATCTGGAGAAACACCCTGAAGCTCGTCATCCATGATCATACTGATCATACAATGCATCCACCTGATGCATACACAGTATCTGTCTAATACATATCATCATACATGATCTACCTGATCATACAATGAATCCACCTGATACATATACAAATACATGATCCACCTTATCATACCTGATATATATCAACATACATGATCCACCTGATCATACAATGTATCCACCTGATACATCTACAGATACATACACATGATCCAACTGATCATATCCAGCATCCAACATGATGCGTACATACATATATATATAAATGATCCAACTGATCATATACAGCATCCAACATGATGCCTACATACACATATAGAGCAGTAACTGGAGCATCATCCTGATGCTCATCATCCATCGCTTATATCCACAGCCATGGAAGGATCCTCCTCTCACCATGCTTGAAATGGCTTCAGCAAATGTCTCCATCACTTCTTCCTTGAAGTGTCATTGATCTGAAGGACACCAAGCCTCTCTCTGAAGTACTCGAACTTCACTATGTCTAGTGGCTTCGTCAGCACATCTGCAATCTACTCATATGTCACAACATACAGGAGCTTCACTGCTCCTCTCTACACGATATCCCTGACATAGTGATATTTGATCTCTATTTGTTTCGACCTATCGTGGAACACTGGGTTCTCAGACAGCTTCACACAACTCTAGTTGTCACAAAACATACCAGTAGCCTCCAGCGGGAGATCAAATAAATCAGACAGTAGCTTCCAAAGCCATACTGTCTCACAACTAGTTGAACAAGCTGCAACATACTCTGCTTTAGCTGTACTCAGTTCTACGTAGGACTGCTTCCTGTTAAACCAAGAGATCACACCTGATCCCATATTGAAGCAGCTCCCAGAAGTGCTCTTCCTATTTGCAGCACTGCATGCCCAATCCGAATCAACATAACCCTGTAGTTTGAACTTTTGATTCGCATCATACTTGAGCCCATAATAAACCATACCCTTCAGTTACCTCAGAATATGCTTTACAACAACCAGGTTAACACTCCTCGAATCTGTCAGGAACTGGCTCAATGTGTTTACCGCAAAGCAAATATCTAGTCTCATATTCGTTAGGTACATCAAGGAGCCAATCATCTGACAATACATCATGACATCAACTGGATCAGATGAAGCATCACATAGAAGCTTCAGGTTTGATGTCATAGGTGTGGCCATGGCCTTACAGTCCATCACCCCGAATCTCTTCAAGATCTCTACTGCATACTTCCCTTGTCCAAGGAAGATTCCATCTGTGCTCTGCCACACATCCATGCCTAGAAAAGAGTGCATCATCCCCAAGTCCTTCATCTCGAACTCGGCAGCATGCTTCCACTGTGTGTCGGCAATCAATCTATCCTCACTTGTAACAAACAGGTTATCCGCATACAAAAGTAGTATCACTGGATTTCCTTCCTCAACCTTGTAGTAAAGGTTGGAATCCGCTTTAATCATGGTAAAGCCCAAACTGGATAGAAAGTTGTCTATCCTACCATACCAAGCTCTAGGAGCTTGCTTCAAGCCATACAAGGCTTTCTTCAATCTGCACACATATGACTTCCCGTCATGTGTCTCAAAACCAATTGGCTGCTCCACATACACTTCCTCTTCAACTACACCATTCAAGAAAGTTGTGTTGACATCCATCTGGTATATCTTCCATTTCATCACTGCAGCCAGAGCAAGTACTGATCTGATGGAAGTGTTCCTGGATATAGGTGTAGAAGTCTCTTCATAATCAATCCCTCCTTCTTAAAGAAGCCACGAGCTACAAACCTTGCTTCGTGTTTCTCCATGCTACCATCTGCAACATGCTTGATCTTATAGATCCATTTGGAAGTCACAACAGACTTCCCTTTAGGTCTTGGGACTGCATCCCAAACATCATTCTTCATGATCGACTGGAACTCCTCGATCATGGCATTCTTCTCGAATCCTGGGAACTTCAATATATTCAATATCTTCAATAGATAAATTTATTGCTGAACAAATGTTGTAGTCCTTCTTTTGATCTTTCCTACAAAACAAGTTAAATTGCATGATTAGAAACATCTCATAGTTTTCAGAACAAATTCTTACATATGAAGAAATATGTCATACAGTCATGCAATTATCTTTAGCCAATGCTTCAATACAAAATTTATCCATGTCCTGTAACTTTCTAGATGCCTTCCAATCTCTACCAGAACATTGTTAAGAGTGTGCACAACTCCCAATATGTCAGCAAAGAAGTTTCATTCTAGATAAGTAGCAATGGAATGGTTTGCAGTTCCATAGGCCACTTACCCATTATATGCAAATTAGTAGTATACTGTTCATTAATGCAATTATTCTAATATGCATAATACACACCCTAAGTCTAGGAACATAAGCATATACATCATTGAACAATATTATTTAAAGAAACAAATATGCAAGGAATGCTAATTCAAATACTTATCATTGTTTGTTTGTAGGGTGGACTCCCTCTTAGTCTTTGCTTCCTTTATGTAACTCCATTCTGATGTAGATTGTGAGAAGTGGTTGACTCCCTCTGAATATTTGCATCCTTGCAGAAACTACTGGAGTGTGCTCCGTTTTGATCTTTGCTTCCTGGATTACTTGTCCTTGAACTTATATCCATCCTCGATCACTATGCATGCTTACAAGTATCATTATTGTGATATCCTCATGATCTCATACATAATCATACATTTATTAGTATATTCTCAATACTATCAAAACACAATAATCTTAAACATGTATAGTTATGATAATTTCAAACAGAAATAATAAGCATTAGTATTCAAGGACTCTTCTGGTTAGTCATATCATAAATTAAAGTAAGAAACATAATATGCCTAAACCCGTGATTACTCAAACCTATACTTTCATGACTCTTCTGGTTAGTCATATCATCAATTAAGGTAAGAAACATAATATGCATACACCCATGTTTCTTCAAACCTATGAGTAATCATTATCAATCATGCCATGTATACTTATATAAGAGATCCTATCACAAGGTAGGATTCTAACTTGATATAGGAAAAACATACCTGGATTAGTATGTTAGCTAGTTATGTCTAACATACCCACATGATGTCTTCTTGTTCTCTTCAATCACTTGTGCTAGTAACCTGCATATCTCATAGGTTAACCATTATAGAACCAAGTTAGACATACCTCGTAAATAGATCTTCTAACTGATCCATGACAATGGATGAATCTTTGTCTTCATGTCACCATGATCACATGTTCTTGAACTAGAACATGATTTGTCTTTCTTGGTGTACCTTTCATGTTAGTAGACAACATAAACCTCATAAAACACCATAATGCATTAGTACAATCATGAGTGTCAACACCCTAATCAATGAATATCTTCTATCATGCATTCATAATTTTATTAAGGTGATACAACAAGTCTAAATTTAATCAAGATTGTACTAACCGTAATAATATGAAGACAAACATACCATAAACTTAATCATGAACAAATCTCGAAACATACCTGGATAAGTCATAACTGTCGAGATTGCTTGTAATCTTCTTATGTAAGGCCTTAGCCTCATTTCCTTCTGAAACAGGAAGTTCTTCACTTATGCAGGTGACCAATCCAATCTCTTCTAGGATTAACCCAATCCACTTGATTTGCAGAAATTGGATTTGGAGTTCGATTAGGGTTTGTCAGGAAAACCCTAAAATTCAAACTTTGAATTTCAAACTTCTGAAAGGATAGAAAGATGTGCCTTGATGAGCTGATCAAGCCGGTATACTCAGAATTTGAAAATTGCAAAGTTTCACCCCTTAAAATTGTCTTTGGAACTTCCGGATCTTTTAGATAGGATCCCGAACTAGGGTTTGATAAATCCCACCCTTTTCCCAACCAAAAGGTTCGATCCAAATCTCTAAGCTTCTATTTTTCTGAGGAGATCCATCCATGGTCACAGATTTCAAAAATTCCCATTTTTGTAGAAGCCCTGATTTTCCTCTTTTCCGATCAATGTTCTGAACTAGGGTCTAGTCAAGCCTGACCTTCCGCCCAACCAAAAAATATGATCTTGGCCTCTAAATTTCAATTTTGATGAGTAGCATTCAGCTGTGGTCTCTGATTACAAAAATTCCAACTTTCTCCGAAACCCTAATTCCCAGAGCCATGAATGAAGGTGCTCAAAATCCAATTATGTTTTGACAAAAATATGCACCTGAATGTTTCTTGTGTAACTCCAAAATTATGATTCCACAGGGTTTGAAACTTCTACCTGTGGTATCCCAACCTGTCATCTTTCCAACCCCATATGTATGACCTCAATTGGATTCCCTGAGAGAAATTTATTCCAAGTGTCGCAATGTGACTTGTTTATTTGATAAAACAGGAGAGCAAACTTGTACGGCATTGGTTCTGTTTCCACCTCTGAAAATGTTACCTGTGAAAGTACATGCCATGCACTACCTGTCACTATTTACTAAATTTCATTTGGAGCTTCCGAACCCAAGTTATGACTTTTTTTCCTAGATCACCTGTTTATGATTTAGATTTGGAAGAGGCAGAAACCCTATATTGTACAGATCATAAAACACAACGTACAACGAATTAGAAGTTTTCCTTTGGACACAAGGTACATGGGGCTCTGATCTTCGACCTATAAAAGTTCAGATCCGAAAACTTCTCCAAAATGGATTTATAGAAAAAGTGCTATGATGACTGGTTTTTTCTATATCAAGCCCTAGCATCATAAGTGCAACAAGTGTCATACATGCCATACCATGCCTTCTTTCAGGCTAGCTCTGATACCATGTTAATTTTTCAGAAATTTACTTCAATCTGATCTAGGATCTTAACTTAGAGAATAACATTTACAGCATATCAATCATGGACACAATAATGCAAGCACACAAGAGACACAAAGTTTATTTGGGGAAAACCATAAAGGTGAAAAACCCCAATAACTTCCTCAAAGATAGATAGAGCAATGATACAACCCAAGCATAAGAGATAGACATCTCCTAGTAGCAGCTTCTCCTCCTCCACAAGTGCGCCACTCTCCAAAGAGTGTGTGAGAGAATAGAATGATCAAATAGAGTGCATCCTACACTCTATTTATACTTGACTTGACTTGCCTAATAACCTTTACTAGGTTGGCCTCAACTTAACCACATAACACAATGATGATTGGGCCGACACGCAATAGGGTGGTCTAATAACCCTTTGACCCACATGGTCGACCCCCAATAGGGTGGTCTAATAACCCTTCGACCCACATGACTTAAACAGGGCCGACCCCAACAAGGTGGTCTAATAACCCATCAAGTATAAGTTACGACACTTACAATATAAATGACGACACTTCCATATAGAGGAATAATAACATCTCTATAGGAATACAAACACTTCCGTATAGAGGAATAATACCATCTCTATAGGAGTACAATATTCATATATGAAATACATTCCGAAGTTACATATACATCAACAATGTCATGGTTGATGAGTCACCATTTTCTTGTCCAAATTGAACCACCAATAGTTTTACAAGCCAATCGCCCCCTTGCCTAGGTTCAAATCACTATGGAAATTTCCTATCCATCGATCAATGCTCAACAATCCTTTACTAACTTGATTTAAGTAAGTTACATTGATCCTTCCTTTTACTAATTTTGCATTCTTTGAAACTAATTCCCTTCCATACATTTTAAACTATTTGATAATGCCAATACAATCCCATTCACTAGTAGACCAAACGATGGTTATTCACATACTTTTCATACATATAGGAAATCATTGACGTCCCCAAATAAAATTCTACTCCATCACTTGTAACTTTTTCACAAGTGAAAACCACATATGGGATCCTCATACCATATGAGGGGAAACAATGCTTACTACATAAAATATCTCTTAGCAAGTCTTGGAATTGGAAATCATAAATATCTAGGAATGTAACAATAAATTATGGACATAATTTATAAGGCATCATAAATATGTTGTGGTTAGGGACAATAATTTTCGACCTTGGATCACAATCTCTTCAACTATATTTGATTTTCAATATCACACAACCTAGGCGTCATTTATTTTGGTATTATGTGGAGCAAGAGATTAATGCAAAATAGAAACCAATGCACAAATATAATTAATCAAGTTTATGATGGAAGATACATCTCTATCTCTCACACACACACATATTCCAAAACATCTAAATACTATTTTATAATTACAAAATGCCTAGAGGTTCCAAGTAGATTTAACTCCTTCACAATATATTATGCATATAATATACAATTATATTAAAACTACATGTAAACTCAATATATTTTTTCTTTTCTTTCTCCAAAGGTTTTTTTTTTTTACAATCATACAACATCTAATCTGTTAGTACAGGATCAAGGTAATGAAAATCATTCAGTTAACTCTTGTGGTAGTTTGCAAAATGATAATGTGCTTTTTGAACATGAAGCTAATGATTAAGAGTCAAATGAGTTTGTAAACTATGAAGATTGTGCTACTATGAAAAATATTTTGTTTCAAATGGCATTTTGAAAAATGATTTACTTTTACCAGAGAAATCTTATCAAGTTCAATCAATGGATTTCATCAGTAACAAAAATTTCAAAGTTTAAAAATAAATAAAAAATATTGGTGCTGGAAATTGGAATGAGGGTGATTTTTTTTTTGCAGATGTCTAAATTACATTCATAATCTACGTTCATAATCAGTCAGGTTAACTTGATGATCACTATCTTGTAATGTCCCTCAAAATACATCTTAAAAAATAATTCTTAAGGGTCCTCAAATTGTTGTAAAGCACATGTTTATGTAAATTAACTTCTAACACTGAGAAGTTGTTCGACGTTCTTTTTTGACACCCCTTATAACATATTAACGTTTAATACTAGAACCTTATATATTTTCATTTGACATGTATTTTGATACTATCACTCTTTAAACATGTTACATTTAAGCTATATAACTATTTAAGTAGTTAACTCGTTATTCATAAAACTAATGTTCTAATCAATCTACAAAGTATATAAAATCAACAACCTCAAAACAAAGCTAGATTTGTTTTTAACTCATATAATCTCGTATAACCAATTTTAGGATTAACTTACAAACTATCTGATCATCAAATATATTTATGCTTAGAGTCTATTCAATATAAGGAACAAATTTCTATGAAAATATAAAACTTAGATTTCCAAACTTTACTTTGGGAATTTCAATATCTTTTTCTTCATCATAAATATATGTCACCTATAATCTCAAAAACCTAGATTCATAACAATATCTACAATATCAGTAGAGTATATGATTCTACCAGAAGTTGCATACTTCAAAGTTGTGCTCTATATATACATGAATCACACTTTCTATTACGTACCTATGTATATATGGCCCCATATATATACTTTGAATTATTAACTTTATTTAGTCTTTTACTTTTCATCTTCTTATGGAAATGGATTAATCTAAGAGTACTTTCCAAACTCTAAATACGTTTATCTAAATGTAGTAATCAACATCCAATGCTAATTTTCCAATGCAATGTTATTTTTGAATAACAACATTCCAAAAAATGTATCTATATAATAATTCTTTTATATATATATATATATAAACCTCCTTTATAACCACATTCACACCATTATGATTTTCATAAAGTAAATGTCATTTACTAGCATAAATTTCTACATTCTACAAGGTCTTGCCACATACCCAAATTATGTTTATACTTAACGCCATCTCTATATTTCTCAAATATATATAAAGCGTTACTTTCATAAAATTTTATTTTTTATTTTTTAAGATACTTTATATTTTCCTATTCCCAAAGCTTAATATATAAAATTTACTAGTCATCCATCGCTCTACACATATGTCATCAACGTGCAAAATACACAAGAAGAAGCTAAGTAAAACTCACTCCTCTTCATGGTTCGTAATCAAGGTAGGTATATGTATAAAATAAAAACGTTGACCTAAATTAAGCACTATAAACATCATCGCGATGATCAAGAAAATATCAAGAAGTCGGTACGTATAATAATATGCAAGCTACATACTAACACGCATATCAACGCAGAGTTACAGGAAACAATACTTACAGGAACATTGAGTTTACTTATCGGTGAGTCTCGCGTGAATGTTCACTGTATTGGGTTTAACTAACTGTTAATCATGCAGACCTCGCTGCATATAACAGTAAGAGAGAAGAGCTGTCAAGTATGGAAATACAGGTTTTGACAAAAGCCTTTAACCACATAGTCACATAATTCAACAAGCAGTCAATCACTTAGATTTTTGGAATAGATAAACAATGTAACAGTCAAGAAGAGATTCCAAGCATGGAAACATTGGAACTACAACAAGTTACTGAGACCGTGCTCTTCAACGCACAACTATCATCGATTCGTAATTACAAGTGGAGGTGTTTATGCCTGAAGTCCACATTCCAGCCATTGCAAACAAAAGAGACATCATAGGTTCCTCAAACAATCGGTAGAAACATACCAAAATACATTAAGTTCTATTTTAAATAAGAGGTTTACCACTGTTATAATTTTTTCCTGAAGAATTTTTAAATCCCAAATATTCGAATTTTCGCAACCCTTATACTGATAGGATAAATATAGCGACTGACAGGAAGAGCTTACAACCCGTACTCTCAAAAGGAGGGACACTAATACAACTTTATAATTCTTTTTATGCCTTCCGGGATTCGATCTACTAGGGCGAAGGGCGAAGGACAGACATGGCTGTGATATTAAAGAGGACAATGATTTGGATGACAACCATGCAAGTTCGGTCTCAAAAATATAAATAAACACACATTTGATATGGAAGAAGCAGAAATTCAAATCTTAGCAAGGATTTAATGTACCAACTAGGATTAGTGATACAAAAACTCTCTATTTCACATAATTAATTAAAACAATGTTTATGGAAGCTAGTTTGACTTTGGGTGGACAAGATCAAAAGATTTAGATGAAAGGAAGGATCTGATATTTGTTGATACCTCTGCAAAAAGTACTGATACCATTGATATTTCAAGATCAGCAAAGCTGAAATCTACTCCAACACTCTTGGGCCCCTCCCCTCAACATATGCAGACTAGTATAGGTATAAGCTTTGAATGGATACAAGGGATGACTCTTTCTGAATTAGAGACGATAAATAATATTAAATTACAGTCATTACATAGTCAAGTGACATTCCAGAAATTTATATGAAGTTATGAAGAAGTCTCACAAAAATACTAGTAAATTGACACTCACAACTAGTAATTTTCAGGAGATCCCAAACACTCAATGAAGGCTCACTAATTTCTCAAATGACACATGTATTGGGCCAGTTGAAATTTTAATAAAAATAAGAAACAAGAATCAACTAATTTGAAATTATTCTCATTCATATTTCACAAGTATTCTAAAAACTAGTCAATTCTTAATTTTGTGATATTAAATGACATGAATGATATGAGATATTTATTTTGACTCTAAATACATAAGAAATGAGCCAAAATACTCCTCAAATCATTACAAAAACTCTTATCCTCTCCTACACAACAATCTAGCATTGAAAATCATTGAGCTCTGAGATTTGAACCATGGTCTTCATGAAGCTTCCTGAAATTCGACCCAGACTTGTTTCAGCTACAGGACCTGCAAATAATCTCAATGAAAATGGTTGAATACCATCATCCTCTCACATAAAGCAGGGGCACATCTCCCAGCTTGGACTAGGGGCACATCTCCCAAGTCTCTGAGGAAAGATTGCTTTCATACTAATACTCAAACTGAAAAAAGATGAGAATGTGGTGCACACTGGTTTATTTATAAATATTGGATGACTTGAGGAGCAAGTATCCATAACTAATGTTCCCTCTTTGAGTGAATGAGGAAAGCTAGTTTTCCTTCTTTTTACTTTTTACTTTGCTTTCCTACTTTTTCCTTTTCCTTTCCACTTTTTTATTTGGATTTTTCTTCCTTTTATTCTTTTTCTAAAATTTCATTCTTTTCTGAACTTTCCTTCTTTTTTGACTTTCCTACCTTATGTGTTTTCCTGATTTGTTCTTCCTTTCTTCCTTTTTCCATTTTCTAGATTTATGTGCTTTCTCCTTGACTTCTTCCTCAAGCCTCTTCTCAGTCAACCTTATCCATTAATGCACCCTAGTGGAGCATTATCTTCATTTATTCAACATGTAAAATATTAAATGCATCATAAATAATTATTCCAAATGGATAACAAACTTTGGATAAAATTAAATCCACACTCCTAATTAATTAATTTCCTGGAATACAAAATTTAACCCCATGATACTGAAGTTGTGTCCTCAACCCAAGGGATTGGTTGGGTTAGGATCTTGATCCAATGTTCAATGTTGAGGGGAAATTATAGTCCTTCCCCCCAATAGTGTTCGTCCTCAAGCAATTTCAAACTGGATGCTGCAAAATATGCTCTCCTTCCCAAGTAGCATCCTCACTAGGCAGTCCTTCCCATTGCACAAAAAATTATTTAAGGATTCTGCTCCTTAGCTTCTTCTCTCGGACCTCCAAGATCCTCTCATGGATCAACACCAAATTCCCTTCATTATACAAGGGTGGAAATTCTTCTGAAACTTTGACTTGCTGCCCTATTGCTTTCTTCAAACATGACACATGGAAAACATTGTCAATCCGGCTGCCGAGAGGAAACTCTAGCTCATATGCCACTTCCCAAATCTTTCTCAAAACTTGGTAGGGGCCATAGAATATCGGATGCAACTTCTCAGTCCCCTTAAAATTCAATTATGATTGTCTATAGCGCTTCAATCTCAAATGCACCAGATCTCCAACTTGGAGATCTCACTCAACTCTATGCTTGTCTGCATGCACTTTTTGTCGGTTTTATGCTACCTGGAAGTTGTCCTTGAGAGTCCTAAGTATGTATTGACACTCTTGGGCCAATCCTTTTCTTTCTGTGTCTTACAATCACCAAATATCATATCAGCAAACCTAAGTGCATCATAACCATAAAGAGATTTGAAGGGAGACATACCAATCAAGAGATGAAAAGTAGTGTTGTAACAAAACTCTCCCAAATGGAGCCAAGTAGTCCATGAATTTTGTTGGCCGGTGACATAGTTTCTTAAGTACCATTACATCCATTGTTTCACTCTCTCTGTTTTTACATCAGTTTGTGGATGGTATCTTGTTCTCATGTCCAAACTTATCCCCACTAACATGAACAGTTCTTGCCAAAAATTGCTAGTAAACTTGCTATCCCTATCATTCATGATGGACTTGGGTATGCCATGAAGTTTGAAGAATTCTTTGATCAAACTTTTAGTCACTTAGATGGATGCAATATTAGTTGTGACAGCAAAGAAGTGTGCACATTTAGTCAATCTATCAATCACAATAAAAATATTGTCTTTAACTTGGATTTTTGGAAGCCTAGTGATGAAATCCATCGATACACTTTCCCATTTCTGCTCAAGAATGAGGAGTCATGGTTGAAAGAGCCTTGCTAGATGAGTATGATATCATTTATTTTGCTGACATATCACACATTACCTAGCATACTCCATCACCTCCTTCTTCAGCCCCTTCCATGTGAACCTTTCCCTCACTTTCGTATAAGTCTTCAAAAACCCTGGATGACCTACTAAAGGCACATCATGGGAAGCTTCAAGGAACTTCTTCTTTAGTGTGGATTCTGGAACTACAAATATTTTATCCTTATAATAAATAATATCATTGAGAATATTATAATCATCATCATGAATTAATCCATCAAACAAATCACAAGCAAATTTGTTCTTTGTGTATTCTACCCCAAGTTGACTTTCCAATCATCATGAAATTTGAGCAATGCAAGTGTGGGATTTGTAGAAAGTGCATCAGTTAAAATGTTCATCTTACCCTTCTTATATTCAGTATCAAATTCAAATGCTTGAACATTTCTTACCCACTTCTGTTTCCTATCATTCATCTCCTTTTGGGTTAACAAGTGTCTCAAACTATTGTGATTAGTATTGATAATGAACTTACCTCCTACCAAATACTGCATGAACTTGACTAGCGCATGCATGATGGATAGAATCTCTTTGTCATAGAATGAATACAACCTTTCATGTAGCTGCAATTTTATTCTCTCAAAGGCCAAGGGGTGCTTATTTTGCATCAAGACTGCTCCAATTCCATTCCCTGAAGCATCACACTCAAGAACAAAATGTTAAGAAAGATATGGAAGTGCAAGAACAGGACAACTGCTCATTACCTCCTTCATTTTATTGAAAACTTGTTATGATTCTTCTGACCAATGGAAAGCTCCTTTCTCAGTGAGGTATGTCAATGGAGATGTCAATTTGGAAAAGCCTTTGACAAACTTACGGTAGTAGATAAATAGCCCAATGAACCCTCTTAGTTCAGTGATATTTTTAGGACTAGACAAATATAGAATGGCTTGGATCTTTTCCATGTGAACCTTAAATCCATATTGACCAATCACATGACCAAGATACAATATCTCGGTCATCCCAAACTCACACTTGGTTAACTTTGCATAAAAATATTGATCTGCCAAGATTGTTAGTACAATATCCAAATGATGCAAATGCTCTTCCCAAGTCCTACTATAGATCAAAATATCATCAAAGAAAACAAGTACAAACTTATAGAGTTGCTTGCCGAACACTATGTTCATGCAATATTGAAAATTTACAGGTGCATTTGTTAGGCCAAAAGGCATAACTAGAAACTCAAAGTGCCCATGGTGACATTGGAAAGTTGTCTTCTGTATGTCTTCTTCTTTCATGTTGATTTGATGCTAACCAGATCAAAGATCAATCTTTGAAAAGTACTTGGCCCCATGGAGCTCATCCATAATCTCATCAATCCTTGGAATAGGATATCTGTTCTTTATAGTCTTCTTGTTGAGATCTCTATAATCTATGCACATCCTCATGGTCCCATCTTTCTTCTTCACAAGGACTACCGATGAGGAAAAAGGGCTTGAACTTGGCCTAATGAATCCCAAGTAAAGAAATTCCTTGATGGTTCTCTCTATATCATCCTTGAATCTTTTTGGGTGCTTGTAGGGATGTACTTTGATAGGTGCAGTGCCTATCTCCAACTCAATTCTATGCTCTACTCCTCTATTAGGTGGCCTACCATGAGGAAGATGCCCAAACACCTTCTCATGATTTTGGAGTAACTTTTGAATATCTTTAGGATAATGAGCTACTTCAAATGAGTTTCCCTTTGTTGTGATTAGGAATTCGGTAGCCCATTCAATATCTCCATGCCTTGGTATGGATATCATACTGTGTGTAGTTACCACTTGTTTTGGATAGGTCTTGATCCCTCTAATCACTACCTCCTTCCCAACTTCTCCCTTGAAGATCATCTCAAGGATTTGGTAGTCTATTGAATGCTTACCAATGGAATACAAACATTATACTCCCAAAACCATGTTAGTATCAACCACATCCACAACATAGAAGCTATCTGTAAGGGTATGTTCTCCTACACAAATCTACAATTTAGGAATCCATCTACAACAGTTCATAGAGTTATTACGTGGAATGATAACAGTGAAGCCTCCAAATTTTTTAGTATGTAACTTCCTCCTCTCAACCAGAGTTAAGTCAATGAAATTATTTGTTGCTCCTTCATCTACTAACACAATGACTAATTGTCCTTGAACCACTCCTTTGAATATGAGTGTATGGAAGTGAGGTACCCCTAAAAGTAATGCAATCTTGCAATGCTCAGGGGTAGTTTCTTCTTCTGGAGTCTCATAGGACACTTCTGCATCTATTGGGGTGTCTTCTGCATCTGTTGGGGTGTCTTCTTCCTCTTCCTCAGCTTCTCTCTCTGAATAAACCTCAATGTAGTGTAATTTTCCTTTAGCACATCTATGTCCTGGAAATCATGGGTCCTGAAAGGTGAAGCACAACTTCCTTCTTCTCAATTCATATCGATCATTTGCATACTTATATTTTATGAAATTTCTAGAAGGACTCTTCATGGGTAGACTTTGGTTCTTAAACTGAGTAGGACCAACAGTCATAGGAGGAAATATGTTTCTTGGAAGAGAGTATTGCAAGTCTCTGGTTCAACTTAGTGCATCTTGCAAGGTAATGGTTCTGTAAGCTTTTACCAAGCCTTCCAAAGGTTCTGAAAACCCTTCAATAAACAACAAGATCAGTCTAGCTTCTGAAATACCAGAGACCATCACAACTAATTTTTGGAACTCAAAGATGTAAGCTTCAAGAGTTCTAGTTTGCTTCACATGTGCTAGTTCCTTGAAGGTGATCCCAGGATCTCTTCTTTCGAATCTTTCATCCAACCTTCTTTTGAACTCTTCATAGGTGGTCACTTGGTCATGCCCAAGACTCTTTAGGCCATGAAACCACTAGTCATTTTCTTCCCCATCTAAGTGTAGAGTAGCCATATTTATTGCATCTCTCTCATCCATAGGATTCAACTGAAAATATGTGTCAAGTTTTTGAATCCGAGAATTAGCAGTACATTTCTGTGAACCATCAAAATAAGGTAAAGAAATATTGCCAATGGCATTTCTGAGTTCATAGTTCTGATTTTTCATTCTGAAGCCTCCTCTTGGGTTGGACTTGTACTACAGATCACATAAGTCTTTGAATGGTAAAGCACTTATGCATTCTTCATTCAATGTAAGGTACTCAACATATTTGTCCTCCCATGGAGCAAAAAATCCATTTCGAACCTCAGGTTCCTCTCTTGGATCTTCAACAAACTTAGGCATAGTAGGCCTAGATTGATCTTGAGATTCCATCTTGAATTCATCAAGGATATTGTGAGGCCCATTCTTTGAGAAAATATGGCCACCACTCACCCTCCTTTCGCCATGTGGGGTACCATTGCTTCTCCCCTCTCCATTTTTGCTTCCTAGCTGCTGAGCTAAGAAATATTTGGTCTCTTTTCCAGACTGAACAATATTGAGGGATATGTATTGAAACTCCTTCATCATGCCTTGAGCAAAGAGTTTGAAATACTCTTTGTATTCATTGTGAGACATGTCTGATTCTTCTTGCAACTTTCCTTCAATAGAATTTATCTCTTCTCCCTCTTCTTCCTCTGACATAGGATCCTTCTTCTTGGTACTGACTATATAAGGTCAATGTAGAAGATAACTAGAAGTACTCCCAAATGAAAACGGCCATCCACCGATACATCTACCTGATCGATCCAACATTCAGGTTACTTCACTTATGAATAGTTCTAATTTAATTTATAAGTACAGATAGTCAAATGAATCTAAGCATGTCCCAGGATTAAACCCAACATGTGCATCGTAGTGTTTAACAAATAAAGTGGTGATAACCAGACAAAGAGAGAAGAGACATACATTCACACTGCTTAACAAGGTAATAAAAATGTATTTATTCATCACGACTTCATAAAGTACCCGATCTTTAAGATCAGATACAGAGGTAAGCTAAAATATTACAAGGCTTTGAAATACTTGTTTTAAATGACTACTAAAAAACCTTTTACCCAAGAAGGCGGAGTGAAACAACAACAAAAAAGGATACTTATAATTATAATAAATCCAGCAAGAAGCCCAGTCGAACAAGGATAGGTTTCATCCGAAATTAAATAAATAATTATACATCAGTTTCTATGTGCATGATTCAATCTGACAGGATCTACAACATTCTAGTTAAAGAAAATACACTACATGGCTCTGACCCAAGCATACTACCCCAAGAGGATTTATGGCTCTTCTTTTTGAAGAGGAATCTAAAAAAAATGGCAAGAAAACACAACAAAAGACTCCCACAGCCGATACATACAAGCCTCATGCTCTTTTTTTTTTTTTTTAGATCTTGAAATTTGATTCAACCCATGGAATTTCCAGAGATCAACTGATTAGAGTAACATTTGATTTGAAAATATAAATTTGTCATTTAATAGATGTAGTCGACTTGTCTACAAAAACTCTATTTTATCAAAATGGGAATCGACTCTTCGATTAACACAATAATCATTGGTTTGAAAGGGTCATCTTGTTTATAAATAAATTTGTTCTGTCGTTTTTAAAATACAGCTCTAAGATCGACAAAGTTCTATGATTGCTATATCTGAAGTCCTAGTAAAATAATGTCCTACTCCCTTACAGTAATATTTACCCATGGTTCAAAAGGATTTAAACATCAGCTTGATGGGATCCATAGGGATTTTCAACAATTTTGAATTATGAAATAAGATACGCCAGGATTTTTTTTAAGTGAGGAACGATTAACAAGAGTCACACTAGTGATAATTACCATAAAATCAAGGATCACAGGATGGAAACAAACTGCAGTTAGGATGTGGATGGCGACTGTCGATCAGGTAGAGAATACTAGACCAAGTGTCGTAACCTCGCTCTGATACCAAAATGTAAGGCCCTCTCGAGCACCCTAGCTATAAATAAACTAATATATAGTTTAACATATCTAAACGTAAATTGCATCATCATATAAATCACTAAAATAAATCTTCCTTAAAATTATATAAAACTTATAACAAAAATTTGAAAATAACTTCTTCCGTGGTTGATCCCGTGTTTGTCTAAGTCCTTGAATTAGTTGTCGCACGATCCAAATCCCTTAATGCAATTACAAAAGGACTCCTTGGTTGACCTCCCTACCATACAGCGAGTAATATTCTCCCTCCCAATCCCCTGAGCAAATAGGGTCATAAGAACATACAAGCCTTGAATCTCTGATGGGATCTCCCAATCTCCATAATAACTATCAACCAAACTCCTATGGACCACACTCAATATCAAACTTCCATTATGGAGTCCATCTAGCATTAGGGATCAAGAGAGATCCTTTTCTCTTCATTCTCCCTTTCTTAAATAGAAAAAGTCTTGCATGACATGTGTCCTTTCATGACAAAATAAATTTAATTTATTAATTCTCTAATATTCATTCTCATGCAACAAGTGTCACTCTCACACACTAGTTCACATAAATTCCCCTATTCTCTCTTAGTTGTCTTCCCAGTCTAAAATTCCAATCCCTAGATCAGTCGGTGCATGTGGAATTAAACTCTAGATATTTTCTAATCTAGATTTGCTCCAAAATCAATTATTTATAATTTATTTATATTTGATTTTATAAATATAATGCATATCTATCTAAATTAAAGGGTGTACATACTTTCTACCCCAAATATCCCCTTTTCTAAAATATCTTAATTTAAAATGCTCTTTCATTCAATTATTCTCGATTTAATATTTTTATATGCAACATTTAACATATATGCCTAAATGTTTTAATGCAAGAATGTAAATATTTAATTTTCCTGTCATTGTCTAGGTACCACTTCTATGGGTCCTTTCGCCAACTTCCTTGTCCTTGTCCTCGTGCGGGGAGTAATATGTAGTGATTAGGAATCATTACCGTGATCTTCTGACTACACTTCCATGGAGACTAATAGAGATTTAGGAATAAGATATTCCTTATTGCACGCCCCTCAACACATCGTACGCGACCAAATCGTTGTGGCCTCTCACGTACAGAACATGCTTCCTCGGGTGAGCTAATATAGCTTTCGACTCGTGCATGGAATGTTATTTCAGGGTCGACAGTCCGTCGTCGTACCCTGATGTATATTTCCCATTCTTACGACCCCTTTTATTCCATTGGGAGTCATTCGGTAATTCGTTTAGCCTGCTACTGTACACACTCAAAGTGCACATTAGTAGCGCTGCACCATATAAATCATATCATCATGCAATTTCGTATTTTGTCAATTCTATTTAATTCAATCTCATTCATTCACATCTATGGAATCAAAAGCATTATGTCTTTCATTCATGTATAACATCATCATATTTCTCATTCAATCGAGCATATTCATCATTCACTTGTCAATCAACAATTTCCATTCAATAAGAATCTAAACATAACACATTTTTCAAATTATTTAACTGGGTCACTTCAAATATAAGCACCCTCAAAATCTAGTCAGACAACTCGGTCAAAGGTGGGCATTACAAACATGACACAAATATCGGAAGCTTGCACGAACTAAATGGCGATTTTTTTTTTAATAATAACAATTTCTAACACGTTTGAATACTTGCGATGTTTTATTTTAATTTTTCCTCAAGGTTGATATTGGATTTTGTTTTTAAAATTTTTATATATACGGTTGTCATGTATACGCTATAATCAATTAACAGTTATCATCATTTTGGAAACAATTTGAATGAATCAATGTAAAAAACTAGAAAAGTTAAGTTTGATTGTATATTAATTTACTCTCATTGGAATGGGGTACGGGATCTGAGTATGGTGCATTAGCAACTTAGACTTAAATTTATTGGTTTATGTTCCAGTAATTAACTATTAACAATTACTTAAAATTAATAATTTAGTGATAGTTGTAATGGTTGGTTTCTGTCAAAATTCATTGTGTTAAATGTACATCACTATTACTATTTGTAATTCTCTAGAATTGCACGCCATATGATCCCAATGTGAAGCACGAAACCAAGAATCTTCGCTTATATGATATTGATACCCAATTATGCATTAGGTACAATATTTGGTGTAATGTCCCCATTCAAATAAGTGCATAGTAAGACAATCCCATCAATCCTACTAGTTTCCTAGGTTGGATGGGCACATGTGGGATGGTAATAAGGAAGCTAATAAATGATATTTAGACATTAGAAGGGTTCAAACATTTAATAAATATGGTGAATAAAAAAATTCAAGAGAAATTCTTGGTGGCAAGTGGTTTTGGAGACATATGGAGGTGGTGGGACCCACACTAGCTTGATTTTTCAATGACACATGGAAGCTCTCTCTTGCCAATTCAAATTCATGGGAAGGTGAACACTCTTGGATGAGTTGGTAAGTCATAACACATGGAATTGAGCATCTTAGGTCGAAATGGGATGGAATAGTAACCTCCATGGGAGAGGAAGAGTCAAATTGGATACTAGTGGACACTTGGGATAGATTCCCTAGTTTTATGACAACAATAATGAAGCATCTATGACATTTATGACAAAATTCAGACCTGACTTCTTACACCTGACCATTATGACATGTCAGCCCCAAAAATAGGCTCAAGGAAGGCGCTCATGGAGTTGGGGGAATCTAAAGAGACTCAAATTCGAATTTGGGAGAAGATGGAAGGTTGGAACTAGGAGACAAGTGGCAAATGAGGAATATTTTCTAAATGGAAAATTATTGAATCTATTGAGAGGATTTAGACCCCTTGAAGGATAATTTTGGTTATAAAATGTAGAAATCAATTATGAGAATGGCTTTTGATGATTTGAGAAAAATTGCATTTGTGAAGAGAGAACTAGTGGATGACTAGTTTCTTGCCTTAGCCAATTTCGAGGGTGAAAGATTCCCATCCAAGTTGGTGTTTGGAGAGGCCACTCAGGTATTTCATGGTGCTTTAATGGAGTTTTATTTGTAGGTAGAAGCTACAGGAAGTTTCATGGTTTGGTTTAGTGCAGCACTCTCTCTCCACCATTTCCAGTTTTGAAGGCATATTCGGGCTCCTTGAGGGATTGCGCTTTGGGTGAGATCTTGCACTCATTGGGAGAGATTCATATAATATTTTTCTGATTTTAATAGCTTCATATCCTCTATTCTTCATATTCAAAGACTCTCAGGTCGAAATTCCCATTGATTGTATGAAAAATTATTGATTAATGAGCAAACAATATCCATTTCCCCAATGCTTTGATGTATGACACTATAATGTTGATTATTTCGAATGGATGGATGATTCTCTGATACATTTGTGATTCATATACTACCATGGATATATTATACAAGTTTCATTACTGTACTTGAGCATTTGAAGCATTTTTACTCAGTTTGTTTGTATTGAGAGGTGAAATAGTGCCATTTCCCCAAGGGTTGAATTGGGGGTTTTTGCTGTTGAATGTGAGAGAGTTAGAACAGTAGTTAAAATCAATTAATGGTGCATATCAGACCTTAATCACATAATTAACACATTATATACCTCTGTTCATAAATTCATGGGATTTTGGAGGCATTTGGAAGGTGATTTGCAGTGTTACCCCGGGGGGATTTGATGCACAAATTACTAGTCAAAATTACATATATTGATCAGAATAAAAATCAAGTTTGCAACAGAATTTGGAGGGCCATAAAACATCCCTGAACCTAATATTCAAGTCTAAATATTATTCATACACTCCTATAGAATATTTGGGAGCATTTGGATTGATTTGGAGGTCAAAACAGTAAAACTAGTCAAAGGTCGAAATTGGGGAAAAAGTGGAAAAATTGGCATTTTAATAAAATTTTGAAAAAGGGTCATTACAAGTGGTATCAGAGCATGTTCTTGGAACTTGATGGTCTTAAAAAGAATTCAAAATAATAATACACCACCCTTTGAACCAGTAGTTGAAGAGGTTTTTGTTGAAGAAGAGGTAGTAGAAGAAGAGGAGTCTTTTGCTGAAACCATGGGTAGAGAGGAGGATGACAAATTAAAACATAAGGAGGAACTTATTGCAACCTTAGATCCATGTTTCTCTAAACTTTCAGCAAACATGGATAGGATAGGTGATAGATTGTTGCAAGGATTCGAATTGTTGATTAGCCAGCTTCAAAGCAAAGGGATGATAGGAGATAATAGTGGTTCACACTCAGGGGAAAAGATGAAAGGGAATGAGCATATTTTCTCAAGTACAGGACCTCATAATAGACTTGATGAATTTCAAAGCACATAAAGGAATACTGCACCTAAATTTCTCACACCCAAAGAAGAGCCCAATCTTGAATTGGATTACAAGAAACTAGTAAATGATTGGAATGATTTGAATGATGAGTGTAAAAGAGGTGTACCACTCAGTGACTACATTGATGCTATGCAAAAGATTAAAAGGAAGGGAGACAATAGGAGTCCATTCCAAAACAAAAAATTAAATAGTGCTATTGGAAAAATGTCACTTCCTACTTTTGATGGTTCTTCTCAAAATTCTACTAACACTTGGGTGCAAAAATTGGATGTATATTTTCAGCTGAATCCTATGTTGGAAGCGGATGCATTAAAAATGGCCATTTTGCATTTGGAAGGAGATGCGAATGAATGGTGGTTTCATGGGCTGAAAAACTTGGGTCATAATCAGGTTAAAACATATGGATAATTTGTTGACAGGGTACTAGAAATATTTGAACAAAAAGATCCAGAATTTTCTTTCAAAGAACTAGCTCAATTGAAGCAAACTAGGTCCCCTACTGAATATATGTTGGACTTTCAAAAATTATCAGTCAAGGTGGCTGATGTATCTATGGGAAGATTAGTATTGCTGTTCACTGAAGCTTTGGCTGAACCCTTAAGAGGTTTGGTCAAAGCCCACAAGCCAACTACATTAAAAGATACAATGAGCTTGACTAGGGATCTCCAAAATGTGCTTCCTAGAACGAGATTTCCTCCTAAGCCTAGCTATAAATTTGAAAAGAAACCTTGGCAAAGGGATGTATATGATAAGAAACCTTGGCAAAGAGAGTCATTTGAGAGGAATAAAAAAGAGGGAATAAACAACGATGAACTTAGAAAAAAGAAAATGTGCTTCACATGCTTCCAACCATGGACATCGGGGCACAAATGTACCAAAGGAAAGGCTCAATACATAGAAGTATTTTCTGATAATGAGGGGTATGATGGGGGCATGGATGAAGATCGACATATTTCAGATCAAGAAGAGGCATATGAGACAGTAGTAGAATAGGAAAGACAAGAAGAAAATCAAACTTCACCGGACAAAGCAAGAATGGCAGTGCTTTCAGTAGTACCTCGCTATCATACTATCTGATGCAAAGGTGTGGTACAAGGACAATGAACTTCAGTTTTGGTATATGGAGGAGCCACTCATAACTTCATTGATGTAGAGATGGTAGAGAAAAGAAAGATACCTATTGAACCATTTGATGGCTTCACAGTTGTCATTCTCGGTCACAACACAATGCAATGCAAAACATGGGTTCCAAAGCTGCAAGTCACCGTAGGTAACTATACTTTTGTTGATAGTTTTTATGTGGTTGATGTTGCTAATACTAGTGTGGTTTTGGGAGTGCAATGGTTGTATTCAATAAGAGAGCATACAGTAAATTAGCAAATTCCTGAAATGAAATTCCAAGATTCAAAAGGAGTACAAAGAGTTGTGAGAGGGCAACACACTTATCCAAATCAAGTAGTGACTTGCAATAGTATGAGATCTATATTGAGGCATGGGGATATAAAATGGGCTACTGAATGTCATATTACATCTCCCAATCCAACTATAAATATTGTCAAACACCCAAAGGAGATAGAGAGACTTTTGCAAAAATATGAAAATGTTTTTAGAGACCTTCCACATGGTAGGCCACCGGATAGGGGGGTTGAGCACAGTATTATTTTGGAGGAGGGTACTTCACCCATTTAGATACCACCTTATAGACATCTTAAAAAGTTCAGAGATGAGATTGAAAAATATATCCAAGAACTCCTAGAGTTGGGACTCATTAGACCAAGCTCTAGCCCTTATGCTTCTTCAGTAGTGCTAGTGAAGAAAAAAGATGGAACATTGAGAATGTGCATAGATTTTAGAGCCTTAAACAAAAAGACTATCAAGAATAGGTATCCGATTCCTAGGATTGATGAGCTCATGTATGAGCTACATGGAGCCAAATACTTCTCAAAAATTGACCTTAGATCAGGGTATCACCAAATTCGAATGAAAGATGAAGATGTGCAAAAGACCGCTTTTCGATGTCATTTTGGCCACTTTGAATTTCTTGTCATGCCTTTTGGGTTAACTAATGCTCTAGCCACCTTTCAAGCATGCATGAATAGGATATTTTGCAAGAAACTAAGAAGGTTTGTTTTGGTTTTCTTTGATGATATTCTCATTTACAGTAAAACATGGGAAGAGCATTTGCAGCAGTTAGAGATTGTGTTGAAAATCTTGCAAGAAGAGTCCTCATTTGCTAAGTTATCAAAATGTGAATTTGGGATGAAAGAACTACTGTATCTTGGGCACATTATTGGGCAATAAGGAGTGAAGGTACACATGGAAAAAATTAGGGCTATCTTGGAATGACCATCACCAAAAAATATTACCGAATTGAGAGGCTTTATTTGCATATGCACCTACTACAGAAAATTTTTGAAAGGGTTCTCCAAGTTGACTTCTCCACTCACTGATTTGACTAAGGAGGATGCTTTCCAGTGGGATGAAGAGGCTGAAAAGGCCTTCCAAAAAATGAAAGAGGTAATGAGTAGTTGTCCCATACTTGCACTTCCTGATTTTACTAAACCTTTTGTTGTGGAATGTGATGCTTCAGGTGGAGGAATAGGGGCTGTCCTAAAGCAAGGCCAACACCCCATAGCCTTTGAGATCAGAAAGTTGCAGCCTCATGAAAAAATTTACTCCATTTATGATAAAGAAATGTTGGCCATTATGCATGCATTGGCCAAATTCAGACAATACTTGGTGGGCAGCAAGTTTGTGGTGAAAACTGACCACAATAGTCTAAGACACTTTCTCACCCAAAAAGATCTAAATGAAAGGCAACAAAAGTGGGTAAGCAAGATTCAAGTTTATGATTTTGATATTGAATATGTTAAAGGAAAGAATAATATAGTAGCAGATGCTTTGTCAAGAAGGCCTTCTTTTTCTCTCATGGATATTGCCAAGGATTGGAAAAACATGCTACTGGTTGAATATGCCAAAGACAAATTTTCTTGTGATGTGTTGGATGGAATCAAAGGGGATGATAATTATAGGATTTTGAATGGGCTGATATATTATAAGGGAAGAATTTATTTAGTTCATAACTCCAAGCTCAAGTACCAAATTTGTAATGTCCCCAGTTTGGCCCCATGGCATTTACATTATAAATGATGTAATATTTGTTATGAAATCATGGTGAGGAGCTCAAGGCCAAGGCCCCGCCATCGATTTATTGATGCATATGCTTTGCGTGCTAGCCAGGCACATTGGAATTTCATCATCATGTAATATGCATTTTAATAAAAATACCCACAACTAGCTATGCAATGCAACAAAGAGATGGGGGCATGATTTTCACAAGGAATTGGGAGGGAAAACATTCAAACCCTTGAGCCAATAGAGTCAAGCCAAGTGTCAATGGGGGAACCCATCAAACCTTCAACTACCCATGTTGACTTTTGTACCAAACCATTGATTTCTCCCAAGAGTTGGTTGGGGTAGTTAATGCCTTGGGAAGGGAGAGGTATGGCTGTCCAAATTCGGGTATGGGAAAACCACCCTCCATGGAAAATCGTGTTGGTCTCCTTGAGAAAGAAGGGAGCCACGAAATTGCTCTCCAAGCCATAATCCATGACCATTCTTCCTTCCTCACGAGTTCAGAACTACCGGGGCGTTTTCCAGGTATGTGGAAAAACGTTTTCTTCATTTCCCCAATAGAGAAGGGCGTTTTTCTGTGTGGTATACCAGTGGGGAAGAGGGGAAAATGAATGGGGGTCCAATAGAGACCGTTTTGGGCTGCTGAAGGCGAAGATATTGGGGAAGGAAATCGTTTTTCCTCCTCGGGGTTGTTTGTCTCATCCCACAATCCGTTTTTGTTGGGAACGTTTTTGGGAAAACCCATGGCCATTTTATTTGTGATTCCCATTGTTTAAAATGAGTATCCCTGCCCCTGTTTGTGTTGACTGTGTGAATGAAAAGTGTGTTGGGTATGGGTATCCATGGCTTGAGCTTGAGTGTAAGCATCCATTGTGCAAGTGTAGCCTGATAAACCCAGTTAGACTGGCTTGGCTAAAACAAAAATGGTTAATGGACTGAAGGTGAGCGTGAATGTCCCCTTTGTCCTTGTGAGAATCATGCCCAGCTCGAGGGTGGCCTTCGGATGGACTCAGTATAAGCTGTCGAAGAGCCTATGGCTGGGTGGAACGTTGCAGCGACATAGCTAGTTGCTTGGGACAATTGAAATGAAGATAAGTGTTTCTGTCTATGTATTAAATTCTGAAATGTTTTATTAATGACTGAGATTGACATGTTGAATGTATTCGAATGATTGTGTGGATGTTGTTTCCGCTGTGCATGATTGATTGTTTACATCTGCACATTCATATCTTATTTCTTTTAATGAAATGAGTGGGCTAAATTTTGATTAAAAGCCCCATCGATTGGTAGTATGTTCCTTGCCTCGCAGTGGTCAGCAGGTGGGGACATTACAAAATTTTGCAAGAAGCACATGATTCCCCACTAGCGGGCCATCCGGGGATCTTCAAAACTTATAGACAGTTGAGGCAAAGATGTTTTTTGGAAGGGGATGAAGGAAGATGTTCAGAAGTATGTGAATGAATGTAAAGCATGTCAACAAAGAAAATCAGAACTTACATGTCCAGCCGGCCTATTACAACCATTTCCCATTCTAGAGCAAAAATGGGACAGTATTTCCATGGATTTCATCACCGGATTGCCTAAATCCTTGGGTAAGGATTGCATTTATGTGGTAGTTGATAGGTTGAAAAAATTTGATCATTTCTTTGCTGTTACATCATCTTTTAAAGCTGCACTCTCTCTCCACCATTTCAAGTTTTGAAGGCATATTTGGGCTCCTTGAGGGATTGCGCTTTGGGTGAGATCTTGCACTCATTGGGAGAGCTTCATATAATATTTTTCTGATTTTAATAGCTTCATATCCTCTATTCTTCATATTCAAAGACTCTCAGGTCAAAATTCCCATTGATTGTATGCAAAATAATTGATTAATGAGCAAACAATATCCATTTCCCCAATGCTTTGATGTATGAAACTATAATGTTGATTATTTCGAATGGATAGATGATTCTCTAATACATTTGTGATTCATATACTTCCATGGATATATTCTACAAGTTTCATTACTGTACTTGAGCATTTGAAGCATTTTTACTCAGTTTGTTTGTATTGAGAGGTGAAATAGTGCCATTTCCCCAAGGGTCGAATTGGGGGTTTTTGCTGTTGAATGTGAGAGAGTTAGAACAGCAGTAAAAATCAATTAATGGTGCATATCAGACCTTAATCACATAATTAACACATTATATACATATGTTCATAAATTCATGGTAGTTTGGAGGCATTTGGAAGGCCATTTGCAGTGTTACCCCGGGGGGATTTGATGCACAAATTACTAGTCAAAATTACATATATTGACAAGAATACAAATCAAGTTTTCAGCAGCATTTGGAGGGCCATAAAACATCCCTGAACCTAATATTCAAGTCTAAATATCATTCATACACTCCTACAGAAGATTTGGGAGCATTTGGGTTGATTTGGAGGTCAAAACAGTAAAACTAGTCAAAGGTCGAAATTGGGGAAAAAGTGGAAAAATTGGCATTTTAATAAAATTTTGAAAAAGGGTCATTACATTTGGTTTGGGGAATTTATGTTTCAAGTATCATTCTATCCGTCATAGTCTCCTTCCAAGCAAAGAAAGATTCTAATAAATGGTAATAATGGAATTAGCACTTATGGGAATTTTAAAAACTGAGTTTTCCATAGTTATATTACATAATAAACATATAGATCTTAATGGTAATGAAAATTTCATTTAAATTCCATTTATCTCAGTGACAATTCATTACATCATTATTTAAAGAAAAACTAAGCAAAAATTCATCTCGGGTTCTATTGAATTGAAATTAATTATGTCTTGTCATTCTAAATGTGTTCTTAGATCATATCAGTGACCCATAAAATGATTTCGACTAATATCTTTATTATAAATAAAAAAAATATTTATTTAAGATAGGGCGTGCAAGTGGATGCACTAATTTGTTTCATGTTAATGATAATTTGTTTTTTTTTCATGTTAATTATTAAATCCTTCCACTAATTCCTATGTACACTATTTGTAATAATAATCATGTTTTACATTATTACTTACACAAATGTAATTATATTATAGATTATTTATGTGTAAGATGATGATTATTTTTTATTTATTAATTTTGATATATCAATTAAAAAAAGAACAAATGAAATTATATTATAGTTCCAAACTAATGCAACAGTATACAGATAGTGGAGAAGTTAGAGACAGTTGCCAAGAATATAAAATAGCGATATCGATGCTTGTGAAAATGGAAAGCACAATGGCAAGTTACTACAATAGTTTTGATTGTGACTATATTATTTCACAAATAAGTAATATAAACATCGCCATAGCATACATAAATATAATTGTGACTATATTCTTTTGCAAATAATTAATATAAACATTTCCATATCATCCATAAATATGATTGTGATTATATTATTTCGCAAATAAGTAATATATATAGATGATTAATGGGTATTATTAATTGTTCATCGTTGGTGTTAGCACATACAAATATCATTGTTGTCTTCTATGGTCACTAATTTTTTATTATTGAAGGTTAGATGGCAAGTTTCCACTACCATATAACCTTGTTTTAACTTAGATTACAAAGAGAAAAATAAAATTTCTTTTAACTTAGCTTATAAAGACAAAAGTAAACTTTATTTTAACTTAGCTTACAAAGAAAAAAGTAAACTTAAAAGAGTGGAGAAAAAAGAATGAGTTAGTTTAAAGTAAAAGCAAAAAACACAAAATAAAAAATTGTAACTTTGTGATTTATCATGTCATGAAAATTAATCCATTTTTGGTAAAATCAAGAAACAAAAAGTAAGAGAATCTAACTTTATGAAAGTCGTGTCATTTTTTAGAAACTTGTTTGAAATAATTTCATCATGGGCACTTAAAATATTTCAAACTTTACATCATGTAAAATCAAGAAAGGAAAAGAAAGAGATTCTAACCTTACAATATGTCATGTGAATGTTTTTAAATGCTTATTATTTTTATTCAATAATTTTATTAAAGCGCCAAAAAAGAATGAGTGGATATATAACTATTCCTATATTTGTTTAGATGAGTATAGATTAAGTGGTTGGGAAGTTGTGTTATCATTTTTACTTGAATTCAAATTTTGTTGAAAACGTGTTTTTGTTATTTATGACAACACATTGATTCTCCTTAAGAATAGCGGGTGGGATTTCTCATATTGATATAACTCTTAACAATAATGAATCACACTAAAAAAAAAAAATAAAAAAAAAAAAAATATTTACAATGTATTTTGTTTATTACATTTAAATTTTTATTTTATATTTTGTTGATAATATATTAAATTGTTTATTTTATGTACAAGGTCAACAATTTCAAGATGATGAGATTTAATTAAATATATGCTAATAATGATTTTAGTGGGTAAAGTGTTGTAAAGTTATTTTATTATACTAAAATTGTGTACAAAATATTTAAAGTTTTAATTCAAATCTTGTTATAATGCTTTTATTTTTTTATTTCATAGATAACTTTTTTCAGTTATCTTAGGGTTGGCCCAAGATTCACCATTTAGGAATTCTTTTGAGTTTTATGAAATAAAAAATGATTTGTAGATTGGATTGCCAACGAGCATATGAAATCAAGTTGATCATGATCACACTATGATTTTAGATTGATGAAATCATAAATATTGGTTTCAGGGAAAGACCATGGATACTGCTTCAAGAAAGGGCAATACCAATATTGGTAACTTTGATCGATAGTGCATAATGTTAGTAACATATCACATGGATAGACTTTGAAATATATACAAATGAGGATGCTTGTCTATAGATATGGGAAGATCTACTTACTTTAAGCAATGAACTTATAGTTAATATCGGTGACACACTTGAATGATGGAGCAACAACATTGTGAACTTTGCAAAGAGTTGTTATATCAAATTAATAATATTATTTGATAGCATATTTCCTAGAGTGTAGCCATGACCATCTTTTGGTTTTCCTTTAGAGACCAATTCCCCAAGTAACCTTAAGTTTCATGTTAATATTATCTATTCAAACAATATAAAGGTAATCATAGTGAAATGTACATAAAATCATAAAATATGGTGTGAATTTTTTATTAAAGTTGCTTTGATGTCAAGAATTTACCATCATATCCTCATTGGTCAGCTGAGATACAACTAAGATTAAATGGATAATACTCTTCCATGGGAATACATGCATAGTGGAACTCCATGAGAGCATCTCCACAATCATGACTCAATTAAAAAAAACATTTGGATTGGATCAATCATCTCAAAATAACCAAAGGTGTAGAAGTTGTTCATCTAAATTTCTAATTAACAAAAGACTTGGTGTACCTACATCTCATGTAATCTTTATAATAATGCCATATGATTGTTAGATTTTGAGCATTAATTCAAAATGATCTAGGATCTTATCTGAGAGAATAACAAGCAGAGCATATCAATCATAAGAGACAAGCACAAGAGACAGTAGACACAAAGTTTCCTCGGGGAAAACCAAGAAGGTGAAAAACCCCGCAACTTCCTCAGAGATAGAAAGAGCAGTGATACAAAACCCAAGTACAAGAGATAGTCTCCTTAGCAGCTTCTCCTCCTCCATTAGTGCGCATCACTCAAGTGAGAGATAGATGAGTAAGTGAATGATCAAATAGAGTCACACCCTCACTCTATTTATACACAACTCGACTTGCCTAATAACCTAACAGGGCTGAATTCTCTAGGAGAGTCTAATAACCCATGGTAACCCAACGCAGGGCTGACCCCACACTTGGTGGTGTAATAACCCCTCTTTTATAAGTTACAACACTTGCAACACTTGTAAATACAAATGATGACACTTCCGTACAGAGGAATAATAACCTCTCTATAGGGATACAATATACATATATGAAATACATTCTGAAGTTACATATACATCAACACTCCCTCTTAACTAGGAAGGTATTTCTCGACATGGGTCTTCTAGCACAAGTATTCTTCTCTGTATCAACGGATCATCGCCATTGTATCATCATCATCGTCACTGCTACTATCTCAATTAATATCCAATCTACTCGTCATAGGAAGTTGTACAGAGCCAACCCTTTTTCATGTTGGTTGTAAGCCTAGCCTCCATGTAGGTCTTCATCATCTCTGTGAGCAAGCCATCAAGTAGGTACACCTCAGGATTGATTATACTGCCTCTTCAAAACCTGCAAGATCTCCTAGGACTAATTACACTGCCTCTGCAAAACCTGCAAGAGAATCTCAAGACTGATTATATGCCTTTGCAAAACCTGTGTACTCTACTGTCACATCATCGTCTTCAGATCACCTCATAGTCCACGGAGCACAAACCATATGCACATCACACAGCACTTACACCACCGACATGGGAGAACACATCTATCACCATTTGGGGAAGGCACCATCACTTACATCATGACCATGGGAAAACACATCTATCACCATGTCTGAAAGGCATATCCAGCCCTTACATCTCACCATGGGAGAACACATCTATCACCATGTGAGAATGGCCCAGCCCTTATATTTCAGCATAGGAGAACACATCTGTCACTATCTGAAAATGGTTCAGCCCTTACATTTCACCATAGGAGAACACATCTATAACTATGTGAGAATGGCTCTAGCCCTTACATCTCACCATGGGAGAACACATCTATCACCATGTGAGGAAGGCTCATGTGCATCTGTGTCTCCGGACTCATCACTTCCCCTTGGAAGGAATCTCGATTTGAAGTACACCAAGTCTCTCTCTAAAGTACTCAAACTTCACTCTAGCCAGTGGCTTGGTCAACACGTCGGCTATCTGCTTGTCCGTCGCAACATACAGGAGCTTCACTGCTCCTCTCTACACCATATCCCTGATATAGTGATATTTGATCTCGATGTGCTTCAACCTGTCATGGAACACCGGGTTCTCAGATAGCTTCACACAACTCTGGTTGTCACAAAATATACCAGTAGCACCCAACAGGAGATCAAATAACTCAGACAGTAGCTTCCTAAGCCGTACTTCCTCACAACTAGCCGAACAAGCTGCAACATAATCTGCTTCAGCTATACTCAGTGCCACACAGGTCTGCTTCCTGCTAAACCAAGAGATCACACCCGATCCCACACTGAAGCAGCACCCATAAGTGTTCTTCCTATCAGCAACACTGCCTGCCCAATCTGAATCAACATAACCCTCCAGGTTAAACTTTTGATTCGCATCATACTTGAGCCCATAGTCAACTGTACCCTTCAAGTACCTCAAAATATGCTTTACAGCAACCAGGTGAACACTTCTCGAATCCGTTAGGAATTGGCTCTATGTGTTCACAACAAAGCAGATATTTGGTCTCGTATTCGTCAGGTACATCAAGGACCCAATCATCTGATGATACATTGTGGCATCAACCGGATTAGATGAAGCATCACACAGAAGCTTCAGGTTCGATGCCATAGGTGTGGCCATGGCCTTGTCGTCCATCATCCCGAACCTCTTCAGGATCTCTACTGCATACTTCCCTTATCCAAGGAAGATCCCATCTACACTCTGCCACACCTCCATGCCTAGAAAGTAGTGCATCATACCCAAGTCCTTCATCTTGAACTCGACAGCAAGCTTCCTCTTCGTTTGAGTAATCAATCTATCCTCACTTGTCACAAACAGGTCATCCACATACAATAGTAGTATCACTAAATTGCCTTCCTCAACCTTGTAGTAAAGGTTGGAATCCACTTTACTCTTAGTAAATCCCAAGCTTGATAGGAAGCTATCTATCCTATCATACCAAGTTCTAGGAGCTTGCTTCAATCCATACAAGGCCTTCTTCAGCCTACACACATATGACTTCCTGTCATGTGTCTTAAAACCAAGTGGCTGCTCCACATACACTTTCTCTTCGACTACACCATTCAAGAAATTTGTCTTGACATCCATCTGGTGTATCTTCCATTTCATTACTACAACCAGAGCAAGTACTGTTCTGATGGAAGTGTATCTGGCCACAGGAGCAAAAGTCTCTTCATAATCTATCCCCTCTTTCTGGGAGAAGCCACGAGCTACAAACCTCGCCTTGTATTTCTCTATGCTACCATCTACAGCATGCTTGATCTTATAGATCCACTTGTAAGTCACAACAGGCTTCCCTTAAGGTCTTGGGACCACATCCCAAACATCATTCTTCATGATCGACTGGTATTCCTTGACCATGGCATCCTTCCATTATTTCTTTTCCACTTCTTCTTCATAACTGGAAGGTTCTTTGTTCATAATGTCACAGAGTAAGGCAACATAGCTAGTATGTGGCCTAGTCCTTTTTCTTTCTATGTGTTCCTCCTATGGAATACCATACCTTTCTGCATATTCGATGAGCTCTCTATCCCATGTTGGTTTCCTCTTGTGAGAGTTCTTCTCACGGGGTGGATCTACAAGTTCTTGTGGATATTCTATCTCACGATCTTCTTCTAGAATAACTTCATTCATAGTGGTGTCTTGTGTTCTAGGTATTCTTGGTTCTTCATTATCTTCAGCAGGTGTCTTCCTTAATTTGATGTATGTTGAGTCTTCATCAAAAGTTACATCCCTACTGATGTCAATCTTATTGAATCCTGGAAAGTAGATTCTATATGCCTTTGAGCTTTCACTGTAACCCACAAAGATGCCCTTCTTTCTTGAAGGATCTAGCATTGTCCTCTTTTCCTTTGGAATGTGTGTGTACACTGGACAACCAAATATTCTGAGATGGCTAACTTCTGGATTCTTTCCAGTGAACACTTCTTCTGGTGTTTTGTTGTCAAGTATCTTATGAGGTGTTCTATTCTGCACATATATAGTTGTCCTTGTTGTTTCTGCCCAAAGGTGCATAGGTAGATCTTGATCATGAATCATTTCCCTAGCTACTTCCGTGATGGTTCTATTCTTTCTTTCTGCAACCCCATTTTGTTGTGGATTCTAAGGAGTAGTCAACTCCCTCTTAATCCCTGAATCACTGCATATCTTCTTGAAGTTTCCTAAAGTAAATTCTCCACCATTGTCCGATCTAAAGATCTTGATCTTCTTATCAGTTTGATTTTCTATCAAGGCTTTGAATTCCTTGAACTTCTCAAACACTTCACCTTTATTCTTCAAGAAATAAACCCACGTCTTCCTAGAGAAATCATCAATGAAGGAAACATAGTATACATACCCACTCAAAGAGCTGGAAGACATCAGACCGCATACATCAGAGTGGATAACCTCCAATATTCCTTTTTCCTTGCTTTCACTACTTGGAAATGTCTTCTTTGTATTCTTTCCTTTTGCACAACCTTTGCAAATGCCTTCATGCTTTGACTGGATTTCAGAAAGACCTTCAAATGCTTTGCTTGCAATAGGTAGTGCACATGTGCAAGACCTCTATGCCAAAGTTCACTTGGTTCTACTGAGTCATGAACCAAGGCTTGTTCTGGTTGGTCCTTCAATTTGTATATTCCTCCCTCTTGCTCTCCAATAACTACTGCATCATCAGTGGTATTACCTTTTGTCCACATAAGAACTTGGTCATCTATAAATGAAACCCTTATGCCTTTTGCCTCCAAAGCAGATATGGAGATAAGATTCTTCTTGAGACCTGGAACATATAGAACATATTTCATCTTCATAGACTTTCTAGAGTCTAGCTTATAGGAGGCTTCACCACTTCCTTTTATGGGATAATGGTGGTCATCCCCAAGTTTCACCTTATGGGGTGATTCATGTTCAGATAGATTCCTAAAGGATCCCTTTAATCCTGTCATATGTTTGGAAGCCCCACTATCTATAAGCCAATCATTGCTTCCATGAGCAATAGTACCAATGAGGGAAGAAATCAAAACATACTCTTCATCACTTGAAGAATCTTCACTTTATTCCCTATCCCTCTTCCTCAGAGGTTCATCATCCTCTATAGTGTGAGCATGATGTTTTCTTTTGATGTTCTTCTTATTCTTGTGAGAACCATCTTTATTATTTCTGGGACAATCCCTGGAGTAGTGTCCCTTCTCATCATATGTAAAGCATCATGCATTTGACATGTTTCTTTGAGATCTGAATTTACCCCTCTGATTTTGATGGTGGTGCCTTTCTTTCTTACTGTGGTGATGCCCTTTCTTATCATCATATTTCTTGGAGTGTGATGTGAGAGCTTGGTCTTCATTCCCCATCTTCTCTTCTCGAGCTATAATTTGAGCTTCTTCTTGTGAGCATTCTTTCCATAGCCTATTGAATGTGATAAGTTTCCTCCTAGCACAAATTCCTTGGATGAAGGAATCCCATGACCTAAGAAGGCCATTAAGAGTGGCCATTACTCTTTCTCCATTCTCTATATCTTCTCCCACAGCTTCAAGTTGTTCTTTTATCTGGGAGACCTTTGAGAAATAAGACTGCATGGTCTCTGCATTCTGGATCTTGATAATCTTCAATTGATTCCTCAAGGTCATCTTCCGATTTATGTTCTTCCCTTCAAATAGCTTGGTCAATGAATCAAACATCTCCTTAGGTGTCTTTAGAGATGACACATGTGGTATGAGATGGTCTTTGATGGGACAGGGACCTCTTCACTTATGTAGGTGTCCAATTCATTTTCTTCCAAAATTAACCCAATCCTATACTTACATCCTCGGAAGTTATTAGCCCCTTCAAGCTTATCCTCAAGCTTGGTGTGGTGAGACATCTTAAAGAGTACTTCAAATGGAAATAGAAAATTTATGAGGTCTTACCACTTGTTTTGCTGAAAATTGGATCTGGAGCTGGATTAGGGTTTGTCAGAGAAACCCTAAAAATTCAAACTTCTGAAAGGATAGAAAGATGTGCCTTGCTGCGTTGATCAAGGTGGTATACTCAGAATTTGAAAAGTGCAAAGTTTCACCCCTCAAAATTGCTTTTGAAACCTCCGGATTCATTGGGTAGGACCCTGAATTAGGGTTTGACTTTCTCGGAGCTTCACCCAACCAAAAAGTTCGATCCAAATCTCTAAACTTCAATTTTTCAAAGGAGCTTCCAGCTGTGGTCTCAGATTTCAGAAATTCCAATTTTTCTAGAAACCCTAGTTTTTAGGTCAAAAACTGAAAATGCTCAGATTTGAAATCTGTCTCGACAGAAAGATGCGCCCTTGCTGATGAGAGTCAATATATCCTCCTTCCTTTGAATATCTGTGGAGAGAAACCCAAAAACAAGAAGCCCTAGCTTCCGCAACTGCACAGTGTCTTCTTCTCAGGTTAGCTCTGATACCATGTTAGATTTTGAGCATTAATTCAAAATGATCTAGGATATTATCTAAGAGAATAACAAGCAAATCATATCAATCATAAGATACAAGCACAAGAGAAAATAAACACATATTTTCCTCGGGGAAAACCAAGAAGGTGAAAAACCCTGCAACTTCCTCAGATATAGAAAGAGCAATGATACAAAACCCAAGTACAAGAGATAGTCTCCTTAGCAGCTTCTCCTCCTCCACTAGTGCGCATCACTCAAGTGGGAGATAGATGAGTAAGTGAATGATCAAATAGAGTGACACCCTCACTCTATTTATACACAACTCGACTTGCCTAATAACCTAATAGGGCCGACTTCTCTAGGAGATTCTAATAACCCATGGTAACCCAAATCAGGGCCGACCCCACACTTGGTGGTCTAATAACCCCTCTTGTATAAGTTACGACACTTGTAAATACAAATGATGACACTTCCATACAGAGGAATAATAACCTCTCTGTAGGGATACAATATACATATATGAAATACATTCCGAAGTTACATATACATCAACAATGATTGGAATCTTAGTATTGCAAATCATTTTGTTTCTCTTAAATACAAATTATATTTTGACACCAAATTATAAGAAAATTTATTGGATGTGGTCCAATATATCAATCATAAACATTTTGAAGGGAAATTTAAAGTTGTAGGGATTGAGGATGGAAAGCTTGGATTGGAAGTTTACTTCGGGAAGTTTTGGGTTTTCTTCAGTGAAGAGTAACAATAAAGATGATCTATAGTTGGAGACCAATCCTAAAACAATTTACATTATTATTGATGGCAAGCTAGATAGAATTGAGGGTTCTTTGCGCAAGGGAATATTGGATTGGATAAGAAAAAAAATTATGTTGCGATTCTAGTTTTTTATTTGAAAATTATGTTAGGATATTCCTATACTCCATCCTAGTCCTAGCAACATTTTCATTATTTGCATTTTCAGTCATGCATGCACTTTTAGGGTTTGCATGTATTATTTAGGGTTTGCATGCATCCCAGTCATCAGTCCTGGCATTTATCCCTCAGTTAGCTAGCCCCTGGAGCTTCCTTCCACTCAGATTCAGCCCTCCTAGAGCTTAGTGCACCCTCCTTTCACCTACTGCATGACAAAGGCGCCCTTCCTTACCTACCATTCACTTATCTTCATTTCTCTCCTTGATTTAAGGCTAGACTGATTCTCAACTAACTATATCACTCTGATGGACCTCCAGTGAGACTTGACTGCCCATTCTGACTCCAGTTAGCTCCTAATGCGCCCTCCACTAAGCCTCCTTCACTCAGTTACACTCAATTACACCTACCACACTCAGTTAGACTCAGTTAGACTATTGGTTGATAGTTACTTGAGCATTGATGACTCCACTTATGATGAGATAGGGGCTACTAGTTGTGCTCCGATGACACTCTAGTGATCCTTTGATCACTCCATGAAGGCTAATTCGAATTGCCACCTTAGGCATTCGAATCCTCATGCATTGTACTATTTATTTGTCCATATTGTGATTAATTAATTAGTGTATGTGAAGTATTTTTGCTTTTATCCGAGTTCTACTGTATTATTATTTTGTTGCTCATTATACTGCATTGGCCACTCTTCTTCTATTTTCTTGCTTAATCAATTACTTTCTCGTAAGGTATACATCATTTCTTAGATCTGCTATGAGGATTTTCACATGGTATCAGAGCATGTTGAGAGTATTATTTATCTCCATTCCTAATATTTTTTTGCAGGTTATTACCAAAATTTTGAGTGCAGCAGTTGCAGCAGCTTCTGCATTTTTGCAGCAGTAGCAGTTGCAGACATTTCTATTGTTTTTGCAGGTCTTCTATAGCTTCTATGTATTCATCAGGAATTACTCATCTTTCTCCATTCAACTATGATGAATGGAAACCACCAATGATAGCACATTTGAAGAGACATGGTCTCTTTGATTATTGTTTTGAAAGAGAGTTCGAATCCTTTGAAGAAGAGTATGACTGGTTAAATGAAGGAGAAATAGCTTGTGCAACCATGATGTATGCTATGTATCGATGCATGTTATATCACCTCCCTGATTTTTCATCTCCAAAAGATCTATGGGCCTACCTGGATCAAATATTTGGCAGATAGAATGAAGGGATGGGTCCAAACCCCTTCGAGAGCAAGCAAAGTGATGCATTCTCCCTCCTTGATGATTTCATTGATCATGAACTAGTATCAAACACATCTCATATTGAAGTTGTCCACAAAGAAGAAGAACTTGCAGATTCTACACTCATGCTCCAAATTTCTTCTCTTTCTGTGCCAGCTCACTCTATATATTGCAGAAGGTCCTAAATCCTCTCTTGCACCAGAGTCTATTGGTCTGCATCATGATCTATTGAATGTTTCAGAGGTCAAATCAACTATTGGAGGTAATGCATTCCCTCTCCTCAAGAAATCACCTCTTATTTACTACTATATGATCATTATTCCATGCTTTCAGAAGGTTATTAAAGAATATGGCCATTGCCATTCGCTTGGGATAATTTCTCATGCACATCATGGTTTTGATCTCAACCCTGCTGGTTCAAAGGAGATCTCAAGAAACCATGCCCATTTGCTTGGGATAATTTCTCATCCATTTACTGGTTTTGATCTCACCTCTTATGGTTCAAAGGAGATCTCAAGAAACCATGATTCAAGTCTTGGATCTAATTTGGATTCTAAGCAATTACTACTTGGGATAATTTCTCATGCATATGATGGTTTTGATCTCACCCCTACTGGTTCAAAGGAGATCTAAGGAAACCATTTATCAAGTCTTGGAGCTGATTTGGATTCCAAGAAATCATTATTATTTGATGGTTCTTTTTGGCATAATCTCACCCATGATGGTTCGAAGGAGAAGACAAAAGACTATCTGCACATTCATGTTTTTGATCCTACCTCAGCTGATTCGAATCACAGGTTCAAGGATCATCCTCATACTATTGGATTTGTTCTCATCACATTCGATCTGAAAAGCAACTACAAGCACATGCCTTTTGAGCATGATCCACTTCTTCCCAAGAAGAAGATACCTCCAGACATATGACTAAGCATCACACCTGCTTGAGTTTGGAGCATTTATTTTTGTGTGTTCCTTACAGTCTATTTTGAGGGGGGGTATTTTTCCCATGAGGTTTTCCCCATTTCCTCGGTTTATTGACTATTATTATTCATTGTATTGGGTGACCTTTGGTCTTAGTTACCAGGGCCCAGGATGGATTAAGGGGGGGTGTTAGGATATTCCTATACTCCATCCTAGTCCTAGCAACATTTTCATTATTTGCATTTTCAGTCATGCATGCACTTTTAGGGTTTGCATGCATTTTCATGCATCCCAGTCATCGGTCCCAACACCTAGCCCTCAGTTAGCTAGCCCCTGGAGCTTCCTTCCACTCAGTTCCATCCCTTCTAGAGCTTAGTGCGCCCTCCTTTCACCTACTACAAGGCGCCCTTCCTTACCTACCATTCAGTTATCTTCAGTTCTCTCCTTGATTTAAGGCTAGACTGAATCTCAACTGACTGTATCACTCCAATGGAACTCCAGTGAGACTTGACTGCCCATTTTGACTCTAGTTAACTCCTCATGTGCCCTCCATTGAGCCTTCTTCACTCAGTTACACCTACCACACTCAGTTTGACTGCTGGTTGACAGTTACTTGAGCATTGATGACTCCATTGATGATGAGATAGACTACTAGTTGTGCTCCGATGACACTCTAGTGATCCTTTGATCACTCCATGAAGGATAATTTGAATTGACACATTAGGCATTCGAATCCTCATGCATTGTACTATTTATTTGTCCATATTGTGATTAATTAATTAGTATGTGTGAAGTATTTTTGCTTCTATCCGATTTCTATAGTATTATTATTATGTTGCTCATTATACTGCATTGACCACTCTTATTCTATTTTCTTGCTTAATCAGTTACTTTCTTGTGAGGTATACATCATCTCTTAGATCTATTGTGAGGATTTTCACAAATTACTCCAAAGGTTCATAGACTTAGAGATGAACTTAGTGTGATAATAATTATGGCAGCTAATCATTTTTTTATTAGTTCAAAGCACATATAATTTTGGTAAAAAAAATGGATACTAAAAACAATAATTTATGTAAATATTTTATTTTATTACAATTCTTATGTTTTCCTAATGTAGGTGGATGAGTCTTTAACATGATATTGACTTGGCATGTAAGGACTACCATGTACAACTAAAGGGGTGTTTTAGCTACTCAGGACATGATTATAACTGGACAAAACTTGAACATAAGGTGTAGAAAATAAAATACCCATGCTCCCCATCCTAAGGAAGGGCATACTTCCTTGGGGCATACTAAAGCTGGAAAAAACTCTAGTTCCCATAGAGGGAATATGCATAGGAATATGTCCACCTCCAAATGGGAAAACATTGAAGGCGACAAAGGATATACCAATAGATGACATGAAATTAGGTGTTATTGGAGGTATACTAGTAGTCATATATGGGAATATGAAAGAATGCATTCTGAAATAAAATGGATTAGTACCTTGGGGTATAGACACCAGATTTCTAGTTCCACTAGAAGGAGTGATGATAAAAAAAATGGATCCTCCAATGGATGCTACAGATGAAAGAGGATACCATGCATATGTTAGTATATAATACATAGGAATATTAACACCTCCCATGGGGGTTGTAGTGATTGGGGATGTTAACACCCAAAAATTGTTCACCTAGCTCATCCCCCTAGTCACATAACCCATTTATCCCCTTTTCCTACATTTTTGGCATCCAAAAACTCAAAAATCACTAAATTGGTAACCAAATGGGAAAATAATCATCATTTCCATCATCAGTTAATGAAAATCCTTCAAAAAAGATAAAATCCCATAAAAAAGGGTCAAAATCCCCAAAAACGAAAAGGAAAAAGGGGAAATAGTCAATATAAAATTAAAAAGGAGGGAAAACATCAAATACCATTGGTCAATACTATTGGTTTCCCAATACCATGGGTCCATACTCCACCACCCAAAATTGCTATAAAAAGGTGATGGAGGCCCCTCATTCAACATCCATGTATCACTCTTCCTACTGTTATGCTGCCAAAATTCATATTGCACTCTAGCCTACCTCTTTGAGATTTTGTGCCTATCTATTCGAGTCTTGGTCACCATTTGAGCATTCGGAGAAGAGCAAGGAACCTTGGAGACCCGGAGCGCTACTCTTCATACAGATGCAAGGGCCCCGATCTCCTCAACTTCTGAGGTAAACTCTGATTGTAACCCATTATTTACAACATAATACAGAATACACATTTTATTCATGGGTTCCTGTTGATCTGTTAACACCAAAAAATTGTTCACCTAGCTCATCCCCCTGGTCACTTAACCCATTCATCCCCTTTTCCTACATTTTTGGCCTCCAAAAACCCAAAAATCCCTAAATTGGTAACCTAATGGGAAAAAATCATTATTTCCCTCATCAATTAATGAAAATCCTTCAAAAAGGTTAAAATCCCATAAAAAAAGGTCAAAATACCCAAAAAAGAAAAAGAAAAAGGAGCAATAGTCAAAATAAAATTAAAAAGAGGGAAAACATCAAATACTACTGGCCAATACTATTGGTTTCCCAATACCATGGGTCCATACTCCACCACCCAAAATTGATATAAAAAGGTGATGGACACCCCCCATTCAACATCCATGTATCACTCTTCCTACCCTTATGCTGCCAAAATTCTTACTGCACCCTAGCCTACCTCTTTGAGCTTTTGTGCCCATCTAGTCGAGTCTTGCCCACCATTTGAGCATTCGGAGAAGAGAAAGTAACCTTGGAGGCCCGGAGCGCTACTCTTCGTATAGCTGCGAGGGCCCCCATCTCCTCAACTTCTAAGGTAAACTCTGATTTTAAACCATTATTTGCAACATAATACAAAATAAAAATTGTATTCATGGGTTCCTGTTCATCTGTTATTTTATTCCAGTAGTTAGACTAATTTTTATTTTTATTTGTACTCACATGTATTATCCATTTTTGAAACTACTACTAAGGATTCTATAATATTTAGTAGGTGCTCAGTAGTTATTTTTAGTTTGGTACTTGTTGTTTTCATTGCATTTTACTCTTCAGGCCTAGCCTTGGACCTAGTACTTGCAAATATGGCCCTTGCCTTTGCAATACCCTTCATCAGTTCCATTTTTATGGCTTGGCCCATGACCTAGTCCGACTGAAACCTACGCCCCCAGCGCAACTTCCGACATGAAACCCACGCTCCAGCGCAACTTTCGGCCATAACTCGTGCCCCAAGCACACTTCCTAGCGAGATACCTACGCGCTCCGTGCACTTCCGTCATGATACACAAGCACACACCTAGTCATTTCGTTAGTGACATCATGTCCAGGTCAAGGAGCTCATCACATCGTTACCTCATTTTATAATTTCCATTGTCATATGATCACTTGGGTAGACTTGCTCAGTCACATTATCTGCGTTGTCTTAATCTCATTGAGTCCCATCTCGAGGACTATTCATATTCTTGTTTAGGATTCACCATGTCATATGGTTAACAACATTTAGTTCAGCTTGTCATGTTGATCATCTCCATATTTTGTTTGATGAAAATTTTCTTCCTTTGACCCTTTCGGCTCTCAATCAAAGTTTTGGAAATAAAGGGCCTTTTGTGTCTTGTCAGTTAATAATTTTCCAAAGATGCATCCTTCGATAATCCTGTTTCTATGTCCTTTTATAAATGGCACTTTCACATCTAGATCTATTTGGAATCTTGTATAGGCTTCTCAATTTTAAGACACTTCTATTGAGAGTTAATTTCTTTCCTTATCCTCGTCCCATACTGGTCTAAATTTTTGGGATTATCCCCTTATTTTTCAAGGATGAGTCACCGTCAACATCCATATGAATGTCATGGTTGATGAGTCACCGTTATCTTGTCCAAATTGAACCACCAATAGTTTTACAAGCCAACCTCCAACTTTACTAGGTTCAAATCACTATGGAAATTGCCTATCCACCGATCAATGCTCAACAATCCTTTACTAACTTGATAAGTAAGTTACATTGATCCTTCCTTTTACTAATTTTGCATTCTTCGAAACTAATTCCCTTCCATATCTTTTAAACTATTTTATAATTCCAATACAATCATGTTCAATCCCTAGTAGAACAAACAATGGTTATTCACATACTCTTCATACATATAAGAAATCATTGACGTCCCCAAATAAAATTCTACTCCATCACTTGTAACTTTTTCGCAAGTGAAAATCACATATGTGATCCTCATACCATATGAGGGGAAACAATGCTTACTACATAAAATCTCTCTTAGCAAGTCTTGGAATTGGAAATCATAAATATCTAGGAATGTAACAATAAATTATGGACATAATTTATAAGGCATCATAAATATGTTGTGGTTAGGGACAATGATTTTCAACCTTGGATCACAATCTCTTCAACGATCTTTGATTTTCAATATCACACAACCTAGGCCTCATTTATTTTGGTATTATGTGGAGCAAGAGATTAATGCAAAATAGAAACCAATGCACAAATATAATTAATCAAGTTTATGACGGAAGATACATCTCTATCTCTCTCACACACACATGTTCCAAAACATCTAAATACTATTTTATAATTACAAAATGCCTAGAGGTTCCAAGTAGATTTAACTCCTTCACAATATATTATACAAATACTATACAATTATATTAAAACTACATGTAAACTCAATATATTTTTGCTTTTCTTTCTCCAAAGATGTCTGACTTGCGTTCATAATCAATTAGCTTAACTTGATGATCACTTTCTTCTAATGTCCCTCAAAATACACCTTAAAAAAATAATTCTTAAGGGTCCCCAAATTGTTGTAAAGCACATGTTTATGTAAATTAACTTCAACACTGAGAACTTGTTCGACGTTCTTCTTTGACACCCCTTATAACATATTAACTTTTAATACTAGAACCTTATATATTTTCATCTGACATGTATTATGATTCTACCACTCTTTAAACATGTTACGTTTAAGGTATACAATTATTTAAGTAGTTAACTCTTTATTCATAAAAGTTAATGTTCTAATCAATCTACAAAGTGTATAAAATCAACAACCTCAAAACAAAGCTAGATTTGTTTTTAACTCGTATAATCTTGTATAACCAATTTTAGGATTAACTTACAATCTATCTGATCATCAAGTATATTTATGTTTAGAGTCTATTCAATATAAGGAACAAATTTCTATAAAAATATAAAACTTAGATTTCCAAACTTTACTTTTTGAATTTCAACATCTTTTTCTTCATCATAAATATATGTCGCCTATAGTTTCAAAAACTTAAATTCATAACAATATCTACAATATCCATGGAGTATATGATTCTACCAGAAGTTGCATACTTCAAAGTTGTGCTCTAGATATACATGAATCACACTTTCTATTACATACCTTGTATATATGGCCCTATATATACTTTGAATTATTAACTTTATTTAGTCTTTTAATTTTCATCTTCTTATGGAAATGGATATAATCTAAGAGTGTTTTCCAAACTCTAAACACGTTTATCTAAATGTCATAATCAACATCCAATACTAAATTTCCAATGCAATGTTATTTTTGAATAGCAACATTCCAAAAAAAATATATCTATATAATAATTATATTATATATATAAACCTCCTTTATAACCACATTCACACCATTATGCTTTTCATAAAGTAAATCTCATTTACCAAGCATAAAATTCTACACTCTACAAGGTCTTGCCACATACCCAAATTATGTTTATACTTATTGCCATCTCTATATTTCTCAAATATGTATAAAGCGTGACTACTTTCATAAAAGTTTATTTTTTATGTTTTTATTTTTCTTCTAGATAGTTTTTATTTTTTTTATTTTTCAGCAGAAAAAAATGGTATTCATTGGGAAAATCAAATAGCACAAAATCATAAATCGATATAAAATCAAGACTTATGCAGTAACAAAACATAATAATATCAAAAAATACTTTACCGGATTACTGTATGATCAATAGTAATCCTTCTTAAGTTCGTAATCAACAGGAAAATGTCTAGTCTTAGTTTAGTATAGCAAAAATACAGAACGTTATTCATGGTCAATACAGCAGACTCAAAGTGATAGATAGAATCTACAAACTAGACAAGTAAACTTGGTCCGAATCAAGTAGTTGATTCTCTTGAAATTCTTCCCATCTGATGTAGCCTTCAACACCCTCACGTGCTTCTTTAGATAATAAATCTGCCTATGAATTGTGTTGTATGTATATGTGTTGAAAGGTAATATTCTTGAAAAGTAGCATATATTTTGCTATTCCCAAAGCTTAATATATAAAATATACAAGTGCTTTACTAGTCATCCATCGCTCTACACATATGTCATCAACGTGCAATAACACAAGAAGAAGCTAGGTAAAACTCACTCCTCTCCACGGTTCATAATCAAGGTAGGTATATGCATAAAATAAAAACATTGAACTAAATTAAGCACTATAAACATCACCGCGATGATCAAGAAAATATCAAGAAGTCGGTACGTATAATAACATGCAAGCTACAGGCTCACACACATATCAACGCAGAGTTACAGGAAACAATACTCAGAAGTACAGGAACATTGAGTTTACTTATTAGTGAGTCTTGCGTGAATGTTCATTGTATTGGGATTAACTAAATGTTAATCTAACAGTAAAACAGAAGTGTTGTCACGTATGGAAACATTGTAAGGTAAATAAATAAGGAAATACAGGTTTTGCATAATTCAATAAGCAGTCAAGAAGAGCTTCCAAGCATGGAAACATTGGCACTACTGCAACTACCAGATCCATCACTTACGCAACACTCCATTATGTCCACCAATAAACAAGGATCTCCATCGTTCATTTATCTCTTGCAATAACAGGCTTTGCTTTCCTACAGAAGACAAGTTACTGAGACCGTGCTCTTCAACGCACAACTATCATTCGATTCGTAGCTACAGGTGGAGTATTTTATGCCTGAAGTCCACATTGAAGCCATTGCAAACAAAAGAGACATTATAGGTTCCTCAAACAATCGTTAGAAACATAACAAAAGACTTTAAGTTCTATTTTAAATAAGAGGTTTACCACTGTCATAATTTTTTCCTGAAGAATCTGTAAATCCCAAATATTCGAATTTTCTCAACCCTTATACTAAGAAAGATAGCGACTGGCAAGTATTTGATCAAGAGCTTGCAACCTATACTCTCAAAAGGAGGGACACTAATACAACGTATAATTCATTTTATGCCCTCTGGGAATCGATCTACTAGGGCGACGGATAGACATGGTTGTGATATTAAAGAGGGCAATGATTTGGGTGAAAACCATGCAAGTTCGGTCTCAAAAATATAAATAAACACACAGTTGATATGGAAGAAACATAAATTCAAATCTTAGATAGGATTTAATGTACCAACTAGGATTAGTGATACAAAAACTCTCTACTTCACATAATTAATTAAAACAATGTTTATGGAAGCTAGTTTGACTGAGGGTGGAAAATATCAAAATATTTGAATGAAAGGAAGGCTTTGATATTTTTTGATACCTCTGCAAAAAGTACTGATACCATTGATATTTCAATATCATCAAAGCTGAAATCTACTCCAACGCTCCTGGGCCCCTCAGCATATGCAGACTAGTATGGGTATAAGCTTTGAATGGATGCAAGGGATGAGTGTTTCTAACTCAGAGAGGCTAAATAATATCAAATTTCAGTCATTACATAGCCAATTGACATTCCATAAATTTATATGAAGTTCTGAAGAAGTCTCACAAAAATAATAGTAAATTGACACTCCATGATTGCACAACTAGTAATTTTCAAGAGATCCCAAACAGTCAATGAAAGATCACTAATTTCTCAAATGAGAAATGTATTGGGTCATCTGAAATTTTAGTTAACATAAGAAGCAAGAATCAATTCATTTTAAACTATTCTCATTCATATTTCACAAGTATTCTGAAAACTAGTCAAAATCTAGGCAAATCTAGAAGGGGTGGAGAAAACTATGAATATTTCTGAATTATGTAATATTAAATGACATGAATGATATCAGATATTTATTTTGAGTGTAAATAAATCAGAAATGATCCCGGAGACTCCTCAAATCATTACAAAAACTCTTATCCTCTCCTACACAACAATCTAGCATTGAAAATCACTAAGAAGCTCTGAGATTCGAACCATGGTCTTCATGAAGCTTCCTGAAATTTGACCCAAACTTGTTTCAGCTACAAGACCTGCAAATAATCTCAATGAAAATGGTTGAATACCATCATCCTCTCACATAAAGTAGGGGCACATCTCCCATCTTGGAATAGGGGCACATTTGCCAAGTCTCTAAGGAAAGATTGCTTTCATACCAATACTGAAATTGAAAAAAGATGAGAATGTGGTGCACACTGGTTTATTTATAAATATTGGATGACTTGAGGAGGTATCCATAGCTAATGTTCCCTCTTTGAGTGGATGAGGAAAGCTATCTTTCCTTCTTTTTACTTTTTACTTTTTACTTTTTACTTTGTTTTCCTACTTTTTCGTTTTCTGATTGCCTTTCCACTTTTTGCTTTGGATTTTTCTTCTTTTTATTCTTTTTCTAAAATTTCCTTCTTTTCTGAACTTTCCTTCTTTTTTGAATTTCCTGCTTTATTGTGTTTTTCCTGATTTGCTCTTCCTTTCTTCCTTTTTCTTGATTTTCTAGATTTATGTGCTTTCTCCTTGACTTCTTCCTCAAGCCTCTTCTCAGTCAACCTTATCCACTAATGCACCCTAGTGGAGCATTATCTTCATTTATTCAACATGAAAAATATTAAATGTATCATAAATAATTATTCCAAATGGATAACAAACTTTGGATAAAATTAAATCCACATTCCTAATTAATTAATTTCATGGAATACAAAATTTAACCCCATGATACTGAAGTTGTCTCCTCAACCCAAGGGATTGGTTGGGTTAGGATCTTGATCCAATGTTCAATGTTGAGGGGAAATGGTAGTCCTCCCACCCAATATTGTTCGTCCTCAAGCAATTTGAAACTGGGATGATGCAAAATATGCTCTCCTTCCCAAGTAGCATCCTCACTAGGCAGTCCTTCCCATTGCACCAAAAATTATTTAAGGATTATGCTCCTTAGCTTCTTCTCTCGGACCTCCAAGATCCTCTCATGGATCAACACCAAATTCCCTTCATCATCCAGGGGTGGCAAGTCTTGTGAAACTTTGACTTTCTTCCCTATTGCTTTCTTCAAACATGACACATGGAAAACATTGTCGATCCGGCTACCAAGAGGCAAATCTAGCTCATATGCCACTTCCCAAATATTTCTCAAAATTTGGTAGGGGCCATAGAATATTGGATGCAACTTCTTAGTCCCCTTAAACTTCAATTATGATTGTCTATAGTGCTTCAATCTCAAATATACCACATCTCCAACTTGGAGATATCGCTCAACTCTATGCTTGTCTGCATGCACTTTTTGTTGGTTTTGTGTTACCTGCAAGTTGTCCTTAAGAGTCCCAAGTATGTATTGAAAATCTTGGAGCCAATCCTCTTCTTTTTGTGTCTTACAATCACCAAATATCAGATCAGAAAAAACTAAGTGCATCATAACCATAAAGAGATTTGAAGGGAGACATACCAATCAAGAGATGAAAAGTAGTGTTGTAACAAAACTCTCCCAAATGGATCCAAGTAGTCCATGAATTTTGTTGACCGGTGACATAGCTTCTTAAGTACCCTTACATCCATTGGTTCACTCTCTTTGTTTTTACATCAGTCTGTGGATGGTATCTTGTGCTCATGTCCAAACTTGTCCCCAATAACTTGAACAGTTCTTGCCAAAAATTGCTAGTAAACTTGTTATCCCTATCACTGATAATGGACTTGGGTATGCCATGAAGTTTGAGGAATTCTTTGATGAAAATTTCAGCCACTTAGATGGATGCAATATTAGTTGTGACAGCAAAGAAGTGTGCATATTTAGTCAATCTATCAACCACAACAAAAATACTGTCTTTAACTTGGATTTTTGGAAGCCCAGTGATGAAATCCATCGATACACTTTCCCATTTCTGCTCAGGAATGAGGAGTCATGGTTGAAAGAGCCTTGTTGGATGAGTATGATATAATTTATTTTGTTGACATGCCACACATGATTTTTCATACTCCATCACCTCCTTCTTCATCCCCTTCCATGTGAACCTTTCCCTCACTTTCCTATAAGTCTTCACAAACCCCAGATGACCTACCAAAGGCACATCATGGGCAGCTTCAAGGACCTTCTTCTTTAGTGTGTATTCTGGAACTACAAATATTTTATCCTTATAATAAATAATATCATTAAGAATATTATAAGCATCATCATGAATTAATCCATCAAACAAATCACAAGCAAATCGGTTCTTTATGTATTCTACCCCAAGTTGTACCTTCCAATCATCATGAAATTTGAGCAATGCAAGTGTGGGATTTCTAGAAAGTGCATCAGCTACAATGTTCATCTTATCCTTCTTATATTCAATATCAAAGTCAAATTCTTGGGCATTTCTTACCCACTTATGTTTCCTATCATTCATCTCCTTTTGGGTTAACAAGTGTCTCAAACTCTTGTGATCAGTATTGATAATGAACTTACCTCCTACCAAATACTGCATGAACTTGACTAGCGCATGCATGATGGATATCATCTCTTTGTCATAGAATGAATAAAACATTTCATGTGGCTGCAATTTTATTCTCTCAAAATCCAAGGGGTGCTTATTTTGCATCAAGACTACTCCAATTCCATTCCCTAAAGCATCACACTCAAGAACAAAAGGTTGAGAAAAATCTGGAAGTGCAAGAACAAGACAATTGCTCATTACCTCCTTTATTCTGTTGAACACTTGTTATGATTCTTCTAACCAATGGAAAGCTCCTTTCTTAGTGAGGTTTGTCAATGGAGATGTCAATTTGGAAAATCCTTTGACAAACTTACGGTAGTCAGATAAATAGCCCAATGAACTCTCTTAGTTCAGTGATATTTTTAGGACTAGGCAAATCTATAATGGATTGGATCTTTTCCATGTGAACCTTAACTCCATATTGACCAATCACATGACCAAGATACAATATATCAGTCATCCCAACTTCACAATTGGTTAGCTTTGCATTAAAAGATTGATATGCCATGATTGTTAGTACAATATCCAAATGATGCAAATTCTCTTCCTAAGTCCTACTATAGATCAAAATATCATCAAAGAAAACATGTACAAACTTACAGAGTTGGTTGCTGAACACTCTGTTCATGCAATATTGAAAATTTGCAGGTGCATTTGTTCGGCCAAAAGGCATAACTAGAAACCTAAAGTGCCCATGGTGACACCGGAAAGTTGTCTTCTGTATGTCTTCTTCTTTCATGTTGATTGGATGGTAACCAGATCGAAGATCAATCTTTGAAAAGTACTTGGCCCCACGGAGCTCATCCATAATCTCATCAATCCTTGGAATAGGATATCTGTTCTTTATAGTCTTCTTGTTGAGAGATATGTAATTTATGCACATCCTCATGGTCCCATCTTTCTTCTTCACAAGGACTACAGATGAGGCAAAAGGGCTTGAACTTGGCCTAATGAATCCCAAGTCAAGCAATTCCTTGATGGTTCTCTCTATATCATCCTTGAATCTTTTTGGGTGCTTGTAGCGATGTACTTCGATAAGTGCAGTGCCTATCTCCAACTCAATTCTATGCTCTACTCCTCTATCAGGTGGCCTACCATGAGGAAGATCCCCAAACACCTTCTCATGATTTTGGAGTAACTCTTGAATATCTTTAGGATAATGAGCTACTTCAAATGAGTTTCCCTTTGTGGTTATTAGGAATTCGGAAACCCATTCAATATATCCATGCCTTAGTATGGATATCATACTGTGTGCAGTTACCACTTGTTTTGGATAGGTCTTGATCCCTCTAATCACTACCTCCTTCCCAGCTTCTCCCTTGAAGATAATCTCAGGGAATTGGTAGTCCATTGAATACTTACCAATGGAATACAACCATTGTACTCCGAAAACCATGTTAGTATCAGCCACATCCATAACATAGAAGCTATATGTAATGGTATGTTCTCCTACACAAATCTACAATTTAGGAATCCATCTACAACTGTTCATAGAGTTATTACTTGGAATGATAATAGTGAAGCCTCCAAATTTTTCAGTATGTAACTTCCTCTTCTCAACCAGAGTTGAGTCAATGAAATTATGTGTTGCTCCTTCATCTACAAACACAATGACTAATTGTCCTTGAACCACTCCTTTGAATATGAGTGTATGGAAGCGAGGTACCCCTGAAAGTACTACAATCGTGCAATGTTTGGGGGTAGGTACTTCTTCTACAGTCTCATAGGACACTTATGCATCTGTTGGGGCGTTTTCTTCCTCTTCCTCAGCTTCGATCTCTGAATAAACCTCAATGTAGTGTTATTTTCCTTTAGCACATCTATGTCCTGGAACCCATGGCTCCTGAAAGGTGAAGCACAACTTCCTTCTTCTCAATTCATATCAATCATTTGTATAGTTATCCTTTTTGAAATTTCTAGAAGGACTCTTCATGCGTAGCCTTTGGTTCTTAAACTGAGTAGGACCAACAGTCCTAGGAGGAAATAGGGTTCTTGGAAGAGAGTATTGCAAGTCTCTGGTTCGACTTAGTGCAGCTTGCAAGGTAATGGGTCTTAAGCTTTTACCAAGCCTTTCAAAGGTTCTGAAAACCCTTCAATGAACAACTAGACTAGTCTAGCTTCTGAAATATCAGAGACCATCACAACTAATTTTTGGAACTGAAAGATGTAAGTTTCAAGAGTTCCAGTTTGCTTCACATGTGCTAGTTCCCTGAAGGTGATCTCAGGATCTCTTCTTTCGATTCTTTCAGTCAACATTCTTGTGAACTCTTCATAGGTGGTCACTTGGTTATGCCCAAGACTGTTTAGGCCATGAATCCACCAGTCATTTTCTTCCCCATCTAATTGTAGAGTAGCCATATTTATTTCATCTCTCTCATCCATAGGATTCAATTGAAAATATGTGTCAAGTTTCTGAATCCAAGAGTTATTAGTACATTTCTGTCAACCATCAAAGTAAGGTAAAGAAATATTACCAATGGCATTTCTGAGTTCATAGTTCTGATTTTTCATTCTGAAGCCTCCTCTTGGGTTGGACTTGTATTGCAGATCACATAAGTCTTTGAATGGTAATGCACTTATGCATTCTTCATTCAATGTAAGGTACTCAACATATTTGTCCTCCCATGAAGCAAGAACTCCATTTCGAACCTCAGGTTCCTCTCTTGGATCTTCAGTAAAATTAAGCATAGTAGGCCTAGATTGATCTTGAGATTCCATCTTGAATTCATCAGGGATATTGTGAGGCCCAGTCTTTGAGAAAATATGGCCACCACTCACCCTCCTTTCTCCATGTGGGGTACCATTGCTGCTCCCCTCTCCATTTTTTCTTCCTAGCTGCTGAGCTAAGAAATATTTGGTCTCTTTTCCAGACTAAAAAATATTGAGGGAGATGTATTGAAACTCCTTCATCATTCCTTGAACAAAGAGTTTGAACTCCTCTTTGTATTCATTGTGAGACATGTCTGATTCTCCTTGTAACTTTCCTTTAGTAGAATTTATCTCTTCTCCATCTTCTTCCTCTGACATAGGATCCTTCTTCTTGGAATTTGTGTATATTATTGGAATCATAGAAATATTTTAAGAGAAGGTTCACGAGACCATGCTCTAATACCACTGTAATGTACCAACTAGGATTAGTGATACAAAAACTCTCTACTTCATAGAATTAATTAAAACAATGTTTATGGAAGCTAGTTTGACTGAGGGTGGACAAGATCAAAAGATTTGGATGAAAGAAAGGCTCTGATATTTGTTGATATCTCTACACAAAGTACTGATACCATTTATGTTTGAAGATCAACAAAGCTGAAGTCTACTCCAACGCTCTTGGGCCCCTCAGCATATGTAGACTAGTATGGGTATAAGCTTTGACTGGATGCAAGGGATGAGTGTTTATGAATCATAGAGGATAAATAAAATTAAATTACAATCATTACACACTCAAGTGAAATTCCATAAATTTATATGAATTTCTGAAGAAGTCTCACAAAAATACTAATAAATTGACACTCCAAGATTGCACAACTAGTAATTTTCAGGAGATCCCAAATAGTCAATGAAGTTTCACTAATTTATCAAATGAGAAATGGATTGGTTCATTTGAAATTTTAATTAACATTAAAAACAATAATCAAATCATTTGGAACTATTCTCATTCACATTTCACAAGTATTCTGAAAACTAGTCAAAATCTATGCAAATCTAGAAGGGGTGGAGAAAACTCTGAATATTTATGAATTCTGTAGAATTAAATGACATGAATTATATCATATATTTATGTTGAGTGTAAATACATCCGAAATGAGCCAAGAGACTCCTAAAATCATTACAAAAACTCTTTTCCTCTCCTACACAACAATCTAGCATTGAAAACCATTGAGAAGCTCTGAGATTCGAACCATGGTCTTCATGAAGCTTCCTGAAATTAGACCCAACCTTGGTTCAGCTACAGGTTCCGCAAATAAAATCAATGAAAATAATTGAATACCATCATCGTCTCACAGAAAGCAGGGGCACATCTCCCAGCTTGGACTAGGGGCACATCTCTCAAGTCCTTGAGGAAAAATTGCTCTCATACAAAATTATACTCAAAATGACAAAAGATGTGAATGTGGTGCACAGTGGTTTATTTATAAATATTGGATGACTTAAGGTGCAAGTCTCCATAGATAATGAGCCCTCCTTGAGTGGATGAGAAAAGCTAGATTTCCTTCTTTTTCATTTTTGCTTTGCTTTCCTCCTTCCTTTTCTAATTGCCTTTCCAATTTCTGCTTTGGATTTTTCTTCTTTTTTTCTGAACCTCCTTTTTTTTTTTCTGACTTTACTGCTTTATGTTGCTTTTCCTGATTTGCTCTTCCTTTTTTCTGATTTTCTAGATTTATGTGCTTTCTCCTTGACTTCTTCCTCAAGTCTCTTCTCAGTCAACCTTATCCACTAATGCGCCCTAATGGAGCATTATCTTCATTTCTTCAACATGAAAAATATTAAATGCATCATAAATAATTATTCCAAGTGGATAACAAACTTTGGATAAAATTAAATGCACACTCCTAATTAATTAATTGCCTGGAATACAAAATTTAACCCCATGATACTGAAGTTGTCTCCTCAACCCAAGGGATTGGTTGGGTTAGTATCTTGACCCAATGTTCACTGTTGAAGGGACATGCCAAAGTAAATCAATGCGCAGTCTTTTAAAGCAATGCCTACTCAGGGTTCTTCGTCCTGAGTAGCAAAAACAAGTATACACATATTCATATAAGCCTTCAGTTTAGGAGAAAGAACAGTTTGGGAGACATAAAATACTCTTTAACATTGGTCTTTTACAACTAAACTCCATTGCATAGGTCTAAATAACATTAATGCAGAATTAGTTTCATCATAATTTAAAACCAATATTTGACTTCTTAAATGAAATGGCGATACAAAAACCTCTCAAAATTTAATCTCATAAACCAAATAATATTATGCCATATTGGCATTGATGTCCCTAACATATAATAGCACTATGGATGACCCTCGAAATAAATGCCACTTGTGCGAAACCCTTGGGCGACTTCTAATTAGAAAGTTGTGCAGCGAAGGCCAGGTTACTCCATGGGAACATACTGCTAGTGTTTATAACATTCCAGTTCAAGAAAATAAACTACATGGCTTTGACCCGAGCATACTACCCAAAAGGATTTATGACTCTTCTGCCTGAAGACGAATATAAAAGAAATGGCAAGAAAACTCAACAAAAGACTCCCATAGCCGATACATACAAGTCTCACACTCTTTTTTTTTTTAAGATCTCGAAATTTGATTCAACCCGTGGAATTTCCAGAGATCAACTGATTAGAGTAAGATTTGATTTGAAAATATAAATTTCTCATTTAATAGATGTAGTCGACTTGTCTACAAAAACTACGTTTTATCAAAATGGGAATCGACTCTTAAATTAACACAATAATCATTGGTTTGAAAGGGTCATATTGTTTATAAATAGATTTGTTCTGTCATTTTTAAAATACAGCTCTAAGATCGACAAAATTCTATGATCACTCTACCCAAAGTTTGAGTAAAATAATGTCCTACTCCCTTACAGTAATATTTACCCACAGTTAAAAAGGATTTAAACATCGGCTTGATGGGATCCGTAGGGATTTTGTGATGAACCTGCAATAATTAATTAATGCAAATACATGAGATATCAGAAATAATAGAACTCAGAATCACTTTTATATTGATCACGGACCACTTCGAGGGGGCAACCTCCTTTGAGCAAGCTCAATACAATTAACTTCACCGTGCCTTCAATGACCTCAACACACACTTATATACTAAGTCTATGCCCAATACTATGAGACAAAACCATGGGACATATAATACTACGGGACGACTAACAAAGCATATGCGTCCAACAACAATATACTAACATAGTAAAGAGAAGGGTTGACATAGGTTCCTAACATCCCCTCTCCCTTAGAACAAGATTTTTCCTCAAAGCTTTGGTTGGAGAAATTGCTGCAGAATCTGAAGGAGTGGTTCCCCGGTAGCATCCTCGGTTTGCATTTCGGGCCACTGACGCCTTTGGAGTGTCAAGGAGGATTGCTTGGAAGGATGTAGATGAAGAAGAACCCTGTCAGCTGCGTGGAAAATGCACTCAGAACGGTGCTAATCGGCTTGTTGTTTCAGGCGAATTCTGGCCATGTGAAGATTGTCCTGCAAAATGAGAAGAATCTGATCGCGGTTTCGAAGAACCGAGTCAATTTCCTGAACTGGGGAGCTGCTAAGGGTGTATGGAAGAAGAACTGGCGGTGTTTTTCCATAGACTGCTTCATATGGTGTCCTTTGAGATGTGGTATTGTACCACCAGAGCGCTGCTAGGAAATCCATAGAAATAGTTGTCCAAAGCTGTGTAGGGATGGGCAAGGGTTTGAGAAATCCCGAAAGGAGTGTCGTTTCCCTCTTGTTGACTTGGAAAGTATCATCGTCAGCCACCATCTGTTGAATTGTCATTTTTAGTCCCGGCCAAAAGAAGTTACATTTTTCCTGGTCATACATTTTGTAGAACCCAGAGTGCCCTGTTGATGAAGAAGCATGGAGTTCATAGAAGAGATAGCCCTGTTGAACATATTGCAACCAATTTGGAACAAGCAGAGAAAGAGCTATAAGAGAAACTGGGTCATCAATTGTGCGAGAAGGAGCATCTTCCACCATATTGTCCTTACCCTTCTTTTAAGTGATCAAATAGGGATAACCCATGAGTTGGATAACCCATTGCAAGTGTGTTGGGGAGGAGACCCATTGTTCCAGAAAATTTTCCAGACTCGGGAGATCAGTCTTGATGCAGAAATAATTCCCTAATAGGTATGGTTGCCACTTCTGTACTGCAAGCAAAATAGACATCATTTCCTGCTGAGAGGTAGATGTGGCTACATTCTTACCAGAAAGGTCTCTTGAAGGCAGCAAGTGCATTGGTTCAGCAAAGATACCTGCATATCTATCCAAGGAAGTAGTGGAGATTGTTGATGGGTGCATCTGAATGGAATTGAGCTGAGCGATTACACCATGTGAATTCTTCTTAAGGATTTTTTCTAGGCGATGTGAACTGATGATGTAGAGAGACCCTGGTTCTAAGCCCATAAATTTGTGTTGTGACCCATTGACTTTAAACTGCATCCAAAGTTCAGCAAAATCCCATAAGATGGGGCCAAGTGTGTGTAACCATTGAACGCCCAAAACCACATCACATCTGCCTAAGGACAAGGCAAACATGTCAGAGCGTAGGTTATAATCTTCCATAGAGATACGCACATTGTGACACTTCCCCTTGCAAGGTAAGGTGCCCCCATTGGCAACCATGACTTCAAATATGGAGCAAGGATGGACAAAACAATCAGCCTGTTTGGCAATCCGAGGGTCAATGAAGTTATGAGTGCCACCAGAATCAATGAGTATGGTAAGAGGGAGATTCTTGAAGTATCCCCTGACCCGCATTGTATGTGGGGTGGTGACGCCGGTTACAGCATGGAGAGAGATCTCAGGTGGGTCGTCCTGAGATGGGGTGTCAACAGGCGGGTGTTGAATGTCGACCTGATCATCTACTGTATCTGTAGCTTCTTCACCAAGTTCTAAGGCAGGCGAAGAATCCACATCCAAGAGATAGAGCTTTTGTTGAACACATCTATGTCCCCGAGTTAATTTCTCATCACAATTATAGCAAAACCCTTTTTCTCAGCGTGCCTGCATTTCTATTTCAGACAAATGCTTGATAGGAGTTGGTTGAGGAGCAAGCATGATGGGAGGTCATTGGGAACCCATATTTCTGAAGGGAACAAAGGTGGGTTTGGAGTGTTGTTGAGCTGCGATCTTGTCCTCGGCCAGCTTAGCCAACCCTAGGACTTCCATCATTGTGTTGGGAAAAACATTTTGACCTCTGAGCGGATTTCATCCTTGAGACCACTGATAAAACAACTCCTGTAGAATTCATCAGACAATCCTTCTGTGTGATTGGCTAGTTTCTCAAATTCTGTCTGATACTCTCTCACTGTGCCAGTTTGGTGAAGTTTAGTGAGTGCTCCTATGAAGTCGTCAAAAGCACTAGGACCAAATCGTGGCAAAATGAGTCGGTAAAAATCTGTCCAGTTTGGCTCGGGATGAGCTTTGATGTACCAACGGTACCATTGAAGGGCTTCATGTTCCAAATGAAAGGATGCAAGTGGAACTTTCTGAACATCAAAAGTATTATGCAGACTGAAATATTGTTCTGCTTGGTATATCCATCCAGTCGGATTAGTACCATTGAAGCGAGGAAAATCAAGCTTCGGCCCACAAAAATTGCTAGAAGAAGAGAACCCGGTGGCTACAAAAGATTCTGGCTGTCTGGTATTGTTCATGGCTGAATGTTGAAGATGGAAGCTGAGAAATTTTTCATCCAGATCTTGGAGTTTGGTTTGGATGGCTGCAAGTGCTTCCTCCATGGTGTGTGCTCCTGTACGGGTGACAACCATAACCGGGTTTTTTTTTTTTTTTTGTGGAATGGGTAGAAAAACACAAATAGAAGCTGATTTAGTAAAGGGAAATTTGGATTGGGGAAACAATCTGATGGGTAATTGTGGTTTGACTAGATTTTGGACACTTTCGAAAGGACAAGAAAGAAAAAAGGGGGATTTCAGAAGCGAGGTGATAGAATGAGAAAATTTGGCAGAGAGGGACAAAGAAGCAGAATTCAAAAAGGAACTCTGTGGTAAAATTTGAAGGTGATTGGGTGAAATTTGAGGAAGTTATGGCAAACCCTAAAAATAGACAAATGTGGGATTTCAGGCTTTGGGACGGGGAATTGGGGATAGGGTCCTCAGGAATGAAAGATGCAGGATGGGATGATAGGGGTTCCCCAAAAATTTCAAGGGAAACAGAGTGAAAACAAGGGAGATATGGAGAAAAAACTGAATTTTATACTCTTTTTTTTTTCGGCGCACGGCGCGGAAGGGATAAAAAATGACTGGATCTGAAATGGCGACTGGATCTGGAACGACTTTTAGAATAGATCTGGAATGGCTGGATCTGGAGCAGAAGTGATTGGCAATAGTTCAACTGAAAATAGATATGGACCCCAGGCATGTACGGCTTCCTAACAGTTCAGGTGTTTCACTTGGCCACCAATGCTATCTGACGGCTTGCGTATTGGGGCAGTACCCCTCACTCCACGGCTCAAGTAAAACTGATAACCGCTTTGCGACAAACGACAGCTCTTAGTTTACCTCACGGGTGGGAACTAGTCAATCAGGTAGGGGTCATTGCCCTTTTCGCTGGCAGGTCCTCTCAATGGGACAACTACTTTGGGGTTCCTATGGTACTCCTCACAATGAGTTTTAGGGCTTATGCCCAAGTACTTCCCACAGTTAAGCGGATAGGGATTATTCCCAAATCCGAAGCTGCAACAGATGCGAAAAAAATTTGGCAGAAATTCCACCCAACGAGCCTAAGAAAGTGCTCTGATACCAGATGTGATGAACCTGCAATAATTAATTAATGCAAATACACAAGATATTAGAAATAATAGAACTCAAAATCACTTTTATATTGATCACGGGCCACTTTGAGGGGGCAACCTCCTTTGAGCAAGCTCAATACAATTAACTTCACCGTGCCTTCAATGACCTCAACACACACTTATATACTAAGTCTATGCCCAATACTATGAGTCAAAACCATGGGACATATAATACTACGGGACGACTTACAAAGCATATGTGTCCAATACTATGGGTCAATACTATGGGCTAATATAAACTACGGATCAACAAATACTACGGGACGACTTACAAAGCATATGCATCCAACAACAATATACTAACATAGTAAAGAGAAGGGTTGACATAGGTTCCTAACAGATTTTCAACAATTTTGAAGTATGAAATAAGATGCGCCAGGATTTGTTTTAAGTGAGGAAGGATTAACAAGAGTCACACTAGTGATAATTACCATAAAATCAAGGATCACGGGATGGAAACAAACTATAGTTAGGATTTGGATGGCGACTGTCGATCAAGGAGAGAATACTAGACCAAGTGTCGTAACCTTGCTCTGATACCAAAATGTAAGGCCCTCCTGGGGACCCTAGCTATAAATCAACTAATATATAGTTTAACATATCTAAAACGTAAATTGCATCATCATATAAATCACTACAATAAATCTTCCTTAAAAATTATATAAAACTTATAACAACAATTTGAAAATAACTTCTTCCATGATGGTTGATCCCGTGTTTGTCAAAGTCCTCGAATTAGTTGTCGCACGATCCAAATCCCTTAATGCAATTACCAAAGGACTCCTCGGTTGACCTCCCTACCATACAGGGAGAAATATTCTTCCTCCCAGTCCCCTAAGCGAATGGGGTCGTAAGAACATACAAGCCTTGAATCTCTGATGGGATCTCCCAATCTCCAGAACAACTATCAACCAAACTCCCATGTACCACACTCAATATCAAACTTCCATTATGGATTCCATCTAGCATTAGGGATAAAGAGAGATCATTTTCTCTTCATTCTCCCTTTCTTAAATAGAAAAAATCTTGCATGACATGTGTCCTTTCATGAAAAAATAAATTTAATTTATTAATTCTCTAATATTCATTTTCATGCAACAAGTGTCACTCTCACACACTAGTGCAAATAAGTTCCCCTATTATCTCTTAGTTGTCTCCCTAGTCTAAAATTCCAATCCCTAGATCAGTGGGTGCATGTGGAGTTAAACTCTAGATATTTTCTAATCTAAAGTTGCTCCAAAATCAATTATTTCTAATTTATTATGTTTGATTTTATAAATATAATGCATATCTATCTAAATTAAAGGGTGTACATACTTTCTACCCCAAATATCCCCTTTTCTAAAATATCTTAATTTAAAATTCTCTTTCATTCAATTATTCTCAATTTAATATTTTCATATGCAACATTTAACATATATGCCTAAATGTTTTAATGCAAGAATGTAAATATTTCGTTTTCTTGTCGTTGTCTAGGTACTACTTCTATGGGTCCTTTTGACAACTTCCTTGTCCTTGTCCTCGTGTGGGGAGTAATATGTAGCGATCAGGAATCATTACCGTGATCTTCCGACTACACTTCCATGGAGACTAATAGAGATTGAGGAATAATATCTTCCTTATTCCGTGCCCCTCAACACCTTGTACATGACCAAATCGTTGTGGCCTCTCCTGTACAGAACACGCTTCCTTGGGTGCGTTGGTACAGCTTCCGACTCGTGCATGGAATGCTATATTAGGGTCGACAGTCCGTCGTCGTACCCCTATGTATATTTCCCATTCTTATGACCCCTTTTATTCTATTGGGATTCATTCGTTAATTCGTTTAACCTGCTACTCCACACACTCAAAGTGCACATTAGTAACGTTGCACCATATAAATCATATCATTACACAATTTCATCTTTTTTCAATTCTATTTAATTCAATCTCATTCATTCAAATCTATGGAATCAAAAGCATTATGTCTTTCATTCATGTATAACATAATCATATTTCTCATTCAATCAAGCATATTCATCATTCACTTGTCAATCAACAATTTCCATTCAATAAGAATCTAAATATAACACATTTTTAAAATTATTTAACTGGGTCACTTCAAATATAAGTGCCCTCAAAATCTAGTCAGTCAACTTGGTCAAAGGAGGGCATTACAAACATAACACAAATATCGAAAGCTTGCACAAACTAAATGGCGAAAACATTTTTTAATAATAACAATTTCTAACACGTTTGCATAGTTGCGATGTTTTATTTTAATTTTTCCTCAAGGTTGATATTGGATTTTGTTTTTAAAATTTTTAGATATATGGTTGTCATGTATATGCTATAATCAGCTAATAGATATCATCATTTTGGAAACAATTTGAATGAATCAATGTAAAAAACTACAAAAGTTAAGTTTGATTGTATATTAATTTACTCTCATTGGAATGGGGTATGGGATCTGAGTATGGTGCGTTAGCAACTTAGTCTTAAATTTATTGGTTTTTGTTCCAATAATTAACTATTAACAATGACTTAAAAATAGTAATTTAGTGATAGTTGTAATGGTTGGTTTCTATCAAAATTCATTGTGTTAAATGTACATCACTATTACTATTTGTAATTCTCTAGAATTGCACGCCATATGATCCCAATGTGAAGCATGGAACCAAGAATCGCCACTTATATGATATTGATACCCAAGTATGCATTAGGTCCAATATTTGGTTTGGGGAATTTATGTTTCAGGTATCATTCTATCCGTCATAGTCTCCTTCCAAGCAAAGAAAGATTCTAATAAATGGTAATAATGGAATTAGCACTTATGGGAATTTTATAAAATGAGTTTTACATAGTTATATTACACAATAAACATATAGATCTTAATGGTAATGAAATTTTCATTTAAATTCCATTTATCTCGGTGACAATTCATTACATCATTATTTAAAGAAAAACTATGCAAAAATTCATCTCGGATTCTATTGAATCCAAATTAATTATGTCTTGTCGTTCTAAATGTGTTCTTAGATCATATTAGTGACCCATAAAATGATTTCGACTAATATCTTTATTATAAATAAAAAAAATTGTTTATTTAAGATAGTGTGTGCAAGTGGATGCACTAATTTGTTTCATGTTAATGATAATTTGTTTTTTCATGTTAATTATTAAATCCTTACACTAATTCCCATGTACACTATTTGTAATAATAATGATATTTTACATTATTACTTACACATGTAATTATATTATACGTTATTTATCTGTAAGATGATGATTATTTTTTATTTATTAATTTTGATATATCAATTTAAAAAAGAACAAATGAAATTATATTATAGTTCCAAACTAATGCAACAATATACAGATAGCGGAGAAGTTAGAGATAGTTGCCAAGAACAGAAAATAGCGATAGCGATGCTTGTGATGATGGATATCAAAATGGAAAGTTAATACAATAGTTTTGATTGTGACTACATTGTTTCGCAAATAAGTAATATAAACATCGCCACAGCATACATAAATATAATTGTGACTATATTCTTTTGCAAATAAGTAATATAAACATTTCCATAACATCCATAAATATGATTGTGATTATATTATTTCGCAAATAGGTAATATATATAGATGTTTAATGGGTATTATTAGTTGTTCATCTTTGGTGTTAGCATATACAAATATCATTGTTGTCTTCTATGGTCACTAAATTTTGTTTATTGAAGGTTAGGTGGCAAGTATCCACTACCACATAACCTTGTTTTAACTTAGCTTATAAAAAGAAAAATAAATTTTGTTTTAACTTAGCTTATAAAGGCAAAAGTAAACTTTGTTTTAACTTAGCTTACAAAGAAAAAAGTAAACTTAAAAAGTGGAGAAAAAATAAGGAGTTCGTTTAAGGTAACATCAAGAAACACAAAATAAAAAATTGTAACTTTGTGATTTATCATGTCATGAAAATTAATCCATTTTTGGTAAAATCAAGAAACAAAAAGTAAGAGAATCTAACTTTATGAAAGTCATGTCATTTTTTTAGAAACTTATTTGAAATAATTCAAACTTAAAAAGTGGAGAAAAAATAAGGAGTTCGTTTAAGGTAACATCAAGAAACACAAAATAAAAAATTGTAACTTTGTGATTTATCATGTCATGAAAATTAATCCATTTTTGGTAAAATCAAGAAACAAAAAGTAAGAGAATCTAACTTTATGAAAGTCATGTCATTTTTTAGAAACTTATTTGAAATAATTCCATCATGGGTACTTAAAATATTTCAAACTTCACATCATGTAAAATCAAGAAAGGAAAAGAAAGAGATTCCAACCTTACAATATGTCATGTCAATGTTTTTAAATCCTTATTATTTTTATTCAATGATTTTATTAAATTTTATTCAATGATTTTATTAAAGCGCCAAAAAGAATGAGTGGATATATAACTATTCCTATATTTGTTTAGATAAGTATATATTGAGTGGTTGGGATTCTCCTTCAGAATAACAGGTGGGATTTCTCATATCGATATAACTCTTAACAATAATAAATCACATTTAAAAAAATAAAATAAAATAAAAATATTTACAATGTATTTTGTTTATTACATTTAAATTTTTATTTTATATTTTGTTGATAATATATTAAATTGTTTATTTTATGTACGAGGTCAACAATTTTAAGATGATGAGATTTAATTAAAGATATGTTGATAATGATTTTAGTCAAAAGAGAAGTGGGTAAAGTGTTGTAAAGTTATTTTATTATACTAAAATTGTGTTCAAACTATTTAAAGTTTTAATTCAAATCTTGTTATAATGCTTTTATTTTTTTATTTCATAGATAGCTTTTTAGTTAGCTTAGGGTTGTCTCGGGATTCACTATTTAGGAATTCTTTTGAGTTTTATGAAATAAAAAATTATTTGCAGATTGGATTGCCAACGAGCATATGAAATCAAGTTGCTTTAGTAATCATGATGACACTATAATTTTAGATTGATGAAGTCATAAATATTGGTTTCAGAGCAAGACCATGGATACTGCTTCAAGAAAGGGCAATAGCAATATTGGTAACTTTGATCGATAGTGCATAATGTTAGTAACATATCACATGGACGGACTTTGAAATATATAAGAATGAGGATGCTTGTCTATAGATATGAGAAGATCTACTTACTTTAAGCAATGAACTTATAGTTAATATCGGTGACATACTTGAATGATGGAGCAACAACATTGTGAACTTTGCAAAGAGTTGTTATATCAAGTTAATAATATTATTTGATAGCATATTTCCTAGAGTGTAGCCATGACTATCTTTTGGATTGCCTGCCTTTAGAGACCAATTGTCCAAGTAACCTTAAGCTGCATGTTAATATTATCTATTCAAACAATATAAAGGTAATCATAGTGAAATGTACATAAAATCATAAAATATGGTGTGAATTTTTTATTAAAGTTGCTTTGATGTCAAGAATTTACCATCAAATCCTCATTGGTCAACTGAGATACAACTAAGATTAAATGGATAATACTCTTCCATGGGAATACATGCATAGTGGAACTCCATGAGAGCATCTCCACAATAATGACTCAATTAAGAAAAACATTTGGATTGGATCAATCATCTCAAAATAACCAAAGGTGTAGAAGTTGTTCATCTAAATTTCTAGTTAACAAAAGACTTGAGGTACCTACATCTCATGGAATCTTTATGATAATGCCATATGATTGGAATCTTAGTATTGCAAATCATTTTGTTTCTCTTAAATACACATTATATTTTGACACCAAATTATAAGAAAATTCATTGGATGTGGTCCAATATATCAATGATAAATATTTTGAAGGGAAAATTAAAGTTGTAGGGATTGAGGATGGAAAGCTTGGAGTGGAAGTTTACTTCGGGAAGTTTTGGGTTTTCTTCAGTGAAGAGTAACAATAAAGATGATCTATAGTTGGAGACCATTCCTAAAACGATTTACATTATTATCGATGGCGAGCTAGATAGAATTGAGGGTTCTTTGCGCAAGGGAATATTCGATTGGATAAGAAAAAATATTATGTTGCGATTCTAGTTTTTTATTTGAAAATTACTCGAAAGGTTCATAGACTTGGAGATGAATTTAGTGTGATAATAATTATGGCAGTTAATCATTTTTTTATTAGTTCAAAGCACATATAAGTTTGGTAAAAAAAATGGATACTAAACACAATAATTTATGTAAAGATTTTATTTTATTACAATTCTTATGTTTTCCTAATGTAGGTGGATGTAATGGAGTGATTTAGTTATTTCGTACCGCATATGCTTTGAAAAACTCCCCTGGGGATATATATAATTTCATTTCTCATTTATTTTATTTTGTGGGAATTGAACCTTGGTGGTGAGGATAACATTCCTTCTCTCAACCACTGGAACCAATTCCAATTAACAAGACTTTTTATTATTATTATACATATGTTGTTTCTATTTTCTAACTATGAAGGTGTTAATAAATTCTTTCTACATTTTGGGTAATCGTCTTGGTTCTAGCTAACTCTTATTTGGTTTTATTTGAAAATGCAAAAATTACATAATTTAAACTCATTAACATGAATTTTCAATGCACTCAATTGATGCATACAATGGAAACCAATGAAAGTAAATCACAACAAACGTAATGTGTTAAAGGATAAATGAATTAAGTACATTGATTCATTTAGTTCAATGCAACTTTCAATACACAAATCATGCACAAAACACCTGACTCACAATCATTTCCCTTAGATTCAGATATGTATCTCGTAATTACATGCTTTGGTATGGACATTAAATTATCACTCACACATATAAAGTTTGCATTCGATGTGTTTCCCCATTGGGAGGAGGATCCCTAATTTCCTCCTTGCAGAGGTGCAGGGTCGATCGGGGTTCCAACAACCATTTGTTGGTGTTGAGGAGGAAATGGGTTGGTAAGAACTATAAGCTACTTGGTGGGTTCCTTTTGTGCCAATAATTGTTTAGTAGCATCCATCTTGGGGCATTAATGATTCAAGTGATCCCCTACACAGAGTTTACATGGGAAATTAACTTTCTTCTTTTCTTTTTTACCCCCATTGATGGTATTATTATTTTCATTACTACCCTTATTCCCATTCCTTTTATTTTTACCTTGTTTCTTCCCTCTGGGTTGCTGGCTCCATTTGGAATTGGATGTCTATATTGACAAAACATTAGACGGTTGATTAGGTACAAGTTTTCTGGCAATATTATGTGCAGATACATGCATATTCAAGTTCAAAGACAATTGTCCCATGCATCTGCACAGTGACTTGATTTATTGTAGCATTTTCCATAGAGCCAATCACACCATCAGTGTGTGGTCCCAAATTAGGTTGGGTTGGTTCTGATGCTTTTCTAGGAGTATGAAATGTACCAATCAGATCTGATGATACACTAACTAACTCTCTTACAAGACTTAAGGAAAAACGATGAACTCAGGTGGATTGTTTGACTATAGGAAGGAAAACTCAAACAATTATGGAAAGGGTGAGGATCATGCTAGATGATATAACCTTTTCAAAATGTATTGGGACCATTAATGTTTCTAACATCAGCGAGGATGAATTCTACTCCAAGGCTCCTGGGCACCCAAGCATATGCAAACTATAATTTCAACTGTGCACTACCTGAGAACTAATGGTGAAGGATTTTGACTAAAGAAGGCTTGAAAAATATAAATGAAAATAAAATATAATTCTAGGTTCGATCCAACACGTTTTAGGAAGCTCTTAGGAGGTTTAAAAAACAAACAAGTAAAATTGTCTCCGAGGATTGCACAACTAGTCTAATTTCAAGATTTTCCACATAGTAGGAGGAGGCTTCAAATTATAAGTTTAAGTCATGGAATGAGTATATTGAAATGTTAAATAATATCAGCAATAAAAATAATTCAATTTGGAGTTGTAGAAGTTCATTTATTAATCAAACAGTGAAAACTAGTTATTTATCATGGCAATCTAGACTAGGTGCAAAAGATGGATATGAAAGGCAGACTTTAATTTATTCAAACTGAAAAATGGAATTCATAGATTCAAATTTGCATCAGAAACATCCATCATTATATTAAATAAATCACATAGAACTCCCAGGAAAGAATTACATCAGAAATAGGATTCTTCATCATAGAAAGAGTATAAATAATCATAATTATGAATGGAAGGTTCTCTAATATCTGAAAAAAGATTGAATTACACTGGATTAGAGTTCAGGACCTTCAATAAACTCAATGATGAATTATAGACGTCATCGTCCTCTCAGAAGAAGCAGTAGCACATCTCCCTGCTTGGACTAGGGGCACATCTCCCAAGTCAAAGAGGCACAATTGCACTTAATTCAATTCTCAAACTATCAAACGATGGGATAGTGGTGTGCAGTCCTTATTTTATATATTTAAGGTGACTTGTGGAGCAAGTAAACTAGACTAATGCACCCTCATGGAGTGGATAAGGTTGACTTGCTTTCTGCTTTAGCTTTTTCCTTTGCTTTCTACTTTGGTTTGCTTTTGCTTTCTGCTTTTGCTTTTGATTCTTTGTCCTATTTTTTCCTGCTTTTCTACTTTATCCTGCTTTTCTTCTGTGTCCTTCTTTGTCCTGATTTTCTGCCTTATCCTGCTTTTTCCTACTTTTCTTCCTTATCTTGCTTTCTTCTTTTGTATGCTTTTATGCTTTATTATGCTTTTCTTGAGCTTTACTGCTTTTCTTTCTTGTTCCATCTTTTCCTTTCCTTTTCCTGCTTTCCTATCTTTAATTGATTTAATCTTTTCTTCTTGTGCAAGCTATCTCTTGGTCAAATATTATCCTCTAATGCACCCTTGTGGATCATTATCCACTTTATTTCATTAAGATAAATATTTATTAATGAAAAATAACTTTTATCAAGTGCATCTCAAACTTAAGGAAGTAAAATTAAATACTTTGGCAATTAATGCCTTAAAACTTAACTCATCATTAATTAATTAATCTCAAACTATCACTAGGATCCATGGGGTTTGAAATGGCATTGGTTGCTTCATGGTGCTGACAAGATGGGAACATGGGAGTCCTCCCCTCCCAAGTTTGCTTGTCCTCGATAAAGAAACCAATTCCAACCATCTATGAAGCCAACCAGTGACTTTACTCCTCCAAATATGTTGTTGGCTGTCTAGAATTGGAATCCTCAATTCCAAGCAAAATACCAAAGTTCCACCATGTTTCTCCCGCACCATTCTAATTATAACTAGATCTTCAAAATTGATCCCGGGGTCCCATTGCTTATGTTGCATTCCTCCAGACATCAATGCGAACTGAAATAATCCATCAAATCCTGGATCCAACTGCCATTGTTGCATGTGTCCCAATAGCACTGTTGCTTGTGTAAAACTATCATCCCAAAGAATTATAGGGTCCCATTGTCTTAACTACATCCTCCAAAACATCTGTATCAACAAAACGAATATATCATAATGGAGGATGTCTAGATCACTCCACCATACTGGAATTTCATCACTTCCAATGCAAAACCGAACCTCTATGAGTCTCTTCACCCAAGTATGAAACTTCTTATGTGCCATGTGTAAACTAGCACTACAACTTCCATCCATAAGACATAGGCAACAATTCCATGTCCATCTAGATATAATGAAAACATCACATAGAATCCATAAATTCCTATACAACTTCTCACAAAATATGGATGACATGTCCATAAAAATTTTCGTTGGTTCAAGCAAAAAACTTACCCCTTGAGGTACTCAAATCCTTCATGTAACTATCCACCCAATCAGTAGATGGATGCATACTCCAACTTGGTGATCTGGATGTAAAGCTTGTAGCTTCCCCATGTACCATCCTCACTCTAGTGCAACAAATATTTTATCTGTTGCTTGTTCCACTCAACTGGCTCAAGTGGAACTCCCCTGCACTGCTATTGATGATGGAGACATCAAATAGATGCCCCTGCTATTGCTCATAAAACTATTAAGGGACATGTATGCTTGTCAAACTCCAAGGTCTAACCATCAAACCATTAGAAAAGTGTGTGGGAGTCTCCTTCTCCTCATGTGGCACGAAAAGAAAAAACCCCTTTACCCAATCTTCATCCCTATGTGTGATTCATTCCATATGTGTGTGGGATGGAGAATGGTGAACAAAATATATATAACATACAACCATCATGGTTGGTTCAACCGAAGTGAGTTCATGTGCCTCCTCCAAAACTATGCAACTACCACCTAGAGGAAACTCATAATTTCTTTGGAAATGAATTGGTGATTGGTATTCATTCTGCTTGACCTCAAACTCCCCAAGCACATGAAAATCAGATTGTACTTCATATGCCAAATGCACACAAGTACCAAAAATAAAAACAATTTAGTTCCAATGATAAGGGTGAAAGTCCTATGTCCCATCACAAAGAATGTAGGCATCAACAAAATTCCATGGATTCTCATGTTGCACACAAGAAGTGTAAAATGTATCCAAGAAGTCTTCATAAATGCAAGTAGGAATATCACTCATGTGTCTTTTCTCCCAAATAGGTAAAGGAGAGACACTCCAACCCAATGATCCAATTAGAAAGCAAGGTGCTTCCCTATGTGAGTACTCCCAGTGGATCAAATCTTTGCCACTGGTCCACGGATGACCCAACTCTATGCAACAAGTATCCACCAAAGATGTGGATGCATCAACTACATCAAATTTTAGTACATCAAACAAGAGCTCTTCTGACTCCTCAATGGAGGAATGAATCACTCGAGGAAGAGGCTCAATTTCACTCTGGAAGGTAGTATGTACTTGGAACTCATCATCTACATATCTAAAATCCTCAAGCACATGCATGTCATCATGCATCTCATGAACCACCATCTCATGAGGTTCCTCCATAGAAATCTAAATGTCATCAAACGAAAGAGAATGCCTGATTTGAATGTAGGAGGGAGTATGTGATCTCTGCAATTATTGGTGAAATTGTTCTATCTCCATCTTGGATTCCAAGAGGGAAGTTTGAGTGCTTCTCAAAGAATCTTGGGTGGCCATAAACTCATCATTGAGCTTGTAAATTTATTCATCATCCTTCAAGTATGCTCCTTGAAAAATATGAACAAGCTCATACAAGTAATCTCTATTAGAAAGCATATGTGAAAAATTACCTCGGATTGTAGTTATTGATTTCTTGATCTTCTCCATGGCTTCAAGGAAAGATGAATCTTCCAATGAATAAACTCTCCAAAAATATTGTGACACTGAAACATGTGTATCATGGAGAATGTTTAAGGCCTCCTTGATCTCCCTATTAAGGACATTGTTCCTTAATATGCACATGTACTCTATTCTGATATTCATATTCACTAGGCCCATAAGAAATGTAAGAGGACTTGGTTTGATGTGTCTCCAGTCATATGAACTCTTGATGTCCCTTTCCTTTCCTTCCTTGAACCTTTTCAAACTCTTGTAATGAAATATATTGATGGATTTCACATCCATCATCAATTCGGCCTTATTTTTTTTCACCCTATCAGGTGGTGTACCCAGTGGGAGACCTTCCAATCCCTTCTCATGCATGTGTAGAAAAATTTCAATGTATCCAAAATGATAATACATGCTCATTTATGTGCCTTTAATGGCCACAAGGAACTTTGCATCCCTCTCAATGTAATCACACCTCATAAAATATTTTAAGTTAGAAACTTGGTAGTGCAAAATAGGCTCCCCAATGGATACCATCCATTGAACTCCAAACTTTCTACATGATGCACCTACCAAAATAGTGAACGGAAATACTTCATTGTTGGCTGAACCAATAATCATGCATGCATCTACCCTCTTCATTTTCATATCTGAATGCTCCTCATTCATATGCCATGTATGTGGATTTCCTTGTTCACTAGGGAGCTCGTTGAGAGTCATGGCAATTTTCCTTCTTCCAAGGTATGCAAGTATGGTGCACCCTTGGATCTCCATTTCCACTATGCAATTATATATCCAATCCTTGTACAAAAAAGTGCCTTTGCTTGTATATTTGAATGGTGTGTCCTCCTTTGGAATCAATACAAGTGCTTGGTCCACATCCTCCATATCATCTCTCTCCTCATACACAAGCAACTCTAAATCTCCCTCATGCACATGTATATCTTCATGCTCCATCAACTCAAGAAGATCCTTCTTCTCCTTAGGAATGCATTCGGTCATGTGTTCATGTTCATGCTCCATGCAAGATGGAAAATGTGACATACTCAAATCCTCATGAAGTTGACCTTCTTCCTCCAAATCTAATCATACCATGAATTGATTAGAAGAAAAACAATGCTCTTCTTCTTTTGATTCCACCATAAGATTCAAAGTAGTTTCATAAGGTTCTTCCTCCTCTTGTTGGCCATAAAATATGAGCGAATATAGTGGTATGGATTCTTCTTGGGCACAAGATGACTGATTAGAAACTTCTTCGTGCTCAAGTGATTCTTCTTCCTCTCTATCCTTCATCATGCAGCTTGAAACCTCTCCATCTTGTGTAGTATAAGGATTTGCATTATGAGTGGATTGATTTGAAGGTTGTTCTGTGATTGTATTTTTCCTCTTACTTGAAACATCTTCTTCACAAGAGTTTTTGGTACCCTTGGTTGTAAATTGTCTCATGAAATTCTCATAGATAGATGATTTGTTCTTCTTGATAGAATTTGAATTTTGAGCATACCGTCTTGATTCAAGCTTGTCTTGCAAAACATAGTACTCTATGAAGGAAAATTCCTTTCTGTAATCAAAACTCAAATCCATGTAGTCATTAAACCTTTTCATATATCTGATCATCTCATCTCTACTCCTCTCATCAAAAAAAAAAAAAAAACAAGGAAAGACATGATGACGATTTATTCAACAAATCAAAGAAGCTTGGCCTTGCTGCAAAGATTATCCCAAGCAGGTGCTAGTATCATGGCTGCAAATTCTTCAAATTGAAAGCTTACTTTCCACAGGAGTAGAGGAAAGTTCTCTGGTACCACTATAATTTACCAATCAGATATGATGATACAATAACTAACTCTCCTACAAGACTTAAGGAAAAAACAGTGAACTCAAGTGGCTTATCTGACTGTAGGAAGGAAAACTCAAATAATTATGGAAGGGGTGAGGATCATGCTAGATGATATAAAATTTGCAGAATGTATTGGGACCATTAATGTTTCTAACATCAACAAGGTTGAAGTCTACTCCAACGCTCCTGGGAACCCCAACATATGCAAACTAGAACTTCAACTGTGCACTACCTGAGAACCAATGGTGAAGGATTTTGAATTAGGAAGGATTTAAAACATTAAATTGTAGTCAAATATCATTGTAGTTTCACTTCATCAATTTTGAGGAATTTCTGAGGAGTTTTCACAAACAAACAAGTAAAATTGTCTCCTGAGATTGCACAACTAGTCTATCTTTAGTATTTTCCAAACAGTAGGAGAAGGATTTGAATTATCAGTTTCATTCATGGAGTGAGTATATTGGAATTTCAAATAATATCAGGAACAGAAATAATTCAATTTGGAGTTTTATAAGTTCATTTATTAATCAAACACTTAAAACTAGCTATTTTTCATGGTAATCTATATTAGGTGCAAAAGATGGATATGAAAGGAAGAATTTTATTTATTCAAAATGTAAAATGGACTTCATAGGCTCAAATTTACATCAGTAACAACCATAATTATCTAAAATACATCTCATAGAATTCTCATGGAATAATTACATCAGAAATAGTATAGTCCATCATAGAAAGAGCATAAATCATCATAATTATGAATGGAAGGATCTCTAATATATGCAACAAGATTGAATTACATTGGATAAGACTTCAGTACATTCAATAAACTCAATTATGAATATTGGATGTCATCATCCTCTCAAAAGAAGCAGGGGCACATCTCCTAGCTTGGACTAGGGTCACATCTCTCAAGTCAAAGAGGCACAATTGCACTCAATTCAATTCTCAAACTGTCAAATGATGGGCTAGTGGTGTGCACTCCTTCTTTTATATATTTAAGGTGACTTTTGGATCAAGTAAACTAGACTAGTGCGCCCTCATGGAGTAGATAAGGTTGACTTGATTTATACTCTACCTTTTTCCTTTGCTTTCTGCTTTGCTTTGATTTCTTCTTTTGCTTTTGCTTTTTCTTTCGATATTTCTTTTTATTTTTCTTTATCCTGCTTTTTCTTTTATGTCCTTATTTTTCCTACTTTTCTACCATATCTTGCTTTTATGCTTTGTCTTTCTTTTTCCTGCTTTTCTGCCTTGTCCTGCATTTTCCTACTTTTCTGCCTTATGCTAATTTCTTCTTTTGTCTACTTTTTTGCTTTATCCTGCTTTTCCTGAGATTTACTTCTTTTTCTTTTCCCTGCTTTTTCTTTTATGTCCTTTTTTTTACTTTTCTACCTTATCCTGCTTTTCTTCTTTGTCCCTCTTTTGCCTTCTTTTCTTCCTTATCCTGCATTTTCCTACTTTTCTGCCTTATCCTGCTTTCTTCTTTTGACTTCTTTTTTGCTTTATTCTTCTTTTCGTGAGCTTTACTACTTTTATGCCTTGTGCTAGCTTTTCCTTTGTTTTTCCTGCTTTCCTAACTTTAACTGCTTTCAACTTTTCTTCTTGTGGAAGTTATCTCTTGGTCAAATCTTATCCTCTAATGCACCCTTGTGGATCATTATCCACTTTATTTCATTAAGATAAATATTTATTAATGAAAAACAACTTTTATCAAGTAAATATCAAACTTAAGGAAGTAAGATTAAATACTTTGGCAATTAATGCCTCAAAACTTAACCCCTCATTAATTAATTAATCACAAACTATCACTAGGATCCATGGATTTTGAAGTGTCGTTGGCTGCTTCATGGTGCTAACAAGATGGGAATATGACAGAGTAGTGGGTAGGATCTCATACAACATCCAAGACTGAAAATACACTAGATCCAATTGTTAGGCCTTGAAGATGGTTTTCTCTTTAGTCGTGACCCCAGATAGAGTGTCATATTTTGCAATATAGGGTTGCAAGGACTTAATGAACTTGTCAACTAAGAATTCATGTGGTCTTTGAGGTTTAATCAAATGATTCCTTCTGCACCATTCATGAATATGATTAGAAACATGTGTAGATTTATCTTGTCAGAAGGACATCAAAATATAAATACCAATTTCATATTGAACTAGTGATTAGAAATGATTAAGAAAGTCCATTGCTATCACATCCAAGTTTTGAAAAGAAGCTCTTAGCATCTATATGCACCATTACGCAGCCACTCCAATTATATTTCTCTTAAAAGGAAAAATCCTAATACTATCATCCATTAATTAATTAGACGAACACGAAAGATGGAAATTCATAACATGTGTAGCAAGTTCTTCTCTAGACTTCCCTTTGAATTTGGGTATATCAGAGGGAAATTTGGTTGGGACTAGGGGCCAACTGGGGTTATGTAGGATTAGGTCGTTGGTTAAATTTGTTAAATGATATGGAATATTCAACATCACTAACAAAGGAAATTTAGTATGTTTTATATGATTCCAACTCCCTACAACATTTCTTTCCCATTGATTTTTTTTAACATGATATTGACTTGGCATGTAAGGACTACCATGTACAACTAAAGGGGTGTTATAGCTACTCGTGACATGATTATAACTGGACAAAACTTTAACATATGGTGTAGAAAATAAAATACCCATGCTCCCCATCTTAAGGAAGGGCATACTTCCTTGGGGCATACTAAAGCTGGAAAAAACTCTAGTTCCCATAGAGGGAATATGCATAAGAATATGTCCACGTCCAAATGGGAAAACATTCAAGGGGACAAAGGATATACCAACTGATGACATGAAATTAGGTGTTATGGGAGGTATACGAGTATTCATATATGGGAATATGGATTAATACATTATGAAATAAAATGGATTAGTACCTTGGGGTTTAGACACTAGATTTCTAGTTCCACTAGCAGGAGTGATGACTAAAAAAATGGATCCTCCAATGGATTCTCTAGATGAAAGAGGATACCATGCATATGTTAGTATATAATACATAGTAATATTAACACCTCACATGGGGGTTGTAGTGATTGGGGATGTTAACACCCAAAAAAAAATCACCTAACTCATCCCCTTAGTGACATAACCCATTTATCTCTTTTTCCTACATTTTTGGCATCCAAAAATCAAAAATCCCTAAATTGGTAACCAATTGGGAAAAAAATCGTTATTTCCCTCATCAATTAGTGAAAATCCTTCAAAAATGATAAAATTCCATAAAAAAGGGTCAAAATCCCCAAAAGAGAAAAAGAAAAAGGGGAAATAGTCAAAATAAAATTAAAAATGAGGAAAACATCAAATACCATTGGTCAATACTATTGGTTTCCCAATACCATGGGTCCATACTCCACCACCCAAAATTGCTATAAAAAGGTGACGGAGGCCCCCCATTCAACATCCATGTATCACTCTTCCTACCCTTATGCTGCCAAAATTCATATTGCACTCTAGCCTACCTCTTTGAGATTTTGTGCCCATCTATTCGAGTCTTGGTCACCATTTGAGCATTCATAGAAGAGTAAGGAACCTTGGAGACCTGGAGTGCTACTCTTCGTACAGATGCAAGGGCCCCCATCTCCTCAACTTATGAGGTAAAATCTGATTGTAAACCATTATTTGCAACATAATACAAAATACAAAGTTTATTCATGGGTTCATGTTGATCTATTAACACCCAAAAATTGTTCACCTAGCTCATCCCGCTAGTCACATAACCCATTCATCCCCTTTTCCTACATTTTTGGACTCCAAAAACCCAAAAATCCTTAAATTGGTAACCAAATGGGAAAGAAAATTTATTTCCCTCATCAATTAATGAAAATGCTTCAAAAAGGTTAAATCCCATAAAAAATGGTCAAAATCCCCAAAAAAGAAAAAGAAAAAGGAGAAATAGTCAAAATAAAATTAAAAAGAGGGAAAACATCAAATACCACTGGCTGATACTATTGGTTTCCTAATACCATGGGTCCATACTCCACCACCTAAAATTGCTATAAAAAGGTGATGGAGACCCCCCATTCAACATCCATGCATCACTCTTCCTACCCTTATGTTGCCAAAATTCCTATTGCACCCTAGCCTACCTCTTTGAGATTTTGTGCCCATCTAGTCGAGTCTTGGCCACCATTTGAGCATTCATAGAAGAGAAAGTAACCTTGGAGTCCCGAAGCTCTACTCTTCGTACAACTGCGAGGGCCCCCATCCCCTCAACTTTTGAGGTAAACTCTGATTGTAAACCATTATTTGCAACATAATATAAAATACAAATTTTATTCATGGGTTCGTGTTCATCTGTTATTTTATTGTAGTAGTTAGAATAGTTTTTTATTTTTATTTGTACTCACATGTATTATCCATTTTTGAAACTACTACTAACGATTTCATAATATTTAGTAGGTGCTCTTTAGCACGAGCTGGTATGAAAACACTAGCTACAGTTTTGGTGACTCCCACCAGTTTGATTTCCATGGATCTATGTTTTGGTATGATCAGTAGTTATTTTTAGTTTGGTACTTGTTGTTTTGATTGTATTTTACTCTTCAGGCCTAGTCTTGGACCTAGTACTTGCAGATATGGCCCTTGCCTTCGCAATACCCTTCATCAGTTCCATTTTTACGGCTCGTCCCATGACTGGAGAGACACATTTTCGCGCTACAGCGTGCGACTTTCTGACTTAAACCTACACCCCCAGCGCGACTTCTACCATGAAACCCATGCTCCAGCGTGACTTTCGGCCCACAACTCATGCCCCAAGCACGCTTCATAGCGATATACCCGTGTGCTCCGCACACTTTCCGACCTGATACCCATGCACGCACCTGGTCATTTCATTAGTGACATCATGTCAAGGTCAAGGAGCTCATCACATCTTTACCTCATTTTATTATTTCCATTGTCATATGATCACTTGGGTAGACTTGCTCAGTCACATTATGTGTGTTGTCTTAATCTCATTGAGTCCCATCTCGAGGACTATTCATATTCTTGTTTAGGCTTCACCATGTCATATGGTTAGCATCATTTAGTTCAGCTTGTCGTGTTGATTGTCTCCATATTTTGTTTGATGAAAATTTTCTTCCTTTGACCCTTTCGGCTCTCGATGGAAGTTTTAGAAATAAAGGGTCTTTTGTGTCTTGTTAGTTAATAATTTTTCAAAGATGCATCCTTCGATTATCCTGTTGCTATGTCCTTTTATAAAGGGCACCTTCACATCTAGATCTATTTGGCATCTTGTATAGGCTTCTCGATGTTAATACACTTCTATTAAGAGTTAACTTCTTTCCTTATCCTCGTCCCATACTGGTCTAAAGTTTTGGGATTATCCCCTTATTTTTCAAGGATGGGTCACTATCAACATCCATATGAATGTCATGGTTATAGAGTCACCATTGTCTTGTCCAAATTGAACCACCAATATTTTTACAAGCCAACCTCCCCCTTTCCTAGGTTCAAATCACTATGGAAATTGCCTATCCACCGATCAATGCTCAACAATCCTTTACTAACTTGATAAGTAAGTTACATTGATCCTTCCTTTTACTAATTTTGCATTCTTCGAAACTAATTCCCTTCCATATCTTTTAAACTATTTGATAATGCCAATACAATCCCATTCAATCCCTAGTAGAACAAGTAATGGTTATTCACATACTCTTCATACATATAGGAAATCATTGACATCCCCAAATAAAATTCTACTCCATCACTTGTAACTTTTTCACAAGTGAAAATCACATATGTGATCCTCATACCATATGAGGGGAAACAATGCTTACTACATAAAATCTCTCTTAGCAAGTCTTGGAATTGGAAATCATAAATATCTAGGAATGTAACAATAAATTATCGACATAATTTATAAGGAATCATAAATATGTTGTGGTTAGGGACAATAATTTTCGACCTTGGATCACAATCTCTTCAATGATCTTTGATTTTCAATATCACAAAACCTAGGCCTCATCTATTTTGGTATTATGTGGAGCAAGAGATTAATGCAAAATAGAAACCAATGCACAAATATAATTAATCAAGTTTATGATGGAAGATACATCTCTATCTCTCTCACACACACATATTCCAAAACATCTAAATACTATTTTATAATTACAAAATGCCTAGAGGTTCCAAGTAGATTTAACTCCTTCACAATATAATAATACATATAATATACAATTATATTAAAACTACATGTAAACTCGATATATTTTTGTTTTTCTTTCTCCAAAGATGTCTGACGTGCGTTCATAATCAATCAGCTTAACTTCATGGTCACTTTCTTGTAATGTCCCTCAAAATACACCTTAAAAAAATAATTCTTAAGGGTCCCCAAATTGTTGTAAAGCACATGTTTATGTAAATTAACTTCAGCACTGAGAACTTGTTCGACGTTCTTCTTTGACACCCTTTATAACATATTAACTTTTAATACTAAAACCTTATATATTTTAATCTGACATGTATTATGATTCTACCACTCTTTAAACATGTTATGTTTAAGGTATATAACTATTTAAGTAGTTAACTCTTTATTCATAAAAGTTAATGTTCTAATTATATAAAATCAACAACCTCAAAACAAAGCTAGATTTGTTTTTAACTTACAATCTATCTGATCATCAAGTATATTTATGTTTAGAGTCTATTCAATATAAGGAACAAATTTCTATAAAAATATAAAACTTAGATTTCCAAACTTTACTTTGTGAATTTCAACACCTTTTTCTTCATCATAAAAATATGTCGCCTATAGTTTCAAAAACTTAGATTCATAACAATATCAGTAGAGTATATGATTCTACCAAAAGTTGCATACTTCAAAGTTGTGCTCTATATATACATGAATCACACTTTCTATTACATACCTATGTATATATGGCCTTATATATATACTTTGAATTATTAACGTTATCTAGTCTTCTACTTTTCATCTTCTTATGGAAATGGATTAATCTAAGAGTACTTTCCAAACTCTAAACAACTTTATCTAAATGTCGTAATCAACATCCAATGCTAATTTTCCAATGCAATGTTATTTTTGAATAACAACATTCCAAACAATGTATCTATATAATAATTCTATTATATATATATTTATATATAACCCTCATTTATAACCACATTCACACCATTATGTTTTTCATAAAGTAAATCTCATTTACTAATCATAAATTTCTACATTCTACAAGGTCTTGCCACATACCCAAATTATGTTTATACTTGATGCCATCTCTACATTTCTCAAATATATATAAAGCATGACTACTTTCATGAAAGTTTATTTTTTATTCTTTAAGATACTTTATATTTTCCTATTCCCAAAGCTTAATATATAAAATATACAAGTGCTTTACTAGTCATCCATCGCTCTACACATATGTCATCAATGTGCAAACAACACAACACGAAGCTAAGTAAAACTCACTCCTCTGCACTGCTCGTAATCAAGGTAGGTATATGCATAAAATAAAAACATTGACCTAAATTATCAAGAAGTCGGTACATATAATAACATGCAACTTGCAAGCTACAGACTAACACCCATATCAACGGAGACTTGGGTTTAAATAACTGTTAATCATGCAGACCTAGCTGCATTTAACAGTAAAAGAGAAAATCTGTCAAGTATGGAAACATTGTAAGGTAAAGAAATAAGGAAATATAGGTTTCAACATAAGCCTTTAACCACAGAGACGCATAATTCAACAGTCAATCACTTAGATTTTTCGAATAGATAAGCATGGAAACATTGGCACTACAACTACTAGATCCAGCGCTTATGCAACACTCTATTTCGTCCACCAATAACACGCTTTGCTTTCATCCAGAAGACAAGTTACTGAGACTGCTCTTCAACGCACAACTATCATTCGATTCGTAGCTACAAGTGGAGGCGTTTATGCCTGAAGGCCACATTGCAAACAAAAGAGGTTCCTCAACCAATCGGTTGAAACATACCAAAATACATCAAGTTCTATTTTAAATAAGAGGTTTACCACTGTCATAATTTTTTCCTGAAGAATTTGTAAATCCCAAATATTCAAATTTTTGCAACCCTTATACCGATAGGAGGCATAATTCGTTTTATGCCCTCCGGGAATCGATCTACTAGGGTGAAGGATAGACATGGCTGTGATATTAAAGAGGACAACGATTTGGATGACAACCATGCAAGTTCGGTCTCAAAAATATAAATAAACACAGAGGTGATATGGAAGAAACAAAAATTCAAATCTTAGCTAGGATTTCATGTACCAACTAGGGTTAGTGATACAAAAATTCTCTACTTCACATAATTAATTAAAACAATGTTTATGGAAGCTATTTTGACTGACAATTGACAACATCAAAAGATTTGGATGAAAGGAAGGCTCTGATATTTGTTGATACCTCTGCAAAAAGTACTGATACCATTGATATTTCAAGATCAGCAAAGCTAAAATCTACTCCAATGCTCCTGGGCCCCTCAGCATATGCAGACTAGTATGGGTATAAGCTTTGACTCGATGCAAGAGATGAGTGTTTCTGAATAAGAGAGGTTAAATAATATTAAATTTCAGTCATTACATAGTCAATTGGCATTCCATAAATTTATATGAAGTTCTGAAGAAGTCTCACAAAAATACTAGTAAATTGATACTCCGAGATTGCACAACTAGTAATTTTCAAGAGATCCCAAACACTCAATGAAGGATCACTTATTTATCAAATGAGAAATGTATTGGGTCATTTTAAATTTTAATTAACATAAGAAACCAGAATAAACTCATTTTAAACTATTCTCATTCATATTTCACAAGTATTATGAAAAGTAGTCAAAATCTAGGCAAATCTAGAAGGAGTGGAGAAAACTCTGAATATTTCTGAATTAGGTAATATTAAATGACATGAATGATATCACATATTTATTTTGATTGTAAATACATCATAAATTATCCAAGGGACTCCTCAAATCATTACAAAAACTCTTATCCTCTCCTACACAACAATCTAGCATTGAAAATCACTAAGAAGCTCTGAGATTTGAACCATGGTCTTTATGAAGCTTCTTGAAATCCGACCCAGACTTATTTCAGCTATAGGACCTGCAAATAAACTCAATGACAATTGGTTGAATACCATAATCCTCTCACATAAATCAGGGGCACATCTCACAGCTTGGACTAGGGGCACATCTCCCAAGTCTCTGAGGCAAAATTGATCTCATACCAATACTCAAACTAACAAAAGATATGAATGTGGTGCACATTGGTTTATTTATAAAGATTGAATGAATTGAAGAGTAATTCTCCATAGCTAATGTGCCCTCCTTGAGTGGATGAGGAAAGCTAGCTTTCCTTCTTTTTCCTTTTTGCTTTGCTTTCCTCCTTTTCCATTTTTTTATTGTCTTTCCACTTTCTTCTTTGGATTTTTCTTCTTTTTATTCTTTTTCTAAAATTTCCTTCTTTTCTCAACTTTCCTTCTTTTCTGACTTTCCTACTTTATGTTGTTCTCTTCCTTTCTTTCTTTTTCCGTATTTTCTAGATTTATGTGCTTTCTCCTTGACTTCTTCCTCGAGCCTCTTCTCAGTCAACCTTATCCACTAATGCACCCTAGTGGAGTATTATATTCACTTATTCAACATGAGAAATATCAAATGCATCATATATAATTATTCCAAGTGGATAACAAACTTTGGATAAAATTAAATGCACCCTCCTAATTAATTAATTGCCTAGAATACAAAATTTAACCCCATGATACTGAAGTTGTCTCCTCAACCCAAGGGATTGGTTGGTTTAGGATCTTGATCCAATGTTCACTTTTGAGGGGACATGATAGTACTCCCACCCAATATTTCTTGTCCTCAAGCAATTTCAAATTGGGATGCTGCAAAATATGCTCTTTTTCCCAAGTAGCATACACACTAGGCAGTCCTTCCCATTGCACCAAAAATTGTTTAAGGATTCTGCTCCTTAGATTCTTCTCTCGGAACTCCAAGATACTCTCATGGATCAACACCAAATTTCCTTCATAATCCAAGGGTGGCAAGTCTTGTGAAACTTTAACTTGCTTCCCTATTTCTTTCTTCAAACATGACACATGGAAAACATTGTTAATCCGGCTACCTAGAGGAAACTCTAGCTCATAAGCCACTTCCCCAATATTTCTCAAAACTTGGTAGGGTCCATATAATATTGGCTGCAAGTTCTCATCCCCCTTAGACTTCAATGATCATTGTCTATAGGGATGCAATCTCAAATATACCGGATCTCCAACTTGGAAATCTCGCTCAACTCTATGCTTCTCTGCATGCACTTTTTGTCGGTTCTGTGCTACCTGCAAGTTTTCCTTGAGAGTCCTAAGTATGTTTTGACACTCTTGGATCCAATCCTTTTCTTTCCGTGTCTTACAATCACCAAATATCAGATCATCAAAACTAAGTGCATCATAACCATAAAGAGATTTTAAGGGAGACATACCAATTGAGAGATGAAAAGTAGTGTTGTAACAAAACTCTCACAAATGGAGCCAAGTAGTCCATGATTTTTTTTGGATAGTGACATAGTTTCTTAAGTACCCTTCCATCCATTGGTTCACTCTCTCTGTTTTTCCATCAGTTTGTTTATGGTAGCTTGTTCTCATGTCCAAACTTGTCCCCACTAACTTGAACAGATTTTGCCAAAAATTGCGAGTAAACTTGCTATCCCTGTCACCGATGATGGACTTGGGTATGCCATGAAGTTTGAACAATTATTTGATGAAAATTTCAGCCACTTGGATGGATACAATATTAGTTGTGACAGCAAATAAATCTGCATATTTAGTAAATCTATCAACCACAACAAAAATACTGTCTTTACCTTGGATTTTTGGAAGCCCAGTGATGAAATCCATCGATACACTTTCTCATTTCTTCTCAGGAATGAGGAGTGGTTGCATGAGCCTTGCTGGATGAGTATGATCTACTTTATTTTTCTGACATGCCACACATGACCTGACATACTCCATCACCTCCTTCTTCATCCCCTTCCATGTGAACCTTTCCCACACTTTCCTATAAGTCTTCAAAACCCCAAATGACCTACTAAAGGCACATATGGGCATCTTCAAGAACCTTCTTATTTAGTGTGTATTCTGGAACTACAAAGATTCTATCCTTATAATAAAAAATATCATGAGATTCTTATAAGAATCATCATGAATTAATCCATCAAAAAAATCACAAGCAAATTGGTTATTTGTGTATTCTACCCCAAGCTGTACTTTCCAATCATCATGAAATTTGAGAATGCAAGTGTGGGATTTCTAGAAATTACATCAGCTACAATGTTCATCTTACCCTTCTTATATTCAATTTATCAAAGTCAAATTCTTGGACTTTTCTTACCCACTTTTGTTTCCTATCATTCATCTCCTTTTGGGTTAAGAACTGTCTCAAACTGTTGTGATTAGTATTGATAACGAACTTACCTCCTACCAAATACTGCCTGAACTTGACTAGCACATGCATGATGGCTAGCATCTATTTGTCATAGACTGAACACAGCCTTTCATGTGGCTACAATTTTATGCTCTCAAAGGACAAGGGGAGCTTATTTTGCATCAAGACTTCTCCAATTCCATTCCCTGAAGCATCACACTCAAGAACAAAAGGTTGAGAAAAATCTGGAAGTGCAAGAACAGGACAACTGCTCATTACCTCCTTCATTCTATTGAACATTTGTTATGATTCTTCTGACCAATGGAAAGCTCATTTCTTAGTGAGGTCTATCAATAGAGATGTCAATTTGGAAAATCCTTTGACAAAGTTTCAATAGTAGATACATAGCCCAAAGAACCCTCTTAGTTCAATGAGATTTTTAGGACTAGTCCAATATATAATGGCTTGGATATTTTCCATGTGAACCTTAACTCCATCTTGACCAATCACATGACCAATATACAAAATCTCAGTCATCCCAAACTCACAGTTGGTTAGCTTTGCATAAAAATATTAATCTGCCAAGATTGTTAGTACAATATCCAAATGATGCAAATGATCTTTCCAAGTCCTACTATAGATCAAAATATCATCAAAGAAAACAAGTACAAACTTATAGAGCTTCTTGCTGAACACTTTGTTCATGCAAGATTGAAAATTTGCAAGTGCATTTGTTAGGCCAAAAGGCATAACCAGAAATTCAAAGTGCCCATGGTGACACCGGAAAGTTGTCTTCTTCTTTCATGTTGATTTGATGGTAACCAGGTCAAAGATTAATCTTTGAAAAGTACTTTGCCCCATGGAGTTCATCCATAAGCTCATCAATCCTTGAAATAGGATATCTGTTCTTTATAGTTGTAACACACCCAAAACACCTGAGTTAGTATTTATTAAAAAGTTCAGCAAAGTTTTGTAGCAATGGTTTGCTTAAATCTATTGATATATACATTTAAGATTTGAAATCAGATAATTTACTTGCACCCTTCCACAAGGGATTCACTCAATAAACCACTATCATAGCACGTTCGTTTATGGCATATGAAACAATACCCCTAATTTCAGTCAATATTGGAAAACTTCCAAAATCGTTTTTTTAACCCCCTCCCAATATGCCTTCCCAATTTTTAAAAAACCCTATTTTCACTAGATATTGTATGTATCAATTTTTTCATTAACATTTTTTATACCCCTTTATATTTCTACCTAGTATATTGATATGATACCCCTCTTATGACCCCACATGCATTCTACAATGCACCTTGCTTCTTTCGATGTATATTGTGGATGCACATTACTTCACCCACAATGCAATTACTAAACCACCTATCATTATGATTTGCAACATCTAATGGTCTAATGAAGAGACCGAAGATCCCTTCTTGTATGTCACTAGAGCCAATGCACATAGTACAACATTTAGATTGCATGTTGCAGTTCCCCAATCGTTGACTAAGCCTGTTGTGGGCTAGGTATCCAAGCCCCCAAGGCCTGTAACAAGCTCTAGGAGGCTGACTAAACCTCCCAAGGCCTGTAATAGGCATGATTGGTTGGGTATTCAAGCCCCCAAGGCCTATCGAGGGCATATAGCAGGACTTAGAGGCTTAGAGCCTCCCAAGGCTATTGGTAACAACTGGCTTAGTGTTATTGGTAACAATTGGTTGTCAATGACCACTATCTCTCGACTATGATCGACTGGAAACCCACTTCACCACGAAACCCCTGGCCTCAAGCATGCCTCAAGACGCGATTTCCCTGTGTACTAGTAAGCCCGAGCCTTACCTCAAACTGATTTATCATCCGACCGCGATCCCGCCATTTCCATTTGGCGGATATTTGTCAGCCCGCCCATATAAAAAAGACCCCAAAGTATTTTTGTATTGTTACATTAAATAAAAAAAACCATTTGCCCCTTAATATATAAGCAATATAATTTTTAGGTTTTCATGAATATTTAATACTGCAATATGAATGAATGTGATATTATATTTCCTTCTAGTGAAGCCCCCATGCACCCTTCACTTATTAGATTCCAACAATTATTACTAACTCCCATGTAACCCTTATTCAATATTAATCATAATAAGACATGATCGTATAACTTATTTCTTCACTAGGAAGGAATTGTATATAAACGGAATGGCATTGTAACCATACACTATATTTGATAAGAGTAAATTACTTCGACGGACTTATAGCTATGTCAGTCAAAATCATCAAAACATGTTAGTTCAGATTGAATGTTAATTATCTTTACCCTGGTTACCTTTATGAAAATCTTACCCATTCAAGATAATCATAATATGTATGAATTAAACAAAATACATTGAGATGGCCATTTTATGATCAACATGAATAACATTAAAATTACCAAGGAATCACTTGACAAAACAACCCACCATCATACATGAGAGAGAGAGACCATAATTTACGTGGTTCACCCAAACCCATGGGCTACGTCCACTAAGAAGAGTCACATCTTTTCTATTAATCGAAAGGAGAGGGTTACATTCAGCAACACAGCCGTTGCAATATTCATTTTCCACTTTCTCGAGAACTTTCATTCATTCAATGCTAAGCTCAAATTATTACAAGAATCTACCTCTAGTAAAATACCAGCAGAGTTTGCATTCACAGAGATCTTTCTCTGATCTACACTGAAATATAAATAGTTGAGTGGGGTCGGGCTCCCTTAGCCATCCTGTCCCCATGCTGGTTCTCACAGTTAATAACCAATAAATAAATTATATTACTGAAAACACTGGCATGACATTATGAGCAGAGATCCAACACGGATCATTGATGGCAATGATAAAAAACAACAAACTACAACTTGAGATTCCATTTTATAATTAATGAAAGAAAAGCCACTCCAGGTTCAAGCTTCGGCACTACAAGAAAACTGAAATTTCGTTATATAAATAATGAAAGGAAGCCACGCTAGACTTAAGCCTCGGCGCTATCAATCAGTCTGAGATAAGAAAGCCACACAGATTCATATGATTTCATGCGGCAATATATAAACATATATATCTAGAGATCAAACCGGATCCATCGTTTCAGGCGGTCAATATATAAACATCTAAATACAAATCAAACTAGATCTTTCATTTGCAGGCAGAAATATGTAAACATATATAAATACAGAACTAATCGGATCCATCATTTTCAGGTAGCAATATATAATACAGAAAAAACTCGATCCATTGTTTTCATGTAGCAATATATAATACAAAACAAACCGGATCCATCATTTCAGGAAGCAATATATAAATACAGAACAAAATCCGATCCTTACGTTTTTGCAGGCATAAGTATATAAACATATATAAACAAAACCAATCCTTACGATTTCAGGTTAATGAAATGCACTGCAGGGATATTAAATTAATACAAAGCGGGGATGTTCACTGGATCAAGCAATCAAGCTCTCACTTCCTCTCGTTAATGAAAACATAAACTATAAAACAACCAACAATACTCGGGCTCTGGCTATTAATCTTTCCTATCATGTGATTCTACAAATATTAATATAAATCACAGAGGCAGTTTATTATCCCATCGAAGATTTGGATAATCCGGGGTTTTCATCCTCTCTTAGACATATGCCTAACATGGATACCATACCTTGGGCCTTTTGCATAACATACATATAAAGATTCTTGATTTTGAGATGACAATTAAAATTAAAATTCTGAGACTGCTTACCCTGATGGAGGTGCTATCACCCAGATTCTATTGCAATAAATGCACATATATCCTTTACGCTGCTAGCAATCCAAGATCAGTAGCTATTAATTATAAGAATGGTACTACAGGAACAAAAATGTGAAAACACAATATCCATAGAGATATTACAGAGATCAATAAGAATGCGAGTCATACATTCATATCGCAGGGAGTATGGGATGCGATTCATCATTTAACCTATCTACATAGTATATCAACAAGAATAGAACAGTCTGTCTATATAATAAAGTCGCCCAGATCTCTATCAAGTCCATCAAGCCAAAGACAAAGGGCGATATCAAATTCATAATAGTATAAATAAAAAAGAAAAGTATCCAACTCAGACCAGCGTAGGCATCCGTTCCACATAAGAAATACATCACGCAAAGTTAAATAATCAGTAGAAAGAAAAATCATTTTAAAAACAAAGATCCTACTTTGTCACGGCTGGTGTACAAAACACTGCAATGTAGAAGTAATAGCCGGTAAAAATTGTTTTAAAAACAGAGATCATACTCTGTTGACGGCTGGTGTGCAAACAATATAACCCATAGGTAAATAACCAAATAGAATTCATTTAAAAAGAAGATATCATGCTTTATCAACGATTGGTATGCAACCCATTCCACGCAGAGGTAAATAATCGTAAATCTATATAACAATGCATTAACAAGGTGAAAACACAGGGAAAGTACTGGAGTACTAACCTTTATTCGTGATATTCCTCATTAATTATCGAAACAACTTCTTACCACAGAGCTTATCTTCTTTTTAGCGAAGAGTTTTCCCCTACTTTGACTTCCGAGACCCCTTTTGCTTACTGAGTTTGCGGCCTTTACACAGAAAACTCATGGTGAACTGCCCAAAAGGAATTGTCTTTTTACCCCCAACCCTTTTTTGACTTCATGGATTTGTATCTATGGTTGCCTTGCTAGCATTGGGAGTTCTCCCTTGAGATTGGATCTTAGGTGACAATTGTCACTCCAAAAATAACTTGGATTTGATACTGATCTCCAGCAAGATGATACACACAAAAAGAATTCTAGTTGTCACTACACTCCGTCAAGGGGTCAATCCCGAGAAAGGAGGATGATGGTGTGTCGAAGTTTAAGTGCACCGTCCTCTTACAGGTGAGTCTTGGCTCTTTACATAAGGAATAGTACAAGAGTCGTGAGCTTTCCCAAATTACATAGTTATATATATATAATATATATATACAAGTATTTTCACACATGGCTCTTTATATATATATATATAAAATATATCTTTTTAAAATGAATTCTCAAATTACTTAGTTATGTATATATAAATATATATATATACATGTAGTTTCACACATCGCTCTTTATATATATCTATATACATATATATAAAAGATATCCTTTTAGAATGAAATATTTAGGACAATAACTACTTAGTTATATATATATATATATATATATATATATCGTATGATCTTTTAGTTTTCATAGGATCGTCTAAGGAAAGCTATATTCATACTGAAGGATAATTCCTATAGCGTACTAGAATATTTGCGGCAAGTAGCCATTCTCCTCATCTTAGACCAATAATACTTAAAAGTTTAAGGTTAATCCAGTAAATTATTTTATTTCCCCTGTCGGTGTCGAAGGCACCCGGATGACACCCGTCATCATTAAATGGGTACTCATCGTATCCCAGCCATTTATTCCTTCCCCTAGTGGATTCAACTGCACATCGTTTTAGTTGCGTCATTGTAAGTTTACAATTTATAACTTACAACATAATAGCACATAAATGAGGGATATTACATCCTCCTCCCCTTAAGAATAACACCGTCCTCGGTGTTCATACTTTTCAGCAATTCGTCTTCTCTTCTGGAATCATCCTTTGCTTGCTTCGTCACTTTTAGTTTGACCTTCTTTGGACTTTCACTAATTTTTCCACAAGTCGCTATCGATCACACCTATCTTTTCAACTACAAAACTGAGATTCAAAGAAAAAATTGTTTAGTAAAAATTGATCAACAATTCCATAATCAAATTGAGGAACATAACAATGAGCCCTTTATTGCAACATAACATTTTCAATTCATGGAATATCTTTTAGTCTCGTTTGTGATTCTATTATCACAAGCACACATAAATCCAACGCTCCAAGAATGTAGGCTGTTAACTTAATCAAAACATATCATTCACTTGATCCAGGAAATTCTTGCCTAACACCTCAGTGCTCACGCAGCAATCATTCCTCTCATGTCTTTCCTAACACCTCGGTGCTCACGCAGCAATCATTTCTCATGTTTTTCCTAACACCTTAGTGCTCATGCAGCAATCCTTTCTCTCATGCATACTAAGCAGCGTCCTGCCTCCCGCATATGCATTATCTTTATAGTTTTCCTAGTTCTTTACAGCCAGCCGATTCCCGAGAATCCTAGTGGCTGTCCATTCCCTAATTTCTAGGGAGTGTTTCAGTGACATCAATGCACTCTTACACTTGTTTTGATTCTCTTGCAGTTAACTTTCAGTCTTGTCTCCCATTCTTGGATTCCTGATTTTCTCTTTCAACATTCGTTGTCCCTTTCCTCATCCCTTTTCAATAATAGTTTTGTCTTATCACATTCCGTAACCACATGGTTACCTTGACCAATCCTTGGCCTAGTTCTTTATTCAATAATAATAATTAACATTAATGAAAGAATGATAAAAAGCTGGGGTGTGGATCTTACATCCTTACCCACTTACCATGCATAACATATTACGCTCTTGTCTTTCCACAAGTTCCACAGAATTTTGATTATCTGTCAAATTCACTTGTTAGTATCACTTTACGTAACAAAATTACATATTGTAAGAAGATCTCTTTCCTATGCACAAAAATAAGAAAACCATCCTTCATACTACCATATCCATACTTGATCATTAAAATAAGCATTATCTTTCTTACTAAGCATAACTAGCTTAATTAATAGTATTATATAATGCCTTGAACATGAAGTAACATTCTTCCTATGATGATCCATGACATTATGATCACTTAACCACAATTCTTAGCTTTCATTGTGTCAAACACAATTCTCATTTAGTTATATGACTTTTCTTTGTACATACCAACATCAAGTAACAACATATATACTTGTATATATTCATAAGGATAGCCACATACCTTTATAAGGGAGGTTGCATATCTCTTTATTATATGGCCCTCATATGCCATGATACACGTTTACTTGTATTAACACATATTAGTAATCCCCTCAATATCATATGAAAAATTAAAATAGATTATCAAGGTATCTATGCATATATTGTATACCTCTATCTCGTAAATCCTGATCACATAAAAGTATAATTCTTATATCAACCACTCCTAGTATCCCAACATCCTTGGTAAGGATTACTGGAATAATAATTTTGAAATGAAATCATATATTTTCATCATATGCATCTCATTAACTACTTAGAATACACATGTATACTTTAAGTAATCATAACCACTATTCTTTTGTTGCACTTACCAGCAAGGGTACAAGCGTACTCCAATGTCACACATTAGTACCCTATACAATCACATACCCGGATGAAACAACGAGTCTTCAAACAATTATTCTCCTTTATACTTGACATCTTCAGCTAAAATATAATAATGAAGAATAGTTATTTGCGGAAGTACATTAAGGTGAAGAACATGTAAAAATCATTCTCGAAGTAGTACATGCTTAGGCTACATTTTTACTTCTTTTGACATCCAATTAGCCTCATCTTAATAGGTTAAATTCTAGTTTTTGTAAACAAGCAATTTTCTATAATGATATCTTTAGGGATAGGAAAGGGTACATCCTTTCTTATCATCATGATAAGGTTTAAATCCTTTCCATAAGAAAACCCATACATCTCCATATGCTAGTTATGAAACTACTTATCTAACCCTCTTACCCTTTGGTTTTATCTAAGAGGAGCATAATCTTTTCAGAAGAATATGTGTTGTAATTATCAAAACAACTTGGTGGTATTTTCTTATCTTGTCGTATGTATTACATAGCTTCTTTCTAGTCAATCATAGAAATTTTACAGTTCTTCTAACCATCTCTTGTTTGTATAACATCCTTCTTGCATGTCAGATCATCGAATGGCATTTCTCTATTTCTATCTACCTATGTAGTAAAGAAAACAATTTCCTAGTCATAGTAAACCTCACACCATTAGAAGATCCAAGTAACCATTAAAGTTAATTCCTTAACTTTTAAACTATACATTTAATCTTTCATAATGAAGATGATTCTTTGGTACTCTATTTACTTCACCATACACGTTTAAGACAGTGGATGAGTAACATCATTCACTCCAATAAACTTTCCATTTTCGATATGTAACCTAGCACAAAACTTTAGACAAAAGATGAAAGTATCTTGCATACTTATACTTTAATCCGACGAGTTTTGTTCGGAAATGCAATAACCTACTTCGTCATGAAATTTTTCATATTTCCTTAGTTCCCTCTTGGAGAACTCGAAGGTTAACTCGGATAGCATACTCTCGTCCACTCGTTTCACACATCCAGAACAACAATTTGTTGGTTAGTTTTCGAAACCTTCATGCTTATTTACCATATGTTGAGCCCCTATAGGCCCGAGTGCTGAAACCTCAGCTCTGATACCATATGTAACACACCCAAAACACCTGAGTTAGTATTTATTGAAAAGTTCAGCAAACCGTTGCTACAAAACTTTGTTGAACTTTTCAATAAATACTAACTTAGGTGTTTTGGGTGTGTTACAATAGTATTCTTGCTGAGACCTCTGTAATCTATGCACATCCTCATGGTCCCATCTTTCTTCTTCACAAGGACTACTGATGAGGAAAAAGGGCTTGAATTTGGCTTAATGAATCCCAAGTCAAGCAGTTCCTTGATGGTTCACTCTATCTCATCCTTGAATATTTTGGGTGCTTGTAGGGATGTACTTTGATAGGTGCAATGCCTATGTCCAACTCAATTCTATGCTCTACTCCTCTATCAGGTGGCCTACCATGAGGAAGATCCCCAAACACCTTATCAGCTTTTGGAGTAACTTTTGAATATCTTCAGGATCATGGGCTACTTCAAATTAGTTTCCCTTTATGGTGATTAGGAATTCAGAATCCCATTCAATATCTCCATGCCTTAGTATGGATCTCATACTATGTGCACTTTGTTGAAATATTGTAACTTCTAAGAATATTATATTTGTACTTTATTATTTCGGAGATGTTTCATTCCTCCGTGAATACCTTATTGTATATCTGGAGATGTTTTATTCCTCCGTGGATAATGTGGCAACTTGGGTTATTAGACTTCCCTAGTGGGGGTCATCCCTGTATGAGTCATGTGGGTTAAAGGGTTATTAGACCACCCTAGTGGGGTTGGCCCTGTCACATTATGTTAAGTGGTTAAGTTGGGGTCGACCTAGTAAATGTAAAAGACAATTCAGAGTAGTGTATAAATAGAGGAGGTGTGTTCCTCATTTAACACACTCACTCATTATTCACTCACTTGTGAATGGAGCATAGGTGAGAGAGAGATCTGCTTGGAGGAGAAGGATCTCATGTTTGGGATATACATCTTTGTATTGTTGATCATCTATATTGAGGAAGCTTTGCTGGGTTTTCTACCCCATGAGGGTTTCCCAGGATAAATCTGTGTCTCTTGTGTTTATGATGTGCTTGTTGTTCTTTCAATGATCCTGTATATGCTATTGTTGTGAAATGAAATGCAATGCTGATATTTTCTGCCTCAGCATATTAAATCTTAACATGGTATCAGAGCTAACCTGAGAAGAGGACACTGTGCAGTTGCGGAAGCTAGGGCTTATTGTTTTTTGGGTTTCTCTCCACTGGTCTTGAAAGGCAAGAGGCTAGATTGACTCTGCTTAGCAATGCGCATCTTTCTGTCGAGACAAAATTCAATTCTAAGCATTTTTAGTTTTGACCTAAAAATTAGGGTTTCAGAGAAAATTTGAATTTTTGGAATCTGAGTCCATGGATGGATGCTCCTCAGAAAAATCGAAGTTTAGAGACCAAGATCGAACCTTTTGGTTGGGTGAAGCTCTAGTAAAATCAAACCATAGTTTGGGGTCCTATCTAGTAAATCCAAAAATTAGGGTTTCTGCAAAAATTGGAATTTCTGAAATCTAAGACCATGGCAGGAAGCTCCTTAAAAAAATCAAAGTTTAGAGCTTTGGATCGAACTTTTTGGTTGGGTGAAGCTCCGGGAAACTCAAACCCTGGCTAGTGAATCTAGAAGTTTCAAAAGCAATTTTGAGGGGTGAAACTTTGCAGTTTTCAAATTCTGAGTATAGCAGCTTGATCAGCTCAGCAAGGTGCATCTTTCTATCTTTTCAGAAGTTTGAATTTTTAGGGTTTCTCTAACAAACCCTAATCCAGCTCCAGATCTAGTTTTCAGCAAATCAAGTGGATTGGGTCAATCCTAAAAGAGAATGAGTTGGACACTTACATAAGTGAAGAAGTTCCAGTCCCAGAGTGAAAAGAGGCTAAGGCCTTACATAAGAATGCTACAAGCAATCTCGACATGTATGACTTGAGGAGATACAGGTATGTTTTTAATATGTTCATGATTAAGGTTATGATATGTTTGTCTTCATATTATTGAGGTTAGTACAATATTGATTAATTTTAGGATTGTCTTAGCACCCTAGTAAAAATATGAATGCATGTGAATGATAGAAGACATTCATTAATTAGAGTTATGACACCTATGAATGTACTAATGCATTGTGGTATTGTATGAGGATGATGTTGTCCGCTAACATGAAAGGTACAAATCAAGTTCTACATCAAGAACATATGACCATGGTGACATGAAGACAAAAGATTCATGGATCACATAGAAGCTCTACTTATGAGGTATGTATAATCTGATGGTTAACTTATGAGTTATGCAGGTTCTAACACAAGGTCTCTAAATCATTGAAGAGAACAAACAAGATATTGTTTGATATGTTTTCCTATATCAAGTTAGAATCCTACTTTGTGTTAGGATCTTAGGTAAGTATACTTGTGTATGAAATGATCATGATCATACATAATGTTTTAATAGTATTGAGATTATACTAATGAATCTATGATTATGTATGAGATCATGAGGATGACACTAGTGAACACTTAAGCATGCTTAGTGGTACAGAATGAATAGAAGTTCAAATACATATAGAGATCAAGCGGGAGGAAACCACACAACATAAAAGATAAGTATTTGGGTTGTTATTTGAATCTCTGAATAGTTAATGATATTGCTCGTAATAGTTGCATGTGTATTTGTATATATCATGCATAGTGTGAGCATTCATAATTGAACAGTATACTACTAATATGCATATGATGGGTAAGTTGGACAAACATTCCATTGTTGCTTGTCTAGAATGAAACCTCTTTGCTGACATGATGAGAGCTGTGCATTCTCTTGACAGTATGTTCTGGTAGAGATGGAAGGCATCTAGATAGCCACTATATGCATACATGATATGGAAAAGTGTTGTATTGGTAGTTGCATAACTATGTGAATTATATCTGTATGCATTATAGGTTATCATGTCAACATGATTTGATGATTATGAAGTATTACTAATCATGTGATTAACTTTGATTTGTAGAAAAGATCATGTGCTATGATGATGAACACCTGTTCCAAAGAACACGTGATGGATGTTCAATAAGAAGACTTACAAATCAAACATACTATAGAAGGCTCATGGCTAGAAGATTCTCTTAAGAGGAAGAGGATCATGACGAGATGTTTGCTCCAAGTGGCTAGATAAGACCATTCTCTTAATGTTGTAATTGAAGAAAGATCTGTACAGGCACCCAGGATCGATAGTCATTTGATGAGCTTAATGATCACCATGGGTGATGCAAATTTCAACCTTTGCTACAAGGTTGAAGATCGTGTCTATATACATATGACATTCTTCTCTTAGATGGATGCAAGAAGTTCGAATGAGCTTGAGGCTCATATCAGTATACCCATCTAACGAGAGATGGCATAGATAGATATGCAGAAGATCACTCGATGCAGAGTGTGAATGATGTTCAATCAGAGAGGGAGAATTGATAGCTTCTTGATAATATTGGGCTTTACCAAAAGTAAAGTTGATCCTAACCTTTATCTTAAGGTTATGGATGATGAACATGTCATACTATTACTGTGTGTGGATGATCTCTTTCTGACAGGTAATGAGAAACAGATCATGGAAAGCAAGAAGAAGCTCCCTTCAGAATTTGAGATGAAAGATCTCGGATTGATGCACTACTTCCTAGGTCTAGAAGTATGGCAGGGCCCAAGAGGAATCTTTCTCAACCAGGGAAAGTATGCTATGGAAATCTTGAAGAGATTTGACATGTTGGAATGTAAAGCCATGGCCACTCCCCTGGATTCCAACTTGAAGTTATTAGCTGATGACTCATCAGAGTTAGTCGATATGACTCTGTACAGACAGATTATTGGGTCATTGATGTATTTGACAAATACCAGACCAGATATATGCTTTGCCATGAACAACTTGAGTCAGTATCTAGTGGAACCTAGACAAGTTCACCTGATAGCTGCAAAGCATGTGATGAGGTACCTATAGGGTACGATAGAATTTGGTCTATATTATCTTGGAGATCATGACTTCAGATTATATGGATACATAGATGCTAATTGGGAAGAAAGTGCTTCAGACAGAAAGAGTAGATTGGGAGGATGTTATTGTCTGGGATCTACCATGATCTCATGGTTTAGCAGGAAGTAGTCTAGTGTGGCTCTTAGCATGGTTGAAGCAGAATATATTGTAGCTTGCTCTGCTAGTTGTGAAGCGGTATGGCTTTGAAAACTGTTATTAGGATTATTTGACTTAGAGATGGACCCCACTGTGATCCTGTGTGACAACCAGAGTTGTATCAAGATGACAGAGAATCCAGTGTTCCATGATAAGTCAAAGCACATAAAAATACGATATTTTAATATATGGGATATGGTGCATAAAGGAGATATCAATCTCGAGTATGTGAGCACTGACAAACAAGTTGCTGATGTATTGACCAAACCTCTGTCTCAAGTAAAGTTTGAGTATTTCTGATACAAGCTTGGTGTAGTTCAAAAGGACCCTCCTCGAAAGGGGGAATGATATGGTCATTGATGATGAGATTGCCTGCATCGACGGTAAGGTCGATGATCTGTATACTTGTATTGATGATGAGGATAGATGTATTGATGTCAAGGTTACCTGTTCCAATGATGAGAACGATGATGAGGTAATATGCCCAAACACCTTCTCATGATTTTGGAGTAACTTTTGAATATCTTTAGGATAATGAGCTACTTCAAATTAGTTTCCCTTTAAGGTGATTAGGAATTCGGAATCCCATTCAATATCTCCATGCCTTAGTATGGATCTCATAGTGTGTGCACTTACCACTTGTTTTGGATAGGTGTTGATCCCTCTAATCACTACCTCCTTCCTAGCTTCTCCTTTGAAGATCATCTCAAGGACTTGGTAGTCTATTTAATGCTTACCAATGGAATACAACCATTGTACTCCCAAAACCATGTTAGTATCAGCCACATCCACAACATAGAAGATATATGTAATGGTATGTTATTGTTATCCTACACAAATATACAATTTAGGAATCCATCTACAACAGTTCATAGAGATATTACCTAGAATGATAATAGTGAAGCCTCCAAATTTTTCAGTATGTAACTTCTTCCTCTCAAACAGAGTTGAGTCAATGAAGTTATGTGTTGCTCCTCCATCTACTAACACAATGATTGATTGTCCTTGAACCACTCCTTTGAATCTGAGTGTATGGAAGCGAGGTACCCCTGAAAGTATTGAAATCTTGCAATGCTCGAGGGTAGGTTCTTCTTCTACAGTCCCATAGGCCACTTCTGCATCTGTTGGGGCATCTTCTTCCTCTCCCTCAGCTTCGCTCTATGAATAAACCTCAATGTAGTGTGATTTTCCTTTAGCACATCTATGTCCTGGAACCCATGGCTCCTGACAGGTGAAGCATAGCTTCCTTCTTCTCAATTCATATCGATCATTTGCATATTTATCCTTTCTGAAATTTCCAGAAGGACTGTTCATGGTTAGCCTGTGGTTCTTAAACTGAGTAGTACCAACAGTCCTAGGAGGAAATATGGTTCTTGGAAGAGAGTATTTCAAGTCTCCGATTCGACTTAGTGCATATTGCAAGGTAATGGGTCTGTAAGATTTTACCAAGCCTTTCAAAGGTTCTTATAACCCTTCAATGAACAACAAGATCAGTCTAGCTTCTGAAATATTAGAGACCATCACACTTAATTTTTGGAATTCAGAGATGTAAGCTTCAAGAGTTCCAGTTTGGTTCACATGTGCTAGTTCCTTGAAGGTGATCTCAGGATCTCTTCTTTCAAATCTTTCAACCAACCTTCTTGTGAACTCTTCATAGGTGGTCACTTGGTCATGCCCAATAATCTTTAGGCCATGAAAACACTAGTCATTTTCTTCCCCATCTAAGTGTAGAGTAGCCATATTTATTGCATCTCTCTCAGCCATAGGATTCAACTAAAAATATGTGTCAAGTTTCTGAATCCAAGAGTTAGCAGTACATTTATGTGAACCATCAAAATAAGGTAAAGAAATATTACCAATGGAATTTCTGAGTTCATAGTTTTGATTTTGCATTTTGAAGCTTCCTCTTGGGTTGGACTTGTACTGCAAATCACATAAGTATTTGAATGGTAAAGCACTTCTGCATTCTTCATTCAATGTAAGGTAATGAACATATTTGTCCTCCCATGAAGCAAGACCTCCATTTCGAACCTCGGGTTCCTCTCTTGGATCTTCAGTAAACTTAGGCATAGTAGGCCTAGATTGAGCTTGAGATTCCATCTTGAATTCATCGGAGCAATTGTGAGGCCCAGTATTTGAGAAAATATGGCCACCACTCACCCTCCTTTCTCCATCTGGGGTACCATTATTGCTCCCCTCTCCATTTTTGCTTCCTAGCCATTGAGCTAAGAACTCTTTGGTATCTTTTCCAGACTAAACAATATTGAGAGAGATGTATTGAAACCCCTTCATCATGAATTGAAAAAAGAGTTTGAACTCATCTTTGTCTTCATTGTGAGACATGTCTAATTCTCCTTGCAACTTTCCTTCAGTAGAATTTATCTCTTCTCCCTCTTCTTCCTCTTACAGTGAATCCTTCTTCTTGGAATCTGTGTATATTCTTGGACTCATATAAATATATTAAGAGCAGTTTCATAGTACCATGCTCTGATACAATTATAATGTACCAACTAGGATTAGTGATACAAAAATTCTCTACTTCACAGAATTCATTAAAACAATGTTTACGGAAGCTAGTTTGACTGAGGGTAGACAAGATCAAAATATTTGGATGAAAGGAAGGCTCTGATATTTGCTGATACCTATGCACAAATTACTGATACCATTTATGTTTCAATATAAACAAAGTTCAAGTCTACTCCAACGCTCTTGGGCCTCTCTAACATATGCAGACTAGTATGGGTATAAGCTTTGACTAGATGCAAGGGATGAGTGTTTTTGAATCATAGAGGATAAATAAAATAAAATTACATTCATTAAACAGTCAATTGAAATTCCAGAAATTATATGAATTTCTGAAGAAGTCTCACAAAAATACTAGTAAATTGACACTCCACGATTGCACAACTAGTAATTTTCAGGAGATCCCAAACAGTCAATGAAGTCTCACTAATTTCTCAAATGAGACATGGATTGGTTCATTTGAAATTTTAATTAATATCAAAAACAATAATAAACTCATTTGGAACTATTCTCATTCATATTTCACAAGTATTCTGAAAACTAGTGAAAATCTAGGCAAATCTAGAAGGGGTGGAGAAAACTCTGAATATTTATGAATTCTATAATATTAAATGGCATGAATGATATCATAGATTTATGTTGACTGTAAATACATCAGAAATGATCCAAGAGACTCCTCAAATCATTACAAAAACTCTTCTCCTCTCCTACACAATAATCTAGCATTGAAAATCACTAAGAAGCTCTCAGATTCGAACCATGGTATTCATGAAGCTTCCTGAAATTAGAACCATCCTTGGTTCAGCTACAGGACCTACAAATAAACTCAACTAAAATGTATGAATACCATCATCCTCTCACATAATTCAGGGGCACATCTCCCAGCTTGGACTAGGGGCACATCTCCCAAGTCTCTAAGGAAAAATTGCTCTCATACCAATACTCAAACTGACAAAAGACGTGAATGTGCTGCACATTGGTTTATTTATAAATAATGGATGAATTGAGGTGCAAGTCTCCATAGCTAATGAGTCCTCCTTGAGTGGACTAGGAAAGCTAGCTTTCCTTCTTTTTCCTTTTTGCTTTGCTTTCCTCATTTTTCCTTTTCTAATTTCCTTTCCACTTTCTGCTTTGGATTTTTCTTCTTTTTCTGAACTTTCCTTATTTTCTGACTTTCATTCTTTATGCTGCTTTTCTTGATTTGCTCTTCCTTTCTTCCTTTTTCCTGATTTTCTAGATTTATGTGTTTTCTTCTTGACTTCTTCCTCAAGCCTCTTCTCAGCCAAACTTATCCACTAATGTGCCCTAGTGGAGAATTATCTTCATTTATTCAACATGAAAAATATTAAATGCATCATAAATAATTATTCCAAGTGGATAACAAAATTTGGACAAAATTAAATGCACACTCCTAATTAATTAATTGCTTGGAATACAAAATTTAACCCCATGGTACTGAAGTTGTCTCCTCAACCCAAGGGATTGGTTGGGTTAGGATCTTGATCCAATGTTCACTGTTGAATAGACATGACAAAGGAAATCAATGCGCAGTCTTTGCAAGAAACTCCTACTCAGGGTTCTTCATCCTGAGTAGCCAAAAACACAGATTCATACAAGCCTTCGATTTAGGAGAAAGAACAGTTTGGGAGTTTGGTCTTCTACAACTAAACTCCTTTGCGTAGGTCTAAATAAAATTAATGCAGAATTATTTTCATCATAATTTTAAACTAATATTTGACTTCTTAAATAAAATGGTGATACAAAAACCTCTCAAAATTTAATCTCATAAACCAAATAATATTATGCCATATTGGCATCGATGTTCCTAACATATAATAACACTATGGATGGCCCTCGAAATAAACGCCACCTGTGTGAAACCCTTGGGCGACTGTCTAATTAGAAAGTTTTGCAATGAAGGCCGAGTCAATCCACTGGAATGTACTGCTAATGTTTATAAACTTGGCGGTCTTTAGTAAACACCAAACTTATTAAATACAACAGGAGATGACGACAGATCTAGTCAAAGATTGCTCTGCTTACCAACACGCAGATAGAAATGTAGTTAATGTTAGGATATTCCTACACTCCATCCTAGTCCTACCAGCATTTTCATCATTTGCATTTTTAGTCTTGCATGCATGCATGCAATTGCATGCATCCTAGTCATTAGTCCCAGCACCTAGACTCCAGTTATCTAGCCCCAGGAGCTTCTCACTGATCAGTTTTATCCCTCCTAGTGCTTAGTTCGCCCTGCATGCATCTCATGCGCTCTCTCTCACCTACCATTCAGTTGTATTTCAGTTATCTTCAATTCTTTCCTTGATTTAAGTCTAGACTGACTCTCAACTGACTGTATCACTCCGATGGAACTCCAGTGAGACTAGACTGCCCACTCTAACTCGATTTAGCTCCTCATGCGCCCTCCACTGGGCCTCCTTAATTCAGTTAGTGCCAATTACACTTAGTTACACCTACCACACTCAGTTTGACTCAGTTTGACTGATGGTTGACAGTTACTTGTGCGTTGATGACTCCAGTGATGATGATGAAGACTTCTAGTTGTTCTTTGATGACACTCCAATGATCTTTTGATCTCTCCATGCAGGCTAATTCGAATAACACCCTTGGTATTCGAATCCTGTACATTGTATCATTACTGTTTTACTATTCTGATTAATGAAACACGTGTGAATATTCTACTCCTATTTGAGTTCCATTGGATCTATATTCTGTTGCACTATTCTTCTTCTATTTTCCTAAATTCTTTCATTGTGAGGTTTACATCATCTCTTTGGATCCACTGTGAGGATTTTCACAGTTAAGTGTTCATAAGATCAACAATTATTTAACAAACACAGACTCCCTCTAACTAAGACCAAAAATGACAGTTGAGCTGGCAAGTATGGAAACATTAGAAACCCAAATCGAAGGGATAACTCTTTACAAAGTCGGGATATGGTACTGACTGTACAATTTCAATGTAGAAGAGAATCGTAAGTACTCCCAAATGAAAACGGCCATCCACCGATACATCTACCTGGTCAATCCAACATTCGGGTTTATCAACAGATCTAGTTTAATTTATAAGTGCAGACAGTCAAATGAATCTAAGCGTGTTCCGGGCTTAGACAAAACATGTGCATCGTATTGTTTAACAAATACAGTCGTGATAACCATACGAAGAGAGCAGAGACATACATTCACATTGCTTAACAGGGTAATAAAAAATGTATTTATTCATCACGACTTCATAAAGTACTCGATCTTTATGATCAGATACAGAGGTAAGCTAAAATCTTACAAGGCTTCGAAATAATATCGGACTTGATTTAACTGACTGCTAAACAATGTTTTACCCAAGATGAAGGAGTGAAACAACAACAAAAAAGGATACTTATAAATATAATAAATCCAGCAAGACGCCTAGTCGAACAAGGATAGGTTTCATCCGAAACTAAATAAATAATTATACATTAGTTTCTACGTGCATGATTCGATCTGACGGGATCTACAACATTGTAGTTAAATAAAATACACCACAGGGCTCTCACCCGAGCATACTACCCCAAAAGGCTTTATGACTCTTCTGTCTGAAGAGGAATCTAAAAAAATGACAAGAAAACTCAACAAAAGACTCCCACAGCCGATACATACAAGTTTGACGCTCTTAGTTTTTTTTTTTTTTTTTTAAGATCTCAAAATTTGATTCAACCCGTGGAATTTCCAGAGATCAACTGATTAGAGTAACATTTGATCTGAAAATATAAATCTTTCATTTAATATATGTAGTCAACTTGTCTACAAAAACTTTGTTTTATCAAAATGGGAATCGACTCTTAGATTAACACAATAATCATTGGTTTGACAGGGTCATATTTTTTATAAATAGCTTTGTTCTGTCATTTTTAAAATACATCTCTAAGATCGACAAAGTTCTATGATCGCTCTACCCAAAGTCCAAGTAAAATACTGTCCTACTCCCTTACAGTAATATTTACCCACGGTTCAAAAGGATTTAAACATCAGCTTGATGGGATCCGTAGGGATTTTCAACAATTTTGAAGTATGAAATAAGATACGCCAGGATTTGTTTCAAGCGAGGAAGGATTAACAACAGTCACACTAGTGATAATTACCATAAAATCAAGGATCACGGGATGGAAACAAACTGCAGTTAGGGTGTGGATGGTGACTAATTACTAGGCCAAGTGTCGTAACCTCACTCTGATACCAAAAAGTATGGCCCTCCGAGGGACCCTAGCTAGAAATTTGAACTAATATATAGTTTAACATATAACCAAGGAAAAAATATAGTTTAACATATCTAAAACGTAAATTGCATCATCATATAAATCACTACAATAAATCTTCTTTAAAAATAATATAAAACTTATAACAAAAATTTGAAAAGAACTTGTTCCATGATGGTTGATCCCACGTTTGTCGAAGTCCTCAAAGTAGCTATCGCACGATCCAAATCCCTTAACACAATTATCGAAGGACTCCTCGGTTGACCTCCCTACCATACTGGGAGTAATCTTCTTCCTCCCAGTCCCTTGAGAAAATGGAGTTGTAAGAACATAGAAACCTTGAATCTCTGATGGGATCTCCCAATCTCCAGAAAAACTATCAACCAAACTCCTATAGACCACACTCAATATCAAACTTCAATTAAGGAGTCCATCTAGCATTAGGGATCAAGAGAGATCCTTTTCTCTTCATTCTCCCTTTCTTAAATAGAAAAAGTCTTGCATGACAGGTGTCCTTTCATGCAAAAATAAATTTAATTTATTAATTCTCTAATATTCATTATCATGCAACAGGTGTCACTCTCACACACTAGTGCACATAAATTCCCCTATTCTCTCTTAGTTGTCTCCCTAGTCTAAAATTCCACTCCCTAGATTAGTGGGTGCATGTGGCGTTAAACTCTAGATATTTTCTAATCTAGATTTGCTTTAAAATCAATTATTTCTAATTTATTTATATTTGATTTTAATATAATGCATATCTATCTAAATTGAAGGGTGTACATACTTTCTACCCCAAATATCCCCTTTTCTAAAATCTCTTAATTTAAAATGCTCTTTCTTTCAATTATTTTCGATTTAATATTTTCATATGCAACATTTAACATATATGTCTAAATGTTTTAATGCAAGAATGTAAATATTTCATTTTCCTGACGTTGTCTAGGTACCACTTCTATGGGTCCTTTCGACAACTTCCTTGTCCTTGTTCTCGTGTGGGGAGTAATATGTAGCAATCAGGAATCATTACCGTGATCTTCCAACTACACTTCCATGGAGACTAATGGCGATTGAGGAATAAGATATTCCTTATTACGCGCCCCTCAACACATCGTACGCGACCAAATCGTTGTGGCCTCTCCCGTACGGCACACGCTTCCTTGAGTGAGCTGATATGGCTTCCGACCCGTGCAAGGAATGCTATTTCAAGGTTGACAGTCCGTCGTCATACCCCTATGTATATTTCCCATTCTTACGACCCCTTTTATTCCATTGAGAGTCAGTTGTTAATTCGTTTAACCCGCTACTGCACACACTCAAAGTGCACATTAGTAGCATTGCACCATATAAATCATATCATCATGCAATTTCATCTTTTTTCAATTCTATTTAATTCAATCTCATTCATTCACATCTATGGAATCAAAAGCATTATGTCTTTCATTCATGTATAACCTCATCATATTTCTCATTCAATTGAGCATATTCATCATTCACTTGTCAATCAGCAATTTCCATTCAATAAAAATATAAACTGTTAGGACTCAGAAATGTCGTATTTTCATCCACCTTTCCCTTCACTATTTCCTTACATTTCATCGCCCTATTAAAACTTCATCATATCATTTGCATAAATACATTTGGGTTTCACATTATTATTTTCCACTTTATTCATTTTAGTATTAAGAGTGAATTTATGATTAAATATTAGAAAATATACATGTTTTCATATATATATCTCAATTATGTGTGAGCTTTGTACTGTGTAGGAATATGTGAATGATTAAATCAAAGAGACTTCTCAAATATCTCTTACACCATTCCAAAGGAGATAATTATTCAAGCCTATTCTTAAGGAGAAGATCATGGAAGATTTGGTTGGCATATCTTATCTAGGATTCATGAGAGATATGTGGAGGATTTGAAGGCACCATATCTTGTAATAATAGGAAAGTGGTTGAGAGTAGTTGAGAGAATAATGGATCTGTAATTAATGCATTCTTATCTTTTTCTTAAGGACTCTCATGTATAAAGGAGAGTGCTCCTTCTCCATTCCATTAAGTTGGAATTATGTTAGATTAGCTTGTAAGAGGGTTGTAATGAAGTTGGATTGGATTGGATTTTGTACTTGTTAGATTAGTCTTTGATTTGAGATTCTTAATGTGATTTAAGCTTCCATTGTTGTGCTTTCATGTTTGTCATTTGATTATTGATTTATAGATGTGAGCTCACTTATGTCATTGTTGTTAACTCTTCACATGTTGTATTTCTCTTACGCAATTTCAATGCTTTCTTAGTTAGTGTTTCCATGCTTCCTAGATTAATTTGATTTCAGCAAATTAGATTAAGTTAGATTAGATCTACTCCAGTCCTGCACAAATAGTGCACGTGCTTTGTCAGTTTACGTACCCCGGATTGATAAGTAAATAGTTGGGCAACTTACTGCAACGTAATTATTACGACATATAACTCGCCTAACATTTTGGCGCCATTGCCGAGGAAGCACAAAGGATTGAGGTATTAATTTTTTTTATGCAAGTGTGATTATTCATGCTCCTAACTCTGAGGTGACATATGGGTGAGGGCATGAAGGGTGTGTTTCAATTTCTGCAAATTAGCGTAATTTCAATTTCTGCAATTTAGAGTAAATTTCAATTTATGCAAGCGTGTTTCAATTTCTGCAATTTAGTGTAAATTTCAATTTCTGCAATTTAGCATAAATTTCAATTTCTGCAAGCATGTTTTTGCAATTTCAATTTCTGCAACTGTGAAGAGGTTTTCATGTGTTTCAGCAAGAGTGTTTTGTTTTCAGCAAGAGTGATTTTCAGATTTTGATTTGGGTGTTGTAAGAATCCCTTTTACAATATGGTTTAATCATGAGTATCAGCTTGGAACAACTCACTCAGATCCTTGCAAAAGTCGGGATCTCCTCCTCTCACGAGGAAGAGATCTTGACAGCGGCCGAGAGCTTAATTACTCCTCCACCAACGAATGAGAATTCTTATGCATCAGAACAGGAAATCGACGAAGATAATGAGGAGCTGCAACATGATCTGAGCGAGGCGAATTGCGCTTATGAAAGTCTTATCGAACAATGGTTTCAAGCACACACCAGGTTAGACGCATTTAGTTTTTATTTTGTTAATTTAGTGTTTCAGCAAATTTCGCATGTTTATACATATTTCCGATTATTATTATTTACGAACTTGAAAGAGAACATGTTGTTGTTACTTTTACGTGCATGGTTCCATTGGAAGTTTGCTTACACGTAATTAATTTTTAAATTCCAATTAGCATAGTGTAGGTAGGGAATTGTTTTCAAGTTTTTTAGAATAAGTATGCTCTCCTCCGCGCTTCGTGCGATCGCGAGGATCAGAAAGTAGGATGACTAAAATTGATTTCAGGAAGAATTTTAATTATCGACGATGACACAAAAACAGCCTAATCTATTTTTTTCGTCTACGATTTGTTTCCATTCACTCATAAATTTTCAATACGTTTGCGAAATAAATTTTTAAGTTCTTCTATTCTTTTTGATTTTCTGAAAACATAAAAATAAAAATAAAATTGCGCCTCCATCCTTGGATCTGCAAATAAAATCAATAAAACAACAGCTGCAATAGTGTCACGTCTAAAAGCTTCTCGTCGGTTGGAGTCACAGCAATGCCATATTTTTGCTTTTGTTCTGTCGATGCCTAGAACTAAGCCTGCAACAAAACATGAAACATTAATTCTGCAGCAAACAATTGAATAAAACTATGAGCGGAATAAAACAACAATTAAAACGTGTGAGAGAAAAGAATATGAGAGGAAATTATGAATGAGAGCATAAAGGGATAAGGGATTAAAAATTTCTCTAATCATTAGGTTGTCCAAAATAAATCTCGAAATCGGTATGGATTTGTTTGGAACTAGATCTTCGATTATTTGTTTTCAACTTCAATTGAATCTTGAATCCTGAAGCTACTATTTTCTGATCATCAAAACTCTTAGTCCAGCAGGGATAGCCAACTGGAAATTATGGGCAAATCTAATCTAGCATAAATTTCTACTACTTCAAATGCCATGCACTATCATCCAACATCTTTGCAGTCGATTTAATTTGTCTATCCTTATCTTTTCATGGTAATCTGCTCCTGGGATCTTTCCTTAGAAAATTTCAGACAATTCGTCATAATATCATAGCATTAAATGGTGGACGTTGCCAAACCGAAAATCTGCAAAACAATAAAATCATTCATATTTGAAGCTCTTTCCTAAGTTTAAAACGAATAAAAACAACGCAAATAATTACAAATCTGGTTGTTGCGAATCCCTTTCTGGCTGTTTCAACTGCCTGCAATTCTTCATGCATCTACTAAAATTGGGTTGTGAATCGTCCACTTCATTTGACCAAATTTTTTCGGGTTGAATCACAACGACTCACCATTTTAAGCTAGGCGTAATCCTCTCCAGATATGCTCCAATTCCATTCTTTTATTGATCAATCTCTCCGAGGTTTGGAAAATAGAATCAATTATATTATTCATTCAAAACAAGGAAGGATGCGATTTTCCTGCGGCAGTTGAAGGCTCCACCGTGACTGCTCTCCATTCCCAAAATAAGACTTGAGATTCGACAAAAGGAATGAGATATCTTTCTGCGGGAATGAGAGGAGGCGCTGCTGCCATTAATGTTCAGGCAGCAGAAGTATAGTTAGCAAGCATTGATGGCGTCTACAGAGGCAAAAGCGATTACCATTCGCACCCGAAAGTTCATGACCAACAGGCTTCTCTCCAGAAAGCAATTTCTCATTGATATTATCCACCCTGGACGGCCAACTGTTTCAAAGGCTGAACTGAAGGAGAAGCTGGCAAGATTATACGACGTTTGCGATCCTCAAACAGTGGTTATGTTCGGCTTTTGTGTAAATTTCGGAGGTGGGAAGTCCTCAGGGTTTGGTCTGATCTACGATAACTTGGAAGCCGTAAAGAAATTTGAGCCAAAATATAGGCTTGTCAGGAATGGGCTGGCTACGCGGGAGCAAAAATCGAGGAAGCAAATGAAAGAAAGGGAGCAAAAATAGTGGAGAAGCACAGAAGAAGAAGAAGTAATGACATTTCAATCTATACAATTTTGGAGAACGTATTGGCAGGTTTCATCTGTCAAATAAAACAGTTTGTGTTGTGTTCACATTTACTAGAGACTACTGTAATCATCATTCATAAATTTTCTCAAAGGATTGAGGAGCATAATCTTCTGCTGATGATGCGTAGTGTTGAAGACTCCCCAACGTGTATTTGCTGGTGGATACTATAGCAATGAGATCACGCACAGGTATGTCTTGCCCTCAGGTACGTAGACTGGAAGGATACATTGATTCTTAAAGGTAAAAGCTTTCCATTGAAAACTTTCAAGCACAGGTTTGATTTTGCTTATCTGTCTTTTTTTAAGTGTCTTTGAATTAACGAAAAACATTGAATAAAGAAGACGATAAGGAGTTTACGCTTGAGTTCCTGCAGCTGCAACACATCACTGTCATTAGCATTCTTTTAACACATTTCCGGGCAATAATGAAGGCATCCAAGCTTAAGTCTGCGCGTTGGTAGCAGGGAAGATCGCGAGGACAGCACAAAATCTCCTGGCTTTACCTAAAAATCACGATGGAACCTTGAAAATAAGGAAAAGTCGAGGTTTTGTTCTCCATCGCGCATCCACCCAATGTTTTGGCACCTATCAATGATGTTGATAATGCAGATCCCAACGATATTGCATATGTATTCTCTGAATATGCTCCTTCAAGTATTCGACTTGTTCAGCGTGCTCTCAAGCATGGCTCTGTGGAAATCAAACATTTGACAGTCAAGAAGAGCCCGCTCATGTTTTTATATGAACCATTGGTCACTGGACAAGAGAGCCACATGGACTATTGCACCGAGCTATGAACTAAGGATCATGAGGGATGAGCTGCGACGAGAGGAATTGAGTCGGGAGGAGCTGCACCGAGAGGAGTTCCACCAAGAGGAGATTAGGAGAGGAGAAAATCCTGTCGATTACAACTTGACAGAGAGTTTGAATGATCGCTATTGTCAAATGCATGAATTTTTTTTTTTTTTCTCATCTAAACTTTGGCAATAATATGGGTAGTAAATGGTGTCTTCCAAATGGCTGCGATGTGGTGATGATGGAGCCAGCAGTGATGAGAACCATGAATGTTCTGGTGGTAGGCACAGAAATATTTCAAAGGTTAATAGCACGCCTGGTCGATAATCTTGTCCACTAGCTTGCAAGTTATGAACTTATGACAATGAGAAAGTTATCATCACTTTACGTCTGGCACCAACAGTCTATAAAAGAGAATGCTCTGCAAAAATCTTGATGCCGCCTAATGCCGCCCAGCATGTGAATAACACAGAGAGCAGCGAACAATTTGGTAAGGAGGTTCAGAACATAGATACCCACGTGAGAACATGAAGAGTTGGCAAAGTAAAGTGGTCCAATTGAGACCCTTGGAACGTCAAGGTCGAGAGATTACCCAGCTAGGGGGACTTTGCTTTGTAAAAAGAATGGCCGCTTAATTTAATTGATATGCACGCAATTGATCATGCTGGTCACAAAGGGGTGATAGCCAAACTACCGTGATTGCTGAGACTAGGGGCATATGCCAAGGCTGGATCGCAGGGAAGGTGTCGTTTCTATTAGTTGACATGTTCTGTTATTGTGCTATTGTCTGATCTATAAAGAGCATTATGGTGGCCTGCTACATTTATTTTACACGTGTTATAGTTTATGCTTTGATCGCCCTAATTGTTTACCAGTACCAAGGAGAAAATTGACAAAGCCATGGCATCTGCACATAACACGACATAAAAATGATAGCACACCAGAAGAAGGATCGGGTGAAGATAATGGTTAATGAGGTTAAGCACATTATCAAGATGGAGCATTATTGCTTGAAGAAACCCCAAAGCTAACCTGCAGACTAGCCAGGACCAGGGAAGAATTATGCTATTCATGTTTTTACATTGGTTTTACATTGTTGATTTACCCATGACCTTTTCCATGAACAGATCGAGCGTAATCTTTTGCTAGTGGTACAAGGTGTTGAAGACACTTTTATCAGTGTTGGCGAGGTCGAGGTGTTAGCATTAAAATGCGGTTTATTTTGATTTCCCCAGGACACTTGGCTTCACATATACAAAAATCTAATGGGCTCTTCAAAATCCAGATGATGGTCCAACTGCACCTGGAGCTTCTGACAGTACGCCTTTCAGGTATTCAATAAGCACTTTTTAGCATGGTTTGCAACTCAGGGAATATGATCTTTGTAACGATAATAAAATATATCTGGGCTAGTGTTGAAATGGTGAAAACTCAAATGCATATCAACGACACCTTTATGATAATAATTGAAATGACATCTACGTAGGCTATCTTTTAATACTGAACATGCAAAGCGTCTTCTTGAATATTATATGACTGTTTTCTTTATAAAGTGTCATGTTTACACACTGAAGCTTGACGACGTACACTATGAACCTGTTGTAGAGCAAGAGATTTTTAAAATGGAATGCATGGAGCACGCAGTGTTGACTAAGTTAATAGAACTATGAATAAATATATCTCAATCTTGCGCTGGTCGTTGATTATATTCATAGAAATTTTTGTCTCATTTGCGATATGCTTCAGTCAAAACTTTCAAGTGCCTTCTACTCAGTTACTTAGGGGAATAATACATGCTGATACACGTCGACCGATACACATGGAGAATTACACAATGTTTTTGTCGCCACGATACAATCACACAATGAAAGTTTCAAGGAAAGAGCTCTGAATACTCAACAGCCAAAGCAACGCCATGTTGATATATGAATCCATTGGGCTAAGAGGTGTACTCTTCCAAGTCTGTAGCAACACAAAACACCCATTAATGAAGGAGACGAGTATTAATGAACTATTTTTATCATTCTGCATTTTGGTTTTGTGTGTTTTTTTATGATCGGAAACAGTATTTCGTTTATCTTGTTGTTCTTGCAATGGTATGTGGCCGCAGGTTGAAAGAAAGAAGTACGCCTGATCTCGAAATATTTGTTGACTAATGCATCTTTCGCAGGTGTCATAACAGGAACCTCAATTTACGAGGATAAGAATTAAGCATAGACATGGGGGCAGAATGGAACAACGTACAGGTTGCAGGAGATAATAAAATTTTCGTGACATATTTCTGCCCTCGGCATCCATGATCGATGTGTTTTTGCAAGCAGCATGTCGCTCTATTCAGGATCGATGTTTCTGTTTCCTTCCGAGATGTTATTTGTTGCACTAAGAATTGTATGCTCTGAATTATATCTAACGATTTACAGGGTTGATCATGCAATAAAAATAAAAAATAAAATTAAATTAAAATTAAAAAAAATAAAAAAATAAAATAAAAATCAAATTAATGCAGCAATCAATGAGGATCATACTTGGCACAATTTTCAAAGCTTGAATTCCAGAACTTTAGTGATAAGTATCAACAAACTGTTACTCATGCACATGGGAAGATTTGATGAAGCTGAGACAAGTAATGCTTTGAAGATGTGACGGTATGCAGATCTGCAGATCAGTTCTTTGATTTTGAGTATTTTTTTTTATATCTTGCATCATTTTTAAATTTCTTTTTGTGTGAAGAACAAAAACAATAAAAATCATAAAACTATCAAAAAGGAAAAGAATAAGAAATGCACGGTTTGCTATGATTTTCATGATTTCAATAGTTATTTTTACTGCTTCACTTTGCATGGTGCAATTTGACAATAACAGCCTATCTTTTTCTGTCAAAAATTCCCAGGAAAGAAGTCTATCGATAAACACACACCTTGTTGCTTGTTTTTAAATTTCTTTATGCGTTTTCCTTTGATGTGAGAAAAATAAAAACAATAAAAATTATAAAAACCATGATCAGAAATACAAAAATAAGAAAATAATTAAAAAAAACATTGTAAAAATTAGAAATTGCAAACAATACAAATGCATGGTTATTTATGCTTCACGCTAATTTGTTTTTCTCAAGTCACTTCAAACAGGAACCAACGAAGAAACTAGATTCGCCACGACCGCCAGGTAAAAATGCATTTCATTTTATTTGAATTTGATTTTCTAAACACATATTTTTCCTGCATTCTATATTTTTCGATGCTCTCACACAAAATTTGCAGGAGGAGTAGTACTCACATTTTTTAGGTTTCGGAGACAATCACATTTCGCGCAAAAATGATTTTCGAGAAATTTTCAAAGACACATGCTTTGATTGAACAGTTGCGTGTTGAACAGCTGCACGTTGAACAGCTGCGTATTGAACAGCTGCGTATTGAACAGCTGCACATTTAACAGCTGCGTATTGAACAGCTATGCATTGAACAGCTGCGTGTTGAGCAGCTGCGCGTTGAACAGCTGCGCATTGAACAGCTGCGTATTGAACAGCTGCGTATTGAATAGCTGCGCGTTGAACAGCTGCGTATTGAACAGCTGCGTATTGAACAGTTGCGCGTTGAACAGCTGCGTATTGAACAGCTGCACATTGAACAACTACGTATTGAACAGCCATTTGAACAGCTGCGTATTGAACAACCATTTGAGTATAGCTGCGCATTGAACAGCTGCGCGTAGTATAGATGCGCGTTGAATAGCTGTGCATTGTATAGCTGCGGATTGAACAGTTGTGTATTGAACAGCTGCGCAAGCGCAATGGCAACAGGTAACAATGTCTTTTATTTTTAATTTGCCGCATTAATACTTATTTCTGCATATTATATTTTCGAAACTCTGACAGTTTGCATGCAATATTGGTACTAAGTTTCTTTTCAAATTCACAGACGATCAATTTTAATGCTAATCTGGAAAAAAAAAAATCAGAGAAAACATGATTTGTTGATAGCCTGAAGGAGCTGCTTCTCATCACACATCTCATGACATTTGCAGTCACACAGAAACCAATTGTGTCATGATTTGTTTACCCACATTTCTCCTTCAAAGCACATTAGTCATCCCTATTGGAGTCCAATATTCCATTACCTTATCTGTCATGACTTCACACATGCCTATTTTTCTGAATTGCATACAGTTTACCCCATTTTTTAGTTCATCTTTTTCCTCGCCAATAAAACCATTCCGCTCCCTCTCCATAATTACATCCCTTGCCATAAGCATTGTTGCTACTGAGATCTTTTCTATAGTCCTACCAATCTTTTTGTAAAAACTCGTGTTGACTGATGTGGGATTCCTTAAGGCCCACCTTTCAACAGTCTTGCCCCATCGACTTCAGCACCTTATCTGGGATATAGACTAGAGTCCATTTTGAGTACCTAGAGGCTTGCATGCCTTAATGACAAGTTCTCTCGCTGACGATCATGGGAATACATCAATGTCCCTTGATCATCAGATCTTGCAAGTGGCTCGACCTCAGCACATCCATTCGCACTTCGCAAGATGTACTCGGGTACCTTGGCACTCATTGACATCAATGGTGAGTTGCCTCGCACTGGTTAACGACATTCATCAATGGTCGGTAATCCAGTGATTTCTCTTCATGCTCGACATCGACACATCCATTCACATGCTTAGAATTGTACTATCGGGTTTGTAGCGGGTGAAGACTATACACTCTTTCCTGATTCCCTCAGCAGTTCCAGCAGCTTGAATCCATCTATGAGAGTTTGACAGTTCCACATTTTCATGATTCATCAGCACCAGTTCATATCTCTCCACTTCACATGCTCTGATTCAGTAGTGACCATCGCTGCAGTTCCAGCCGTTGCTATTACAGCAGTCATCGTTACAGCAGTTGCTGTTCCCGTAGTTACATCAGTTCCGGCAGCTGTTGTTTTAGCCGTTCCAGCACTTGTTGTTCCAGTAGTACTGCTACAGTAGCAGTCTCCTTTCACATGATCCTACAGCAGTGACACCTTCCATCTTCCAGCCGTCGTAGTCCCATATTCTTTCTGCCAGCCATTACAGTAGCTGCAGCTACAGTACTAGTCACGATTTTCTGCTCCAGCGGCCGCAACAACTACATTTCTATTGCATATTTCATCTACATTTTGGGTCAGTGGAGGTATGTTGTTTTCTAAGCTTTGATCATGAAACTCCTTCTATGCTGACTTGAATATTTTGGAAAATTCCCTCACCACACTTCATTTCGTTTTCCCTTCCATGACCTACACTATGTTGCATGAGGGCATGCAACCGATTCAGTTGGGGAGGGGGAACTATTGTCATAATCACCACATTTTTTTTCCTTTATCATCATTCCATTTTCATCCCATTTACCATTCCCAAAAATTTCTTTTCCAACAATCCCCTGATGCACTTTACTTCATGCATTAATATACATTGGCATGTTTCATACCAAATTGAGCAATGGCTTTCTTATACTCAGTGATGCTCTCTTATGCACATTGATAGCTTATGATTTCCAGTGAAGTGTGTGGTTACAATTATTATCATAACAGCAAGCGAAAAAAAAATAAAATGAATGTTGTTAACTCAAGAACCAACATTCTTATATTCATGGTTGTTACACAAGAACCAACCATAGGAAAATGCCAGCTGTTACTCATGAGCTGTTACTCATGTCTCCCACATATCTTGGAAACATTCATAATTAAAAAGACATCATCAATCAAAGCCAAAGTTTAGATGCCAAAGGTTCTTCAGCAGATCCATGCATGGTTGCATGAGGACATGCAACACCTTCAGCTGGGGAGGATGTTAGGACTCAGAAATGTCGTATTTTCATCCACCTTTCCCTTCACTATTTCCTTACATTTCATCGCCCTATTAAACCTTCATCATATCATTTGCATAAATACATTTGGGTTTCACATTATTATTTTCCACTTTATTCATTTTAGTATTAAGAGTGAATTTATGATTAAATATTAGAAAATATACATGTTTTCATATATATATCTCAATTATGTGTGAGCTTTGTAATGTGTAGGAATATGTGAATGATTAAATCAAAGAGACTTCTCAAATATCTCTTACACCATTCCAAAGGAGATAATTATTCAAGCCTATTCTTAAGGAGAAGATCATGGAAGATTTGGTTGGCATATCTTATCTAGGATTCATGAGAGATATGTGGAGGATTTGAAGGCACCATATCTTGTAATAATAGGAAAGTGGTTGAGAGTAGTTGAGAGAATAATGGATCTGTAATTAATGCATTCTTATCTTTTTCTTAAGGACTCTCATGTATAAAGGAGAGTGCTCCTTCTCCATTCCATTAAGTTGGAATTATGTTAGATTAGCTTGTAAGAGGGTTGTAATGAAGTTGGATTGGATTGGATTTTGTACTTGTTAGATTAGTCTTTGATTTGAGATTCTTAATGTGATTTAAGCTTCCATTGTTGTGCTTTCATGTTTGTCATTTGATTATTGATTTATAGATGTGAGCTCACTTATGTCATTGTTGTTAACTCTTCACATGTTGTATTTCTCTTACGCAATTTCAATGCTTTCTTAGTTAGTGTTTCCATGCTTCCTAGATTAATTTGATTTCAGCAAATTAGATTAAGTTAGATTAGATCTACTCCAGTCCTACACAAACAGTGCACGTGCTTCGTCAGTTTACGTACCCCGGATTGATAAGTAAATAGTTGGGCAACTTACTGCAACGTAATTATTACGACATATAACTCGCCTAACATAAACATAACACATTTTTCAAATTATTTAACTGGGTCACTTCAAATATAAGTGCCCTCAAATTCTAATCAGTCAACTTGGTCAAAGGCGGGCATTACAAACATGACACAAATATTAGAAGCTTGCACAAATTAAATGGCGAATTTTTTTTTTAATAATAACAATTTCTAACACGTTTGAATAGTTGCGATGTTTTTATTTTAACTTTTCCTCAAGGTTTATATTGGATTTTGTTTTTAAAATTTTTAGATATACAGTTGTCATGTATACGTTATAATCAGCTAACAGTTATCAACACTATGGAAACAATTTGAATGAATCAATGTAAAAAACTACAAAATTTAAGTTTTATTGTTTATTAATTTACTCTCATTGGAATGGGGTACGAGATCTGAGTATGGTGCATTAGCAACTTAGACTTAAATTTATTGGTTTTTGTTCCAATAATTAACTATTAACAATGACTTAAAATTAATAATTTAGTGATAGTTTTAATGGTTGGTTTCTATCAAAATTCATTGTGTTAAATGTACATCACTATTACTATTTGTAATTATCTAGAATTGCACACCATATGATCCCAATGTGAAGCACAGAACCACGAATCGCCGCTTATATGATCTTGATACCCAAGTATGTAGCAGGTCCAATCTTTGGTTTGGGGAATTTATGTTTCAGGTATCATTCTATCCATCATAGTCTCCTTCCAAGCAAAGAAAGATTCTAATAAATGGTAATAATGGAATTAGCACTGATGGGAATTTTATAAAATGATTTTTCCATAGTTATATTACATAATAAACATATAGATCTTAATGGTAATGAAATTTTCATTTAAATTCCATTTATCTCGATGACAATTCATTACATCATTATTTAAAGAAAAAACTATGCAAAAATTCATCTTGGGTTCTATTGATCCAATTAATTATGTCTTGTCATTCTAAATGTGTTCTTAGATCATATGAGGGACCCAGAAAATGATTTCAACTAATATCTTTATTATAAATAAAAAATTATTTATGTACGATAGGGCATGCAAGTGGATGCACTAATTTGTTTCATGCTAATGATAATTTTTTTTTTCATGTTAATTATTAAATCCTTCCACTAATTCCCATGTACACTATTTGTAATAATAATCATATTTTACATTATTACTTACACAAATGTAATTATATTATACATTATTTATCTATAAGATGATGATTATTTTTTATTTATTAATTTTGGTATATCAATTTAAAAAAGAACAAATGAAATTATATTATAGTTCCAAACTAATGCAACAATATACAGAGAGTGGAGAAGTTAGAGACAGTTGCCAAGAATAGAAAATAGCGATAGCGATGCTTGTGATGATGGATAGCACAATGGAAAGTTACTACAATAGTTTTGATTGTGGCAGTAGAAAAAATAATATAAACATCGCCATAACATCCATAAATATGATTGTGACTATTTTCTTTTGCAAATAAGTAATATAAACATTTCCATAACATCCATAAATATGATTGTGATTACATTCTTTCACAAATAAGTAATATATATAGATGATTAATGGGTATTATTAGTTGTTCATCTTTGGTGTTAGCATATACAAATATCAGTGTTGTCTTCTATGGTCACTAAGTTTTTATTGAAAGTTAGGTGGCAAGTATCCACTACTACATAACCTTGTTTTAACTTAGCTTATAAAGAGAAAAATAAAATTTGTTTTAATGTAGCTTATAAAGACAAAACTAAACTTTGTTTTAACTTAGTTTACAAAGAAAAAAATAAACTTAAAAGAGTGAAGAGGAAAAGAATTAGTTCGTTTAAGGTAAAATCAAGAAACGCAAAATAAAAAAATTGTAACTTTGTGATTTATCATGTCATGAAAATTAATCCAGTTTTGAAAAAATCAAGAAACAAAAAGTAAGAAAATCTAACTTTATGAAAGTCATATCATTTTTTAGAATTCCAACATGGGCACTTAAAATATTTCAAACTTCACATCATGTAAAATCAAGAAAGGAAAAGAAAGAGATTCTAACCTTACAATATGTCATGTAAATGTTTTTAAATGCTTATTATTTTTATTCAGTCATTTTATTAAAGTGCCAAAGAATGAGTGAATATAAAATTATTCCTATATTTGTTTAAATGGGTATAGATTGAGTGATTGGGAGGTTGTGTTATTTTTTCACCTAAATTCAAATTTTGTTGAAAATGTGCTTTTGTTATTTATGATAACACCTTGATTCTCCTTCAGAATGGCAAGTGGGATGTCTCATATCGATATAACTCTTAACAATAATGAATCACACTTACAAAAATAAAATAATAAAAAATATTTACAATGTATTTTGTTTATTACATTTAAATTTTTATTTTATATTTTGTTTATAATATATTAAATTGTTTATTTTATGTACGAGGTCAACAATTCCAATATGATGAGATTTAAATAAAGATATGCTGATAATGATTTTAGTCAAAAGAGAAAAGAGAAGTGGGTAAAGTGTTGTAAAGTTATTTTATTATACTAAAATTGTGTTCAAAATATTTAAAGTTTTAATTCAAATCTTGTTATAATGCTTTTATTTTTTTTTATTTTTAGAGATAGCATTTTAGTTAGCTTAAGGTTGTCTCGGGATTCATCATTTAGGAATTCTTTTTAGTTTTATGAAATAAAAAATGATTTGCAAATTGGATTGCCAACGAGCATATGAAATCAAGTTGCTTTAGTAATCATGATGACACTATGATTTTAAATTGATGAAGTCATAAATATTGGTTTTAGGGCAAGACCATGGATACTGCTTCAAGAAAGGGCACTAGCAATATTGGTAACTTCGATCGATAGTGCATAATGTTAGTAGCATATCACATGGAAGAACTGTGAAATATATAAGAATGAGGATGCTTGTCTATAAATATGGGAATATCTACTTACTTTAAGCAGTGAACTTATAGTTAATATCAGTGACATACTTGAATGATGGAGCACCAACATTGTGAACTTTGCAAAGACTTGTTATATCAAGTTAATAATATTATTTGATAGCATATTTCCTAGAGTGTGGCCATGACCATCTTTTGGATTTCCTTTTAACTTGCTATTTAGAAACCAATTCCCTAGGTAACCTTAAGTTACATGTTAATATTGTCTATTCAAACAATATAAAGGTAATCATAGTGACATGTACATAAAATCATAAAATATGGTGTGAATTTTTTATTAAAGTTACTTTGATGTCAAGAATTTACCATCAAATCCTCTTTGGTCAATTGAGATGCAACTAAGATTAAATAGATAATACTCTTTCATGGGAATACATGCATAGTGGAACTCCATGATAACATCTCCACAATCATAACTCAATTAAGAAAAACAATTAGATTGGATCAATCATGTCAAAATAACCAAAGGTGTAGAAGTTGTTCATCTAAATTTCTAAGTAACAAAAGACTTGGTGTACATACATCCCATGGAATCGTTATGATAATGCCATATGATTGGAATATTAGTATTGCAAATCATTTTGTTTCTCTTAAATACACATTATATTTTGACACCAAATTATAAGAAAAATCATTGGATGTGGTCCAATATATCAATGATAAATATTTTGAAGGGAAATTTAAAGTTGTAGGGATTGAGGATGGAAAGCTTGGATTGGAAGTTTACTTCGAGAAGTTTTGATTTTTCTTCAGTGAAGAGTAACAATAAAGATGATCTATAGTTGGAGACCATTCCTAAAACGATTTACATTATTATCGATGGTGAGCTAGATAGAATTGAGGGTTCTTTGCGCAAGAGAATATTGGATTGGATAAGAAAAAAATTATGTTTTGATTCTAGTTTTTTATTTGAAAATTACTCCAAAGGGTCATAGACTTGGAGATGAACTTAGTGTGATAATAATTATGGAAGCTAATCATTTCTTTATTAGTTCAAAGCACATATAAGTTTGGTAAAAAAAATGGATACTAAACACAATAATTTATGTAAAGATTTTATTTTATTACAATTCTTATGTTTTCCTAATGTAGGTGGATGTAATGGAGTGAGTTAGTTATTTCCTACCGCATATGCTCTGAAAGACTCCCCTTGGGATATATATATATATATATACAATTTCATTTCTCATTTATTTTATTTTGTAGGAATTGAACCTTGGTGGTGAAGATAACATTCTTTCTCTCAACCACTGAAACCAAGTCCAATTAACAAGACTTTTTATTATTATTATACATATGTTCTTTCTATTTTCTAACTATAAATATGTTAATAAATTCTTTCTACATTTTGAGTAATAGTATTGGTTCTAGCTAACTCTTATTTAGTTTTATTTAAAATGCAAAAATTACATAATTTAAACTCATTAACATGAATTTTCAATGCACTCAATTGATGCTTATAATGGAAACCAATGAAAGTAAATCACAACGAAGGTAATTTGTTAAAGGATAAATGAATTAAGGACAATGATTCATTTAGTTCAATGCAACTTTCAATACACAAATCATGCACAAAACACCTGACTCACAATCTTTTAAAGCATGATTCTCTTTTACATTTCAATATTTAAGTTCATTGATGACATGCAATATTATTAATAATGAATGGATTCATCTTGAGCTATAGATACCCAGTTTGTGTTCCCATATTCCCTTCAATATTTATAATTCATATTATTTTTAAATGTTTTTATATAAATAACTATAATTTATAATGTGTATACAAAAAAGTATATCATTGTGTTTGTGTGAGACAATCTGTTATAAAACATAGTGATAACACCAATCCATACAAAACTAAAAAAATAGAGTAAAAGTAATAATTGGGAAAATGAGATGCAAATACATATAAAAATAAAATATCATATTTAAATAGAAATGCTAAATTAATGTATATAAAAAATTAATGGAAAAAAATACATTGAAAATAATAATTTAATTTTTTTTTCATTAAAAGCTATTATGTATAATTCTTGTATAAATTTAACCAACCATGACTATAATAAAATCAATTTAACCAACAATAACTCTAATAAGGAAAATTTATGTTAATTGTTTTCTAAAACACCAAATGACATAAAAATATTTTTGGTTAATAAAAAAAACACATAATAAAACAAGATTTGATTTATACAGATAAAATTAGTTCATCTTTAGCGTGTGAGAAACGATTTATGGTGGGAAAACAACCTTTTCCAAATAGTGATACTTTTATAACAGTGAACCAAATTTAACATGTCTGTTCTAAACAATGTTCTTTATATTAAATTTAATTGCAGCCATTGTGTATGGAAAGAAAATTGATTGACAACCTTTTATTTTTTGACCCACCGAAACAACTATTCGACACTTGGGATACGTGACTTGATAACTTGAATATTAAATAATGCTAAGTATGGGTTTGGCTTGGAGTGAAGACTTAGAGTTGTCGTTACAAGTTTGAGAATAAAAGGCACATTTTAAATAATGGAATCTTATAATAATTAGAAAATATTTTCAACTTTAAGGTAAAGTTAAATTATTATATTAAAATCATATATAATTTATAAATGATTTTATGATAATATTTTTTTTGGCAAATAATTACATATGATTAATCATAAAGCAATTATTCAATCCATTATGTGTCATCTAGGTTGAGAGGTAAGATTCACATTATATTTGAACTAAATCAATATGCCCATTAGAAAGCTAGAATACTCTACAAAATGCATAGGTGATTTTCATTCCAAATGTTATACACGGATTCCAGGTCTCTCAACGCCGTATTTAGTACTTGCCTTCATTTAAATTATGCATCTCTCACTGAAATTGAACCATGAGAGAAATATAAGAGATGCTTATTTAAATTTCAATGAGATTTGGAGAATTAATCAATACTATTTGAGTCTGAATCTATATAGATTACCAAAATTATGGGATAAATCACTAAATACACATGATACACATCACTGATGTTATTTAAAATTATTAAAAAATACACAGACAAGATTTATAACATTTCTTCAAAACCATAGATTTCTAGACAATCTCTAAATCTAAACAAATCACTAAGTATAATGCCAAAACATAGTGCCAGCATTACCTCTAGTAATGCAAATAATGTTCAAACTCTGTGGGCCAAGGCCCTCCAACTCTCAACTTTCAACTCCCAACGTTGTTGTAGCATGCTAATGTAATGAATGAGTATTGAGCACTAATATTTGCAAACTGTGGATGCTCATTGCAATAATAATAAAATAATAAAATTAATGGAAAAATCATTGAGTTAAAAAAGTTTTTATATTTTTAGGAAAAATCAATGCAACTTGAAAATGGAAAGGGATGGAAATAATTTTAATTTAGTAGATGTTTCTATTTATTTAGTGAATGTATGGTTTGGAAGTTGGAATTTACAAATTATAAGTTTTATATAAGATAAATGTATTAATACTAATACTAGTGATATAATGATGTTTTAGAAGTTTTATTGCCCTTAAAAAATAGTAGTAATATAATGACGTTTTAGAAATTTTGTTGCCCTTCAAAAATAGTAGTAATATAATGATGTTTTAGAAATTTTATTGCCCTTCAAAAATACGTTTAAATGATAGATCTACCATTCACAAAAGACGGTTAACCAAAATTTTAAACCTTATTTGATGGTCAAAATGCCCCATGACGGGCGTTTTTCCCATCAAATTCCATTACTATGAGTATTAGCAATGACAAAAAAATGGCATGATAATCAAATCCCAAAAGATCATTCATGCTAATTTCATGTAGGACAACAACAACTTGGAGGAAATGACTTCATACAAATATCTCAGAATTCATATATTCATCATAAGCTTAACTAGAACTATAGTATTGAGAAAAGGATTAATGGAGGGCGTAAAGCTTATTATGGACTTGAAAACAATTGTAAATCAACATACCTTTGGCTATGGGATAAGAAGAAACTCCTCTTTCAGACTATCATCACTCTTATTATCTTACATGGATGTGATATTTGGGGTTGCAACACCTCTAGATAATCATGTTGAAAAATAGAGAAAATCCAAATGCGATTTATAACATATATTATCAAGATTAAAGGCAATACACCCTATTCTACCTTCCTCATAGGAAGTAAGTATTTTCCCCATTGAGAGAATAGCCATGACTTGGTACCTAATGTACAAGAGCAAGATAAACAACATGGGCGAAAACATGCTTCCTAATATTACTTCGTACTCTAGTCAAAACCACCCGTGACTTGGGAGAGGTTGGTATAAATATGCCATGTCTCAACGAAATCATTGGGGAGTCAAGGAAGAGGTCATTCTACATAATAGTGATAATATTAAAAGTATTCTTACACCCTATTTTGAGGAGAAGTTGTCGTGCGATAAATAATTAGAGGATAACTTGAAATTAAGATATTATAAGGGGGTGATACACCATAATCTTGAAGATCAAAATCGTTACTCTGTTTTAACTGGGGTAAAGAAGAAAATCAACATTACTAAAATAAGAACAAACTCTCACGAGCTCTATAGTGAAATAGAGCGCTAGAAAATTCCTCAAATGTCATAGGATGAAAGAATTTTCCACCTTTGTGATACTAAGATGGTTGAATATTAAAATCACTTTCTCATCAAATATCCTGCATACACCCAAATTAAAGTGTAATTTTAAAATATGTTCTACAATATTGACCTTCCAAACCTTTTAACACGTCACAGTTATGGTGATCTAGAAATGCTTCTCTTAAGTTTTTTGAGTAAATATATATATTTAAAAAAAACAATTAATTCCTTACCTTTTTGTTAAGGTTAGATAGACCAAAATTGGTCTTAATGGACGTTAATAACCACCACCACCACCATAATATAGATTACCCCATATATTTATATAATTTTTACAATATCATCTTGTCATCTTATAAAGAGAAAGAAACCTACTATGATATATTTTACAAAACCTTTTAATATTTTATTTTGAAAAAATTAGAATATATATATATATATATATATTACGAAACAATGATGATAATAATGATTATTAACTTTCATGAGATAAAATTTAATTTACTAAATATATACATTTATAATACATGTATCTATGGTTTATATATATTGAATGAGAATTATTATAAATGTATATATATTTTATTCGATCTTCGATCAACCACTAATAGTTGGTGCTTTGACTAAAAATTAATCGTAATTTTCTTAACTAAAGACTCAATTTTTTTAATTTTTCCTAAACATTTTAACTTATTTGTCTTAGTTTTTAAATTTTTTCTAAGCATTTTAACTCATTTATCTCACATGCCATTAGATTATCACTAGAATTCTTGGAATTGAGGAGATATTCAATACCCACTCACTGCCTTCAATGCATTGAATAATACTTGAACTTTCACTTCCTTGATCACCTCAACCTCAACCTTCTCATCACTATTAGTTCCCAAGACCTTCTTGCACCGCCTGCACCTAATTGATTTCACCATCATCAAGCTTCCATGCAATGCTCATTTTTTTCCAACTTGCCATATCCCTCTACCAGGTGCAACTTTTATATTTTCCATCTATTGTTCTCCACTCATGGTAGGAACTGTTATATTTTCCATTCGTTGTTCTCCACTCACGGTAAGCACGCATGTTGTCTCTCTTGATAGTATTTTCTCTTCCTAATGTTACTTCTTGATATTACTTCTTAAATATCAAAAGCAGAATATGATTTTCTTCTTGATGCTACTTCTTAAATATTGGTAGCAGAAACCAATTTTCTTGTGCCAACATATTCTGTAAATATTCTCTAAAATTTGTTGCATTGCGTAAGAAAAATTGTCCAAAAACCCATGATAATGTGTAAGGACCCCCATTTCTAGGACCCTTCATAGACTAAATCTGAAACTAAGTAACATAATTTAAACCAGATTTGATCTTTTCATTGATAGAAAAATAAAATAAATTTGAATATAGAACTTAGCAAATACAAAATGGAAAAATAAACCTGTCAACCATAGGTCGATTCTGCTATGCAAGGAGGAGTCTCTGTCGTCAGTCCAATCAAGCTTGCCCATTTCCAACCTCTTATTCCGTTGGATTCCACAAGTAAAGGCTCATTTAACCATAGGCGAAGCAATTGTTAACTTCGCCACCCAACTGTAGGCTTATGCAATTAGTCGCATAGTCACCCCCAAGCCTCGGGATCGTAGAGGATACACACTCGCAAGGATTCAGAAGTGAGATCCCCCTCACCAAAATCCTTAGCCAAACTCACAATAGAAAGCACAGTCAGCATTTCCTTTCCATTCCGGAGGTCATCCAACATTAGGGAGCCCTCCCTTTCCCTTCCTTACATCTTGCTTAAATAGAAAAATCCTTTGCGACACATGTCGCCTCATGCAAAAATAATATTTTATGCAAAATTATTTAATACAAATATTCACCCAACCATGTGTCACTCTCTCATGAGAGTGTACATACTTCCCACATTTTACTCCTAGTTGTCCCCTGATGCTAGGATTCCAATCCCTATTTTAGTGGGTGCATGTGGAGTTGACTATTTAATGACTCCTGGTCTATCTTTTGCTCCATATTTAATTATTCCCAATTATTTAATTACAAATAATCATTTCATGCACAAATAATCTAATGCAATACTATATGCCAAGTACATAACTATAAATAGTCCTTTCATGCACAAATAATCTAATGCAATAGTATATTTCAAATACATAGATGTTAATTTATCAATTTCCTTTATTCGTCTAGGTACCACATCGTCGAGTCCTTCTAGCAACACTTTCTTTTTTTAATTGTCTAGGTACCACATCATTGGGTCCTTCCGACAATAATTTCTCATTTTACTTTCTAGGTACCGCATTGCCGGGTCCTTCTGACAATAATTTCTCATTTTATTGTTGTGCTAGTATTTTGTGTAGTGATTTTAGGAACCGTTACCATAAATCATTTGGCTACACTCTATGTGAGACTAATGGCGATGAGGAGTAAGTCTGTTCTTATTGTGTGTCCATCAACCTCGTATGTGACCAAACCATTATGGTCTCACCAATACGACTTCATTCCCACCCGAGTAAAGTTGAACGAGATTTTAACTCGTGTGTGGATGCTATCAGGAGCTGACATCGTCTTCGTATCCTGTGTGTGTTTTTCCCATCCTCTACATCCCCATTTTTATTTAATCATGAGTCAGTCGCTAATTAGCCTCTTTACCTTTCATTGTACACATACTCAGAGCACACATCAATAGTACTATTCAAAAATCATCATATCATAATTCATTTCTTTTATTCGCTAATAGTTAAGAAAACATAGATACTTCTCTATTGGATTCACATCATAATCACCCGCATAATTATATTTCCATATTTCAGCATAAATACGACATTCATCATAAGGTTTCACATGTGCTAATCAATCAACAATATTTCATATTAAAATCACAAGTATCCATAATCGTCATTGAATCAATCATTCATTAGAAACATATTCATTTATCACATATATCACTAATCAGTCAACAATTTATTCTAAATCAACATATAAGCAGTCATTTTTCTTGGTTTATTTAACTAGGTCACTTATCAATAAGTGTCATCAATATCGATAGTCATAGCGAGTTTGAGGGGCATTACATAATGAAATAATCTTTTTTGAACTAATGAATGGAAAGTGCAAATATGAATGGGAAACTTGTACCCAGAATTATTGTTGCCTCTAACAGAATCAGATAGTAGCCACTAAACTCTTGTATCGGGTCACAAGTAGGATGCCAAATTTCCCTTCATCAAAATATAACTCATAATTAGTTTCAATCTGATTGCTTTTTTGTCCATGGAATTACGATGAATTCAGGGACTTGAATTTTCCAATCTCTGAAAGAAGACAAGCTAAGATGTCAAATTTTCATGTGTCAAAGTATAGCTCATAATTAGTTTCAATCAGTTTGCTTTTACATCCATGGAATTCTAGGAATTTGAATACCTTCTTGCATTCTTTCTAATATCAAATAAGGACTTACTAATATTGAAAATCTGGCTTATTGAATTTTTTTGGCTAGCGTTGTAATCCACCCATGCCCACGCGTGCACTATACAAATCCTTTACTTTCCCACTATTCTGCTATGAAATGAAACAATGATTTCAAAATTTTCTCCATTTTTCAATTGTTTGGTAGCCCTCCATTGAAGCTCTTGTGCGCCATCCATATCCTTTTTTTTTATCCCCATGTAATTTTTTTGAAAACTAGGGGTTCAATCTAATAGGAGACAAAGATCGGCTTTATTTTTACCCTGGTGTAGTGACCAGTGTCCTTTAAAGTATATTCTATCTTGAATATTCATCGTCCTGCTCACCTGAAACCCTACGGATTGAAATTTGTGGTGTTACTTTGAAAATTTCCTGCACCGATGCCTTGATCTACATCTTGCACCTTCATCTACTTATAATTTGAATCATTAATTTGTTCGCACAAAGCTTTCCAATTGAACTCCATCACTCACCATTTGGAACTACAGGAGGTGGACTTCCTTCTTTCTCTCCAATATTTACCTTTTCTGTAATAGTTTGCTGATAGGGAACACCGTCAACTCATTCCATGACCTGAACTGAGTGATCCCACATTCAAGAGATATGGGATGGAATGGAATGAGAGGTTTATTCCACATAGATCTATGTAGTTTCCTCTCAGAAATAAGCTAGTGGCAAAAGGAAGTTAGCTGCACCAGGAAGTTGGTTCACTCTAATGGCTGGGTTGAATCCAAAATATTGTAACTACCATGATTTGCTTGCCATGATCGACAATTGTCAAGGTTGCAAAAAATGCACATTAGCAAGTGCATAGTTGTTATTAATTATCAAAATGGAAAGATTGCATTGGTATATGTAGTGTGTTTAGAGGGAATGTCGTCCTAAATGTTTTACAAATTAGGTTTTCCTAGCAGCAAAATTTGTAATCTTTGAAATCAATTAAAGATCAGAATAAAAAAATGTGTATCTTCCAAGGAATGCCATCTATTACATTCATTCATTTGATGATATATAATTTTTTTATTTTCCCACTTGTACATTAAATTTAGTAGCAACAGAGTGAGTAGGATCATAGGGCTCTCTCTATTGCCGGTTTGGAGAATATGGCGATCTCTGGAGCCGTTTTTCCGCTTTAGAATGCATCATGCATTCTCTCCATCTGCCTAGATTTGATTAGATGAGAAGTGATGATTGTTTCTATCTTTATTATTCTTTTCTATAATTCCACTCCTGGCTTCGCTAGGCTTGACAGACTGGGTGCCCACAATCTTCGTTGGACATTCTTTATTCTATAATTACTAAAATTTTCCAATGAAGAATAAGCCTTTTTTATTTTGATACTCATGTAATACATCATGACGTTTTACAGTATTAAATGAGCATTCTACTTTTTAAATCGCATTAACATGACACAAATATCGGAAGCTTGCACAAACTAAATGGCGAAAATATTTTTTAATAATAACAATTTCTAACGCATTTGAATAGTTGTGATGTTTTTATTTTAATTTTTCCATCAAGGTTGATGTTGGCTTTTGCTTCTAAAATGTTTAGATATACATTTCAATATGATAAAGGTATTGTCATGTATACTCTATAATCAACTAACCTTTATCATCATTGTGGCAACAATTTGAATGAAGCAATGTACAAAACTACAAAAATTAAGTTTGATGGTTTACTAATTTACTTTCATTGGGATGGGGTACGAGATCTGAGTAAGGTGCATTAGCAACTTAGACTTAAATTTATTGGTTTATGTTCCAGTCCTTAACTATTAAGGATGATTTAAAATTAATAATTTAGTGATAGTTGTAATGGTTGGTTGTTGTCAAAATTCATTGTGTTAAATGTACATCACTATTGCTATTTGTAATTCTCTAGAATTACACGCCATATGATCGCAATGTGAAGCATGAAACCAAGAATCGTCACTTATATGATCTTGATACCTAAGTATGCATTAGGTCCAATGTTTGGTATGGGAAATTTATGTTTCAGGTAACATTCTATCTGTCATAGTCTCCTTCCAAGCAAAGAAAGATTCTAACAAATGGTAATAATAGAATTAGCACTTATGTTATTTTATAAAATGAGTTTACCATAGTCATATTACATAATAAACATATAGATCTTAATGGTAATGAAATTTTAAATTCCAGTTATCTCAGTGACGATTCATTACATCATTGTTTAAAGAAAAACTATGCAAAAATTCATGTCGAGTTCTAGTAACTCCAAATTAATTATGTCTTATTGATCTAAATGTGTTCTTAGATCATATCATTGACCCATAAAAGGATTTCAACTAATATCTTTATTATAAATACAAAAAATTGTTTATTTAAGATAGGACATGTAAGTGGATGCACTAATTTATTCCATGTTAATGATAATTTGTTTTCTTCATGTTAATTATTAAATCCTTCCACTAAAGCCCATGTACATTATTTGTAATAATAATCATATTTTACATTATTTACTTACACAAATGTAATTATATTATACATTATTTATCTATAAAATGATGATTTTTTTATTTATTAATTTTGATATAATCTATCGATTTAGAAAAGATCAAATGAAATTATATTATAGTTCCAAACTAATGCAACAATATAAAGATAGTGAAGAAGAGTAGAAAATAGTGATGGCTAACATTGTTCTAACTACAATTAGCCTTGTATGCTTGTGATGATGGATAGCACAATCGAAAGTTATTGCAATAGTTTTAAATTACCATCACATCCATAAATATGATTGTAGCTATATTGTTTTTCAAAAAAGTAATAGGAACATTGCCATAACATATCTATAAATATGATTATGACTATATTCTTTCACAAATAAGTAATATAAACATTATCGTAACATTCATAAATATGATCGTTGCTATATTCTTTTGCAAATAAGTGATATAAACATTGCCATAACATCCATAGATATGATTATGACTATTTAGCAAATAAGTAATATATATAGATGATTAATGGGAATTATTAGTTGTTTATCCGCCTTGGAATAATTACATTTTTCATCTTTGGTGTTAGCACATACAAATACATGATTGTTGTCTTCTATAGTCACTAACTTTTTTAATTGAAGGTTGGGTGGCAGGTATCCACTCCCACATAACCTTGTTTTAACTTAGCTTATAAAGAGAAAAAGTAACTTCATTTTAACTTAGCTTACAAAGAGAAAAGTAAACTTAAAACAGTGCAGAAAAAATAATTAGTTCCTTTAACATAAAATCAAGAAACACAATTTTTTTTTGTGATTTATCATGTCATGAGAATTAGTCCATTTGAGGTAAAATTAAGAAAGAAAAAGTAAGAGAATCTAACTTTATGAACGTCATGTCATTTTTTAGAAATTTATTTGAAATAATTCCATCATGGGCAATTAAAATATTTCAAACTCTACATCATTAAAATCAAGAAAGAAAAAGTAAGAGATTCTAACCTTACGATATGTCATGTTGAACTTTTTAAAAAGTGTACTGGATTATTATTATTATTTTTATTGAGTGATTTTATTAAAACGCTTATTATTTTTATTCGGCGATTTTATTAAAATGCTTGACAAAGAAGAATGAGTGGAAATATAACTACTCCTATATTGTTTTACATGAGTATAGATTGAGTGGTTGGGAGGTTGTCTTGTCATCCTTTTCACCTAAATTCAAATTTTGTTGAAAATGTGCTTTTGGTGTTTATGACTACACCTAGATTCTCCTTGAGAATTTCAAGTGGGATTTCCCCTATTGATGTAACCCTTAATAATAATGAATGACACTTTAAAAAAATAAAAATAAAATTATTTTATTTTATTTTGTTGCGTAGATGTGAATAAATGTTGCTACTAATTAGCAATAGATTATATTGAATAAATCATAATGATATTTTATATTGTGCAGTGCTACTAATGTGTGATTTGGGTATGTACAGTGGCAGGTAAAACGACATACTGACTGACTCTCAAATGGAAATAAAAGGGGTCATAAAGAACGGGAAACACACATAAGAGTGTGACGAACGATTGTTGACTCTTAAGAAAAATCCATGTACTAGTTGAAATCCCTATTAGCTTTACTCGGGTGGCATGTGTTGTATGGGTAGGCCATAACGATTTGGTTACATATGATGAAGTTGAGGGGCGTGTAATAATAACGATCTTATTCCCCAGTTGCCATTAGTCTCACATAGAATGTAGCAGATCGATTTAAGATAACGACTCCTAAATCACTAAATCACACTCCCCACACAAGGACAAGAATAATTTAGTTGTCAGAAGGACCCATCAATGCGGTACCTAGACAAGGATGAGAAGTGAATTATGTGCATGCTTGCATTAACACATAGGTATGCATTTAAATTATTTGTGCATTAAAGTTTAAAATTGAGGATAATTAAATAGAAAATATTCAAATTGGAGCAAATATAGATTGAAGATATTTTGAAATAGACTCCATGTGCACCCATTGATTTAGGGAGATGTGCATTAAATAAAATGTTGAGAATAAATAAATAGATGATATCTAGATTTGGAGGAAGTTTAGATTTGGGATATTTTTGAGTTAAACTCCACTTGCACCCACTAATTTGGGAATTGGGATCCTAGGATAAAGGGACATCCAGGAGTAAATCGTGGGACTTATGTGCACCCTCATGTGAAGGTGACACATGGTTGGAGGAGGAAATATTGGGAAAATTAATAAAAGAAATAATTTTGCATGAGAACAACACATGTCATCAAATATTTTTCTATTTAAGAAATAAGGCATGAAGAGGCAAGGGAGGATGAGCTCCCTAATGTTGGATGGATTTCGTAATGAAATATTGAGAAATTGTGTGTTTATGTGAGTTTGGATCGAGAAATACCTTTGTGATTGGGAGATCACTATTGGGTATTTGAGGCTTTTGTTTTATTCTTTTCCACCCCCAATAGCTTGGGGGTCTAGGAGGAAGAAGACTAGACTCCCAGTATGGTAGGGAGGTCAACCAAGGAGTCGGTCGGAACATGGGCAAGATTTGGTTCGGTACAAAACTACACAGACCTTCATCAATATCTACGACAACTAGATCGACCTTCGGAGATCAGGTTCATTTCAATTATTCTTTTTAAGTTTTGTTGAAAATTTCTTGAAGGAATTATTGTTGTAATTTGTTACATGATGCAATTTATAATTGATATATGGTAAATTTTAAATGTTAAGAAGGTTTCTAGATAGGGATTCAGGAGGGGCTCTACACATAGTGGAACTCCATGAGAGCATCTCCACAATCATGACTTAGTTAAGAAAAACATTTGGATTGGATCAATCATATCAAAATAACCAAAGGTCTAGAAGTTGGTCATCTAAATTTCTAACTAACAAAAGGCTTGGTGTACCTACATCTTATGGAAGCTTTATGATAATGCCATATGATTGGAATCTTAGTACTGCAAATCATTTTGTTTATGTTAAATACACATTATATTTTGACACCAAATTATAAGAAAAATCATTGGATGTGGTCCAATATATCAATGATAAATATTTTGAAGGGGAATTCAAAGTTGTAGGGATTGAGGATGGAAAGCTTGGATTGGAAGTTTACTTGGGGAAGTATTGGGTTTTCTTCAGTGAAGAGTAACACTGAATACATTCTATAGTTGGATACCATTACTAATAATATATACATTATTATTTATGGTGAGCTAGATAGTATTTAGGGTTCTTTGCACAAGGTAATATTGGATTGGATAAGTAGAAAAATTATGTTGTAATTCTAGGTTTTGATTTGAAAATTACTCCAAAGGTTCATAGACTTGGAGATGAACTTAGTGTGATAATAATTATGGAATCTTATCATTTTTATTAGTTCAAATAACATATAAGTTTGGTAAAAAAATGGATACTAAACACAACAATTTATGTAAATATTTTATTTTATTATAATTCTTATGTTTTCCTAATGTAGGTGGATGTAATGGAGTGAGTTAGTTATTTCCATGTATTAATTTTTCCGTTTTCAATTATAATTAATGGAAGTAAATTTTACTTCTTGTTTAAATGGATTGGGAATTTAGTTTCCATGTATTTATTTCCTACATACACTCATAGGTTTTTACCCATTTTCACTTTCTCCTTGCTTTTTGGATCCCACAACCTACTCCATCTGCTCCAAAAGACTCTGCTTGGGATATATATATATATATATATATATATAATTTAATTTCTCATTTATTTTCTTTTGTAGGAATTGAACCTTGGTGGTTAGGATAGCATGCCTTCTCTCAACCACTAGAACTGAGTCCAATTAACAAGAGTTTTTTTATTATTATACATATGTTCTTTCTATTTTCTAGCTATGAAGATGTTAATAAACTCTTTCTACATTTTGGGTAATAGTCTTGGTTCTAGCTAACTCTTATTTGGTTTTACTTGAAAATGAAAAACTTACATAATTTAAACTCATTAACATGAATTTCCAATGCATCCAATTGATGCATACAATGGAAACCAATGCAATTAAATCTCAACGAAGGTAATTTGTTAAAGGATAAATGAATTAAGGACATTTATTCATTTAGTTTAATGCAACTTTAAATACACAAATCATGCACAAAAAACCTAACTCACAATATTTTAAAGCATGATTCCCTTTTACAATTCAATATTCAGGTTCATATGATGACATGCAATATTATTGATAATGAACTGATTCATCTTAGGGCTATAAATACATAGTTTGTGTTCACATCTTCCCTTCAATGGCTTTCAATATTTATAATTCATATTCTTTTTAAATATATTTTAATGTAAATATTTATAATTTCCAATATGTATATAAAAAATTATATCATTGTGTTTGTGTGAGACACTATGCTATAAAACATAGTGATAACGCCAATACATACAAAACTAAAAAAAATAGAGTAAAAGTAATAACTCAGAAAATGAGATGCATCGCATTGAACATATAAAAAATAAAATACTATATTTAGATAGCAATGCTAAATTATTGCATATAAAAAACAAATGAAAAAAATACATTGAAAACAACATTTTAATTTTCTTTCTCATTAAAAGCTATTATGTATAATTCTCGTATAAATTTAACCAACTTGTTATCGGTCAAAATAGCACTTCTCCGTCCGTGACCACATTGCTTTGTCGGTCACACAAAAGGACACTATGGATGGAAGAGCTTGCTTGACCTTATATGAATTAGAGCTGAGCCTTGCAGTCCTTTCCTCAAAACATATTTTTTCTTCCTACTTTGGAGCATAACCGCGACTCGTATGCTAGACAACACGCAGGTCAGCCGCGGGTGTCTATACTGACAACCCATGGGTATCTTTGAAAAGATGCACCCACTAGATGCAAGTTGGGGTAGTCGTGAGTCACTCATTCGTTTCCCTATATCATAGTCACGGGTATCTTAAGAAAACTAGAAAAAATATATAAGAACACTAATTATGGATTAGTTTTGGGAGTTATTTCAACTTCCTCAACTACCTATGCCAACCACCCTTCAAACTTATCATGCTCCTCTTTTGATAAATAGAAGAGGAAGGCCTTGGAGAAGGGGAGCCTATCTTTGGTAATGTCATGTTGGAGGAATTCTAACTCAAGAGAGAGGAGTAGGAACTCGGGGTCTGGTTTCGACAGTGCTTACTGCAGTCAAGTATAATTTATGTACTTGTTCTATGCATTAATAAAGATCATATATTATTCCTTTCCCAATATAATTTGTATTGAAAATATGATTACAAGTTGATATTTCATGTTATTGTAAATTTCAATATGTTTATTTGTAGTCAAACTAGTTTGAGGAAGGTACAGGGTTGTTTTGTAGGATTGGTGCATTGAAGAGCAAAGGAGGAGAAAGTCTAGGATCGACCTTTGGAATAAGGTATGCATCTTTCTTACCCTAATATTTTTCTTAGTATATGTATATGTAGAGCATTATATATCTAGTTTTTCATATCAGTACATTGGTAGTCTCTCCCCTGCTATAGGAAAATTTCCCTAACAACAGAACTGGCGACTCCATTGGGGAGCACCCTTTTATTTTCTACTTTGTGGGATGCTTGAGGGTCTTTTCTTTCAGTTATTATCATTGTAATAGGTCTTTATGAAGGTTTTGGGATATCTTACATCATGTTTGCTTGACTCTTTATGGTATGGTCTGCAGTCTACTTTATTTTTTTTAATTGATTCAGAGCATACCCGCGAGTCTATTATACATATAGCCGCGGTTATCACCTTGCACCTGCGAGTTGCTCACTGTTGTACCCATGGGTACCCACGTGCTATTGTTGTTACAGTCGTGGTTTTTCTTGAGAAATGTTTGTTTTTCTCTAGGGTTTTCTTTTTAGGGTTGTTCTGCTTGGATCTGAAGGTTGGTCTGTTGATATTGGGTTTATGACTACTTAAGGTTAGTATTCTGAGTCTTGTTTACCCTTTGCAAGTCCTTTGTTGGTCCTTTTTCTCTTGTTGAAGATTGCTTGAGTCATTCTAACCCATGATCTATTTGGCCGATTCTTGGCTTTAGCCTTCTGAGTCACTGATGTTTGGAGAGAAATTTGTTATTGTTGATGTATTTGTAACTTGGGAATATATTCACTTGTATATTATATGTATTACATTTGTACTTTATTGTATCCCAAATGGAGATGTATTATTCCTTCGATTCGAAGTGTCATCATTTGTATTTGGAAGTGTCACAAGTTACATTGTAAGTGCCGTAACTTATATTTGATGGATTATTAGACCACCTTAGAGGGGTCATCCCAGTATGAGTTAAAGGGTTATTATACCAACCTAGTGGGGTCGGCCCAATGACAAGTGGTAATGGGTTATTAGACTCTCCTAAGGTAGGTCGTCTGAGTTAGAGTAAAATGCAAGTAAAGGTAAAGTATAAATAGAGAGGAGCATCTCTCTATTTATCCATTCACACACTCACTCACTTCGCATTAATGAGAGAGCGGAGGAGAAGCTGCTAGGAGACTATCTCTTGTTTTTGGGTTTGATCTTTGTAATCTTTGTATTGGTGCTCATTCTATCTCTAAGGAAGTTGTGGGGTTTTTAACCTTCTTGGTTTTCCCCGGTGAAATGTTTTGTGTCTCTTGTCTCCTATGTTTGATATGTTGTACATGTTGTTCTCTTAGTTAAAATCCTAGATCATATTGAATTAAATGATGAAAAACTAACATGGTATCAGAGCTAGCCTAAAGGAAGGCATTTTATGGCATTTACGACACTTGTTGCACTTGCGACAAATTAGAAGCTAGGGATTGATATAGTAAAAACTAGTCATCTTGGAAATTTCGTTATAAATCCGTTTTGGAGAAGGTTCAGGGTCTGAATTTTTTACAGGCCGAATAGTAGAAACAAATGTACCCTGTGTAAAAATTTCATCCTCAGAGTCATTTTACTTTGCGAGATATGATTCGTACAAGTTAGGGTTTCTGCCTCTTCCAGAATGCATCCCTAAATAGGTGACCTAGGCACAAAGGTCATGTCTCGGGATAGGAAGATCCAAATGGAATTCCGTAAAAAGTGGCAGTGAGGGAACGGACTGTAGTTTCACATGTCCTATTTCCAGAGGCATACATTGAAACAGTGACATGTGGCACTAAGTACAAGTTTGATATGTTGTTTCATCCCATAAATAGGTCATGTTGCGACACTTAGAATATATCTCTCATGGAGAATCCATTGAAGATTAGATCTGTGGGGTTGGAAAGACGACAGATCATTCTACCACAGGCTGAAGTTTCAGACCCTTAGGATCCGAAATTTGAGAGATGTACCAGAAACAATATGGCATATATTTATGTCAAAACATAATTGGATTCTAAACATTTTCATTTTTGGCTTGTCACTGCTGCAGGAAATTAGGGTTTTTGACAGAAGTGGAATTTTGGAGTTCTCTCAGCATAAGATTTATCTCCTCGGAAAAATCAAAATTTAGAGACCAAGATCGAAGTTTTTGGTTGGGTAGAACCTCAGGATCTATCAAACCCTAGTTCGGGTTTTGGACTAGAAAACTAGATTTTGATAGAAGTTGCAGATCTGAAATTCCTAGGTCATTTTTGGAGGGTCAATTTTTGGAGTTTTGAAAATCTAAGCACACTAGCTTGCTCGCCTCAGTCAATTGCATCTCACTGTCCAGACAGAAGTTTGAAATTCCAAGTTTGGATTTTTAGGGTTTCTCTAATAAATCCTAGCCAGCTCCAGATCCAATTTCAGCAAATCAAAGTGTATAGGATTGGGTTAATCATAGAAGAGAATGAATTGGACACTTACATAAGTGAATAAGTTCCAGTTCCAGAGGGATATGAAGCTAAGGCCTTACATAAGAAGACTACAAGCAATCCTGACAGGTATGACTTGAGGAGATACAAGTATGTTTTGAAATATATTCATGATTAAGTTTATGATATGTTTGTCTTCATAATATTGAGGTTAGTACAATCTTGATTAATTTTAGATTTGTCTTATCACCTTAGTAAAAGTATGAATGCATGTGAATGATAGAATACATTCATTGATTAGGGTTATGACACTTATGATTGTACTAATGCACTGTGGTGTTGTATGAGGATGATGTTGTCCGCTAACATGAAAGGTACATCAAGAAAGACAAATCAAGTTCTAGATCAAGAACATATGACCATGGTGACATGAAGACAATGACTCATACATATCCATTGATCACATAAAAGCTCTACTTACAAGGTATGTATAAATTGGTTCTACAATGCTTAACATATGAGATATGCAGGTTACTAGCACAAGGTCTCTAAATCATTGAAGAGAACAAAGAAGACATTGTTTGGGTATGTTAGACATAACTAGCAAACATTATAATCCAGGTATGTTTTTCCTATATCAAGTTAGAATCCTACCTTGTGTTAGGGTCTCATATAAGTATACTTTTGTATGATTGATAATGATTATTCATGAAGTTATAGGTTTGAATAATCATGGGTTTATGCGTATTATGTTCCATACTTTGATTAATGATATAACATGTTAGGATATTTAGACACTTAGGAGTTAGTTAAGATCAACTTGTGTAATATATCCGTTAGGAAAAGTGTGTTTCTTTAGTATGCATTTGTAAATACTTAATCCGACGGTCATGATATGTTCCCGACATAGAGTGATTAGATGGCTCAACTTCTCTTAGATCATACCTACCCTTGATTTGTGGCTTAGCACCCGATTGGTCCATGATCTCTATTTAAAGAGCATGGAGGTTCATTGGAAAGTTGATCAATTATGAGAAGCTCATTTGCAACTTTCTTTCTTTGCATAATAAATTGTCCCATAGAAGTTATTTGGCCGGGGTCGTGGAGTGTTTCTCTCACGAGGGTTTAAACCACGTCAAAACATCAATGTATCGATCTGTGATCTGTTTGTGTGAAGTGGTTGCTCTAGGTGTTCGGTCTTTTGGGAGTACCATGTGTACCCGAACATGGTATCAGAGCTTTTATGAAGAGCCGCTTCCAGTTATGATCTAGATCTTGAACCTAGTGTTGCCGAAACTTGAAAGGGTTTCTAGTTCGGGTATTTTTATACATTTATGGGCTATGGGAGGTGTTCCATTGCGTCCGGAGCACCGTTTCCATTGGGAAATAGTTTTCATTTGATAAAAAATGGTTTATGGTTGCTTCAGAAACACGTATTTCATCATATCTGAAGTTTTTTTGTTTTGGTTTATGGTGTGATTTGCAGAAAAAAAAGGCAAGCACGGAAACCAAGCAAGAAGAGTAAAAAAAAAACATCTCCCTTCCTCATTCCCATATTTTATATACATTTTAATCTAGCTCACTTGGTTCAAAGTTGCTGTATTCCTTAATAGGTCTTGAGTTCAAGTCTTAGGAAGTTACTTCTAAAAGAAAAAGTGCATGCAATTTATATTTTCAAGTTACTTTATTGTAAAATTGCATCTCACTTAAATAATAAAAAATAAAAATAAAAATAAAAAGTGAGTCACTTAAGTTCTTTTTTATTGTTGCATTATTTAAAAGTAACATCATTGTAAAAGTGAAATCACTTATTTTATAAAAGTGATTCACTTAAAGTAACTTTCTTGTAAAGTGATTGTCAAATGTTCATCTTGGGAAGAGGGGGGTCAATTTTTTTTAGCTGGTCATTCTCTATGTGCCACGTCACTATTGGAGACATCTTCAGTATTTTCTTTGTTCAAGCATAACTTCATCATCCGAAGTTAGTTTTCAGTGCCGTTTTTTTTTAAACAGCCTATTTTTTCGAGCTCCTCGCATCCAGACTATTGGTTTCTGATTTTACATCCATTAATTTACAAATATGGCCGCCCCTTATGATATTCTACTTACCAATTCCAACTATTTCTCATGGAAATCTCATATGGAAGATGTTCTACGAAGTAGAGGACTTTTCAGAATTACCTCAGGGAAAGAAATAGAACCTACTAATGATGATAAGAAAATAAAATGGGTAAATAGATGTGACGAAGCTCGTGGATTGATTGGGATGTCAATCTCTACTGATTTGCGATTCCACATATCTGGAATTGATGAACCTGATGCTACTTGGGACAAGTTGGAATCTGTGTTTGGTAAACACAATGAAATTCGAGGTCACCAACTCGAAAATGAGTTGATTTCTTTAAATCCAACTGATTTTTCATGCATACAAGCTTATTTATCTAAGTACAAAACTCTTAAACTCTTGTGTGTAGAATGCAAGATTAAGAGGGAAGACAAACATTGCATTTATCATATCCTTTCCAAACTTGGACCTACATATTCTGTTTTTGTATCTACATTTTACTCCATGAAAGAATCCTTGAATGCAGCTAGCTATCAAGAGCCTACTCTTGAATCTTTTTGTGATTCCTTGATTAGAGAACAAGATAAGTTCATCCATCTTGGAATAATCAACAATGCAGATACATCTGGGAAAGCCTTATTGTACCAACAGAAATACAAGTACAAGCCTCCCAAGAAACAAAATTTTCGCAATAATAAGTCAAACAAGGGTCCAAAACCCTCTCAATCAGATCCTTCTTTAAAAAATGACAAAGGATCTAGGCCAAAAGGCAAGAAGACTGAGCGTCATTGCAACTATTGTGGGAAAGATAATCATGATGAATCTAAGTGTTTCAAGAAGATGGCAGCCTTGGAAGCAGCAATAAAAAAGCACTACATCAGCCTAGATTCATCTTCAAAATCTACCTCTCATGGACATGCACTTTGTGCTTCTGGTTATTCTTATAATGCATCTTGTTCTTCTACTTCAAATGAATAGCTCATTGATTATGGATAATCTTATCATATGGCTAAGGATTAAGCCATCTTTTCTACTATGCATGAATGTAACACCAAATAAATATTTGTTGGTGATGATAGATCTCTAAGTGTTGTAGGAGATGGAACAGTTCCAGTAGATAATGGTCATTTTAGTGATGTACTATGTGTTCCAAGAATTTCCTGCAATGTGTTATCAGTCTATCAAATCACTCATTCTGGTGAAGGTAAAACTGTGACGTTTACACCTCATCAAGTTGTAATCAAGGATTTTAAAGATCCTCAACAGGTCCTAGCTACCGGAATTGTTGATGATGTTACCAGGTTGTACAAATTTAACAACTTTGGGTCATCACCTTTTCCTTCAGTTTTTGTTGCTCATAGTGATAACTTGAGCAAACTTTGGCATGAGCGATTTGGTCACTTAAATTATTGCTCATTACAACAACTATGTAAAGACAATATGGTGACAAGTTTTCCGATGGTATCTTGCAGAGATGGTGTTTGTTCCGGTTGCGTACTCGGAAAACATCATCGGGACAGTTTTGACAAACATGCCTTTTGGCACACCTCAGTTCCCTTGGAGCTTGTGCATAGTGACTTGTATGGTCCTCTTCCATCTGCTTCCTTTTTTGGTTTCAAATATTTCTTAACTTTCATTGATGATTACACCAAATGCACTTAGTTTTATTTCCTAAAACTTAAGAGCGAAGTATTTAACATGTTCTTGGACTATAAAGCCCTTGTTGAAAAACAATCTGGTCATCAAATTATTAAGTTAAGATCTGACAATGGAGGAGAATATGTTAACAAAAATTTCACTATTTTCTGCACTGAACAAGGAATCCAACAACAACACACTATTCCATATACACCACAACAAAATGGTGTAGCTGAAAGGAAGAACCACACTTTAAAAGAAATGGCTAATTGTATGATCCAATCTAAGGGACTAAGTCTTCAATTTTGGGTTGAAGCCATTAATTGTGCAAATTACATAGTTAATCGCACCCCCACTAAAGAATTACAAGGTATCACACCAGAAGAAGCATGGAGTAAAACTAAACCTGATGTAAGTCACTTCCGTGTGTTTGGTAGTGAAGCATGGACTCACATTCCGGATGAAAAACGGAAAGCATTGCAGCCTAAAAGTGAAAAGTGCATATTTATTGGATATTTTGAAGATGTAAAAGGTTATAGACTTCTTCAACCACATTCTCATGATGTAATCATTAGAAGAGATGTTAAATTTGATGAAAATCTCTTGGCCTGCCAGCCTAACTCGGCGATTGTGCCATCTTTGGCCTGCGAGCCTGATTCGGCAATTGTTCCTTCTTCTTCTTCTTCTTCCAACTTCCTTGACAGGTTTCTAACTCTAGTTTCTGATGATGACAGTGAGGATGAAAATCCACCTCCTCCTGCTCATGTTCCTCCAGTTGCACCAGCACAAGTGCTTCCTCAATGGGTCCGTTCAACATGTGAAGCAGCTGGTGATCTTGCCGGTGATCCTAGAGATCAACGTTGAACACGTTCTCAATTCCAGTGAGCCTCTTCTCTTTTTGCTCAATTTTTTGAGAATCATGATCCCAAAACCTTTGCAGAAGCTTCAAGAAATCCAGATTGGGATGCAGCTATGGATGAAGAATATTGTTCCTTAATGGCGAACGATACTTGGGATCTTGTACCTCTTCCCAAAGGAAGAAAAATTGTCAGATGTAAATGGGTCTACATAACTAAGTATGCATCAGATGAAAGTGTTGAAAGACTTAAGTAAAGGTTAGTTGTCAAAGGTTTTTCCCAAGTTGAAGGGATTGACTACAATGAAACCTTTGCTCCTATCGCAAAAATGAACTCCATCTGCCTTGTTCTTTCCCTTGCAGCCTTACACAACTAGGAAGTCCATCAAATGGATGTGAAGTATGCCTTCTTACATGGTGATTTATAGGAGGAAATTTATATGGAACAACCTCCTAGATATGTTTAGAATAACTCTAGCCTTGTCCGCCGCCTTAAGAAATTCTTATATGGCCTTAAGCAAGCTCCTAGAGTTTGGTATTCCAAAATGGATAACTTTCTCCTTGACACTGATTTTTCTAGATGCCATTCTGACCCCAATGTCTATACCAAGAATGTAGGAAACCATTTCATCATACTTGTTCTATATGTTGATGACCTTATTCTTACTGGTAGTGATCCTAAGCTTATAACCCATGTGAAATCTAGTCTTAAGCAAAATTTTAAAATGTCAGACTTAGGACATTTGCATTATTTTCTTAGTCTCCAAGTCCTGCGAACCAAAGAAGAAATCTTTCTTTCTCAGTCTAAGTATGCTTGTGACCTTCTTCGTCGGTTTCATATGGAATATTTACACCATCCCCTTCTCATTTCTAGTCCGGAGTCAAACTTTCTGCCACTTGTCCTTCACCTGAAGTAGATGCAACCTTGTATCATCAGCTTGTTGGTAGTCTCTTATACTTGACTCATTCCCATCCTGACCTTTCCTTTGCTGTTGGTCGTGTTTCCCGTTATATGCAAACACCTCTTGAAAGTCACTGGAAAGCAGCTAAAAGAATACTTCCATATATTCAAGGCATAATTCAGTTTAGGATTCATTACAGTACAGGGGGAAACCTTTGTTGGTTGGTTTCAATGATTCAGATTGGGTTGGCGATCCTGATGATCGAAAGTCTACTGCAGGTTATGTTTTCAGTTTGGGATCTGGACCTATTACTTGGGCTTGTAAGAAACAACAAGCTCTTGTTCTTTCTTCAGCAGAGGTAGAATATCGAGCTGTAGTTAATGCCAGTCAGGAAGCTTTATGGCTTCAACAAATCCTTTCAGAGTTTGGATTCGAACAGCAGCAGCCTACTCCACTTTGGTGCGACAATCAAAGTGCCATCAAGCTTGCCAAAGATCCAGTCCTACATCAATGCAGCAAATACATTGAGCTTCATATGCACTTCATCATAAATCTTGTTCATGATCGTGTTCTTGAAGTACTCTTTTGTCCTACAGATGATCAAGTTCCATACATCTTCACCAAGTCTCTTACAGAAGCAAAGTTTTCTAAACTTCGATCTATGTTAGGAGTTCAGGAACTTGTCATTAAGGGGGGATAGGCTCTAATGCCTCCTTCCTTCTCCTAATAGTGTCACTTTTGTAAATCCTTCAATCCTATCCCAAGTTGTTCTTAAGGGGGGATGTTAGGATATTTAGACACTTAGGAGTTAGTTAAAATCAACTTGTGTAATATATCCGTTAGGAAAAGTGTGTTTCTTTAGTATGCATTAGTATGCATTTGTAAATACTTAATCCGATGGTCACGATATGTTCCCGACATAGAGTGATCCAACGGCTCAACTTCTCTTAGACCATACCTACCCTTGATCCATGGCTTAACACCCAATTGGTCCATGATCTCTATTTAAAGAGCATGGAGGGTCATTGGAAATTTGATCGATTATGAGAATCTCATTTGTAACTTTCTTTCTTTGTATAATAAATTGTACCATATAAGCTATTTGGCTGAGGCCATGGAGTGTTTCCCTCATGAGGGTTTAAACCATGTCAAAACATCGGTGTATCGATCTGTGATCTGTTTGTGTGAAGTGGTTGCTCTAGGTGTTCGGTATTTTGGGAGTACCATGTGTACCCGAACATAACAAACTAGAAGAGTCCTATGGTCAAATAAGAATATCCATGAGTAAAAGAAGTCCTCCCTGAAACCTTGAATACTAATGCTTGTGATGTGTATGAAATGACCATGACCATACATGTTTAAGATTATCATAATGTTTTGATAGTATTGAGATTATACTAATGAAGTATGATTATGTATGAGATCTTGAGGATGACACAATGATGACACTAGTGCACACTTAAGCATGCATAGGGGTCCAGGATGGATAGAAGTTCAAAGACATAAATGATATCATAAAGGAAGTAAAGATCAAGAGGGAGCACACTCCAGTTGTTCCTGCAAGGAAGCAAAGATTGAGAGGGAGTCCACCCAACAACTAAATAAAGATAAGTACTTGAATTATCATTTATTGTACATATGATTACTTAAATAATGTTGTTAAGTCATGTACATACTTATGTTCCTAGATTTAGGATGTATATTATGCATTTCAGAAAACTTGCATTAATGAACAAGATACTACTAATATAGTAATAGGTAAGTGGTCTATGGTACTGTACAACATTCCATTGCTAGTTATATAGAATGAAACCTCTTTGCTAACATGTTGGGAGTAGTGCACACTCTTAGCAATGTTCTAGTAGAGATGGAAGGAATCTAGAAAGTTACCATATGAATATGGGATGTGGAGAATGTTTTATTGAAGCATTGGCTAAAATAATTGCATGACTATATGACATATGTCCTTATATGTAAGATTTTGTTCTAAAAACTATGAGATGTTTCTAATCATGCAATTGAATTTGAATTGTAGGAAAAATCGCGTACAATCACGTACAAAAGAAGGACAAAGACATGTGTTCCAGCAATGAAGTTCAAGAAAACTACCTATTGAAGATATTGAAGAATCTGAAGTTCCCAGGATCTGGGATGCAGTAATGGAAGGATACCATGATCGAAGAGTACCAGTCAATCTTGAAGAATGATGTCTGGAATGTGGTCCCGAGACCAGAAGGGAAGTCTGTTGTGACTTCCAAGTGGATATACAAGATCAAGTATGTTGTAGATGGTAGCATAGATAAATACAAGGCAAGGTTTGTGGCTCATGGTTTCTCCCAGAAAGAAGGGATAGATCATGAAGAAACTTTTGCACCTGTAGCCAAATACACTTCCATCATAATAGTACCTTCTCTGGCTGTAGTGATGAAGTGGAAGATACACCAGATGGATGTCAAGACAACTTTCTTGAATGGTGTAGTAAAAGAGGAAGTCTATGTGGAGCATCCACTTGGATTTGAGACCCATGACAGGGAGTCACATGTGTGCAAATTGAAGAAATCCTTATACAGTTTGAAACAGGAACCCAGGACATGGTACGGCAGGATTGACAGCTTCCTGACTAGCTTGGGATTTACCAAGAGTAAAGCGGATTCCAACCTTTACTACAAGGTTGAGGAAGGAAATCCAGTGATACTCCTATTGTATGTAGATGACCTATTTGTGACAGGTGATATTGGGTTGATTGTTGATACGAAGAGGAAGCTTGCTGCCGAGTTTGAGATGAAGGACTTGGGTATGATGCATTACTTTCTAGGTATGGAGGTGTGGCAGAGTGCAAATGGAATCTTCTTTGGACAAGGAAAGTATGCAGTAGAGATCCTGGAGCGGTTCGGGATGATGGACTGCAAGGCCATGGCCACACCTATGGCATCAAACCTGAAGCTATTGTGTGATGCTTCATCAGAGTTGGTTGATGCCACAATGTATTTTCAGATGATTAGGTCCTTGTTGTACCTGATGATCACAAGACCAGATATTTTCTTTGCTGTGAACACTTTGAGCCAGTTCCTAATGGATCCTAGACATGTTCACTTGATTGTTGTAAAGCATATTCTAAGGTACCTGAAGGGTACGGCTGATTATGGGCTCAAGTATGATGTGAATCAAAAGTTTAACCTGGAGGGTTATGTTGATTTAGATTGGGAAGGAAGTGCTGCAGATAGGAAGAGCACTTCGGGGTGTTTATGTATATGAAACTTCAAAATATATTCACTTGTATGTTGTATGTATTACATTTGTACTTTATCTTATCCCCAATGAAGATGTATTATTCCTCCGATTGGAAGTGTCATCATTTAAATTTGCAAGTGTCGCAAGTTACAATGTAAGTGTCGTAACTTATATTTGATGGGTTATTAGACCACCTTTTAGGGGTCGGTCCAGTATGAGTTAAAGGGTTATTATACCACCCTAGTGGGGTTGGCCAAGTGACAAGTGGTAATGGGTTATTAGACTCTCCTAAGGGAGGTCGACCGAGTTAGATTAAAAGGTAAGTAAAGGTAAAGTATAAATAGAGAGGAGCATCTCTCTATTTATTCATTCACACACTCACTCACTTCGCATTAGTGAGAGAGAGGAGGAGTGCACACAAGTGGAGGAGGAGAAGCTGCTAGGAGACTATCTCTTGTTTTGGGGTTTGATCTTTGTGATCTTTGTATTGGTGCTCATTCTATCTGTGAGGAAGTTGCGGGGTTTTTCACCTTCTTGGTTTTCCCTGATGAAATGCTTTGTGTCTCTCGTCTCCTATGTTTGATATGCTGTATATGTTGTTATCTCAGTTAAGATCCTAGATCATATTGAATTAAATTGTGAAAAACTAACAGTTATCGGTTTCTGATTCATTTGGTTTCTGTCTTTTATGTTAGTTGGTTCTTACAGCATCTTGTTTCCAATTTCAAGTTACTTTTCGAGTTTGTGTAGCAGCTTGTTGGGTTGGTCTTTGTTGGTACTTTGTGTTGGTAAAGTCCTTATTTTTATAGCCTTAAGTATATTTTCCTTCGCTTGCATTGTTGATCATTCTTGTTTGTTCACAAGTTATTTGCATTTTCTTTTTATAAAGGAAAAAAACAAATAAAAACTTCGCTTTTATTTTATAACAAGGATTGTCTCTTTCTTTTTCAAAGTAGTTAGAAGTTGTTTATTCTTTTCATCTTTGAAAAATAAAAAATAAAATAATATAGTTGGCTTTTAGGTTTGCTTTGTATCTTATGTTTTGAAAGACAAGTTAGAAAATTGTGAAGATTTTACTTTCAATATGTACATGTTATTTTCAGTTGCAACCATTGCGCACACATAAGCACTACCTTTTTGAGTAATATAGCCTTCAAAAGAACCATTAATAAAATATATTAGTAAATTTTTCTTTTTAGGTCTCACACAAACCAACTAGCTTAGGCTAGGGTTTTGGAACATAACACTTTTAACTTTCCAAAACCATTCAAACCTCGAAATTGTAGTAAGCCTATCATTTAGGTAAATCCACTTTTGTGGAGGTGTCCGGGAAGCTCTACTCAAAGCAAAGTCAAGCATGAGGTCATGTGATATTGGACTGTTGGGGATACTGCCCCACTTTTCATTAAAGCATACACCCGAGCATTTTCGCGTACGTGGATCCATTAGTACCTTGTGTACTCTTGGATTTCAGGCTTAGTTACCCTGCCCATGCATCTTGGTTGGACCTCCGAACTGTCCCCACGGGCTCTTTCTGCAATTTTGGTATCCTTTAGTATCCTTTGACCTATAGGTCTCTACACAGGTGACGGTGGAAGGATATTTCCACTGTACCTAGAAAATACATGGGAGGAAATCCCTTGTGGTGATTTGGGAGGGAGGTTGGTGATTCAAATGCTTGCACCCAGAGACTCTGTATTGTGGACCCCGGGTAACTATTCTTCGCTACTCTACTGGTTAGTTTTGGGCCCTAATCATCCCAGAATCTCCTTTGAGAGTATCATCTCTCTTTTCCTGGTCTTGACTACTTTAGGAAAATTTGATGGTGGTGTGTTGTTTTTTCCTTGTTGTTGTAGTGGCCACTAGGTTTAATACTTCGTTCATATTTTTTGCAAGTGTGGAGGACTACCCTCTTCGTAGGTCACGAAGGTTTCAAAACCTTCCTCCAATCACAGTGGATCCTCCACTGCCACCTCAGAGATGCCAAAATGACTCACATGGTTCATTCAAACTCACGGGTACAACTGAACCTCCTATAGATCCACATCTCATTTTTGAAACCCAACCGGTTCAAGAAACTATTGAGGTTGAAGACTTGACTACTGAAGAGTTTGCAACACCCTTCAACCCTCCATTAACTGAACCCAACACACCTTTACTAGAAAGAGTTGTCTCTTTAGGCATACCTGAACTAAGTGCATACAGGTTCACACCTGTTTTTGTGACGCAAGGCACCTTAGACAAAAGGTTCTTGCTTAACAATTACACACAACACACACGTTCACATAGACAAGATGTAAACAGGATGCCAGAAGCTGGCTTATATTACTTCTACCAAAATGGTTACAATGCAAACTGCAAGGAATGAAATAACTAACGATTGTCGGCCTTAGCCAAATACAATGCAGAAGTAGATGTGTGCTCTCTCAGTGTGTCATCCATCATCCTCTCCTGGTTTACTACAAAAATTTGATCTATGGCTCGATATTCTATGCATTCTGTAGGTGTGTGACTTTCCTCTCCAATCTATAAAAATTCTCTTGAGCTCTGCTCGCTCTGCTTGACTATACCAAGTGCCAATTTGTCCAACTGATATCCACTCCTCAGCCTTCTAGTCTGTTGCGGTTGTTCCCGAGATCACTTTGACCCCCGACACATGCTTCCTCTGTCTATCGACTTCTTCAGATACTACAGACCTACAACTGTCAATGCCCCTTCTGTGCTGCACAATCTCTACCTGTGACGACATATGTCATGTCTTCACCCACCTGCAATAACTTCCACTAACTTCCTTAGCAACCCCGAACTGTTTCCAAGTACTCTCATTGACTTCTACGTGTCTTTCTGACAATGCTATAGTAATCGGTCTTTTCACTGCCTTGACCATACTGTCTTTTATCAGCCTTCGACATAACTTGTCGGCTTCCCTTTCACACTCTTCAGGCTTCGCCAGTACAAACCTGTTTGTTGTCACGGTTCGACCACATGTCGACCCTCGACACCTTCGCTGCTTCTATCGGTCGCATACCGAATGCTCTTGCTCGACTTATAGACTTCAAAAGTCAATCTGCTCTTCTGCCCCAATGGTCGTCAGCACTCCCTTTGGTCATCCTTCTCCATGTCGACTGATCTGCCTAGGCCACGATACTCCTGCATCATTTTGTTATGGAAAACACAGGGGATGGATCGGGAGTGCCCCACACTCCCACTTTAGCCATTATACTTGGAGGGGTATCTCCTCCTCATGTAAACACATCCACACCAAGCTCGCTACAGTTCATCTCTGCTCCGAGCACTTCATTTAGCTTCAATGTTGGTCCTTCAGGTTTATCCAATACTCAAAGTACAACGACATCTATTCCTTTCAGATCCCCCAATGGCCCATCCAGTATTCCTTTATTAGGGATACCCTCAGTGCCTTTAATATCTTCCCCCTTTGTTCAGTAATTCCAAGTTTACCCTACTTCTGCTCCATTTAATCAAGGATTTCCTTGGTTTGGAGGAAATATTGCTCCTTCAACACCTTTTTTAGGCTCAATGCCTCCCCCATCTACTGCATCTATTCTAGGTTATAACCCCTTCACTGGTTTTAATGCACATTCTTCGAGTGTGCAGACTTCTATTACACCTGTAGGGAGTACTCCCTTTTCACTGTTTGGTGGAATGGGAAGTAATACTTATACCAAGCCTCCATTTGGAGGCACCTATACTCAGTCATAGTGGATGGAACCACAAGGAAGTAATCTATTAGCCTTTGGCTGGAGCAACTTTCAGAATGTCTCTTCTTCACAACCGATGGCTGGGGGAAACCTCAATCAACCGTTTAGGAGCTAAGTTTCGGGTGGTGTTAGTTTTTCAGAAATTTCAATCTGATCTTGGATCTTAACTAAGAGAATAACATGTATAGCATATCTATAGCATATCAATCATGGACACAATAATGCAAGCACACAAGAGACACAGAGTTTCACTGGGGAAAACCATGAAGGTGAGAAACCCCGCAACTTCCTCAGAGATAGATAGAGCAATGATACAACCAAAGTACAAGAGATAGTCTTCTCCTAGCAGCAGATCATCCTCCTCACAAGTGCACCACTTTCCAAATGAGAGAAGTGTGAGTAATGAGTGATCAAATAGAGATCTCTCGATATCTATTTATACTTGTCCTGTCCTGCCCAATAAACTAATGGGGCCAACTTGTCTAGCTTAGCCTAATAACCCATGGTTAACTTAATCCGAGCCGACCCCACACTTGGTGGTCTAATAATCCATCAAGTATAAGTTACGACACTTACAATATAAATGACGACACTTATGTATAAAGGAATAATAACATCTCTATAGGAATACAAACACCTCCATATAGAGGAATAATAACATCTATATAGGTATACAAACACTTCCATATAGAGGAATAATAACATCTCTATAGGAATACAATACACATGGGTAAAATACATTCCAAAGTTACATATACATCAACACTCCCTCTTAACTAGGAAGATATTTCTCGACATAGATATGCTAGCACAAGTATTCTTCTCTGGATCATCATCAGTGAATCATCATCCTCGAATCATCGTCATCATCACGGCTGCTGCTATCTCAGTCAATCTCTGAATCTACTCATCATAGGAAGTTCTACAGAGCCAGTCCTTTTTCATACTGGATGTAGGCCCACCACCTGCAGGTCTTCATCATCACTGGCCATACTATGTAATCCTTACGACTTATTACGTGCGTGAATAAAACCTAACAAGAGCATCCCAGGACTGATTACGAGCACACTGCTCAACCTATCGGATCTCCCAGGGAACTATTACATGTGACCAAGCAAAACCTAGCAAGAGCATCTCATGACTAATTACATGCCCAACACAACCTGCAAGATCTCCCAGGGAGACATTATATGCTACCAAGCAAAACCTAGCAAGAGCATCTCAGGACTGATTACGTGCCCAGCACAACCTGCAAGATCTCCCAGGGAGAAATTTTATGCCATGGACAAAACCTAGAAAGAGTGTTTGCCAGATCTCCCAGGGAGCTATTGTATTCCAGCGACAAAACCTAGCAAGAGCATCTGCAAATATCCTAGGGTGCTATTATATTTCCCTCCAAGCAAAACCTCGAAAGAGCATTTGCCAGATCTCCCAGGGAGTTATTATATGCCAGCGGCAAAACCTAGCAAGAGCATATGCAAATCTCCCAGGGTGCTATTATATGCTTATCTGCACAACCTGTCCATGACCACAGAGTATCAACCTAATACTCATCATACATCATCCTGATGTCCACGAACATCCTGATCATCATCTCTGCATCGTCTTGTTGCAAGTCATTCAGAGCATCGTCCTGATACTCATCACACATGATCATCCTAATCATATGATGTATCCACCTGATACATATCATGCATCCACTTGATGCATATCACATACATGATCCACCTGATCATACAATGTATCCACTTGATACATATCATGCATCTACCTGATGCATATCATATACATGATCCACCTGATCATACAATGTATCCACTTGATACATATCATGCATCTACCTGATGCATATCATATACATGATCCACCTGATCATACAATGTATCCACCTGATACATATCATGCATCTACCTGATGCATATCATATACCTGATCCAACTGATTATATCCAGACCAGTAACTGGAGCATCGTCCCGATGCTCATCACACAACGCTTACATCCACATCCATGGGAGGATCCTCCTACCACCATGCTTGGAATGGCTTCTGCAAATGTGTCCATCACTTCTTCCTTGAAGTGTCATCAATTTGAAGAACACCAAGCCTCCCTCTGAAGTACTCAAACTTCACTCTGGCTAGTGGTTTCATCAACACATCTACAACCTACTCATCCGTCACAACATACAGGAGCTTCATTGCTCCTCTCTGCACCATATCCCTGATATAGTGATATTTTATCTCTATGTGCTTCGACCTATCATGGAACACCGGGTTCTCAGACAGCTTCACACAACTCAGGTTGTCACAAAAGATACCAGTAGCATCCAACAGGAGATCAAATAGCTTAGACAACTAGCCAAACAAGCTGCAACATACTCTGCTTCGGCTGTACTCAGTGCTACGCATGATTGATTCCTACTAAACCAAGAGATCACACCTGATCCCATACTGAAGCAGCACTCGGAAGTGATCTTTCTATCTGCAGCATTGCCTGCCCAATCTGAATCAACATAAACCTCTAGGTTAAAATTTTGATTCGCATTATACTTGAGCCCATAATCAACCGTACCCTTCAGGTACCTCAAAATATGCTTTACAACAACCAGGTGAACACTCCTCGGATCCGTCAAAAACTGGCTCAATGTGTTCACCACAAAGCAAATATCTGGTCTCGTGTTCATCAGGTACATCAAGGACCCAATCATCTGACGATACACTGTGACATCAACCGGATCAGATGAAGCATCACACAGAAGCTTCAGGTTCGATTCCATAGGTGTGGCCATGGCCTTGCAGTCCATCATCACAAACCTCTTCAGGATCTCCACTGCATACTTCCCTTGTCCAAGGAAGATTCCATATGTACTCTGCCACACCTCCATACCAAGAAAGTAGTGCATCATACCCATGTCCTTCATCTCGAACTTGGCAGCAAGCTTTCTCTTCGTGTCGACAATCAATCTATCCTCACCTGTTACAAACAGGTCATCCACATACAATAGTAGTATCACTGGATTTCCTTCCTTAACCTTGTAGTAAAGGTTGGTGTCTGCTTTACTCTTAGTAAAGCCCAAACTGGATAGGAAGCTATCTAATCTGCCGTACCAAGTCCTGGGTGCCTATTTCAAACCATACAGGGCTTTCTTTAGTTTGCACACATGAGTCCCTCTATCATGTGTCTCAAAACTGAGTGGTTTCTCCACATACACTTCCTCTTCAACTACACCATTCAAGAAAGCTGTGTTGACATCCATCTGGTGTATCTTCCATTTCATCACTGTAGCCAGAGCAAGTACTGAACTGATGGAAGTGTTCCTGGCTATAGGTGTACAAGTCTCTTCATACTTAATCCCTCTTTCTGGGAGAAGCCACGAGCTACAAACCTCGCTTTGTATTTATCCATGCTACCATCTGCAGCATGCTTGATCTTATAGATACATTTGGAAGTCACAACAAACAAACCAAAAGGGCCCTCGAAAATCCATGAAGAAGGGTAAGAAAGGGAAGGGAAATCAAAAGCCCAAAAACATTGAAAATGATGAGGAGGGAAAGAGAGACAAAAAGAAGGTCAAGTTTCCTTGCAAGCTTTGTATGGATGATCACCTTACTCACCAATTCCCTCTTATCGAAGAATCCCAGAAGTTGTTGAAAGAGAAGAAACTAGTCATCCTAAAGGATCCTTTTCCCAAAGGATAGGGCTCAGCTTCTGGAAACTCTAATACCGAGGGCACTCATCGTGCCACATCGGCTGATTAATCATATATAAACATGTTTAACTCACATGCTCTTTTGCAAATGAGAGCCAGGAATTATAACCCGGAAATGCATCAGAAAGATAAGACCTAAACCAAACATCATGTGCCATGTTTGCACTGGAAGTCTTGCAAAGCTTCCCTTCATAGCGGAATGCACTTATAGTGGCAATAGGTAGTATGGACTCATCAAGTATGCTAGCTAGATTTTATATGTCCAATATCAAACCCCGGTTTCCATATCACGCTGCTTTCTAGTTTGAAGTATTCCATGGTTTGAAGACTATTGGACAAACAGTCATAGATGAAGGCGCGTCGACATGAGCAATGTATATATCCTATTGTAAAGCCTTGGGTTCTCCTCAGTTATCCCCTTCAATTACACTACTTACTACAATTGACGGAAAGTCTTTCCATCCACATAGAGTCTTACCAGCATTCAAGATTCAACTTTCCAGTAAGGTAGTGTCTGTGGAGGTAGAAGTTCTAGATTCTTCTCTCGAATACAACTTGTTGTTGGGAAGAAGTTGGATGTATTCAATGCAATCTATCCCATCATCTGCTTTCCAAGTACTCATGTTCCCCCATAAAGGTAACATCATCACAGTTGATCAACTATCCTTCACTCGGAAAAACAACACAACTTCATTGGATTCTAATATCCCTTTGATTGATCAATCTCAACCACCCAGTGAGAGCTTAGGAGTAGGTATGTATTCATCACTGATGGGAACATTTGACCTGCCTGCTCCTGTATATCACATTGGTTCTATGAGTTCTAGCGATACATCATCTCAGGAAGTTTTTATGATTAGTCGAATGATTGATCGATGGATTCTTTCGAATCAACAAAAACCGAACGTGCCCCCATCCATTGCAGAAGTGGCATACCAAGCATCACAAAACGCTGCAATGGATCACATCTTGACTCTGTCAGTCTCAGCTGAGTCAGATTTTGATTATGCACCTGCATGGTCAGTAGACTCTACCCATTCTTTTGACTATTTGGATATTGTCTTGCCTTCCGATGAGGCTATCCTGGAATCCATTATTGGTCTGGATCATCCTTGGGAACACATGCATCACAGATCTTACTTTCTTGCAGATCTAGACAAGATTGAGAATAGTGAGTTTTCAATGGGACCCGGTGGAAATATCGATTTGTCCATCTCTCCTTCTACTAAACAGACGATTTTTGCAGAAGTCAATATGGAAAATATTTCAAATACTATACCTATTGATATATCCACCAAACCGAATGTTTTGGAAAAAAAAAATATTAGAGAAAATTTTTCTCCACGAGATATCACTTTGTATACCAATCTATTTAAAGAATTCTACGACATTTTTTCCTGGTCTTACAAGGAAATTCCAGGCATCGACCCCGCCATTTTGGTACACATTATCACAACCTATCCCAACGTGAATCATGTATGACAGAAACTTCATCTAATCAATCCTAGGAAAGTTGCGGCCATTAAAGCTGAAGTCGAGAATATAATCAAGGCCGGTTTCATCTATCTGATCGACATGGCGGAATGGGTTTTTAACCTAGTCCCGGTTGACAAAAAGAAATGGACCATACATGTTTGTACGGACTTCAAGGACCTTAACAAAGCCTTTCCAAAGGACAACTACCCCACACCATTCATTGATTAGATCATTGATGCGTGTGCAGGCCATGAAATTTTCTCTTTCATGGATGGTTTTTTGGGATACAATCAAATACAAATAAAACCCAAAGACCAACATAAAACAACTTTCATTTGTCCCTGGGGCACCTTCGCTTATTGGAAGATTCCATTCAGATTGAAAAATGTTGGAGCTACTTTCCAACGAGCCATGAACTTCACTTTCCATGATATCAAGCACGTAGTCGAACCCTATTTGGATGATCTCCCCGCGTGATCTCATAAGAGACGAGATCATCCTGATCATTTACGGCTTTTATTTGAACGATGCATATATTACAAGATACGGTTAAATCCTAATAAGTGTGTATTCTGCATAAAATCTGGGCGTCTACTAGGTTTCATTGTGTCCAATCGTGGCATTATGGTCGATCCACTGAAAGTTGAGGCGATTGTCAAATTGCCTCCTCCTCGTACTGTTAAACAACTTCAAATCCTGCAGGGCATGTTTGATTTTCTACGATGATTTATAATGAATTATGCCAAGATCACCAAAGGATTCATGCAACTTCTCAAGCAAGACACCCATTTTGTGTGAGATGAGGCTGCTCAAATTTCGTTTGATGCTTTGAAAAAGGCACTATTATCAGCCCCTTTGTTGAGACCGCCAGATTATATTAAGACTTACTTTTATATCTAGAGGCTTAGGTTTCCATGACTGGTATATTTCTATTTCAGGAGGATGACAAGCTCCAAGAGCATGTCATTTATTATCTCTCTCGCGCATTGGTAACTCCAGAACTTAAGTATTGTCACATCGAGAAGTTAGCATTAGCTGTTGTCTATGTTGTTCACAGATTACATCACTACATTTTGTTGTGGACCACCACACTTATAGAGAATGTCAATCATTTTCAATATGTATTAACCTGATGTATCATCAGAGGGAATTTTAATAAGTGTATTGTCATATTGCAAGAATTTGACCCAACATTTCAATCGGCTAAGTCAAAGAAATATTTGGTGTTCGTCGAGCTTATATCAGAGTTCTCTAGTGATATAATTAGCAATGAGGAAGAGTTGTCATTTCCTAATGAACACATTTTTCTCATTGCGATATCTAACCCATGGTATGGAGATATTTTAATATACCTCCAGACTTTGAAGTGTCCACCAGGGATATTTTTAGGGGCGAAATTTTGCCAATTGGCTATTTTTGGGGATTTTTTTCAAAAAATAAATTCACTATTTGGTAATTTTTAGACTCTAATATCGCCTATATTTACATAAAATATGTTTTTTATCATAACATTCGCCAACATTTACTAGTTTCAATACTAAATTGTATATTTCATATTTAATAATCGCCTATCTATCTATATGTATGTTTTTTTCAATCCAAAATAATCGCCCAGAATACTACACTTAAGTATACTATTAGAATCCTTAAAAAAGACCTTGGCGTCCACCCACTTTCTCCAGACACGAGCGACAAAATATGAGAACTCATGCTAAGAACTACCTCATCATTTCTAACATGTTCTATAGACGTGGGGTAGATTCCATTTTACGTCGTTGTTTGACTTTGGAGGAAGTTGAATCAATATTGAATGATGCCCATAGTGGATCCTATGGGGGTCATCTTTCTGGGTTGGAAACAACCCAAAAAATACTACGTGCTAGGTATTTTTGGCCCACCATATTCAAATATTGCGTGGAAGCTGTGAAACACTGTCAACCATGTCAATTTTTCACCAAGAAAATGCGAGCACACCCAGCTCTTCTTCATCCTGTGATCACAGTAGGTCCTTTCACCAAGTGGGGGATTGACTTCATGACTTGTAATCTAGTGTCGACTGGAGGACATCACCACATCATCGTTGTTGTTGAATACTTTACGAAGTGGGCCGAGGAAATTCCTATTGTGAAGGAAGATGGAGAAACTACATCTTACTTCATGTTTAATCAGATCATTGCTAGGTTTGGTATACCTAAGGATATTGTCACTGACCACGGTAGACATTTCCAGAACTACATGATGACCAAGTTATACACCATGCTAGGCTTCCGGAAAGAACACTCGTCCTTGTTCTATCCATGGGAGAATGGGAAAGTCAAAGCGGTCAACAAGACTCTGAAGACTATTCTTCAACAGACGGTTAATTCCAGTTGATCCAACTGGCACATCATGTTGTATCCGGATCTTTGGGCATACCAATATAATGTTAAGACTACTACGGGTTTTTCACCTTTTCAACTCGTTCAGGGGTTGGAGGCAATTATTTCGGTTGAATGCGAGATCCCATCTCTGAAGTTGGCTATCCAACTACTTCATGAAACTTTTTCTTTAGAAGAGTGTTTGCTTTATTTAGAGCACTTAGATGAACAACGTTTAGATGCACTTACTGCGAACAAAGCTCACAAGAGCCGATTCAAGCATTAGTACGATAAGTATTTAAAACCAAGGGTTTTCTCGGAAGGAGACCATGTTTTTCTCTATGATCAAGACAAGGATCCATTGGGGGTAGGCAAGTTTAAATCTATGTGGCTCGGACCTTACACTGTTTCTAAGATGTTGAAGAAGGGAGCTTATGAGCTAATAGATTATGATGGTTATAAGTTTCCTGAGCCTAGAAATGGGCTCTACCTGAAAAAGTATTACGCTTAGGCATACATGATTTTTCTTGTACTATAGCTATTCATTTTTTGTAGAGTTATTCGTTTTTTGAATTTATTTCCTTATGTGTCTTCTGGATTGTGTTTTTAGATGACAATCGAGTACTTCATAGGATTTGTCGATGGCGCTAGTCGCCACACTCGTCAGTTGGCTTCAACAGCTTGGGTTATTTACTCATCCTCTGGCCAGCTTGTTTCTTCGGGAGGCGCTTGTTTGGGCCCTACGACGAATAACGTAGTTGAGTATAGTGCGGTTATCGAGTTGCTCCAAGATGTTATTCATCACCGCATTTCACATATGGAGGTTCGACTTGATTCACAATTGGTAGTACTCCAGTTGTCGGGTAAGTACAGGGTTCATGATCCTTGTTTGTTACATCAGTTTTTGTGGGTTAGCTTGCTTGAAATACATTTTGATTTTATTAAATATCAACACATTTAAAGGAATTTAAATGCATTAGCTGATTCATTTGCAAACTATGTACTTGATTGGAATTTTCATCGCACACAATACCATTTAAATACATAAAGCACAGATGTATATAATCGTTGTTGTATATATATATGGTCCAAAAAATACATAAGAGTCTGAGTCATCCACTGTCAAAATATAAAAAATAGGCGTAAACAACCTCAAACATAATAATGTTTGTCACTCTCCCTATGGAGAGGGAGGATCCTCAGCTAGCTCCACTACAGCCTCCCGGTAACATATGACCAGCCTAGATACTTTCCTAAGTAACCTAATCCAAGTTGGGGGCACCCCTACAACATGTTGCTGCATCTCAAAAGACATGCGCTCTATCCGGTAATTAGGGATATCATGATTCAGTTGACTCATCTTTCCCTCAATTTTCCTCAACATGTTGTCTATGCCATCAGGATCAGTGGGTCAAACATATGTCCACGGATGTCCTGTGGGTATCACGGGCCCCACATCTGCACACATTACATTTTGTCAGTTACTCTCACTCACCATAAAAAGCATATAATAAAAATACATAAAAAAATTTATAAATTCATTAAAACAAAACATGTTGGTACCTATGTCACCCCAAGCTGCCCCTGGAGGTAGCATGAGCTCTGAACCTCCTCGGAAATCCTTCCCTACATATGGAAACTGCTCAAGTGTTGGTACTTGTTGGCTCCACCACACTAGATAATATTCGTCAGCATATGAAAGGATAGTCTTGCCACCACCCTGGTGCAAGAAGATATCTCCCCACCGAGTCATTAGTGGCCCGCAAGGATCCAACACTGGTATATCTACCCCCTGACTCAAATTGGGGACTCTCTCTCGAAGAAGGTACAAAATATACTTCCGTATCCGAAGTTCTTTTTCTTCTCAGTTTTGCACTCTGTCAACTGATTTTTCATATTCACCAGTAGGCCCGAACACCAATCAAAGATCACACCATGCAAACACTCAACTCCTATCTTCATATAGTTTTGAGAGGCCAAATGTTGCATGGGACTCCCTCCAATCCTGTTAAGTGTACTCAATATCACTTTCAGTGGGAAGCTCGCAAACGACCCAATCGGAACTTGGCTTCCGATCTTCTCGGTGCCAAGAAAGCAGTAGGCATTGATGTAGTCTTGGATAAACAAAGCACCTACCCCTTGAAATGTTCCCTTGAGGTTGAATCCCTCACCTCTTCGGGATAAATCGGTGATGAAATATATATAATCTATTGTGATATCAAGCATATACCCTTGGAGATCAAACATCCCTTGATCAGCATCCCAATAGTTGACGAGCATTTGCAGTAAGTCCGTTTTCGCACACATACTTGTTGTTCGTAAAAATTTGAGAAGCCCGCATCTTCGTAGTGCATTCAAGGTGAGCAGATCCCCCATGGAATCCCTATCCATGGATTCATGCTCTCTTTCTCTCCAGGTCAATACCATCCTACATCATTCACCCCATTCCATGCATTAGTTTTTGGTTTTTTCCTTTTAAATAGTTGTACCCGCGGCTTCACCTCTGCAATAGAGGTGAGTACCCACAGGTCTACTTATGCTAAAGCCGCGCACTTTCCACATGACCGAGAGTTTAACATAGCTAGAATCGTGGGTGCAAAGCCATAAATTTTAAACCCTTATAAAAAAAAAAAAAAATACCACTAAAAAAATAAATGAATGGATTGAATTGATAGACAAGATAGAGGTAACTTACTTGCAAGTGGCGGAAGTTGATTTCGTGTCCCAGATTGATCGCTATGGGCGCTTGAAGTAAGGGGGTGTTTTGCTCCTTTGCTCCAATGGAATGACTTTGTGAGTTATGTTTTCATTTTGACACTATTTATAAATATTATTTCAAATTTTTACCCACTTTCATATAGTTTCAAAATTCTTTTTAACTTGATTTAACCCTAATGACTTTTTAAAGTTGTTTCTGATTAGGTGAAGCTCTAAAAAACACTTTCTCACTTTTTTTGCAATGGGTGACCATACAGATTTTTCTTTTTCTTTTTGGCATGTCAGTTAAGTTCAACATATTAGATCTTTCTGCCATTTAATGCCATTTTGAAATCTCCTTTGCTTATATTTATATTTCATTTTCTACTAATTCGGTGGTCTTCATGCTATCTACAGCTTTTTCGTCAGTTGACATATCAAGGAACTTATACATTGTATATCTTTTTACCTAATTTTAAGTTGCTTGTTCCAGATAGAGTTCTTTCATGCTCTTGTTAGACTCTTTAAATATAATCATATTTTCGAGCATACTTGTCTTGTTCAGACTCGTTAAAGGACTTGAATAGTCATCCACTTAGGTATAAGTTTACCCCTTTTCCAAACCTTGGTGGATTATTTACAAAAAATGTATACTTTAGTCATGCATGGCAAGAAGAGTTCTTCTCTCATTGTTTTACACTTTTTTGTGTGAGGAGACTAAATTTACGAAAAAAGAAACCCTTTGGATTCTTCTTTAGGATTTTCAGACTATCGAAATATGAAAACACCAGCGAGCATTCACTTACTCGGGCTCGATGATAAATCCACGAGAGAGTATATATATTTATTGGTTAAGTTTTTCAGACTCTTTAAATATGAAAACACTAGTGAGCACATACCAAATCAGGATCGATATTAAAATCATGAGTAGGTGTATGGAGTTATTGTTTAATTTTTTCAGACTCCTTAAAATTTAAAACACCGGTGAGCATGAACAGATCCAATCTCGACATTAAAATCCATGGATCAGTGTTATCTAGTACTAGTCTATCTCTTCTTCAAATGCGTTAAAACATGAAGAAGGTTCTGAGTTTCCATACCATGGACTTGTTAAACTACACATGGTTGGACTTATACCAAGCATTCTTCTATCCCCTCTTTGAGCTTGTTTTCAAAAATGAAGGACTATTGAGTTTTCTTTATTGGACTCATTAAAACTAACAAGAAGGATATTATCGGGCTTTCTTTTCCACCTTTTCATGCTCGTTAAAATCAAGAAAATACATTCTTTAATAAAAAGAGAAAAAGGAAGGGAAGAACATCAGTTATATTTTAATGTAATGGCAGCAAGTCATTCATGTCCTTGAACAAAGCACCTTTTTGAGTCTATCAAACTAGTTGGGTTCTAGTTTTGGCCCTAGGATAAAACCTGATCTCAGAGTTTTTACTCCTTCGATTGGTTACTCTTCCAATCATATGGAGAATCTGTTAATGTCTCCTACATTGCATATTTATATCATGGTCCCTTTGTCTTCAAAGCTTCCTAAGTCACTCTTGTGTCCTACTCATTGTTCAAGGATACAACCTGTGTCGGCAATTCTACAGTTTCCTTGACCTCATGTCTTGGTCATTCTGCAGTTTCCTTGGTGTCAGTATGTTTCATCAACTATTCAATCCTACTTCATATCAAATCAACCTTTGATTGTATCTCATGTTGGATGATGGAGAATTCCTTAAGGCCTCCCTTCCAATGGACTTCTTCCCATCAACTTCAAATCACCTTGATCTGGAAATGAAGTTTAGAGTTATCGGTAGTACCTTGGAGATTGCAGTCATCAGTGGAAATTTCCCTTGCTATTTCGTAGTGGGAATTGTAACGTACCCTCCCGTGGTCCCAATGTAGGGAAGGGAACATGATGCCAAATTCTGGGCTTTCACATAATCTTAGCCCATTCATTAGATTCATACAATTAAAAACAAGAGTGTGCAGCTGCGAATCAAGCAAGTATGCACGGTGGAATTAAAACAACATCCACACACAATTAATGCTCATCCAGCATATCAAAATAATCATTAATTAAACATTGCAAAAGTAAATACATAGACAGAAAACCACTATGTCATTTCAATGTTCCACCCAACCATAGGCTAGTTGTGTTCATCAATTCTCTCAACACAGCTGCCACCCCCGAGCTAGGCATGATTCCTACAAGGAAAAGGGGACATTCAAGCTCATGCACAACCCAATTAATCATCTTATCTGAGCCAAGCCAGTCCACAACTGGGTTTATTAGGCTACATTTGAACCCTGGATGCTTGCACTCAAGCTCAAGCCAAACCAATGGATACCCATACCCATACCCCAACATACTCTTTACACACACAACAAAAAACAGTCATTCAGCATGGATACACATGTTTTAACAATGGGATTTACAAACAGGATGGCCATGGGCTTTTCCCAAATCATTTCCAACCAAAAATAGATTGTGGAATGGGGAAAAAAATTCTCGGGGAGGAAAACGAATTCGCTCCCAACCAACTAAGCATTCAACAGCCAAAACGGTCTCTATGGAACACAAATTCAATTCCCCTTCTTCCCCACTGGTATACAACACAAAAAATCCCTTCTCCCATATGAGAATGAAGGAAAAAACAAAAATACATTGTTGGAAAATGCCTAGGTAGCTCCCAACTCGTGAGGGAGAGAAACTGGTTCATGGATAATGGCTTGGGGAGCAATTCATGGCTCTTTTCTTGCCCAAGAAGCAAAACGCGATTTCCCATGCAGGGTGGCTTTCCCATACCCGAATTTGGACATCCATACCTCTAATTCCCCAAGGCATTAACTACCTCAACCAACTCTTAGGAGAAATCAATGATTGGGTACAAAAGTCAACATGGGTAGTTGAGGGTTTGATGGGTTCTCTCATTGACACTTGACTTGACTTGATTGGCTCAAGGGTTTGAATGTTTTCCCTCCCAATTCCTTGTAAAATCATGCCCCCATCTCTTGTTGCATTGCATATCTAGTTGTAAGTATTTTATTAAAATGCATATTTACATGATATTTATAATTCCACCGTGCCTGGCTAGCACGCGAACCATATGCATCAATAAATCGATGGTGGGGCCTTGGCCTTGAGCTACTCACCATGATTTTTCAACAATATCACAGCATTTACATTCGAATGTAATGGGGTCAAGATGGGGACGTTACATTCCCCTCCCCTTGGAATGACACCGTCCTCGGTGTTTCAATACTTCTGAATATATACCCACTTTACACATGCCTCAAAATTCACAACTGGTGCCAGGTATGTCCTGCATTTCATCTTTTTCTTTGAACCTTCAGGAACAAGTACTTTGGCCTCCACAAGCTGCTCCTGCTGTCTTTGGTCTTCCAGCTCTGTAGGTGGGCATTGCTCCACAGCAATCCCTTCCCTTTATTACCCTTCTAGGTGATCTACAAGTCTGGAATTTCATGGATGCCATCTTTCTTATTGTCCTGACAACTATCTAAGGAAGATTCCTAGCCAAAACAAATAGATTTTGGTTTGCTTCCATGATCACGGTGCACAATTGGCTCTCACTTTGCTCACTAGCAACACTTGGCTAGTAACAGCTGCAACCAATGGCTTTCAATTTCTCACCTATGAGACTCATCATGGAAATTCCTGTTAGGACAAGCATAACACAATATTAAAATTAGACAATTATTTTCCCAATTGACATGGAAAGTCCATTCTTCACTCATGCAACTTCCACACTTTTCATGCTTTCCAAACGTACACATGAACTCATTCATGTTCATCCTTTCACAGGGAAATAACTAATTCATCATTCACAATTCATTTCAAGCAATTAAACACAATCTATTTTCAGCTATGACATGCACTCAACAATCCTTTGTTTTTAAGATGCATCAGTCAAAAATGAAAGAGAAGAGTGAGAGTTTCCCCCTCTTAGTCTTGTTCCAATCCGGAGCCACACCATCACTTGTGGTTCTATGCTCCTTAGCCTCTTTCACTTCAATGTGAATGCTTGAATTTCCCTTTCTTCGCTATGACACTTAGTGTCTAAGGTCTATCTAATGCTTTTCAACTAGGGAACCCTTCCCCATTGTTGTCTACAGAACCTTTAGCTGTTAGGACCCACTCATGTCCACTAGCACCATCTTTCATTACTGCTCATACTGAGCTCTTTGGGACGGTCACATGTCCACATGCATCACTATGATGCCTTCATAGTCTTTGCTTCCAACAATACCTACACTCAAACATTGAATCAAATCACATGTTTAGTTTATTTTCATAGGGTTTATCTCTAAACAAGAGTTTAAGAAATCATAATCAAATCATATATACACCTACATTCATATTAAATAAGCAAGGGGCTGCAAGATAACCAAATACTTATCTGTATTGGATGTCTTCACTTTATTCCACAGGCTCCTTCTTTGCTTTACAAGCCTTGGATTTCCTATGGGTACAATAATTAATGTTGGGACAACACGCAGGCTACTCCACAACCATTCGAATAGGCGATTCCAGGCCAGTACGCCGACTGGTTTGATCAATAATCTCATTTAGCAATATGTTAGGCTAGTGCTTCGACCGGTTTTATTAATTAATTAAGGAATTTTTGGCCAGCACGCCGGCTGCTGTTGGCTATAAATGACCCAGAGGTTTTCTATAAGACCCAGGTTCTTCGCGATTTCCCTTTGACCAACAAAACCCCTTCGCACCGGCCCTTTTGACAACAACCTGCTCGTAGGTTGAGGTCTCACCCGAGGTGTATCTATGGGGTACTGCGGAATCAAGTTTCCATAGTAATTGATAAGTTGCTTGGACGGACGTACTACGCAGTACAACAGGGGATATGTGCTGCAAGGTGAGACTGCACAGCAATGGGAAATGCTGTGGTCCGCACCACTATGTTCTTCTACCGCAAGACTTCTCCTGAAACTGCGAACATTGCAGCTTTACTCTATACTTGGATTACCTTGAAGACACTTAAGACACTGAAATGAATATCACTCATCCACTCGTTCAGGCGCTTAATTGACTATTCTTCTTACATTCATTTGTTAAGTCAGGGTGCTGCTATTTGAACATATATGACTGAACTAATCCAACTGTTATACGTTCCTTTACTGCGTATAAGAAAATACTTAACCAAATGACTGATTCACTGCCTTCATACACAAGACTAAATGTTCACCATTCAACTATTCATACGGAACTTAACATATCATTTCCATACTTCTCTAATGGCAAATGCATATAAAATATCTCTCATAACAGTATGCAAGGAAACATCTAGACATTCATTGACAGAAAACACAAGTAATCATTCATTCATAAACACAATCGCACAACACGATATTTAACGTGGTTCACTTCCCCGGGTGGGAAGCTACGTCCACAAGAATGGTTGGAAATATATTTCTTTTAAAAGGGATGGGGACAACCGCTCTTAGTCTGCACACTCAGCTGTAGACTCTCCTTCCTCTCAGATAGGTCTCTGCGCACACAGCTGCAGAGCCTTTACAATCTTCTTAGCTCAAAAGAGATTTTACACTACAACAACAAAAGTAACCCCAAAACGTAACCCCATCCCATACAAAATTGTCTTCTTAAATAGATCATGCCCGAAGGTCATGTCTTTACAATGCCGAAGACCTAAACCCAAAAACCCTTAGGGTTTACAAAACTGTGCTAGTTTCCCTAAACCAGCTTGCTGGCATCTGGTAGCGTCTGCTTCACCGTGGCGGTTCTCCACATCTTCCTTCTGTCACTATCGACCTTCCTGTCGCACGTGTTCCAATAGGTCTCTTTCGCTGAACCGTTCATCTCTAACGGTTCTGCCCACCAGGCGTGCCAAGCCATTGCTTTCCCTAAGTTGTTCTCTCCTTAACAAACTCGTGCATTGGCCGCCTACCTGATTTGCTCGTGCCCGCCGCTTGGCACTCCTGGAGCATCTTTCCAAAATTAGACCACTACTAGTCCATTCGATACCTATGCCTAATCCTTTTCCAGCACTCCGCTTTGCTGGCTCCACGTGGCCTCACTGCTTTGCAGCACTGCTTCCTTGCAGCGCTTGTCTTCGCTGTGCTTCCAAAAATCGGATGCTGCGCACAGCTTCGCAGCACCCTCAACACTTAGACAAAATTGCATCTTTGCCTAAGCTGCGCCCAGCTCAGCTTTTCCTGCTTATCAAAAATGTTACCAAAACTTTGTCCCAACCTAGGCCCAATATGCCCCTAACACTTACATGTAGCTCGTCCCCGAGCCACTTGTTGCTTCTGTTGTTTCACTCTGCTCCGCGACCGGTGGAACTAATTTGGCCACGAACTCATTATATGTACCGAACAGCTGTTCTACTACTTCTCTGGTATCTTGTTCAACTTGTTGTACTGTCTCAAGTAGTGCTGGAGTTATCTCTTCTCCAATCTGTCCCTGTACCTGCTCCTGGTTGTCGCGCAATTCCTTTAGCTTGTCTTCTATCTGTTGTGACACTACTGTAGCATCCTCCAGGAGTTGCTGTGACTGATTATCCATCTCAGTCTCTTTCTCTCTTAATGCCTGGACTTCCTTTTTCAAGCCTGATATTTCCTTATACCTGGACAGCCTCTCCCTGGGTGGCAGAGCCTTGAGCTCTGCGTCCAACTTCTCTAGCGCGGTCTGCTTTTCTTTTACCGCGGTCTTTACCTGCAGTAGCCCTTGATCCTCTTCAAGGGCAGTGAAGGCCTTTGAGACCTTTTCCAGGAGATCTTGGCACTTAGCCATATCACTCATTATGCTCTGCGTGGCAACACTCACTGCTTGCTCTCTTAACTGCTGCTTAGTTAATGGCGTCTGCTTATTTAGTTTTTCCTTCAACATGGCAATATCGGCCTCATAAACAATCTCTTTATCCTACGTCTTCGACTTCAAGGATCTCACCTTGTCTTCAATCCTCAGAACCATGTCCGCAGGATCATCCTGGAGTTCTACCCCTTCAATATCTTGGGCAATAGTGGATATGGTATTCTCCAATTGTTTCTGGCGGTCCTGTTCATCATGCAGCTGCATGTCTGCACGCAACTCGAGCTGCCTGTTTGCTGCAGTGAGCTCCGCTTGTGACTTCATCGACTCTATTGTTCATTCATGCATCTCCTCGATGATCTGCGTGTGGATAAAGTGCAAGCCTAGCAAGGGGATTTTGGCCAAGTCGAGCTCTACCCACTCGACACCCTTTGTGTCCAGGATGATCTGTTCTGCCACTAGCAATGCAATAGCTAATGGGTCCACATGGAAAATCCTGGTCTTTGATGGCATCGTTATGGCTAGTTGCAGCGGTGTTTGCTGCGAGGTTCCTACCGACTTCCCTTCAGCTCCTGCTTTGTGCGGCAAGGTTATGCTCTTTTGGACTTCATCCATTTTCTTCATAAGGCCTTACGATGCGAGACTAGTCTTTTGTAGGTCATCCTGGATGACCTTATCCTTTCTATCTTTGTCAGCCATGAGGTCCCCCATCTGCTCCGAGACCCTTTCTACAATCATGTCAAAGTCATCTTCGTTCAGCACTGTCTCAGATTGAGTCTTCGTGGCCTTCACCTTCTTCCGCACCTTCATCTTTTGCGAGGTCTCAAGCTCTTTCTGCTTTCCTGTTTCTTCAACAATCGGGCATCATAGCGGTATTGGCTTGTCTTCGTCAGAGTCGGTCTCAACATCCATGAATTCAACATAGAAGTCGGCAAGCCAATCCTTCATGAGGATTTCAATGTCGTCCTCATACATATGGTAGTTACTCGGGTACCATTATGGGTTCTTCACCTTTGCCTTGGGTGAAATAAAAATACATCGCATGTTAGCCTGAAAATCAAGAATGTGAATGTATTTCGATGTTACCTGCTTCATGATGCGGGCCGTAGCGGTGATCACATCGCGCAGCTAAATGTAATACTGATGGAAAACTTCAGCTGTCGCTCTGCGTTGATGTTTTCCCAGAGGTTGACATAACGGAACCCTCTAGGATCGTTGTTTTCTGTGATGACACCGACATAGTCCCTTGGCCCCTTCCATCTGGACAAGGCGATGAGGATGATTAGCCATGTAAAGTGGAGCTGTCCACCATTCTCTTGTGTATCATTGAGCTCATCCAAGAACTCATTAAGAAGATACTGACACCAATTGAACGCGGTGCCTTCAGCTGCTATGGCACCGAGTAGTACTATGCCCGCAGGCACCTCCGGAGGCCTAGCTGTTCTGATGAGTTTTCCTGCAAGCAGCTGGGTAACAAATCTTGTCGCTCTGTCTTCAATTTCTTCTATGGGAAAACCTCTTTTCCCTTTCACCAATGCATGGATTTTCTTCATCTTCTCGACAGCTTCTTTTTCCTTACTCTTCCCTTGGAAGAACTGCTTGGGATCCTTACCGCGCTTGCTTAACCCCGTAATGCAGTGGATCAAATCAATTTTGACATTGACATTTCTATTGAGCCACAGATATCCTTGGTGGATTCACGCCATCAGTGTGTGAACCACCGCATTCAGTTCTGTCGATCAATCAAAGTGTGGCAACCTCAACAAGTTCAGCAGTCCTGACTGAACGATGGGTGTGAGCCAGCTTTCGGCCACCAAGTTATAAGTTCCCATGGAATCCTTTTTCCAGCACATATACTGGTCAGGCTGGAACTGTGGGTACTTAGGTGCATGGGGCTCTTCCTTTTGCACACCTAGGAGGTAAAAATCTTCCCACTTACAATCCGGGATCTTTCCGAGCAGGTTCTTGGCAACCTCTACATGTTTTGAAATCGGCGATAATCGGATTTCGTATCTAGCATTCTTGGTCAACTTAAATACTAGGGCATCCAATGCCTGTGGTGATATATACTCGAGTGTCAACTTCAGGGGTTCCTTCTGAAAGATCGGTGATCTTTGCGCCGTCTGACCTGCCTTTAGAATCTTTCTTCTTGGTGCAGTTACGTCTTTCCCTTTATCTTTCCCTTTCTCCTGTATGATTTGGTTATGGCGAGGTGATCTTCTATATGCTTGACTAGGTTCGAGTGCAACCTTCTTGGCAAGGGTTTTCATTAACTCTGCAATTCCCCCATGCTGAAAGACTCAGATTCCTTCTTGGAGTGTAAGCTCTTCTTCTCTGTCTGGTGATTTGGACATTCATTGGCTAGAGTAGGAAACTGACTCTGAGATATTGTCACCTACCCAATTTTTTAGAATAATTATTTTCTACTATTATCCTTTTTGCAAAATACTTTGTGTTAAAATTATAATTACAAGTTTTGTAATTATGACCAATTAGGTCAAAGATGAATGTAAGGACTCATTATTATTATTTAATAAATAAAAATGGGAGACAAACACTCAAGAAAGTTGTTACAAGAGTGTCCATTGACCCACTAGGAGGAATGGAAGCTGCCGGAAGGATTGGGACAGATGGCAGCATTTGCACTCTACCATTAGCTATTGGTATGGGACAACTCCCCCTAATTTTGTGGCATTTCCCCCTCCAGGTGGAGGGAGGTGAGCAGGTAGCTCACTAATGACCGGTAATTACAAAAGACCTAGGCATCCTATAAAAGGAAATTCGAATTGAGCAGGGAGCTCTTAGAATGTTTTCTGCAGAAAAATTTCCTCAGGGCATGAGGTGATGGCTGAGAGATTCGAATAGGGAGGCTGTGGAGAGTGCAAGTATAATTCTGCAAATGTTATGAGAAGGATAGACCAGAGGTGCTAGTGCTAGTCCAATTGATTACTAAGCCTGTAAGGCTGGATAAAATTTCTTGCTGCTGCAAGTAGAGATCCTAAGATTCAGAACTTTCTTCCTCCTAGTGGATTAGTGGATAGGCTCGGGGGTCCTAAGGCAGACATCTTGGCTGCTTGGGATCAGGTTGGGTGGAACAGGCTTCTTGAGTGATTTGTTCCTCCCATCACACTCAGGTTCTATTCTTTCTTTGTTTTTCCAATCACATGAATGATCTCATAAAGTGGCTTAGAAATGTTATTAATGATCAATAGCAGTAAAATGTTAGATCCTAATTGATTTTAAATTGCTGAACTGATAAAATGACTCCTCTACATTTTTCCCCATGCATGAAGTTGCATCGTACTCTAGTATAGAGAGGTAGCATTAAATCTGTTCAGTTAAAAGTGAAACCTAGCATGCATCTAAATGTATAAACCCAAGAGACCACCCATGCACAGACTTATGTTTCCCATGCATCTTATATTTTAGCAGCTGTAGATTAGATCTCTGCATGCACTGTTTTTACTGTTCAAATCTGTATGCTGAAACAACATACCCGAAACTAGTTATAGCAGTAGGTTCTTTTCTGACTTCTGAAGGTGGACATGGTGTTAACATATAGGGTTTACTGATCTTTAGTTATTTCTTCAAAAGAAACTAACATCATGCATTATGTTTAACCACATACCCATTCTTTTATTTGTTATGTGAATCTGACTGATCTTTATAGAAATTATTGTCATCACTGTATTATTTTTGTGCAAAAAAAGAAAAAAAAGAAAAGGAGTATTGTATTGTTCTTTCATTCTTTTCCAGAGGTCCAAATTGGACAAATACAGGGAGATAGAATTAAAGTAGACAAACTGTTATATAAATAGGCAAATTAAACTAACTGATGAATACACTGTAAATTCTTTGAGTCTGTATTATTAACTGCATATGGCAGAATTCACTTCACATAATAGCATGTTCTTAAAAGCAAAGAAAAGCATAGCATTATTTAATTGACAGAGTTTAATACAGCATCTCCACACCCAAACCAGGGCTGACCTGTTTTCATCATACTAATATTTGTAAACATTTAACAGCTTCCAAATCAAATGTTTCATTATCTTAGATATCCTAACTGTAGAATCAAGATCTATTATTCTTGTTTTTTTTAAAACCTCATTACAGGCTAGCAGATTTCATTAACATCGACAGGATAGGGTTTAACATTATCGCAGTTGTATTCAAACCAAAACCAACACCTTTTTATTATTGGCTTAACTCGAGCATGCACAGATGTAATGCAAGCCAAGTAGATCATGATCGGCTTATAGCCACTTTTTAAATAAACATCTTAAATAGGCTTTCAAATACAAATTCAAAAATGAGAGTTCAAAACACCATACGTAAGCATTAAACCCAAACAGTAAACATTTCCATTTAAAATTACGATGGCAGAATCCTACAGATTGCCTCTTTGGTCACTGAAGGTTCCATTCAAATTTACACTATACAGCTAATGCCGAAACAAAACTATCGTCAACCTTTATTTTCCCTTTATTTTCACACATGTTCTTCCATTGACTTAGAAGTGCCAAATGATAGACATCAAACGTTTAATGCTGTGAAACTCTTTGCAAACAAGAGGGTTCAAGCCCTAGCAAACTCGCTGAGACAGGGGATGGCCGGCCATACATTTTAAGAAATATTCACATCATCTACACTAAACAAACAAAGCGTAAACAGTAACATTTTCCCAATGCTGCAGGCGAGGCAAAAGCCACTGCCGAGAAGGTATACTTCCAACACCCTGCTCATCAAGTCCGATTCTAGGAGAACCATGAGGGAGGGGTACAACCGAAGCTTACCAGTGGGTTCGCTATATTTCATCTCCCTGTCAACTTTCCCGGCACCCTGCTGTTCGTCGAGAGCTACGTGCCAAACGACCATACTCAGACTTAAGAATCAATCATGAAATAATGATGTATGCAACAAAGAAAACTTTAAAAACTTTGCAACTTTACTATACCTGAGTCATGACAGAATCTTGACAAAGCCATCCATCCATCCACTGCAAATGAGAAGCACCCAACTCAAAGGCCACACTGTGTGATACCTTCTGAAACTTACAACCCGATTGAAACCCCAGACTTTCAAGTCACTATAATGCCCCAACGACCGCACTCATCTAACCTGTGGATTGCCACACTATTCAACTCTAGACTAGGCCTCCATTAACAGCATTCACTTACAGTTTGGAGGTTGCTTCCGGTCTCAGGATCGAGCCCGAGGGAGGCTAAAAACATCAAACCCTAAGTGTGTCTTGGCCAGTTGGCCTCACCCCAAAACCCTACCACCGAAACAAATGCCAAGAAACGTTACAATATCCCATAAGTTACGTTAGTGTTCTCTACGATCCCAACGCACAACAATCAACGACGAAGATCTAATTTCATTAAGCCACGATGGAGGGTGGCAGTTGCGGCATTAACTCACCCCTCCATCTCCGAAACCATGAATTTTCCATCTCTGTCGACACCAAGGTAGGAGGCTTGATACAACTCAGCATCGGTGAACCTTCTCACATGCTGGACACCCTTGACAATGTGCACGTAATATCTCCATTAACACGGTGGCCAAGTGAATTGATTACAACCCAATCATTTACTACACCCTTGAATTCGTACGCAGGCTTTTTACAACGCCATCATTCCACCTGCCAACCATTTGGATCAAGGTTTAATTGCATTGACTCTATAAATTATACGAAGGTATAACATTCACTGGTAGCCTATACTAAAGATCTTATATGTTCCATTTAATCGATTTTAAGCACACTCATAGTATAAAAATATCCACCTAGGTCGCGTTCAATCCTAGGGTATGGATTGACTCTGCCCCAACTTAATATAAAATCATTATAAAGTTCATCATATAGTTCATCAAGTTTTTCTCATTGCATAAATTCATAAGGTTGCACCCTTAGGGTATAGTTGCCCCATAGAACCATCGCATACATTGCATGGTAGGGTATTAATGCTTAATGCATCACCATTATAATTGCCCAGGTAATAGAAAACTAGAATCACCTTATCACTCTTTCTATGGTATGCTTAGGACCATGTGTCATTGTCTTAAATTTGTCACCGTTGAAATTTATAAAAGAATTGTTTGAATAGCCACAAGTCATTCATGGAATAATAACAAGTGAAGTCATAAACTCCTAAGGAAGAACATTCATAACAATCACACTCTGAGATTGATGATTTCTGTAGTTTTTGAGCTAGCCAAGTTCATCTTACAAAATTGGAAGGAAACCATACCTGTAGCGTCGAAATCATAAGCAGTTTCTACTTATATCACGGTTATTAAACACTCTAAATTTTATCGCTATCTCTTACCTGCGAATATGCTCATGAAGGATGAGTACAATGATTTAGCTGAGTAGCTAAGTAAGCCTCGGGGTGCCTCGGGGGACCCCTTTATATTCATCCAGAAAAATTAAACTGTCAATACTTGTCGAGAAGAATTCTGTTTTCCAAATGCATAACAATTTTCAATCATTCCAGCACATAAATAAAGGACATAATTATTAATTGGATGCATGACATGTCGCTAACACGATACACCATCATAAGACAAAAAAAAACACATCAATTAAATTGTTCCTACCAAATGATGCATTTATTAATTACTGCTTTATTAAACATTATTATTTCCGCATTTTACAAATATTAGCATTTAATGACGATTTAGAAATTTTTTAAATTTTTATGAAAATATCGGGATGTTACATGTGGTATCAAAGCTCATGTTCGAACTCTAGGCCTAAAGACGGTCCAAGAAACACACAAACATAAAATTTATGACTATGAAATTTTTCGCTAACTCGAGTTTAAATTATTTTGTCGTATACAGAAAAATTTTCTTTGATTTACAGATATGGAAGGATCAGCTGAACACATAAGGGGCAGATTTCCGCCAAACAACCCAAGTATGGAACAGCAATTCCAAGGCAATCGGGGTAACGATTCATCAGAATTATTGCCTGCCTTTCAAGAATTGAAGGCAGAGATCTAGTCAGTAAAACAGGACAATGAAAGAATCCTGAGGACACAGGAGGAGTTGAAGCAAGCACTGTTCAACCAATACCCAAATTATGAACAGAACCTTGAACATACTTTCGAAACTAAAGAGCTATCTCATGAAGGCAAGGATAAACAAACAGAAACAGTTGGGGGAAACAGCAACTCAACATCTTCAAGAGCTTCAAAACATCCATGTAAAAAGAAGTATAACTATTCTAGTGACAGCAGTGAAGGAGACTTTAAGCCAAAAAGAAAAAAAAATAAACCGTACAAACAGATATCTGGTGAATTCAAGAAAATCAAACCCCCAACTTTCAATGGCGAGATAGAAAAAGGAGAGACAACGGAAGCATAGCTGTCCGGTATGAAAAAGTATTTTCAGATCTACGACTATTCGGAATCCTTAAAAGCAAAGATGGCAATTTATAATCTGACTGGGAAGGAAGATATTTGGTGGAAAGACCTTAAAAGGGTAAAAGTTATAAAAGACCGAGATGTGAGTTGGAGTACTTTTAAAAGACACTTTAAGAAGAAATTCTTATCTGAGTAGTATTATGAAGAAAAATCCAAAGAATTCTATGATCTGAAACTGGAAATGATGAACATGAAAGAACTGAACAACAAGTTTTTCAGTTTGCTAAGGTATGTGCCATATATGGTGGAAGAAAAACCGAAGGTCCAGAGGTACCTAAGTTGTCTACCATTCCACATCAAGGACAGGATAGAGTATGATAACCCTAAGACACTAGAAGAAGCCATGAGGAAAGCCACTTTTTGCTTTGACCAGAATAAGAAAAGAGAAGGGGTACCTAGCTGGAAAAACCCAAAACCCAGTCATTTTGAACAGAAATGGAAAAAATTTAGATATGGTGGCAATTCCAGTTTTCAGAAGAGAAATTTTCAGAATCAAAAATTTCAGCAGAACAAAAATAATCAGTAGTAGAAATTTACAGTACCCAGAAATGTCCCCAATGTTTCCAAGACAAATGAACAGAAGCCACCTATAAAATTATTTGAGTGCCAAGGGCCACATTATTCCTCAGACTGTCCCCTCAAGAAACGGGCGGCCAACCATATTCACTCCATACAGTCTGAAGCTACTGTAGGAGATGTGGCAAGAGAAGCACACAGAATTAGTGCAGCATTAGACAACCGGCAAGTAGAACACCAAGTCTCAATGGTGGAGGTTGAAGGTATGCTGCAAAACCACCCAGTTTCTATTTTAATTGACCCCGGTGCTAGTCTAAGTTATATATCACCAGCTGTTGTAGAAAGACTCGATTTGAGAACAAAGGAATTCGATAAATCCTGGTTAGTTATATTAGCGATAGGAACAAAAAGAAAGGTTTCTGATTTTGTGGAAAATTGTGTTTTATCTATGAATCAACTAACAATGCAGGTTAAGTTAAATATTCTGCCATTGGGGTCATATGACATCCTAATCGGTATGGACTGGTTAGAAACCCATCGTGTCATTCTGAATTGTTATGAAAAAAGTTTTATTTTCCTGGACGATGAAGGAAAGACAACAGAGGTAAAAGGCATCCCTAGGAAAACATTCATTCGACAGATTTCAGCCATGCAAGTAAAAAGGGAAATAAAAAAAAGGGTGTCATATGTTTGCAATAAATGCGGTGCATGATGAGATAAGTACTAAGTAGGACAAACTGAAAATAGAGGACATACCTGTCTTACAGGATTTCCAAGATATTTTTCCTGAAGAAATCCCAGAATTACCTCCCAAAAGGGACCTAGATTTTACTATTGAATTAATACCTGGTGCAGTTCCAAGTTCTAAAGCTCCATACCGGATGAATATAATAGAGCTGAATGAGTTAAAATCTCAGTTGAAGGAGCTGATCGAGAAAAAATACATAAGACCCAGCGTGTCTCCTTGGGGAGCACCGGTCATTTTTTTTAAGAAGAAGGATGGTACCCTAAGACTTTGCATAGATTATCGTCAACTGAATAAAATGACAATCAAGAATAGGTACCCACTGCCCCGCATTGACGATCTTTTTGACCAGCTACGCGGAGCAATAGTATTCTCAAAGATCGATTTACGATCAGGATATCATCAGGTCCGTGTGAAGGATGAAGACATTTTCAAAACAGCCGTTAGAACTCGTTATGGACACTATGAGTTCGTTGTCATGTCATTTGGATTAACTAATGCACCTGTTGTATTTATGTGTTTAATGAACAAAATTCTGCACAAGTACTTAGATAAGTTTGCAGTTGTGTTCATCGATGACATTTTGGTATATTCTAAGAACAAGGAGGAGCATGATGAAAATCTACATATCATTTTGCAAGTTCTGAGGGAGCACCAACTGTATGCTAAGTTCAGCAAATGTGATTTTTACAAAGACAAGATTCAGTACTTAGGACATATAATCTCTAAGGAAGGGATTTCGGTTGACCCTGCCAAGATAAAGGCCATTAATGAATGGCCGGTTCCTAGAGATGTGACGGATGTGCGATCATTTACGGGAATCACTGTTTATTATAGAACATTCATTGAAGGGTTTTCCATGATTGCAAACCCCATAATGTCACTGCATAAAAAGGGAAAGAAGTTTGTCTAGGATCAAAAGTGTGCAGACAGTTTTGTAAAGTTAAAAGAATTGTTGACTTTAGCGCCTATTTTGAGGATTGCAGATCCTAATAAAGATTTTGTAGTATGCACAGACGCGTGCAATGATGGATTGGGAGGAGTCCTGATGCAGGAGGGACGTGCTGTAGCATATGAATCAAGAAAACTGAAAATACATGAGAAGAACTATTCCACCTACGATCTAGAATTGTTAGCAATGATTCATGCCTTAAAAATGTGGTGTCACCACCTTATTGGCAAAAAATTTACCTTAATGACGGATAATATGGGGCTGAAATATTTGTTAGATCAAACAAATTTCAATGCCAGGCAAGCCAGATGGCTAACTTTTCTGAGTGAATATGATTTTGAAATTCAGCACATTAAGGGAAAAGAGAATAAATTTGCCGACGCATTAAGTCGTAATGCAAGGATACATTTTATTTCAGCCATCAGGACATACGCAATAGATTTGGAGAAACAAATTTTTGAAGGAATTAAGGAGGATGAGGAATATAAAAAATTAGAGGAAAGGACAGTAGAAAACAATTCTGAAAATTGTATGACAGATTTCAGTTTGAAGGAAAATGGCTTACTGCTATGCAAAAACATATTGTATGTACCAAACGTACCAGCAGTAAAAATTCTGATTTTGGATGAGATGCACAAAAGCCACTATTCTTGCCATCCAAGTTACCAGAAAACCATCACAATGCTAAGGAAGGAGTACTACTAGCCTAGAATGAAGGATGAAGTAGCAGAATATATAACTAAGTGTTTTGGCTGTCAAAAAGTAAACGTGGAACATCAACATCCTGCTGGATTGCTGCAGCCCTTGCCTATACCCAGTTGGAAATGGGAAGTCACAAGTATAGATTTCATCACTGGGTTACCAAAGAATAAAAAACAGCACGACTCCATCATGGTGGTAGTAGACAAACTTAGCAAGGCAGCCCATTTTATCCCTGTCAAAACTACCCAAAAAGCTCCTGATATCGCAGAAATGTTTATGAAGCAGGTTTTCCGACTGCATGGGATACCCAAGGTAATAGTTTCAGACCGAGATTCAAAGTTCAGAGGTAACTTTTGGAGGTCCTTGTTCAAAGGGTTAAACACCACCTTAAATTTCAGCACTGTGTTTCATCCGCAAACAGACGGACAGACTGAAAGGGTGAACCAGATATTGGAAGATATGCTCAGAATGTATGTTAAGGATCAGCCTAGTAAGTGGGAAGACTATTTTCATTTAGTAGAGTTTGCATATAACAATCACTACCATGATTCAGCCAAACTTAGCCCATTTGAGATTCTTTACGGTAGAAAGTGTAACACACCGGTGTCATGGAGTGATCCGGTTAGCAGAGTCACCTTAGGGCCCGAATTGTTGCAGGAATTAGAACTAATCCTGAAGCAAGTACAAGGAAATCTTAAGCTTCCCAAGGTAGATAGAAAAGTCAAGCAAACCTTAAAAGAACTCATAAAGAGTTCCAGGTGGTTGAACATGTTTTTCTTAAGGTAAGGCCGAAAAAGAGTTGCTTAAAGTTGGAGAGCTGTGCCAAACTGGCACCCAGGTATTGTGGTCCTTTCGAAATCTTGTCCACAGTTGGACCTATGGCATATCAATTAGCCTCACCTTCAAACCTCAAAGTCCATAATGTTTTTCACATTTCATTTTTAAAGAAATATGTGCATGATCCTACTCATGTTGTGAATTGGAACAATGTTCAGGTGGAACAAGGCGGCGATTTTCCAGTGGAACTAGACTGTATTATCGCAAGGAAAGAAACTCTACTTAGGAACTGCATGGTTGGCCAAGTAAAAGTGCAATGTAATCACTTTATCCCAATAGAGGCTACCTGGGAGTTGGAGAGTAGTATGCGGGCTACATACCCAACTTTGTTCCAGGAACACTCAAGGAGTGAATAAAGCAACATCGAGGATGATGTTGAGGCTTAAGGGGGGGTGTATGTCACCTACCCAATTTTTGAGAATAATTATTTTCTTATCCTTTTTGCAAAATACTTTGTGTTAAAATTATAATTACAAGTTTTGTAATTATGACCAATTAGGTCAAAGATGAATGTAATGAATCATTATTATTATTTAATAAATAAAAATGGGAGACAAACACTCAAGAAAGCTATTACAAGAGTGTCCACTGGCCCACTAGGAGGAATGGAAATTGCTGGAAGGATTGGGACAGATGGCAGCATTTGCACTCTACCATTATTTGTTGGTATGGGACAACTCCCCCTAATTTTGTGGCATTTCCCCCTCCAGGTGGAGGTAGGTGAGCAGGTAGCTCACTAATGACCAGTAATTACAAAAGACTTAGGCAGCCTATAAAAGGCAATTCGAATTGAGCAGGGAGCTCTTAGTATGTTTTCTGCATAAACATTTCCTCATGGTATCAGGTGATGGCTGAGAGATTCGAATAGGGAGGCTGTGGGGAGTGTAAGTATAAGTCTGTAAATGTTATGAGAAGGACAGACCAGAGGTGTTGGCGCTGGTCCAATTGCTTACTAAGCCTGTAAGGCTGGATAAAATTTCTTGCTGCTGCAAGTAGAGATCCTAAGCTTCAGAACTTTCTTCCTCCTAGTGGATCAGTGGATAGGCTCGGGGGTCCTAAGGTAGACATCTTGGCTGCTTGGGAGTAGGTTGGGTGGAACATGCTTCTTGAGTGATTTGTTCCTCCCATCACACTTAGGTTCTATTCTTTCTGTGTTTTTTCAATCACATGAATGATCTCAGAAAGTGGCTTAGAAATGTTATTAATGATCAGTAGCAGTAAAATGTTAGATCCTGATTGATTTTAAATTGTTGAACTGATAAAATGACTCATTTGCATTTTTCCCCATGTGTGAAGCTGCATCGTACTCCAGTACAGAGAGGTAGCATTAAATTTGTTCAGTTAAAAGTGAAACCTAGCATGCATCTAAATGTATAAACCCAAGAGGCCACCCATGCACAGACTTATGTTTCCCATGCATCTTATATTTTAGTAGTTGTAGATTAGATCTTTGCATGCATTGTTTTTACTGTTCAAATCTGTATGCTGAAACAACATACCCGAAACTAGTTATAGCAGTAGGTTCTTTTATGACTTCTGAAGGTGGACATGGTGTTAACATCTAGGGTTTACTGATATTTAGTTATTCCTTCAAAAGAAACTAACATCATGCATTCTGTTTAACCACATACCCATTCTTTTATTTGTTATGTGAATCTGACTGATCTTTATAGAAATTATTGTCATCACTATATTATTTTTGTGCAAAAAAAGAAAAGGAGTATTGTATTGTTCTTTCATTCTTTTCCAGAGGTCCAAATTGGACAAATACAGGGAGATAGAATTAAAGTAGACAAATTGTTATATCAATAGGAAAATTAAACTAACTGATGAATACACTGTAAATTCTTTGAGTCTGTATTATTAACTGCATATGGCAAATTTCACTTCACATAATAGCATGTTCTTAAAAGCAAAGAAAAGCATAGCATTATTTAATTGATAGAGTTTAATACAGCATCTCCACACCCAAACCAGGGTTGACCTGTTCTCATCATACTAATATTTGCAATCATTTAATAGCTGCCAAATCAAATGTTTCATTATCTTAGATATCCTAACTGTAGAATCAAGATCTATTATTCTTGTTTTTTTTAAAACCTCATTACAGACCAGCAGATTTCATTAACATCGATAGGCTAGGGTTTAACATTATCGCAGTTGTATTCAAACCAAAACCAACACCTTTTTATTATCGGCTTAACCCGAGCATGCATAGATGTAACACAAGCCAAGTCGATCATTATCAGCTTATAGCCACTTTTTAAATAAACATCTTAAGCGAGCTTTCAAATACAAATTCGAAAATGAGCGTTCAAAACACCATACGTAAGCGTTAAACCCAAACAGTAAACATTTCCATTTAAAATTACGATGGCAACATCCTACAGATTGCCTCTTTGGTAACTAAAGGTTCCATTCAAATTTACACTATACAACTAATGCTGAAACAAAATTATCGTCAATGTTTCTTTTCCCTTTAGTTTCACACTTGTTCTTCCATCGACTTAGAAGTGCCAAACGATAGACATCAAATGTTTAATGCTGTGAAACTATTTGAAAACACAAGGGTTCAAGCCCTAGCAAGCTCGCCGAGCCAGGGGATGGTCGGCCATACATTTTAAGAAATATTCACATCATCTACACTAAACAAACAAAGCGTAAATAGTAACGTTTTCCCAATGCTGCAGGAGAGGCAAAAGCCACTGCCGAGAAGGCATACTTCCAACACCCTACTCATCAAGTCCGATTCCAGGAGAACCACGAGGGAGGGGTACCATCGAAGCTTACCGGTGGGTTCGCTATATTTTGTCTCCCCGTCAACTTTCCTAGCACCCTGCTGTTCGCTGCGAGCTACTTGCCAAACGACCATACTCAGAGTTAAGAATCAATCATGAAATAATGATCCATGCAACAAAGAAAACTTTAAAACCTTTGCAACTTTACTGTACCTGAGTCGTGACAGAAGCTTGACGAAGCCATCCATCCATCCACTGCGAAGGAGAAGCACCTAACTAGAAGGCCACACTGTGTGATACCTTTTGAAACTTACAACCCGATTGAAACCCTAGACTTTCAAGTCACTCCAATGCCCCAATGACCGCACTCATCCAACCTGTGGATTGCCACACTATTCAACTCCAGACTCGGCCTCCATTGACAGCATTCACTTATAGTTTGGAGGTTGCTACCAGTCTCAGGATCGAGCCCGAGGGAGGCTAAAAACATCAAACCCTAAGTGCCTCTTGGCCAGTTGGCCTCACCCCAAAACCCTACCACCGAAATGAATGCCAAGAAACGTTACAATATCCCATAAGTTATGTTAGGGTTCTCTATGATCCCAACACACAACAATCAACGACGGAGATCTAATTTCATTAAGCCACAATGGAGGGTGGCAGTTGCGGCATTAACTCACCCCTCCATATCCCAAACCATGAATTTTCCAGCACTGTCGACACCATGGCAGGAGGCCTGACACAACTCAGCATTGACAAACCTTCTCACATGCTAGACACCCTTCACAACGTGCACGTAATATCTCCATTAACACGGTGGCCAAGCGAATTGATTACAACCCAGTCATTTACTACACCCTTGAATTCATGCGCAATCTTTTTACAACACCATCATTCCACCTGCCAACCATTTGGATCAACGTTTAATTGCATTGGCTCTATAAATTATACCAAGGTATAACATTCACCGGTAGCCTATACTAAAGATCTTATATGTTCCATTTAATCGATTTTAAGCACACTCATAGTATAAAAATATCCACCTAGGTCACGTTCAATCCTAGGGTATGGATTGACTCCGCCCCAACTTAATATAAAATCATTATAAAGTTCATCATATAGTTCATCAAGTTTTGCCCATTGCATAAATTCACAAGGTTGCACCCTTAGGGTATAGTTGCCCCATAGAACCATCGCATACATTGCATGGTAGGGTATTAATGCTTAATGCATCACCATTATAATTTCCCAAGTAATAGAAAACTAGAATCACCTTATCACTCTTTCTATGGTATGCTTAGGACCATGTGTCATTGTCTTAAATTTGTCACCGTCAAAATTTATAAAAGAATTGTTTGAACATCCACAAGTCATTCATGGAATAATAACAAGTGAAGTCGTAAACTCCTAAGGAAGAACATTCATAACAATCACACTCTGAGATAGACGATTTCTGCATTTTTTGAGCTAGCCAAGTTCATCTTACAAAATTGGAAGTAAACCATACCTGTAGCGTCGAAATCATAAGCAGTTTCTATTTATATCACGGTTATTAAACACTCTGAATTTTATCACTATCTCTTACAAGCATCACAAGAATCAAAAGCATGAGAGACAAGAGACACAGAGTTTCCGTGGGGAAAACCCTAAGGTGAAAAACCCCACAACTTCCTCAGAGATAGAGAGAGCAATGGCTCAACCAAAGTACAACCAAAATACACTTGAGATAGTCTCCTAGAAGCAGATGATCCTCCTCCTCACTAGTGCGCCACTTTCTGAGTGAGAGAGAGATGACTTTTCGAATGATCTAAATAGAGATCTCCTGATCTCTATTTATACTAACCTGTTTTCCCAATGACCTTATGGGGCCAACTTGTCTAGCTAGGTACATCCACAATATAATATATAATTCAGGGCCGACCCCACACATGGTGGTCTAATAACCCATTGGCAAGTACACACACTTGTGACACTTGTCAATCCACATGACGACACTTCTTTATAGAGGAATAATACATCTCTAATAAGGGTACAATAAATATATATGAAATACATAGATGAAATACATTCCGAAGTTACATATACATCAACACTCCCTCTTAACTAGGAAGGTATTTCTCGACACATATCTGCTAGACAAGTCTTCTTCTTGGGATCATCGTCATCATCATCGTCGCTGCTGCTGCTATCTCAACCAATCTCTGACTCTACTCGTCATAGGAAGTTCTACAGAGCCAATCATTTTTCATACTGAATGTAGGCCCACCACCTGCAGGTCTTCATCATCACTATCCATACTATGGAAATCTCAGGACTTATTACGTGCGTCACAAAACCTTAAAAGAGTCACTTGACTAGCAAGAACCCTAAAGAGCATCTGAGGCCTTTTTCATCCTGTCCAAATCTCCAAGACTTATAACATGTGACCCCACCACAAAACCTCGAAAGAGAATCCCAGGACTGATTACGAGCACAAGGCTCAACCTATCGGATCTCCCAGGGCACAAATTACATGTGGTCACCACAAAACCTCGAAAGAGCATCCCAGGACTGATTACGAGCACAATGCTCAACCTATCGGATCTCCCAAGGCACAAATTACATGTGGTCATGGAAAAACCTCGAAAGAGCATCCCAGTACTGATTATGAGCACACAGCTCAACCTATCGGATCTCCCAGGGCACAAATTACATGCCATAGGACAAAACCTCAAAAGAGCATCTGCCAGATATCCCAGGGCACAAATTACATGCCATTGGCAAAACCTCGAAAGACTATCTGCAGATCTCCCAGGGCACAAATTATATGTCCTCCCAAGCAAAAACTCGAAAGAGCATTTGCCAGATATCCCAGGGTACAAATTACATGCCATAGGAAAAACCTTGAAAGACTATCTGCAAATCTCCCAGGGCACAAATTACATGCTTATCTGCACAACCTGTTCCACGGCCACAGAGTATCAACCTGATACTCACCATACATCATCCTGATGTACACATGATCATCCTGATCATCATCACTGCAACATCCTGCTGCATGTCATCTGGAGCAACATCCCGAAGCTCGTCATCCATGATCATCCTGATCATATAATGCATCTACCTAATGCATACCAAGTATCTACCTAATACATATCATCATACATGATCCACCTGATCATACAGTGTATCCACCTAATACAAATACAAATATATGATACATATCAACATACATGATCTACCTGATCATACAATGTATCCACCTGATACATATACAGATACATGGTCCAAGCATCCAACATGATGCTTATACAAAATACATACACATGTTCCAACCGATCATATCCAGCTTCCAACATGATGCGTACATACATATAAATGATCCAACTGATCATATCCAGCATCCAACATGATGCATACATACATATACATATAAATGATCCAACTGATCATATCTAGCATCCAACATGCTGCATACATACATAAATATAAAAATGATCCAACTGATCATACAAAGCAGAAACCAGAACATCATCCTGATGCTCATCATCCAGCACTTACATCCACAGCCATTTGAAGGATCCTCCTTCCAACATGCTTGGAATGGCTTCAGCAAATGTGTCCATCACTTCTTCCTCGAAGTGTCATCAATCCGAAGAACACAAAACCTCTCTCTAAAGTACTCGAACTTCACCCTGGCTAGTGGCTTCGTCAGCAAATCTGCAATCTGCTCGTCCATCGCAACATACAGGAGCTTCACAGCTCCTCTCTGCACCATATCCCTGATATAGTGATATATGATCTCTATGTGTTTCGACCTGTCATGAAACACTGGGTTCTCGGACAGCTTTACACAACTCTGGTTATCACAGAAGATACCAGTAGCATCCAACGGGAGATCAAATAATTCAGATAGTAGCTTTCATAGCCATACTACCTCACAACTAGCTGAACAGGCTGCAACATACTCTACCTCAGCTATACTCAGTGCTACGCAGGACTGCTTCCTGCTAAACCAAGAGATCACACCTGATCCCATACTAAAGCAGCATCCAGATGTGCTCTTCCTATCTGCAGCGCTGCCAGCCCAATCTGAATCAACATAACCCTGCAGGTTAAACTTTTGATTTGCTTCATACTTGAGCCCATAATCCACTGTACCCTTCAGGTACCTCAGAACATGCTTTACAGCAACCAGGTGAACACTCCTCGGATCCGTCAGGAACTGGCTCAATGTGTTCACCGCAAAGCAAATATCTGGTCTTGTGTTCGTCAGGTACATCAAGGACCCAATCATCTGACGATACATAGAGACATCAACCGACTCAGATGAAGCATTACATACAAGCTTCAGATTCGATGCCATAGGTGTGGCCATGGCCTTGCAATCCATCATCCTGAATCTCTTCAGGATATCTACTATGTACTTCCCTTGACCAAGGAAGATCCCACCTGCATTCTGCCACACCTCCATACCTAGGAAATAATGCATCATTCCCAAATCTTTCATATCGAACTCGACAGCAAGCTTCCTCTTAGTATCTGCAATCAATCTGTCATCTCCTGTTACAAATAAGTCATCCACATATAGGAGTAGAATCACAGGATTCCCTTCCTCAACCTTGTAGTAAAGGTTGGAATCCGCTTTACTCTTGGTAAAGCCCAAACTAGATAGGAAACTGTCCATCCTACCATACCAAGTTTTGGGAGCTTACTTCAAGCCATACAAGGCTTTCTTCAATCTGCACACATATGACTCCCTGTCATGTATTTCGAAATTGAATGGCTGCTCCACATATACTTCCTCTTCAACTACACCATTCAAGAAGGCAGTCTTGACATCCATCTGGTGTATTTTCCATTTCATTGTTGCAGCTAGGGAAAGTATTGTTCCGATGGAAGTATACCTGGCTACAAGTGCAAAAGTTTCTTCATAATCTATTCCCTCTTTCTGAGAGAAGCCACGAGCTACGAATCTTGCTTTGTATTTCTCTACACTGTCATCTGCAGCATGCTTCATTTTGTAGATCCATTTAAAAGTCACAACAGACTTCTCTTTAGGTCTTGGTACAACATCCCAAACATAATTATTCATTATTGATTGGTATTCCTCAACCATGGCATCCTTCCATTCTTTCTTTTCCACTGCTTCTTCATAACTGGAAGGCTCTTTGTTCATAATGTCACAGAGTAAAGCAACATAGCTAGTATGTGATCTGGTTCTCTTCTTTGCTCTGTGTTCTTCTTCTGGAATGCCAAATCTTTCTGCATCTTGAATGAGCTCTCAAGCCCATGCAGGTTTCCTCTTGTGAGAGTTATCCTCACGGGGTGGATCTACTGGTTCTTGTAGATCTTCAAACTCACGAACAACTTCTGGAACTGCTTCAGTCATGGTAGTGTCTTGAAATCTAGTTTCCTTAGGTTCTTCATAAACTTTGATAGGTGCCTTCCTTGATTCGATGAAGGCTGAGTTTTCATCAAATGTTACATCCCTGCTGACATAAATCTTCTTGAACCCTGGAAAGTATATTCTGTAAGCGTTCGAGCTTTCATTGTAACCCACAAAGATACCCTTCTTTCCTGAAGGATCTAGTTTAGTCCTTTTTTTCTTTAGGACATGAGTGTATACTGGACAACCAAATATTCTGAGATGACTGACTTCAGGTTTCTTACTAGAAAAGACCTCTTCTGGTGTCTTGTTATCCAATATCTTGTGGGGTGTTCTGTTCTGAACATATACAGTTGTTCTAGCTGCTTCTGCTCATAGATGCATAGGTAGATCCTGGTCATGCAGCATTGCCCTTGCTGCTTCCATGATTGTTCTGTTCTTCCTTTTTGCAACTCCATTCTGTTGAGGATTATAAGGAGCAGTCAACTCCCTCTTAATCCCTGAATCACTACAAATCTTCTTGAAGTCACCTGAGGTGAATTCTCCACCATTGTTGGATCTGAATGTTTTGATCTTCTTGTCAGTTTGATTCTCCATCAAGGTTTTGAATTCCTTGAATTTATCAAACACCTCATCTTTGCTCTTCAAGAAGTATACCCAAGTTTTCCTGGAGAAGTCATCAATAAATGAGACATAGTAAACATACCCACTCATAGAACTGGATGACATAGGACCACATGCATCTGAGTGGATGATTTCCAGGATGTCTTTTGCCTTGCTTTCACTGCTTGGGAAAGCCTTCTTAATGTTCTTACCTTTTGCACATCCTTTGCAAACACCTTCATGTTTGGTCTTGATTTCAGGAAGACCCTCTACAGCCTTGCTTCCAATTGGAAGTTCCCTATAGTGCATATGAGCAAGTCTTCTATGCCAAAGTTCACTTGGCTCCATGGATTCATGTACCATGGCTTGTTCAGGTTGTCCCTTCAATTTATACAAACCTCCCTCTTGCTCTCCAATCACTACTGCATCATCTATGTTCTTTCCCTTTGGCCACATTAGGACTTGGCCATCCACAAATGCAACCCTCATACCTTTTGCATCCAATGCAGAGCTAGAGAGTAAGTTCTTCTTGAGCCCAAGTACATAAAGGACTTCTTTCATCTTCAAAGATTTTCCAAAATCTAGGTTGTAGGAGGCTTCACCACTTCCTTTGATTGGGTATTTATAATCATCCCCAAGTTTCACCTTATGGGGTGATTCATGTTCAGATCGATTCACAAAAGATTCCTTAAACCCAGTCATGTGTTTGGAAGCCCCACTATCAATCAACCAATTATTACAACCATGGGAGATAGTACCTGTGAGAGCATAAATTAGAACATATTCTTCTTCACTTGATGAGTCATCATCACTATCACTTTCTGCCCTAGCCTTCTTCTTTGGGGGTTCATCATTTTCGGCAGCATGAGCATGATATCTTCTTTTGTTATTCTTCTTCTTCTTATTGAATTTTTTATTGTTGTCTTTCTTCTTCTTGGGACAATCTGAAGCAAAGTGTCCCTTCTCATTGCAATTGAAGCATCTGAGATCTTTCTTATCTTTATGATAATGGTGGTGTGAAAATCTCCTGTTATGAGATGATTCCTTCTTGGACTTGCCTTTCCTGGCATGTGCTGTGAGAGCTTGATCTTCATTTCCCATCTTTTCTTCTCGGGCCACAAGCCTAGCTTCTTCTTGAGAGCATTCTTCCCGCAATCTGTTGAAGGGGATCAACTTCTTCCTTGCACAAATTCCTTGAATAAAGGAATCCCATGACCCCGGTAGGCCATTTAGAGTGGTCATCACCACTTCACCATTCTCCACCATTTTATCCACTACTTCTAGTTGTTCCTTGATCTGGGAGACCCTTGAAAAATAAGATTGAATGGTTTCTCCATTCTTTTACTCCTTTCAATTGGTTCCGCGGGGACATCTTCCGATTTATGTTCTTCCCTTCAAATAGCTTGGTCAAAGAGTCAAACATCTCCTTGGGTGTCTTTAGAGAAGACACATGGGGTATGAGATGGTCTTTGATAGAATCAGCAATGATTCTCTTTGCCTTGACCAAGTTTTTCTTATGCAATACCTTAGCCTTTTCATTCTCTGGGATAGGGATGTCTTCTTTTACATATGAGTCCAACTCATTCTCTTCTAGGATTAACCCAATCCTATACTTCCAAGATCGGAAGTTATCAGCTCCTTCAAGCTTATCCTCAAGCTTGGTGTGGTGAGACATCTTAAAGAGTACTTCAAATGGAAATAGAAAATATTTAGGTCTTACCACTTGAAATGCTGAAAACTGGATCTGGTCCCAGATTAGGGTTCGTTGGAAAAACCCTAAAAATTCAAAATATGAATTTCAATTTTCTGAAAAGATAGAAAGATGCGCCTTGATGAGTTGATCAGCCTGGTGTATTCAGAATTTGAGATCAGCAAAGCTTTACCCTTCAGATTTGCCTTTTTGTCCTCCCGGGTTCACTAGGGAGAGCTCTAAATTAGGGTTTGAGTCTCCCGGAGATCTACCCAGCCAAAAATCTTGATCCAAAGCTCTAAACTTCGATTTTTGCAAGGCACTTCCAGCTATGTCTTCAGATTTCAGAAATTCCTATTTTTGTGGAAACCCTAATTTTTAGGGCCAAATCTGAAAATGCTCAGAATTGAATTCTGATTAGACAGTTAGATTCTCCTTGATGAGTAGAGTCAATCTACTATACTTCCTTTCCAAAATTTGTGGAGAGAAACCCAATAAACAAGAAACTCAAGTTTTCGTCACTGCAAAATGTCTTCTTCTCAAGTTAGCTCTGACACCATGTTAAATTTTGAGCATTAATTCACAATACTCTAGGATCTTCATTGAGAGAATAACATATACAGTATATCAATGCATAACAATCACAATAAGCATGACAAGCATCACAAGAATCAAAAGCATGAGAGACAAGAGACATAGAGTTTCCGTGGGGAAAACCCTAAGGTGAAAAACCCCACAACTTCCTTAGAGATAGAGAGAGCAATGGCTCAACCAAAGTACAACCAAAATACACTTGAGATAGTCTCCTAGAAGCAGATGGTCCTCCTCCTCAATAGTGCGCCACTTTCTGAGTGAGAGAGAGATGACTTTTCGAATGATCTAAATAGAGATCTCCTGATCTCTATTTATACTAACCTATTTGCCCAGTGACCTTATGGGGCCGACTTGTCTAGCTAGGTACATCCACAATATAATATATAATTCAGGGCCGACCCCACACATGGTGGTCTAATAACCCATCGGCAAGTACACACACTTGTGACACTTGTCAATCCACATGACAACACTTCCTTATAGAGGAATAATACATCCCTAATAAGGGTACAATAAATATATATGAAATACATTCCGAAGTTACATATACATCAACAATAGATGTATCTTTTCTTCATTTGCGAAGGATGGGGGCTCCCTTCTCTGATTCAACAGTCCTTCGGTTTTCCACCCCAATCTTTTCTCATTCCATAACCCACACATGCCTCCTTGGCATACTTTCACCATCTCACTCACATGCAGTGCAGCTGAGGTGTTGTTAAAATTTACAATGGCATTTCACCCGAAAGCCATTTCCAAAGCATGGGGTCCTTCCCATCTAGTTTGGCTTATGTAGGCCATCACACATGGTCTTCCTGCAATGTGTCTTCCTGACACACTTATCCAATAGCCAAACAGTAAGCAACATTCAACAATAAACTTCAAATCTGATTGTTTCATAACAAATCAATAGCATTAATAATTAAATTCAAACATGAATTTACAATTATGTCTCCTACATAAATTGTTTTTCTTAGCAATGAGGTCATCCTCATATTTTTTGGCTCTCATAAGTGGTATCACTCTGTCCATTATGGTTTTACACTTGCTACCATACATGAACATCCACCTACAACATGGTCTCCTTACACAATTTTATATAAGCCAAACAGTCATTAGCAAAAATTTCAAATCTGAATTTTACAAATCTGTTTTCCTACAGAAATTAGATTTGCAACCATGAGTTTATTCTCATAAAATTAAATCAAACAACTTTCAGATCTATTTCATGTATAAGTTAATTTCACAACCATGAGAACCTTCTCATAACCGTTGGCTTCTGCACATGGTAGATCCTGGTCTTTACTATGGACTTATCCTCATTGCCATATGCAAGACTTTTCTACTTGAAATCTGAACTTCAATCAGCCAAACACATTGTGAGTATCTATGCATATAATCCTTTCATTGCTACAACATTCACTGAAGTGATCTCAGAATTATAACACTCAATAATTCAAACACCTTCATCTATTAACATTTGAAATGCAATGAAATATATATATATATATATATATATATATATATATATATATGCATCATTATCATAATAGAATTGCAAGACATGGGTACACTATCCATGCAATTTAAATAAACTGTAAATACTCATTACTTCACAACCATATTATTTTTATGCAGCTTTGTCCTTCCAACAGAGCATTCTGGTAGCCCATCAACATGTCTACCTTCCTCATACAATCATTCTCTTGCATTCACAGCAGCTCATGAAATGGTCTCAGTATTAACAATGGTTTGCCATTTCATCAATTATCTAATTGCATTGAAACATATATATCACAACCATGCATTCACACAATGCATCTCAACATGTGCACCCACACATATGCATGCACATTCACAACATTTACATAAAAAATTTATTTGCATTCACTCAATGCATATCCACGATATTGTACATAATATTTTAATGCACATCTCCTCAATGCAACCTTGCATAATTCATGAATACTATGCATTCCATCATATTATGGCCTAACCATGGCTGTATCATATGGCATATACTACAATAACATGACTATATGTCTTTACTTTCTTTGGTTGTTAAACTCACAACCTATATACACAAATGGCATGATGCAATTTTCATATGAATGCATTGAGATTTATAAGAAACTATAGGGTGCAAGGCTCCTTGCCTTTACTTACCCGCACCTCATCATACTCGGTAGGTTGACATTCACATCCAGGAACTCAATACCATATGAAAACCAAATCAACATAGTTTAAACATAGTTGAAGAGGCCTTACCAAATCCTCTTTCAACATTCATGCAATTTAAGCACAAATAACCATCACCTGCATGGCTGTCATTAACATAGCTTGATGTTACCTGATCAGTTGGCCTCTTACCAAGGCTTCACAGTCCTTTTTCCAAACTCATGATCATATATTTGTTGCACCATCCTTTCCTCATAAGTTTGTTGGTCTTATGCAACAACATCATCCACATCCTTAGCCATGCTTCGGTTTTCTTTGGTCCTACAACCAATGCAAACACAACTAATTATTAGCAACCACCACAATGATCTAAAGTGGCTCGTTGCATTTGTAAAACCTCACTATTTTACTAATATGTAGTATCCTATACATGTACAAACATTTTCATATGCACTATGCAATGTTTGTTAGTATTCCAGCTAGTACATATTCACTTCATCTATCTAATCTCTTGCATTTTCAATCATGCTTCTATGGTCTAATTCCCACAACCATTATCAACAACATTAATTGTCATCATCCATAGAGAATACCATTAATGGCTATTGCATGTGTAATGTCACTACCTTTACCCATATGCAACATCATGCTCATGCATAAGCAATCCACATGCACCATGCAATGACTCTTTCATCATGCCCACTAATTTATATTTAATCTGCTATTCTCTTGCATTTCCAGCATCCTTATGCCATAATTTTCAACATATAAAACTCAAGAAATATAAATATAATAGCAAGAGAGGAGTTAAGGAATTCTCCCTTTCCAATTTCTCATCATGACATGGAGTTCCTCCTACACATCATAGCTGATCCTTTTCTTGGCTTCCCTACCAAGCATACAAGCAATCCTTAGCTATGATCTTCTCATGAATTCGCAATTCAACATATACATACGTATAATCATTCATTCTTGATATTTTCCAAATATGCAATTCTTATGCTATGAACAGAAATAGTTTAAGGTGAAGAATATCCCTCTTATTGACATTGCCTTGCTGCTCCCATTGCTCTTCTGCAATGCATATTACAGTCAATTACTCTTAATAAGGCCTCCACATGCTTCTATGCAATTCCTGCTTCTCATCCCATGCATAGAGAATGCATTTCACACTTTCAACGATTGTCTCCATGGCATTTTTCAACTTTTGGTGCCTGATAAATCTCCCTGGTAAACAATCGAAATTCCCTGTTTCGACGGACTTGGCAATTCTCCTTTGACCTGTTGTGGACCAACTCACCGAGTTCCACCGATCGGTGGACTCATCTGTCTTTTTCGACCTGTTGCGGAGAAACTCACCGAGGTATGCCGCTGTTTAGGAGCAACTCGTCGAGTTCTGCCACCATTTTGGACCAACTCGCCAAGTTCTTCCACCATTTCGGACCAACTCGCCGAGTTCTACTGCCATTTCGAACCAACTCCCCGAGTTCTTCCGAAATTTTCTCTTTGACGCTGAAAAACACTTAGAAAAATTTTGAAATTTTTCTTCCTTTTCCCAGGCACTTCCGCAAACTTCGTTGGCGCAACTCGGCCAGTTCCACCGACCGTGTCGGCTCCACTTAGTGAGTTTTGCCAAAATGTATCAGCTCAATTTCGTAAAACTTCACCGACCTCATTGTCGCAGTCTCGTCGGTGCCACTCAGCGAGTTTCGGCTAAACGCATCGGCTCGACTCCACCAGACTCGCCAAAACGTGTTGGCACAACCCAAACAAAAACAATTAGAAATTTCAAAATTACTTAGAAAAATTGAAAATTTTCATTCTTTCCCCAACACTTCCGCAAAATTTGTCAGTGCAACCCGGCGCGATTTGCCGACACAGCCTTGGCGGAAAACTCAGAATCACTTATAAAATTTTGAAACTTTTCATAATTATCAGTGTTGAACAGGAAGCATACTTACCTCTACAACTGTGATAGGTATCCCATGAAGGCCCAATACTGCAACCTTTTCTCTGATACCATTCGGTAACGTACCCTCCCGCTGTCCCAATGCAAAGAAGGGAACATGATGCCAAATTCTGGGCTTTCACATAATCTCATCCCATTCGTTAGATTCATACAATTAAAAACAAGAGTGTGCAGATGCGAATCAAGCAAGTATGCATAGCGGAATTAAAACAACATCCACACACAATTCATTCTCATCCAGCATATCAAAATAATCATTAATTAAACATTGCAAAAGTAAATACATAGACAGAAAAACACTTATCTTCATTGTGTAATTGTCCCAAACAACTAGCTATGTCGCTACAACATTCCACCCAACCATACGCCAGTTGTGTTCATCAATTCTCTCAACACAACTGCCACCCCTGAGCTGGGCATGATTCCTACAAGGACAAGGGGACATTCAAGCTCATGCACAACCCAATTAATCATCTGATCTGAGCCAAGCCAGTCCACAACTGGATTTATCAGGCTACATTTGAACCCTGGATGCTGGCACTCAAGCTCAAGTCAAACCCATGGATACCCATACCCATACCCCAACATACTCTTTACGCACACAACAAAACACAGTCATTGGGCATGGATACACATGTTTTAACAATGGGATTTACAAACAGGATGGCCATGGGCTTTCCCAAAATCGTTTCCATCCAAAAACGGATTGTGGAATGGGGAAAAACATTCACAGGGAGGAAAACGAATTCTCTCCCAACCAACTAAGCATTCAATAGCCAAAACGGTCTCTATGGAACCCAAATTCGATTCCCCTTCTTACCCACTGGTATACAACACAAAAACGCCCTTCTCCCAGCTGAGAATGAAGGAAAATACAAAAAAACATGGTTGGAAAATGCCTAGGTAGCTCCCAACTCGTGAGGGAGAGAAACTAGTTCATGGATAATGGCTTGGGGAGCAATTCATGGCTCTTTTCTTTCCCAAGAAGCAAAACGTGATTTCCCATGCAGGGTGGCTTTCCCATACTCGAATTTGGGCAACCATACCTCTCATTCCCCAAGGCATTAACTACCTCAACCAACTCTTGGGAGAAATCAATGATTGGGTACAAAATTCAACATGGGTACTTGAGAGTTTGATGGGTTCTCTCATTGACACTTGGATTGACTTGATTGGATCAAGGGTTTGAATGTTTTCCCTCCCAATTCCTTGTAAAATCATGCCCCCATCTCTTGTTGCATTGCATAGCTAGTTGTGGGTATTTTATTAAAATGCATATTTACATGATATTCACAATTCCACCGTGCATGGCTAACACGTGAACCATATGCATCAATAAATCGATGGCGGAGCCTTGGCCTTGAGCTCCTCACCATGATTTTTCAATAATATTACATCATTTACATTCGAATGTAATGGGGTCAAGATGGGGACGTTACAAGAATACCTCAATGTATCCTACTCGATGGATTCTTCAAGTGTTCGACTTCAAGACCCCTTATTCACACTTGTTAGAATTTACTAGGTACCTTACACCCCATTTTCATTATTGGTGGGTGACCCTAGTGTTTTCTAATGGTCAACATCAATGGTCGGTAATCAAACAGTGTCCTCCATGTTTGACCTCAACTCATTTATTCACATGGTTAGGACTCGTACCTTGAGACAATTTGGATGAAGACCTTGGGCCTATAATAGCATCATCATATTTTTGTATTTCCCAAGCTGCGCAAGACTAAGCCTACACCTATTTTGGCTCTTGATGAGACATAGATCCATTTTGTTGTTATGGTTATTATATCCTGTTTTGACATGGATCCATGCTTGTATTCTAGTGGCCATGCTATATACATTTCTCTGCTATGTATTGGAGATCATGTTCTACCATTTTTGAACATCTCCTAATATCAAGATTGTACTTAATGACTGACCTTGTTCTGTTGCAGGTACATTTGGTGATCTCATCCTATAGTTTCCTTGATCCTCCTCTTCAGTGGATTTTAATGTATTTCGACCATCGTTTCCCTCTAACCTCATACATTAGGGGGAATCTGTTATCGGTAAAAATAGAACTTCTCCGTCCGTGACCACATTTCTCTGTCGATCACACAAAAGGACACTATGGATGGAAGAGATTGCTTGACCTAGCTGAGCCTTGCAGTCCTTTCCTCAAAACATATTTTTTCTGCCTACTTTAGAGCATAACGACGACTCTTATGCTTGAAAACACGCAGTTCAACCACGGATGTCTATACTGACAACCTGCGAGTATATTTGAAAAGTTGCACCCGCTAGATGCAAGGTGGGATAGCCACGAGTCACTCGCTAGTTTCCCTATATCCACGGGGGCTTCACTAGAAGGAAATATAATATGACATTCATTCATATTGCAGTATTAAATATTCATGAAAACCTAAAAATTATATTGCTTATATATTAAGGGGCAAAGGTTTTTTTTATTTAATGTAACAATACAAAAATACTTTGGGGTCTTTTTTATATGGGCAGGATGACAAATATCCACCAAATGGAGATGGAGGGATCACGGCCAGATGAGAAATTGAGTTGAGGCAAGGCTCGGGCTTACCAGTACGCAGGGAAATCGCGTCTTGAGACATGCTTGAGGCTAGGGGTTTCATGGTGAAGTGGGTTTCCAGTTGATCATAGTCGAGAGACAGTGGTCATTGACAGCCACTTGTTACCAATAGCATTCAGCCAGTTGTTACCAATAGCCTTGGGAGGCTCTAAGCCTCTAGGGCCTGTTATAGTCCCTCGATAGGCCTTGGGGACTTAAATACCCAACCACTCGTGCCTATTACAGGCCTTGGGAGGTTTAGTCAGCCTCCTACAGCTTGTTACAGGCCCTGGGGGCTTGGATACCTAGGCCACAACAGGCTTAGTAAATGATTGGGGAACTGCAACATGCAATCTAAATGTTGTACTATGTGCATTGGCTCTAGTGACATACAAGAAGTGATATCCTATCTTTTCATTAGACCATTGGATGTTGCAAATCATAATGATATGTGGTTGAGTAATTGCATTGTGGGTGAAGTAATGTGAATCCACAATATACATCGAAAGAAGCAAGGTGCTTTGTAGAATGAATCTGGGGTCATAAGAGGGGTATCATATCAATATACTAGGTAGAAATATAAAGGGGTATAAAAAATGTTAATGAAAAAATTGATACATACAATATCTAGTGAAAATAGGGGTTTTTTTAAATTGGGAAGGCATATTGGGAGGGGATTTTAAAAAATGATTTTGGAAGGTATTTTCCAATATTTAGTGAAATTGGGGGTATTGTTTCATATGCCATGAACGAACGTGCTATGATAGCGGTTTATTGAGTGAAGCCCCCGTGCCTATATCATAGTCGCAGGTATCTTAAGAAAACTTGAAAAATATATATAAGAACACTAATTATGGATTAGTTTTGGGATTTATTTCAACTACCTATGCCAACCACCCTTCGAACTTATCCTCCTCCTCTTGCCATAAATACAAGAGGAAGGCCTTGGAGAAAGGGAGCCTATCTTTGGTAATGTCATGCTGGAGGAATTCTAACTCAAGAGAGAGGAGTAGGAACTCAGGATCTGGTTATGACGGTGGTTGCTGCAGTCAAGTATAATTTATGTACTTGTTCTATGCATTAATAAAGATCAGATATTCTTCCTTTTCCAATATGATTTTTTTTCACATGTTGCAAATCTGATTGCAAGTTGATGTTTCATGTTATTGTAAATCCCAATCTATTTATTTGTAGTCAAACTGGTTTGAGGAAGGTTCAAGGTTGTTTTGAAGGATTGGTGCATTGAAGAGAAAAGGAGGAGAAAGGCTAGGATCGACCCTTGGAATAAGGTACACATCTTTCTTACCCTAGTATTTTGCTTAGTATATGTATATGCATAACATTATATATCTAGTTGTTCATATTAGTATGTTGGTCGTCTCTCCACTGCTATAGGATAATTTCCCTAACAACACAATTGTAACTATAATAAGATAAATTTAACCAGCAATAACTATAATAAGGAAAAATTATGTTAAAGTTTTTCTAAAACACCAAATGACGTAAAAGGTATTTTTGTTTAATAAAAAAAACACATAATAAAATAAGATATGATTTATAGAGATAAAATTAATTCATCCTTAGCGTGTGACAAAATATTCAATGTGGGAAAACAACATTTTCCAAATAGTGATATTATTATAACATTGAAGAAAATTTAGCATGTATGTGGCTCTAAACAATGCGCTTTATATCAATTTTAATTGCAACCATGGTGTATGGAAAGAAAAATGATTTTGACAATTAAAAATTAACCAAATTTTTTTTGGAAAATAATTATATATTATTAATCGTAAAACAATCATTCAACCCACTATGCGTCACCTACATTGAGAGGTAAGAGTCACATTGTATTTCAATTAAATCGATATACCCTCTAGAAAGCTATTATATCTATGTACACTAGTCATTACAATGGTAAAATTCGCTATTATTGATGGAAAGTGTAATCATATTGTTATAAAATATGCAAGTCTCTATAAATTGATAGAACATGTAATCATAATCCATATTTTTCAATAGATGCAAGCTTCTGTCGAATTGTTATAAATAATGATGAATGTAGGGATCTACAAAATATATCTATATATGCCCCTTTTTCTTCTATGTATTATGTTTGACTATCATTTACTCTACAAAATGTATAGGCTATTTTCATTCCAAATTTTGCACACAGATTTCATGTCTCTCAATGTCTTGTTTAGTACTTGCCTTCATTTAGATTCTGCATCTCTCACTCAAATTGAACCAAGAGAGAAATATAAGAGATGCTTATTTCAATTTCAATGAGAGTTGGAGAATTAATCAATACTCTTTGGGTCTGAATCTATATAGATTACCAAAATTATGGGATAAATCACTAAATACACATGCTACACATCACTCATGTTATTTAAAATTATTAAAATATACACAGACATGCTTTATAACATTTCTTCAAAACCATAGATTTCAAGCAAATCTCTGAATCTAAACAAATCACTAAATATAATAACAAAAAATAGTGCATCCATTACCTCTACTAATGCAAATAACATTCAAACTCTGTCTCCAAGGCCCTCCAACTTCCAACTTCCAACTTCCAGCGTTGTTGTAGCATGCTAATGTAATGAATGAACATTGAGCATTGATATTTGTAGACTGTAGATGCTCATTGCAATAATAAAAGAATAATGGAAAAACCATTGAGTTAAATGAGTTTTCGTATTTTTAGGAAAAATCAATGCAACTTGAAAATGGAAAGGGATGGAAATAATTCCAATTTAATAGATGTTTCTATTTATTTAGTGAATGTATGGTTTGGAAGTTGGAATTTATAAACTATAAGTTTTATATAAGATAAATGTATTAATACTAATACTAGTAATATAATGGCGTTTTAGAAATTTTATTGCCCTTCAAAAATAGTAATAATATAACGATGTTTTAGAAATTTTGTTGCCCTTCAAAAATAGCGATAATATAATGACGTTTAGAAATTGCATTGCCCTTCAAAAATACGTTTAAATGATAGATATACCATTCACAAAAGACGGTTAACCACAAGTTTAAACCTTATTTGATGGTCAAAATGCCCCATGACGAGCATTTTGCCCGTCAAATTCCATCATTATGAGTATTATCAATGAACAAAAATGGTATGATAATTCCATCGGTACTTTCATGCTATTAGTCTGTTGTAGTGGGATAACCATACTCCACATTTTGCCTATTTTATTTACAGTATGTTTCTATGGTGTTTAGTAGCTAGTTTTTATGGTGTTTGTGTTGGAGAGGTTGTTGGTGGGATCCATGATCCAAGATAGTTGTAGCTACATATATAATATGTAATAATCCTTCAATAATATAGTAAAATAATTCTCTTTGCTTTATATTATTTGTTCTTCAAATTCCTTCAGTATCTCTTCTATTCTATGTGCTCCAAACTAGTTGAAATTTTGCATTGTTTATCTTTTGATGAAACCACCTATCATATGAGATTCCAAATGTCATATTGAATTTTGTTGCAGGTAGTCGTAATTCCATTGGTTACTTTACATGTATCATATCATAAATTTGTTCCCCTCTGATACCATTAGAAATCGTTTGGAAACAAAAAATTTATCTCTCCTAGGAGCCAAACTTTCAATAGTGAAGTGTTCTACTATTTATCTTGCATCCAAATCCACGTACCATCAAATATGAAATGTCCTTGACCTTGTTCTAGACTATTTGTATTCATATTTTCACCAGAATCCATTGATTTTCCACATAATTATGTGGTTCATTTCCTCAGAGTCTTTGGTTTTTCCAAAGGGTCATCCTAGGTGTGATGCACTCAGAGAATGTGTTATCTGCCAAGGAAAGGTATTTTCAAATCCATGTATAAGTGTCATACATTTCAGTAGGAGTGATGCAAACCCCATCCATAGATTTAGATATGAAATTCATGACCCTTAAATTCCATTAGAGTCCATCCGGAAGCTACCCACTTTCTCTTCCCAAGGACCAAATTTTTCCCCTAGTTCCAAATTTTGAAATTTGATTACGGATCATTGGGTATAGTGTTCTCAAAATCAGATTTGGAAATTTACACCACAATTAAATAAAAAATGTGTATGATTAAGAACATAAAGATAGTAGTCACCTAGGGTTTGGAATTTTCACATAAATATGGTTTAGCTTCAGGAACATAAATTCTTAGGATAGTTTAGTATTCAAATATGTACCAATATCCTACCTTGTAATCTAGACTTAATTGAAGTAATTGCTCAAATTATAAAAATAGGAAAGCATGATAATGCCCATTATGTGCATGCTTCCTTACTTGCAGTGTCCATTTTATCACTAATAAAGGGTTGTCTTAATGGCCAAACTTCTTCAAGTCCAAATGGAAAAAGTTACTAGACTAGAAGTGCAATCTAAGGTATACTAAGTATGATGTACATCTGAAGCTTTTTAATGATTGGAACTAAACCAGTTGATTGTGAATAACATCCAAGAGATATTTAGCATGGTTGTATATTTTGAGGTTTTTTAAATGGTGGGAAATGCTTATACATCATCCCTAAAATTGGTCCATGTATTGTATTATCATCCTCATATCCTATATTGAGACAAATAATTGAGATCACTTATCTAGATAAGTGTGGGAAAATATTGTCCTAGAAAGGTAGGGAAAGTTTTGGGAAAGCCACATTCTTTAAAGAATAGAGGGATACTAGATATTTTAATTGGATGGGATGCTAAGAAATGGGATAGACAGAGGGACTTGGTAGAAAAGGATTTAATCCATATTCATCTTATGTATTCATTTGATTATTTGAATTTATAGTACATCAATTTGACCACCTCTAGATCTATATCTCATCGGCAACTCATTGGTGAAAAGGGATGACACCTCATCAATAGATAAGGATTACAACTCATAATAAGGTGATATCAGACTTAATGATTGTCTAGGGACTCACATTCTAATATCCTCCCCCTCAATCACAAGTTTGAATAATTATACCAATAAAGAATCAAGAACTAATGCATATAATAATATCATCTTGAATCTAATAATTCTGAACTAAGCTTCAATGAAGATATGCTTGAAAACCTACCAATTTGGTATGTTGAATGGTTCATCTAAAATGAACTTTGAATGAGAAATACAAATTTAAAAGTGAACAACTTCCATGTTTGAACATTCTCTGATTACTTGACAATTTGATCATTTGCCAAGTAAATTGGCTAGAAGAAGCTAGTGTCTTCTATTAATAGGTGAACAAATAGGATCACCATTCTATTATTAGTGAATGGATAGGAATTGGAGAAATATATGAATTTAGATAGAATTAGGCGTCGAAGAACATCCCATGAATAATTTATTTGATGTAGATATCTTATTGAGGAATCCATTTTCCATGCTAGAATTCCCAAATGGTGATTGATTTTTTTTATTTGTAAGACTTCGAAACTTGAAATATGACTATTGTCACTCATTTTCCCCATTTTTAGGTGAGAGTTGAGAAGAATGTGGAAGGGATCCAAGCTATAGATTTGGATTCTTCTATAATAGATGAATTTGATAGAATGTATCTAGTGGTTTTGGTTGATCATGCTAACCAATTTCATCAATGTGTTGATTTTGGTTTACCACTAACCATTTTAACATGATAAATGTTTAGGTATTTTTGGTTGACCATTGATCATTTCCACAATATACTCACGCCCTTAAGGTAAATGAGAGTTCAATTTTTTGTTCATCAGTGTACTCCCCTCTGTGAGGTGCAAGAGAGTACCATTTTTTTTAAATTGTGTACTTCCCCCTTTGGAGGTACAAGGGAGTACCAATTACGAATGGACCATAATGATGACTGAAATCATCATCTTGAATAAGTAATTAAAATTTGTTTGTTTTTGTAATTTCACCATTAAAATGTGCATTTACCTATGTCTAAACTCAATGATAAGACTTATGCAACTTCTTGATTTGTTGATTCTGTTTCCAAGAACTTATCCAACCATAATGAGAAAAAAAAATCTTAGCCTTATTTTTATTTTTACACCTGTATGAATGTTGATTTGTCTTCCCACAATGAATACAAGGATTGGGATCAAAATATTCTATCTCCAAATGGACAACTCTATGACAATGTTGGCATTCATTGAGAATTTCCTCAAGCTTATCGACATCTCCTTCATCGACCTGTTCAATATTGAGTCTCGCCTCTTCAAATTTTTGGTAAGAAATCTTGCACCATGGAAGTGAATTGGTCTAGAATAGTTAGGAATATGAAAGGTAACTTCATTATTGAATATAAGTCTTGATTTGTGATTATTAGCATGGATGTGTTACCAAGGTCTATTGATAGGATTTGAAATATTATTATAGACATGTTTCTTTGACTAAGTCTAAATAAATTCAACTCTAGCATGCAAAACTTGCAAACAAGTTAGAACATATTGAAGGGATCTTTTATGGATTATGATTGTGTTGTCTTCAATAGTGAGTATTAGATATTTTAGTAACTTTTAATAATTCTTGAATTGAAGTCATTTTAAATATTGAATGAGGCATCATTGTGTAGGTAGGACCTAATTACAATATAAGAAATAAGGCTTATTGAAAATCCTCCCTTTGATAATAAGACCCAATGATTTCAATTTAGACTAAAAAATTGGAGGGTGTTAGGTTCAATCAAGAATACACCCAACAATTACAAGGAAATTAAAATTAATTTTGATTAGATACTTACAAAAAATAACTATTGCAATTATATTGTTAAATTAATGTTGATTAGACCCCCGAGGTGTAGACCAGTTGGTGATAGTGTGCACAGTTAAGGCACTCCTTATGATGCCACAGGTTCAAACCCCGATCGATCCCAATGTATCATGCGTGGGGAATTGTTGGCATGGGATAAGTCCGCAGGAAGTGCGGAATCCAACAGGTGCAAAAGGGTCAATCCGCGAAAGCGCAAGAATAGTTAAACTAGTTATAATTGGTCATGTGGACCGTTTTGTAACCGAATAGAAGCATATAAATAGAGTAGGATTGTAAGCCTAAGGGCATCCAGTTTTGGAGGAATCATCCATCTTTTCATATGTTTTGTATCTACAACATGGTGTATTGACTGTTTCTGCAAGGTTAATTCCACAGGGTTTAATGAATGCATGAAGATGTTCGATTATGGTGCAATCTCTGTCTCTATCTTTATGCGGTGATGAATGTGAATATTTTCTACAAGTTTAGTATGTTGTAGAGTATCTTTGATGCGAATATGCTATGGGTTTAAGAATTACTGTTGATGCAAATAAGTAGATTTAATATGTTGTTCAAATATTGGTTATCTATCGAAATCTGCGAATGACTTAATGTGAGAATGGTGAATTGATAATATGTTGCGGAAGTTATAATCTCTAGTTTCTACAAGGGTAATGTGTGTTGGAAGCATATCCTCAACTCCACTGCAGAAACTTGGTTCCTACAGCCCCCTTATCCATCTCGGGTGAGATAGCACTTGCTCCGCAAGTGTTGTTGGAAAGGGTAACACCTTTTCGGCCTGGTGTGTAAGGGAGTTTGGGTTGGTAGTTTGTTGACGACAGTGCGAAGTTAACCCTTGTCGATAGACGATGCGTCAACAAATGGTTTCGTTGGTGGGACCCTGAGGAAGAAAAGAAGAGGATATGTTGTGGCATCCGATGAAACCGGTGATCCAAGAGTGGTTTGATAAGAAGGCGGAGGAATTCACAGGAAGTGAGAAGTGAGACCCTAAGCAGACAACAACCAGTTGGCTGCAGAAATACATTTATTCAGATATCCACGAAATATTCTTCTGTGAATTCCCAGTGTTGCTGCACGAGTGGCTAGCGCAGTTGAAATTCTGAAAAAATCACTACCAGAAGATTGAACCTGCGTGTTGGACCCCGGAGTTGATCCAACAGCTGAAGCAAGTCGATAACAAGGTTTCATGGGCTGTTGATTTTTTGGGTGGATAGTATCCTCGAGGGATACGTGACTGAGTTCGCAGTAGAAACTATCAAGTCATATAGTGACGCCGAGAGGAACTTCTTCAAGGGATAGAGAGGAAGGTTCTTGACATTGTTAAAACTATGTATTAAGATGCTTTTCTGTGAAAAGGGAATATTGAGGATGTCTTACGATGAGTAGAAAAATCAATGTGCGGAGGTTGAGGGTATCGCGTGAATGCGGATCTGATAGAAAGATGTGGGGTAGATGGACATAAGTGACGACGAGTATCTAAGGGAGGCTTATGAAGAGTGTGGTACCTTGAGGAGTGGAGTGATATTTTGGCGTCCTGAGAAGAAGAGGAGTACTAAGAGAGAGTCTCCTGAGAGGACCAGAACGAAGAACTGCGAAACAACACCAACGGAGGACTGCGAAACAACACCACAAGGGAGGAAGTGACCTTATTGTGAAGGAGACATTGACCAGGATACCCAAGAAGCAGAATAAGGACAGATCGTAAGTTACCACATACCTTCAGCCCTGTGCACTACTCCAAATTTCATAGGTAGAAATACAAACTACTCGCAGAGTTGCCCTACATGCAGTGGCAAGAGTAGCACTTCAGTAAACAATAGTAGTATCAATGTTAGGATGGAAGATGAGGCGAGGATGCCTACTTTTCAGGGGAATGGGACTGAGGATCCTGAACAATATTGGTTCATATGTGAAGCAGTCTGGACTGTGAAGCAGGTCCAAGACGAAGCAATAAAAATGGGACAGATAGCGACGACCCTTAGGGGTCGGGCGTTATGCTGGTTCATGAAGTTTATAAGGGTTTCGATAGGAACACTAGCCAAGACGTTGGCTGTAATGTCCCCTTCGCCTATCATCAAATGCAGGGAAGGAAACATTAACAACACACCGGGCTTTTGTAAACTTAGCCCCAATATTTTTTTTTTACTCATAAAATATTAACAGTTAAAAACTTATGTGTGCAGATTTAAACTCAATATAAACACAGTGGAATTAAAACATTACACATTACATATGCATACAGTTTCATCATGCCTTCGACATACAAACAGCAGTCATTAATTAAAATATTTGTAGAGCATAGAATTAACATAACTCAACCACAAGAATACTTATCTTGGATTGTAACGGTCCAAACGACTGGCTACGTGAGAGAAACGTTCCACCCAACCATAGATCTCTGTCCAACCTGTATTCTTTCAGCTGAGAGATCACCCCCGAGCTGGGCTGTGTATCCACTAAGGAGGAACTAGATGGCTCACTCACAGTCAGGGTTTCACTCAAATAGCCATGCTAAGCCAACACACAATTGGGTTTTTCAAGCATGCAATAGGAGATGGAGGAGGATGCTAGTCCACTGAGCTCAATCCCAGAGCCACATACACTTCGAGCTAGACTCAGCAATCCCATCCTCTGTTCATACATCCACAACTGGATTTCTCACAACTCTGTCGCAATTAATCCCAAATCCGTCACTGATTTTCTGGGCAGTTAAAACTGGGTTTCCCCATGGATTTTGGGGTAGCTATTGCTCCCAAATTCGCCCCAAGGCTCATACCAACGGATTCCCCATTGGATTTCACTGTCCAATACCCATTCTAGGCGTTTTTGGCTTCCCAAAACGTGGGTTCATTCCAAGTCGCGATTTCTGGTTTTCTCCCTCATTGGAGCTCGTTTTTGGGTGGAGAATGATGTTGGGTTCCTTCACCATGGAATGGGGCTGAGAATCAAGCAACCTCCCATGAGGTTGAGTGACTTATTGTACAAGAAAACAGAGCCCATACCTACCCATACGAATTTCAGGGCTGCCCATGCTCCATTGAAGCCATGGGCTGACATCTCAACCACTTCCTTACAACAGGCATAAATGTCATCTAGAAAAGTCAAATGGGTTCTCATAATGACATATGGCAACCTATGGTTCACTCCCTTAGTGGATACACGTGGCCCCTTCTCATTCGTTGCCTCCGTAGCCAGTCTTGGAATTGTATATTGCATGATGTTTAATTACATCCTATTTACAATTTCCATGGCTTAAGAGTGCATGGGCATCAAATATCAATGTTTGTCTTTTAAATCGAAAATCAGGCTATCACTAGCGGGGCCTTGGCCTTGAGCTCCACGCTAGGAAACATACATCACATGTACACATTATTTACATTGAAGGCTAATATATCCTAAGGGTCGAATTGGGGGTATTACATTCCCCTCCCCCTTAGAACAACACCGTCCTCAGTGTCCCAAGACTTAGGCATACATATACAATTTACACATGCCCAAAACTTCAAAAACTTTGCAGATCTGCCCTGCATTCTATCCTTTACTTTGAACTTTCAGGACCAAGTCCTTTGATCTTCACGAGCTGCTCCTGCTGATTCGGATCTTCCAGCTCATCCATAAGTCTATAAACTTTATGGCTACTACCCTCTTGAGGTTCTCTTGTTAGGCAATTGCGTAGGCAATGATCCCCTCCACATTTCCAACACTTCACTGGTTGTTTCATCTTTACCTACTCAATTTTCTTTGAGTCTTCCCACTTGGAACGTTTCTTAATCGGACGATTGGATGAATGCTTCTTCATTGATCCACTTTTATTTCCCTTGTTGATTGCTCTCATAATGCTTTTTACCTCTTTCTGCAGATGAAGAGTGTCCTGCAAGACCTCATGGTTCATCTCGTTCTGCTACTTTTGCATCTTGAGCATCTCTCCAAGATTTTCTTGGGTCTTGGCAATTGTTTGAAGAAGACTTCCAGCCAATTCTAATAGCCCTTGGTCTGCTACCATGGTCAATGGAAACAACTGACCACACTTTTCTCACTAGCAACACTTGCCTACACCGGCTGCAACCAATTGATTCAATTTCCACCTGTGAAATTCATCATTACAATTCTTGTTAGGCCAAGCATAACCCAAACATTAAAAATCAGTCAATGGTTTTTCCCCAGTTGACATGGATAGTCCATGCTTTACTCATGAGACTTCCACACTTTTTATGCTTGCCCCACATACACCTGAATTCCTTCATGTTCATCCATTCACAGGAAATTCATTAATTAGGATTCACAATTCACTTTAATCAAATAAACACACTTTTACTTTCAGTCATGCATGCATTCAACAATTTTCTAATTCTATAAATGCATCAATAAAAAGGAAAGAGAGAGAGCAGTAAGAGTTTCTCCTCTTAGTTTTGTTCCATCTTGGAACCCACACCACCACTATGGTTTTCATGCTCCTGTCCTCTTTCACTTCATGTAAATGCTTGACCTGCCCTTCTTGGCTATGACACGTAGTGTCTATGGTCTATTCTAGACCTCTCAACCATGGAGTTCCTCCATTTGGTTGGTCTAACTTTTGGCTGCTAGGACTCGCACAGTTCCACTAGCCCCATCTTTCATTACTGCTCATGCTGAGCTCTTTAGGGTGGTTACATGTCCACACGCATCCTTGAGATGCTTTCATAGTCATTGCTTCTAGCAATACCTACACTCAACATTGAATTAATTCACATGTTTAGTTTATTTTCATAGGAAATCATAACCAAATCATATACACATGTATATTCATAAGCAAGAAATTACAAGATAACCAAATACTTATCTGCACTAGATGTCTTCACTTTATTCCATAGGGTCCTTCTTTGCTTTACAAGCCTTGGAATCGCCTATGGATTTGGGTGTTTGGCCAGCGCGCAGGCTGCCCCTCAACATCAAATAGTCTTGTATGTTTGTCCAGCATGCAGGCTGCTCCACAACATCAAATAACCTTGTATGTTTGGCCAGCACGCAGGCTGCTCCACAACATCAAATAACCTTGTATGTTTGGCCAGCACGTAGGCTGCTCCAAATAATCAACAATCTCGCATGTTTGGCCAGCACGCAGGTTGCTCCAAATCATCGATAATCTTGCATGTTTGGCCAGCATGCAGGCTGCTCCAAATCATCAACAATCTTGCCCAACCAGCCACTCTTTGGATTTACCAAGCAATTTATAGTTCTTTCAGGGTCCTTGCTTCCTGTATGACCAAGGTTTCCAACAAAGAAACAATAGTGCATCAGCTTAACTATTATAAAACTTATACTTGTAATCTTCATTATTCCAAACAAGAAATAAATGAAATTGAATACTTATCTGTATTGTGCATTTCTTCTCTGGTCCACAGGGTCCTGCTTTTACTTTATAAGCCTTGGGATCCTCCTGCGGACTAGGATGTTTGGCCAGCACGCAGGCTACTCCAAATCATCAAATAATTAATGCCCTACCAGTACACCTTCACACCGACTGGGTTTACCAAGCATTTGGTGGTGCCCAACCAGTTCCATACCTGGTTGGCCCTCTCCATTGCCGAGCCAGCACATACGTCTGGGTCATCGGCCAATGGAAGGTAACTGCACCACCAACCATTACAGGTCAAGGCTCCACTACTCTGCCTTAGGCTTGTATCAGCCTTTCACATGTATCACAATCCCTCAATGCGCATAACAATTCTTCACCCACACAAGGGTGGCACTTCTTCTCTCATATAAGCCGACGGTTCCATTTAGGAATTCTTTAGGTGACTTTCTTAACTACAGGCTATCATGGCCCCATGATACCCACTCACCCTTCACAAGGGTTACCACTGCTCATACAGTCCTCTTAGTATTCTTTTCTTCACTTTTCCCTTTAATGTGCAGCATTGAATTTCATATGTATAATCTGTCAACACAAAATGGATAGCAAGCTCATTAGTATTGCTGCTCTAGAATGGTAAACATATGTCATAACATTCACTATCCAACCTTGAAACTCCAGGAATGCGTCCATTCCCTTAGGGTGTAGTCAATGTTGGCATCCATAACATAACTCAGCACCAGAAAGGTGTGCACTCCTTACTGATGTGAACTATGAAGGTCCTAATCATACTTCAAGCAGTCTGCTATAATGGAAATGAAATCAAAACATGCTCTGCATATTAACTCTAATAATTAGACATGCATGTATGTATATATATATATATATATCATTCAGGGTTTAGGGAACACTTATCCATTTTGCAGATGTTATTTCTCTTCTTTAATGAGGAATGGAGGCTCCTTCTCTGAGTTGGCAGTCCCTCGGTTTGCCATCCCAATTCCTTTTGATGTTGCATAGCCTTAATATGTCTTACCGACATAATCTTCACCATCCCACTCATATTGTTTACTAATCATGTAGTGCAGATGAGACATTAATAATGTCTTATGGCATTTCACCTGAAACCCATTTTCAAATCATGGAATCCCTTCCCATGAAGTTTGGCTTCTACAGGACCTCTCTATTGGTCTTACTGCAATGTGTCTCCCTGGCACACTTATTGAACAGCCAAACAGTTAGCAACATTTAACAATACAATTCAAATCCGATTATTCCATAACCAATCCATGGCACTAATAATTAAATTCAGTATGAATTTGCAACTCTGTCTACTACAGAAATTGGTTTTCTTATCCATGAGGCTATCCTCATATTGTTTGGCTTCTGTAAGTGACACCACTCTACCCGTTATGGTCTTATGCCCGCTGCCATACATGAGCATCCACTTACAGCATGTCCTCCTGACACATTTCTATATAAGCCAAACAATCATTAACAATTATGAGCAAATTCTCAAATCTGAAATTTGTAACTCTATTTTCCTACAAAAATTAGATTGGCAACTATGAGACTATTCTCATTAACTTAACCCAGGCAATTTTCAGATTCGTTTCATGCGTAAATTTGCAACCATGAGAACCTTCTCATAACCTTTGGCTTTTGCACATGGTAGATCCCGGTCTTTACTATGGACTTATCCTCATCGCCATACGCAAGACTTTTATACCTGAAAACTGGAATATTTCACAGTCATATCATTCATACAACTCTGTCCTTCCACAGAGCATTCTAGCAGCCCATCGATCATGATTGCGCTCTTCATGCACTTACTATTCTGCATTCATAACAGCCCATGAAATGATCCTAGATTATCATCAGTTCATCATCTCATTCATTATTTACTTTGCAATAACATATGCATCATCCCTGTGCATTCATACAATGCACCACAAGATTTATAAAATCTCTTGATGCACATCTACTCAATGCTACCTTGCATTGTTTCATGAGTACTATGCATTCAAGCATATTATGATCGAAACATGACTATCTCATATAACTTGCATTACCATAATCAGGACCACCAGTCCTCACTTGCTTTGGTTATTAAGCACATGACCAACATACACATGGCATGATATAAATTCATACGAATGCATTGAGATTTCTAAACTGTCATAGGGTGTAAGGATCATTTCCTTCACTTACCCACACCTCACCAAGCTTGGTAGGTTAACAGTCCTAATCGGTATTCAATATCACATGCAAACTAACTCAACATAGCTCAAACATAGTTGAAGAGATCTTACCGAATTCTCTTTCAACATTTATGCAATTTGGCACCAATAATCATTACATGCATGGTTAGCATTAACATCGCCTGATGTTACCTGATCAGTTGGCCTCTTACCCAGGCTGCTCAGTCCTTTTGCCAGCTTTATGATCATAGATTTGTTGCACCATCCTTTCTGCATAAGGTTGTTGGCTTCACGCAACAACATCCTTATCACATTTAGCCATGCTCTTTGTTATCTTTGGTCCTATAGCCAATACCAACATCAATAGTGATTATCAACTACAATATTCTCCATTAGTGGTTCATTGCCTATGCAGACTTCATTATTCTGCCAATATGCAATATCCCATTTATGCACAAGTATTTCCATATGCACTATGCAATGTTTGTTAAGATGCCATTTAGTGCATATACATCTATGTAATCCCTTACATTTTTAACATTTTTATGCCATATGACAATTTCATAATTATAAGTATGATAACAAATAGGGGTTTAAAGAATTCTTCCCTTTTCGATCCCTCATTGTAACATGGAATTCCTCTTCCATATCATGCAATTGTAAAAATTGCCCATATTGACAACAAAATTTGTTGGTCAAAACAGTCGCTGGCACTCTTCTGCACTAAATATCTATGATATATGTAGACCTCATTCAAACTCTGGTCATGCATCATTGTTCCCTGCTAGACAAGATTTCCAATGCCTGTCTTCATGCTCCATTCCGACATCAAGTGCGGAAACTGCATCTCTTCAAAAATGACAACTTTCACTCCAATTCTGCACATTTTACACAGTTGCATTTTGGTCCAGAATGCCAACTTTAGCCACCTGTGGAAGAAAATCTATGAGGAATCACAAAAAAATTTATATCAGGCGAAGTTAGTCCATATAGCAAGGAACACTTAGCAATTCACGGATTTCAATTCCGATGCACCATTCATCTTCTATGAATTTCTGGGTTTTACTACTTCTCACTTTTCACATTTTTCCAAAATTCCAAATTTTGAGCCAAAAATGGCTATCTCCCAAATGGTGCATTTCTGGAAAATCTTCGTCTAACAGGAACTGTCCGTCTTAATGAGAATATGAAATGTCTAGTTCAGTAAAATTTCTGATTCCCACATCTAGGGTCACTTTTACTGTCCACCAGCTTTTCAAAATCCTGAAAAAAGTGGCCCGGAACAGTGCTTTTTGGCCTTCTTGCTCACCTCGACTTCACATCCCTTGGAGTTTGGCTCCAAGATTCTGAACTTAACATCGTTCCTGCTTCATGGCCGCGCCTGATCAATTTCAGCTCAAACCGACCTTCCGTCAAGCCTCAGGACTCCATCCTTCAAAAGTCACTATTATCCATTTTCTGTCAAATCGGAGTGTAATGGGATTGAGGTCTTCACTGGTTCTTTCATGGCCTTCGTCAATGGCCTCCAAGCCCCACAGGAATCATTCCATTCTGAGTTCGGATGCTCCTGCTATCCAAAAATCAAGTTTTCGTCACTTTACTCTTTTTTTTTCTTTTTTTTTCGGCGGGGGGGGGAATCTCTCCGCAACCGCGGGGCGGTTCACCGAGCACTCCCGCAACTGTGAGGTGGTTCACCGAATGCTCCCGCAATTGCGGAGCAATTCGGTGAAGGCTCCCGCAGTTGTGGATCCATTCGGTGAATGCTCCCGCAACTGCGGAGCCATTCGGCGAATGCTCCCGCAATTGCGGAGCCATTCGGTGAAGGCTTCCGTTGCGGAGCCATTCGGCGAATGCTCCCGCAATTGCGGAGCCATTCGGCGAATGATCCTGCAATTGCGGAGTCATTCGGCGAAGGCTTCCGTTGCGGAGCCATTCAGCGAAGGCTTCTGCCGTTTCGGAAGATTTTCCCGAATTCTTCCGCAATTTCGGAACCGTTCGCGGAATCCTTCCGCAATTTCGGAAGACTTTCCCGAACTCTTCCACAATTTCGGAACCGTTCGCGGAATCCTTCCACAATTTCGGAAGACTTTCCCGAACTCTTCCGCAATTTCGGAACCGTTCGCGAAATCCTTCCGCAGTTTCGGAAGACTTTCCCGAACTCTTCCGCGATTTTGGAACCATTCGCGGAATCCTTCCGCAGTTTCAAAAGACTTTCCCGAACTTTTCCGTGATTTCGAAACCGTTCGCGGAATCCTTCCGCAGTTTCGGAAGACTTTCCCGAACTCTTCCACAATTTCGGAACCGTTCGCGGAATCCTTTCGCAGTTTCAGAATACTTTCCCGAACTTTTCCGCAATTTCGGAACCGTTCGCGGAATCCTTCCGCAGTTTCGGAAGACTTTCCCGAAACAGACTTAAACAAAAATTTTCAAAAACATACTTAGGAAAATTTGAAATCCTATTTGCAACAAAAACAGTATTTCAGGCAAAGAAATTGCACTTCTTCATGTTAAGCATGAAACAGCAAAACAACAAAACAACATAAGATGGCAGAGGTTGCTCCTCCTTTCTCTATTTCATAGAATGCAATCAATGCAAGCAGCTTGCAAAAATCCCCAAACAGTCATGGAAATGATTTCTCATTCCAACAAATAGAAGCCCTGCAATCTTGAGGTTTCTTTAATGCATTTTAGTTCCAAATACAAAATGCATGTACACACAATGATTTATATCTCTATGAAGGTCCCAACAGCCGTAGTGTTGAACCTAGACCTCTGATACCACTCTGTAATGTCCCCTTCGCCTATCATCAAATGTAGGGAAGGAAACATTAACAACACACCGGGATTTTGTAAACTTAGCCCCAATATTTTTTTTTACTCATAAAATATTAACAGTTAAAAACTTATGTGTGCAGATTTAAACTCAATATAAACGCAGCGGAATTAAAACATTACACATTACATATGCATACAGTTTCATCATGCATTCGACATACAAATAGCAGTCATTAATTAAAATATTTGTAGAGCATAGAATTAACATAACTCAACCACAAGAATACTTATCTTGGATCGTAACGGTCCAAACGACTGGCTACGTGAGAGCAACGTTCCACCCAACCATAGATCTCTGTCCAGCCTGTATTCTTTCAGCTGAGAGATCACCCCCGAGCTGGGCTGTGTATCCACTAAGGAGGAACTAGATGGCTCACTCACAGTCAGGGTTTCACTCAAATAGCCATGCTAAGCCAACACACAGTTGGATTTTTCAAGCATGCAATAGGAGATGGAGGAGGATGCTAGTCCACTGAGCTCAATCTCAGAGCCACATACACTTCGAGCTAGACTCGGCAATCCCATCCTCTATTCATACATCTACAACTGGATTTCTCACAACTCTGTCACAATTAATCCCAAATCTGTCACTGATTTTCTGGGCAGTTAAAACTGGGTTTCCCCGTGGATTTTGGGGTAGCTATTGCTCCCAAATTCACCCCAAGGCTCATACCAACGGATTCCCCATTGGATTTCACTGTCCAATACCCATTCTAGGCGTTTTTGGCTTCCCAAAACGTGGGTTCATTCCAAGTCGTGATTTCTGGTTTTCTCCCTCATTGGAGCTCGTTTTTGGGTGGAGAATGATGTTGGGTTCCTTCACCATGGAATGGGGATGAGAATCAAGCAACCTCCCATGAGGTTGAGTGACTTATTGTACAAGAAAACAGAGCCCATACCTACCCATATGAATTTCAGGGCTGCCCATGCTCCATTGAAGCCATGGGCTGACATCTCAACCACTTCCTTACAACAGGCATAAATGTCATCTAGAAAAGTCAAATGGGTTCTCATAATGACATATGGCAACCTATGGTTCACTCCCTTAGTGGATACACGTGGCCCCTTCTCATTCGTTGCCTCCGTAGCCAGTCTTGGAATTTTATATTGCATGATGTTTAATTATATCCTATTTACAATTTCCATGGCTTAAGAGCGCATAGGCATCAAATATCAATGTTTGTCTTTTAAATCGAAAATCAGGCTATCACTAGTGGGGCCTTGGCCTTGAGCTCCACGCTAGGAAACATACATCACATGTACACATTATTTACATTGAAGGCTAATATATCCTAAGGGTCGAATTGGGGGTATTACATTGGCACAGGTTAGAATGGCAATGATTGATGAATTTAAAAAGCCAAAATTAGAGTCGCAATATGTTACTGAGCTCAAGGAGATTAAGCAATTCTCGAATGAGTCAATCTGGGAATTCGATCAACGGTACAAGATGTTGATAGTCAAAGTGAGCTTTCTGATAAATGAGCTGCAACACAAAGAGTGGTTCATTGCAGGACTGGTACCGCATATCCGTGGACCACTGATGCAGCAAAATGTAATGACACAGGTGGAAGCATTAGAGATTGCGATGAAGCTGGAGGCTTCACCAATCGGCAAAGCAGGGATAGAAATGGATATAGTCCAGGCGTAGTTGGCCAATCTAACACTTCAATTGGAGGATATCAAGAAGGGAAAGTAAACCCGCGGAGACATATGGTGCACCAGGTGCAGAGCTGAGGGACACCATAAGGGCAATTTCCCATATTTCCGTGAGTATCTGCAGTTGAGAGTACCAAACCCCCTTCATCAAGGAGGCATGCCGTGGTGTCCTATCTGTCATACAAGAGGACATCAACCGGAGGAATGTGTATATCTACAAAATATGGTATCGAAGCCAGCAAACTTGTACTGTGAATTCTGTTGATCGGTTGGTCATGATGAGAAGGACTACAGGGCCTATGACCTGCTGCAAGATCGGACAACGGACACATATTTTATGAAGGGAGAAGAGCAACCGGTGGTGCGGCAGCAACCGCAGTACAGCCAACCATAATCGCAGTTCAACCAACCACAACAATACAATCAAGGGCAATACGGGCACCCGTAGTATCCGCCACCATCGTATGGCCAACCGCAGTATGGGAAACCACAGTATCAGCAACCGCAATATCAACCATATGGGCCACCACGCAAAGGTTTTAGGGCAGGATTCCGTGGAGGCCGAGGTACCGGCATGGGACGTGGAGGAGCTGAAGAGGGACGATCATCTGTTACAATTGTGGACAATAGGGGAACTACTAGAGGGATTTTCCAAACCTAGTGCCATAGTGTAGTTGTTGTAGTGATGTAGATCGCAGGGTAGAGGACTTCCCTCATATCATTGTGAAATGGCAGACTAAGAATCCACCCCAGAACCATAACCAAAATAATTAGAACGCACCATCGTCTGTGCAGATGATATCGACGGAGGCTAGAAGTATCCATGTGACAGCTGGAATAGTGACAAGAGGATGAGTGGTGACAGGAGGCAATAGGTCACACACCAATGTTTGACCAACACAAACACAGCGGAAGCATGTCACCTTTGACGTGGAAGTCGAAAGGGACATCTTCTTGAAGGCACAAGAGGCAATGAGGAATAAGAGGAAGCTACCTCTTCAGTAAGAAATCTACGACATGCCACCGACGTTCGACTCAACGAAGTCACTGAGGAAAGAAAACACTCTAAAGGACTTCTTGGAAAGTTTCCTGGAGTTGGAAAAGGACCCAGACACACTGGAAGAAATAGCTGGTCTACTGCATCGACGGGAAGGTGCACGTTAGGAACCGAAGGTTAATCGCATACATAAGAAGAAGATAGGAAGGGAGATGTGGATGTCAACACAAATTGGAGCATTTGATGTCAACTCCATCATTCTGTATTTGGGTTCGGATGTCAATATTCTGACCAAGCAGACATGGGAGACAATGGGAAAGCCACAGATGACTTGGTCACCAGTACAACTAAGACTGGCAAATCAGAGTAAGGTCACTCTGCTTGGTCGGGTATGTCAACTCCCAGTCGAAATTGAGGGGCTCGGGACGTATGCTGATTTCGATGTCATTGAAATCATGGATGACACCAGTCCTTATCTGGTACTGCTAGGGATAGACTGGGCCATGGAAACCGAAGCGATTATCAATTTTAAGAAGAATATGATGTCATTTGAGAATTGTGAGTTGAGAGTCATCGCACCACTGGATCCCGCGGAAGGAATGCGCTATGCAGAACTAGCCAAAGACAAGTTTGCGGAAGGGTGGGACAATTTGTATAACATATCTGAGGATTATGTTAATCCCACCACTAATGGAGAATTAGGATGGCGCAGCGTCAACTCGACATCATCAAATTCAGATGAGGCCCTCGAAAATTGGCAAAACCGGTTACATGAAGTATCCTTTAGAAGATGTGCATGGGTAACGCAGTCACTGCGAAGGGTAGCCACGGAGGAATATGTGTTACCAACATACGAGGGATTTCCCAACTTGAGCAAGTTTCTCATGGAGTTTGAGGAAAAAGTGGTAGAACCGCAACGACTACTGGCCTTGGAGGAAGCCTTGAAGACTACTCTTGCATGTTGGTGGGAAGTGCCCAAATCAAACATCACAACTTGGAGACTATATCGACGCCTCATGGAGGTTCGGTTCGGTGAAGCTGCAGGGTATGACCATACGCGATATGACGAACGAGGCAACCCGAAGGAGCAGCTAAATGCTTGTCAACACCAATGGGGATCGAGAGAAAAGAAGGAGTGGGTACATGCATTCGTACACACGTGGATGAAGTACCACGAAGTTGGTATGTTGCAGCAGAACTGCGACGCGGGATGACTTCTTGGGAACAGTTTACCATTGGCTTCAGCCAATCGTTTTCTTTCTCAGACGAAAACCCCTTGGAAGCGTTGGTACACCTAGGATTATAGTGGTAGCAAACCAAATTTGAACCTATTTCACGCAAGTACAAGTATGTCCCCAGTTGTCGATTCCCCTAGTTACAAAAATAAAATAAAAAATAATGTTGATTAAAAAGTTGAATTGATGTGGATGAGTACCTTGATTTGAATGTGAATTGCTCCTCTAATTAATTTGATTGAGTTTCCCTATTCTTGTAGATTGAATGTATAAATATTGTGAAAAAAAACGTTGTGTATGAGGAGACACCATCATACATGACAACATGTACACAAGCACAAAAAACTTCTTAGACCCCCTCATTCCCTTTTGGGGTGGTCTAGGATAAAATCACAAAAAAAAAAATCTTTTTAAATTATGATATTACAATCAAGTCCCTATAAAAATGAAAAAGTAGTTAAATCTATCAATTACTAAAGTGAAGTGACCCCCTTGAAATTTTCTCAAAATGTTTGAGCAATTCATAACATGTGGGTCTTTTAGCATTTGAAACTTTTGACAATTTTTAAAAATAATTAGCAAATGATTTTTTTCAACCAAGCCAAAGTATGGTGCTCTCTCTAAACAACCTCTAGTAAGTTCCTTTGTTATATACCTCCACTCTCTTAAATAGTATTACAATATTGTACACCATATGGCCAATTGAAAGCAATTTAATGAACTCAACCTTGGAAACCATGAACATAATAATAATGCATTTAACATTGTGCATTTGAAATTTTTAAGTTGATCATGTGAATTATTTAATAGGAACAAATGGTACTCATGGTGATATTTTGAAATAAGGTCATGCAGGTCACATGGAGATGAAGGAAAATCATTGAGAGAAAACACATGAAAATCATTGATGTTCATCGGTGAGGAAGTCCATGTAGGGAGTGTTGAGTCAATTTTAGTTGTATATCTATGCTATATACATCACATTAGATTACCCACATGTTTTAAATTTTCCCATGCTCTAACAAAGATTGAAAGCTAAAGATAATGTTGCTTAAAAATTGGATATCACTGAGTGAACGTGAAAATTGTCGATTTATGAAAATTGATTGCTTGGACTCCATTTCATTGCTTGCTTGTATGCAAATGAGCCATGATCACCTTTGTTGGAAGAGAAAATCACTTCATGTAGATATTTCAATATAATCATGGGAAAACCATGGAGTAGATCGCTTAATCACTAGTGCAATTCAATTTGCCAAAAATGTTGTGGGAAAATGCAAATCAATGATCTATGACCAAGTTGCACCATCAAACTTACAAAACTGCTTCTTTGGAAACAACATTGTTATTTCACAATTTAAAGTTTGCAAAATCTAGAAATTTGATCTCAATCTACTTAGTTGTTTCACAATTTAAAGTTTGCAAAATATAGAACTTTGATCTCAATCTACTCAGTTATAGCAATGTACAACTGATCTTCACCTCCTTCAAATTGTGTAGCCACTAGATCTGTGTTTTTCATTTATGTTGGAATCAAATAGTATGTACTAGAAGACCTCCATTATTTCTTTGGGTAATGATATTCTCAAATCTCATGATTGTGAGATGCTATCATGCATCAACTAGAAATCAGGTCATCCATGTCACAAGGAATTGACTTTTTCAATAGTTTCAAAATGACTACATATGTGATATCATTGATGGAATATCTAGGGTAATTTAAACTCATAAAAAACTTATATTTGATGCATGTCCTTATGTATGTAGATTTGGTATGTAGTTGAGATTAGTTTATATTGTGATGCTAAAACTTATGGCTCTTTCTTCCACCCCGCTACAATTTGATTTGAAACTAATTAGTGGCAAGCTAACCTCTTTTCTTTATCTAAAAATTGATATGTAGCACTACCATGGTGTTAAATCAGGAATCTATGTACAATTACCATATATTAATTTAGGCCCCAAGAGCTATAGAGATCTGATACCACGCTAAGAAATGGACTAGACATAGGAAGTTGACATAAATGACTTTTAGCCATATTCAACTTATGTATTCATTTGACGATATGAATTTATAATACATCAATCTGAACACCGCTAGGTCTATATCTCATTGAAAAAACATCAGTGAGTACGGATAATACCTCATTGATATATAAGTATTACAACTCATAATAAGGTGATCTTGGACTTTGTGATTGTCTAAGGATTCATAGTCTAACATGTGGGCCAGAGCCTTGAACTTTCTTGCAAAGGTTTCATCATTTAATGGCATGGAATTTTTTGGTAGCATTAACATTTCGACAATGGAAATAGGGTTTACAAATAAAATAACCTAAGAAATGTCTTTGGACTTCACAACTCATTCATAAGGATATACATCTCGATGCACATAGGCGCAATTCTAGGAAATTGTATGCCATTGGGATGATAGCCTTATGAGGTCACATTTCCATGGGAGAATTCGATCATGTGATAAATATATCAAAAGAATCTTGACGAAGTCTATAAGGATTCTCTTTGGCAAGGCGTGGATAAAAATTTATGTTCTAAATTGACCAGGTTAGTAGGTTCAGAGGCTCACGCAACGGTTTTTTCAAGAATGATGAGTTTTTATACCTACCTCTGACAAGTATATAGCAATCATTTTGCAGTCAAACTAGTGTGGCTATCTATTAATTTTGCTTGCATATCAAATATTTTGTAATGTTTTATGTTATTATTTGAATTTTTTATTTTTTCATTGGTTAAAATTATTGAAGTGACAAATTTCATCTGGTTTGCAATAGAATTGTCAGAAAATAAAATTAATTAAAAAAATAAAAATTCTAAAAAATATTTTAAAATGACACGTTGTTTTGGAGGTTGTGTACATTAATTTAGGATTGAAGTTCTGACACAGTATTTCTCAAATAAAATCTTGGCTCGCTCTTCTACGGACGTTAATTAATGGGATGCATTCCAATATAATAAAAATTTAAAAAACTTAAAATCGCCATGTGTCTATCTTCATTAAAAATGGCTTCCACATCACTACTTGCATTAAACATTGTTTTAAAAATGAATCTTGTTCATGGATCATGCTCTCAATTTCATGTTGTTTGCATTAAAAAAATATGACAATCTAGTCACAATCAGAATGCTTTTTTTTGTCTGGATCATGGTTCAAGAATGTAAATCCCACTTCTCTAAACAACCATGGAAAGACGTTATCATGAACCCATGTTTCATGAGTCATGAGAATGCATTGAATATGTTTCACGAGTCATGAGCATCACATTATTGGCGGGGTTTGTAGTGATTTCATGAGCATCACGAGTCATGCTAGAAGGTTTCAAATGTAGTGATTTTAGTTCTTGTGGCCACGAGTTTACATGCATGCGTGCATGGACTAGATGTCACTTAATCTGAACTCGCAGGTTTTTTTTATTTTAACATGAAGTGACAACTGTTGTGTCTTCACACTCGTAAATTTTCTTTAAATAGTTTTTATTATTTTAATTGATCATCCATTTGTTTGAGTACTCTCTTTTACCATTTTCGGATGTCTAGTCTTGATGTTTTTATATTACACCTGGAAAGATGTATTACATTCCTATACGACCACAACAACCTAATCACAACATATACAATATATTCAAGGTATTTTGTTTTAAATTCCCACTAAATTTTCAAAGAATTTGAACAATTCTAGATCCGGCTCCATTACTAACCTTCTGCAAACTTCATAGAATCCTTATAGGTTGAATATCTCTTCGGGGTGCTCATACTACAATGAATCATCAGTGACTATTTCTACGTCAGTTATTATAGAAGAATCATTCAAACTGCAAAAAGTTGTCATGTTCTATGGAGCAAGAGAGCCTAAAGTTCCAGACCAAATAGCCCTCCTAACTGAGTCATGGGGTAAGATCAATAAAGGAGGTTATCGGAAATGGCTTCATTTGAAGTCACATTTTCCCATGGCTTTTCCAGGTATATTTATGCTCATATTTTCTCTATTATGTGTTAGTTTTGCCCCGGCATTGTTATTTAAAATCTAAATCCTAGTACATTGGCATGTAAAATTGAATAAGCCTTCTCAAGGGATTTATGCTTCCAATAAGTAAAGTAATACACATTGTTATTTAAAGTCTAAATCCTATTACATTGGCATGTAAAATTAAATGAGCCTTCTCAAGGGATTTATGCTTCCAATAAGTAAAGTAATAAACGAAATTATAGGATTTACATTGGCATGTAAAATTGAATGAGCCTTCTCAAGGGATTTATGCTCCAATAAGTAAAGTAATAAACTAAATTATCTTTATTGGAATGCATGTAAAGTGGGTGAAGTGGTAAATCGAGTTTTTTTTCAAAGAAACCATGTTCAATCCTCTTCAACGTGATGAATAGTTTTGGTATCTTGTGATATTTGTAGTCATCTACGTTCATTATTGTGATAAATTGGTGAGTTATCTTCTAATACTTTTAGTTATTTGAGATCCTTATTGTGTTATTCTATAATATCTATAATTAATCAAGGTTAAACACTCTGTTCTCGTAAATATATCTTCAATGGGAAAGACTAATTGAGTTACAAGCCTTGAATGAGTTTTACCATATAGATACTATTTGGTTGTGTCATCTATGTTAGAGGTAGTTCTACTTTGCTATCATGATTTATAACCATTTATTAGGTAAGCTATTTGAGCATCATAGTGGTTCATAGTGATGTTGTGCCCATCATTATGTAATCAACGATGATCTGTAAAATCCTAGTCGCCAAATCTTTTTGAGATTATTTTTATTTTTATTAATCCATGTCTTCATTTATATATTAATTCTTTTTTTAATTTTTATTAATCCATCTCTTTAATTTTTTTGTTTTTTAATATTGATCACAGATATTGAATGGTTTGAAACCTAATATTTGAATTAATCAGTATGGGTGCTCTCATTGTGAGGCAGAGTTGTTGTTTTTTCTTTATTGAATTCGGTAACATAGATTTTATATCAAATACAACTCTTTAAATATCTTTTTTCGAAATTCTTTTAGAATATTTTTAAACTTATTTTAATGATACACATCAAATACAACTTTTGAAATATCTTTTTGAAAATTATTTTAGAATATTTATAAACTTATTTTAATAATGCACATCAAATACAACTCTTGAAAGATCTTTTTTGAAATTTTTTTAGCTATTTTACAACTCTTGAAATATCTTTTTTAAATTTATTTTAGTTATTTTAATAATGCGCATCAAATACAATTCTTTAAATATTTTTTTGGAAATTATTTTAGAATACTTTCTATATCTCCATCTTGGAGCTAGTTTCACAATATACTAAATAATTTCAACCATTTAAAATCATTTGAATATTACAATAATAAAAACACATTTTTAAGCAATTATACATTTTTATGTTCACCAAATACAACTCTCTAAATTATTTTTGGAAGCTTTTTATAACAATAACAAAAACATTTTTTTAAAACAATTATATATATTTACTTATTTTAATAATGCTCATCAAATATAATTCTTAAAATATCTTATAATAAAAACACATTTTTTTAAAATAATTATATTATTTTTAAACTAATTTTAATAATGATCACCAAATATAACTCTTAAAATATATTTTTTACAGGAGCAGTTAGGAATATTTTATTAAAAAAAAGGAAAAAATCCCATCTATGCAGTAGTACATTTGAAATAAGGCTTTCAGTCTGATAATTCAGTCATATAACAAACTGTCTGCAAATCCACAATATTGGATACCTTACGCCTAGCCTCTATGCCTACTGACTAATAGCTAAATTGCTTAACATAATGCCCTAATAGATATATAAACGAGCAATACATAAAGACTTAGAAAATCAAACATCCAAGGAACCTGCTCTTCAATCTTGAGTTGCTGAGGTATGGAGGAAGAACCCTCAACAATTTCCTTCTCCTTCAATTGCTATTACATCACTTTAACTTCATTTTACAAAGTTGCAATTTTGGATTTCAGTTCATCAACTTGAGCTTGTTGTTGATCATATAATTTATCCCCAAGTAGATCCATTTTGAGTTGGAAATCAGGTTTCTTTGCCTCCTTGAGACGATCCTCATCCTCCTTCCACTCTTCCTGTCACTTCTCTTGCGTTTGCAAATCTTGTTCCAACCACCTCACTCTACGTTTGAGCCGACAAAAAATTTTGGGACAGCCTCTTAACACCATGTTCCACGCAACAATTAGGTTCTTCCACCCATCCATCCCTATCCATATCATTTGTAATGCTCGACACAAAAAGCCCGGCCGCAAAATTGGAGAAAGGGAAACTCAAGATGTGCTCACACTACCAACCAAAATACCACACCCAACACAGTGTTATCCTTGTTGGATAGGAGGGGGATCTTATGCTCAAAGCAAGAACATAAGAGACACACAGCTACAGCTGATATAAAAATGCAACAGGAGCTTTCAAGCTCCTCTTCATTAACACAAAAAACTCACAGACTTCATATGCTACTGAAAGGCATACACATAAGCAATTATGAAATAGATCGGGGTGTTTCCCACATTAACTAATCTATCTAATTGTATTTAAACCTATCACTCCTAATATCAGAGTTTGTACATAATGCAGGTTACTTCTGTAAGTAACATACTGACTTTTTTACATAGATCAGAGGGAGAAATTACTCCTTCTTACACTCCCCCTTCATTTCTACCTTATGCATTGCATGAATACCTATACCAAGATCATTCCTTTGATTTACACATTTATCTCTTGCCAATGGCTTAGTGAAAATATCAGGCAATTGGTTTGAGATTTACAAAATTCCAAACATATTTCTCCATTGCTTACAATTGTTGGAATATTCTCACCATCATTTATATATTTGCATGCATGCATAAAATCATCAGTATGGTAGTCTCCCTAGAACCTAGAGCTTATTTTCATCCCCTTGGAGCCTATTTTTTGTGGATGTATTTTTAACTTTGGAAGATATTCTTCCATGTATTACATTTGTACTTTATTGTATATCCCACAGAGATGTATTATTCCTCTGATTGGAAGTGTCATCATTTGTATTTGTAAGTGTCGTCATGTGCATTGACAAGTGTTGCCATTTGTATTGATGGGTTATTAGACCACCAGTGTGGGGTCGGCCCTGGTTAGCACATGTGGTTGCGTTATTAGGCTTGAGTAGCAAGTCGGGCCCAGTGTATTATTGCCAGGTCAAGTCAGTGTATAAATAGAGAGGGGATGTCTCTCATTTATCTCATTCACTCACTTCTCAATCTTGCATAGCTAAGAGAGAAAGTGGTGCAGTAGTGGAGGAGGAGGAGCATCGCCTAGAGACATCTTATTGGGTTTGATCATTGTGATCTTGTATTGTGGCTTATCTTATCTCTAAGGAAGTTGCGGGGTTTTTCACCTTCTTGGTTTTCCCCAGTGAAACTATGTGTCTCTTGTGTGATTGATTTTATGTCTATGATTGATATGTTGTACATGTTATTCTCTTAGAGATCCTTATGATAATAGGATAAATTATCGAAAAATTAACATGGTATCAGAGCTAACCTAAGAAGAAGGAAATATGCAGCTGCGGAAGCTAGGGCTTCTTAATATTTGGGTTTCTCTTCACATATCATAAAAGGCAGAAGGCTAGATTGACTCTCCTTGGAAGGGCGCATCTTTCTGTCGAGACAGAATTCTATTCTAAGCATTTTCAGTTTTGGCCCTAAAAATTAGGGTTTCCACAAAAATAGGAATTTCTGAAATATGAGGACATAGCTGGAAGCTCCTTGGAAAAATAGAAGTTTAGAGCTTTGGATTGAACTTTTTGGTTGGGTGAAGCTCCGGGAAACTCAAACCCTAATGTGAAACTTTGCAGTTTTCAATTTTTGAGTATACCAGGCTGATCAGCTCATCAAGGCGCATCTTTCTCTCCTTTCAGAATTTTGAAATTCACATTTTGAATTTTTAGGGTTTCTCTGACAAACCCTAATCCAGCTCCAGATCTAGTTTTCAGCAAATCAAGTGGTAAGACCTAAATCTTTTTCTATTTCCATTTGAAGTACTCTTTAAGATGTCTCACCACACCAAGCTTGAGGATAAGCTTGAAGGGGATAATAACTTCCGAGCCTGGAAGTATAGGATTGGGTTAATCCTAGAAGAAAATGAATTGGACAACTACATAAAGGAAGAAGTTCCAATTCCAGAAGAAGAAGAGGCTAAGACCTTACACAAGAAGAATCTAGTCAATGCTAAGAGAATCATTGCCGATTCTATAAAGGACCATCTCATACCCCATGTGTCTTCCCTAAAGACACCTAAGGAGATGTTTGACTCCTTGACCAAGTTGTTTGAAGGAAAGAAGATAAATCGAAAGATGACTCCGCGGAACCAATTGAAAGGGGTAAAGCTTCAGAATGGAGAGACCATTCAATCCTATGTTTCCAAGGTCTCTCAAATCAAGGAACAACTTGAAGCTGTGGATGAAGTAGTGGAGAATGGTGAAATTGTAATGACCACATTAAATGGCCTACCTAGGTCATGGGACTCCTTCATCCAAGGAATCTATGCAAGAAAAAAATTGGTCTCCTTCAGTAGATTGTGGGAGGAATGCTCACAAGAAGAAGCAAGGCTTGTGGCCCAAGAAGAAAAGATGGGAAATGAAGATCAAGCTCTCACAGCTCACACCAAGGGAAGCAAGTTCAAGAGGGAGAAATCTCATAATAAGAATCATTCTCACTCCCATCACAAGAAGAAATATTTCTCTCATATTCAATACTTCAATTGCAATTAGAAAGGACACTTTGCCTCAGATTGTCCCAAGAACAAAAAGGGAAACAACAACAACAACTTCAACAAGAAGAAGAAGAGCAACAAAAGGAAATATCATGCTCATGCTGCTGAGGATGATGAACCTCCCAAGAAGAAGGATAGAGCAGAAAGTGATGATTCATCAAGTGAAGATGAATATGTTCTAATCTCTGCTCTCACAAGTACCATCTCTCATGGATGTAATGATTGGCTTATTGATAGTGGCGCTTCTAAACATATGACTGGGTTTAAAGAATCTTTTGTAAATCTATCTAAACATAAGTCACCCCATAAGGTGAAACTTGGGGATGACTATCAATATCCTATCAAAGGAAGTTGTGAAGCCTCCTAGATACTAGACTCTGGGAAGTCTCTGAAGATGAAAGATGTTCTATATGTACCTAGGCTCAAGAAGAATCTCCTATCCATATCATCTCTGGATGCAAAAAGTGTTAGAGTTGCATTTGTGGATGGCCAAGTACTCATGTGGCCAAAAGGTAAGACCATAGATGATGCAGTAGTGATTGGAGAGCAAGAGGGAGGATTATACAAATTGAAGGGACAACCTGAACATGCCATGGTACATGAATCCATGGAGCCAAGTGAACTTTGGCATAGAAGAATTGCACATGTGCACTATAGAGCACTACCAATTGCAAGTAAAGTTGTAGAAGGTCTTCCTGAAATCAATACAAAGCATGAAGGTGTTTGCAAAGGATGTGCAAAAGGAAAGAACATTAAGAAGGCATTTCCAAGCAGTGAAATCAAAGCTAAAGGAATCTTGGAAATCATCCACTCCAATGTATGCGGACCAATGTCTTCCAGTTCTCTAAGTTGGTATGTATACTATGTCTCTTTCATTGATTATTTCTCTAGGAAGACTTGAGTTTACTTCTTGAAAAACAAAGATGAAGTGTTTGATAAGTTCAAGGAATTCAAAGCCTTGATGGAAAATCAAAATGACAAGAAGATCAAGACATTCAGATCCGACAATGGCAGAGAATTCACTTCATGTGATTTCAAGAAGCTATGCAGTGAATTAGGGATTAAGAGGGAGTTGACTGCTCCTTACAATCCACAACAAAATGGAGTTGCATAAAGGAAGAATAGAACTATCATGGAAGCAGCATGGGAAATGCTTCATGACCAAGATATTCCTATGCATCTATGGGAATAAGCAGTTAGGACAACTGTATATGTGCAGAATAGAACACCCCACAAGATATTGGACAACAAGACACCAGAAGAGGTCTTCTCTGGTAAGAAACCTGAAGTCAACCATCTCATAATATTTGGTTGTCCAGTATATACACATATTCCAAAGGAAAAGAGGACTAAGCTAGATCCTTCAGGAAAGAAGGGCATCTTTGTGGGGTACAATGAAAGCTCAAAGGCTTACAGAATATACTTTCCACGGTTCAAGAAGATTGATGTCAGCAGGGATGTAACATTCGATGAGGACTCAGCCTACATCAAATCAAGGAAGACACCTGTTGAAGATCATGAAGAACCAAAGGAATCCAGATTTCAAGATACCACTATGAACGAAGCAATTCCAAAAGCAACCCGTGAAATTGAAGATCCACAAGAACCTATAGATCCACCTCGTGAGAAGGACTCTCACAAGAGGAAACCTGCATGGGCTAGAGAGCTCATTCCAGATGCAGAAAGGTATGGTATTCTAGAATAAGAACACAGAGAAAGGAACTAGACTAGATCACATATCATTTATGTTGCCTTACTCTGTGACATTATGAACAAAGAACCTTCCAGTTATGATGAGGCAGCAGAAAAGAAAGAGCGGAAGGATGCCATGGTCAAAGAGTATCAGTCAATCATGAAGAATGATGTTTGGGATGTGGTTCCTAGACCTGAAGGGAAGTCTATTGTGACTTCCAAGTGGATCTATAAGATCAAGCATGATGCAGATGGTAGCATACAGAAATACAAGGCAAGGTTTGTAGCTCGTGGCTTCTCTCAGAAAGAGGGAATAGACTATGAAGAGACTTTTGCTCCTGTAGCCAAATACACTTCCATCAAAATAGTACTTGCTATAGCTGTAGTGATGAAGTGGAAGATGCACCAGATGGATGTCAAGATAGCTTTCTTGAATGGTGTAGTCGAAGAGGAAGTGTATGTGGCGCAACCACTTGGTTTTGAGACACATGACAGGGATTCATATGTGTGCAGGTTGAAGAAGGCCTTGTATGGCTTGAAGCAAGCCCCTAGGAATTGGTATGGTAGGATGGACAGTTTCCTATCCAGTTTGGGCTTTACCAATAGTAAAGCAGATTCCAACCTTTACTACAAGGTTGAGAAAGGAAATCCAGTGATACTACTTTTGTATGTGGATGACCTGTTTGTTACAGGTGAGGTTAGATTGATTGTCGATACCAAGATGAAGTTTGCAACCGAGTTCGAGATGAAGGACTTAAGGATGATGCACTATTTTCTAGGCATGGAGGTGTGGTAGAGTGCAAATGGAATCTTCCTTGGACAAGGGAAGTATGCAGTAGAGATCCTGAAGAGGTTTGGGATGATGGACTGCAAGGCCATGGCCACACCCATGGCATCGAATCTGAAGCTTCTGTGTGATGCTTCATCTGAGCTGGTTGATGTCACGGTGTATCGTCAGATAATTGGATCCTTGATGTACCTGACGAACATGAGACCAGATATTTGCTTTGCGGTGAACACATTGAGCCAGTTTCTGACGGATCCTAGAGGTGTTCACCTGGTTGATGTAAAGCATATTCTAAGGTACCTAAAGGGTACTATTGATTATGGTCTCAAGTATGATGCGAATCAAAATTTTAACCTATATGGTTATGTTGATTTAGATTGGGAAGGTAGTGTTGCAGATAGGGAGAGCACTTCTGGGTGTTGCTTCAGTATGGGATCAAGTGTGATTTCTTGGTTTAGCAGGAAGTCGTCCTGCGTATCACTAAGTACAGCCGAAGAAGATTATGTTGTAGCTTGTTCGGCTAGTTGTGAGGCAGTATGGCTGAGGAAGCCACTGTTTGAGTTATTTGATCTCCCGTTGGATGCTACCTGTATCTATTGTGAAAACTAGAGTTGTATGAATTTGTTAGAGAACCCAGTGTTCCATGATAGGTCGAAGAACATTGAGATCAAATATCACTATATCAGGTATATGGTGCAAATAGGAGCAGTGAAGCTCCTGTATGTTGCGACGGATGAACAGGTTGCAGATGTGTTAATGAAACCACTAGCCAGAGTGAAGTTTGAGTACTTCAGAGAGAGGCTTGGTGTTCTTCAGATTGACGACACTTCAAGGAAGAAGTGATGGACACATTTGCAGGAGCCATTCCAAGCATGGTGAGAGGAGGATCCTTCCCATGGATGTGGATGTAAGCGTTGTGTGATGAACATCAGGAAGATTCTCTAGTTACCACTTTGTATATGTATCAGGTGGATGCATTGATATGATCAGGTGGATCATGTATTTATATATGTATCATGTGGATGCATTGATATGATCAGGTGGATCATGTGCTTGTATATGTATCAGGTGGATGCATTGATATGATCAAGTGGATCATGTATTTGTATATGTATCAGGTGGATGCATTAATATGATCAGGTAGATCATGTATTTGTATATGTATCAGGTGGATACATTGTATGATCAGGTAGATCATGTATCAGGTAGATACTTGGTATGCATCAAGTGGATGCATTGTTTGATCAGGATGATCACATATGACGAGCTTCAGGATGTTGCTCCAGATGATATGCATTAGGATGATGCTATGATGATGATCAAGATGAACATGGATGACGAGCTTTAGGATGTTGCTCCAGATGATATGCATTAGGACGATGCAGTGACAATGATCAAGATGATCATGTGTGATGAGTATCAGGACGATGCTCTAGATGATATGCATCAGGACGATGCTATGTTGATGATCAGGACGATCATGTACATCAAGATGATGTATGATGAGTATCAGGTTGATACTCTGTGGCCATGGACAGGTTGTGCATCTAGCATAGAAAAGATCCTGGGAGATCCTATAGTCTGAGCTAGGATTCTCTTTCGAGGTTTTGCTACGAGAGGCATGTAATCATCCCTGGAGATCCGATAGGTTGAGCAGTAAGCTCGTAATCAGTCCTAGGATCCTTTGTAGAGTTCTTGCAGGTTGTAAGACACTCTTTAAAGGTTTTGCCTAACCACATGTAATAAGCCCTGGAGATCCGAGAGGTTGAGCAGTAAGCTTGTAATCAGTTCTGGGATGCTCTGTAGAGTTCTTGCAGGATCCAAGACACTCTTTTAAGGTTTTGTGGTGAAGGTCACACGTAATCAGTCCTGGAGATCCTATAGTCTGAGCTAGGATCCTCTTTAGAGTTCTTGCAGGTTGCAAGACACTCTTTTAAGGTCGTGTGATAGTTAACATGTAAAAGATCCTATAGTCTGAGCTAGGTTTTGTTGACGCACGTAATAAGTCCTGAGGATTCCACAGTATGGCCAGTGATGAAAAAGACCTACAGGTGGTGGGCCTACATCCAGCATGAAAAAGGGCTGGCTCTGTAGATGTTGATACATCCAGCATGAAAAAGGGCTAGCTTTGTAGATGATGAAGACCTGCCGGTGGCAAGCCCACATCAAGTATGAAAAAGGACTGGCTTTGTAGAACTTCCTATGACGAACAAATTTCACAGATAGCCCAGTGATCGAGATGTCGGGTATAGCAGCAGTGATGATGATGGTTCGTGATCCAGTGATGTTGATCCAACTCCAGAATTGAAGACTTGCACCAATATGTATTGATGACCTATGACGAAAGAATACCTTCCTAGTTAAGAGGGAGTGTTGATGTATTTGTAACTTCAGAAGATATTCTTCCATGTATGGCATTTGTACTTTATTGTATGTCCCACAGAGATGAATTATTCCTTTGATTGGAAGTGTCGTCATTTGTATTTGTAAGTGTCGTCATGTGCATTGACAAGTGTTGTCATTTGTATTGATGGGTTATTAGACCACGAGTGTGGGGTCGGCCCTGATTAGCACATGTGGTTGGGTTATTAGGCTTGAGTAGCAAGTCGGCCCCAGTGGATTATTGCCAGGTCAAGTCAGTGTATAAATAGAGAGGGGATGTCTCTCATATATCTCATTCACTCACTTCTCAAGCTTGCATAGCTAAGAGAGAAAGTGGTGCACTAGTGGAGGAGGAGGAGCATCGGCTAGAGACATCTTATTGGGTTTGATCATTGTGATCTTGTATTGTGGCTTATCTTATATCTGAGGAAGTTGCGGGGTTTTTCACCTTCTTGGTTTTCTCCGGTGAAACTCTATGTCTCTTGTGTGATTGCTTTTATGTCTATGATTGATATGTTGTACATGTTATTATCTTAGAGATCCTTATGATAATAGAATAAATTATCAAAAAATTAACATTTTTATCCCTCGATAGCCCTCCTACCTACCTAGTGCGCCTTTTTTTCCTCACTTGGATGACAAATGCGCCCTACTACACACTCTTGGATTCCAACAGTCAGTTCTTGCATTCATTGTAGCTAGGGTTTTCACCCTAGCTTGTGCAAATGAGCACCTAGTAAGGAGAAGGGCCTCCTCAGTAGCAGTTTAGTAAAATAGTAAAACAAGGTAAAATCTAAGCTAACATGTGCATCAATAGAAAATAAAAAGACAATAATACAATAGGAATTTTTCTTTTGTATTAAAAATGAGAACAAAGTTACATTTACCTCAAATGTTTGAGGTTGGTGGAGCTCTTGCAATAGTCCAGGAGGGCTACTTCCGTGTTCCAATGGGTTCCATCTCCTTCTCCAAAGTGTTTGAATAATGGGCCAAAAGGGGCACTAAAATGGGAAGCTATCTCAAATGGTAAGCTAGGGTTTCAAGAGTGATTTTGGTAGACTGAGGATAGGATAGATTGTGGATATGAAATGGGGAGCATCCATCACCTATTTATAGGTTTTTAGTGGTGGAGTATTAACCTATGGTTTTTGGCACCATATGGTTTAGGTCAATGGTTTAGGGTTTTTGCTTCCATTTTCCCTCTTTTTCCTCTTTTTTTATATTTTTTATTCCCTTTTATTTGATTTTTGGGAATTTAGGGCCCTTTTTAGAGGGGTTTTGCTATATTTTGAGAAAATTTAAATTATTTTTTGGGGGGAAAAGGGGTTTTTTGACCTTTTGGTGGCTTTTTAAAGGGTTTTTGAGGTTTTGGAGGCAAAGATGGTGGAAAAAATAGACAAATGAGTCATGTGGTGAGGGAGATGAGGTAATGAGCACTTTTTAGGTGTTAACATTCATTGCATAGTTTATGCATTGATTTCTCAGTTTAACTTCCTGTAGCTTCCAATTGTCTATATCGGAGTGCCACTTGACTACCGACAGTCTCTCATGCGCCCACCTTGGAGTCTCCTTCCCTATATTAGTGCCACATGCATCAGTTAGACTCAGTTAGACTCATTTGACTGATATTTGACTATTTGTGACTACTACCACTGATTGGGTGATGTCTCCAATGCTTTCCAAGCCACACATTTGAGGAGAATTCGAATGAACTTAGGTGTATTCGAATAAATTTGATTGTATTGAGTTTGTATTCAGATTACAGTTCCAGCTTATAGCTGATGTATGATTATAATACAGATTTTACCATTTTCTGTGTTAATGAGTGAATATTGATTCAATTCTTCTTCTTCTCTGCAATTCATGAGTGATATTTGTGAGGTTTGTTCAATCTGAGTGATCTAACCTGTATAATATCACATGGTATCATATCTTGATATAGCTATTAGAATTGAAGTAGTTGCAGCAATTCATTGAGCATATGTCTTTCAGTGAGCACCAGAAGCCTCTGGATTTCCACAGCAATTCCTAGTGCAATTGTCTTGAACTCACTGGAGCAATCCAGTGAATTCTAGCTAGGTGTGAAGGATCCAGTCACATGTGCTCATTGTTCTAAGGCAGTGTTCTCTCTATTTGCATCAAATCTCCATCAACAATTTCATTTGTTTTGCAGTTTTATTCCATCATTCGAATTCATCTTCAATTCGACTTCAACAGCTACCATGGATCTAAAATTGACCTCCTTCAACTATTTCGAATGAAAATCCAAGATGGACATCTTTGTTGGGCCTAGCCCAAGTGGGGCATTTTGAGCAAGAAGGATTTTTGGAACTGCAGAGCTGAGCGCAGTTCAGTTGGAATATTTTTTGTATAAGTTTTTGGGATACTGCGAAGTTGCGCGCAGCACGGCGTTGGAGGAGCTGCGAAGATCAGTTCTATGAGGAGACAGCACTATGATGTGTCCAGTCTACATGGATCTGGCAAAGCAGAGTGTTGGACGGAAGACGACACAGATTCCGGTTAGACCATCAGTGGTCTATTTTTGGTAAAGATGCTCCAGGAGTGCCAGGCGATGGTTAAGGGGTAGAAGTGGAAGAAAGAAACAAGCCGCACATGCGAAAGAACCACTACCTGAACTAGTCACACAAGACCGTTAGAGGAAGAACGACTCAGTGAAAGCAACATGTTGGCATGCATGCGACAGGAAGGCCGATAGCGATGTGAGGCATGTGCCGAAGGCAGCCACAATGGAATATTCTCTACTAGAAGCCAGTAATTCGGGTAAGGGAAAATCATGACAGTTTTGTAAACCTAAGGGTTTTTTCCTTCGAATTGTAAAGACATGACCTACGGGCATGATCTATAAATAAGGCATATTTTTGTATGGGAAAGGGTTACTCTTCATTTTGTATTGTTCTTGTTATTGATTTGATAAATCTCTGTTGAGGAACATTTTGTAAAGGTTCTGCAAGCTATGTGCGCAGAGGCCTATTGAGAGAGAGAAGAGAACCTGCAGCTGTGTGTGCAAACAAAGAACTATTGTACCCTTCCCAAAATACTAATACAACAACAGTTCTTGTGGATGTAGCCTCCATCCTAGGGGTGAACCACGTTAAATCCTGTGTAGTGTGATTGTTTACGTTTTGCACTTGTCTGTTTGCTTACAAATGAATGTATGAATTCTCATTTGCAGTTGTGATGTTAATGCTTTTATATGTTTTCGCCATAAGAGAAAGATGGGAATAATATGTTAAGTATTGTGTGAATGGATGAATGATGAATGCTCAGTACTCTAAGTCTGCGAAAGTACCAGTTTATGGAATAATCACAAGTGTATGTAGATTTTGAGGTGTGTAACTCTTTAGACACACTACACTAGAAGTGCACCGCATTGTATGTTCCGTCTGCTTGCATTTGTTATAAAGCTAAATAATATAAGGTAGTAGATGGATGATTAAGTGTTAAAGTAGAGTCTTCACAGTGGTTAAGTTTGGAAGAGGAAGCGTATAAGTCCATTGCGTTGTCCTGTGATTCACATTCTATCTGAACCGCGCAATCCGTAGATGTGTTGGTTGCGTAGGAATCTTCTCTTGTAGAAATAAGGACCACGATGTAGTCTATCATCGCGCAGTTCTCAGCCTGCAACGCAAGTCTGAACAACTCATCACATCACTATGGAAACCTGATTCCGCAGTGCCCCCATAGCTACACCTCGGGTGAGACCTCAGCCTGTTCGCAGGATGTTGCCGAAAGGGCCGGTGAGAAGGGGTTTTGTTGGTTCCTTGAAATCACGAAGAACCTAGGTCTACATTGGAAACCTCTAGATCAGTTTATAAGCCAACAAATGGTTCTGTTGCCGTGCTAAGAATCTGTGATGAGTTGAAGTCGTTATGTGTGAAGTAGAAGAATTTGGGCTGGGCATCGACTTTTGGTATCCATACAAGAAAGAAATCTGGACTTGGTGTGACAAGACAGAGAGAGACTTCGCAAGGAAAGAAAACAGACACCCACATCTCTCTGACATTCAGTGGTTGAATAAATACCCGTGGAAAGACGTTCATGAATTTTTCCCGGTGTCTTTTGGGAACGAGCTATATGAGTGGTTGTCAAAGCTCGTAGAACACAAAAACTATACCCCGCGAGACGTACCGACCGAGTGGAAACCGAAGTTGATTGAAAGGATCAAAGCACTAGATAGTCCATTATTACAAGCAATCGACTTCTGGGTCGACAGTACATTACAAAGTTTTGTGACACAATTCGCTCTGGACATGCTAAAGTCCTATAGGGCAGCCGAAAGAGAGTTTTTCAAGGGAATTAGAGGTAAGTATCTAAACAACCTCAGTCTATACATTAAAATGCTTTTAGCTGAGAAAGGTGTTTTTAGAATGCAGTAAAAATTTTGAACTCTGTAATGGTCAATAGCATTTTTAGTGAGTCAAACAAAGAGACACATAATCTAAGAAGTGGGAAAAGGTATAAATATACACCTAAGAAGACTGCTAGTGGAAATGGACTCCGCATAAACATTGATTCAGAAGACGAACATGATATCCAAACCGCACCTCTATCTTCCACCTATCAGCCTATTACTTCGCAGAATACACTGGGTGGGAACACTGCGCCTTCCATTGCACAAACTCAGCTAGCCAAAACCACCCTATTGCGAATATCCCTAGCACTCATACCATTCTGTTTATCTTTTCTGCTCAGCAACCTGTGCAGAACCCTCCACCACCTAGAAGAAGCATGACAGAGGATATTCAGTTTTCGATATTCAAAGGAACGAGTCTAAAAGACCCTGATCAACACTGGTTTCTATGTGAAGCCGTTTGGAGTGTTAAACAAGTAAAAGATGATGTTGTTAAGAAATCACAGCTCGTCACCACCTTCAGAGACAGAGCCTTGCATTGGTTCATGAAATATTCACAGGGACACCAAAGAACCCTGGTAGAAATCAAGGCTGCACTCTTAGCAGAATTTAAGAAGCCGAAGTCAGAGTCACAATGCATCACAAAGTTGAAAGAGATCAAATAGAAACCTAATGAAATAGTCTGGGAATTTGACCAAAAGTTTAAGACAATGTTGGACCAAGTAAGCTTCGTCATAGCACCGCAACAACACAAGGAGTGGTTTATAGCTGCGATGTTGTCCCATATCAGATAGTCGTTGATGCAGCAAAAAGTGGCTTCACAGGAAGAATCCTTGGAGATCACGATGAAGTTGGAAGCTTCACCCATGGGAGAAACTAGCACTGGCATGTCGCAGATTCATAACCATTTAGCTACCCTGACACTGCAGTTACAAGATATCAAGAAAGGAAAACAAGAGAGGCAGGAAGTCTAGTGTACAGGCTGTAAAGGGGAAGGACACACTAAGGATCATTGTCTTTTATTCCAAGACTTCCTTAACATGGGTGGACCAAACCCATTAAATCCGAACCAAGGGCCATGGTGTGAAATTTGTAGAACTAGAGGACACCGACTAGAGGACTGCCACCTGATACATAAATACGTAAGAACACCTAAAAACCTATACTGTAATTTTTATAAGTTAGTTGGGCATGATGAGTCCAATTGCCGTGCATATGAGCTCATGCTAGAAAGAAAGGAAGATATTTATCATATGTATGGAGGAATGTACAGAGTCCAAGGAGAGACTCTGCTGTTAACACCCAAAAAGTGCTCACTACCTCATCTACCCCATTACATGACTCATTTGTCCATATTTCCTACCATATTTGCCTCCAAAACCTTAAAAACCCATTAAAAACCCTCCAAAAAGCCAAAAAAACCATTAAAAAAGCCTCCAAAAGGCTCGAAACCCCCTTTTTTCCCCAAAATAAAGTAAATTCCTCCAAAAATAGCAAAAATTCTCTAAAAAGGGAATAAAATATACAAAAAAGAGGAAAAAGGGGGAAAAAAGAAAGCAAAAACCCTATACAGCTGACCTAAACCATATGGTGCCCAAAACCATGGGTCAGCACTCCACCACTAAAAACCTATAAATAGGTGATGGAGGCCCCTCGTTTCACATTCACAATCATCCATATCCTTACTCTGCCAAAATCACTCCTGAAACCCTAGCTCACCCTTTTGAGCTATTTTCACATTTGAGTGCCCCTTTGGCCCATTTCCAAAACCCTTTGGAGAAGGAGAAAGGAACAACACTGGAGCTTGGAAGCAACCCTCTTGGACTGCTGCAAGGGCTTCATCAACCTCTACATTTGAGATATATTCAAAACAAAAAATCAATTTTTATTATCTTGTCATTTCTTTTTATGCACATGCTTAGAGTAGTTTACTATTTTATTTACTGCTTTTATTTACTATTTTCTGAACTGCTACTAAGGAGTCCCTTCTCCTTAGTAGGTGCTCTTTTGCACAATCTAGGGTGAAAACCCTAGCTCCAGTTTTGGCGACTCCCCTAGTGTTCCTTTGAATTTCTGGTTATAGTTTTAAACGTTTTTAATTTTCTGCAATATTTTCTGTCTTTTCCTTTCAGCTGTCGTAAAACCGCGTCTTTCAGACTGTTACTTGCAATCTGACCACGGCTCTCAGACTGTTTCCGGCAATCTACCAGCGTTTTTCAGTCTGTTACCTGCGATCTGATAGCATCTCTTAGCCAGTTTCATGCGGTCCGACCGCGGCTATTCACCCATTTTCCTGTGGGCCACCTGTGGCTTGCAGCCATTTTCCTACTATCCGCCTGCATCTTTGGACATTTTTCCTGCAGTCCACCTACGGCTTTCATCCATTTTCCTGCTAGCCGCCTACGTCTTTTGTCCTTTTTCCTGCGGTCTGCTTGTGTCTTTCATCCATTTTCCTGCTAGCCACCTACGTCTTTCGGCCTTTTTCCCGCGATCCGCCTGGGGCTTTCAGCCGTTTCCCTGCTATCTGCCTGCAACTTTTGGCCTTTTTCCTGCAATTCGCCTGTGGCTTTCAGCCATTTTCCTGCTATCCGCCTGTGACTTTCGGCCTTTTTCCCATGGTCCGCATGCGTCTTTCAGCCATTTTCCTGCTATCCGCCTATGACTTTCGGCTTTTTTCCCGCGTTCCGCCTGAATCTTTCAGCCAAATTCCCGCAATATGCCTGCGATTGTCGACCTGTTTCCCACGGTCCAATCGCTCATATTTTCCACAGACTTGCGGTCTGTTTTCTGCATTTTTTCACCGTTTGAACCCAACACTTTGCTGCAATATTTTCTGCACCTGCACAACCATCTGTCCTATCTGCAGCCTTACTTCCCTACAGCCTGTTTTCTGCAGTATTATTTCTGTTCCATTTACAGCATTTTTTAAATTTCAGCATTTTAATTGAAAAGAGAAAATTTGGCATTTCAAAGTTTAATTTCTGCATTGTTATTTTTAGTTAGAAAGTTGCCCACCCCGTGGCACTTTTACTTGGGTTCATCATCTCACACGCACACACTCTGTCACCTAATTCAAGTGAGCCTAAAATACTACTTAACACAACCAACATTCTAACCCCACTTGGGGAACACATAAGAATCTTGTAGTTAGGTAGGATCGAGGGGATAGGCATCCAAATAACACCCCTCGGTTGCTTACACTTGAGACATAGTTATTGTCCATTAGGGAACCAAAATCCCCTAGTATTTTTTGACACGATTTAAAACCAATTTATCGGGAAGGCCTCTCCCCTAGGAGGGTTGAAGTAGCCAGACTGGTTCCGGAAGCCTGAGTGGAATACCGCAATCCATTCAGTAACCGAAGGATACCTTTTGTAGTTCTCGGTGTATCACCTGTATGGGGATACAGCGGCGATAGAACCAAACTGCAGATTCACCCAACCGAACGTGTCATGAACGGGGTATCTTAGTTGCTTTTCTTCTAGGATTGACTACCCAGTGTCCCTCCCAGTAGGGGGGTATCTTTAGCCACTTGGCTCTACGATCCATATTTTCTAACTTGGATTTCATCACCTTGCAAAGGATATGTCTGGTTGAGTCAAAATACTATTTAGCTAGGTGTTTGCATGCTCCCTTACCTCCTTTTGGTCTAGCGATTCCACTATTTTTATTTTTTAGGAAACCTGCTGCTTGTTGGTATTCTGACCTTTTCTATTGATAATCCACTTATTGTAGCACAGTTGTTATAGTAAGTGTTTTGAGTTGGTTGTTGGCCTGAGTGCCATATTTTTTGCGCTCTCCTTTTGCACACTCGGTTGCATTAGGGTTTTTGAGTTGTTTTTCACTCAACACAACCCCCAGATACTTGACAACATCTATCACAATTGAGTCCCGGAGACATTCTCGGCGCCTCTGGGGCGAGCCCCCACAACACGGTTCACTTGACATCACCCATCATAGATGTAGATCTTCATCACTTGATACCACTCATCATAGATCTCGAGCTTTGTCACTTGACTCCACTCGTCAATGGCATAGAACTTCGTCACCCAATCTAGATGCCCCTTATTTTACCTCTGATTCTAAGGTAGAGTTCGAGAACCCCACTTACACTGCACCAACCAACCCCATGGCTAGCATGACTTCCAACCCTTTCTTTGTAGGGACCATTGGTGGAGCATCCACCACCACACTAGCTACCACACCCGCTTTAGGTATGCCCTCGATAGGGCCCATATCTACCATTCTGATCATTGTACCCATTCCAGTAGCTAGCATACCCATCCCAACTCCATTAGTGACTCACACTACCCTTGGCAGTGCAGGACCGTCCCATACCACTTTCGTTCCTCCACATGGGGGCAACATCCCAAACCCAGCCCCTCCACTCGAGGGCATTGGCCCCAACATGGTCACAACCACTAGTATGTCACATCCTTCTACTAGTTTGCCATTCATGACTAGTCTCAACCTTCTTGACCTGGCTAGACTGACTAACGATCCCATCAGACACGACCCTATGTGGCCTCACATGCCCACCAAGCTCCCATCTGACATCCCTAAGTTTGAGGGAAAGGAAAGTGAGGACCCCCAGAACCATATTATGTCCTTCCATCTATGGTGTTCCTCCAACTCCATACTGGACAACTCTGTCCGCCTCCGTCTGTTACAGTGCACCCTCACTAGCTCTGCAGCTAAGTGGTACATCGAGCAGCCCCATGGGACCCATGCCACCTTTACTTCCCTTCCCTTGAATTTCCTACAGTTCTTTCAGTTACCTGTCCGCTATGACGCGGGAGTTGAAATCCTACTGTCTTGCAAACAGAACACGGCTACCCACATCACTAACCACATTCATGAGTGGCATCGACGCCGCAGCATCTGCAAAATCAAGTTAGACGACTGTATCTTCTTAGATTGGTTTCTAAAATCTCTCCTTCTTGTCATTGCCAAGGATGTGGCATCCGACCGACCCCAGTCCGAAGAAGAGGCAATCCTCAAAGCCCAGCAATTTGACCTTATTTACGCCCAGTCTAGTTACCTATATTCCATCATCCCTGACGCCCCCCGCAGCGATTCCTCCCAACACAATGCGCCGGGGGCATCCCATGCCGCAGATGGCATCATTGGCCGGATAGCCTCACATAACCACCCCTTTTCCATAGCACGTCCTAGCCATGACCCCGACCTTTCGCAGGCTACATCTCAGTCCAGAGCAACCAATTCGTATGCTCCCATGGCACATCACCATCATTCCCATGGACCCTCATGTCCACCTCAATGCTTTGGTCATGCATCGCCCGCTTACGCCCCCCCAGTCGCACCTCATCCATATTACCACCCATATGCTGCACCAGCCCCTGTATCCTCTCAAGCCCAACCTGCTTATTACCCGCCACAGGAAGCACCTGCGGCAAACCCACAACCTATTGCACAGGCATATCAGCAACCTCCACAAGGTTCAGCACCTGTGCCGCCTCCACCTACTTATTATCCACTGCAGCCTGCTCCCGCACCTGCATAACCCTAGAACCCACCTGCTGCCCAAGGGCAAGTGTATGCCCAAAAGAATCCGCAACATAACCAAAATAACTAGCGCCAACAGGGCCATCAAAATCGCAGCAAAGGCCGTAACCGTGGGAACAACCCCCCTCCAGACCAAGGCAGTCAACCTCCCAATCCCCCAAACAATAATAACGGGGCACCTGCCAACTAGAACCCTGATCGATCGCCCAAACAAGCCAAAAATCCTAATTTGTGAACAAACCATCCTTATTCTATTTGTGGGGTCTATGGCCACTACACACACGCTTGCCTACATTTGGAGCGAGCTCGGCAACTCTGGACCGATGATGCCCACCGCCAAGGGCTCGCGTCTCCTCAGGCGCCACCCAACCCCCCACCACCTCAACATCAACCCTTGGTGCTACAAAACCCTTTACCGACCCAAGGCATAGTGAACACTTATCCGTTGGCTCCCCCTCAAGGAAACGCGCCACCACAACAACAAATCACTTATGCCGCTCCTGATCAACCCTTGTTAGACTCAGGTACCCATCACTTGTTAATGATGTCATCCGTCGATGTCAACCTTCAAACCCGTCGGAACCAATATGGCTCCACCCTTGAAGCCCCTCCCGTCGACAAAAACACTAATGCTCATCCCATTGATCAGTCGTTACATATACCTCCAGCTCCACTAGATGGCGCCTCCAAAGCACCTCGCTTCCCACTTCGTCGCATCAACAATAATCCCAATGCTCGCACTACGTCTAATTACAACATTGTAGATGACTTAGCCCAGTCCCCCGCAGCCATGTCTGCGTTAGAGGTCTTAAAAAAATGTCCTTCACAGCGCAAGACTTTGCTCTCCGCCATTGGTGCTATTGACCCAAATGATTCACGACTAATGGCCTTCGATTTGGACCAATCCGAACCACGCCTGCCTTCCACTTTAGCATTCCAAGTTTCTGTATCCGTTCGGAATCTTGTCATCCATCGGTGCATTATCGATGAAGGTGCCTCTACATGCGTTATGTCCACATTTGTTTCGCAAAAGTTGGGATCCCCTACTCTCCAGCAGTCCACCACTGCGCTGCGAGCCTACGACAGTCGTTCGGCTCAACCCCAAGGTCTCTTAGCTAATGTCCCTGTCCAGTTGGCTGGTAAAACAGTGCTCATTGACATAGAGGTCATCAACTCCCAGCTTGATTATAACCTCTTACTTGGCCACAGCAACATGTATGCCATGCACGCGGTTTCCTCATCTGTTTTTAGTACCATGATGTTCCCCCATGATAGACGTGTGGTCAAGGTCGATCAACTCACCTATTATGATCCCAATGCCCCCACTGCACCCGAAAATGTTCTCCCCATGTTTGAACAACCTATTTGTGGTGCATCTACCTCGTTGGTTTCCTCTGTGGGACCCAGAATTTACTCAGATACGCCGATGACCTCAACATTCCAAGCCATTCCACCCCCATCACCAGCGACCGAAATATCTGACCTATGTACCCTTTCCCACAATGCACAAACACCCAACAATCAACCGCCCTTGTTACCCAAACCACCATTGGTACCTAGTCATATTGGTGTTACACCCATCCACACAATCCCCTTCCTATTCCCTCCCTCGGGAGTAGTAAGCGCCCCGGTTATGGCTACTCTCAGCCTCCCCAGGTTAAGCTTAAGACTACCTGTGTGGTATATTTCGCCTCCCGTTCCCCCACCGACACCAAATGTCGACCTACAAATTGGTGCAACCCATCGCCACTACTATTCAACCACCTCCCGGTGTCACTACCGCTTCGTCATCTACTACTCCATCCCCTCTTATCAAGCCCACTGGGAGCAGAGGCCCACAACCATACACTGTTGTACCCCTACCCAAAACAACTTAAAACCCCCCATGTTTCGTGCTCCTGCTAAATGCTCGTTGTGTGATGAGTTAGGCCATCCTACCCATCAATCTCCACAATTACCTGCATTACAAGAGCACATGCAAATGCTTGACGACGACCCCAACATCCCAGTTGTCCAACTTGATCCAACCCCTAAGCCTCGTGATAAATCACTGCGTACCAACCACCCTTGTGCAATATGCAGTATTTACGACCATTACTTACCTCACTATCCTGATCTCCCAGATTATAGAGCAACTCTCTACGAGATGAATAATTTGGACCTTGAGACGGCGCCCCCCACAATTGAGGAGATCCACCCCCCAGTATCACCCTCATCCGACGAGATTAATACCATCTATATGATCTCTTCTACTACCACTTCCTCGTCAACCAATTTGACAACTCAAAGTTTCCGCAATGATGAGGAAATTCTAGAGGCTCTCACTGCTCCGGATTACCCCTGGGAAGACATGCACCATCGTTCCTACTTCCTCCCAGAAGATTCCTCCTCCACCATAGCCACCCAATTTGCGGTTGAGTCCAAAGATTTCCTCCCCACCAAGGTCGACTGGTTTAAGGATCCCATTCCCGATCCTGATGCCTTTGAGGAAGGTAACATGGCCAACATCTCACCCGTCATCCACATAGATATCTCTGACCCACCCGGTGCTCTTGAAATCATTACATTAGGAGCCTCCTGCAGTGAGTATGAGATCGAAGAGTACAAAAATATTTTCCAAGAATTCCGTGATGTCTTTTCCTGGTCCAATACCAAAATTCCTTGTCTCGACCCAGCTATTATAGAACACCACATTGACACATGGCCAGAAGTACCCCCCGTTCGCCAAAAATAGCTCCCCATTCATCCCTCAAAGCTCCCCTTCATTAAAGCAAATATTGAGAAACTTCGCAAAGCAGGATTCATTTATCCTATTGCATATACCACTTGGGTTTCTAACCCCGTCCCTGTTAACAAGAAACAAGGCACCATCAGAGTATGTACTGACTTTTGCAATTTAAACTGAGCCTGTCCCAAAGACAACTTCCCCACGCCATTTATTGACCAACTCATCAATGCGTGTGCGGGGCATGAAGTCCTATCTTTCATGGACGGTTTTTCTGGATACAACCAGATTCAGATCCGCAAGGAGGATTAGTACAAGACTGCCTTTACCACCCCCTGGGGCACCTTTACCTATCGTGTCATGCCTTTCGGCCTCAAAAATGCTGGTGCCACTTTCTAGCAGGCCATGGCCTACTGTTTTCACGACTTGGTCCATATCCTGTTAGTCTATCTCGATGACCTTACAGCTCGTTTCTGGAAATGATCAGACCACCTTAACGACCTCCAGCAAACCTTTCTTCATTCTCAAAAATATCAAGTCCGCTTGAACCCTCACAAGTGTGTCTTTTGCGTTTCGGCAAGCTGATTGTTGGGTTTCATTGTTTTCCATAAAGGAATCGTTGCTGATCCCCTGAAAGTCCAAGCCATCATAGACCTTCCCGCTCCTCACATGCTCCGGAAGCTCCAGAGTCTGCAGGGGAGATATAATTTCTCTGTCGCTTCATTCCTGATTATGCCACCACAGTTCATGGTTTCTTATGCCTACTTCGTACCCATATACCCTTTGTTTGGGATGACCAGGCATAAGCTACATTCGAAGCCCCTTTGATCTCCCCTTTGGATTTCTCTCATGACTTCATCCTTTACATCTCGGCATCCGATCATGTCGTGTCTGGAGTCCTTGTTCAAGAAGGCATTGCTCGCCAGGAGCACGTTATTTATTACGTTAGCCAAACCTTGTATGGACCACCCCTATGTTACCCATATGAGGAAAGACTAGCCCTTGCTATGGTCTTTTCCGTCCAAAAATTGTGACATTACATTTTACTCAATCAGACCACAGTTGTCGCCGACTCCAACCCCATGGTCTATCTCTTGAACCAGCGCCTCCTGCAAGGTTGCATTGCTAAATGGGTAATTATCCTCCAAGAATATGACCTCACTTTCAAAACCCCTAAGAGCACTAAAGCCCTCGTGCTTGCCCAGCTCATCGCCGATCTCCCATCCCTTTTGCCATCCCCACAAATCTTCGATGAGTTACCCGACAATCACTTATTCATCATCTCGTCTGATGACCCATGGTATGGTGATATTTTGTTATACCTTCGCACACAGAAGTTTCGACCCAACATAAATCGTGATGGACGTCGTCGTATCCATCACCAGGCCTCTCGATATCTCCTCTTGGGCGATGTCCTTTACTGGTAAGGGGTTGACATGATTCTCCGTCGTTGTCTTACACACGAGGAAGCCGAACAAGTCCTCAATGACTTTCGTAGTGGTGCCTGCGGTGAACATTTCTCTGGAATGGCCACTGCCCAAAAGGTCATCCGCACCGGATACTTCTAGCCCACACTCTTTACCGACTGCATCACAACGGTCAAACATTGCCATAATTGCCAACTTTTTGCCCCCAAGGCTCGGACACCACCCGCTCCATTACACCCTATCATCACCGTTGGTCCCTTTTGTAAATGGGCCATCGACTTCATGGCATGTAAACCCTCATCCGCCAACGGCCATAAGTACATCATTGTCACCGTCGACTACTTCACCAAATGGGCTGAAGCCATGCCCACCTTCAATTGTAAAGCTGACACCGCTGCCCGTTTCTTTTTTAACCATGTTATCACTCGATTTGGGGTCCCCAAACAGTTGGTCTCAGACCATGGTTCACATTTTGAAGATTCCATTTGGCGTGAGTTATCCACCCTACTGAATTTCGAACATCAGTATTCCTCTGCTTACTACCCCCAAGGGAACGGCCAAGTAGAGGCCATTAACAAAATTTTAAAAACCATCCTCCAACGCACTGATGACCAGCATAAGTCCAATTGGCATCACATGCTTTTCCCTGCATTATGGGCTTACCATACATCAACCAAGACCGCCACTGATTTTACCCCGTTTCATTTAGTTCATGGTGTAGAGTTTGTCCTCCCCATCAAGTGTCAGATCCCTGCCTTACACATCGCCGTCGAGCTTCCTCCAGACACCTCCCCACTCGAGCAACGTCTACTATCACTAGAACAAGCTGATGAAGACCATCGTGCCACCCTCCAGACCATTGAAGCTGCCAAGAACCGCTCCAAAGCTGGTTACAACAAATATGTTCACCCTTGAACTTTCTGTGAAGGGGACCTCGTCCTCGCCTATGACCAAGCCCACGACAAGACTGGTAAAGGAAAGTTTGAATCCATGTGGCAAGGCCCTTACATCGTGCAAACCTGCCTCGGAACTGGGGCATACATTTTAATTGACTCAGAAGGTCACCCTTTGCGCAACCCCCGTAATGGGTTGTATCTTAAACGCTTTTATCCTTAAACAAACCCGCGGCCCCATTGGTCTGTATTGTACAGTTTGCTTTCTTTTTGTTTTTCACCTTTTTTACTGCCACCTTACATTCATCATTTTTGCATGATCACAGATGGACCATCTTCCACATCATTACATAGGCTTCACTGATGGAGCAAGCCGCTAGTCTCCAAACCTGGCTTCTGCAGCATGGGTCTTATATTCCCCTTCACATGAGTTGATTCACCTTGACGGAATATGTATAGGCGCTGCTACCAATAACCAGGCAGAGTATGATGATGTGACCAGTCTCCTGACCGCTGCCCTTCAGATGGGCATATGTCACCTTCATGTGTTCCTTCACTCCCAGCTACTTGTCTCCCAACTCAACAACTGCTACCAGGTGCGTGATCCCTGCCTCTTTAGAAAATTCCTGCGCACAAAACAACTCAGCCAACAATTTGAATCCATAACATTCACCCATGTCCCAAGAGCTCAGAATAGTGTCGTAGAACAAATGGATAACAACATCATAGATTGGCATATCAATCACACCATGTAAAACATCCATCATGAATCATCGTCCCATATCATCTCATCAAAAATATATAAAAACCAAAAAAGATTGCATTTACAACAAGGGGCATCAACGTGCCTATCATCACATAAATATTTGCATCCATGTGCACAAACATAAACACATTACTATATAGGGGCATCCGCGATCCTATCCTACATACATAATGTTGCATCCATGTGCAATATGTAACATACAAATACACAAGGGGCATCCATGTGCCCATCATCCTACACTACTTGCATCCACGTGCAGTACAAACATATAACAAACCATAAGCGCATCCACGTGCATACACTAAATCATCATCGCAAAAAGGTGCATCCCTGTGCATATATATATATCAAAAAATAAATGTCAATGTGCTACACATGTCCTGAGTACCTTCGTACTCACCTATACAAAAAATATCTATACATCAATAAGCCTCATAGAATACATTCCGTAACTACAAAATCAGGGGGGGGGTCCTTTGTACTCCCTACTGAGAGTCATACCCTTCATCACTGCCTACATCAGCTACCTCCGAGTCCTCACCCCACTCCTCCTCCGGCAACTCCTCATCCCCTGCAAGCTCCTGTGCCCAACCCCTATCCGCCAAAATGGCCACCCGGATTGCAATCAATCGGAAATCCCGTGGCGCCCCCAGACAATCCTGAATCACCTTCAGACCCAAGTCCCGCCACCCATCATCAGTCACTCCAACCAGCAAATGATCGAGAAGCATCCGTACAGAATCCAGAGTCCCCTCAGCATCCCGTCGATGCACCTCCCCTCAGCCCGGCAGGGCTGGTATCGCCACATGCCCCCTGCGAACTACATGTCCTAGTGGTGGTCTTGGGCCAACATCTGCATATCATACATCAATGAGTAACAGCATTATCAATATCTCAAACCTATCATCAACAACAATCAATCAAATCAATACATACCATCTGGTCCCCACGCCTTCCCTGGAGGCCATGGTGCCTTCGGATCTCTTGTGTAGTCCATCTCTCTGTATGGATAATCATCCAGCGTCAGTGGCATCTGCAACCACTATAGGTAGAGCTCCTGGGTGAAGTACCTGCCAATCTCACTGCCACCCCCGTCGGCGCATCATCTCTCCCCACCGCACCATGCGCGGCTCCATAGGTCCTGCTGCCCTGATCGACACCCACGGCCACAGTGCAGGTACCCTCTCCATGAAGAAGGCACACAAAAAGGATCCATAACAAAATCCCTTGCCAGATTCCTTCACCGAGGTCAGCTATCATTGAACACAAGTGAGGAACATCTGGCCCTAGGCATAGTATACACCATCCAGCGCCCGCTCCACCAGCTGCATCTGGCCCCCTGACACCCTCTCGGGTGACTGGGGCCCCAAAACCCGAACCATGCATGCCACGATCGCCCATACTGATGGCTTCCGCAGGTCCACAATCTGGAGTGCATTCCTTTGCACTCTAGCCTCCGTACCACAATACCACTCCAACATATCCTCAATATCTATGCCTGCGGATACTTGTGGCTGTGTATCAGCCACCCTCCCCAGACAGGGCAACCCCGTCAAGAAATATACATCTGTGAGGGTGAGATGCACCCTCTCTCCCTGCACCCTGAATGCATGTATGTCAGGCTCCCAAATGCTCACTAACCTGTTCAGCAGTAGCGCTGCTGAATGCATCATGGGAATTTGTGCAAACTTCAGTAGCCCGCACAACCCCAAAGTAGACCGCACATGCCGATCCCTCCGGATGACATCCACTATGTCGTCTGGTACCTCCCGCTCTCGCCATAGCACTAACAGCATCCTGTCAATCACACAATGCACACTCATTAGACCCATGTCAAGGAAATAACCCTTCTTCCTCCCACTCCCCCCCTAGGAAAACCCTAAAGCTCGATCCCAATCGCTTCTTTAGGGCCCCTTGCCGCGGTCTCAGACCGTGGCTTTCAGGGCTACAGTCGTGGTCCAGGACCGCGCCTGTAGGAGCCGAACTCGTGGTCCCGAACCATGAGTCCAGTCTTGGAACTCGCGATCCAAGACCACGTATTCTGACCCAGAACTTGCGGTCCCCAACTGCGTGATCAGACCTGGAACCCGCGGTTCCACCCCACAAACCCGTGGTCCACCCCACGTGAACCGTACAGAAAACCCCCTGGGACCCACTAACCCCCCCCCCCCCGAACCCAATGAAACATGCAGGTATGAGTTTATCGGAATACCTGCAACACCTGGATCTAAAAACGGTACGTCGGATCATCTAGAAACACCAACTAAGCATTGGTCCACTCTAATCTCTAGTCAAAGTCAACAAGTCCAAATGACAATTGTTATGTTGGACCCACTTACTATTTATAGTCCGTTGACTTTTTCTTGTTTTGGCCATTCTGAACCCATACGGAGTCCATTTTTCGAACCGTTTCCACCACTGGAATCAGCACGACGAGACCGTCTTGATGGTCGACTCATTTTCTTATTTTTTCCTCATCGTTTTTTGAGCATTTTTCTAGACACCACTAGTTTCCTTGATTTGTGTGCCACTTCGACTGCTCTCCGTTTTTTATATATTTTATCTCATCGGATTCATTTTTCCGAGCCCGTGATGATGCTTGAGATCATTTCTCGCTCTCACCCCCATACTTTTCGGGTATTTTTTCCAAAATGCCCCCCATCGCCTTGGTTTGCGTGCCACATCGGTCGTTATCCATTTTTGACACTTTTTATATCACCAGATCCATTTTTTTGAGTTTGTGATAATGCTTGAGATCATTTCTCACTCTCACTAGTTACAATTTCAACATTGTCTCTCGACACCTTGCTGCCTCGGTTTGCGCACCACATCAGCCGCCATCAGATTGTTCCACATTTTTAGATGAGCCAGTCACTCCACTCATACTGGAATCATTTTGTTATTTTTCCACCATTCATTATCCCGCAAGGAGGCCCACTAGTGTTCCCCCCTACCCTCGTTCTTAGTCATCATCAATGTTCCTTGATTGAGCACTTCCTCCTTGCCTGACCATTCCTTTTGTTCGGTATAATTTTATCCCTTTTTCGGGCCAGACAAGTCCTTTACAAAAAAGGCACTTAGGGAGTTTATGTTAAGCTCTTTTCTAACTCCTAAAACAATGAAAATACCATCGAGCAATCTTGCTTCCTTTAGTGCTCATTAAAGTAACTAAAAGGGCGTCCATCTGGTATAAGTTTAACCCTTTTCTGGACCTGGTAGACTAATTATGAAAAAGGAATACTCTAGTCACACCGACTAGAAGAGTTCTTCATTGCATCATTTTATGCTTCTTCGGGCCTTGGAGACTAACACACGAAAAAGCAACCCCCTGGAGTCTTTTTATCACTTTCAAACTCTCTAAAATTGAAAGCAATCACGAGCATGAACTGTCTTGGGCTCATACAAATCCACACGACAGTACCATTCCATTATTTCAGAGTCTTCTTATCGCTTTTAGACTCCTTAAAATTGAAAGTAGTCACGAGTATGAACTGTCCTGGGCTCGTCTAAATCCACACGACAGTACCATTTTGCACACACTTCTTCTAGTTCCTTAAACCCATGAATAAGTTCCCCTCATGCCTCTCGGCACCATGATCAATCATCACGGCAGCACCCCCAATAAGGTCACCTTTGTTCAGAGTATTCTGCAGTCTCCTGCCATCTTACACCACCTTGAGTATCACTCATCCCAGTCACTATCCTTGATCCATTACAGCTATGATCCCTTTCCCACCAATCAGTTTTGTATGCTGCCCGATCATCCCCGTCATCATCCTCTGAACAAAGGAAGTTTGAGTCCACCCACTCTACTTTCCCAGTTATTCCCTACCCCCACAGTATGTCAGTCCTACCATCAGTACTCTCACACTTCGGTTCTACACCTCGTGCTCCTATCAAGGAAATAGCATTGCCTTGCTAGTTGCAGGTCTCCCTCTGTCAACGACAGCCCCTCTATTCCAAAGGATAGACCCAGAGGTCCCTGCGCCTGGGACCCATCACCATCTGTGGTGCGTGCCTATGGACCATTTTGAGAGGATTCATCATTGCCTCTCCAAGTGGTTGTTTCTCACATGCTCGACTTCAACACCTTGATCGCATCGTTGAGAATCGTGCAGGGTATATATCCCTCCAGTTATTGGTCGAAGACCCCAGATTTCCCCCGACTCTAGCACATTGGTGAGTCACTTCGGAATGCCCAGTTATATGTTCATGTGGATGTCCAGGTTGCGTTGGCGATTATATACGGAAGCCATTCAGTTATATGCTTCCTCGAGTACCCAGTTTAGTTCTAGTTCAGTGTACCATTGAGGGTATGACTCCCCGTCACTCTGATCCAGCAGCTCATCAGTTCCTCTAGTACCACACTTAGCAGCACTATTATTATTCCAGTGTATTAGTTCTTCAACTCAGCCCTAGTCAACCCAGCAGTATATCCCAGATTTGTGTCCCCTCTAGACCCTTATGATGTACACAGTGGTTCTCCATGTATCATCCTTCAGGCTCCCATTTTTTTGCCTCATTGTTATTGTTTATATATATCTAGATACGAGCATGGGTATGCCCGCCTTGTCCATATATTGAGATTCTTCCTCATTTGAGGTCATGTATATTTCAGGTCCCCATTTTTTGGACCCCCTTGTTATTGTTCTATATCTTGATACGAGCATGGGAATGCCTGCCTCGTCCATATGTTTAGATTATTCCTCATTCATTATTGAGGTCATGTACTTTCATTTTTTGCAGTTTGTTCGGGACCATTATTCCAGGCTCTAGTTCATTTCTTCTCCTCTCCACATCCCAGGAAAACCATAAAAAGACTTATGATGTATATCGGCCATACGATGAGCTCTTGGCCTCACACATCAGGGGGCAATCTGTTAACACCCAAAAAGTGCTCACTACCTCATCTACCCCATTACATGACTCATTTGTCCATATTTCCTACCATATTTGCCTCCAAAACCTTAAAAACCCATTAAAAAGCCTCCAAAAGGCCAAAAAACCATTAAAAAAGCCTCCAAAATGCCAAAAACCCCCCTTTTTCCCCAAAATAAAGTAAATTCCTCCAAAAATAGCAAAAACCCTCTAAAAAGGGAATAAAAAATACAAAAAAGAGGAAAAAGAGGGAAAAAAGGAAGCAAAAACCCTATACAACTGACCTAAACCATATGGTGCCCAAAACCATGGGTCAACACTCCACCACTAAAAACCTATAAATAGGTGATGGAGGCCCCTCATTTCACATTCTCAATCATCCATATCCTTACTCTGCCAAAATCACTCCTGAAACCCTAGCTCACCCTTTTGAGCTATTTTCACATTTGAGTGCCCCTTTGGCCCATTTTCAAAACCCTTTGGAGAAGGAGAAAGGAACAACACTGGAGCTTGGAAGCAACCCTCTTGGACTGCTGCAAGGGCTTCATCAACCTCTACGTCTGAGGTATATTCAATACAAAAAATCAATTTTTATTATCTTGTCATTTATTTTTATGCACATGCTTAGAGTAGTTTACTATTTTATTTACTACTTTTATTTACTATTTTATGAACTGCTACTAAGGAGTCCCTTCTCCTTAGTAGGTGCTCTTTTGCATAAGCTAGGGTGAAAACCCTAGCTACATATGCAGAAACAAGAAAATGCACCGCAAGATCAGGGAGCATACAGAGGATGCAGAGGATACCGCGGGAGAGGAAGGAATAACGGCCTAGCACAGGGACGGGGCCGAGGTCAAGTAATCTGGTATAATTGTGGCCAAGCAGGCCATGTATCTAGAGATTGTACCAACCCATGCACTACATGCAGTTATTGTCAATCATTTGATCATGTTATTCAAGATTGCCTAGTGTTAGAGGTAGAAATACAGAAAAGAAAACGGCCAAAGTCGCTGAACCCAAACATCCAGTTGATTGGAGCAGAAAGAAGATCTGCGGATCCAAGTATCAACGTAGTGACGCGAAGTGACGCTACAACAGGAAGAGATAGAGGAGAAAAATCTTCGACTTCTGGATATTTCAACACTAAGCAGACTCCTCTTGAAACAATATGGATAAGGAAAGTTGTTGGGAAAGCACCTACTTTCGACTTGAAGAAAAACAGAGAGGTCTTTGAAGAAGCGCAAGATATCTTCAAAGAATCAGCCCCTGGATCGCCAAAAATCCCGTTGCGCAGTGAAATACCGCATATTGAAGATATGTCGACTGCTTATGACAGAACAAACGCTGCAGCAGAGACAGGCACCTCTATTTCACAGTTCCTCAGGAGCTGCATGAAGTTGTTGAAGAGTCCAAACGCTATAGCAGAATTGCAAAAGTTGTTAGATCAGTATGAATCGCGCAGCGAAATTGAAACTACCAATAGCGCAGTTCATCACATCAAGAAACACAAGAGAACAGGGAGAGAAATGAGACTCAGTGCATAGATAGGAGATTATTAAATGGATGAGATCATTCTTGATATGGGATCAAAAGTAAATGTCTTAACCAAACAGACATGGCAACAGATGGGGAGACCAAAGCTGTTATGGTCACCTATCCAGTTGAGAATGGCCAATCAGGAGAAAGTCATACCCTTTGGACGGTTAGCCAACGTGATTGTTGACATTGATGGAGTACATAGCCATGCAAATTTTGAGGTTATTGAGATTGTGGATGATAGTCAGCCTTTTCCTGTGCTATTAGGAATTGACTGGGCTATCGATAACCTTGCCATCATAAACCTGAAGACAAAGAAGTTGATACTTGAAGGAAAGCATCTCAGGGTCATCACACCACTGGACCCTTCAGACAAAGACAGATACAGTGAGCCGATTCAGAGGAATCCAGAGCTCAATATTTGGACCAAATATACAAGATGACTCCGAACTAGAAAGACTACATTAATCCTACTGCGGATGGAACACTCAGCTAGAGATGCGATAGCTCTTGCATTTTAGACTCTGATGTAGGACTGGAGAACTGGAAAAGTCACATCCATGAATTATCTGCGAGGAAATGCGCGCAGGTTACAAAGTCATTGCGCTGGATTGGAAAGGAGGTAAGCCCAATCCCCACCTATGATGGTTTAGCCAATGTTTACTCCTTTATCAAAGATTATACTATAGCAATTGCAGAAGAACATTGCTTACCAGCACTAGATATGGAACTGTGTGAGACACCTGCCAAATGGTGGGCTGCACATAAACAGACATTGACCACACGGGATCAATGCAGAATTAAGATGCAGATCAGGTTTGCTGACAAGGTTACCCTACCATTTGAGAAATATAATGGACAGACAGATCCAAGACAGCATATTGAGGTCTATTCAAAAGCATTGGAGGAGATACCAAAGACATAATGGGTGCATCAATTTGTGCACACGCTGGAGGAATAAATTCCAAAGAAGTGGTACTTAGACATGGATTTGCGTAGGGAAACTACGGATTGGCCTACTCTTACTGTGAACTTCCAGAAGAGTTTCAATTTTGAGGACGAGATTCCTACCATAAATGATGTGCTGCATATTATTAAGGAAAGAATATTCATGCCAAAGTGTCCACACAAGAACATGACATTAGAATAATTCTTTGGAGCTGATAGTGTACCTACAAGCCTATAGACAGAATGGAAGGAATAGGTAGAGCATCCCATGGAATGTTATAACCTAGCTGAAGAAACTGAAGAAAAAGAAGACAGTGATGAGGAGGACCCGTGCAACATTAAGATACCTAAGTTAGAAGGTGCACGTGAGGTAGAGGGACCTCCACTGGAAATACCAAATATGAGTGGACCTGTGAAAACGAGGAAAGTGAATTGGCACCAGCGAAGAGCCAAAGTTCGTGGCTATTGGAGACTAATGGGATGATCAGACCATGGGGAAGATCGTAGCCCTGTTACATGAGTATCGAGAGTTGTTCCCAAGAAATTTTACAGAGATGAAGGTCATTTTGGGAGGCTTAGGAGTTACGAAGATACCTCTTAAGCCAGGTGCGAAGCCTGTTAAGCAAAGACCTTATAGACTGAATCCACGACATAAAGAATGATTCAAGGCAGAAGTTGATAAAATGATCGACGCAGGGATCATAAGCCAAGATAAGAAAACAAAAGGTGAGATCAGTATTTGTGTGGATCTCAGAAAACTGAACGATGCTTCAATGCATGACCCATTTCCTACTCCCTTCACTGATGAGGTACTTGATAATGTTGGAGGAAATGAGGTCTATTCCTTCACTGATGGATTTTCAGGATATCATCAAATAAGAATTGATCCTGCGGATAGACACAAGACCACTTTTGCCACAGAATGGGGGTCATTCCAGTACACAGTCATGTCGTTTGGTCTAAAGAACGCGCCTGCCATCTTTTCCAGAGTTGTGGTCGCATCATTCAAATATTTCATGCATAAGTTTTTAGAAGCTTATTTCGATGATTGGATAATATTCAGGTTGCTGAAGGACCATTGTGCAAATCTGATACTGATGCTAGAGAAGTGCAGACAACATCAAATGTCGCTCAACCTGAAGAAGTGTATTTTTTGTGTACCTTATGGAATTCTGTTAGGACATATTGTGTGCAAACAGGGCTTCATGGTTGATCCTACGAAGATCGCGGTCATTGTAAACTTGCCCACACCAAATTCAATCAAACAGTTGCGCACTACATTGGGGAATACCGGTTACTACAGGAAATTTATAAAGGGTTATGCACAGATAATCGCAGCAATGGAGAAGTTGTTGAAGAAAGATGCATCGTTCATTTGGAACACAGAGTGTGAACAAGGTTTTGACACCTTGAAAGAGAAAATGGTCACTGTGTCGATCCTAGTTTTTCCAGACTGGGAGAAGCCATTCCATGTTCATGTTGATGCGTCATGTATAGCATTGGGAGTTGTCTTAGCACAACCAGGAGAGGGAGGTATTGACCATCCCATCGCATTTTCGAGCAGGAAGCTCTCATCTGTAGAGAAGAATTATACCACCACTGAGAGAGAAGATCTAGATATGGTCTACACGCTGCAGAAGTTCAGGCACTATTTGCTTGGTGCGCACTTCTCTATGTTCACCGACCATTCTGCTTTCAAATACCTGGTCAACAAGCCAATGTTAGGGGGGCGAATCTATAGACGGTTTTTACTCTTCCAGGAGTATGATTTTGAATTAGTAGTTAAACATGGCAGATTAATCTTGGGACCTGATCATCTGTCAAGGATCGAGTCGAGGGAAGAGCCTACAAATATTGAAGACAATCTACCTGATGCACAGTTGTTTGCTATCCATATAGTGGATGATTATTATAAAGACATCATAGACTTTTTGACTACTCGTTTAGCACCCATAGAGTTCACTGCGCAGCAAAAGAAGCAGCTGGTAGTGCAAGAAGTAGACTTCACCATTATCGCAGGACAGTTATACAAATTGGGACCGGATGAAGTACTGCGCAGGTGTATGTTAGAGCACAAGAAGCCATTTATACTGGCAGATGCACATTTAGGAGCAGCAGGATGTCACTACACAGGAAGAACCACCGCATAGAAGATATTGCAGGCATGGCTATGGTGGCCTACGATACACAAAGATGCGAAGGAGCATTGTCAGAGCTACGATGTCTGTCAGAGGACAGGAAGGCCATTGCAAAGAGACGAGATTCCATTAAATCCATAGTTGACATTACAAGCATTTGAGAAATGGGAAATTGATTTTGTGGGACCTATAAACCCACCGAGAAAGAGAACTGGTGCGAGGTACATTATTAATGCAACTGATTACCTCACTAAATGGGCATAAGAGAAGCCAGTAAAGGATTGCAACGCAAGTACTACCGCGCAGTTCATATTTGAATACATCCTTACGAGGTTTGGATGCCCAAATATTTTAATGAGTGATTAAGGCACTCACTTTTTGAACAGAACCATTAAGGCGTTGACAGAATAATTCTGCATTCATCATGAGCAAAGTATGCCTTATCATCCGCAAGCGAATGGAACTGTTGAAGCGTTCAATAAAGTACTGGAAAGTGCGCTAACTAAGGTATGCAATGTGAAAAGGGATGATTGGGACTTGCGCATTACAGCTATTTTATGGGCATACAGAACCACATGCAAGAACTTGATGGGCCACACACCTTTTAGGCTGGCCTATGGATAGGTAGCAATAATGCCAATGGAGTACATTGTTCCCAAATTGAGAATAGTTGCGTTTACAGGAATAGAAGATCGTGATGCGCTAGAAAAAAGGATTCTACATTTGGTTGGTCTGGAGGAGGATCGCTTCATTGCGAGATGTCACCAACAACTGAAGAAAGAAAGAGAAAAATCATGGCATGATCACCACATCAAGAACAAGTCTTTCCAGGTAGGTGATCTAGTCCTCCTGTATGATAGCAAGTTTATAAAATTTCCTGGAAAGTTTAAAATGCATTGGCTTGGTCCATATACTGTTTTACATGTAACTAATGGTGGCACAGTCCAGTTAGCCACATTAGCAGGAGATAACTTGCCAGGTCTAGTCAATGGAAGCAGACTAAAACCCTATCAGGATAGTCCTACTTCGCAAAACCTGTGATGACCAGAAAGAGGGAAATTTCAAAGTGCCAAGTACAGTTGAAATTGGGCACTAGAAATAAGAAAGAGTTTGTACGTAATGTATGATGAGGAACATGTATATACTGCGTAGCACTGTTAAGATGTGCCGCTGCACCAAAAGAAGAAAAGAAAAAAAAGAAAAGAGGAACCGCGTAGTTGCGAAGTCCAAAAGGAAATTGCAAAGATCAAGTTGAACAAGGAAAGATGCTAAGTTCAGAGGCAAGAAGCCAGGAACCACGAAGTAACTATGCGGGAGAAATGATGACCTGTCACGCAGTTCAATGCAACACTCCAGAAAGTAGTCGTTACATTGTCGATCGAAAATATAGTCGTTATACAGTAGTTCGCCAGCGACTGCTTGGGAATTTAACGCACAGAAATCCATTCTGAACGAGTTTATGAAGGAAAGGACCGAAAAATCCACCCGATTTGGCCAATGGATACCCCATTTAATGCTTATCTAGCCATTTAGGGGCATGGAGGGGGTCAGCTGCACCTATAAGTAATGTTGCATTCAGACTCGCAGTCGTTACCGAACACTTAGAATTTTCCTGCGCACACTACTTAGCAAGTTGATTTCAACAAGCTATCGGAAAGCCTGTGAAATTTCTCTAGTGGATGTATGAGAGGTCTACCATTGAAGAAGAATTCACAGTCTAGGAGACTGTGAAGGTGTTCAGAAGGGATCGAATGGTTAATGAGAACCCCAGCCAAGAACGTAGTCATAGAAAAGGGTCAAGCGTCCAGAATATCACCAAGACATGGTCCAACAATGTAGGACAAAGGCAAAGATCCAGCGGGGCCGAGAACGAAGATACCAAAGATGGGTTCGACAATGCAGAAGTCGTCGATAGCTTATAAGGAGAAACCTTTGACAATGACCCCAGATTATATCTCACTGCGTGTACTAGATGCACCGGTCTTCAAGTTAGCAAAGAATGCAAAATACGACATCCCGCTATCACCCATATCAAAGCACGCCGACGTCGATAAACATTTGTTGGGTAAAATTCCAAAATGTAAGTGGGAAGATTATGATCTGCTTCAGATAAAAAAGGAGGAGCCCAATGAACCTAGGTTCCCATAGTTCCAGCCCGACCAATACATGTGCTAGAAGAAAGATGTGAAGGGCGACCTCAACTTGGTCGCAGAAAGCTGGTTATCAGGAGTAGTCAAGTCGGGACTGCTCAATTTGCTTAGACTCCCGCATTTTGACAAATCACCAGAACTGAACGTGGTGGTGCGAACTCTGATGGCACATATTCACTAGGGATATTTGTGGCTTGACCACAATGTTGACCTGACCATTGACATTATCCACCGCATCATTGGGTTGAGTAAAAGGGGTAATGATCCGAAGCAGTTTTTCCAAGGGAAAAGCAAGGACAAGGAAGTCGTGGCAAAGATGAAGAAAACTCAAACTATCGTCAAAGGGAAGAGGGGCTTTCAGATGCATGACATAGATGATAAAGTGACAAAGTTTATCACGCAGCTATTAGCCGCCAAGATTTTAAGAAAATGCAGGCCTTTGTAGGTACCTGCAGGCGCAGTACTGCTTGGCGCTGCGATCATGGAGGGAGAGCAGTTCAACTGGTGTCAATACCTATTGAACGAGTTCCTAGAGGAACTAAATGACACGCGGCTCAATGGCGGAAACTTCCATTATACATGGATAATTGTGTTGATCGCCTTCATAGGGTAGAAGGAGGCGAAGGATTATGTTGGCGTAATCACAGATACCAATGACTGCAGGGGACCCCGCTATTCAAACCTTTGGGAAAATATGAACTCACAGAGACAGTACTCGAGAGTTGAGGTTTTCTACCAATATTATAACTGTTGATCTATATGTAACTTCGGAATGTATTTCATCTATGTATTTATTATACTCCTATAGAGATGTATTATTCTTCTATACGGAAGTGTCGTCATTTGTATTGACAAGTGTCGCAAGTGTTGTAACTTGCTAATGGGTTATTATACCACCTAGTAAGGGGTCGGCCCAGATTAATGTAACCATGGGTTATTAGACTGAGTTAGACAAGTCATCCCCACTGGTTTATTAAGCAGCTCAGGATAAGTATAAATAGAGAGCGGGATCTCTCTATTTGATCATCTCATTATTGACATCTACACTACTCAGAAAGTGGCACACTAGTTGAGGAGGAGGAGCACCTGCTAGTAGAAGACTAACTCTTGTACTTTTGTTGTACTTTGGTTGTATCATTGCTCTTTCTATCTCTGAGGAAGTTGTGGGGTTTTTCACCTTTATGGTTTTCCCCACTGAAACTCTGTGTGTCCATTGTCTTATGTGATTGCTTGATATGCTTGATACATGCTTGATATGATTGATATGATGTACATGTTATTCTCTCAGTAAAGATCCTAGAGTATCTTGAATTAATGCTCAAAATCTAACATGGTATTAGAGCTTCCCTGAGAAGAAGAAAGTGTGTAGTGGCGGAAACTAGGGTTTCTTGTTTATTGGGTTTCTCTCCACAGATTTTGGAAAAGCAGTAAGGTAGATTGACTCTACTCATCAAGGAGAATCTTTCTCTCCAATCAGAATTCAATTCTGAGCACTTTCAATTTTAGCCCTAAACATTAGGGTTTCCTCAAAAATAGGAATTTCTGAAATCTGAAGACATAGCTGGAAGCTCATTGGAAAAATCGAAGTTTAGAGCTTTGGATCAAGATTTTTGGTTGGGTAAATCTCCGAGAAACTCAAACCCTAATTCACGGTCCTCCCTAGTGAATCCGGGAGATTGAAAAGCATTTCTGAAGGGTGAAACTTTGCAGTTCTGAAATTTTGAGTATACCAGGCTGATCATCTCATCAAGGCACATCTTTCTATCCTTTCAGAAATTTGAAATTCATCTCTTGAATTTTTAGGGTTTCTCTGACAAACCCTAATCTGGGACCAAATCCAGTTTTCAGCAAATCAAGTGAGGGAGAAGAGGCTCGGGATCTTCACAAGAAGAACTTGGTCAAGGAAAAGAGGATCATTACTGATTCTATCAAAGATCATCTCATACCCCATGTGTCTTCCCTAAAGACACCAAAGGATATTTTTTATTCCCTGACCAAGTTATTTGAAGGGAAGAACATAAATCGGAAGATGACCTTGAGGAATCAATTGAAGAATGTCAAGATCCAAAATGCGAAGACTATGCAGTCTTATTTCTCAAGGGTCTTCCAGATAAAAGAACAACTTGAAGCTGTGGGAGAAGATATAGAAAATGGAGAATTGGTAATGACCACTCTTAATGGCCTTCCCAGGTCATGGGATTCCTTCATCCAAGGGATTTGTGCTAGGAAGAAACTTATCATTTTCAGTAGAATATGGGAAGAATGCTCACAGGAAGAAGCTCGAATTGTAGCTCGAGAAGAGAAGATGGGGAATGAAGACCAAGCTCTCATAGCACACTCCAAAAGACATGGTGACAAGAAGGCTCACCAGCATGGCAAGAAAGAAAGACATCACCATCAGAATCAGAGAGGTAGTCCCAAACCTCGAAGGAACATGTCCTATTTCTGTTGCTATACATGTGATGAGAAGGGACACTATTCCAGAGACTGTCTCGGAAATAAGAAAGATGGTTCTCACAAGAAGAAGAACTTCAAAAGAAGATATCATGCTCATGCTGCAGAGGATGATGAACCTCCCAGGAAGAGGGCTAGAGAAGATAGTGAAGATTCTTCAAGTGATGAAGAATATGTTTTGATCTCTGCTCTCACTGGAACCATTACTCATGGAAGTAATGATTGGCTTATAGATAGTGGGGCTTCTAAACACATGACAGGATTCAAGGAATCCTTTATGAACCTACCTGAACATGAATCACCCCACAAGGTGAAACTTGGGGATGACTGCCAGTATCCAATAAAAGGGAGTGGTGAAGCCTCTTATAAACTAGACTCTGGAAATTCTATGAAGATTAAAGATGTACTATATGTTCTAGGTCTCAAGAAGAATCTACTCTCCATATCTGCATTGGATGCAAAAGGCATGAGGGTTGCATTTGTAGATGGCCAAGTCCTAATGTGGCCAAAGGGTAAGACTATAGATGATGCAGTGGTGATTGGAGAGCAAGAGGTAGGATTATACAAATTGAAGGGCCAACCAAAACAAGCCATGGTCCATCATTCAGTAGAGCCAAGTGAACTTTGGCATAGAAGGCTTGCACACATGCACTATAGGGCATTACCAATTGCAAGCAAAGCTGTAGAAGGTCTTCCTGAAATCTAGACAAAGCATGAAGGCATTTGCAAAGGATGTGCAAAAGGAAAGAACACAAAGAAGGCATTCATTAGAGGAAATTTCAATTTAAAATGGGCCTTCCAAAAATAATACATATTCCATGTCATAATGCATTAGCCAATCAAAATGCTTTAAAATTCAAAAAGGGAGCACCTAAAAAAATTGGAGGGAAAAAATAAAAACTACTTTTTTGGATTGTATTTTCAACTTATCTCCTTGTAGGTTTACTCCAATTTCAAGCAGGAGGACTCGTTGGATGCATAATTAAATTATGCATCCAACAAGTACCCATGTTGCATACTTTTAACAACATCGAGACTATGAAAAATCGAAAATACATTAAAAAATGTGTTTTCTCTCACTAGAAACACATTTTTTTAATGTATTTTCAATTTTTATGGTGTGGATATTGTTAAAAGTATGCAAAATGGGTACTCATTGGATGAATAATTTAATTATGCAACCAATGAGTCCTTCCACTTGAAATTTGAGTAAACCTACAAGGAGAAAAGTTGAAAATACAATCCAAAAAAGTAGTTTTTTTACTCTCTCTCTGCTATTATTTTATTATTTTCCTTAGGAGGCCCATTTTTTACCCAAATTTCCTATAATGTCCAAGCAGTAAAAGCAAGGCATAAGGAATTTTGGAAATTATCCACTTTGATGTATGCAATCTAGTGTCATCCAGTTATTTGAGTGGGTATGTGCACTGTGGTTCTTTCATTGATGATTTCTCTAGGAAGACTTGGACTTATTTCTTGAAGAACAAAGATGTAGTATTCAACAAATTCAGGGAATTCAAAGCCTTGATAGAAAACCACACTGAAAAGAAGATCAAGACCTTTAGATCCGACAGTGGTGGAGAATTCACTTCAGCAAACTTCAAGTGCTATGCAGTGATTCAGGGATTAAGAGGGAGTTCACCACCCCTTACAATTCACAACAAAAAGGAGTAGAAGAATTTACTTCAGAATAGGACTCCAGCAGCTCCTGCAAGGAAGCAAGGATTCAGAGGGAGTCCACCCAACAAACAAACAAAGATAAGTACTGGAATTGTCATTTCTTGTATATTCTGTTTGTTTAAATAATATTGATCAATGATGTATATGCTTATGTTCCTAGACTTAGGTTGTGTATTATGCATATTATAATAATTGCATTAATGAACAGTATACTACTAATATGCATATGATGGGTAAGTGGCCTATGACACTGTACAACATTCCATTGCTACTTATCTAGAATGAAACCTCTTTGCTGACATGTTGGGAGTTGTGCACACTCTTAACAATGTTCTGGTAGAGATTGGAAGGCATCTAGAAAGTTACGGGATATGGATAAATGTTGTATTGAAGCATTGGATAAAATAATTGCATGACTGTATGACATATTTCTTTATGTGTAAGAACTTGTTCTGAAAACTATGAGATGTCTCTAATCATGCAATTTAACTTGTCTTGTAGGAAATATCGTATACCAGCACCTACAAAAGAAGGCCTACAACATTTGTTCTAGCAACAAATCTATCTATTGAAGAATCTGAAGTTCCCAGAATCCGGGATGAAGTAATGATGCCATGATCTGTCGATCATGAAGAATGATGTTTGGGATGTGGTCCCAAGACCAAATGGGAAGTCTGTGGTGAATTCCAAGTGGATCTATAAGATCAAGCATGCTGCAAATGGCAGCATAGAAAAATATAAAGCAAGGTTTGTAGCTCGTGGCTTCTCCCAGAAAGAAGGGATTGATTATGAAGAAACCTTTGCTTTTGTGGCCAGATACACTTCCATTAGATCAATACTTGCTCTGGCTGCAGTGATGAAATGGAAGGTACACCAAATGGATGTCAAGACAGCCTTCTTGAATGGTGTAGTCGAAGAGGAAGTGTATGTGGAGCAGCCACTCAGGTTTGAGACACATGACTGAGAGTCACATGTGTGCAAACTGAAGAAAGCCCTGTATGGTTTGAAACAGGAACCCAGGACTTGGTATGGTAGAATAGATGGCTTCCTGTCTAGTTTGGGCTTTACCAAGAGTAAAGCGGATTCCAACCTTTACTACAAGGTTGAGGAAGGAAATCCAGTGATACTACTATTGTATGTGGATGACCTGTTTGTAACAGGTGAGGATAGATTGATTGCCGACACGAAGAGGAAGCTTGCTGCCGAGTTCGAGATGAAGGACTTGGGTATGTTGCACTACTTTCTTGGTATGGAGGTGTGGCAGAGTGCAGATGGAATATTCCTTGGACAAGGGCAGTATGCAGTAGAGATCCTGAAGAAGTTCAGGATGATGGACTGCAAGGCCATGGGCACACCTATGGCATTGAACCTGAAGCTTCTGTGTGATGCTTCATCTGAGCCAGTTGATGCTACGATGTATCGTCAGATGATTGGGTCCTTGATGTATTTGACGAATATGAGACCATACATCTACTTTGCAGTGAACACCTTGAGCCAGTACTTGACAGATCCGAGACATCATCACCTGATAGCTGCAAAGCATATTATGAGGACCCTAAAGGGTATAGTTGACTATGGGCTTAAGAATGAGGCGAATCAAAAGTTTAACCTGGAGGGTTATGTTGATTCGGATTGGGCAGGCAGTGCCATTGATCAGAAGATCACGTCGAGGTGCTGCTTCAGTATGGGATCCGGTATGATCTCTTGGTTTAGCAGAAAGCAATCCTGTGTGGCACTGAGTACAGCCGAAGTAGAGTATGTCGCAGCTTGTTTGGCTAGTTGTGAGGCAGTATGGGTTAGGAAGCTACTTATGATTTATTTGATCTCTAGCTGAGTGCTACTTGTATATATTGCGACAACCAGAGTTGTGTGAAGTTGTCGGAGAACCTCGTGTTCCATGACAAGTCGAAGCACATTGAGATCAAGTATCACTATATCAGGGATATGGTGCAGAGAGGAGCAGTGAAGCTCTTGTATGTTGTGATGGACAAGCAGATAGTCGATGTGTTAACCAAGCCGCTTGCCAGAGTGAAGTTTGAATACTTCAGAGGGAGACTTGGTGTACTTCAGATCAAGATACCTTCCAAGGGGAAGTGATGAGTCTGGAGACACAAATGCACACGAGTCGTTCCGACATGGTGGTAGGTTGGTCCTCCCATGGTCATTGATGTAAGTGTTGGGCCATTCTCACATAGTGGTAGGTTAGTTCTCCTATGGTGCAGATGTAAGGGATGGGCCATTCTCACATAGTGGTAGGTTAGTCCTCCTATGGTGCAAATGTAAGGGTTGGGCCATTCTCACATGGTGGTAGGTTAGTCCTCCCATGGTGAGTTGTAAGGGTTGGACGAGATTTTATGACATGGTGGTAGGTTAGTCCTCCCATGGTCGTTGATGTAATTGTCGAGCTTTTTCGACATGGTGGTAGGTTAGTCCTCCCATGGTCGTTGATGTAATTGCTAAGTTTTTTCGACATAGTGGTAGGTTAGTCCTCCCATGGCCATTGATGTAAATAATGAGCCGTTTCGACATGGTGGCAGGTTGGTCCTCCCATGGTCATTGATGTAAGTGTTGTGAGCCTTTCACAGATGGTAGTAGGTTGATCCTCCCATGCTGGTGAGTGTACATGTTGTGTGTGTGCATCTGGGTCGTGCTCCGTGGACGTTGACGATGATGTGACAGTATGGTACATAGGTTTTGCAGAGGCATATGATCAGTCCTGAGATGCTCTTGCAAGTTTTGCATGGGCAGTGTAATCAGTCTTGGGAGATCTTGCAGGTTTTGCATAAGCAGTGTAATCAGTCCTGAGGTTTACATACTTGATGGCTTGCTCGCAGATATGTTGACGATGTTCATCCAACATGAAAAAGGGATGGCTCTATAGATAATGAAGACCTGCAGGTGGCGGGCCTACATCCAGTATGAAAAAGGACTGGCTCTATAGAACTTCCTATGACGAGTAGATTGGAGATTGATTGAGATAGCAGCAGTGATGATGATTCGATGATGATGGTTCAATGACGATGATCCAGTGCCGATGATCCAGAGAAGAAGACTTGTGCTAGAATATCTGTGTCGAGAAATACCTTCCTAGTTAAGAGGGAGTGTTGATGTATATGTAACTTCGGAATGTATTTCATCTATGTATTTGTTGTACTCCTATAGAGATGTATTATTCTTCTATACGGAAGTGTCGTCACTTGTATTAACAAGTGTCGCAAGTATTGTAACTTGCTAATGGGTTATTAGACCACCTAGTAAGGGGTCGGCCCAGATTAATGTAACCATGGGTTATTCGACTGAGTTAGACAAGTCGACCCCACTAGTTTATTAGGCAGCTCAGGAAAAGTATAAATAGAGAGCGGGATCTCTCTATTTGATCATCTCATTATTGGCATCTACACTACTCGAAAAGTGGCGCACTAGTTGAGGAGGAGGAGCACCTGCTAGTAGAAGACTATCTCTTATACTTTGGTTGTACTTTGGTTGTACTTTGGTTGTATCATTTCTCTTTCTATCTCTGAGGAAGTTGTGGGGTTTTTCACCTTTATGGTTTTCCCCAGTGAAACTCTGTGTGTCCATTGTCTTATGTGATTGCTTGATTTGCTTGATACATGCTTGATATGATTGATATGTTGTACATGTTATTCTCTTAGTAAAGATCCTAGAGTATGTTGAATTAATGCTCAAAATCTAACAATAACCATATGCGCAATGCAATCCTGAGCACACCGCAGATATAAAAGCAGGTAATGAGTAAGTACATTTGCATTGTTGATTTTTATGCTGACATGCGTAGTATTCACATTTCAGCCAAAGCACAGAAGAGGAACTTCGCAGCAGAAGGAACCGCAGCTAACCATAACCGTGCCTTCGAAGTCTCTCATTGTTCACATTGATCCATTAACTGTAAGGCTTCCATTTCCAGAACAAATAGTGTTGGACATGAAGGATGTCGAGCATGTGGAGCTTGACCTTGCGAAGATACCATTGCCTAGTCTACACAACTAGCATCTACAGGTTGTTGAAGAAATACATGAGAGAACTACTGACGCATTGAAAGGACAAGCTGAGGTGCAAGCAGCTAATAAGTAGTTGGAGGAATCTAGCTCACGGAGACTTATGGAATTGCAGGATGAGCATGATCATCGAAAAAGACTAGACTGCACGATCACTGTGGTCACAGATGATATAGAAGAATTTGAAGTATAGGTAGACCCCGCAGACACTGTTGTTAAGATTGGCGAACTAGTTAACAATCTTAAGACAAAGATGCAAGATGTGGAGATCATCCATGAAGCTAAGGTTGCTTCCTTGGAGGCACAGATCAACCCACAGACCCCACCAGATCAGCAGCAGTTACAAGCAAGGGAGGTGAAGGATGCAACAGAGAGTATCGCTACCGAAGTGGCTAAGTGCCAGAGTCTATTACATGTGGCGTCGAAGGCATTCACCACCATTGAAGAGGACCCGGGATTGTTGCAAATAAAGAACGTTGTGAAAGATAAGCAAGCAACACTAGAATAGATGGATGTAGAAGTGAAAGCCCTGCAACCAAGAGAAAGGCTTCAGAAGTACTGGGAGATCAACACACTGAAGAAGGAAGTGCAATCCTTAAGAGAAAAAGAGATTGAAATGGGAGATAAATCAAAACCCTTACTGGAGGATGCCAACATGATATCGCAGGAGATCGAGAAAAGTTAAAGGAGTTGCGCGAAAATCAAGAAAAGGTGGAAGGCCAGTTCGGCGATGAGATAACACCTGATATGTTGGAAACAGTCAAGCAAGTTGAGCAAGACACGAAGGAAGCAATCGAAAAGCTGATTGTCACATACAATTAGTTCGTTGCGAAGCTAGCTCTGCAGCTGGCAGAATAGTTCAGAGAAGTTGAAGCTTTAGGTGGCTCGGGGACGAGCCACATGTAAGTGTTTGGGGCATGTTGGGCCTGGCCCAAGTGGCACATTTTGAGCAAGAAGGATCTTTGGAACTGCGAAGCTAAGTGCAGTTCAGTTGGAATATTTTTTGTATAAATTTTTGGGAAGCTGCGCAGTTGCGCGCAGCATAGCGTCGAAAGCGTTTCGAAGATCAATGTTGCGAGGAGACAGCACTGTGATGTGTCTAGTCTACGTGGATCCGGCAAAGCAGATTGTTGGATAGAAGACGGCACAGATTCCGGTTATACCGTAGGCAGTCTATTTTTGGTAAAGATGCTCCAGGATTTCTAGGCGACGGGTAAGGAGCAAAAGCGGAAGAAAGCAACTGGTCGCACATGCGAAAGAACCACTACCTGAACCAGTCGTACGAGACCGTTATAGGAAGAATGGCTTGGTGAAAGCGACCTATTGGCATGCATGCGACAGGAAGGCCGATAGCGATGTGAGGCATGCACCAAAGGTGGCCACGATGGAATATTCACTACCAGAAGACAGCAGTCCGGTTAGGGGAAAACTGTGACAGTTTTGTAAACCTAAGGGTTTTTTCCTTCGAATTGTAAAGACATGACCTTCGTGCATGATCTATAAATAAGGCATATTTTTGTGTTGGAAAGGGTTACTCTTCATTTTGTATTGTTCTCGTTATTGGTTTGATAAATATCTATTGAGGAACATTTTGTAAAGGCTTTGCAAGCTGTGTGCGCAAAGGACTATTGAGAGAGAGAAGAGAGTCTGCAGCTGAGTGCACAGACAAATAACTATTGTACCCTTCCCAAAAGACTAATACAACAACAGTTCGTGTGGACGTAACCTCCATCATGGGGGTGAACCACATTAAATCTTGTGTAGTGTGATTGTTTACATTTTTCACTTGTCTGTTTGCTTACAAATGAATGTCTGAATTCTCATTTATCAGTTGTTATGTTAATGATTTTATATGTATTCGCCATAGGAGAAAGATGGGAATAATATGTTAAGTATTGTGTGAATGGATGAATGATGAATGCTCAGTACTCTAAGTCTGTGAAAGTACTAGTGTATGGAATAATCACAAGTGTATGTAGATTTTGGGGTGTGTAACTCTTTAGACACACTGCACTGGAAGTGTGCCGCATTGTATGTTCTGTCTGCTTGCATTTGTTATAAAGCTAAATAATCTAAGGCAGTAAATGGATGATTAAGTGTTAAAGTAAAGTCTTCACAGTGGTTAAGTTTGGAAGAGGAGGCATATAAGTCCGTTGCGTTGTCTTGTGATTCACATTCTATCTGAACCGCGCAATTCGTAGATGCATTGGTTGCACAGGCATCTTCACTTGCAGAAGTAAGGACTGCGACGCAGTCTATCATCGTGTAGTTCTCATCCCGCAGCACAGTTCTAATAGTGCACTGCGCAGTAGTCCTGTCTAAACAACTCATCACATCACTGTGGAAACCTGATTCCGTAGTGCCCCCATAGCTACACCTCGGGTGAGACCTCAACCTGTTCACAGGATGTTACCGAAAGGACCAGTGAGAAGGGGTTTTGTTGGTTCCTTGAAACCGCGAAGAACCTAGGTCTACATTGGAAACCTCTAGATCAGTTTATAAGCCAACAATATTCATGAAGTCCAAAATCCTTTCTAGAGTGTTGAATGGCACAATAGTCGAACCAACTGGTGGAGTTCATAAATCAAAGTATCTTGATAAACTTTATGAATCAGTTGGACTGCTACTCCTCATTATTTCTGATGATCTACATTTTCATGTTATTGATCTCAAAACTCCATTGGAGGTTTGGAACAAGCTCAAAATTGTCTTTGGTTTGAAGGGTCACAAATTGGAAAATGAGCTTATCTCCTTGAGCCCCAGCAGTTTCAACTCAATCAATGAGTTCTTCACCAAGTTCAAAAATCTGATTTTGAAGCTGAAGACATATGGAATAGATAAAGAAGAGAAGCAACTAGTCCTAACTATTCTGTCAAAATTGGGTCCTAATTACTCAGTTTTTGTCTCCACCTTCCAGTAAGCGAAGTTATCCATCCCAAAATGGCATTTTCCCACTCTTGAAACCTTCATCCAGTCTCTCACACAAGAGGAGGATAAGTTGGTTCACATGGGAATGATCAAACCCAATATGGATTTAGTACTTGCAGCTACTGAGAGTAAGAGAGAGAATGGAAAAGGCAAGCAAAAAGAAAAAGACAGAAAGTCGAATGAGAAGAAGCAGAAGGAGGCTCCCTATCAGTCAGAAGGAGATTCGAATTCCAAGAAGGGAAAGCACTATCATAAGGAGAAATCCAAATGTACCTATTGCAATAGAGGATTTCATCCTGAGAGTGCTTGTATGAAGAAGACAATAGATCTGATGGCTCAGATACTTGAAAAGAATAACTTTCCAGTACCTGCATGTTCTAGGAAGAAAGAAGTTGAATCTTCAAGATATGAGGACAAGGAGAGATTCCATGCTCTCATGGAAGGTGCATCAAGAGAGTCCTCCTTCATCATTGATCTAGGAGCATCTAGACACATGTCTTCCTCCAAAGATATCTTTTTTGGTTTCGAATGCACTGTTGTCCCTTCAATCATGTTGGGGGATGATTCTGAAGTCTCCTCTGAGGGGATTGGAAGGATCAACCTTGAACATGGATACTTCTCAGATGTACTCTATGTTCCTACACTTACTTCCAATCTACTTTCAGTCTACTAGATGACCCACACTGGAGTACCAAAGAAGGTGATCTTCACTCCAAATGAGGTTGAAATCTAGGAGATGCAAACTCGAAATATCATAGAAAAAGGTGTTTTTAATCACAAGTCGAAACTCTATGAGTTTTCTCACTTCCTACCCTTCTCCAAATAGTCTTCTCTTCACACACATGCAAATGAAGAGAGTAGTTTGTGGCATGAAATATTTGGGCATATCAAATACAAGTATCCGCATGACATGAACACTCCAAAGATGGTTGAAGGCCTACCCAATATCAAGTTTTCTAAGGGCACCTGTAAGGTTGCTTGAATGGAAAAGATCCAAAGCAGAAGGTTGAGAAAGAGAATGTTCTTAGAAAAGAGCGAATGCTAGATCCAGATCCACAAGAACCTGAATATCTATCTCCTACAGATCCAACTCCTCTTGTAAAATGGGCCACCAGCACTGTTGCATCCACCAATGATCTTGTTGGAGATCCACTACCTTCAAGAAAAACCAGATCTGATCTTCAAGATACAAGGACTATACTCTCTCACACAGATCCATTTCTTGCTGAGAGATGCTTTCTTATGATTGGATCATATCCAAAGACCTTCTTTGAAGCCTCCCAAGATCCAATATGGGTAGCAGCTATGGATGAATAGTACGAGTCTCTTCAAAGAAATGAAACTTGGGAACTTGTTTCTCTCCCTCCTGGGAGGAAGCTTGTTCAATGCAAGAGGGTATATAGAACAAAGATGGACTCAGATGGGGTCACAAGCAAATACAAGGCTCAATTGGTTGCAAAGGGTTTCTCCCAAGTCCATGGGATTGACTATTCTGAGACATTCTCTCCTATTGATAAGATGGATTCCATCCATCTTGTTCTTTCTCTTGCTAAATCATAGCACTGGGAAGTGCATCACATGGATGTCAAGAGTGCATTCCTTCATGGAGATATATAGGAGTAGATCTACATGAAGCAACCTGAGGGGTATATTGATGACTCTTCACTGGTGTCTAGATACCATTATCTGAATCCCTTATGCACTCGTGAGAAGAGATTCAATATTGCAAAGAATTAATGAACCATCTCCATGCTCCATAAATAGAAGTAGACACACCTGAATGAGGAGAGAGATTCGGGATGCCAGTACGTGTCCCATCAACTGGAAACAGAGATCACCATTAGTATGACGATAACCCCCCTTTAATTGATTCAAACGTGTGCTAAGGAGGCTTTGTATTTCTTGAGCCCTCAATAGGATGTGAAGACATGAAAAGGAAACCTTAGGGGATGTATTCATTGGAGGATGCTCCAAGATGATATATTAGACTGCCTTCCAGTATTTCAGTGGCGTTGCTTGCAAGAGAATCCGCCACTTTGTTTTGTTCTCTCAAAATATGGAAAAACTCCCATGATTTTTATGATTCTATCATGAATCCTTTCAAGGGAGGAATTTTTAAGAGGAGTTCGAAAATTCATTTCTTTGATAGCCAATATTGAGTCCCCAAAAATGATAAAATCTAGGACCTTTGCCTTGATGAGAGTTTTAATTCCCTGCCACAATGCTAAAATCTCTGTTGTATTATTTGATTCTTTTCCTAGACCCCAAGAAAAGGATTCAACGGTGTTTCCTCTAGGGTCATAGATAACTCCTCCCGCACCTGCCACCTTGGGGTTACTCTTAGAAGCTCTATCAAAAAATAAGGAAGGTTTGTTTTGTGTCATCCTCCAAGTCTTTAATTCTTCATCATTCAGTCACAGTTCCCATATCTGAAGGGTCGGGGAGAGAGGAACACTACACTTCATCTTCAGGCTAAGGGAATTTATCCAAGCTTGATCCTCAGGAAAAATATTAGTGGAAGAGGATTTAGATCTTTGTTTTTCAGAGAAATATTCCAAGAGCATCTGAAGATATCCTCTAGCTACTTGGGAAGGGAAGGTTTGGGAGTTTACAAATATCATTCGATTACGGGATAACCAAATTTTCCAGCATAAAAATTTAGGGAGGGTCAACCAGATAGTTTTAAGAAGAGGATTATTCTTGAGAGAGAGGGAGTATGCCCTATCCCAATGATTGAAGAAATTTGACATCTTTGGTTGTTGAGATAAATAAGGAAACAGAGGACTTAATACTTCCTCCCAAACTTTATTATATAACAAGAAGAAGTCAAGAAGATGGGAGATGGATTCTTCTTCTTCTTTGCAAAGCACACACCTATAAGGTCCATTACTCCCTCTTCATTTCATATTTTCCCCTGTAAGAATATTATCATGAGCTACCAACCAACAGAAGAAGTTGATTTTAGGGGGTGCATTATTTTTCCACACATTTTTCCAAAGAGTCAATTCTGGAGAATCGCATTACTGCATCTTCAACATTTGATATCCTTATTTAACCATATAGTAACGTTCCCTGCTCCCCCAACCTCTGAAGTATTGATTCCCCTTATCAATGGGAGCCTTTCCTTTCAAATGAGCCCTCGTGGACTCCATATTCACACAAAATCTATCATTAGGGGGCAGGAAGGTCCATCCCATCCACATTTTTTACTACAAGTGCCATTTATAGATATCCACAAGGCGAACAATCCCAGGGTCAAGCAACCAGTTCTTGATCTCCTGGAAGTGATGAATAGATCCCAAATGAATCTCCTGAATATTAGAATCCTCCCAAAGGAAAATCCTCCTCCTGTTACCTAGTATCCAGTGAATTTTCTTATGGAAGAAGTCCCAAGCCTTAACACATAGCTTATCACCTACCCAAATTTTGAGACTATTTATTTTATTTGCAAAAACATTATGTTAAATTATAATTACAAAGTTTTGTAATTATGACCAAATCTGGTCGAGGATGATTGTAATAATATATTATTATTATTTAATAAATTAAAACATGAGACAAAAACCTAAGGGAACTGTTAAATGAGTGTTCATTGATCCACTAGGAGGAATGGAAGCTGTTAGAAGGCATGGGACAAGTGTCAGCATTTGCACTCCACGACTAGTTGTTGGTTATGGGACAACAACCCCTAAAATTGTGGCATTATCCCCTAGGTGGGTGGAGCAGAGTTGTTAGCTCATTAATGACTAGGTTAACCACTAAAAAGGCCTAGGCAGCCTAGATAAGGCGATTCGAATTGAGCAGGAAAATCTACATTATTTTCTGTAGGAATAATTCAACAAGTGTATCAGGTGATCATTGAGAGATTCGAATAGGGAGGCTAAGTGTAAGTGCATTGTGAGTCTGCTGAAATATTCTAAGAAGGAAATATTGTGAGTGCTGGTGCAAGTCTTCTTAACTGCTAAGTCTATATGACTGAATGATCCAAATTGTTGCTACAAGTTGATCACCTAAAGCTTCTACAGATTCTTCTTCCTAGTGGTTCAATGAACAAGCTCGTGGGTCCTAAGGCAAGTAATTTGGCTGTCTTTAAGAATAGGTTGGGTGGAACAGGCTCCTTGGGTTGTTTGTTTCTCCTACATTCATCAGGTTCTACTGTTCTATCTTGTTTATTTTCAGTTGAATGAATGAAGTTGTTTTATTAAACCTCTAACCTCTTTCCTGATTTCAAAATAAAGACTTATTGACTAAATTATTTAGCTGAATTGTATATCCTATTAAGTTAGGATAGATTAGGATAGTTCTGTTTTTAAATCAAATAAATTACTTTCCTGTATTTATCATTACATCAAAGATTTCATACTACAGGCATTAAACAGGATAATTAAAGGATATAGGATAGAAAGTAACATTTCATACTACAGGCATTTTTATATTTTTCTTATACCTACTGTCAGAAAATTGATATCCATTTCTGTATAAAAATCTAGGGTTTACACTTTAAATTATCTACTTCATTTCAAATTGCACATACTAAGCATATTATTATTATTCCATTCAAAGCTGTAAAAGACTCTAAGCAAAAATAGTTATCTCAAGTCTCGTAACACTGTTAGAATGTTTTAATGTTAAATGTATTATCTTCTTTTAAAACACTAGATGTTGTTTACTATAGAAAACATTTATCGTATTGCAAAAGAATTTACAAGACTGATTCCATCAATAGCAGAGTTTGCAGATGTTCTCAGTTTTTCAATTTAAAAACCCTAAGACTATCTTACAGCCAGTTTAAGGCCAAGCATTTAGAAAACGTAAACATCAATCTCTTTCCCTCAGATTTTTCAAAAAAAATACCAGACGCATTAGTATCGTTAAACTATTTTTACAATTCACGATAACTATCTACCTGTAAAAGCAAAAACTCAGGATAAAACATTATTATCATTCGTAATGTATATAATAAAGATATGGTTCAATACAAGCTAAGTCCCATAGCACCATTCAAACATTGGTATAAACATTAACAACATAGAGATCTATGTTGAGCAAGTAGCCCTCGACTCTCGACTAGTTTTTACATTGTTTTAAATTCAGACGTAAGTTTTATTATTTTTATCAATCGTAATTTTCATTTAAGTTAGGATTTGATACAGGAACTGAGTCTCATCATCATTTCAACTTCAACTTATTCAATACGACCACAGGGTTTCATTTTTATGAAACCAGTGAGCCCACAGCTCTTGGCCAAAATCAACACAGTATCAAACTATCAAATTATATAATTATAGAAACAGCTTAGTTATGTTTCAATGCAAACTCAATTCCATATCACCACTTAAACAAAAGTACAAACATTATAGTACAGGACCATTCTTTTCACAGAAACAAGTCAGCCCATGACTCTTGACTTTCACCAAAATACTGTATTAACTATTCAAACATTAACTTAGTTAAACTTATATATCACACAGAAACTTTATGAAGTTTTCTTAATACTATAATTCCATTAAAATGACCGAGGGTTCATCCCTTAACATTTACATCTTCGACAAGTTTACAATCTCAATAAGAATTACAGTGAAACGCTGCAGAACAGAGTAACAAAACAAGCCGAGGATTCCAACCTCAGGACACTTATTATTAGCTCTCAAAAATTACAAACACTGACCATTACCCTTTCCAGGGACAGTTTTCCCATATCTCGTCAAACAGTAAGCATCGGCGAAACCATGCCAAGATTACCTACGAGGGTTTAAGAACCACCGAGGCTTATCAGGTGGTTGAGTAGCATCCTCACACTAAGCTTCAAACACAGCAAAACCTTCGCCGAGGTATCACCTGCGATAAAAATAATTGAAAGGTTAAAACAAAGAATGCAGAGTTGAACTTGGAACAGCACATTATCATTATTATTTCAATAACTGAAACATTACCTTAACAATGCAGCTTATGGAGTAAGAGGCATTGTCAGCAAACGAGAATGACGAAGCTATCTAGCAAACGCGGCGAAAAGGAAAATCAATTATGTGAACCATTCTTACAATGCTTTGAGAATCAACCATGGTTCAACTCCACTCTCAAAGACCAGCAAAAAAACCCTGAAAACTAACTCCTAAAACATTAACGAAGGTTGCAAGGTGGTTCAGCTCTACAAGAGCAACAAACACCTGAAACTATTAATTTTTCCCAATAGGTCAAGGGATCGAACTCGAGGAAGGAGTCCTCCGATCCATAACTACCAAACCCTACATTGTAGCAGGCGGTCGGCCTCTCCACCCTACCATCACCAAAATGAAATGAAGGCCAAAGAACCACTTCAACGCTAAGTGTAACCAAGGCTAGGGTTTCATTACAAAGCCCGAGAACATATGAGATCAACGATGGAGAAGAAGCCAACAAAGCACGTTGAAGTTTTGGCAACAACCACCTTAAATGCTATATTTATTATCAAAGCCACCAAGATGCCATCTCAGTAGACCAAGGGACAACGCAATGCACAGCTCGGCATATTGGTAACATTTGGAATTTCTATCACGTGAACCACAACCACGATGACACCCACAAGGATTCCACTCGACACAGTAGGCAGGTAAATTTTAATGCTGAGACCTATTACGAAAACCTGCCAATACACTAGACATTCAATGCCGGTCATTATCACATCTCAGTACCGGTTAGGGTTTGCAGCATATCAATTCCTTGATTATTCAAAATATAAAGTCAACACGTGTATATGTAATACATTCCAAATGTATTGATCGTTGAATGCATAGTTAGTATGTTTGCATAGTTTACCAGTGACTTCATGTCCATATAGATCGCATGCATAAAAAGTATTCAAATACTTAGTGTATAGTTAGAATTCATACTATGCATATCGTATTATTTGTCACATTGCATAGCATATTACAACGTATATTTATTAGATTAGAAAGGTCTAACCATATAGTTTGCAATTTCCACAATAGAATCATCATAAATATGATGGTAGGATTATAGTAAACATTGCTATAATAGTATGATTTTTCATGTATTTATAAAATGAGAAATGCATAAAAATACTTTAGTTATATTTATAATTTCCAATTTATCCATGTATTCAAAATAAACTATTTGTTTCATATTTCTATAATATAGAGCATTATACAAGTTGAAACTTTCACGATAATACTACCCTTTGCAAATTGGTGAAGTGACGACATGATCAAAATAGTACTGACACATGTTAATCTAGCACGTAATTGAGAATTCATAGTGTAGGTAACTTTTCTTTGAAGTTTCAGTAAAGAGTCTAGTGTAGTTACTTTTAGTTACAACTTCTACGACTTGTAATTATAGTCAAGGTAACACTTGCAGAAATAGGACAGAGATGCATACCATTAACAACTCTCTTGCATGGAAGTACTTAGAATTACTATAAGCATTGACAGCTAACTAAAAAACATAATTAGATTTGCTTGTAACATTTGAAATTTTCATAATACTCTTACCTGCGTATCTGCGCAAAGAAACAGGTTCAAATGCTTTAGCTAACATAGCTAAATAAACCTCAGGGTACCTCATAGGACCCCTTCGTCATCATCCAAGAGCAACTGTCAGTACTTTGTCAAGAAAAATATATCACAAGATAAGCTTAATTACAATATGTAGATTACAATTAAACACAAGCAGAACTAATATCGTATTTTGTGTTATAAAGTATGAATTGTTGTTATCATAATTTGTTATTAGTTAAAAAGATTAGCATTTATTTTATTTCCGCATTAGCAAGTACAACATTTAATGCTACTTAAAAAAATTTAAATTTTTGTAAATTTACAGGATGTTACATAGCCTCGATATTCCAGTTCCATTATTAACTTGAGAAGCATTATCAAGGCACCTGGTGTTATTTCCTCTTAAATATTTCTTCTGAAGCATAACAGAGGCCCATCCCTAATCCTCAGATAATACTTTCCAGATCAACTTATCACCTAATTCTGTATTTTTTAATTGGATATCTCTTAGATCCAATCCTCCTCTATCCATTGGGCATTTTATAATGTTCCAACTTACCAGAGAAAATTTATGCTCATTTCTTTTCCCCCCTTTCCATAAAAAAGATCAAATCATCTTATTGATTTGTTTTAGCACTAAAACAAGAGCTAAAAAATGGAGCACAAATAGAGTGGAATTTAGGAGAGAACCGATTTAATTAGAACCATTCTTCCAGGCAAATTTAGCCAATTTATGCCCCACTGCTGAATTTTCTTGTAAATTGTATCAACTACATCCTACTAGTTTTCTTTCTTGTGTTTGTCTCTAGCAATGGGAACCCCAAGGTACTTGAAAAACTCCCATGATCCAGATCCTTGGAAACTAAACACCTGTTGAATCTTTGACAAAAGAGGGACATGAATGTTCCATCCATAAATATGGCTTTTCCTTTTGTTAATTAGACTGCCTGATGCTCTACAAAAAACTTGCATAATGCTATTGAATCTTTGCACCACAACCAAGGAGGCCCCTCCAATTAGCAAGGTATCATCTTCAAATTGTGAGTGATTGAATTCCTTAGTATTTCTGGAAATTTTAACCCCACTAATGTCACCTTCTAATCTAGATTTATCTAGAGACCTACTCAGAGAGTCAACCATGATGATGTAGAGCAAGGGATAAATAAGGCACCCTTAACGAAGCCCATAGGATGCTTTGAAGAATTGCGAGACTCTGCCATTAACTAAGGGGGAAATTCGGGGCTTTCCAATACATGCATTGATCCATGATATAAACATATCATTGATCCCGAACTTTTGAAGCACTTTGAAGAGGAATTTATGATTGACTCTATCAAAAGCATTTGCCATGTCTAGCTTTATAATCATCCACTTTTCTTTCCTTTGTCTGCTGGAGTGAATGGCCTCCTGTACTAATATAATGTTATCTAAAAAATTTCGCTTCTACATAAAGCCTCCTTGATTTTCAAATATTATAGATGGAAGGAGATTTTTTAGCCTTAGAGAAATTATTTTAGCAAAAAATTTATAGGAGACATTGCAAAGGGAAATGAGATGAAATCTTCTGAAGTGTGAGAGATTGGATTCCCTAGGGATCAAAGCCAGAAAATATGAATTAATTTACCCACCTAAGTGATTTTTTATCTAGACATATACTATCATTATTATAAGGTATTTTTTGGTGATATCCCAACATAGTTCTTAGAAGTGGGAAGAAAATCCATCTGGGCCTGGGGATTTATCTGGGTTCATGCCCCATATTGCCTCTCTGATTTCTTCTTTTGATATTAGCATGGTCAACTCTTCATTGTCTTCCTGGGTCACCAAGTGTGGGATTTATTTTATGGATTTCGCCTAGTCCTCCTCAGTATCTCCCTCTTCAATTGAGTAAAGACCACTAAAGTGCCTAAAAGCCTCCTTTTTAATCTCCTCAAATCTTGTAATTTTTTCCCCACTTGGAATTTCTATTTCCTTAACTGATTTTTGGTGATCCCAAATCCTCGATTCTCGATGGAAGAATTTTGTATTTCAATCCCCGAGTTCAGCCACAGGCTCCTAGATTTGAGTCTCCATAATTACTCCTCCCTTCTATGTGCTGAGTGAATAAATTTTAAAATTTCTTCCTCCATTTTAATATCCATCGGGCTTACCTCCCTGAGTTCCATATCCTTCTGATGGACCTTCAAAGATTATTGAGAAGACTTCTGCTCCAAAGAAGGAGAAGGAAAGGATATATTATCCTAGTGTTTCAAATTCCATTTGACCCTCCTCATTGTTTCCTCCCATATAATGAAAGTAGATCCCCTGATGTCCACATCCCAAGCATTATTCACCACCTCCATGAAGCAAGGGTGATATTTCCAGGCGAGGAAGAAATGAAAGGGGATCATCCCAAGATCTTTTTCAGGTCAATAAGAAGGGAAACTATGTTGTGATCCAACACACTGGAGGAAAGAACTAAAGAGGAGAGATTTAAATCTAAGAAATAAAAGGAGCTACTAGCCAAAAAAGGATCAAGCCGAGGAGCCACATGACTAAGGCCCACCCTTCTATTAGTCCAAGTGAATTTTTTATTTTTAGGAGTAACATCCAGATTCCACAATTTCCCATTTGTGAATTAGATCTTCTACCAACCCACGATGGGGATCCCTCACAATAGAATGACCTTTCTTCTCCTTAATGGAGAGGGTGAGATTAAGATCCCCCCCTTAGATTATTTTTTGGGAAAGGGAGAACCCTTCCCATTCCAAAAGAGAATTCCAACATTGTTTTTTTTCCAAATAGTATATAGGAACGTAAATATTTAGGGTAGATAGTAGATACTTGTTGACTCGTCTGCAGATGATTTAAAGTGAAAATTTTCTAGTTTGAAAAATTTTGAGAACTAATCAATTCAAATATGGATCGATCCCACAACATGGCCAATCCTCTCACCGCTCCTTTGGAACCTATTGCTTCTACAAAACTTTTCTTCCATAATTTTTCCATTTTTTTAAGGAGATCACTGTCCTCCAATTTGGTCTCCTGGATTAGAATAATATATGGTATTCTCGATCTGATTAGATCCCTTACTGCTTCTTCTTTTTGTTTTGAACCCAAACCTCTACTATTCCAGAAGATCACTTTCATTACTTACTTTTGTATTGAAGGGATGCCCCCTTACGGATGGTTTTCTTTGGTCTTCTAGAGGTGTGTGGTCCTTTATTAGAATTAGCTATTATCTTATCTATAGTGGGTTAAGTTCCCAAAATTGTAACTCGCTTTGCCTCTTCTTCCCTCTTCTCCTTTTCTTCCTTCCTTCCTTTTGTACTTTGAACTTCTTGTTCCAATTCTAAGGATTATGAATCAGATCCATCAGAAGGAAGGTCTTTCTCAACAAGACCAGTCTGGGGACTGAATCTAGAATCTTGGCTTCTAGTTTCTTGCCGAGGATTTTCCTTTACAGCTTCAGATGGGTCCCCTTCATCTTTTTGAGATGGGATATCCTCACGAGACTTTTCTGGTCTATCTTGTGGCTCATGATTCTAAATACTTTGTTCCTTTCTTAGAGATACTATGGGATGGGCATTTTCCTTATTAGTTTCCTCATCTATATTAACTAGGCTTTCAAATTTGTTAATCCCTGAAGGCTCATTTTTCTTCGAAGGGCTTCCTACCTTTCTAACAAGTTGATGTAGACCTTGGTCTCTACTATTATGTTTGGGTCTAGATCCATTGCCTTGATTAACAATCGTCCATTGTTCTTGAGATTCTGACTTTGTTGAGGGAGGGGATTTTTTCTTGCATTCTTTTGCAAAATGTCCATATTCATGGAAGATATGACACTTGAAGGGGAGTTGCTCATAATCCAATTGCTAAAGATGCTCCCAGGAATCAATTTTCAACTTGATAGCTTCTGACAGACCAGCTTCCAAATCAAATTCCACACAGGCTTAGGCACACACAAATGTATCTTTTGGCTCATGATCCTTGTCAATGAATTTTTCCATGGTATTTCCAATAGCTTTCAAAGCCTCTGAGTTTCGGCAATGTATTGGGAGATGAGGAAGCCTAACCCAAATTGAAACAACAGAGGGAACATCTTGAGTGGAATTAAAGTATGGATTCCATTTATTGAGATAGAGACCCCTCAACCCCATGAAATATGACCCATTCTTGAAAATCATATCTCGATCTTCCTTCTCTGTGAACTAAAAGATAAAGAAACCCTTTCCAACAAAGAAAATTCCCAGCTCTCCCTGGATTAAAGGTCTCCAATTCTTCTGTACCCAAAGATCGACAGCCCTAGGAGAGGGCCATAGTCGCAAAATTTGACCAATCAGACCCTTTTTGGCCAAGGACAAAGTGAATTTCCTAGATCCATCCCGGGAAATGCTACCTCCAGAATGGCATTAAACTTCCTTACAAACTTGGATTGTGTTGCAGATGACGCCTTCTTCCCTTGTGTGTCCACCATCCTTTTGAAGGCGGCAATCTCTTGAGAGATCTGATGGTCGTGTCCACCCCCGCAACATCCATGCTTGCAACCAGTCACCAAAACCCCAAGATCACAAGGGATTTGCACCAAAACCCCCCAATCATTGAAGGATTCAAAAGGAATATTTCTTTAATAAGTAATAACTCTTAAAATATATTTAACAATACTCCAAATAAAAAATTTAGAGTACCTTCTAGATCTTGCATCTAACTCTTGAAATATCTTTCAAAAGTTTTTTAAAAATACTCCAAATAAAAATTTAGAATATGTTTTTCATCTCCATCTTCTTGGAATTAGTTTTACACTATATCAAAAAATGATAAGTATTTATTTATAAATAAATAAAAAATCAAATAAATGATGGTTTCAATATATGAAAAGAAAAATACCAAATATAAATGATCAAGTGGTATTTTTATTATTATTTAACTTTAAAATAATTTTATGCTTTAATATTCTATGTTTAACTACTACATTAAAATATCTCTAAATTATCACATTGAAACCTTTTTAAATTATTACATTAAAACAAATTATTACATTAAAACATTTTTAGGAAAAAGTGTAAGCAGCTAATTTTCCTTGTTTATTGAAAAAAATAACTAAACACCAAAAAAGAATGATGGAATTAAAAAACATACCCACGTAATTTCACATTCCTTTTTACTGGTCGATTGTCCTTTGGATTTAAACGATGATTTTCAACCTTGACAAGATCTACATTTATTTTCAATGGTGTATTTTTCAACATGTTGCGTTAAAAACAAGTGCCACTACATGTGGCTATGTCCCTGCCGGTAGTATTTGTGTACAGTTTTTTTTAATAGAAGATGTTAAAGCAAGGTTGTGTTATTTGAATTATGCATATGGATTAGGTTCTTTTTTTAATCGTAGTAGCATAGAAAGACCAAGTATGTGGCTTTCAGGTGCTTGTGCATGCTGCAACGTAACGTGCCACTTCAGATTATAGCAATGGGAAAAAATTTACATTTGGTTCCTTCAAATAGTCACGCGTCACAGTAACTTGTCATGGTTGCTTTGTGGTCACCATGAAGTTATCAAATGGCTTGGACGAGCATGGACAAACAAATTCGTATACCAGTATACCAATGACTTGGAGAAACTCCTCAACCTCACGGTGCTTCAGCGGATCGATCCCTGTGCCGAAGACATCCTCTTCAATGCCTTTATTTGGTAGCATTAATGGTCAGTTTGAGAGAGTGCATTAACTATTTTTTCACGGTATGTTGAATTTTATTCCCAAACCACCTTGGAAGTGTTCAGCACTTTGTGAATAGACATAGAATGGTCACTAACAATGATTTTGAATTATGGATGGGGATGTGTTCATTAAACGACCTACATCACCATCATCTGCCATCAGTGACAACCATTATCATATGTGTTCTCCACATTGTCTTATTTGCTTTCACTATTGTGCTAGTGCTACTTACCCAGGAATTAACCATGTATGACTCACAAGTTTTGAACATGACACACAAGAACCTCTATACAGTGTTGATTTATCATATTGGGATTTTCTAAGTATGTTTACTTACAACCTCATTTCGAATCAAATCGTCATTGTAAAAATGGTTTTAGGTCTCATATGTTTTCTCAAATATCACAAAATATATGCACACAATATTTATGTTATGTATGGATATACTATGGCAAGATTGCTATATAAGTTCTTTTCAAATCTCCCAATACAAATGCACATAATATTTATGTTATGAATGGATATAATGATAACAAGTTTTCTATGTAATTGTAGGAGAATTCAACTTTGGGGATGAAAAATGAGAAGTAATGCATTGATGGTCATGTTTAGCAAGTATGGTAAGACAGGAAAAAAACTATTGCAAATAGGGTAAACATGAGTAAATACCACAATATTTTATTGAATAAAAAACTATTTAAGAAAACATATCTAAAACAATAATGTAATGTAATTGTAGCTAGGGTTTTACCCCTAGCTTGTGCCAATGAGCACCTACTAAGGAGAATGGACTCCTTAGTAGCAGTTCAGTATATTAAACTAATAATGCAATAAACAAAACATTAAATTATTTCTAATACAAGCATAAAGCATAAACACCAAAATGAAAGAATGTCTTTGTATTGATGTTACCTTGAGTGTCAAGGTTGGTGAAGCCCTTTGCAGTGTCCAAGAGGATGCTCCAAGCTCCAAGAATGCTCCTTCTCCTTCTCCAATGTTGGGGATGGGCCAAAGGTGGCTCTCAAGGTGAAACTAGTTCAAAGGTGGACTAGGGTTTCGAGAGAGATTTTGGCAGAGTAAGGGTGCTTGTGATTGTGGATATGGAATAAGGGATCTCCATCACCTATTTATAGTTTTTTGGTGGTGGAGTGCTGACCCATGGTTTTAGGAAACACATGGTTTTAGGCAGCTGTATAGGGTTTTTTCCTCCTTTTCCTCATTATTTTATACTTTTATTCCCTTTTTAGGGAATTTTTGCTATTTTTGGAGGAAAAAGGGGGTTTTTTAGCCTTTTTTAGGCTATTTTGATGGTTTTTTGGCCTTTTGGAGGCATTTTAGGCCTTTTGGAGGCTTTTTAATGGGTTTTTTGGGATTTTTAATGGAAATATGGTAGGAAAATGGACAAATGAGTCATGTAATGTGGTAAATGAGCTAGTGAGCACTTTTTGGGTGTTAACAGATTGCCCCCTGATGTGCGAGGGCAGGAGCTCATCGTATGGCCGATGGACATCATAAGTCATGAATGGTTTTCCTGGGATGTGGAGAGAAGAGAAGAAACAAACTGGAGCCCGGAACAACGATCCCGAACAACTGCAAGAACTAAAAGTACATAACCTCAATAAAGGATGAGGAATCATCTGATCATATGGACGAGGCGGGCATTCCCATGCTCGTATCAGGATATAACATAATAACAATGGGGTCCAAAAATGGGGACCTGAAATATACATGACCTCAAATACTGACTGAGGAATAATCTCAATATATGGACGAGGCGGGCATTCCCATGCTCGTATCAAGATATATAAACAGAACGGTGAGGCCCGAAAAGGGGGACCTGTAAGATACATAGCCACTGTGTACATCATAAGAGTCCAGAGGGGACACAAATCTGGGATATACTGCTGAGCGGATCATGTGTGAACTGCAGAACTGATGCACTGGAACAATCAACAGTGCTACTGAGTGTGGTACCAAAGGAACTGATGAGCGGCTGGATCATAGTGACTGGGGTCAAATTCTCCATGGTACACTGAACTGGAACTGATCTGGGACTGAAACTGGGTACTCAAGGAAGCATATAGCTGGATGGCTTCCGAATACAAACGCCAACGCAGCCCGGACATCCACGGGAACATATAACTGGTCGTTCCGAAGTGACTCACCAATGTGCTAGAGTCGGGGGAAATCCGGGGTCTTCGACTAAAAACTGATGGAATATAATCCTACGCGATCCTCAACGATGCGATCAAGGTGCTGAAGTCGAGCATGTGAGGAACAACCACTCGGAGAGGCAATGATGTCTCCTCTCAGAATGATCCGTAGGCACCTACCACAGATGGTGATAAGTCCAAGGCGTAGGGACCTCTGGGCCTATCCTCTGGAATAGAGGAGCTGTCGTCGACAGAGGGAGACCTGCCCCTAGCAAGGCAATGATGTTTCCTTGACAGGAGCGCGAGGTACAAGACCGAAATGTGATAGTACTGATGGCAGAACTGATAAACTGTGGGGGGACAACTGGGCAAGTAGAGCGGGTGGACTCAAACTTCCTTTGTTCAGAGTATGATAATGGGAATGATCTGGCAGCATATGAAACTGACTCAGGGGAAAGGGATCATAGCTGTAATGGCTCAGGGAGAGTGACTGGTCTGAGGGAGACTCAAACTGGTATAAAATGGCAGGAGACTGCAGAATACTCTGAACAAAGGCGACCTGATTGGGGGTGCTGCCGAGATGATAGATCAAAGTGCCAAGAGGCACGGGGGAAAACTTCTTCATGGGTTAAGGAACTAGAAGAAGTGTGTGTAAAATGGTACTGTCGTGTGGATTTTACGAGCCCAGGACAGTTCATGCTCGTGGTTGCTTTCAATTTTAAGGAGTCTGAAAGCGATAAGAAGACTCTGAAGTTATGGAATGGTACTGTCGTGTGGATTTGACGAGCCCAGGACAGTGCATGCTCGTGGTTGCTTTCAATTTTAGAGAGTCTGAAAGCAAGTAAGAAGACTCCAGGGGGTTGCTTTTTCGTAGATTTAGTCTCCAAGGCCCAAAGAAGCATAAAAGGATGCAATGAAGAACTCTTCTAGCCGGTGTGACTAGAGTATTCCTTTTTCGTAATTAGTCTACCAGGTCCGGAAAAGGGTTAAACTTATACCAGATAGACGCCCTTTCAGGTACTTTAACGAGCATGAAAGGAAGCAAGATTGCTCGGCGATCTTTTCATTCTTTTAGGAGTCAGAAAAGAGCTTAACGGAAACTCCCTAAGTGCCTTTTTCGTAAAGGACTTGTCCGGCCCGAAAAAGGGATAAAATTATACCGAACAACAGGAATGGCCAGGCAAGGAGGAAGTGTTCAATCAAGGTTTAGGAATGATGACCAAGAACGAGGGTAGGTGGGAACACTGATGGACCTCCTTGCGGGGTAGATGAAATGGTGGCAAAATAACGAAACATTTGCAGTATGACAGGAGTGAATGGCTCATGTAAAAATGTGGAACAATCCGATGGCGGCCGATGTGGCACGCAAACCGAGGCAGCAAGGTGTTGGGACACAATGTTGAAATTGTACCAGGTGAGAGCGAGAAATGATCTCAAGCATCATCACGAGCTCGGAAAAACGAATCCGGCGATATAAAGGATGTCAAAAACGGGTGACGGCCGATGTGGCACGCAAACCGAGGTGACGGGGGCATTTTGAAAAATGCCCGGAAAATCTGGAGGTGAGAGCGAGAAATGATCTCTAGCATCATCACCGGCTCGGACAAATGAATCCGATGATTTAAAACATGTGAAAAATGGAGAACGGCCGAAGTGGCACGCAAACCGAGGCGACTAGTGGCGTCTGAACACAATGTTGATATTGGTCCAAGTGAGAGCGAGAAATGATCTCAAGCATCATCACGGGCACGGAAAAATGAATCCGGCAGTGCAAATGGTGCGAAAAACGGAGGTCATAAGGACTCTGAAATGGTCAAAAGAAAGAACTATGCGTATCAAATCAAATCTACAAGTGATATGTGACCTCAAAAAATGGTTGAGATCACAAGTGTGAAAAAGTGAGCAGGGTTAATGACCTGACCCCATGCTATGTGCATGGGGTTTGTGATTATGGATCACATATGTGTTGGTTTGAACGATGGGTTCATTGATGTGCTGAGATAGATGGGATGGGGAAGGTTCAAAATGATTGATCATGCCCCCTATCCCAGGGTCGAGGGAATCTATTATGCCCCTTGAATCAGAGGTGTCAAGGTGGTGCTCTATGATGGCGGGGTCAAGATCGGGCATTTCGGTATAGGACCAGGCAAAGACATCATGGAACTCTCGGAAAAGGTGTTTGTAGTCCTCAATCTCTTGTTTACTGCAGAATGCTCCTAAAGTAATGAGTTCAGGGGCACGTCCTGGGAACTTTGATGGAGAAAGAGGATGTTGTTTTTGACGAACGGGGGTTACATCAGGCCATGTGTCAATGTGGTGCTCTATAATTGCGGGATCAAGACCAGGCATTTCGGTATAAGACCAGGCAAAGACATCACGGAATTCTTTGAAAAGGTGTGTGTAGTCCTCAATCTCTTGTTTACTGCAGAATGCTCCTAAAGTAATGAGTTCGGGGGCACGACCTGGAGCAGCAATATCAACTTGGATGACAGGTGAGATGTTGGCCATGTTGCCCTCCTCGAAAGCATCAGGAGCAGGAATAGGGTCCTTGAACCAGTCAACCCTGGTGGGGAGGAAGTCTTTGGATTCGACTGCGTATTGGGTAGCGGTGCTAGAGGAAGACGCTTCTGGGATGAAATAGGAACGGTGGTGCATATCATCCCAAGGATAATCCGGGGCAGTTAGGGCCTCAAGAATCTCCTCATCAATACGGAAAGTCTGTGTCGTCAAATCGGTTGACGAGGGGGTAGTGGAAGTATTGGTTGAAGAGATCATGTAAATGGTATTAACCTCTCCGGAAGGTGAAGAGTCTAGGGGGTAGATCTCTTCAATGGTAGGTGGTGCCGTCTCAAGGTCCAGATTGTTCATCTCATAAAGAGCTGCTCTGTAATCCGGGAGATCAGGACAATGATGTGAATAGTGCCCGTAAATACCGCAGATAGCGCATGAGTGGTTGGTACGTAGGGACTTATCTTTAGGCTTAGGAGTGGGGTTTAGTTCGACAGCTGGGATGTTGGGGTCATCATCGAGCATTTGCATGTGCTTCTGTAATGCGGGTAACTGTGGGCATTGGTGGGTCGCATGGCCCAACTCGTCACACAGCGAGCATTTGGGAGGAGCACGAAACACTGGAGGGTTCTTGACTGTCTTGGGAGGTGGGACAGCAGTGTAAGGTTGTGGACCTCTGCCCCCAGTGGGTTGAAGAGGAGGAGGAGGTGTCGTGGAGGATGAAGGGGTAGGGACCCCGGGAGGTGGGTGGGTGGTAGTAGCCATGGGTTGCACCGGCTGGAGGACGACATCAGGTGTCGGCGGGCGAACGGGAGGCGAAAGGTACCATACAGGTAATCCCAAGGTTAACCCAGGGAGGCTAAGGGTAGCCATGACCGGGGCGCTTACTACTCCTGCTGGAGGAACTAGGAAGGGGATCGTATGGATCGGTGTAACACCAATGTGACTAGGTACCAAGGGTGGTTTAGGCAACAAAGATGGTTGATTGTTAGGTGGGAGGATGTCATGGGACAAGGTACATAAGTCAGACATTTCGGGCGTAGATGATGGCGGAGGAATGGATTGAAAGGTGGAGGTCATCGGCGCGTCTGAGTAGACTCCAGGCCCCGTAGAGGAAACGAACGAGGTGGAGGCAGGAGAAACAGGTTGTTCAACCATGGGGAGAACATTTTCCGGTGCCGCGGGAGCACTGGGATCATAGTAGGTGAGCTGGTCAATCTTAACCACGCGTCCTTCATGGGGGAACATCATGGTGCGAAAGACAGAAGAGGCAACCGCCCGCATGGCATACATGTAGCTGCGGCCAAGTAGAAGGTTGTAATCCAATTGGGCATTGATTACCTCTATGTCAATAAGAACTGTTTTACCACCTAACTGGACAGGAACGTTGGGCAGGAGGCCTTGGGGCTGGGCCGAACGACCGTCATAGGCACGTAACGCAGTGGTGGACTGCTGGAGAGGAGGGGATCCTAGTTTCTGCCATACAAATGTAGACATAACGCATGTGGAAGCACCCTCATCAATGATGCACCGATGGATAACAAGATTCCTAACGGAGACTGTAACTTGGAAGGCTAAGCTGGAAGGTAGGCGTGGTTCAGACTGGTCTAAATCAAACGCCATCAAATGTGAATCAGTTGGGTCAATCCCCCCGATGGCGGAAAGTAAAGTCTTGCGCTGGGAAGGGCAGTTCTTCAAGACTTCTAACGCAGACATGGCTGCGGGAGATTGGGCTAGGTCGTCTACAATGTTGTAGTTTGACGCAGCACGTGCATTAGGGTTATTATTGATTCGGCGCAGTGGGAAACGAGGTGCTTTCGCAGCGCCGTCTGTGGGAGGCGGAGGTATGCGTAACGCCTGATCGGTGGGGTGGGCGTTAGTAGTTTTATCCGTGGGAGTGGCTTCAGAGGTGGAGCCATATTGGTTCCGACGGGTCTGGAGGTTGACGTCAGCGGATGACATCATCAGTAAGTGGTGGGTACCTGAGTCAAACATGGGTTGATCAGGGGCAGCGTAGGTGATCTGTTGTTGTTGGGGTTGCACGTTAGCTTGAGGGGCCAACGGCTGAGTGTTCACCATGCCTTGGGTCGGTAAGGGGTTTTGCAGCACCAAAGGGGGTTGCTGAGGTTGGGGGGGGTTGGGCGGTGCTTGGGGAGCCGCATGCCCTTGGCGATGGGCCTCGTCAACCCAAAGCTGCCGAGCTCGCTCCAAGTGTGGGCAAGCATGGGTGTAATGTCCATAGACCCCGCAAATAGAACAAGGGTGGTTTGTTCGCAGATTGGGGTTTTTGGCCTGCTTGGGCGGGCGATCGGGGTTTTGACTAGCGGGGGTCGCATTATTGTTGTCAGGGGGATTAGCCGGTTGACCAGCTTGGTCTGCAGGTTGGTTGTTTCCCCGATTACGGCCCTTGCCGCGGTTCTGTTGGCCCTGGTTACGTTGGTTATTCTGGTTTTGCTGCGGGTTATGTTGGGCGTAAACCTGTCCTTGGGCAGCAGGTGGATTTTGAGGTTGTGCAGGTGCTGGAGCAGGCTGCGGAGGATGATATGCAGGTTGAGGCTGAGCAGGTGCAGCAACTTGAGGGGGTTGTTGATAGGACTGCGGAGCCGGTTGTGGATGTGCCGCAGGGGCTGCCTGGGGCGGATAATAAGCTGGTGGGGCTTGGGAAAGCGCAGGAGCTGAGGCAGCCTGCTGATGGTAGTAAGGCTGAGGGGCGACTGGAGGAGCATAAGCAGGAGTCGCATACCCGAAGCACTGTGGTGGACATGAGGGCCCATGGGAATGGTGATGTGTCATGGGAGCATATGAGTTGGTTGCTCCAGACTGGGAGGTAGCCCTCGACAGGTCGGGGCCAGGGGTAGGTCGTGCTATAGAAAATGGTTGGGGATGCGAAGAAACACGGCCAATGATACCATCTGCAGCGTGGGATGCCCCCGGCGCATCATGATGGGAGGACTCGCCGCGAGGGGCGTCGGGTATGATGGTATAAAGGTAACCCGACTGGGCGTAAATGAGGTCGAACTGCTGTGCCTTAAGGATGGCCTCTTCTTCAGACTGGGGTCTTTCTGAAGCTACATCCTTAGCGATGACAGGAAGCAGGGACTTGAGGAACCAATCGAGGAAGATACGGTCATCTAGTTTAATCTTGCATAAGCTACGGCGTCTACGCCACTCATGGATGTGGTCCGTGATATGGGTAGCCGTGTTTTGTCTACAAGATAGAAGGATCTCAACGCCCGCGTCATAGCGGACTGGCAACTGGAAGAACTGCAGGAAGGTCGAGGCCAGGGAAGAAAAGGTGGCGTGGGTCCCATGAGGCTGCTCAATATACCACTTGGCTGCAGAGCCAGTAAAGGTGCGTTGTAAGAGACGGAGGCGAACAGAGTCATCCACAATGGAGTTAGAGGAACACCATAGGTGGAAAGACATGATGTGGTTCTGTGGGTCCTCACCGGCCTTACCCTCGAATTTAGGGATGTCAGAGGGTAGTTTGGTAGGCATATGAGGCCACATAGGGTCGTGTCGAATAGGATCGTTGGTCAATCTGGCCAGGTCAGGTAGGTTGAGGCTAGCCATGAATGGCAAACTGGAAGAAGGCTGCGACACAGTAGTGCTATGGACCAAGTTGGGGCCAGTGCCCCCAAGTGGAGGGACAAGATTTAGGGTGGTGCCCCCAAGTGGGGGAACTGAGGTAGTGGAGGATGGTCCAGCACCACCATGGGTAGTGTGAGCCACTGATGTAGTGGGGATAGGTATTCCTGCTGTGGGAATAGGTACCGTGAGGGGAACGGTAGATGGTTGCCCCATGGAGGGCATACCAAAAACAGGTGTAGTAACTGGTGTAGTAGTGGTGGATATGCCACCAATGGTCCCTATGACAAATGGAGTGGAAGTCGTACCAGCCATGGGGCTAGTAGGGGCAGTATAAATAGGGTTCTCAGACTCTTCGTCAGAATCAGAGGTAAAGTAAGGTGCGTCACTATCTGGTGACGGAGACCTACGTCGCTGACGGGTGGAGTCAAGTGACAAGGCTCTAGATCTGTGATGAGTGGTATCAACGGACAATGATCGGAATCTATGACGAGTGGTGTCGAGAGAACCGTGCTGTGGGGGCTCGCCCCTGAGGCGCCGAGAATGTCTCGGGGACTCAATGGTGACAGATGGTGTCTAAATCTCTGTGGGTTGAGGTGAGTATGAAAACAGCTCAAAAATCCTAATGCAACCGAGTGTGCAGAAGGAGAGCTAAAAAGCAAGGCACTCAGGCCAACAACCAACTCAAAACACCCACTGCAACAGCTGTGCTACAATAGGTGGAGTAACAACAAAGATGGTCAGAATACCAACAAGCAGCAGGCTTCCTAGAAAAGAAAAATGGTGGACTCACTAGACCAAGGGAGGTAAAGGAGCATGCAAACACCTAGCTAAAAGTATTCTGACTTAACTAAACATATCCTCTGCAAGGTGATGAAATCCAAGTCAGACAATATGAGTAGGAAAGCCAAGTGGCTATGATATCCCCCTACCGGGAGGGATACCGGGTAGTCAATCCTAGAAGAAAGGCAACTAAGATACCCCGTTCATGACACGTCCAGAAAGGTGAATCTGCCGTTTAGTTCGTTGACCGCAATACCCCTATACAGGGATATCCCGCGAACCGCGAAAGGTAGCCCTTCGGTTACTGAATGGAGTGCGGTATTCCACTCAGGCCTCCGGAACCAGTCTCCCGACTTCAACCCTCCTAAGGGAGAGGCCCTCTGATAAACTGGTCGTGACCGTGCCAAAAAGTACTAGGGGATTTTGGTTCCCTAGTTGGACAACAACTATGTCTCAAGTGAAATGACCAAGGGGTGTTATTGGAAGCCTATCCCCCTGATCCTACCTAACTACAATGATTCTTTAGTGTTCCCCAAGTGGGGTTAGAATGTTGGTTTAGTTAGGTACTTTTTAAGGCTCACTTGATTTAATGTGACAGAGTGTGTGCTCATGAGGTGTTGAACCCAAAAACAGAAGTGCCACAAGGGAGGGCAACTTCCAATCTATCAATAATGCTGAAATTGATTCTTTTAATTGGCAAAATTTTCTGAAAATAAAAATACTGAAATTTTAAAAAGATTCTGTAAAAGGAACAGAAATTATGTTGCAGAAAGGCTGTAAGGAAGTAGGCTGCAGGTGGGACAGAGGGCTGTTCAAATGCAGAAAATATTGCAGCAAGAGGGGCTGGGCTCAAAAACAGAAAAAGAGCAGAAATCAGACCGCGGGTCTGTGGCGGGTCAGAACAGGCCGACCGCGGGTTTGAGGGCAACAGCGGCGTTCAGGTCGCGGCTATCGGGCCAATAGTTGCAGTCGGGACGCAGGAAACAGAAGACAAGGCACAGTCGGGTCGCGGCTATCTGGCCAACAGTGGCAGTCGGGACGCAGGAACAATGGAAAAAACAGACAGTCGGGTCGCGGCTAAAAGGCTAACAAGCGCAGTCGGGACGCCCGAAAGAGGCAAAAAACCGCAGTCGGGACGCGTGAACAAGGCCGAAAGGCGCAGTCAGATCGCGGCAAACAGGCTGATTAGCCACGGTCGGATCGCAGGTAACAGACTTGAATCCGCCGACTGAGCGTCGGAAGCAGTCTGAGAGCCACGGTCGGATCGCGGGTAAAGGTCTGAAAGGCGCGGTCGGGACGCGACTGTAGAGGAAAAATACGCGGTATGCAGCGGCCGAAAGGGACAGCCGAAAGAAAAAATTTAAAAACGGAAACCAGAAATTCGAAAACTAGGGGAGTCGCCAAAACTGTAGCTAGGGTTTTACCCCTAGCTTGTGCCAATGAGCACCTACTAAGGAGAATGGACTCCTTAGTAGCAGTTCAGTATATTAAACTAATAATGCAATAAACAAAACATTAAATTATTTCTAATACAAGCATAAAGCATAAACACCAAAATGAAAGAATGTCTTTGTATTGATGTTACCTTGAGTGTCAAGGTTGGTGAAGCCCTTTGCAGTGTCCAAGAGGATGCTCCAAGCTCCAAGAATGCTCCTTCTCCTTCTCCAATGTTGGGGATGGGCCAAAGGTGGCTCTCAAGGTGAAACTAGTTCAAAGGTGGACTAGGGTTTCGAGAGAGATTTTGGCAGAGTAAGGGTGCTTGTGATTGTGGATATGGAATAAGGGATCTCCATCACCTATTTATAGTTTTTTGGTGGTGGAGTGCTGACCCATGGTTTTAGGAAACACATGGTTTTAGGCAGCTGTATAGGGTTTTTTCCTCCTTTTCCTCATTATTTTATACTTTTATTCCCTTTTTAGGGAATTTTTGCTATTTTTGGAGGAAAAAGGGGGTTTTTTAGCCTTTTTTAGGCTATTTTGATGGTTTTTTTGGCCTTTTGGAGGCATTTTAGGCCTTTTGGAGGCTTTTTAATGGGTTTTTTGGGATTTTTAATGGAAATATGGTAGGAAAATGGACAAATGAGTCATGTAATGTGGTAAATGAGCTAGTGAGCACTTTTTGGGTGTTAACAGTAATAAAAAAAAATTAAGGTATTATTTATTAGTTACTTGGACATGAGTTTCGTCTTTCGTCTTGAGTATATTCATACTTTGGCCCATTTTACTGATAATAGAAAGATACATTTCATGTAAAACATGCATTAATAATTCCTTTACATGTATCTAGGATTTCCAAATAAATATCCTTGTGAACCACCAGTTACAATAGATTATGCAAAAATTAAGAAATCTTATGATCCATATCGCAGTTGGCATTATTGTCGGATTCCGACTTCGACACCTCTTCGACAAGTCATCGTCATCGACACAACTCCGACAAGCTACAAATTTGACACAAATTTGGCAAGTTGTTGAACTACAGCATGACTTCGACACATTCAGTGACCTCACAGTTTCGCGACATCGACATTCAGCATCGACCTACGACTTGCGCAACACCATCTTACAACATGCGATTGTCAAACTTCGACAGACTGTCTCTCTATCTTCCAGTCGACTGTAACGGTTGAACTGCCGAATAGTTATAACTTCTTTTGTAACTAAACGTAATGGCAAGGCACCCAAGTGTCTCAACACTCTCTATATAAGCATGTAAACTATTGTAATATGCATCTTATTAGTCTGGATCTTTATATCCAGTAATAGAGAAATCAGTTCGCATTCCTGCATATTTGTCTGTGTATTTGTGTGTATCTGCGTAGTGTGATTTCTTCTTGTTTATTTAATTTCTTGTGCTTTTATCATAACAGAGCCAACTCGTTCATTCGAAATATTGTCCCCCTTGGCTTCCTGGCCCCAAGTGGATCATTGGTATCAGAGCAGAATCAAAGAGATTCGTCAGAGCGCATCATCTTTGTTTGTTTTTAAGTTTTGCGTAGACACTTCCATCGAAGTTACCTGATTTTTGTCAATTCAAACTCGCTCACAGACTCAGCAATCGAATCAGACACTACCTACATAGATGGCAGAAGAAACATGCAAAAGACATGCAATCAACGAGACACAGCAGCTCATAAAGCAAGCATTGGATCGACAATGAAATAAGATGTTCGCCCAGTTCAACGAGATTCTCACGCGATTTGCTTCGACATCAAGTGTATTTCCGACGAGAACCAACTCCAACAAAATCATCCCCTTCAAAGTCCAAATGAATTTGGACATGCCAAATCTAGAAGGAAAGATTGACGCGAAATCTATCGACAATTGGGTTCAACAATTGGAGTCCTATTACTCTGTGAATCAACTCTCAGAAGCCGACAAGATCACCATTGCATCCTTAAAGATGTCAACATCTGTGCACTGCCGGTGGGAGAATATTTCAACAAAGATGGAGAAAAGAGCAGACCCCATCGATACATGGGATAAATTCGTCGAACATATCCGAAAGGAGTTTTACCCGCCGAAGTACCTTGAGCAACAATATAAGAAGTGGCAGCAGCTAAGGCAATGGAAATACCAGTCCGTGCAAAGACACACCTACGAGTTCTATCCACTCATGACTAGACTTGGCATCCAAGAAGAAGAGAAATTGCTTGTTCTCAAGTACATTAGCGAATTATCCCAGTACATTCAGCAAGAGGTGGAGTTTCTGACTGGCAATATGCTTGCGGATGCATTCCACTATGCCAGCAAACTTGAAACCAAGCAGAAGGGAAAAGCGCGGTTCGCGACAAAGCTGACATCAGGACGTCCACCCAACAAGAAGGCACCAGCCGACTTCGACAAGTCGAAACCTTCGTAGACTCCACCAAAGCCAGATCATGGAAAAAAGCCTTTTCATAAAAATGAACGTAGCAAGCAACCAACTGGAAAATGGTGCGACTGCCATCGCTCATCTTGGCATGATACGTCTGAATGCAAAGCTTAGAAGACATTTTTGGAAAAAGTGTCGACATCCGACGCATTCGACAAGACTATGCTAGAATCTGACCCAAAAGCAACGAGTCTTTTGACATCGACAACTCCAGCAGCCTTGACCATCTTCGACGAGGAGGAACAAGAGCGCCTGTTCCATACACAGATATGGGTACAGAACAATCCATTGCATCTGATTGTGGACAATGGGAGCCAGAAGAACTTTGTTTCTAAAGAACTTGTAAAGAAACGAGGTCTTGTGACCACTCCGCATCTGCAACCTTACAACATCGGTTGGATGAAGGATGGAAAAGAGCTAAGGATCACCTGACAGTGCAAGCTCACATACTTCATAAAGCCTTTTGAAGATGAAGTACTTTGTGATGTAGCACCTCTCTCCATAGCCTATGCCCTGTTTGGGAAACCTTACCTTTGGGATCTCCATTGAATTTACCAATCATGACCGTAGAAGGTGATTATCAAAATCGAAAATCAGCGATACAGCATACCAGAACGACGATCGACACCAACGGTTTCCTTGGTATCTACAAAACAAAAAAAGAAGCTCATCAATCATGCTCAAAAGTTCGCATTAATTATGATAAAGCCACAACATTCTAGGAAGACTGCAGCAACCAGTCAAGTCACCGACCAATGCAGCTCCCGACAGAAGCAGCAAATCGACAATATTCTTAATGAGTACCAGAACCTATTCCAAGTTCCCGACAGAGTACCTCTACATTGTCAGGTAAAACTGTAGCGCTCCATTTTTCAACAAAGCCCTAAGTCATTTTCTATGTTACTTTTCTATGTATTAGTTTTATTCTGACCTAGTTCAATAAATTTTTAATAAAATTTTATGCTTTCAAGTGAAATTTAGTATACTATTTGGTATTTCACAATAAGACATACATAGGTAAAATAAACTAACATATCAAGACTTTCCTTCAATTTGTTCAGCATAAAAAAAAATGTGTTTTAGCATAATAATCAAAGTAAATAACAAGGAAATTACCT